>JAWMAG010000108.1:10000-1327914 GCA_037013455.1 Ceratitis rosa | reverse complement strand
TTATTATTATTATTATTATTATTATTATTATTATTATTATTATTATTATTAATATTATTATTATTATTATTATTATTATTATTATTATTATATTATATTATTATTATTATTATTATTATTATTATTATTATTATTATTATTATTATTATTATTATTATTATTATTATTATTATTATTATTATTATTATTATTATTATTATTATTATTATTATTATTATTATTATTATTATTATTATTATTATTATTATTATTATTATTATTATTATTATTATTATTATTATTATTATTATTATTATTATTATTATTATTATTATTATTATTATTATTATTATTATTATTATTATTATTATTATTATTATTATTATTATTATTATTATTATTATTATTATTATTATTATTATTATTATTATTATTATTATTATTATTATTATTATTATTATTATTATTATTATTATTATTATTATTATTATTATTATTATTATTATTATTATTATTATTATTATTATTATTATATTATTATTATTATTATTATTATTATTATTATTATTATTATTATTATTATTATTATTATTATTATTATTATTATTATTATTATTATTATTATTATTATTATTATTATTATTATTATTATATTATTATTATTATTATTATATTATTATTATTATTATTATTATTATTATTATTATTATTATTATTATTATTATTATTATTATTATTATTATTATTATTATTATTATTATTATTATTATTATTATTATTATTATTATTATTATTATTATTATTATTATTATTATTATTATTATTATTATTATTATTATTATTATTATTATTATTATTATTATTATTATTATTATTATTATTATTATTATTATTATTATTATTATTATTATTATTATTATTATTATTATTATTATTATTATTATTATTATTATTATTATTATTATTATTATTATTATTATTATTATTATTATTATTATTATTATTATTATTATTATTATTATTATTATTATTATTATTATTATTATTATTATTATTATTATTATTATTATTATTATTATTATTATTATTATTATTATTATTATTATTATTATTATTATTATTATTATTATTATTATTATTATTATTATTATTATTATTATTATTATTATTATTATTATTATTATTATTATTATTATTATTATTATTATTATTATTATTATTATTATTATTATTATTATTATTATTATTATTATTATTATTATTATTATTATTATTATTATTATTATTATTATTATTATTATTATTATTATTATTATTATTATTATTATTATTATTATTATTATTATTATTATTATTATTATTATTATTATTATTATTATTATTATTATTATTATTATTATTATTATTATTATTATTATTATTATTATTATTATTATTATTATTATTATTATTATTATTATTATTATTATTATTATTATTATTATTATTATTATTATTATTATTATTATTATTATTATTATTATTATTATTATTATTATTATTATTATTATTATTATTATTATTATTATTATTATTATTATTATTATTATTATTATTATTATTATTATTATTATTATTATTATTATTATTATTATTATTATTATTATTATTATTATTATTATTATTATTATTATTATTATTATTATATTATTATTATTATTATTATTATTATTATTATTATTATTATTATTATTATTATTATTATTATTATTATTATTATTATTATTATTATTATTATTATTATTATTATTATTATTATTATTATTATTATTATTATTATTATTATTATTATTATTATTATTATTATTATTATTATTATTATTATTATTATTATTATTATTATTATTATTATTATTATTATTATTATTATTATTATTATTATTATTATTATTATTATTATTATTATTATTATTATTATTATTATTATTATTATTATTATTATTATTATTATTATTATTATTATTATTATTATTATTATTATTATTATTATTATTATTATTATTATTATTATTATTATTATTATTATTATTATTATTATTATTATTATTATTATTATTATTATTATTATTATTATTATTATTATTATTATTATTATTATTATTATTATTATTATTATTATTATTATTATTATTATTATTATTATTATTATTATTATTATTATTATTATTATTATTATTATTATTATTATTATTATTATTATTATTATTATTATTATTATTATTATTATTATTATTATTATTATTATTATTATTATTATTATTATTATTATTATTATTATTATTATTATTATTATTATTATTATTATTATTATTATTATTATTATTATTATTATTATTATTATTATTATTATTATTATTATTATTATTATTATTATTATTATTATTATTAATATTATTAATATTATTATTATTATTATTATTATTATTATTATTATTATTATTATTATTATTATTATTATTATTATTATTATTATTATTATTATTATTATTATTATTATTATTATTATTATTATTATTATTATTATTATTATTATTATTATTATTATTATTATTATTATTATTATTATTATTATTATTATTATTATTATTATTATTATTATTATTATTATTATTATTATTATTATTATTATTATTATTATTATTATTATTATTATTATTATTATTATTATTATTATTATTATTATTATTATTATTATTATTATTATTATTATTATTATTATTATTATTATTATTATTATTATTATTATTATTATTATTATTATTATTATTATTATTATTATTATTATTATTATTATTATTATTATTATTATTATTATTATTATTATTATTATTATTATTATTATTATTATTATTATTATTATTATTATTATTATTATTATTATTATTATTATTATTATTATTATTATTATTATTATTATTATTATTATTATTATTATTATTATTATTATTATTATTATTATTATTATTATTATTATTATTATTATTATTATTATTATTATTATTATTATTATTATTATTATTATTATTATTATTATTATTATTATTATTATTATTATTATTATTATTATTATTATTATTATTATTATTATTATTATTATTATTATTATTATTATTATTATTATTATTATTATTATTATTATTATTATTATTATATTATTATTATTATTATTATTATTATTATTATTATTATTATTATTATTATTATTATTATTATTATTATTATTATTATTATTATTATTATTATTATTATTATTATTATTATTATTATTATTATTATTATTATTATTATTATTATTATTATTATTATTATTATTATTATTATTATTATTATTATTATTATTATTATTATTATTATTATTATTATTATTATTATTATTATTATTATTATTATTATTATTATTATTATTATTATTATTATTATTATTATTATTATTATTATTATTATTATTATTATTATTATTATTATTATTATTATTATTATTATTATTATTATTATTATTATTATTATTATTATTATTATTATTATTATTATTATTATTATTATTATTATTATTATTATTATTATTATTATTATTATTATTATTATTATTATTATTATTATTATTATTATTATTATTATTATTATTATTATTATTATTATTATTATTATTATTATTATTATTATTTTTATTATTATTATTATTATTATTATTATTATTATTATTATTATTATTATTATTATTATTATTATTATTATTATTATTATTATTATTATTATTATTATTATTATTATTATTATTATTATTATTATTATTATTATTATTATTATTATTATTATTATTATTATTATTATTATTATTATTATTATTATTATTATTATTATTATTATTATTATTATTATTATTATTATTATTATTATTATTATTATTATTATTATTATTATTATTATTATTATTATTATTATTATTATTATTATTATTATTATTATTATTATTATTATTATTATTATTATTATTATTATTATTATTATTATTATTATTATTATTATTATTATTATTATTATTATTATTATTATTATTATTATTATTATTATTATTATTATTATTATTATTATTATTATTATTATTATTATTATTATTATTATTATTATTATTATTATTATTATTATTATTATTATTATTATTATTATTATTATTATTATTATTATTATTATTATTATTATTATTATTATTGTTATTATTATTATTATTATTATTATTGGTATTATTATTATTATTATTATTATTATTATTATTATTATTATTATTATTATTATTATTATATGGTATGTATTTATTTAAACGGTGTTTTTGTTTGTCGATATAGGTAATAGTGCATATTCGTGTTTTGGTCCCAAAATTTTTTCAAAAGCCATTGCCAAACCTTGTATAAGTCATGAGAGAGACATACAGCGTTTGTTGATTTGAGATGCAGACAAAATTGTATTCTAGTACATGCAAAACCTAGCACCAATTACGGTAACTTGATGATGAGTATGATACTATGCCTCTTAGCTGTGCGCATCAAAAGGAAATGAATTCGTTGTTGAATGTTGAATCGATGCAAAATTTATTTTTGTAACTGTTTAAATATAATGTTTCCAAATACTTAACATGAAACTTAACTTTGTGTTGCACCCATGAAGTATTGTATAAGTTCAAATGAATATGATACTAATACTTCAATATGTAGGAAGAAAACCAAAGAAATAGGGTATTATAGGGTATTCGTTGAACAAAAAGTTAATGGCAGTGGAGTGCAGTCATCGCCCTCTCCCCACACAGACTGCATTGACGAATTGGAAGTTAGGCATAGAATTTTAATTTTTGTACAATAAAAGCCGATTTTGTATTAATGGAAAGCTGTGTCGGCCGAATGAGCTAAGCAATGTTATTGCTACCATTACAATGACTATAATGCGTTCAGGTTTGTATCCCTTTTCTCAAAAATAGCCTTTAATTTTGAAAACCTATGGATAGATTTTTCTGCTTTATAAAAAAAAAACGCGTCAGCGACATGGCATAGAAATATTTTTTTGTGTAATAAAACAGTACTGATTCTTTTGAGTTATTTTTTTCGAATCGGTGTTGATTTCTGACTTGGGATCAAACAAGTGTTCGAAAATCATTAAAAAATAAGAAATTTTCGCAATAAACTGATGTTATTCTAACTGTCAAAATTTAGTTGTGTTGTCGTTGATTTACCAAAAGTTATGAAATAAGGCTTTCCTCGGCCATCCTCTCGGCTATATCAAATTTATGGCATTTTTTTAGGATTGAATATTAATTTTCAAATCTGAAAAATTGGTTAGAAGAGGCTATATGATAAAGGTTTCCGGGGTCAATGTTTATTTATATATACCTAAGTGGATATCAGGTTTTTTTATATGCGTGTTGAAAACCAAATTTAATACTCGTTTATGCTTATTTGATGGATTTCTGATATGTGCTGTGGTGTTCCGGTCTTTCCGGCGCCGATAAATGATCGTTTAAGTTTAACAGTGCATATGTATATTGGTATAATGGTTGAAATTTCTTAAAAAACTGAGGTACTAGTTTGCGTACAAACAGCCGGACGGACATGGATAAATCAACTCAATCATTCTGATCATTTCGGTATACATTTTCATGGGTCTATCTCTTTTTTTTTCTGGTTTAGACACTTTGGACCAAAGTTAATATACCATTTTATGTATATGAAAAGTAAAATAAGTTTTTGGTTTCCGGATGCGATCACATTAAATAAGAGAAAATAAAATGTAAAATTATCGTGACCACAGCAATTCACCAAGTCTTTCAGATTAATGAATTAGTTGCCTTCTAAATAAAGAAGCGATTTCCATGGAATTAAATGAAGTGAGCTTAAGTTAAAAAAGTACATATTACCCAATTCTAGTGGGCAGCGAATTCGTTTCAATAATTTTTAACCTTAGTTGCCCCCTAAATAAAGAAGCGAACTCTATGGAATTAAATTAAGTGAGCTTAAGTTAAGAAAGTACGTATTCCCCAATTCTAGTGGGCAGCGAATTCGTTTCAATAACTTTTTGACCTTATATATATATATATATAATTGACGCTTTGTAACCGCTGAAGCGATTTTCCGCCGGGCTCCTCCTTCAATTTGTGGTTTTGCGTCTTGATGTGTTTCCAACAAATGGAGGGACCTACAATTTATACTAATCCGCCTCCGTACGGCTGAATGGTTTTTTACGAGGAGCGTTTATTTCATGTCCGAAATACACTCGGAGAGGTGGACATTCCCTGCCGAGGGGCGACCGCAATTAGAAAATTTAACTTAATTTTTTATTCAAATTAATTTTCCATAACTTTTGGATGTTGGTGTTACCGGAATTTGAACCCGAGCCTCCCGAATGTCAGCACGCAATGCTAACAACTCGGCTACTTTTTGACCTTAGTTGCCCCTTAAATAAAGATGCGATCTCCATGGAATTAAATGAAATGAGCTTAAGTTAAAAAAGTACTTATTCCCCAATTCGCTGCACACTTGAATTTAATGGTAGTTGTAGCCGCAAACCAAAAACTCATTTTACTTTTCATATGATTCATACACAGTTGTCCCAAAAATAACCGAACTTTATATATAAATCATACAACATACAGCGCCATGTATTGAAAATTTGCAACATTAAAAAGATACATTCATCCTCTTTCAAACGCACCTGACTTCATGTAAGTCGGATGACAGATATAAAAGTGACAGCCATTTCAATAAAACCAAAAGTGTGCTAATGGTTCCAAAATAAAATGAAACAAAGAGCAAATATAAAATTTTGTGTCAAACTTGAAAAAAATTGATATTGAAGTTTAAAAAATTAAAAAAGAATTGAAACAAATGAAGCAGCCGTAACCGAGGTACTGAAGAACATTTCTATAAATGACATAAAAAATCTATGCATGCGCTGGTTGATCGTTCCAAACGCTGTGTTGAGTCAAATGGAACCTATTTTGAATAAATAATAACTTTCAAAGATAATATAATGTGTATTTTACTATTTTATATCCAAAAAGTTCGGTTATTTTTGGGACACACCGTGTATTCATTTGATATTCATAAAATGATATATTATATTAACTTTGGTCCAAAGTATCTAAAACAGAAAAAAAGAGGTTTAGGGGTTTTTTAGTGACGTTAACAGAGGTCGGTAGGAACAGATGTAAATATCTCAGAAGCTCTATATCCAAGTTATTGGCAATGGAAACTTTTACTTTAATTTCGAAGTGTATTGGCAATACCTGAAGAAACCTAGCAGTCATCTTTTATATTCCTGCAATGTTTTGACATTGTCAGCTCACTTAATACAAAACGTTTGCTTTACGTTTTATGTTACTGATTTAACACTAACCAAATGAAATTTTTCAATAACTGTCTTAAAGAGAATATTTTCAAATTTTTCAACCGACAAGATTGAAATTATTTATTTACGTGAAATTTAAAGTTACCATACTTAGAAATGCCACCCGATGAATTATCTTTATTTGCTTACCATTTTATTAACAACACTTATAAGCGAGCTAACTAATACCTCGCCGATAAATCAAAATACAGAATGCCAAATTCGTCGAATAATTGAATCCAAACATTACCATAAATATTGTACCATAGAACTCGGTAAGATTACATACAGAAATACTATCGGTGTAAAACAGCTCTGTTGGTCTACCCAGCGTCGTAGTGCCATAGCGAAGTGTTCAATCAAAAAATTAAGACTAGAGGTGGATATGGATTAAAAAGAAAAACTTAACCAAATATATGTTTATATAATTGGGAAACTTTCCTTTTTAGGCAAGAGCTCTTTCCCTCCATGCATTTTATCAAGTTATACTAACATAGTATAGTATTGGCAATTGAGATTTTCACAATTGATCAAAAAAAATACCTTAGGTTCTTGTTCATAATCTTGCTACCACCTTTAGCGCCTGGACTCATTTCCTGTGTGCTTTTCTAAAAAGTTGACCACTAACTTCTTCATGGCTAGATCTATTTATTGGCAATCATTTTTTTGAGTCAGAAAATTTTAAGTTTGAAGACTGGTTGCAGTATTGGGAGGCAGAGAGGTACTCTCTTAAGTGTCTCGTTCAACGAACACAAACTTTTTCTCTGTACCATAAAACTATTATTTTCATTGTTTCTATCTTGACAGCTAATGGGTTGTACATGCATACCTACATTAGAACCAGAAAGTTTCCGGATATCGTTTTTTTTCGATATTCGCGGTTTGGTTCATCATGAATTCGTTCCCACGTTGACAAACCGTCAATCAAGAGTACGTAGGTTGCTATACACGTATATAGGTCTGGCCTAGGCAACACTAAGTGTTGCCAGGTGCAATCTGACATTTCCATTGGAAAGTTTGACACTTTTTAGCTAACATCATTCAGAACGTTTTGTCGTTTAATCGTGAATTGTTTTATTTACAGGGAATAGAAAAATTCATCTCGGCCAAAAAAATGGAATTAACTCGTGAACATTTTCGTGCGATCATTTTTCACAACTTTCGACGTGGATTATCACGACAAGAGTGCATCGATGAACTTAAATCTTTATATGGCTATGAAGCACCATCCTATAGCACTGTGAAAAACTGGTACAACGAATTCAATCGCGGCCGACGCTCGCTCAAAGACGAATTCCGGGAAGGTCGTCCAAAAACAGCCGTTGTGCCAGAAAACATCGATGCCGTACGTGAACTGATAATACAAGACCGTCATGTAACGTACCTTCAGATAGAGGCATGCCTATGCATTTCTCCCACCAGCATATATTCGATATTGCATGAACACCTGGCCGTAAAAAAGGTTTGTTCTCGTTGGATCCCGCACAATTTGACAATCGCTCAAAAAAAGGCTCGTGTGGATTGGTGTAAAGAAATGCTGAAAAAATACGATCGCGATGCTTCAAAAGACGTTTATAAGATCGTCACAGGTGACGAATCATGGATCTATGCGTATGAGCCCGAAACAAAACAGCAATCGACCGTGTGGGTCTTCCAAGACGAGCCAAATCAAAAAAAAAAAAAAACATTTTCGTTGATAAATATTCGTATTTTCATTATTAGGCCAGAAATATATATAGCAGCCAACGTATTATTTTTGAGAGTTTTGAGGGGTTTGAGCGATAACATCCGTCGTAAACGGCTGGAATTATGGTCCAACAATCCATGGATTTTTCATGACGATAATGCGCCATCGCACCGAGCTGTATTGTTGAGAACAATTTTAAGAACAAAAACTCATGTAATACCATCGATCAACCACCGTATTCACCGGATTGACCCCATGCGACTTTTTTTGTTTCCAAAACTTAAATTACCACTCCGTGGAATCTGTTTCGACTCGATTGGGACCGTAAAAGAAAATTCGAAGAGGGAACTGAGGTCGACTGATTTCAATAGCTGCTGCAAACAAACAGGTTGACTGATCGCGCTAATTTTTGGCATTGTAATTAAGGACAATGCTACCAACTTAACAAAAAAAAAGTGCTGAAAAATATTCAGCGCGGGAAGTTTAAATGACAATTTCCGGAAACTTTCTGGCCTTAATGTACATACGTATTTTATTGACTATGTGTTAAAGAAATTCCATAAAGTGCTTAGAATTTTTTTGAAATCATTTTACTTTTAATTTCGTTTGATTTTCTATTTGATTATTTGGATATTATAATTAAGAAATATGTGTATATTTATGTGTAGATACACAAATTAACATTAACACTATTTCATCTATATTTTGTTGGCATCGATTGTAACGTAATCCTAGTACGAAATTCTGTGCTTTGTTGTTACTGCTACATCGTTCTGTGTGCGCTCAGTAGGTTTCGATCACGCTTTCACGCATTACCTTGATGCTCTGTAGGAGGATTTTTTTGTTGTTGATGCTGCTGGTGTTGGTGTTGTAAAGCTGGATTGTGTACTACTGATGTCGGCGCCGCTGTGTTGGCGGTTTGTTGGGCGGCCGTCAGAAAGTTGAGAGCTCTCGCATCATTGTGGAGTCGCAGCGCTTGCTCCAGTCGCTGCTCTTGTAGACGTAACGCTTCGCTAAGGTCGGAAGCCAATTGTGATTGCTGTGAGGCAGCGGCTTGCGACTGTTGCTGATTCTGCTGGGGCAGACTTGTGGAGGCATTCAGCTTTTGTGTTTGTTGTGACGTTGAATGTTGGGTGTGTTGTAGCGGTTGCTGCTGTTGAGAGTGTTGATCGTTGATGGCGACTTGTTGTTGTTGCGTTTGATGTGCCTCTGCTTTAATCTGTATTGCGTTGCTGTTCAGAGGGACGTCACCGTTGTCTCCGCTGCTATTATTGCCACTAGATATTACAGCATGTGTACTAACTCCGCCGCCGTCTCCGCCGCTATTACCTATAACTCCGTTAGATGCCGCTACTGACGCGGCTAAGCGAAATGCGGCCTCAGTATGGGAGCGCAATATGGCTTCTGCATGCTGTTGCATACGCAACGCTGTTTCTGGTGAGTGTGGCTGTTGCAGTTGGTTCAAGTGAGAATGGTGGTGAGCGTGTGTAGGGGGATTTTGTAATGCTGCAGCCATCTGTTGTTGCACTTGATGGTTACTGCTGGCGCCTGACACCAAATGCGGACCATAATTTGCGTGCGTTGCTTGCAGCGTGTTGTTTGCCGTGTGGTGTTGCACATGTCCACCATGTGAGTGTTGATCAAGCTGCTGATGCATGCCACTTAAGGGATCTGCCACACCTATGTTGGAGCGCATCATAGTGTCGCGCATTGCGGTCATTGTCACCACAGCATTTACAGCGGATGCGTCTTGCTGAAGGCTGGACATAACGGCACCTGGCGAAGAAGTGTTCATGCGTAAACCGCTAGGTGTTAGTGCCGTTGATATCTGACTAACTTCAGCGGTCGATCCCTGTTGTTGTTGCTGCTGTTGTTGCTGATGACGATGTGTGTGTAATTGCTGCTGTGGATTAGATACATTACTAGTTATATTACTAGCATTAGCTGAACCACTGATGTTGGCCACACCAACGCTTATGGTTCCGCTGGAAACACCACCACCACTTTGTTGCTGTTGGCTGACTTGATTTATGCGCATTGCTGCTGCCAAATTTACAACGGCCGCCTGTACACTGGACCTGGTAGAGTCAACGCAACCAATAGGTGATGTCATACTCACGCCGGATACACTACCTGTATTAACACCGCCACTACTCACGCCTACTCCTCCAGCTGACGCGGCAACAGCAGCTGCTGCTGCTGATGCTGCAGCCATCAATGACATGCGATTTGCCACATGTATATCTGTGTCTACACTGACCCCGTACTGCCCGGGTAAATGGGGATTGTTGCTTGTCCGGCTAAGCAATTCATTCAGTTTATTATTGTTACAATTGGTGTTGTTATTGTTGTTGTTATTATTGTTGTTGTTATTGAGTAGATGAATGCTACTACCCTGGTCTGATGCGGCGGATGATGAAAGATGACCTGTTGAGGAGCATTCCGAGTTGGCTGATGGTGATGGGCACAAGGAATTGGAACCACCACAACCACCACCATCACCAATTAATGGTAACAGTCCGCTGCTACTATTAGCGCCCGCACCACTTGAACCACCACCAGTTGAAGCAGCCAAAGTGGCGGCCAGTAAAGAGTCACGCTCCCTCCTCTCCGCAGCGGCCCTTGACAAAACATACTGAGCGGCAAACTGGTGTTTTGGATCCATACGCATGTGTTCCATATGTGTGAGAAGACCTGAAAATGTTAAAAAGAAAAAATGCACATTGAAAATAGACTCAGACATAGCAACTCTCTTTATGCTGCTGCTATTTTTTTATATGAAGGAGCTAGTATATAGCAACTCTCTTTCAGCTGTATTGGTGCTTACCATTTTCGTGTGTGAATACCGCTTGGCATACCGAACACGGCCACATACGCAAACTATTGGTTAGCTGTGCCGTCTCTGGATGGCAGGCCAGGTGTTTTCGCAGAGAGCCCTCGTTAACATAGTGTTTACCACAAACCGGACAAGGATGGTTGGCAGTGCGGCGTTTGGCCAAATATTGGTCGTTAGATGACGATTGTATGCAGCCAGAACCAGAGTTATCAATGTAGGGACCTATTGTGCAAGTAGACAATGTTATTATTTACGCAAAATATAGGGAACTTCTATGCTTACTTGAAAGAAAGGGAAAAAATATTAGTCTAAAATAGTATATGTTTTTAGTGACCTGTATCTCGCGTTCTGTAAGTGCGATTGGCTGAGTATACGTAGATGACGTTAGAAAGATGATTTTTTGTACTAAAAAAGAAAACGGGAAAAGTTTTGATCACTTAACTCAGTAGGGTTTGAGCGTTTGTAAAATTTTGGACACAAAAAAAAGAGAATCTTGGAAGGCTTTCTGCAGTGACAGAAGTGCAGAAGGCAACAGAATGAAGTCACTATATCTTCTGAAGGGATGCTGGATATCCTCATGAGCACCTATTTTCCGGGATACTCCATCGACTACGACCAAATTTTACGTAAGAAAAGTGATCACTTCTCTGATATCAGCATCATTGTATGCCGCAAAAGGATGGGTGGGCGATAAAGTTATTCCAGCCCTCTAAATCTCCAGGACTTGATGGTATCTTTCCCGCCTAACTAAAAGATAGAAGAGCCAACCACGTCTAACCTAAGGACTTTCGGCCCATTAGCCTCACTTCTTTCATCTTAAAAATCTTGCCTTAAAAGAATAAACCGGTATCTTCTTCGACAATGAGGGGCCTTTCAACAACATTCTTCCGGCATTCGTAATAGGGACTCTTCGGGCAGAAGTGCCGAAGGAGCTGGACTATACCACCTCCTTATGCACAAGCATACATAAATGCAAGTTTTATTTAAATGTAATTTTTCTTTAATGCGTTATGGTGAATTATGAATTATGAAGGTAGCCTTATAAAGTATATCATAAGTTTATTTATAATTAACAAATTTCAGAAAATTTAACAATTCTGGAAAGCAAAAACATTAGGCAACATATACATATATATGACGCAACAGAATTAGAAGAAGGTCATCGAATTGTTGTGGAAAATTATGGTAAATCTGCACCGAATGATATGGTCTACTATGAGCTACTAAAACCTGACGAAACCATTGATAAAAACGTTATCGACTACACCGTTAGAGCTGTTCGTTGCCTGAAAAATTACCTGGAAACCCTATCGAATGATTTGCTTTGTTACTGGTTCAAAGCTGCATGACAATTTCATATATTATATTATGTATAATGTACAAATAAAAAAATTAGGGTGACATGTTTAAAATGCTTTTTGTCACACTGCAGAATACCCTGATAAAGCTGCCATAAAAGCCATTGCGTACCTCGTTCCGTACAATGTACACCTTCCATTGCCAGGGCACTAGGTCGAAGTGATTAGCTCAACCCTATTTAAAATTAAATACAATGTAATTTCGAGAGCATTCAAAAATTTAATAAAGCCCACAAGCGGGACAAATATGAATATGACCAATGAGTTTTTATATAACTGTAATTTTACTTTCTTAAAACGAACTGTAGACATTATCAGACGTTCTGCTATTCGTCATGTGTAGCAATGATTTAGCTACCGCTGAGGCCATTTTCGGCCGAAATCCTGTCCTCTAATTAAGTTAAAAATTTTTAACTTAATGGACTTTTGATAATCTATCCGGAAATAAATATTTATTTTAAAGGAAATATATATATATATTTTTTTTTTTGTTGAATAAAATATGGTGAATAAGTTTGGGAATATGTAGCACATTTTTTTAATAAAGGAAACGAAGTCTTGTATACAAATATTTTAGAACACAAATCTAATGTTGGTTAAATACAATATTAGCAAACTTATTAGTTATTTTAATGGACCACCTAACTTTTTATTTTTTCTGCCAGTTCTAGCATGAATTTGATCTGTATGAAGATGTCGGTTACGTTTAATATGGACGAGTATATATAAAGAAATTTTCATAATTTATACTTACTACCAACATTTGTTGCGAGCTTCTCTTTATGTGCATGCTTCATATGCTCCATTAAAGCATCGGCTCCCAAGAATAGTTTGTGGCATACGTGGCAGGAAGTAGCGTTGGGGCCGCCAATCAATGCCGCATGCTGCTGCAAGACACCAAGATGCAGCTGTAGCTCCTGTTTTGATTTTCATTTCGATTTTTTATTTTTTTATCGCAATATTTCGATGAATTGTTTTGTGTGGGAGTCCGATTTTTGTTTTATCATTGTTATTAATATAGAAGGAAGGAAAGGTTGCGAGTGTGAGTCGGTGTGAATTGTGATGAATATGAAACGGCATCGTTGCAATGAAATTGAACAAAACAAAAAATGTCTGAATGCGCAGGGTATTAACGATGATTCGATGTTTTTACAAAATATAGGGCACTTCATGTCTGCTCGTATAAATATAAAGATATGTATGTAAGCGTTCCGAAAACAAATTTCGTAACATACATTTGAAGCTTCAAAAAATGCTGGATTATATCGATGTTCTATTTTTCGTATACAATTTCATACATTTCGTTTTCGGATTACACATATATCTTCTTATATTTATTTATGCGTGCGAGCCGCCCCAATAGTACTTTTATGGCAAATAATGCGTTGGCGCTTTCCGGAGGATAGAAAATTTAGGAAAGAAATTTATAAAATGACTCAAAAGTAAGGAAATAGGAGCTATTTTGGGTTAAAAGGTTAGATTAGTTTGTATGGTATTGGATTGGTACTCTAAGAGGACTATAACAACTTAAATAATTTGGTAAGTGTGATTTCCATACATCGTTATAGTAGGGTATCTGCGTACATATCGTACGTATATATATTGTAATTATTTATATATATAGTCTAACCTATACAAATGAACATCTTTACAGACCTTTGATGTGTGCGTGCGTAGACTGGACTCGGTGGCGAAACCTTTGCCGCAAATATTGCAATGAAAAGGACGATTTTTGGCCCGCTCCACTTGGGCGTCGTGATTTCGTAAGTGTTGCTGTAGATTCGATAATTGAATGAATGCGCGTCCGCAATCCGGCAAATGGCATTTATATGGACGTTCACCTTTAACGAGTCCCAAAAGAAACATGTATGTTGTTTTATATACATACTTTGTATGATTATCATCACGTAACTTCGATTCTGACGAAATAAAATTTAATTTCTTTCTTTTTTTAGGTGTACTGAGCTTTAATAAGCGAAAAAAAAAACTCAAAAATAAAATTAGAAAATAGATGACATTCCCATTACATATATTTATATAAGGAACTAACGAACATCAAAGAAAATTTTAGAAAATACCATCATCAGCCTCTATAAAGAAGCGAATTTCAGAGGCATACTCATCGATGAAGTAGGATCATTGACACGGATATATTTTATGGAGATTTCGCAACATAGCATGTTTACAGCTATAAATATCCATAATAAGATCAGTAAAGTGGAACGACTCTTCCACCTAATACAAAAAACCCGGGGAGAAGCGCGGTCGGTTGTCAAAAATGCCCTTTTGGCAAATGAAGATTTTATTATTTACTCCAAACCTCCCGAGAAAGCGGAAGTGCCGTCAAAAATCTCCAGAGGACTGTTAACAATTGTCTAACTAGTCTGAATAATCTTGACTTGCGTCATTGGGACTTTTTATTACTTTTTTTTATGCGGAACAAAGTTACCAAAACCCTTTCTCCATCAATTCAAGGACACGTTAGAAGACAACTCGAAAATACCCTCGTTGAAAACGTTTGATGCCTTTTTCACTAATTAATATAAATCATGATAATCAGTGGGAAATCTGACTTATCCAAGTCCCATTACCCACTACGTCAGTAGATTTTGGTAAACCCGACCCCCAGTTCATCAAGCTCCAATAAACCACCCATTTCAAACTCACTTTGTCATTAAAAATGCAAGAATTAGAAAGGTGGAAATTATGCAAAATACAACACTCAATTCGAATGTGCCCCAAATTTCTACAGTTAAAAATTATGTTTACTGTTATAATTGCCTAGCTCAGACCCGTCGACGTTCCAATTGGAAGTGACTTGTACCCACAAATAATACTCGGTGGTGTACAAAGAAATATATTCAAACTTGCCCAAGACGCTGAATGTGGTTTGATTTTGTCAGGACCCATTCCAGAAAAACCCACTGGACCTTCAGTGTCTTGGTTTTTCAACCAAATAACCCCAGATAAATAACTCACACAATTTGGGGAAGTACAAGAAGTTCCGAGGAAACCTCTGTCCTCAGCTTCAATGTGAAGAAAATTATCAAAAAACCACATACAGAAACTCATCGGGACACTACCTCCTACAAAGCATAGAACTGGGTAACTCAAGCCACATAGCTCTACCTCAGTTTTTAAGAAATGAGAAATCACTCTCAAGAAAGCCGGACATAGAAATGGAATACGACAAAGATATCAACTAGTGTTTACGTGAGGGTCCCTTCGTAAGACTTTCGAAATAAAACCACTTGCGTATTCTATTTAAAGTGTACAGACGGTTTGCTTGATTATAATTATTTAATCAATTACATATATGTATTTTTATTAAATTTAAGTTTTTGAACTTTAGCGTTTATGTTATGCTTATAAATTTTACACATACACGTATGCCTAATGCTTAATTAACTTTGTGTATATATAGTTCCGTAGCTTCGTCAGGATCGGGAAGGACCTCTCCGAGCAGTTCAATACCAAACGAGGTTTCAGATAAGGTGACTCTTTATCGTGTTACTTTTTTAATTTAATGCTGGAGAAAATAATACAATACGAGCAGCAGAGCTGAATGGAGAAGATACAATCTTCTATAAGAGTGTACAGCTGCAGGCGTACGCCGATAATATCGACGTTATTGGCCTCAACAACAGCGCCGTGAGTTCTGCTTTCTCCAGAATATCTCCTGTCATCACACAAACAGTCATCGCATTCGCGGCTTGGCTCCCATGTCACTGTTGACAGTCAAAACTTCGAGGTCGTAGATAATTTCATTTATCTAGGAACCAGCAACAACATCAATAATAATGTCGGCTTTGAAATCCAACGCAGAATCACTCTAGCCAACAGGTTGTAAGGACCCCAAAATCTTAGATGTTGGAGCCCTTACAACAATACAAGAAAATATATGTATGCACATGTACCATAAACATAAAATGAATTCGAATACACATGTACATACATCCTTACATATATCCATATTAATAATACTTTAAGTTTAACAAGTAATTATATATATACATACACAATTTGTGAATTCCGCTTTATGCGGATTTGCTTTCACTAGAAGAAACATGTTCAAACTTGAATTTATACGAGCATGCCTATATACATACACACACATAGCTTTAAGGAAAACTGTTCATAGTGATGAATTGTTATTATAAAATAGCATTCTGCCTGCGCGCAGAATTGTATAAAAGGCGAGGAAAATTTAAAGAAAATTAAGTAGCCTTTGTGTTGTCGATAGGTACACTTGCCCGTGGGATCAACACTACCGGCAAACGTAGTGTCCCTGAGGGTTTTCATCTCACGAACACTTATTTCTACTCCACTGAGGGATTTCACCTGACTGGAGCGGGGGCTAGTAGAGGGTTTTCAACTCCACAGCTCATACGAAGAAAGTAGATACATGTTGTAAAAATATATTAGAAATCTTGTACATATATTGTTTATAACTAATAAATTTGTTCTGGCGAAAACAGCGTGTTATTATTTTAGGAAACCCTTGGCAAGGCTGAGCTTACCCCAGCCAAGTGAAAAACTCCGTTGCAAGGTGCTACTTTGGACTAAGTAGGCAATTGAAAAGTAAAGTCCTCTCTCGGCGAACGAAAACCAAACTCTACAAGTCCCTCATCGTTCCCGTCCTGCTATATGGTGCGGAAGCATGGACGATGACAACATCTGATGAGTCGGCGTTTGGAGTTTTCGAGTGAAAAGTTTTGCGTAAGATTTATGGTCCTCTTCGAGTTGGCAACGGCGAACATCGCAGACGATGGAACGATGAGCTGTACGAGTGATACGACGACATTGGCATAGCGGCTACTCTGGCTAGGCCATGTGGTCCGGATGGATACGAATACTCCTGCTTTGAAAATTTTCGATGCAGTACCCGCCGGTGGAAGCAGAGGAAGAGGAAGACCTCCACTCTGTTGGAAGGACCAGGTAGAGAAAGACCTGGCTGTACTTGGTATTTCCAATTGGCGCCACACAGTAAAAAGAAGAAGCGAATGGTGCAATGCTGTTAACCGCGTAAGCAGTGTCTACGCCAGTAAAGTAAGTAAGAAAGTGAGTATATGTAGTTTATAAAGATATTGATTTAATTTAGTTTTTATATCGCCCCGCCCGCGTTTGCCGATAGTTGGTAAGAAATCTCGCTTGTTTGTTAGGCAAGCACGGCTTATATAGGCCATAGGTGCATTAGTGTGCGTACAAAATATTAGGGTTGCGTCCTGTTCAGCGCACGCTTAAACGTACTGCGCCATCCTGCACGAAGTGCTGTGTCTAAGCTTCGGGGTAGGAGGGAGAGGATGTTTAATAGTAGGGAAGGTGATGATTATTAATTCCCTTAAATGTTTTCATCGCCGCGGTAGCCGAGTGGTTAGCATTGCGTACTGCCATTCGGAAAGCGCGGGTTCATATCCCGGTGTCGTACTAACATCCAAAAATTTATAGGAAATTAATTTAAATAAAAAATTAAGTTAAATTTTTTAGCCGCGGTCGTCCCTCGGCAGGGAATGTCAACCCCTCCGAGTGTATTTCGGACATGAAATAAAGCTCCTCATAAAAAAAACCATCAGCCGTTCGGAGGCGGCTAAGTATAAACTGTAGGTCCTTCCATTTGTTGGAAAAACATCAAGACGCAAATCCACAAATTGGAGGAGGAGCTCGGCCGAAAATCGCTTCAGCGGTTATAAAGTGCCAATTATATATATATAAATGTTTTCATTGAGCCGTTTGGCTCATAATGGAGCTCTTATGTGAGCTCCATAGGAAAAAATTAGAGGTGGTGCGGGGCTACCATTCCTGTTCACACACAATTTATTTATTCGGTGGAGCTCAGGGGTGAGCTCCAGGTTAGAATTTGGATATGGTACGGGAAGACCATTCCATTTGTTACGTTGGAAATTTATTGAGCGCTTTGGCTATTCAAAATTTGTGGAGCAAGGTAGAGCTCCAGTGGTTTGGTAAGTCAAGCTTACACCACTTAGGAACTGCCGTTTTTCAGCAGTTCCTGGTGCTGGCAAACATTTAAGCATGCAATAATGCAAGCTGTCGAATATCATTCAAGCACCCTGAGTTAAGCATCTAATAGACACTTTAAGTTTATTGATTCACTGCTCACCTGAGAATTGCACTTATGCATATAGGCATGCAAGCGTATGCACATATGTACAATACATACGTGCATTCATATATGCCTAAGTACCCCAAAGGACAGGAAGCAAAAACATATGCCTAAAAGTATGCAGGGGGAATCGGGCATGGGATAATTCAGGATTAAACATGCTGAATTAAACCCGTGGGATGTGTGGGAGCCGTGTATAGTATTGGTTCCCTCGGTGGTTCTTAGCGCTATTTCTGCTGCTGTTCCGATCATCTTTTGGACTTCGGCAGGCTCTCTTTGGATTGGAAGTCGTGGTCCGATTTGGTTGTCCGTTTCCTGGAAAGAAAAGTTAGGAATTATACTGCAGCGGAAATTGCTTGTTCTTAATTATCGGTGGATTAATATTTTTGTGATGCAAACATGAGTGTGTGTCATGCTGCCGTAAGGAGTCGGTTCTACGTGATTTGTAGAACATATTTGTAATGCGTCCTTTGGATAAATCTCATCTAGGGGTGATCAGAGTATGCAATGAGCAAATCTTCTCATGATTTGAGCAGTGCGATTGCATGTTATTTCTGCTGACCGATTGGGAATTATGATCTGGGATGTTCATTACAGTTTTCTGTGTACTTCGAATTGGAAAGAAAAAAATTGCATTTCTCCGTGGGCCTGTTTGTGTTTATCTTGACACGGGGTCAAGGACGCATTTCTTTTATTTCTTCGTCCAAACCCATGAGTTGGGCTTATGTGCAAAAGAGTGTTATGCATCTTTTAGCAATGCAAGCATGTATGTCGTGATGTACACCGTTTGAAGGTATGGTGCAACGCCAGGCAATTTGTACAAATGTTACTATTTTTATGAATTTATACCGTTGGGGTATCGGCAATTTCTGAAATTGCTTGCAATGCTTTACCGAGTGATTCTTTTTACACAATTTGCATGATTGGTGGCTATTCTGTGGAGATAAAATAGGCTTAGTTATGTTATAGGAAGCAGGGGATTTCGAGAGCTTGTGTTCAACGCATTCTTTAATTTCGAATTGTCTGTATACGAATTCTTTCATTTGTTGCCATGTTGGGCACTGCTTTCGGGATACGAGAAATTGTTCCTATAACATTAGTGAATTTTCTGGCAAAGCGGATTTACATACATTCACCAGAGCTTTCAGTGGGTGTGCCAACAGTTTCGAACACTTATAAACAATTAGTGATTGTTGAGTATAAATCAGTAAACTCTTCACTGGTCTCTTTTCGAACTTTGGATAGGTTCAATAATGTTGTGACCTGATTGTGGACTAATTGACGCTTGTTTTCATATCGAGAGTGGAGAGCATTCCAAACCAATTGAAAATTGTCATTAATTAAAGCGAATCATTTAACTATATATCCTTCTTGGTCTCTTGTCTTATACTGGGTGGTTTATATGTACGCTAGTGAACATATCTCGGAAAGACGGCCTCTCGTCGTATCCACCACAAAATGTTTCAAGTTCACATGGCGGAAGTTGGAGATATTCTTCCGGTTGTTCAAATATATTGGGTCTGGGTTCTATTGTGTTTGAGAACTAGACATTGTTTGATTCACTGCAGTAATTAACTTTAGCTGCTCCGCAATTTTTGCTTTAGTGTTTTCATAAATATCAATGCTAAATTAATACTTTCCTTCCAACGCAAGAAAATTCGCTGGGAGTTATTCTTTGTATTCTTGGAATAAAACATTGTGTGCGTCTTGAACTTGTTTAGGTATACCAATCGTCAAGAAAATAATTTTTAATTTTTAGGACATTTTTTGAAAATTCCTCTGTGGGGGAAGAGGTAAATCTGGAAGAATATCTTATTAAGCCATCATTTGTTGTGTCAAATATTTGCGCACATGAGTAGGGTGGTTTGCTTTTTGAGGCTTGATGCTCCATTTTGCTTTTAGCTGCTACATGGGGAGAAGCAGCATAGTGCCTTAAGCTGAGTTGGAGATTTCTTTGGCGGCCGCGATAGCCGAGTGGTTAGCATTGCGTACTGACATTTGGAAGACTCGGGTTCATATCCTAGTGCCAGCAACAACCAAAAAGTTATGGAAAATTAATTTAAATAAAAAATTAAGTTAAATTTTCTAATTGCGGTCGCCCCTCGGCAGGGAATGTCCACCCCTCCGAGTGTATTTCGGACATGAAATAAAAAAAGGCACCTCGTAAAAAAAACCATCAGCCGTTCGGAGGCGGCTTAGTATAAACTGTAGGTCCCTCCATTTGTTGGAAAAACATCAAGACGCAAAACCACAAATTGGAGAAGGAGCTCGGCCGAAAATCGCTTCAGCGGTTACAAAGTGCCAATTATTATTATCTTGAAGGAGATACTTAGCAGAGGGCTTTGATTTTTCGGCATTATATACTTTTAAATTTATTTAAATGTTTTTAATTAAAATTTCCAGTTTTTAAACAAGTTAACCGTTATCTTCGGGGAACCGGTGTTGAAGGAAATTGGGTGTAGTTGAGACTATTTGAATATAAAGTGACCAGAAGTCTTTACTGCTGGGCTGGGATGCAGTTTCTGTATGTATATTTGTATATATACTTCTAATGCAATGCTTCAGCTGAAAAGAGAGCGAAGTAAAAAAATTCATTTTTTAAAGCACTGAGCGGCTGCAGTATGTGTGCGGTTGAGTGTTCGCTGTTATGCTGAAGTTGTGCTTGAGAAAGCACAACAGAAAATCGAAAAGCAGAGCACAAGATGGAATTTGTGCGTTTATGCTACTCTTTAAATACAAGAAAAAAGAAATTATCGCCAATATTTGGTATTTATTTGTAAGTACGTACATTAGCAAAAGCAAAGTGATCGCGATAATGGATGCAGTAATTTTGTATGAACAATTAAATCAGAGATATGACATAGGAGAGTGTCAACTTTAGAATATGTGAATTTGAGAACACTATTGGGTAAAGTGTTATAATTAATTCTCTTATGTTAATACAATATGTACACATATATGCTTAGAATAGGTAATCAAATTTGCAATTTATATGGCAAAATTGAAAAAGGCGAAATTGAATAGTTATGATTTAAAAACCAAAATAAGCGGCTTGTACTCAGTTTTGCTCCATCCGTTATTCGCTCATATTTTTGCTCTTCTTACTTTCTTATCAGCAATAGATCTGCAGATTTACCGTTAAGTGCCTTTTGCATTTATTATTCGTTGTCGGAATTCAGAAAATCACTCTCTTCCATTAGTTTATAGTTGATTTGTTGAATTTGGAACTTAGTCTCTTACTATACTGAAAAATGAAGAAGCTGTCTTCTGATAAAGAAAATAACATTATCTCCCTGACTAAAAGTGGGTGTTCGACACTCACTATTGCTGAGAAGCTGCAAATTAGTCAATCAGTAGTTGTCAAGGTGCAGAAAAGACAAAATGTTTGTGCTGAAAAGAAGTTGAATGGTCGCCGTTGCCTTCTAACAGACTCTGACGCTCGACTTATGATATCTAAAATGAGAAAAAATAGACTTTTAACGCCAAAAGAAGCTTCTACAGTAATAAATAAAAGCGTGAATCCATAGACAGCTAGAAGAGCGCTTGGTAGGATTGGGTACGTCGCAGCAATGAAAAAAAAACAAACCAGCTTTATCCGGGAAAAATGTTAAGGCTCGGCTAAAATTCGCCAAGGAACACAAGAACTGGACAATAGAAGACTGGAAACGTGTTATCTGGTCGGACGGATCTAAGTTTAATCGTTTTCAATCGGATGGAAAGCAATTCTGTTGGCAGAGACCTGGTGACAAGCTTCAAAGGCATCATGTGAAGCAAACCGTGAAACATGGAGGCGGCAACATAATGGCATGGGGGTGTTTCATGTATTCGCACATTGGACCGTTGCACAAAATTGACGGGATTATGCGAAAGGAATACTATTTGACCATTTTGCAAACCCATGTTCCCAATTTTCTTGACCAGTGTGCGTACCCAGAGAAGAAAATCACTTTTCAGCAAGATGGGCATCCCAAGCACACTGTGAAAATTGTTAAAGAATGGCTCGGAAACCAAAATTTTAAGATGATGGAGTGGCCAGCACAAAGTCCCGACCGAATCCGATTGAAAACCTATGGTCAATCGTAAAGCGACGGCTCGGACAGTATCAATCAGCCCCATCCAACTCGGACGGTCTTTGGGGGCGTGTTGAATAAGACTGGAATAATATTCCGAAAGGAATATTCGAAAAGTTAGTGGAAAGTAAAGTGAAACGTATGCAAAATGTCATAGAAAATAATGGTCTCTGGACCAAATATTAATAATGAGTTTATTTTGTATTTTTTCTTAAATGGTGCAAAACTGAGTACAAGCCGATTGTTTTGGTTTTTAAATCATGACGATTCCATTTCTTCTTTTTTAATTTTGCTATATACTCCTAATTGTAAAAAATAAACAAGGTGTTCAATAAAAAAAGAGTTTTTGTCATTTACTTTATTCGTTTAATACTTATGTGAGCTCAAACATGAAAACGTTGATCGTGGAATCACTGCTCCTCACTGTATATATAATTGGCGGTTTGCAACCGCTGAAGCGATTTTCGGTAGAACTTCTCCAGCTTGTGGTTTTACGTCTTGATGTTTTTCCAACAAATGGAGGGACAAATGGAGCCTTTCTATTGTTTAGAAATCTCGCTTGTTTGTTTGGCAAGCACGGCTTATATAGGCCAAAAGTGCTTTAGGGTACGTACAAAATATTAGGGTTCCGTCCTGTTCAGCGCACGCTTAAACAACGTGTATTTGGAACTTGGACATATGAAAAAGGTGGAAAACACCCCCGCGGAGGGAAGCACCCTATATTATCTACCACATCACGCAGTTATCAAACCCGATCGAATAACTACGCAACTGAGAGTGGTATTCAATGCATCATGTCCCACATCTAACAGAAAAAGTCTGAACGACGTACTACTTACTGGACCTCCCCACACACACACACCCACTTTCAGAGAAAACCCTTCAGAAAGTCAGATGATGACCCATTAGAGGATTTTGAATTACAAACAGTAACATTTGGTTTTAACTGTGCTCCATTGTTATTAATAGTATTTTTAGTTTAACATGTAATTATATATCTGTATACACATTTTGTGAATTCTGCTTTATGCGTATTCGCTTTGCTTTCACTAGAAGAAACATGTTCAAACATGAATTCAGACGAACATGCATATATACATCACACACAAATAGTTTTAAGGAAAACTGTTCATAGTGATGAATTTTTATTATAAAATAACATTCTGCCTGCGTGCAGAGTTGTACAAAAGGCGAGGAAAATTTAAAGATAGTTAAGTAGCCTTTGTGTCGTCGATAGGTATACTTGCCCGAGGAATCAACACCACCGGCAAATATAGTGTCCCTGAGGGTTTTCACCTCACGAACACTTAGTTATACTCCACGGAGGGTTTTCACCTCACTGGAAAGAGGGCTAGTAGAGGGTTATCACCTCCACAGCCCAAACGAGAAAATATATATATATACTGTAAAAATTTAGAGATTTATATATTGTTATTAAAACTTATTGTAGCCGTAATATAGCGTGTGGTTATTTTATAGTAGAAGCCCTTGGCAAGGCTGAGCTAACCCCAGCCAAGTGGGAAAACTCCGTTACAGCAGATGATGTTCTCAACGGAGCCCATGATATATCAAGTGCGAAGTTGGCTCCAGGGGAATTCGTAACACCTTTGGAGTCCACAGGATTTGCTCTACGCGAATGTGCTTCCAATGGTCCAAAAGTCTTATCAGGACTCCAATCAGAATATCTATTGGGTACCAATTTGCACAATTCATCAGAATCCAATAGCACAAAGGCCATAGAAATTAGATGGAATTCTAATAAAGATGTATTTTTCTTCCTTATCAACCCCATTCCAGACAAGTAATCTTTCACCAAATGAGAAGTACTATCAATAATTGCTAAACTGTTTGATCCATCAGGCTGGCTCAGTCCAGTAATCGTCACAGCAAAAATGATCATGCAGCAAATATGCTTGACAAATCAGACTGGAATAAAAGTCTAAAACCCCTAACCCCTCATAGATGGAAAACATTTCCTAAGGAATATGAGGTGCTTAATAAAACAGAAATTCCAAGGTGGACCCACTTCCCAAATTCAGCGGTCAAAGAGTTTCACGGATTTTCTGATGCGTCTGAAAAAGCGAAAGCCGCAACTCTTTATATTAGAACTTCTACAAACGAGAATACTTGGACCACCCTTTTAGCATCGAAAACCCGAGTAGCTCCAATTAAAAGTATAGCTCTGAACAGGCTAGAAGTATGCCGCGCGTTCTTCTCACAAACTTGGTGGATTAAGGAATTAAATTTGGCCCACTATAGCACAAATCTTTGGACGGACTCAACTATTGTTCTCTCGTGGCTAAGCAAACCCCCATGTTTATGGACGACTTTCGTTTCTCATCGAGTCGCCATGATAGTTGAAAAATCCGGAAGCGATAACTGAAATCATGTGGAAAGCCGTGATAACCCGGCGGACCTCGCAAGTCGTGGTTGCACTCCTCTAGAAATCGCGAACAACAACCTCTGGTGGCACGGACTTCAGCGGCTACAACTTGATTCGAAACAATGGCCAATCAGTCAAAAGCCACCCGACACAGCCTTGGAGCTTAAACCAATTAAAATCTTTACCGCTACAGCTCAAGAAGATATACTAGACAGATTCTTTACATTACCTGGAACAATTTGTGTCACACCATATTTAGATTTTGTTCAAACGCGTCAACAAACAGAAGAAAGGAACAATATGCAACCGTCGAAATAACCCCAGACGAATTTAAATGAACTTGTTCCAAACTAATTGTCTTAGCTCAAACAAAGATACTATCATGAGGAAAATGAAGCTTTGACCCAAAAAATCCAGATACCCAAAAAGAGTTCTATTTTGACCATTAACCCATCAATCGACCCCAAAGGAATCATGCGAGTTAATAGCCTTCTGAGTAATTCAGCTGCTCCTACTCACCCAATTTACCTACTCAATAACACTACAAGGAGGAAAACAGTTAGCATTACGACTCATTCTTACAGAATTCTGGATTCAAAAACTGAAGACCCTTATAAAAACAACGATTCTTCAGTGCAAAACTAGCGTACTGCACAAAAAGCCCCAAACTACTCAAATAATGGCAGCATTACCAGTTGAACGTACCACCCTAACCCGCCCATTCCCAGCAACCGCCCAGCTAAGTGAAGACGGCGTGGGTCGCTAGCTACGTACAATAACAAAACTATTGGCAAAGAAAAACAACACCAAGTGGAATTTACTAACGCTATAAACAAATAAAAAAGAAACAATAGCTGTACAACAAGTAAGCAACTAAGTAAACAAAATAAACAAAATATTCTTTTGGGGTGCACCTGAGTTGTGGTCCAACCAAACTGAATACGAACCCACTCGCACTACTCCCGTGCTGCCGGGGGTAACGTTAACCCGCCTAAGTGACTGGGCTCTGGGTGCGCGATGTTAGAAGGATGGGTGAGGACAATAATCTAAAACTATGGACCTCAACTACCCTAATTCTTCCAGATTCTCCTGGCCACGCTAGCCTCGAAGAAAAAAAAAATACTATCTTTGGCTTCACTGGCACTAGACAACTCAAATTTTTTTTTCTCGCACGCATGCGTTAAAAAAGATGTGTCCGCTTTGAAAGAATGGAGTACGACACGCAAACGCACGGAGGAAAATACCCTACATTATCACCACATGATGCAATTATCAAGCCCGGATAGGGTAAGTACTCATCTGAGAGTGGTATTTAACGCATCGAGTCCCACGGCTAAGAGAAACAATATGATGAACGTAATGCATACTGGCCCTTTTTTTGCATACAGGCTTGGTAATCTGAGTAACAAAGTGGCCTCTGTTTTCACTCGTTTTCAATCCAGATACACAAAAAATGTATCGACCAATTCTCGTAGAACCCAAACACACCCAATTTCAGAGGATATTCTTCAGAAAATCAGATGATGATCCAATAGAGGATTTGGAGTTACAAACGCTAACATTTAGTATTAACTGTGCTCCATATACAGCAATCCCAACTGTTGCAGACCAACTCATAGTTTCAACGTCCATACGTATTGTTGCAGACCAACTCACAGTTTTAACGTCCATATATTTTGCTATTTTTCCGATAAGTTGTCTGAATGTTATACAGCCTTGGCCAAAAGTATTACACACCCCAATAAAATACTAGTATTCTCAAATGTGGCTATTAAACTTACCACTTATTTTTGTAAATGTCTTACATGGGTGTTTAACTGTTGATTAAACGAATAATTTGTGTGATATTAAAAGTCATAGCACTATGGGTAAGCAAAACCTAAAAATTCAGGCCGAGAGAAGAAAATCATTCAACAAAAATAGGATAGGTGATTTAACTTATTCTCCATGAGAGTTAGTAGCGATAAAAAGGAGCGGCTTAGGGCTAAAATAAAGATCGAAATTTGTACGACCCTACAAAGTTATTGAAAAATTCAAGCATGAACGGTACTAAGTCGAAAAACTTGGCGACACTGAAGAGCAGAAGCTATGCCATAGCTGAAAATATTAAAAAATGGAACCTGCATTTGGGTCGAATGCCTTGTCAGAATAGCCGAACGCAGGATCGGAAACAAATGAGTGCCAATACAGTGATTTGCGTATCACAATATGATGCGTCTGCAAAAAGCGTTGAAAGGACGGGCATAAGAAAGTATTGAATGCCTGGTTATACACAGCATGAATGTACCGTGCATAACTCAAACTTAAAAGGAACGTTTTGGTAAACCAGAGTTGCTGGTGAAGAGCCAATTAAAGATAATTAGGAGTGTGGCTCCAGTATCCGAAAACCTAATTGATTAATTAGTGACGTTTGCAACTAAAGTTCAATACCTTTCATCATTTCTTTCAGCAGCTAATTGCGAATATCACTTGTCGAACCCCGATGGAAGATTTGTTGGTGAAGTTACCTATGCCAAGGCGCATCGAGTGGAAGCAACATTCGTCAAAGATTGTTCCGGGACCAACTATATGTTATTTTAACAATTAGTTGCAAGACTTATCTAAAATAATAAATTCAGCGTGCGTGAACAGCGCTACATCACATCAGAAGGGCGTCCAAGATAGTTTCACGACAACAAGTCTAACATCGAGAACTCTTGGAGAATGAGATGTGAAGAATGTGCAGAAAGGCATACACTTAGTGGCTGTAAACGATTTACCGAAATGAATCATGGTAAAAGGTGGCGCCTGGTTAGAAGGAGAAGGTTATGTTTCAATTGTTTGAGAGGAAATCATAGGAGTGAAGTTTATCGCGAGCGTCACGAATGTGGAGATCGATATTGTGCCAAACATTTACATGTACTTCCACCCGATAGTAATGGAGTCCCTCGACGAACAGCTTATTACGGCAGAGGCGGGTATGCGGTAGTTTTGACAAAACTAGGATGGGTGATTTATGGATCAGGAAGGCGTCCAGCTAATAACTTGTGTTGTAGTACACTATTTGCACTGGCAAACGAAATGGACGAAACGTCAAATCTGGAGAAACTAGTCAACGATTATATAGTCAATGAAAACATCAGCGGAAACGTCGCGAAGAAGGAGGTAGAAGCTGTAAAAATTGTAAGAGCGAGAACGTTGAGAACAATACTAGATGGAAAGGCGAACGGTTCGAAACGTGCGTGCGTGATAGCGACGAATTGCCTTGGAATAGAGAGATGGCGGAGAAAAGGTTCTACGCGCTGGAAAGAAAAATGAGTCGTGATGATAATTTAAGAAAATTTTACAAAATGATCATGAAAGAATATTTTTCGAAAGGGTAAGCACGTAAACTGAGCAAGGAGGAAGCGGCCATCACGCGTAAGAGAACTTGGTATCTGCCACATTTTGGCGCTTACAATCCAAATAAGCCAGGTAAAATACGGTTGGTGTTCAATGTTGCGGCGGAAACTGAAGGAGTGTCTT
The DNA here is from genome assembly GCA_037013455.1 of Ceratitis rosa. NCBI lineage: Eukaryota > Metazoa > Arthropoda > Insecta > Diptera > Tephritidae > Ceratitis > Ceratitis rosa. Next base: position 1,298,566 of record JAWMAG010000108.1, on the reverse strand, counting down.
TGAACTCAGCGTTATTAAGTGGCCCAGATTTATCGCACCCATTGACTACGGTCTTGATGAAATTCAGGCAGAACGCAATCGGAGTTTGTGCAGATATAGTCGAGATGTTTCATCAGGTGAGGACACGTAAAGAATATCGGGAGTCTCAGCGGTTCCTGTGGATTTGACTCCGGGACACCTCTGAAAGATTATGTAATGAATGTTATGACATTATGTGGTCACCTTGCTCGGCGCAGTTCGTGAGCTATTACGCAGTAGCAGCGATTATAAATATTCATTACGTCGACGATTTGTCCATAGTTTCCCAAATGAAGTTGATGCCTTGAGAGTAACAAAACAGGTAATAGGATTCATAAAAATAGAGGGTTTGATTTAAAATGTTTCGTATCCAACTCAAAACTTATTACAAATTTAAATGAAACAGAACTCAGATAGAGATAATGTTCAACCATTTCAAAAGGTCCTAGGAATGTTCTGGAATACTGAGAAGAATGAATTAAAATTCGTATTGTCATTTGGGAAGATGAACCGAAGCGTGAGGTTCTCAGCATAACAATGTCCATCTTCGATCCTTTTGAAGTTGGGGCTGAGTATACGTTGAAGACGAGGTTAATTTTACAAGGGTTATTGAGAGAAAAAAAAAAGATTGGGATGAGATAATTTCGGATAAGATTTATGGAAGAAATGGCTTCAAATGTTACCTGCCCTATGTGGCACACCGTAACAATGAAATTTTGGATAGCACCGATATTAAGCAATGGAGATGGCTGCCAAGCTCCAATAATCCTGCCGACCAAAACGTTCATACATATATTCATGAATGCAAAAACTCGAGCAACGCGTTGAAGAGCCAGCACCAGTGTGGGCCTTCTTAAGGTCCAGCGTGCTTGGTAAGATGCTCGAAAGCTTGCATGTATGCAACGCTTAGACGCTTAACCAACATTACTTATTTTGAAGAGCCAAACGGCTCGATTAATAAATTTAAGGGTATTTTTTAACATCCATTTCCTCATTATTATCTTACGTTCCTCACTTACGTCCCCCTAAACATTTTACCCCACCCGCTTAGACAAATATTGGGATTGACCACTATCATAGAACTTTGAAGCATCGGAACCAATCTACAATTATATCTGAAATCCGTCGAAAATATTGGATTCCGAACCTTAAAAGGGAAGTACGTCGCGCGACCACTAGATGCCACAAGAAAGGGCAGGACCATGTCAGCCATTTGTGAGACCTTTTACCTTCGAGGGCTCGGACTATATGGGACCGTTTACTGTAGTCATTGGAAGGCGTAGCGAAAAGCGCTGGATCGGCCTGTTCACTTTCCTCACAACCCGAGCGATACATCTAGAAATAGCGAAGGACTTAACTACGGATACTTGTTTGAAGGTTTTGCGTAATTTTATGTGCCGGCGAGGAGTTCCTGTACGTATACGGTCGGACAATGGTACCAATTTCGTTGGAGCAGACAGAGAATTGAAACAGCAGCTGAAAGATTTCGAGAACGATGCGATTGCAAATAAAAATATAAAATGGATCTTCAGTTTTCCAATAAATCCTCATGCTGGAGGCAACTGGGAACGAGTAGCCGCAGTGTTAAGAGGGTCATGTGCTGTATTTGATGTGTGAAGCAGACAATTTGATTAATACACGACCTTTGACAGACATACCTTTGGACATTCCTACCGATAAACCGCTAATTCCAAATCATTTTTTTATAGGTACAGCCAACTCCGAATAAACACCCCATCCACGAGAAGAGGCGTTTGAGCGACGTCCAAGCAATGGCGAAAGGGCCAGCAGATGCAGTATTGTTTTTGGAAGAGATGGGTCGTCGAATACTTACCTGACCTTTTCCGAAGGACAAAATATTACCAACCGGTGGAACCTTTGGCAGTAGATGACATCGTTCTTGCCTGTGATAACAGTCTGCACTGGTCAAAGTGGCAGATGAGGCGAATAACGAAGATGTTCCCTGGGAAGAATGGTCAGGTCCTCTAAGCGACCAGCGGGCGTTTAAGCCAAGCTCGATGTGGGTGAATCCAGTAGATTTAGGGAAGGAGGGATGTTGCAGACCTACTCATAATTTCTACGTCTATACAAATTGTTGCAGACCAACTCATAGTTTTAACGTCAATACATATTGTTATTTTTAACGATAAGTTGTCTGAATGTTATACGTGTATGTACATACCTGTTTAATGAAATTTGAAATTGCCGCCATTTGCGTTTGAAAATGAGGCAAGTGAGGGACAAATGTAAGATATTATAAAGATTTAAATTTTAACGCTTCTATTGTAATTTAATGTATTTTTAATTTCAGTAAAATAAAGCAAATAAACGGTCAAATCGATAAAACAATATAAACAACACCATCATCTTTGAATATTACGCACGAGCTTTTATTTTCGTTCCCACTCTTCGGAAAAACCAACACCAACACTGTTGAAATTAGCGGACAATGTAAAAAGTACCCACCTACTAGTTAGTATCAAATAAAATATAATTCGTAATGGAATGTATGTCGACGATGTTCTCTGCAGAGCCCATGGTATATCTGTTGCGAAATTGGCTCCAGTCGAACTTCTTTGGAGTCGCAGGATGAGAGACCCCCCTTTTGATGACGATCCCCGCAAATGTCTTAAGGACTACGATTTTAGGGCATGCACCTGTAATGGCCGGTCCCTTAATTGGGAAGGTGTCGCTGCCCAGCTGGTTGATGTCCTCATAAAGTCAAAGAATTGCGATGGACGGGACAAGAACGGAAGAGGGTGGGTCCATGTGAAATTTACTACAGCGGCCATATAAAGGATCGCAAATTTGGTGTCGGATTCGTGGTGGGAGAGAGACTCCGTCGCCGAGTACAGGCATTCACTCCGGTGGATGAACGTATAGCCACAATTCGCATCAAGACAAAAATTTTCAACACCACTCTAATTTGCGCCCACGCCTCGACGGAAGAGAAGGATGACTTGACCAAGGATGCCTTTTACGAGCGCCTCGTACACACTTATGGGCGCTGCTCCCGCTCCTGACGTCAAAATTGTGCTTGACGACTTCAACGCTAGGGTGGGCAAAGAAGGTACCTTTAGTACGACTGTCGGAAAATTCAGCATCCAGGAAGAAACATCTCCAAATGGGCTGAGGCTGATCGACTTCACCGGGGCCCGAAATACGGTTGTCTGTAGCACTATATTCCAGCACAATAAAATTCACCAAGCTACTTGGCTGTCTCCAGATCGGAAAACTTCCAACCAGATCGATCATGTTGTGATAGACGGATGACATGTATCCAGTGTTTTAGATGTGCGTACTTTCCGAGGTCCCAACATTGACTCGGGTCACTATCTTGTTGCAGCGAAGATACGCACGCGCCTCTGTGTATCGAAGAACGCCCGTCAACAAACACAAGGAAGGTTCGACGTTGAAAAGCTGCAATCACAGCAGACTGCCGAGCGGTGTTCTACTCAACTTGCACTCCTGCTCTCTAAGAGCACTCATCAGCAACCCGGCATAAGGGAACTGTGGAACGGCATTGCGAACTCCCTGTGTACAGCTGCAAACGAAACCATTGGATTTCGGAAAGGTCGCAAAAACAGCTGGTACGATGAGGACTGCCGTCTCGCAGTGGAGAGAAAACAGACTGCCTACCTCGCAACCTTGCGATCGGCCACAAAACGTGCGGGGTGGGATAGATACCGAGAACTGAAGAGGGAAGCAAGACGCGTCTGCAGACAGCAAAAGAAAGAGGCCGAGATGCGCGAGTACGAGGAGCTTGAGAAGCTGGCCGAAAAGGGTTATGCTCGAAATTTCTACGAAAAGATACGGCGACTTACAGAAGGTTTCAAGATCGGAGCAAACTCTTTTAGGACCCAAGGAGGTGAGCCAGTGACAGATGCCCAGAGTATTCATCGAGCAATTTGGCTCTTCAAAACTTGTAATATTGGTTAAGCGTCAAAACGTTGCTAACATGCAAGCTGTCGAGCGTCTTACCAAACATACTGGTCTTGGTTAAGCATTGCAAGCATGCAAGCTTTCGAGCGTCTTACCAAGCACGCTGGACCTTTAGAAGGCCCACACTGGTGCTGGCTCTTCAACGCGTTGCTCGAGTTTTTGCATTCATGAATATATGTATGAACGTTTTGGTCGGCAGGATTATTGGAGCTTGGCAGCCATCTCCATTGCTTAATATCGGTGCTATCCAAAATTTCATTGATACGGTGTGCCACATAGGGCAGGTAACATTTGAAGCCATTTCTTCCATAAATCTTATCCGAAATTATCTCATCCCAATCTTTTTTTTTCTCTCAATAACCCTTGTAAAATTAACCTCGTCTTCAACGTATACTCAGCCCCAACTTCAAAAGGATCGAAGATGGACATTGTTATGCTGAGAACCTCACGCTTCGGTTCATCTTCCCAAATGACAATACGAATTTTAATTCATTCTTCTCAGTATTCCAGAACATTCCTAGGACCTTTTGAAATGGTTGAACATTATCTCTATCTGAGTTCTGTTTCATTTAAATTTGTAATAAGTTTTGAGTTGGATACGAAACATTTTAAATCAAACCCTCTATTTTTATGAATCCTATTACCTGTTTTGTTACTCTCAAGGCATCAACTTCATTTGGGAAACTATGGACAAATCGTCGAAGTAATGAATATTTATAATCGCTGCTACTGCGTAATAGCTCACGAACTGCGCCGAGCAAGGTGACCACATAATGTCATAACATTCATTACATAATCTTTCAGAGGTGTCCCGGAGTCAAATCCACAGGAACCGCTGAGACTCCCGATATTCTTTACGTGTCCTCACCTGATGAAACATCTCGACTATATCTGCACACACTCCGATTGCGTTCTGCCTGAATTTCATCAAGACCGTAGTCAATGGGTGCGATAAATCTGGGCCACTTAATAACGCTGAGTTCAAAGACACTCCTTCAGTCTCCGCCGCAACATTGAACACCAACCGTATTTTACCTGGCTTATTTGGATTGTAAGCGCCAAAATGTGGCAGATACCAAGTTCTCTTACGCGTGATGGCCGCTTCCTCCTTGCTCAGTTTACGTGCTTACCCTTTCGAAAAATATTCTTTCATGATCACTTTGTAAAATTTTCTTAAATTATCATCACGACTCATTTTTCTTTCCAGCGCGTAGAACCTTTTCTCCGCCATCTCTCTATTCCAAGGCAATTCGTCGCTATCACGCACGCACGTTTCGAACCGTTCGCCTTTCCATCTAGTATTGTTCTCAACGTTCTCGCTCTTACAATTTTTACAGCTTCTACCTCCTTCTTCGCGACGTTTCCGCTGATGTTTTCATTGACTATATAATCGTTGACTAGTTTCTCCAGATTTGACGTTTCGTCCATTTCGTTTGCCAGTGCAAATAGTGTACTACAACACAAGTTATTAGCTGGACGCCTTCCTGATCCATAAATCACCCATCCTAGTTTTGTCAAAACTACCGCATACCCGCCTCTGCCGTAATAAGCTGTTCGTCGAGGGACTCTATTACTATCGGGTGGAAGTACATGTAAATGTTTGGCACAATATCGATCTCCACATTCGTGACGTTCGCGATAAACTTCACTCCTATGATTTCCTCTCAAACAATTGAAACATAACCTTCTCCTTCTAACCAGGCGCCACCTTTCACCATGATTCATTTCGGTAAATCGTTTACAGCCACTAAGTGTATGCCTTTCTGCACATTCTTCACATCTCATTCTCCAAGAGTTCTCGATGTTAGACTTGTTGTCGTGAAACTATCTTGGACGCCCTTCTGATGTGATGTAGCGCTGTTCACGCACGCTGAATTTATTATTTTAGATAAGTCTTGCAACTAATTGTTAAAATAACATATAGTTGGTCCCGGAACAATCTTTGACGAATGTTGCTTCCACTCGATGCGCCTTGGCATAGGTAACTTCACCAACAAATCTTCCATCGGGGTTCGACAAGTGATATTCGCAATTAGCTGCTGAAAGAAATGATGAAAGGTATTGAACTTTAGTTGCAAACGTCACTAATTAATCAATTAGATTTTCGGATACTGGAGCCACACTCCTAATTATCTTTAATTGGTTCTTCACCAGCAACTCTGGTTTACCAAAACGTTCCTTTTAAGTTTGAATTATGCACGGTACATTCATGCTGTGTATAACCAGGCATTCAATACTTTCTTATGCCCGTCCTTTCAACGCTTTTTGCAGACGCATCATATTGTGATACGCAAATCACTGTATTGGCACTCATTTGTTTCCGATCCTGCGTTCGGCTATTCTGACAAGGCATTCGACCCAAATGCAGGTTCCATTTTTTAATATTTTCAGCTATGGCATAGCTTCTGCTCTTCAGTGTCGCCAAGATTTTCGACTTAGTACCGTTCATGCTTGAATTTTTCAATAACTTTGTAGGGTCGTACAAATTTCGATCTTTATTTTAGCCCTAAGCCGCTCCTTTTTATCGCTACTAACTCTCCTGGAGAATAAGTTAAATCAGCTATCCTATTTTTGTTGAATGATTTTCTTCTCTCGGCCTGAATTTTTAGGTTTTGCTTACCCATAGTGCTATGACTTTTAATATCACACAAATTATTCGTTTAATCAACAGTTAAACACCCATGTAAGACATTTACAAAAATAAGTGGTAAGTTTAATAGCCACATTTGAGAATACTAGTATTTTATTGGAGTGTGTAATACTTTTGGCCAAGGCTGTATAACATTCAGACAACTTATCGGAAAAATAGCAAAATATATGGACGTTCAAACTGTGAGTTGGTCTGCAACAATACGTATGGACGTTGAAACTATGAGTTGGTCTGCAACAGTTGGGATTGCTGTATATGGAGCACAGTTAATACTAAATGTTAGCGTTTGTAACTCAAAATCCTCTATTGGATCATCATCTGATTTTCTGAAGAATATCCTCTGAAATTGGGTGTGTTTGGGTTCTACGAGAATTGGTCGATACATTTTTTGTGTATCTGCATTAAAAACAAGTGAAAACAGAGGCCACTTTATTACTAAGATTAAAAAGCCTGTATGGAAAATAGGTCCAGTATATATTACGTTCATCATATTGTTTCTATTAGCCGTGGGACTCGATGCGTTAAATACCACTCTCAGATGAGTACTTACCCTATCCGGGCTTGATAATTGCATCATGTGGTGATAATGTGGGGTATTTTCCTCCGTGCGTTTGCGTGTCGTACTCCATTCTTTCAAAGCAGACACATCTTTTTTTACGCATGCGTGCGAGAAAAAAAATTGAGTTGTGTAGTGCCAGTGAAGCCAAAGATAGTATTTTTTTTCTTCGAGGCTAGCGTGGCCAGGAGAACCTGGAAGAATTAGGGTAGTTGAGGTCGATAGTTTTAGATTATTGTCCTCACCCAACCTTCTGACATCGCGCACCCAGAGCCCAGTTACTTAGGCGGGTTAACGTTACCCCCGGCAGCACGGGAGTAGTGCGAGAAGCATTAAAGAACTCGCGGAAATGTTTTCAGCCACGAAGAGAACCATTTATAATATTCTAAAGCGATTGCAGTGTGAAGGCAGATTAGAAAAAAGATATGGCGGCGGCCCCAAACCTAAAGTAACACAGCGTTTAGGGCGTGTTATAGTGAGAAAATTTAACCAAAATCCGCGATTTTTGACGGCACAGCTTGCAGAGGAACTTAGGGAAGAGAATACTGTTGTTGTTTCGCACGAAACAATACGTCAGGCTATACTGAAAAACAAATACGAATCAAGATCTGCGCATAAAAAACCGTTGCTTTCTCAGCAAAATATTGAAAAGCGTTTATTCTTCTCGACTAAGCTGGTTGCTTAATATATTGACTATTGGGATGACGTGATATTCTGTGATGAGACGAAAATTATGTTATATTACAATGACGGGCCCACTAGAGTATTGCGAAAGGCACTTACATCACTAGAAAACGGTAACATCATACCAACGGTAAAATTTGGAAAAGTGTCTGTTATGGTTGGGGGGTGTATTTCAGCCGGAGTAGGCGAATTGACTTTCATAAAGAATATAATAGATTCAAAACAATATTTGAATATTTTAAGAAGTCACTTGCTAAGAAGTGCGGACAAATTTGAATTTATTAGGAATATCAAACCGCATTTAAAATTTTATCAAGATAACGACCCAAAGCATAAGGCGAATATGGTGCGTATGTAAGTTCTATACAACTGCGGGAAGTTATAGATACTTACTTCGTGGGCTTTTTTGAAAAAAAGTGGCAAAAAGGCAACCAAAAAACCTTACACAAAAGTGCTATATTAGAAGAGTGGTAAATATACCCAACGTGTATTCCACGAAGAAACGGCTGCAATGCATGGTAAATGCTAGAGGCAGCCATGCTATGTACTAAATATTCCATATGGACAGGTTTTAGATTAATAAAATTACTACACAAACACATTTTTTTTACTTGTGAAAAGAGTTGTTTGACACTCACAAATTGGAGTAGTTTTTGTTTGGTTATGTTTTTCGCATCTTGTGCACTCAACACTGAAGTAAAAAACACAACATCCATCATGTCCGAATTCAACTGAAGTAGCATCCAAAGCTATGATCCATTAATATTGTATAAATCATTTACAATAGTCTGAACCCAACTGGCAAAACTGTCCTAGAGTTACATTAAATATCCCACCACCCATTTCTCTCTATTTACTTTAGTCATTTACGTAGAATGTAAATTCCTTTATATTGTAAATAAGTACTGTAATGTATTTGAGTTACGTTTCGGTTTTCCATGAGTGTGGTCATTCTTTATTATTATTATAATAAATTTAAAAGAACAAAATAAAAAATTGAATAAAAACTGAAGTTGTACGTATAAGACAAACTAAACTTAAATGAATGTTCTTTTTACTATACGAGTATATATCGATTATCGAACTCTTAAAAACAAGGCGTTTAAGTATGAGCATAATGTTATAAGGTGACTTTTCAATCGTATCAAAAAATGTTTAATCAGTAGAAAATGCTGTTTTAAATGCTTTTTCTAAAAAATTTTTTTGTGAAGAAAATCACCGTTTTTTTTTTGTGAAAAAAAATATATATGTAAAAAATATATTCTAGAAAGTCTATATAATTCAATAAAAATATATAACCTTGAAAGGTTAACTTAACATAAACAAGTACACAAAGAGTGAAGCTAATATTAAATTTGTGCATATAACATTGTTCAAACTCAATTGAAATTATTTGTTATGCTTTAAAGCAAATACAGTTCTGTGACAACGATCCAAGTACCAAAGCGGAAATCGTATTTGAGAGTGAGGGTGCAAGTGCATTTCAATTTGAAGTGATCCACTCAAAATGTTCCGCAACACAGTATGTGATCTCTTAGCTGATGCCCAAGAGTTTGGAGGTAGGGCGGAAGAGCTGTTGTTGTTCATTAAGTATGTTTATATCAAAATATAAACTTTAACGAACGCCGATTTACCTCAGTGTTTTTCCACAGAAAGAAATGAAAAACAAACAAATGAATTAATATTTTATAAAATTAAGAATGATTTATTGAAATAAATCATGTAAGGCTAAAAATAAAAGATTTTGATTATCAACACATACATATATGGAGGTATATGTATGTATATTGATAATCTTTTGGACTTAAAATAATTAACTAGAGATATATATATGTATATATGTACATATATATTTCAATAATGCTGCAAATAAAAGAAATGAAAATTACCTATAAATGTAGATTCGCTAATGTGTCACAAAAGTGATTTCCGTTTTTAGCGGAACATTAGCTTAAATAGCATCAAAATATGATAATAAAAATCACCGGTAGTTTTCCGACTTCAGTGTTAGTAAATAACAAGGTGACGGAAAACTTCCAGTGGTTCTCAAATAGTTAAAGCCTTTGTTGCCATATTCACGTTTAAAGTTCCCCATTAGAGGGATATTGTGCCTTAAAGGGTACATGGGCCTGAGAGGACCCAGCCAAATATTGAATTTCGGGCTGTAGGAAACCCATTTCCGTTTTCATTATTCAATGATAAACATAACTACCAAGAACCAGTGCAACCGCTGCTGATTGATGAAAGTTTGGATCCCCTAACTTTACATTTGTAAACTTCTCCGCTACCGATGAATTTAAATGGCGCGCAGAAGTTTTCAAGCCGATCTCCTGTATGATTTTCACAGTCAGTAAAAACCTTGCGCGTGCATCACTGGATGATCCAATTACGATCTCACACATCTCTAAATTTGCCACTGGTACAATCCACATACGTAATTTTTTAATCAAACATTTGCAAATTTTGATGGTCCGCGAACAAGGATCAAGAAGCGCTCGTGTGAGGAATCTCTGATTATTGTGGTAAATATAGACTGCGCACGTTGGGAGTACAGTTACGGTGCCAGATAGCTGAGTTAATAAAGGTGGCAGTTGACGACGAGGGGTGAGACGATGACCGGCATGAAGCAAGGTCCTCATTGCAATACGCGCACGAGCCTTTGCTTTGACATCTCTTGGCAGTATGAGAATATGCTAAACAACGTGAACAATAGTTATGCAACAAAATGAGGCGGAGTCGGCGTTCATAATTGGCGTCCAGAAAACGTCTGCAAAAACGAAGTGGGTGTGAATGATGGCAAACTCGGCTTTTTGATGATTCTTGCGTTTGGTTCCTGGTTGGTAGAGGACGTTTTGGGGAAGATATTGGAGAAATCAATGGTGTTGGAGAAGCTGATTTCTACTAATTCCTAAAGCTGTGAAAAGAAAAAGATCACACTTTCAGAACTAATTTGGTGGGACTACTAATTTGGCAATAGGCCGTGTTATCATCCCATTCGTGACGAACTACTACCAAGTCGTCATTATTGATATCGCGCTGAGGAAACTTCCATTTATAACGCTTATGAAGTTCTTTCATATATTCTCTTTCCATCGAAGTGAGTGTTGTTGGCTAAGAGACTTTACTTTCTGCCACCGATTTATTAAAGAAAGCCGAGTCGTTTCGATTTAGGGTTCCGCAGGTGCAAGAATGGGACCACCGACTAGAAAATGACCAGGTGTTAAAGCAGCACAGTCTGTAGAATCCTCCGAACTAGGTGAGATAGGCCTGGAGGTTTGGAATTCCTAAATCTATATGAATTGGCTACTCGTCGAAAGTGAAATTTTGAAGCTTTTGACTCCCGCTTCCCATAATCCGCCCATATGTGGAGCACCTGCTGGAATAAAGCTCCAAGTAAGCTCTTGCTGACTGTACATGTTGCTAACAGCTTCTTGAGAAGTCAGTAGAAATTTTTTGAAGTCCTTTTTCAAACTAGCTGAAGCTCCTACAAAGTTTGTACCATTATCCGAATAAATTTGTTTCGGATAACTCCTTCTAGACACGAACCTGGAAAAGGTACTAAGAAAGGTTTCTGTTGAAAGATCGCTTCTTGGTTCCAAGTGAATTGCTTTCGTTGCGAAACAGACGAAAATGCAAACGTATCCCTTTGTAATTTTGCAAGCTCTGCCAGTAAAACTTTTGATTTCGAAGTGGCCTGCGAAGTCAACACCTGTATTTTCGAACGGCATAGACAGAACTGTTCTTTGTTCAGGCAGGGCCACCATTAGTTGGGACTGTCCTCCTTTTCTGTGAATAACGCATATTTTGCAACTATTAATGACCTGCTTTATTAGATTTTTCGCTTTTGGAATAAAATACTGCTGACGTATCAAACGTAGGACTAATTGATTAGCTCCACGAAGAGTGATACAATGAAAAAATGAAATCAACAGCTTTGAAAACCTACTATTTTATGGTAAAAGAATCGGGTGTTTCTCGTTGTACGATAACACGAAAGAATTTGTTCGTCGACCATTGACTCGCATAACACCCTGACTATCCAGAAAGGGGTTCAAAGTTAAAAGTTTGCTTTTTGTATGAATCGGTATTCCACCGACTAAATCGTTGTGTTCTTCAGAGAAATACTTTGATTGAGCTAAACGGATGAGGTGAATGCGGATTTTGGAAATTTCTTCACCTGAAATAACTAATGTAGTATACGAATAAAATGAGAGTGTTTTTATATTGGCCATATTGTAAAACCGAAAAAGGTATGCTAAAACTCGCAATGCTCGAGATAGCAACGAAAAACGCTCCAAGAGATCATCATTATACGTGACTTGAGAGGCATGCGCTCGTACTTTCCTTGCCTCTATGTTGACATCCTAAATGTCTACAAACGGACATGGCCACTGATCTTCACTTTTTGTCAACCATTTCGGACCGTACCACCACAAAGTATTTAAAACTAAATCCTGGGGGAACGCTCCTCGACTACTAATATCTGCAGGATTATCATAAGAGTCTACATGACGCCAGTGTTTAAAATCAACAACTTCTTGAATTTTCGCTACTCGATTCCCCACAAAGGTTGTAGGTTCATCGGAAGTTCATTTAGAACGGATCTTAGCATGTCTGTAATCAAGACTGCGGCACATAGTTCCAAGCGTATCAGAAGAGGATTCCATTTGGTGGAACTGCGTCGATCGTTTATCACCAGCAGTACCAATTTCGGCAGCGGAAGCAGAAACCACAGAAGTTACTACATCTTCACTACCACACGCATCTATCACAACTACCCAACCACAATCACCTCCTTACAAAACACTCTCGCCGTGCATTGCATCTGGCCTGGATAGTGTTGTTCAAGAAACTGTAGACTGCAAAAAGGATTCGCAAGGGGATTCTTTAACTCAATCACCAAAAACAGAACAATTGAAAAATTCAAAATTGTGTATTGAAAGTGTAGAAGAGGTTCAAGATTTAACAATCCACACTGGAAAGTGCAGTGTTATACCACGTACACCGAAACCAGCGCCAACACTGCCTCAAAGACAAAATCAACACGAGGTTTTATTATCACCTGGTTCGCTTGAGCACTTGGGTCCCGAACAACAGGAACCTATTGACTATCACGTGCCAAAAAGACGTTCGGCTTCATTCGACAGTGACGAGGAACAAGCTGATTCTTTAAATGCAAAGCGCTTAGAACGTGAACGTAAATTACGTGAAGCTCGTCGTCGAAGCGCAATTTTAGCAGCCCGAGCTGTGCTTGCACAAGCGCTTCTAAATCCTAGTTTAGTACGCAGTCTACCTGGCATCTAGCTGCAGCAGCTGGACACGGTCGTACAGGTGGACAGGGTTCTAGTGGATTCGGAAGTAACAGTTCAGGTAGTGTCAACAATTAAAGCCCAGGCGGAGGTGCAGGTACACCTACTGGCTTTGGCGGAGCCCTAGGTGGTAGCGGTGGTGCAGGTGGTGGTATGGGAGGCGGTCGCAGTGGCTACGGTCCAAATTCACCAACTTCAGGTGCTCTTCCTCCTTTCTAGGAAAGTTTGAAAAGTGGTAACACCATGAATTCATCGTCATAATCATCATCAAATTTTAATGGAAATTAAAATTTCCTTATACAAAATGCAGCAGCTGCGGCTTATTTAATGTCAGCTTCTGGTGGAAACAGTTTTAATAGGAGCAACTTTGGTTTTGGCTAATAAGAGATGTCACGAAACAAGTCCCTGGTTTTCTACGCGCACATATAACACCCCCGCGTATGCCTCTTCCGACGCGTCGCAAAAGCCATGATCTTGAATTGGGCCTTGATTAGTGTAATTTATCCATCACGGAATTTTTATCTTGTTGATTAACCGGTAATTTTCCACAAAAGCTTTCCACTTAAAAAGTGTTTGAGAAATCAAAGGTTTGTCCCAGGCTGTGCCGTCCGACCAAATTTGTTGCATCACTATTTTTGCTACCACCACAATGGGCGCTAGCCAACTCCAAAAATTATCTATCTAAAAATACTTCTTATTAAGATCGCTTAAAATTTCCATAGTATTTGAATACCATTTTCGCAGAGAAAATCCTGCACTACCTAACCCTTTTATCAGCGGATCTCTTGATTGTAGAGCTGTTGTGATGCCATGAAATCCTGCCAAAATATCATCTACATACATTGAATTACGAAGAATATTGTGTATATTGTGTTCTATATGAGGTATTGGAGCTACGGATACTTCAAATACTACTTTATATTCTTCAAGCAAGTTCTCTTAACAAGTTCTCTCCTCATCACCTAACGATACTCCTTCATTAGGGCGAAGTTTTATTTCTATTGAGTTTATGTCAACAAAACAGCTTACTTTCTTGTCAGCTTCATTGCTCCTTTTTACATTCTTCAGCGGCGGAAACAAATTTTATTGTTCCGGTATCTCGTAGTCTTCTGGTATGCTTCCAGTAAAAATATCGTTTATTTCTTATTCATATGTAGACTCGCAACTTGTATTTGTGTTTTCGAACCAAGACATAAATTCGGTTATTTGGTTATAATTCTCCGTACACGTTCGTATGCTTGTTTCAGACAACGACAGTGGATGCTTGACTTGCGTTGCTTGCATTTTAAACTCGAATATAGTGTTAGGGTCATCCTTAAAATTCCAAGTTCGTTGCGCAAGATCCATTACAAATAAATCGTATACGTTTGATTCGTTTACCAATTAGAATATTTACAATCGTAGAGTAAACCATCTCCTTGCGAACAAAACCATCAGCTAATTTAATCTCAGAAAATACCCTTTGAAATACAACACCTTTCCGTTTAAGTCGTTCATATAGTTGACTACTTGCAACACTCGTTCTTGCAGCTGTATCGATGTACACGTATGCTTCACCTTTCAACCCATTAATGTTGATGTCAACTGTTGGTACATTTCGACCTATATGGTTTGTATCGCGTTAAAGTCAAGCTTCTCTGAACTACATAACGGGTTTTTCTGATTGCAATTTGAGCAATTCGGTCTGTAGTACCCAGATGCACCGCAACCATAACAGTTGCAAAATTTTTTTTTTCATTTTTTCTGTAGATTTTCTTTCAAATCCTATCTTCTTGTAACAGTTTTCGGCGGAGTGATTTTTCTTTCTGAGGAGAACTTTGTTAGTCGTGTTGACCGCTGAGTCGATAACTTTGAACACACTTTTGTTCTCACCCAGTAGAAAGTCTACTTCGCGAGCTTTGTCTAAGAGCTCACTAAATGTTTGTATACCTCCTCAAGGAATTTTTTCCCGTATCGTTTTCGTTGGTGTTCGTTGTGTGCTTAGGGGCGTAAACAGTTTGCCTTGGAGCTTCTAAGGTAACATTTGCGTTAGCAGTATTTGCATTAGGGGTAACATTTGTAATATCCGCATCCATTTTTACTTCGATTACTTCTACGTTTAATCTAGAACTTTTCCTTCTCATGAATGTGAAATCGACCGTTTTTGTCTTAATAGCGAGGATTTTATTGTTAGAAGAAAAATAAAAGCTTTGTTGTAGGATTCTAACCACAATTGATTATATACCTAAAAGTATGCAGCGAAAAAGCTTTTCCCCAAAACAATTTTAGTGCCTTTTCATGTGCCGTGGCCAACAACAATGACGTCCTAAGGTGTATATTTATTTTCTTTTTTATGATGAGTCAACTTTTTGCAACAACAACAACGTGAACTTGCGAAAACAGTCTTAAGGCCTCTGAAGGAATGTAACTTCACTGATCTTTGGAACTTGAAGATATCTTGTTGTTTTATGTGTAATCAATTACCAATCAGCCAAGTGGTTTCCGCTTCTATTCTGCTCTTATCATCAGCCACAAGAGCCAAAACTTGTCTACATGCGTAGCATAAATTATGTTTATTGATGTTTATTAGCGATTTCTCAAATTAAGTTGCTTATATTATTTAGCAAAATTATATTTGAAAATCCACGATTTTACGTTGGGCGCCAGATTTAGGGAAATGGTTTCTTCCAAGTGGCTCATACCTGCCTGCGTGCTTAGTAAAACCAGCGAAAGATAGCCAATAATTGTCTAAAAGTATTTAGGCTTTAATAAACACGGCAAATGATAAAACAAACACGGTAGTTCTGGACGTGCGCGTCTTTATTAGTCGCATGTACGAATGCTTGAGTTTTTATTTCAGTATGATCTTATATAGCTAAAATTCATAAAATCTACAATTGAAGGATAACAGTTATAATTAATTCAAATTGAGTGAAGCTTTTGACAAAGGCTTTTGAGATGAGCTTAAAACATATTATTCTATTCTAAGCCTGTGTTTACATAGCTAATAACATAATCATTTAACATAATGTTGAGCTAATAGAAATAGTTGCAAAATTACATTTCTTGATTTTAACTTATGTACTAGTCTATTAATAATATGGATACAGCCGCTACAATCAGGAATTCACCAACAATATAAACAGACGAAGATCACACGTTAACAATAAGCAGCGAGTGCGAAACAAACAAAAAATTCTTTTGGGGTGCGCCCGAGGTGTGGTCCAACCAAACTGGTTACGAACCCACTCGCACTACTCCCGTGCTGCCGGCGGTAACTCTAACCCGCCTAAGTGACTGGGCTCTGGGTGCGGGATGCTATAAGGCTGGGTCGGGAAGAACGAGCAGAACGACACTGTCGACAAGACAAAGCGTACAAAAACAATAAACAAAAAAATACTTAGAATTGATCGGTCTGGTGTGGGTACCCAACTTCGGTGCTCTTCTATACGATGTCGCCAAGCGCCGGTTCCGCCACTGGAATCCACCAAAAAACCTACTTTCTCTGGGCCCCGACTGCCCTCACATAAGCCCCGACTGGCTTAAAACTTTCACTTGGCCTCGACTGGCCTCAATACAAATATTTGCCTCGACTGGCAAATCACTATATTTATTTTTTATTTTTTTTATAAAATATCTACTCGCACGTCCGCTCAAAAAGGTGTGCACACCTTCAAAGTCTACGAGAATCTGATCCGGCACGCACCTACGAGCTAGGCCGCAAGCTACGCGCCGACCTTCAGAGTTCTCGGCGAATGTGTGTTGGTGCCCAATCATTTGGCGCCGCCCCCATTACCTAAAGACCCGAGTTGTATAGCGCACGCCACCATAACACACCTCGCCATATAAAAGAAAGGCGACACCCCTGTTTACGTAATACCCGCACAAAGCATTCCGTTTCCCTAATATTTGTTAGTGGAGGAACCATTTTGTATGAACACCTCCTTTTGGAGACTTATACCACTGGGTAGGCACACACCGAGTACAACCGTACCATCAATCCATGGCTTTAAATTATGCAACTTTTTGCCGACAGATGTCACAGCCAACGCTTGGATTGAAAGGAATATTAGGCAAAACAAAGCAAAGCGACAAACAAACACAAAAGAAATTTTTGTTGCGGCTAATACGCGACAACTCCACCCCTTCCTCAACGAGAAGTAAGGAATCTTCCTTTTGGTCAGGGAACGAAAAAACGGTTAATTCCTATATGGCCTCAACTCCTTAAAGTTCCAAGTCCCTTTGTCTTTGCCTAAGTCATCTGTCAGTGTATATGTCCACGGTGACACCCTCTTCCTAACAATAAACGGCCCTACATTCTTTGGCGCTAACTTCGCTGCATAAAAATTTGCTGCATCTGACAGCACACAATTTTTCCTCCAGACTAATTTTTCGGCGACCGTGGTAGCCGAGTGGTAAGCATTGCGTACTGACATTCGGAGGGCTCGGGTTCAAATCCCGGTGCCTCCAACATCCAAAAATTATGAAAAATTAATTTAAATAAAAAATTAAGTTAAATTTTCTAATTGCGGTCGCCCTTCGACAGGTAATGTCCACCCCTCCGAGTGTATTTCGGACATGAAATAAAGGCTCCTCGTAAAAAAAAACCACCAGCCTTGGTAGCCTTGTGACTTCACTAAAGGCCCCTTCAGATCCACACAAATCATATCCCAATGCTCGACTGTCTTGGTTCTCTCTATCATACCCCCAATTGGCTGTGAATTTTCAGGTTTCACCTGCTGACAAGTTTAACACGCCATATTATACTTTGCAGTGTCCGACTTCATCCTTGGGCAGTAGAGCTTTTGTGAAATACGTCTTTTTCACACCCATGTGGCCTGCCAAGGGACTGTCGTGACATTGTTTTAAAATTTCATTTCTACCATCACGCCCTATTGCTCTTTTCCGCTCTGGAGAATCGCCGTAAACAGAAGTAAATTTCGACCTAACAAACTTGTAGGATTGCCACCTTCAACTCTCCACGCTGGATACGACAAAGGCTTTTTCTCTACTAACCGAACTATCCTTGCCAACTGAGGATCGGCAGTAGTCACCTCAGCAATAACCGGCACATTACGGACTAGCATATCTGGAACCACATGTTCTTTGCGTTTCCGATGCACTTTATCAAAATCGTACGGCTGGAGCTTCAAAGCCCATCTCGCTAGCCTACCACACGAATCCTTCAACTTATTCAACCAAATAAGTGAATAATGATCAGTGACGACCGTAAACTTAGCGCCTTCAACATATGATAGGAGTTTGTTAACCGCCCACAGAACCGCTAGACACTCCTACTCGGTCGTCGAGTAATTTCGCTCTCCTTTGTTCAGGGACCTAATCAAATAAGCTATCACCCTCTCGCCGCCAAGTCAGGTTCCAAAAACCTTTGGCATTATGACTCGGAGGAGGGACAAACGCATCCACCGATGACCTAACCGCCTCTAGTTGCCTACCCAAAGCAACTAGGGCCTCAATCGACCCTATTGTCACCAGTCACAACTGGGGCTGGTAGAATGGTGGGAGATTCGACCTAATCAATGCTAACATCCTCTTTTCCGACAAGGGCTCCTGAAGTCTACCAAACATAATCTTCAATTCCGCAACATAAACCCCGATCGCATCTAGTAATAGATCATCGTAGTTGAGGTGCAAAACCTCCAACTTAAACTCTCTTACTAGCTCCTCCCAGTTACCTTAAGACTGTCACCTCCACTTTTTCCAAAAAAACAATATGTATATGCGTATGTGTATACGTACATACGTATACCTACAGTAGTTGTTGGTTAAAGCCTACCAACAACCACACTACCTACTGAACAAACGAATCTCCGCACAAAGAGGAAGGTGACAACACAATCTAACAAAGTGACCGGCCAGCTAAGTGATGATGCCAAGGGTCGCTAGCTACGTACACTAACAAAACTATTCGCAAAGGAAGGAAAACAACACCAAGTGAATTTTACTAACGATGGTATAAACAAATGCACGAAAGCAATTAAGCAACGATATAAGACAAAATAAACAAAATATATTTTTGGGGTGCACCCCAGTAGTGGTCCAACCAAACTAGTTACGAACCCACTCGCACTACTCCCGTGCTGCCGAGGGTAACTTTAACCCGCCTGTATGACAGGGCTCTGGGTGCGGGATGCTATAAGGATGGGTATGGGGAAAACGAAGGAAGCAGCACTGTCGGCACTACAAAAAGTGGCCAAACAGTAAATCAACAAAATGATACTTAGGGTTTCTCAGTCGGGTGTGAGTACCCAACTTCGGTGGTTCTCCGGTGATGCCTCCAAACTCCGGTTCCGCCACTGAAACGAGAAAACAATAAAATGAAACTATGGTCTTCGACTGCCCTTACTTAGCTTCAACTGCCAACAAATATTTGCCTCGACTGGCACTGCACTATTATAAAATTTTATTTTATTTTTTTCTATACCGCTGATCGCACGTCTGCGCAAAAAGGTGTGCACACTTTTGTAGATTGCTAGAATCTGATACGGCACGCACTTACGAGCCAGGCCGCAAGCTACGCGTCGCCCTTCAGAATTCTCTGGCGAGTGTGTATTGGTGCCCAATCATTTGGCGCCGCCCCCATTACCCAAAGGGCAGAGTTGTATAGCGCACGCCACCATGGCACACCAAATACACCGGGATAATTTTCCCCTCCCTAATATTTGTTAGTGGAGGAACTGTTTTGTCGAACACCTCCTTTTGGAGACTTATACCACTTGGGTCAACCCGCGTGCCCCTCTCTCAACTCCTCAACCCGTTCTAAAAACGCGAAAAGTGACATACCCGCTTTTTAGCCATCTAAATGGACGTCCCACTTCGATAAGTTCCCTGGCTTCTGAGACTCGACTGTCTCCCCAACAACTCGTCGTATTTCCACGGGCGGGTGTACAATCGGGTCCACACAAGTAGCACCCGAGCGCTCGACCGAAACGATCTCATTTTCTTCGGCTTCTTTGCTGCCGACTACCTCTTGTAGTTCGATGAGATGGAGCAACAACTTGCTCTTCAGATCCATCTGCTGAGCCATCTCGCCTTCGCTTCCCGGTTGCGTCCGCCCTATTCGCGAAAGGCACCAATCGATTTTCGCCATGGCTTTCACTCCACTCGAAACCGATGCAATTAAATTTTCCACCTTCTCCAGCTTCGACTCGATCGCTGTCTTATCCTCGTCGAAACTGAAAGGGTAGTCCTGGAAGAGGTTTACCGAACCTCTTTTCTCTAACAAACGCGACACCCTAATCGATTTCCTCATGGCTTCGACCGTACCGATTGGAAGGCCGCGTGCCTCCATCTCATACGCGAGCTCATCTTGGGACAACCGATTAGTTTCCATATTTAAAAACGTACTCAATAAAAAACAAGAAAAGTACAAAAAAATATTAATTTAAAAAAGAAATTTTAATATTAATCAAAATTTATAAAAAAAACAACAAAATTTCTTAATTAACAAAAAGCTAAAAATCACAGCCTAAATTTGGGCAGAACTATTACTGGTTACCTCTGGCCCAGTCTCTACTCACTTGACGTACAATATTCAATACCTGGATAACACATACAAATGCTTCGGTATTGTGAGCAACACTAATCATCAAAAAAAAAAAAAACTGCTAGTTTACAAAACGGAACGGACTCACCAAATTCTTTGTAGCAAGAAAAGACTATATAATATGCCTCTGGGCCTGCGTTCGACTCCCCATCTTGCGATTCTTACTCGCTACTTCCACTACTGGAATGCCCTACTAACAGAAAGAAAAAATAGGAAATTGTTATTAATTATAAAAACAAAAACCAACAGCTCAAAACGCCACTCACAATATGCTGAAACAAAACCACATAGTTTTTCAAAATACAAATAGTAGTAATGCACAAGTGTACGGACGTGTTTTTTTGATCGGCTCCGTAACTTCACTTAAAGTCTTAGAAAACGTACATATTAATTCGTTTAAACTTATACACCGACTGTGGTGGGTGGATAGCCACTTAAGTTGGCAATAAGCAAATAAAATAATAAATAATATAAAAAAAAAAACAAAATAAAAAAAAAAATAAATAAACAGAGAAAAGAAAACGATAAGTAACAAGTGAACCGGCGATGTAATGAGCGATCAACGCTCAAATCAGAAAGAGCGTCGGCATTCAGTTGCGACGACAGAGCGAAATGCTTATTTCACTGTTGTTGCGAGCAAATCACCACCTAACAGCAGTGCAAAGGCGAGCAGTTCAACTCTAAAGGCGCCAACGCAGACCTTAGCAACAACAGAGAAATCAAAGAGTGAAAAAACTCTCTTCCCAACAGAAAAACAAACAGCTATGCAGTCAAGCAGCGCAGCAGCAGCAGCAACTCCAGTGCGGGCGACTAATACTGAGCAAGGTGAGACAGCCAAAATGAAAAAAGGGTCGGCAGTGCAGACAGGCATTGATCGGTACATAAATGTGGTAAACAAAAAGAGGAAATCTAGACCTCCCAAAAAAGTGATTAATGCCAAGAAGTTTAATACCGTTGGCTCCACTATTGATGCTGATGGTAATGCTCTAAAAGGGAACAGATTTGCCCCGTTAAATGAGGAAGATCATATAACAGACCCGAAGATTATTTCCACAGTCGCCAGTACTAAACCTCCACCAATCTACTTGCGGGAGCGCAGCTCCAATTCGCTAGTTACGAACATAGCTAAGATAATAGGTACCAACAATTTTCACATTGTACCTCTTAAAAAAGGTAACACAGACGAGACAAAAATACAAGTACACAGTGAAAAAGACTTTCGTGAAGTCGTTGTGTTTCTCTCTGCAAACAACAAGAATTATTACTCCTTCCAGTTGAAGAGTGCGAAAGGCCTGATTGTTGTAATTAAGGGAATTGAAGCGACTGTTGACTCATGTGACATAAAAGAAGCTCTAGAGGAGCAAGGGTTTGAAATTAGGGCGGTTGTTAACATAATTAACAGAAATAAAGTGCCGCAGCCTATGTTTAAAGTGTTCTTATCGCCAAGCTTAGCTCAACTTAAGAAAAACGAAACGCATCCAATTTACGGTTTAAAATACCTTTTACACCGAAGAATCACGGTGGAAGAAGCGCTTAAGCGTAATGGTCCCGTGCAATGCACAAACTGTCAGGAATTTGGTCACACAACATCCTATTGTACTTTACGTACCGTTTGCGTAGCATGTGGTGATCTTCACCATTCTACCAAATGCCCCTTGAATAAAACGGATGCAACACAAAAAAAGTGTAGCAACTGCGGTGGCAATCACACCGCTAATTATGGAGGTTGTCCGGTTTACAAAGATTTAAAATCTAAACTTTCTCAGGGTATACAAGCCAAACGGAACCAACTCCCATATACTACTTCCATTCCGAGCCTTTCCAATATACCCAGCTCAAATATTGGTCAAATGTCCTATGCCAACGTAGTAAAAGCCAATGTACAGGCCCCACCAGTCACCCCATCCAGTACTGGAGTTGAGACCATGATTCTTAATCTAACCCAGTGCATGACACAATTTATGTCAACCATGCAAAGTATGGTTCAAGACCTAATAAAGGCGCAAAACCAAATGCTCCAAACCCTGTTGACCAAAAAATGAGTGAACTCAGGATTTGCTTATGGAATGCTAATGGTGTAAACCAGCATAAATTAGCACTCAAATTATTTTTACAGACCCACGAAATTGATGTTATGCTTATATCTGAAACACATCTCACCCAGAAGTATAATTTTTACATCCCTGGGTTTAAGCTGTACAACACTAATCACCCAGATGGCAAAGCACATGGTGGCACAGCTATACTCATAAGGAACCGTTTAAAGCATAACTTTCTTAATTCTTCTTCAACGAATTGGTTGCAGTCAACCTCGATCACCCTTAAAAATAGGGGGGTTGACCTTACTTTAGCTGCAATTTACTGTCCGCCACGTTTCGTAATAACAGAAAAACAATTTAGGGACTTTTTTATGACTCTAGGTGATAGGTTCCTAGCTGGAGGTGATTACAATGCGAAGCATACTCATTGAGGATCGAGGCTAATTAACCCGAAAGGTCGTCAGTTATATAACACGATCATAAGTTCAAAAAATAGTTACGATTTTATCTCCCCAAGACAACCAACTTACTGGCCTACGGACTCAAGGAAATTACCTGACCTGATTGACTTTGCAGTCACTAAAAACGTAGATAGGAGTTTAGTACTTGCTGAAACCTGTGCTGACTTATCTTCTGATCATTCCTCAATAATCATTAAATTGAACGAACAACCAATTGAAAGTGAGCATGCTTTTCGACTTACTACATCAAGAACTAACTGGCTTAAATATAAAAAATACATTAGCAGTCATATACAGACCAATCCGCAAATAGAGGGAGGAACTGACGTTGAAAATGAGTTACTTGTATTTAACAGTATACTAGCAACAGCAGCAACTATAGCCACACCAGAGCAGAATACAAAAGTAAAGGCATTGATAACTAATAGTGGAATAGAATTACTGGTCCGAAATAAGCGACGTTTGCGTCGCGAATGGCAAGCCTGCCGATCTCCCGATGCAAAAATTCGTCTTAGGGTGGCAGAAAACAAACTCAAAAAGGCATTAAGATACGAGGAAGAAAGAAATATCAAACATCTTATAACGTCTTTGTCTCCCAACGTTTCTAATAAAAAATCTCTATGGAAAGCTAGCAAAAACCTTAAGCCGCCAGTAAGCACTGAAGTACCGTTGAGAATGCGTAATGGTTCATGGGCAAGAACGGATGAAGAGAAGGCGTCTTGTTTCGCAGAGCACCTCAGCACAGTATTTCAACCAAATACTGCTACATATAGTGCACCTTTGTCACCGACCCATACTGCTCCTAGATACACTGTTACTTGCGGAGCATCTGTGTCTGAACTAAAAAACACTATTGCCGCCTTAAATCCAAAAAAATCTCCAGGAGACGATCATATCTCACCAAAAATGCTAATAGAATTGCCAAGCATTGCTCTCGTTTTTCTTGCAAAGCTTTTCAGTGCCATATTGATGCTAGGATATTATCCACAACTCTGGAAAAAGTCGCAGATAATTATGGTAGTTAAACCAGGTAAAGACGCAACCCTGCCGTCATCATATAGACCATTCAGCCTGTTGCCTTGCCTATCAAAACTTTTCGAAAAAGTGCTGCTATCAAAAATTACTCCTTTTCTCCATCAAAATGATATTATTCCTAAACATCAATTTGGATTTCGGGAAAAACACGGCACAATTGAACTAGTAAATCGTATAACAAACGAAATAAGGAAAGCTTTCGAAATGCGAGAGTATTGCTCTGCTGTTTTTCTTGATTTGGCGCAAGCATTTGACAAAGTGTGGTATGATGGCCTCATTCACAAAATTAAAAAATCATTACCTAACACGTTCCACAATATCCTTGAATCCTACTTAACCAATAGGCGATTCACAGTAAAAGTAAATGATTACATAACAGAAGAGTGTCCGATTACGGCAGGTGTTCCGCAGGGCAGTGTTCTTGGGCCAGTATTGTACATACTGTTTACCGCAGATATCCCTACAAGTGACGAAGTAATTACGTCAACATTTGCGGATGATACTGCTATACTAAGTCGACATAAATGCCCCATTACAGCCACAAAAGTGTTACAGCAGCATCTTAAACAAATTGAAGAATGGCTGGCGAAATGGCGCATAAAAGTTAATGAAAACAAGTGCAAACACATAACTTTTACATTAAGGCCAAAAACGTGTCCTACTGTTAAGCTCAACAATGTAACAATACCGCAAGCTGACGAAATTACATACCTCGGAATCCACTTGGACAGGCGCTTAACCTGGAAACGACACATTGCAGCTAAAAAGCTGCAGCTTAAACTCAAATCTGCTAGTTTACATTGGCTTTTAAACAAGAAGTCTGGACTAAGCCTTAGCAACAAAGTCCTCTTATATAATGCAATGATAAAACCGATATGGATGTATGGGATCCAGTTATGGGGCACAGCTTGCGCGACGAATATAGATTTAATTCAAAGATTCCAATCGAAAACGCTAAGAGTAATAACGGGCGCACCATGGTACATGCGTAATGAAAATATTCATAGAGATCTAAATATACCTACTATCAAGGAAGAAATTGAAATCGCAGCAAAAAAATACTTAATAAAACTGCGTAACCATCCGAACCCTTTGGCTAACACCTTGGCCCATGCAACAAGTCAAACCCGCCTGCGGAGAAGAGACAAAGCAGCCTTCTAAAGAGCAACGTTAAGCCAGCAGCCCATTCCTACTAATGGGCTTTATGTTATTATTACTTATTGTTAGGCTTCCGCAGTCGAAGTAGATTCAATAAATAAATATTAATGTTTAAAAAAACAAAAAAAAAAAAACTTTTTTTCTAAATATATTTATATTTAAATATTGGGCCCCACGTTGGGCGCCAATTTGTCACCTCCACTTTTTTTCCTAAAAACAATATATAAAGACCTACGAGCCAGGCCGCAAGCTATGTGCCGGCCTTCAGAATTCTCGGCGAATGTGTATTGGTGCCCAATCATTTGGCGCCGTACCCATTACCCAAAGGGACCAAGTTGTATAGCGGACGCCACCATGGCACCTTTTTACAGAATACTCGCGAAAAGCAACTATTTGCCGACAGATGCCACAGCCAATGCTTGGAGTAAAAGGAATATTAGGCAAAACAAATGAAATCGACAAACAAACACAAAGGAAATTTTTGTTGCGGCCAGTACGCGACAGTCTGAAACGCTTTGTATCGAACGGCTCGAAGAGGTCCTTCCCGATCCTGACGGAGCTATTAACGCTGCTTAAGGTCAGTTTACCAAGCCGTATAAGTTTTGGGGGGATACCAAATTCATACATAGTGGCGTATAGGCAGCTCCTTTTCGTGCTGTCGAAGGCTGCTTTAAAATCGACGAAGAGGTGGTGTGTGTCGATCTTCTTTTCACGGGCCTTTTACAAGATTTGGCGCATGGTGAATATGTAGTCAATGGTTGGCTTACCAGGTCTGAAGCAACATTGATAAGGTCCAATCAGTTTGTTGACCGTGGGCTTTATTCTTTCACACAATACGCTTTATAGAGGAGGCTTATTCCACAATAATTGGCGCAGACTGTGGGATCGACCTTTTTGTGGAGTGGGCGGACACTTAACTTGCTTTAACGTGTCTAGTGATTTCTGTGCCTCGTCGTTCTAGGAAAGTTTCTTACTTGTTTTCAACCATTTCGTTGGAGTCGTGGTTACTGCTACGAAATTATCCACAAAACTACAGCACCAGCGGCCTTGCCGAGAAATCTTCTCAGCTGTTTCACACTAATAGGATCAGGATGATTCGAGACGGCGGATATCTTGTCTGGGTCGGTACGAAGTGTACCATTTCCAACTACGTGTATGTACCCAAGGTATTTAACCTCTCGGGTACGGAATTCGCTTTTGCCTTTCTTAATAGTTAATCCAGCTCTTCTTAATTCGTGAGCAACCGCTGCGAGAACGGACATACGGTTGTCAAAAGTTTCGGACACTATTAAAAGTCGTCTAAGTGTACGAAAACCTAGATTTTCAAGCCACAAAGTGCTTGAGAGTCGTTACATAAGCCAAAAGGCATTACACGATATCTATAAAGCGGACGATTTGGGACAGTGAAACACGTGTAATCTCGGAAAGATTTTGCTAAAGGGATTTGTCAAAAGGCACGACGCAAGGAAAGTGAGCTAATATATTCACCTTTTGGTATTCTGCTCAAAATACCGTCCATGTGAGGAAGTGGATAAGCGTCCTTTACGGTGACACTATTAATTTTTCGGACCTTATTTGGCTTTTTAACTAAAAAACCGGACTGGACCGTGGACTCCTCGATTATACCTAACTTGATCGTTTCAATTTCAATTTCTGCATGAACTAACTTCTCCACGGCACGCGATATAGGGAAACAACAATCATTTGCTTATGACAAATCTAAACAAGAGACTTGTGCTCCGCTGTCTAGCAAACCTAAATGCTTGGAATCTAATATTCAAATTTTAGCCTATGTTCATTTCATTGAATATTTGAACATTACCACTCTCGTTAAGCTTCTCAAGTTCCTTATACTTACTCATTTCCACCTCTTTCTTTTTTGTCTGCAAATGTGTCTCGGTATCTATCTCACCCCCAAGTATTGGGGTCGATCACAAGATCGATGTCGAACCTTCCATGAGCTAATTGATGAGCTTTCATTGATACACAGAGGCGGTGCGTATCATTGCTGCTACAGAATAGTGGTCCGAGTCGATGTTAGGTTCCCGGGACTTGGGCACATATAGAATACTGGAAATATGTCGTATATGAAACATGTTAATATATGGTAGTAGTGACTCTTTCGATTTGGAGTCAGCCAGGTAGCATGATGAATTTTCTTCTTGTGGAATCTATTGCTACAGACAACCAAATTTCGACTCCGGTGAAATCAATTCCTCGACAGTTGGCCCGGGGACTTTTTTATACACACTCATTTTCATTTATAAAGTTGTGTTTCAAATCACAAAATGCGGATCTCGTTCGATTACTTTTTAATAAGCACAACTCGTAAAATTAGAAAAGACAATATAAAAATAAGAAATCGTTGTTTTTTCCCGAAAAAGTAAGTAAGCCGGTTTAGAAAAATATGACACTCATGGTTTAGGAAATATTTATACCAAAAATAGACTCCGATGCTGCAAGATTTTTTAAAATATCTATATAAATTTCGCGCAATTTTCTGTAAACGTACTCAGCTACAAAGTGCTAAAGCAACGTTTCACCAATTTTCATATTTTAGTTAGTGTGAGAGGTACTCCGCCTCCTTTCTAGGGTTCGAGCAAACTTCTCATAAATCATCTTCATGATAACCCGAATATGCTTTGGTTGAATTCGGTGAAACCGATCTCAAGTTAAAAGGTAACACAAAAACATTTCTTTTGTATATTAGATAATTGAAAAAACGACTTTTTAAAAAGTTCAAAAAATTATACAGCGACCAGTGACCAAATGTCATATCAAGCTAAAACTTTCAGAATCATCTTCAAATTAGTAATGTGTTCTAGGAAAATATCAGTATCAATAGCGATTTCCCACATTCACATACTTTTTAAAGAACTAATAAATACATATATACACATATATTCGTTGGTATAATCATATTTAATTGGCATTCGTATGAAGGTCTTGGGACCAACCACATGAAAAAATTTACTCTAATGAAAAATCAGCCCAAGCCTCGGATGGCACACCCTCCTTTTGATGAGACCCCCACGAAAGTTTTAAGGATTACGATTTGGGACATGCCCTTGGAACGTCCGGTCCCTTAATTGGGAAGGTGCTAGAAATAAATACCAAGTACGCTCTCTAAAATTGTGCTTGGCGACTTTAATGCCAGGGTGGACACATACGGTATTTTCGCACAACAGTTGGGAAATCCAGCCTCCATGAGGAAATATTCCCAAATGGGTTGAGGCTGATCGAATTCGCCGGGGCTCGAAATAGATTTGTCGGTGGCACTAGATTTCAGCACAAGAAAACACATAAGACTACGTGGCTGCCGACGGATCGAATATCGCTCAATCAAAGAACACGTTTCTAGTGTTCTAGATGTGAGTACGTTCTGAGGGCCTAACATCAACTCTGATCACTATCTTGTCGGAGCGAAGACAAGCACACTCCTCAGCGTTAGCTGTCGATCGCTTTTCTACTCGATTTACACATTTGCTTTCTGAGAGCACTCATCAGCAATTTACTATAAGGGAACTATGGAAGTCATCTCAAACTCCCTACGAATCACCGCTACGGAAAAAATTGGCTTTCGGCTCGTGCGGTGGAGAGAAAACAGACTACCTACCGCGTAGCCTCACGATCGACCACAACACTTGAGGGGTGAGTTAGAAGAGGGAAGCAAGACACACTTCGAGAGAGAAGAAAAAAGAGGCTGAAAAGCGTCAGTATGAAAAGATTGAGAAGCTGGTCGACAAGGATAACTCAAGAAAATTCTATAAAAAGATGAGGCGACTAACCGAAGTTTTCAAGACTTAAGTTGAGTAGACTTGGTGTACAGAGGGAACACTTCTCCAGGCTGCTGAATTGCAGTGAAAATACAACACATGGAGATGGCCAACGCGAGAAAACAGTCGATGCTGATCGAAAAGACGTTCCATTCCCCGACTATGGGAACGTTCGAATAGCGAAACAACAAAGTAGCTAGGCTTGCTCAATCAAAAGGATGTCCGACAATTAGAAAAGAATCGATGTATACACATTTTCATCGGCCTTCGACAAGCAAACGCGGAGCTGCCTCTACACCGGCTGTGTAAACTGATGCTGGATAATACCAAAAACGCTGTCAAAAATTGGAAGTACATCGCCGAGCCATTGGATACCAAATGAGGTTTCAGACAATGTGATTCTTTATGGTATGATTCTTTCAATTTGATGCTGAAGAAGGTAATAAGATCTGTAGAGCTTAATAGACAATAGACATAGGCATTAAACACTGGGCAGTTCTCCAGGCGAAGCAAATCGGCCTGGGTGTGAACGAGGACTAGACTAAATATCTCCCATAATCAAATAAACAGTCGATGCATTTACTACTTCCTTCCGATACTGCAACTTCGAGGTCGAAGATAATTTTGTTTATCTATGGACCATCATTATCTCCAATAATAATGTCAGCCAGGAAGTCCAACGCAACTACACAAGCTCCTCATCATTCCCATCGTACTGGATGATGCAGAAGCCTGGACGATGTCAACATCCGATGAGTCGGCCCTGGAAGTATTCCAACGATTAATGGTCCTTTGCGTATTGGCTACGGTGAATACCGCAGACGATGTAACGATGAGTTGTACGAAATATACAGTGACATTAATATTAATTAGTGAATTAGGCAGCGGCTAGAATCAGTTGGAGACTGACCGGATTTCACTTGGTATTTCCAACTGACGCCTAACAGCGAAGAGAAGAACGTAATGGCGCGCTACTGTTGATTCGGCTACTTTGTCGCTAATGAAGAAGAATTTTGTAACCTTCGAAGCAGTTTGTGGTTTTCCAACAAATATAGGGCCGCTTCCTAATTGCCGATTGACTTGGAGGACTTGACATTTCCTGCCGAGTGGCGACCGCAATTAGAAAAATGTACTTTTTTAAATTTTTGGATGTTGGTTCGAATCATGGGCTTCCGAATATCATTACGCAATGCTAACCACTCGGCTATTGCGGTTATAAATAAATAGTTTTATCTTCATTTTACTACACTACACGGTACTGCTGCGCTGTCTTTAACTTGGAAGGCCTTAAAATTGTTCTCAAGTTTAGGTGCAATCGAGTCTTTTCAGTGCATCCACACGTCCAAAGTAACACTGATGCAGTCATAAAACGACTGTGGTTTTAGTTCCCGAACGTAGAAACATTCTATGTCGCAGCAGGGAGGATTTACTAAAGGGGAGTCTGTAAAACACTATTGTCGTTACTAATTGACGCTGCCACCGTTGCTGAAGTTCACATTTAAAAAAGACAATGGTTGCACCAAAAACTAAGATAAAAAACAACCAAAAGTAATTTCATTTTTAACGCCTACACTGTTAGCCATATTACCACCAAAGAGCTCTTCATAATTCATTCACTCGACTACGTTTCGACAGGACACATTCATTCATTTATGCAGTCTTCTAGCCTCAACTAAGTAAATTGAAAAAGTAAAACCACAATAACCTAACAAAAAATAGCGATACCGTTAGTGTGGGCAAAATTTATAATCATGTGCTGCAAATTTTTGTTTTAATTTTCAGTTTTTACATATGCAGTTCTTTAAAAGACTGTGCTTCGTTTGCTTCCGTTTTAATAATGCACAGTGGGGAAAACCTTCTTCAAACTCAAAATATATGACTGTGAGAGCTAATGTAGCGCAGTAACGGAATGGTTGGCAGTACGCGAGTGGGCCGATCGGGGGCGACTTAGAATAAATTGTGGGTCTCCTCATTTGTTGGAATAACATCGCTCTCCGTTTGATTAAATGGGTCCAGACAAAGTTCTGAATATTTTTACAAAGACACGGGGAGGGAGGGTTACAGTTTCCTAAGATGCAGAAGGTCATTAAAGCTGGCAAACTAATGCATTATTTATCAAGCCGAATTACTTGCTATAAAAATGGCGACATAATTACTGCAGGGAGCAGGCCTTTATGAAAAGAGAACACATATTTAGGTAGACTGTCAGATACTATTAATGCTATTCTTTCACCCAGTAAGAAACGGTCGTGGCTGCACTGTGTACGTAAGCGATCAAAGGCTGACGGAGAAAATAGTGGCTTAATTGACACTGGATACAAGGTCCCATAGGCATCGAAGGAAATGAGATACCTGATGAACTGGGTATAGAGACTACTAGATCAGGATGTAGCTATGTAGCACCCATTGTGTTATACTCTACCCACCAAAACCTTCATTTGATTGGTCAGTGCTTTGTGCTTCACCCTAATAATCAAAGAAACTTCTGACAACACTCATTTTTAAATTTCCAAAAAGAGAACAGTGCTTTTTCTCTTCAAGCTTATGCTTCACTCTTATACTTTCAGTAAAGACACCAAAGTAACGGGACACTCTAACAAGTGCACTAAGCACTTTAAAATGTTTTGTATAATTTGTTCACGAAACAAATCATAAATAAAGTGTGCGTAAAATGTGTTACAAATTTTCAAAATAGGATATTACATTGGATATTGATGATGTAATTTAATATTATTAAAAAAAAATTTACATATCTATTTAAAAATTAATTGTAAAAAAAGAAAGAATTGTTTATTCTTTTCGCACTAAATATAAATGTAACATCAGTAAAAAATAAATATTTATCGGAACTAGCCCATGTAAGGCAATAATAATCAAACATATGTATGGAAATACATAGATATGTATTTTTACAACAATTGTTGCTGCAAAGCTACCCCTACTTCTAGTTTTCTAAATGAAAACTTTTTATAGCTTAGACTACTCAGACTTTTTAGTTTTCATAAAATTATTTTTTGGTTTTTAATAATTTCGTGTATAACATTCAGCAATAATGAAACTGCGATTCCCTATACTATTTATATGAAAAATACGCATAAGAGCAAAAATGCGGTGGGTGCAGTATTATACTGTTTGATCAAACACATTGTTTGTTAAAGCATTGGGTGCAGTTTTATACTGTACCCATTTGATCGAGCACACTGTTTGTTAAAACAATGCTTTGAGAGGTCATATGCTTGCTTTACTCATTACAGTTTTGTTTTGTATACTTGTATGCAGCTTTCGTTTCAAACATCTCTTCGACACATTTTGATCTTTTAAAGCAAAACAGAGGCAGTATACTAAACAAGAGCGAATGTTTTGTGCTTGCATTCAAATCCATTCACACACCCCTCTAGTAGTTATCGACCTATCAGTCTCCTTCGGGGAAGTGAGGCAGGCGCAAGTAGGAACTATGCTTCGGGCAATATTTTTCGATGCATCCGAATGCGGAATAGGCGCCGCACTACAACAGCGCAATGGCAAGTATTGGAAACCCCTTAGATTTTTCAATCAGAAACTCGCACCATCAGTCCAAAAGCGAACGGGAACTCAACGCAATTTACGAAGCAGTACTTCCTTTAAACAGAAGCCTAAACGTGCGTCACCGTGGCAGCTTCGACGTCTCGACTTAATAGGTAAGTCAGTTTACCACTGATATTCGCCACATATCTGGCTTATACAACATCGTTGCAGACGCCTTATCTCGAGTCGACGCTATTCGCACATCAATAACATCCGAAGAATTTGAATGTGTCCAAGCCAACGATGCAGAACTCCAGCAAATACTGCGTAGTCCTAACACCTCGCTGGAACTACGCAAAATCAAAAGCAATAACATAGGCGTTTCCGTTCAATGCGACATACCTACAGCAACAGCACGCCCGTTTGTTCCACAACAACTAAGACGCCGAATTTTCGACACACTTCATTCAGTTTCACATCCTAACCACACCAAATGCCTTACAATCATCGATCGGTTCACACGCTATCCACTCAGATCTTAGCATCAACGAACAAAAAGTTATCATCCACAATCTAATGGGATCATCGGACGCTTCCATCGACAACAAAAATCGTATCTTTTTTGTCACAATGAAAATTGATACCATGCACTGCCTGCAGTGCCGACTGCGTGCTGCATTCAAAGGAGACAGAAATAGTTTTTGGTGAGCCGAAACCCAACACCTACGCCAGCTTCCCGACACAACCAGAAAGGGCATTACGTTCGAAGGAAATTGCAAAAACATCACACGTTTTTATTCGCAACGACAAGATGAAGCAATCATTTTCATTTCCATTTTCATTTTCATTTGGAAAACCGACACAAATTTCCATCGATCGTCTTAAGCCAGCTTTACTTTGTAGTGACGGCATCGAACACCCCTCCAGAAACTCAGCAGAAACCATTCACGTCAATCCAGAGCCTCCTGCCACAAAAGATAGAAATCATAAAAGAGTGCGTTTTCAAAACCTAAAATAAAAATGTCAACATATTTATTTTCCACCCCAGGGGAGATATGTGGCGACACCCACATTACATCTTCAATTCATGAAATCAATTTCTTTCATATTTATAAAATTATAATTTATAATATTATATCAATTTTCATATATTTGTATATACCTTAAGTTAAGATTAAATTTATTTATTTGTAATCAACTAAGGGTTAAGTTATCTTACATTATCCTTTAATTCATATTCTTTAATTCCTATACAAAGTTACTCTATTGCTATCTCTCTTACCTAGCAATTAAAATATTATCATATTACAATGAACTGTTGTACATAGATTATTGATCACCTGATGTTATTCGCTTATTTCGCTTAGTCATAACTTCGCGCATTTATTGAAGTTAAGTTGTAATTTGGAGTTTACGTCGAACAGACGTTCTAATTAAAAGTTATTAAAGAGTAGTTATTTTAAATCAATTAATTACTATTCACATTGAGAGGATATGGTGATATATGAAAACACACTCGAAAAAGAAGAAAAAGTTATCATGTCTCAATCGTTTTTAGTGAATTTATTTTCGAAGATTAATTTAAAAAAAAATTTATATTCTCCTAGGTTTCTACCACAGTAGAATAGCCTGCGACAAAAAAAGGTGATAAAAAAATATTGGCAACAATAAAGTTTATGGCGCGGCAGTTAATGGGAGCAGCTGCGAGTCCTACCAGCACTTTCGATACATTGCGTTGCACATTGCCTCGTTCGAGTTATACAAACCTTTCTTATTTTCTTTCTTTAGCTGTTTTTCACTCGTTTCCTTAAATTTTTCGCATATTATTGACCGGTAACCACAAACGGAGTGTCGCGACTTACATTTAACCATCCATGGTTTCATCATTGCGCTTTTTATTTTATTTATTACTTTTTTCCTTCCCATTCTTTGGATTATTTTTCTTTTTCGTTTGAGTTTTTATTTTTAATGTAAACTTCGCATCTCCCAGTGTGCTAATTTGTTTTCAGTGCAGGTGTGTAGGGAAGGGTTTTTATAATGATAATGATCGCGGCATCACACTCTCTCTTTTACAATTGTATCACACTCTGCCTATTTTACAAATGTATTTTTAATTAAACATGAAGTGTAGGTAATAAATGTTTCGTTTATTATGCCTCGGTTAAAAAATGTTACTTGAGTTCATCTAATGCATATATATTTCCGCATCAATCCACTTAATGCTTTCATTACATTTAATGTATTTTTTGTTTCGTTGGTTTAACTAATTTAAGAATCATAATCAACGCACTAGGTATGTAACATTGGTTTGTATTACAGATAAGGAACATTTTGCTGGAAGCAACAGATCCCCTCAATCAATTTATGTAGTTAGGATATGGAGCTGAATTTCAACAATAAAATAGAGCCACTCCTAACAGTAGTTCTCTCCAGCCCTGCTGTGTTACCTAACCTAACGCGATGATCTGTAGCTAGAAGCTCAGGTGATTTCTTTGTGAAAATATTGGCTCTCACATATTTAGTAGCCCAATTGAGTGACTTTCAAATTGTTCCATCTTCACGCATTGGAGATTGGCTGTAACTATTTTGTAGAGATTTAGGTTATCAATAATAGTAAGGCCTTTAGCGTCTAACCAAACTGTTATTTGGATTCTTTAACAATACAAGCGTTGCTTATAAAAAAACAAAATGCAAGTTTACGCCTCTTATCGGTCACGAAACTTGAAAATAACATAATTATAATTAAAAATGATACAGCTGCAAAGGCAATTATTTTAATTTAACCCTTTCCTCTAGCACATTTTGATGATGTTGACGACACGCATCTTCAGCATCTAGACAGCAATTTCATCGCATTAATCACAACACCTGGTCCGAGTTTTTCCATCTTGTTGGGTGGCGCTGTCAATTTTATTATTTTATATAATTCACTCCTCTAACACTTCTCACACAGCCTATCTTTTTGTTCATGCGATGACAGTTAAATCACACAAGTGGTAGTGCTAACGACATGTCGCGGCACTGGGTGACAAGCGGACATGAGACTAGACGAAGGCTTAGATTGCTACATATATTCATCAAAAGGGGTGAATTTTGTGAAAGGGTTGAGACGCAAATAAATTTTCGTGGTGTGATGGAACGAGGCGAAAGAGCATTGTGAAGGCCACTTGCGGAAAAAGAGTGCCGAGCAGTGGCACGTGGGTGCGATAATCGCTGTGACGATTGCTCACTTGTATTGCTGTGTTTTGAAGACAGAAAACATTAAATTAATAAGAATAATTATAAAGCGGTTTTATGGTGGAAACTTCCGAAGTTCAAACCCACAAATTTAAGGAAACAAAAAAAAACGAATACGCTTTTTATAATCTTACGCAAATACATACATACGTGTATAATACATTCACCTATACAAAAGTGCATAAATATGCTATAATTTTTAATCTTTAACTAAATCCAGCTATAAAAAACTTTTTTTCGAATAGGCCAATCCTTGATACACTTTCTGGATAGAAGCGTAGCCTGCCTGTTATTCTAAGCAAAAGGCCACCTATATACCGAACTTCTAGTAAATCAAACTATAAATAAGATTTCTTCGAGTAGGTCAGCCCCTGGCCCACTTTCCGGGGAGAAGAATAGTCTTCCTGTTAATCTAAGAAAAATGCCACCTATGTACCGAATTTAAAGTAAGCCTTAGATAAACTTTTTTGAATATGTCAGTCCCCGGTCCACTTTCCGAAATTTTTGTTCTTGTAAACCTTCCCAGGAACCAAAGAGACAATCTGACGAAATTTTAAGACAACCGGTAGGTAACTTTTGAAGATTACTGGACTTTTCCAAGCGGATTTCACAGCTTAGCATTTGCAAGGAGCATGTAAGGATGAACTATGTTTTTCGTATTTGACACAAGAAATATTTTAGCTTTTAGTTAAGCTGAATACTTTACCTGTAAGTCATAGTTCATAGGAGAATAATTTTAAAGGAAGACTTATTGAATCAAGGCAGTATATTCGCGAATTCAGTTCAATTTGAATTATTGGTAGTACCACTATATTTTAAGCAGGTTAAATATTACGTGGTATTTTGTGCAACAAGCGGATGTTATAAAAGAGGACCGTTCGGAGAGCAGCATGACTGTAAAGCTCAAAAATATGCTGAAAAGTAACCAAATGAGTTTCGGAACATAATACGCAGTTGAACATAAGAACTCGACATCAATTTTAGGATATTGAACTCGTAAAATCGTAAATGTACGCATTTTTAGCGTGAAGCTAATCTAGCATTTCTTGTGTAGCAAGATAAGATTTTAAATGACTCTTTCAAAACCTTTATGATAATAAAATTGGTGGATAGCTAAAACCAATATTTCATTTTAAGAAATAAGTGACATGTACCTCTCGCAGTATAGACACGGCTTATATGAGCCGAGCCGAGTTAACAGTTTTGCGTCATTCCTTTCTCTTTTTCGCTGTTTGGCGTAAATTAGAAATATCAAGAGCAGTCAGGTCCTTAGCTACCTGGTCTTTTCAATAGAGTGGAGGTATTTTGTGCATTTGTCTTCCTCTGCTTTCACCGGCGGATACTGCATCGAAAACTTCAAAGGCTGGATTATTATTATCCATCTGGATCATCCATGACCGTATATCACGTACTTTCCAACGATTGCGGTGTTCGCCGTTCTTAACCCGCAAAAGATCATAAATCATACGTAGAAGTCACGAATACGATGACTGTTTGTATGGTGACAGAACGTATTTCGTCTTGTCCTCGCAGACCCATATCCTTTGCTTCCCTATCCAGTCTGGAGAAAGCAGAACTCACGGCGCGGTTGCAGATGCCTATAATTCTAATTCATCGGCGCACGCGAGCAGTTGTACACTCTTATAGAAAATTGCACCTTCTCTATTCAGCTCTGCAGCTCATACTATTTTTTCCAGCAATAGTCAGACGACAAGGAATCATATTGTCTAAAACTTCATTTGGTACCCAACGGTTCGAAAAAGTCCTTTCCGATCCTGAAGGTGCTTTTAGTGTTGCTTAACGTCAGCTTAAAAACTCTTATAAGATTTTGCGGTTAGTTCTTTTTTCTTTTTGCAATTAAAAAAATTAACTTAATTAAATCCGAAAATATCTACCGAGTTAAAATCGGGTAACACATTTCTGCGATATGACCATTCAAAGTTGAGCAATCTCGAGTTCATTTGATTGTGTTTGAAAATATATGTAGATGATTTATGCCTGTGCAAGCCCAGTAGAAAGCAGTTCGGCAGCCTGATGTGATTGCAGCTTTTCGACGTCGATCTTTCCTTGTGCTTGCTGACGTGCGTTCCTTGACACACAGAGGCGAGTGCGTATCTTCGCTACAACCAGATAGTGGTCCGAGTCGACGTCGGGTCCTCGGAGAGACCACTGCAGGTAAGTCTTCCGTCCATCATAGTATGATCGATCTGGTTTTGTGTTCTTCGATCAGGGGACACTCATCAAGAGCTCAGTATACGGGAACTGTGGGACGACATTTCAAGCTCCCTACGTACAGCTGCAAACGAAACTATTGAATTTCGTAAAGGCCGCAGAAACAGCTGGTACGTTGAGGACTATCGTGTCACAGTGGAGAGAAATCGGACTGCCTACCTCGCAATGTTGCGATCGACCACTACACGTGCGGGATGGGATAGATACCGAGAATTGAAGGTATACATCTGCAGACAAAAACAAAAAATTCTATCAAATGATACGACGACTTACAGGTTTCAAGACCGGATCAGAATATTGTATGATACAAAAAGTGATCTAGCAACCGATGCTCAGAGCATATTGAATTTATGGAGGGAACAATTCTCCGAATAGAAATCGTCCGCTGAAAAAACAACAAAGCGGCAGGAACCGATGGATTACTGGCCGAGCTATTCAAATACGGCGGTGAAGAACTGATCAGGTGCATGCATCAGCTTCTTTGCAAAATATGGTCGGATGAAAGCATGCCCGACGATTGGAACTCATATAAAAGGCTAAAGCCCACCATCAACAAACTGATTGGACCTTATCAGTGTGGCTTTAGACCTGGTAAGTCAACCATTGACCAGATATTCATCATGCGCCAAATCTTGGAAAAGACCCGTGAAAAGAGAATCCACACCCACCACCTTTTGGTCGATTTTAAAGCCGCCTTCGACAGCACGAATAGGAGCTGCCTATATGCCGCTATAGATGTTTTTATCTATATATTATGATATTATATATAATAAACACATTAATATTTTATTTGTTATATAAAATTTATTTCACAACTCTTCTTTGTTTGAAAATGAAATATTTGAAGTTAAAAATTCAGTAACATAAAATTTGAACAATTCTAAATTGTAAAGTAAAAAATGTTAAAGTAGATTCCTACAGCTGCTATGTCTGAATTTGGTATCCCCGCAAAACTTATATGGCTATGTAAACTGACGTTAAGCAACACTAAAAGCTTCGTCAGGATCGGGAAGGACCTCTGCGAGCCGTTCGATACCAAACGAGGTTTCAGACAAGGTGATTCCTTATCTTGTGACTTTTTTTAATTTAATGCTGGAGAAAATAATACGAGCTGCAGAGCTAAATAGAGAAGGTATAATCTTCTATAAGCGTGTACAGCTGCTGATTAGAAGCGAAGCGAATGGGTCTTGAAGTGAATGAGGGCAAGACGAAATATCTCCTGTCATCAAACAAACAGTCATCGCATTCGCGACTCGGCTCCCACGTCACTGTTGATAGTCATAACTTTGAAGTCGTAGATAATTTCGTCTATCTAAGGACCAGCATTAACACCAACAACAATGTCAGCCTGGAAATCCACCGCAGAAGCACTCTTGCCAACAGGTGCTACTTTGGACTGAGTAGGCAATTGAAAAGTGAAGTCCTCCCTCGGCGAACGAAAATCAAACTCTACAAGTCGCTCATCATACCGGTCCTACTATATGGCGCAAAAGCGTGGACGATATCAACATCTGATGAGTCGGCTCTAGGAGTCTTCGAGAGAAAAGTTCTGCGAACGATTTATGATTTTTGCGCGTTGACAACAGCTAACACCACAGACGATGGAACGATGAGCTGTACGAGCTCATACATAGTTCAGCGAATGAAGAGACAGCTGGCATGGCTGGCTAGGCCATGTCGTCCGATTGGATGAAAGCACTCCAGCTTTGAAAGTATTTGATGCAGTACCCGCTGGTGGAAGCAGAGGAAGGCGTTAGCGGTTCCCACGCCAATAAAGAAGAAGAAGTTTTAATTGTCTTGCAGTGAAAATGTGGGAAAAGTCGTTGAGATAGCCGTTTATTTCCGAACATAAGTCAGTATCGAGTATCGAGCAATCATCGTTTTATAAGATCAGGGAAACCCCTTTCGGTAGAGGAGGGAGTTTCTAGATATAAAATTTAAACAGGAGTGGGGAGAGGACACCCTTGTTTAATCTTTCTGAGATTCGGTGTTTGACCTCGAAATTCTCCCGATGATTCACGACCACATATGTAGTCTATGGTCCACTTCTGAAACCCCTGCGGTAATGAGGATTCCTCAATATCCGATAATAGCAGTGAATTGTTGCCCATGTAGAAAGCCTTAGATAGGTCCAGTGCTACCAGGACAATTCGCGCACAGAGCCGATTTTGGTTGAGGCCATTGACTATCTCAGTGTTTATGGCGTTAAGTGCAGTGTGCTACTGGTTTCAGATGGTGTGTGAAGGTCGGTACCATCCTACACATTTTCTACATGTCGGTTCGGGGTTTTTAGAGTGGTCAAAGACAAGTTGAAAACCTTGTTGAGGAAATCTACAACAGTTAGCCCTAGGCAGTATCCAGTTGGGAAAATTGTAACTAGAGGGATGTATGTATATATTGAATATTTTGAGCTTGAAATCACCTGACCGGAGAGCTATGCCCTGACATTCTTGGGTAGTAACCCTTCGGACGATAAGACGATGCTGCACGGTGATGTGTCTGATGAACGCTAAACCTTCAC
Organism: Ceratitis rosa; assembly: GCA_037013455.1. Taxonomy (NCBI): domain Eukaryota; kingdom Metazoa; phylum Arthropoda; class Insecta; order Diptera; family Tephritidae; genus Ceratitis; species Ceratitis rosa. Next base: position 1,257,898 of record JAWMAG010000108.1, on the reverse strand, counting down.
CCTGGTCTCGCTCGTGAGGTCTGGTAGTACACGTAATTACCCAGAGTGGAAAAGGGTACTGAAGGCACTGCCGTAGATGCAAAGGGGCGCGTTTAAGCGGATCCTAAGATGACTCCAGCTATTGCGCTTAATTTCCCACTGTGCACCAGTATTTGGAAGAGTTCATATAAAAAATATAAAAATTATTGATTTAAATATCATCAATTGTATAGAAATCAGATCATTGCATATTTTGGCAATGGGCGTGATTCTAGCACTTTTTCCTCAGTGCAGTCGAATCGCCTCGCTAGACTCCTCTCGTCTTCATGTCTTGTAGCAACAGTGTCGCAAATAGTCCATTCATTTGTCCGTTCACTGAAGTGAATTTATTTGAAAAGGGCAGACATAAATACAAGGATATGCATAAATGACGAGTTCAATGCTCAAAGGGTTGAATAATAAACGGTCTAGTAAAATAAACTTGCATTAAAAACATCTTTATATTTCTTAGGGACACACGGGGAACTAAGCATATAAAGAGATGATTAGTAAAAAAAGGTGTATAAAAATTAAAACAGAAATATATTTTTGCTAATTTTTAAAATTGGTTACATTTTTACTTAAAATTCAGAAAATGTTATTTTTAGTAAGATAAAAATGGCTTGTTTTTTGCTTTTTCAAGAATTCCCAAAAATGGTGGCTGCACTAAATGCTTGCACGCTTTTTACATTCCACCGAACAGCAATGATTTGATTTACAAATTACATTTTGACAACGTTATGTCCAAATTGGGTATAATGATATTTTCGTTCTTGGTGATTTCAATTTGAATAATATATCTATCTGATGAATTTTTGATAACTCCTCAAGGAACAAAACGGCGCAAATTTGACTTAAATCGGACAAATGTACACAAAGTTATCATATTTTGAAAAATCAATAAAAAACCGAATGAACTTTTTACTTGACCTAATATTTTGAAACCTCAGTGTTAACTGACTTTGTTCTTGAAGGCATTCGAGTATTCAATTGCCGAGGACTATACTATCTAGTTAACGTAAAGAGCTTAGTCTTCTTCAGAAGTTAGCGATAATTGCTTAGAGTTTACCTTGTCGTTATCTCCAAGTGCGAAAAGTTTAAATAATTATATTGTAGCATTTAGCGCAATTTCACATTTCAATGTATGGAAATTGTCTTTTTGTATTGTGCTGATTCTGCATAAATTCATATATATTTAGTTCTAAATATATGTTTAAGTGTGAATGCATAAAATTCTTACTTACATCCTACCTATATTCCCCATCCGAAATAATACGTTTTCAGCTGCACGTCACGTTTAGAATTTCATCCATTCATAAGCAAATCTCTGCTTTTTGTGTTTTTACGTGTTTCTGTCCTTTTTTAATTCTCATTCGTATTTCTTTTTAAATATAGACTATGTTGCTGCCAATTCTATAGTTATAACGTGTTTTAGTGATCTGTCGATATTTGCAACATAATAATTTTCAATGTAGCTAATGAGACTCAAAAATATCTTGTACCTTTGGGTTTTTTTTTGTAGCAGCTGAAAAATGCCCGATTCCTGCAGACTTAAACACTGCGCATCCACCTTTTGTAACCATATTTTTTTCATATATTTTTTCCTTTACTTTTGGTAAATTCCTTTCGCATTTACATAACACATAATGTTTAGATCAAGCAATTTTTTAAAAAGACAGTCACACAAAGAATGGTGGCGCAGGAAGTGCGCTTTGCCGAGAAAAAAGCACTTAAGGTTTCTTTAATGAAATATTTTATTGCTCGAATTATGATTATTCGCTGATAAATGGTAATGGAGGCGTATGTGTGTGTCTGTGTTTGGGCTTTTGCATGTACATATATGTGTCATAATGCGTTTTTACTTTGAACAAGATTACAAAATGCGACTGACCGCAATACGTGTGTATGCATGGCGCCAAACGTCGATTTTAAATTCTATCACTTTTACCCTACGGTCAATCCCACACTAGACAAACCCGAGTGTCTTAAAATATAAATAATAATAAAAAGGAATTTTTTTAATTTTTGGCGGCATTGCAACACGTTGTGGTTATGAATGTTTGTTGCTGTGTTAAAAAAATTTACCAATGTACACAAACAAAGAACGAGAAGGGCAATAGGCTTTGTCAATAAGAAATTAAAATAAATGTCACCCAAAAATTAGCAAAATATTAGGTCAAGTAATTGATTCGTTCGGTTTTTATCTAAGAGATGGCGTTATTGTCTATAGTACTAGTGTCATACTATACAGAAAACGTGTTTATTCGCGTTAAAAGTTTGTCTTTGACAGTTTTTCGATTGATTGACCCAGTATGTTGTGAGCGCTCGTCAAATATGGACATCAGCAAAGAGAAAATTCGCTAAAGTTTAAAATTTTTCTTCGATCAAAGCGAAAAAGCAGCCAAAGCGACTGAAAAAATTTATTTAGTTTATGGGCCCGATACTGTAAACGAACGTGTAGCACAAAAGTGGTTTGCTAGGTTCCGTTCCGGTAATTTCGATGTCAAAGATGCACCACGCGTCGGGAGGCCTGTCGTCGAAAATTGCGAAAAAATCATGGAAATAGTGGAAACAGACCGTCACGTGAGCACTTATTTAATTGCTGAGGAACTAAAGGTAAGCCAGAAAACCGTTTGAAACCATTTGCATAACCTTGGATTCAAAAAGATGGTTGGGTGCCGCACGAACTATCGCAAAAAAACATGATGGACCGAATTTTCATCTGTGAATCGCTGCCATTTCTGAAGCGTTTGGTAACTAGCGATGAAAATTGGATCACTTACGACAACGTCATGCGAAATCGCTCGGTGGCCAAGCCAGGATTGACGGCCAGGAAGGTTTTGCTGTGTGTTTAGTGGGATTGGCAAGGAATCATCTACTACGAACTGTTCCTCTATAACCAAACGCTCAATTCGGTCCTCTACTGCCAACAACTGGACCGCTTGAAGGCAGCAATCATCCATAAGAGGCCATCTTTGATCAACAGAGGCCGAATTGTGTTCCATCAGGATAACGCCAGGCCACACACGTCTTTGGTGACGCGCCAGAAGCTCCAAGAGCTGGGATGGGAGGTCCTAATGTATCCACCTTATAGTCCGGACCTGGCACCAAGTGATTACCATCTTTTCCTGTCCATGGCGAATGCGCTTAATGTGAGAAGTTGGCCTTAAGAGAGGCCTATGAAAATTGGCTCTCCGATTTTTTTGCTAATATGGACGAAGCCTCTTCTGAGGTATTGTATTCCCATTTATAGAGATTGAAGGACATGTGTCTTTGTTTAGGGTAAATGTTACTTGTATACACTTAGACTCATTGACTTTAATTCTCCAAGTTGTTAGCCACTCTTCTATTACTTTTAAATTTTCTTGTAATTTGTAACTGGCTGTCATGGGGTTTTAATGGATTGCTGTATCATCCGCAAAAGTTGATGTGATGAGGTTTCGGTTTGTGGGAAGATCGTTCGTATAAATTAAATATAAGACGGGCCCTAAAACACTTCCTTATGGAACACCAGCAAATATTTCATAGGATTCGGTGGTGTAACTTTTTTGCCTAACACGAAATTTTCTGCCAATAAGAAAGCTTTCTAAGACATCATAAATTTTTACGGGAAGCGTAACTTTCAGCTTGTATAACAGACCATCTAACCAAACTTTATCAAATGCCTGAGCAACATCGAGGAACACTGCAGTACAATATTGCTTGTTTTCAAACGCTGATCTTATGTGTGCTACGATTCTATGCACCTGCTCTATTGTGCTGTGTTTTTCTCTAAACCCAAATTGGTGACATGGTATGGTCTGTTTCGATTCCAAAATCGGTAATATTTTCATTAATAAAAGTTTTTCGAAGATTTTTGAGAATACTGTAATTAAGCTAATAGGCCTATAGGAGCCCACCAAAGATGGATCTTCACCTGGTTTAGGGATCATAATAATTTCCGAGAGCTTCCAGGATTTAGGAAAATAAAGTAGTCTCAATATACTATTAAATATACAAAGCATGTGTTTAATTGAAACATTTGGAAGCTCTTTTATCATATCACCCGTTATCCTGTCGTATCCAGGAGCCTTCTTTTTTTTATTTCGTTAGTAATAACATCTTTAAATGATTTAAATTTAAATTGAATAAAATTTTTATCTGGATCTGAACGAAATTCTGGAAGAGATTTGTATCCAATATTTGATGTAAATACAGTGGACAGATGCATGGCAAATGAGATACCCTTTTCCTGAACGCTTCGAGCCCATTCACCATTGTGAGTTCTCAATGGAGGGTCGCAAGTGACGGGACTTTTGAAACTCTTAACTTTTCGCCACAGAGAGTAGTTGGTATCAGATGAATGAGAAATTTGTTTTCGTTTTTTTGTTTCAGGACATCCCGAAGCAATTTTATGCATATATTGAGCTCATTTTTTAAGGCCGGGGAACGAAATCTCTGCCAATCTCTCCTTAGTTGTCTTTTTTTGGTTACCAAACTTGTAATGTCTTTACCATGAAGACCGTTGAAAATTTGTCTTCTATGAATGTTAGATGGGCCGTGCGTTGAAATTTTCGCTGCCAAATGAAGTAATGTTGTAAAGCCATCAACTGCTATTGATTTTAGTGGAATGAGCGATTTTAGATGCGCGCTAATGAATTTTCTGTATTTAAGCCAATTTGTAAATTTATAGGTTAAGCCTAGCTGTAAGTCATTTAAAACTGGAATTATGTTAATGGAACATAGACAAGGCGAGTGATCAGATGACAAGTCGAAAAGGAGTTTTACGCTTACTTTTGCTCTACTGATACCACAAGTTACTCCAAAGTCAATCAAATCTGGGGTTTTGCTGAGATCAGTTGGCCAGTATGTTGGCTGACCGGTAGATATAACGTCGAAACCGTTATTTTGAATGGCTTTATATAAATTTCTACCCTTTGGAGATATTAACCTAGATCCCCAGAACGAATGTTTTGCGTTGTAATCACCTGCTACTAGAAACCGTTTACCTAGTTTAGAAAAGAAATCAGTAAATTGAGTTTCTGATATATTGTATCGGGGCGGACAATATATGGCGGAAATGTTTATTACACCAGAATTATCATATATTTGAACTGAGATAGCGTGAAGGTAGTCTTTACAGTACTCTTTTATTATATAATGTTTAATTTTTTGCCTGATAAGTATTCCAGTTCCACCGCGTGCTTTCCCTTCAGGGTGTTTGGTGTCATAAAACAGAAATGTATCAATATTGAAGTTGTTAAATTTGGTCAAATGAGTTTCGGAGATTAGCATTATATATATTGCTTGATTTTCTAAGAAGAGTTGAAGTTCATTTTTGTGTTGGACCAAGCCGTTGGCGTTCCAATAGCATATCTTAAGGTCGTTCATAGCTTAGACAAAATCGCTTGAAGGAGGAGATTTTGATTTCGAATTAAATCTTGCATCATACTTTGCATTGATGTCATATGTTCTTGCGTCATGCTTATGAAGTTGTTTAGCGTATTTTCAAGTGAGTTAACAGACGGAACGGACGGGATGGACGTTTCTTGCGTTGTGAGCTGAGGTACACCTTTCAAAGCTTGGGCGTAGGATATAAAGTTGGTATTAGTAGGCTTTGTTTCGGCAGCTTTTGATTGAGGCTGAGGGTGAGGCAGAGAGGTAGGAAAGTTGCTAGAAGCCTTTTTACTTCCCTTGCCTTTTAGGGAAATATATATTGGACAACCCCTTTAATTGGCGGTGTGATTTTCACCGCAATTGCTACATTTTTTAGACTCAGGGGTTGTTTTAGATTTCATACAGTCTTTTGAACTGTGAAAATCTCCACAAATGACACATATACTTTGTAAAGCGCAATATCGCTTCGTTTGGCCAAATTCTTGACAATTATGGCACTGAATGGTCATCTATGGTTTTAGATTTTACTATTACAGACGCCAGGGCTCGTAATGCAGCCTGCCTATCTGAGAAAATTTACAGCCTCATGTATAGCCACCAATTCCGCTTGAAAAACACTACAGAGATCCGGTAAGCGAAAGGATTTATAGATACCAAGATCTTTTGAGTATGTAACGTGAGGTCCTTGCTGAGGCATGCCAGCGGCTTCGGAGTCCGCCAATGGGACCCTCTAACCCAAAGGTTAATTAAAACACGGATGTGTTTATTTCCCGAATACCCGGCGTGTCTCGAAGTGAGAGGAAGCTGCTGGTCGGTGAATTCGTACAGTCTCGTACACGTGGGTTGATGCATCGTAACTTTCCTTAACGTCTGTGGAATCTTGTCGGTTCAGCGGTCCAGAATCAACTCATTCACTTGTGTGCTTTTCAAATCTACACAACTGTTTGAAAAACTGACCGCATGTCGTGTAGCGGTGTCGTCGGCGTCGTTATAGGAACGACGCGAAAGTTCCGGAACACAAGCGAAGCTTATGTCACGCCACTGCTATGTAATAACGGATGTAGAAAGTACAGAACAGAGGGAGTACTCCCTCCCGTTACTGGTGGACTGCTATAAAAATAACCAACAATAACATCGTCTTCAAAAACTAGTATTTACTTATACTAAATGACTTTACCCTGCAGAGAAACTGCGGAATGATCTGGGCATTATACCGAGTATATTATTCCCTGAGCTCATTTTAAACTAATAGAATGCAATGTCCTTGGAGGAACCTGTTCCTACTGATGATATTAAAAAAATGCTGAGTCGAGAACGTTCGTTATTTATTGCCTAGTCTAGATAGTCTTTATTTCGCTTCAAAGAAGATTTGTACCCAACTTCGGTGCTCCTCCGAATAATGTCGTCCAACTTCGGTTCCGCCACTGAAACATACAATAACACAACTATTCTGCCACACTAAAGAAGTACCGCAAAAAATTTTACTGGGCTTCGATTGCCTCCAAACTCTGACCCATGGTTTCGACTGGCCTTACTCTATTTATTTGGCTTCAGCTGCCAGTAACCTAATCTATAGATAAATAATTTTTTTTCCTCAACAAAAAACTCAATCGCACGTAAGCAAGAAAAGATGCACGCTCTTTCGAAGATGGCGAGAATCTGATTCGGCGCACACTTACGAGCCAGGTCGCAAGCTATGCGCCGACCTCCAGAATTCTCTAGCGAGTGTGTATCCGTGCCCAATTATTTGGCGCCGCCTGCCATTACCCAAAGGGACCGGATTGTATAGCGCACACCAACATGGCAAACTAAGTATACTGGGATAGTTTACCCCTCGCCGCATTAATGAGAAAGGCGACATCTCTTTTTACGGAATACCCTCTAATATTTGTTAGTGGAGGAACCGTTTTGGGGAGGAAACCTCGTTTTAGAGACTTATACCACTGGTTAGGCACACACCGAATATAACTGTGCCATCAATTCAGTGTTTTAAATTATACAGCTATTTGCGGACAGATGTCCCTGCCAAAGCTTGGACTGAAAGAAATATTAGGCAAAACAAAGGAAATATATAAACAAAAACAATAGAAGTTTTTGTTGCGTCCAGTACCACTGAATGGCTCCCCGAAGGCCATGTCATTATCATAATAAATACCTATGAATTACGTGTCACGTTGTTTGTCCGCGATGGACTCCTAAACTACTAAACAGATTTTAATCAAATTTGCACACCGTGTGCAGTTTGATCCAACTTGAAAGATAGGATACGTCTTAATTTATAGTCGCAATATTATTTTATTGCAAATTATTTGTCTATTATTTGACATTCACAATTATCTGATAGCGCCAAACCATTTTAACAGATGGCGACATCAGTTGACTGATTTGAGTAAGTAGTCAATAGTTGGCACTGCTTTGTTAAACCTACAATCGTGTCATTTAAGCTACAGCATTACCCCCACGTGTTGTTTAGTCTAAAGTACAATATAAGTTTAATTAATTTTGAAAAAAAAAAAAACATTTTTACTTTGGCTTCAGCTGTCAGTAACCTAATCTATAGATAAATAATTTTTTTTTTCGAAGATTGCGAGAATCTGATCCGGCACGCAAGTGTCAAGTTTTTCAAGTTTTTTGGGATGAAAAAGGAAAGTAAAATAATCAACTCGGAATATTTTTGCAGCTTTTTGGATCAGCTGGATGAAAAAATTCGTGAGAAAAGACAGCACAAAAAAAGCATTTTTCATGAAGACAATGCACCTATTCTCAAAGGTGTTTTAATAATGACAAAATTACACGAATTAAAGTACTAATTGCTGGAGCATCCCCCGTATTCACCAGATTTGGCTCCCAGCGACTTCTACCTCTTGAGAATCTTGAAAGAATTCTTTCGTGGAAAGCGGTTTTCGTCGAATGAAGAAGCTATTACAGCCGTAGACGGATATTTTGCAGAGCTTCCTGAAAGTCGTCATTGTTATATTACATAAAAAAATTAAAAAACTGTTGAAAATTATGCTTACGTAATTTATGAACAGTCCCTTACCTAGTGTAGTTGTTTTAAGGATGGATGCGGAAGCCACATAAGTTGTCTTTACTTTAACAATACCTAATTAGCCAAATACGAGTGAGAAAAAGGTTACAGATGCACATCCATATGCACATGTATAGTACGTAGGCTGCTGTATATAGGTCTGGCCTAGGCAACACTAAGTGTTGCCAGGTGCAATCTGACATTTCCATTGGAAAGTTTGACACTTTTTAGCTAACATCATTCAGAACGTTTTGTCGTTTAATCGTGAATTGTTTTATTTACAGGGAATAGAAAAATTCATCTCGGCCAAAAAATGGAATTAACTCGTGAACATTTTCGTGCGATCATTTTTCACAACTTTCGACGTGGATTATCACGACAAGAGTGCATCGATGAACTTAAATCTTTGTATGTCTATGAAGCACCATCCTATAGCACTGTGAAAAACTGATACAACGAATTCAATCGTGGCCGACGCTCGCTCAAAGACGAATTCCGGGAAGGTCGCCCAAAAACAGCCGTTGTGCCAGAAAACATCGATGTCGTACGTGAACTGATAATGCAAGACCATCATGTAACATACCTTCAGATAGAAGCATGCCTATGCATTTCTCCCACCAGCACACTTTCGATATTGCATGAACACCTGGCCGTAAAAAAGGTTTGTTCTCGTTGGATCCCGCACAATTTGGCAATCGCTCAAAAAAGGCTCGTGTGGATTGGTGTAAAGAAATGCTAAAAAAATACGACCGCGGTGCTTCAAAAGACGTTTATAAGATCGTCAAAGGTGACGAATCATAATGGATCTATGCGTATGAGCCCGAAACAAAACAGCAATCGACCGTGTGGGTCTTCCAAGACGAGCCAAATCCAACGAAAGTTTTTCGTGGAAGAAGCACTTCGAAGCAAATGGTCGCCTGTAACTTCGGCAAAACTGGCCATGTGGCGACTGTTCCGCTTGAGCAACGTAGGACGGTCAATTCTGAGTGGTACACTACCATTTTTTTGCCTGAAGTCTTCGGAGAAATTCGAAAAACGAACAAGACAAGACGAATCATTGTGCACCATGACAATGCGAGCTCTCACACATCGGCTCAAACCAGCGGCTTTTTGACCGGCCAAAACGTCGAATTGATAGGTCATCCGCCGTACAGCCCTGACTTGGCACCCAATGACTTCTTTTTATTCCCACACATGAAGAAAATGATGCGTGGTCAACGATTTTCGTCGCCAGAAGATGCTGTTGAAGAAATCAAAAACCACGTTTTGGAGGTGTCTCAATCGGAGTGGAAAAAGTGCTTCGAAAATTGGTTTGAGCGCATGCAAAAGTGTATAAATCTTGATGGAGAATATTTTGAAAAACAATAAAACCATTTTCGTTGATAAATATTCGTGTTTTCATTATTTGGCCAGACATATATATAGCAACCCTCGTATGCATATCAAGACCATTTATTTATTGGATCACAACAGGACATCCATTTATTTTTTTTATCCTCAATGAAAAGTATACATTTTTAACGAACTCATTAAAAGGTGTGACTTAAAACATTCTGTCTTCTTATAGTCGGCGTATGCACAAGAATAAAAAGCATTTCAAATGTGCATTTTTTATCAATTAAATATTTTTGAGTGAAAAAATGGAAAGTTTGGATCTGTATAATAATACTGACAATATTTTTAATTATTTACAATATTTACAAACAAAAAATTGTATACATATTTATATTCTTATATAGAAGTATATGTACATAATACGTGTTTTTAATGCATCTTAGTTATCGCCATGAGAGCAGGAACCTGCAACCTGAGTTCATGTTGGAGATTATTGACGTGTAAGTGCTTGAATACTTCTACCCAACGAGTTTCTAAAGAATCATTTAGAAAACTCAGAGGGAGTATTAATTGCATAACTTACGGATTTTGGCGGCTCACTAAATAAATGTGTAGAAACTTTACACTCATTCGCCCAGCGATTTCGTCGACGAGTACTGGCATTCACTCCAGTGGATGAACGTCCCGCCACAATCCGCAGAAGAAGGAGAAGGGCTATTTGGTATTTGGCCTCTTGTGAGTGCCTGAAGCACACAAATGAGTGCTACCCCCGTCGCGATGTGAACATCGTGTATCTTTGGTACAACTGTCGAAAAACTCAGCCTGCACAACAAAATATCTCTTATTGGATTGAAGCTAGTCGACTTCGCCAGGCCCGAAATATTTTTTCTTGTAGTACTAGATTCCAGCACAAGAAAAAACATCAAGCTACTTGGCTGTCCCCTGATCGAAAAACACAAAACCAGATCGATCATGTTGTGATAGACGGAAGACACGTATCCAGGGTTCTTGACGTGCGTACGCTCCGAGAACCCACCAACGACTCGGACCACTAATTTGTTGCAGCGAAGATCTGCCCTCTGTATATCAAAGAACGCCAGTCAACAAACACAAGAAAAGTTCGACGTCGAAAAGCTGCCGAGCGATTTTCTACTCGATTTGCGCTACTGCTCTCTGAGAGTACTCATCTGCAACTCGGCATACAGAAAATGTGGGAAGGCATTTCAAGCTCTCTACGTACAGCTGTAAACGCAACTATTAGATTTTGTGAAGGCCACGAAAACAGCTGGTACGATGAGGCATGTCGTGTCGCTGTGGAGAGAAATCGGACTGCCTACCTAGCAACGTTGCGATAGAACACGGAGCAGACTCTTGTATGATACAAGGAAGGGATCAACAGATACCCAGAATATATTGAATTTATGAATTGAACACTTCTCCAGCCCCGCAGTGAAAATGAGACAACCGGACTGCGTCAATTATCGTGGGATAAGCCTCTTTAATATCGCATATAAGGTCCTCTCCAGCGTTTTGTGTGAAAGACTAAAGCCCACCATCAATACACTGATTGAACCTTTTCAGTATGACTTTCGACCTGGTAAGTCAATTATTGACTAGATACTCATACGACAAATCTTGGAAAAGCCCCGGGAAAAGAGAATCGACACCCACCACCTCTTCGTCGATTTTAAAGCCGCCTTCGACAGCACGAATAGCAGCTGCCTTTACGCCGCTATGTCTGAATTTGATATCACCGCAAAACTTATACCGCTTTGTAAACTGACATTAAGCAACACTAAAAGCTCTGTCAGGATCGGGAAGGACCTCTCCGAGCAGTTCAATACCAAACGAGGTTTCAGACAAGGTTACTCTTTATCGTGTGACATTTTAAATTTAATGCTGGAGAAAATAATACGAGCTGCAGAACTGAATAGAGAAAGTACAGTCTTCTATAAGAGTGTACAGCTGCTAGCGTACGCCGATGATATCGACATTATTGGCCTCAACAACCACATCGTGAGTTCTGCTTTCTCCAGGCTGGATAAGAAAGCGAAGGATATGGGTCTGGTACTGAACGAGGGCAAGACGAAATATCTCCTGTCATCACACAAACAGTCATCGCATTCGCGAAAAAAAATGATAAATACAACAACTCCAATAAACAAAAACAACAAAACTCCGAATAGAACGGAGAAAGAGCAACGGGAAAAAGGAGATCGCTCGAATTTAAACGGGCGCCAAGAGGAACACGGAAATATTTTCCGCAGAAGCAGTGGGGTACAGAGATCTCCTGTGCTCCAAATAACACCGGTTTCTCAGAAAAGCAACAACACCCAGCAATTAAATACACCCTCGGCCGAGCCCAGATCTTCAAACTCAGCTGCGAACACTACGGAGCCGATGGCAGATCGAAACACTCCAGCAGCATCTCAACCAACTCTGCCAACGCAGAAGAAGAAGCAATCGAAAAAGGCAGGACGATTGTGCACAAAATGAAACAGGCTATTTCAAAACAAAAAAATGTTAGCCTTGATGTCAAAAACGGAGCCGCGGAGTTGGACGAGCTTTTTGATATAATCAAAAGCTACAGACGAAACTGGAGAATGGCTGAGAAGGATAAAATAGCTACATCTATTGCGTTGGAGAAAACTACCTTAGCAGAAACCCCCGTATCGACCTCCTCGAAACGCCGCGCGACAAATCCGGTCGAATCGAGACCCGCTGGACGACCACGCAATGAAGAACCCGAGCTGCAATGGAAGACAGTGACAACGAAGAAGACACAAAAACCCAATACCAATAAACAACCGTCATCAACATCGAACGGACCTAAAACCGATGGACACAATAAAGAAACAGAAAAGGCTAAACCCAAAACTAGGCCCAAGAGGCTATCAAATGCGGTAATCATTATGGAATACGGAAAACAAGAACGGGCGCCATCCTCTTAGAATTAGAAAAAGGACAGGCGGCTAACCAAAATTTTTGTGAAATTCTAAAGAGGACTCTAAAGGAATCCGCATCAGTAGCTGACTTAAAGCCAAAAGCTACAGTGGAGATCAGAGATATCGATTCCCTAACAACAAAAGAAGAAATCCTGGAGTCAGTACATCGAGTGTTGGGAGAGCCCTCCACTGCCACCAAAATTAATATCTCAGCACCCAACAGCAGAGAGCAAGTAAGAGCATGTATAACCTTACCGAGCGAAGAAGCCGATAAATTAATAAAGCAGGCTCGTATTAAAATCGGATGGATCAACTGTAGGCTACGGCTTAAAGAAAGTACGAAGAGATGTTTTCGCTGCTTCGGACCCGGGCATTCAACCTGGGACTGTAAAGGACCTGACAGAAAGAATCAAGGCTTATGCATAAAGTGTGGCCAAGTAGGGCACAGCCTTAAAGAATGCCGTAACCCCCCAAACTGCTGCTTATGTAAGGAGGCAAAATATGAACAGACAGACCATGTACCGAGTTCCAAGAAGTGCACGGTATACAACAGCTACTCAAAGACTTGAAAGCTCTGCAAGCCAAGATGCATAGATGCAAAACTGCGGACGCGCTGCTGACACAAATGACAAGAGAAAGCCACTACGATGTCATTATCATCAGCGAACAATATAAAAAGAAGGAAAGTGGATCATGGCTAGAGGATAGCAGTGGCACTGCTGCGATCTGGCTTCCCCCTAGCAGCAAACTCCACACCACAGCAAGCGGGAACGGAAATGGTTTCGTCTGGACTAAATGCGCCCTCTATACTATTTTCAGCTGCTACCTGACACCTAGCGACAACATCCACGACTTCCAAGCTAAACTGGACGCTGGCCGCTCGTGAGACAGAAGGACAAATGATAATCGCGGGAGATTTTAACTCTAAAGCAGTCGAATGGGGTATGCAGAGCACCGACTCCAGAGGCAAACGGATTCTAGAGATGGCCGCACGACTGGACCTTGTTGTACTCAACACCGGAGTAGCATCGACTTTCAGACGACCAGGATGCGAAGAAATAACACCCGACATAACATTGGCATCTGAGCGCTTAGCAGGCATGGTAACAGGCTGGGAAGTGCTGGAGGACTATACTGGCAGTGATCATCAGTACATAAACTTCACAACAGAATCTCAAGCTCGAACTGCTCAAAATAGTACACGCAGCTCCCTACGCAAATGGAATGCTTCAAAGCTAAAGCAAAGAACAACTCGGAAAACGCAAAGAAATTAGTGGAAGACACAATGTTCATAATAACTCGAGCGTGTAATAAGGGTATGCAAAGAGCCACGAATAGGAGCCGAAAACAAGCAGCGTTTTGGTGGACTGAGAGTATAGCGCAACTAAGGAAAACGTGTTTTCACCTTCGGCGGGTCTATACAAGGAACAGACGAAGAGGCAACGCAGCTACAGAAATGGAACTATACCACCCAGCAAAAAAAGAACTTAAACGTGCCATCGAGAATAGTAAAAAAGAAAAGTGGGAAGAGCTACGTAACGACCTAAATAGGGATCCTTGGGGGCTAGGGTACAGAATAGTGATGAAAAAACTCGGCGCTAGGGCACCACCTCCAGAATTTAACGGACACAAAATGGATCAGATTGTTAAGGCCTTATTTCCAGCACATGAGATACGGGAAGAACAAGCAACACTGGAGAACCTCCCTATAGAAACACCTTGTTTTACCACCGAAGAGTTACAAATAGCGGCAAATAAGCTTAAGCGAAATAAATCACCAGGTCCCGATGGCATACCCGCGGAAGTCCTGAAAGTAATTGCCCTAGAACGGCCTAATTTACTTCTAAATATGTTTAATGCCTGTCTGAAAAGAACCCTATTCTCAGAAATCTGGAAAAGATAGCAGCTGGTGCTCATTAGTAAGGGAAAAGGAAACCCAGACAGTCCATCGGCTTACCGCCCTCTCTGCATGCTGGACACTGCTGGAAAGCTTCTGGAAAAACTGCTAAAACCGAGACTAGAAGCAGCTATTGCTAGTGCTGGAGGGCTCTCAAAATGGCAATACGGTTTTAGGCCCGGTAGATCAACACTGGGAGCAATCGAGAATGTAGTTAAAAGTGTTGAAAAGGCCCAACAAGGGTTTCACAAGCAAATAGTCCTACTAGCCACATTGGACGTTCGAAATGCCTTCAACAAAGCACAGTGGAAGGATATGATTGCAGCCTTAGAGAATAAATTTTCCATCCCTCGGTATCTCAGCCTAATGATGAGGAGCTACCTTAGAGATAGGGTCTTACTCTACCAAACTACCGACGGGCAGCGAAAACACAAGGTGACGGCAGGAGCAGCGCAGGGCTTTATCCTCGGGCCAGACCACTGAAATGTCAGCGACGATGGCATATTAGACCTTGAGATGCCTGAGAGCACATATCTTGTGGGATATGCTGACGACATTGCCGCTATAATTATCGCGCGCGATACGGAAGACGCACGCAGGAAGTTAAATCAAGTAATGATTAGAACAAAAATGTGGCTTGACCAACGCGGTCGCAAACTCCCAACAGAAAAAACCGAGTTGCTGTTATTAACGATGAAACACTTACCTCTGGAAATAGACATGCACACAATCGCGGATACGCTGAGGTCAAGAAGAGTTGTTAACTATCTGGGTGTAAGACTAGACCCTAGACTGAGCTACTGGGCACAAATCCAGCATGCCGCAGTGAAAGCCTCCAAAGTCACTTCCCAGCTCAGTAGAATAATGGCTAACATAGGAGGTCCATCACAAGAAAAAAGGAAGCTCATCATGGCGGCAACCCTTAACATCCTACATTATGGAGCCGAGCTATGGGCGGACTCGCTCAAGAAGAAAAATAGACGAATGGTACTGGCCAAAGTATACCGCACAGCGGCTTTGAGGATAGCGTCGGCATACCGCACAGTATCAGGGGAAGCTATAGCTGTGATAAGCGGAAGCATCCCCATCGACCTATTGGCAGCCGAAAAGAAAAGAAGCTGGACGCTCAAAAAAATGAGGAACCAATACAAACAAAGAGGACATAAGGAAAGAAACCCTGAAGCAGTGTCAAGCCCGATGGGAAGAAGGAATTCATGGACGATGGACGGTCAGATTAATAGCAGACGTCAGAATATGGACAACCAGGAAATTCGGGGAAGTAGACTACTACATTACCCAGTTGTTGTCTGGTCACGGATACTTCAGGAAATATCTGCATAAATAGGGAAGATCCGTCATGTATTTATAACGCTGCTGACGAAGATGACGCCGAGCATACAATCTTTCAATACACCCGCTGGCAAGACGCGAGAATCAGGCTTGAAACACGGTTGGAGAACTAAGGGTAGATAACATTTCCTCAATTCTGTTAGAAATTGAAGCAAACTGGGCAAAAGTAAGGGAGTTCGTAGAAAAAGTGCTACGAGCGGAAAAGCGGGACCTGGACGTAGGTGGCGAGATGTAATCTCACTATGAGAAAAATGGAACGCCACCCTGAAGTAATGCGAAAGCGGTTCCAGGGTGGGCGACGGTTCCCTAGAGGAGAGTTTTTTAGTGACCTGCAAGTGGCACATACCATTGATGTGACGACACAATGATGATGCGGAAGGCATTTTTCTTCACCTCACCCGCAAAAAATCGCATTCGCGACTTGGCTCCCATCTCACTTTTGACAGTCATAACTTCGAGGTCGTAGATAATTTCGTCTATCTAGGAATCATCATCAACACCAACAATAATGTCGGCCTTGAAATCCAGCGCAGAATCACTCTTGCCAACAGGTGCTACTTTGGACTAAGTAGGCAATTGAAAAGTAAAGTCCTCTCTCGGCGAACGTAAACCAAACTCTACAAGTCCCTCATCGTTCCCGTCCTGCTATATGGTGCGGAACATGGACGATGACAACATCTGATGAGTCGGCGTTAGGAGTTTTCGAGAGAAAAGTTTGGCGTAAGATTTATGGTCCTCTTCGAGTTGGCAACGGCGAATATCGCAGACGATGGAACGATGAGCTGTACGAGTGATACGACGACATTGGCATATTTCAGCGAATAAAGAAGCAGCGGCTACGCTGGCTAGGCCATGTGGTCTGGAAGAATACGAATTCTCCAGCTTTGAAAGTTTTCGATGCAGTACCCGCCGGTGGAAGCTGAGGAAGAGGAAGACCTCCACTCCGTTGGACGGACCTGGCTGTACTTGGTATTTCCAATTAGCGCCACACAGCAAAAAGGAGAAACGAATGGCGCCATGCTGTTAACTCGGTTAAAATCGCGTAAGCGGTGTCTACGCCAGTAAAGTAAGTAAGTATTGCACGATAACATGTGGAAAATCATAGTTTGAAACCCTGGGCAGATAAATATCCAAACGTATAGAAAAAGAATTTCCAATTATGGTCGCCTCAAGGCAAATAATATGAGATGAAGTAAGATGGTATAATAGAACAGCATAGCAATAACCACATTATTATTATTATGATTGCTATTATTATTATTATTATTATTATTATTATTATTATTATTATTATTATAATTATAATTATTGTCATTATCATTATTATTATTATTAATATTATTATTATTATTATTATTATTAATATTATTAATAATAATATTATTATTAATATTATTATTATTATTGTTATTATTATTATTATTAGGATTATTATTATAATTATTATTATTATTATTAATATTATTATTATTATTGTTTTTATTATTATTATTATTATTATTATTATTATTATTATTATTATTATTATTATTATTATTATTATTATTATTATTATTATTATTATTATTATTATTATTATTATTATTATTATTATTATTATTATTATTGTTAATATTATTATTATTTTTATTATTATTATTATTATTATTATTAATATTATTATTATTATTATTATTATTAATATTATTATGATTATATTGATTATTATTATTATTATTATAATTATTAATACTGTTATAAACTAAACCAAATTGAAATTTTGAATGCTAAATATGGCTACATACTGCATATTCCAAGCAGTGTACATAGGCCAATATTTGATTCAGTATAGTTTTGCAATTGTTAATAATATTTATCTAGCTGTAACCTGCAACGTTTCGCTGTCGCACATACTCATTGAATGCATGAAAAATTAACAATGGGATTCTATTTATCATAACTTTATTTACTCAATAATTGTGGGAATACAACATTTTTGGTTTAACCATTGACTTTGGTATACTTCCCGGAGAGAAGAGGAGTTTTCCTGCTCATCTAAGCAAAAAGCCACCTATGTACCGAGATTCAAGTAAAGCGAACCATAAAAAAGATTTTTTTGAATAGCTCAGTTCCTGGTCCACTTCCCGAAAAGAAAAAGAGTCTTCCTGTTAAATTAATCAAAAAGACACCTTTGTACCGAATTTCAAGTAAACCCAACCGTAGATTATTCCCTGGTCCACTTTCCGTAGAGAAGTGTAGTCTTCCTGTTATTCTAAGCAAAAGGCTACCTATGTACCGAACCACAACTATGATTTTTTTGAATAGGTCAGTCCCCGGTCCACTTGCCGAAGAGAAGTATTGTCTTCCTGTTAACTTAAGCAGAAAGACACCTATGTACCGAGTTTCAAGTAAATCGAACCATAAATAAAATTTTTTTGAATAGGTTCGTCCCTGGTCCACTTTCGGGAGAGAAGTGTACTCTTCCTGTTAACTTAAGCAAAAATACACCTATTTACCGAATTTCAAGTAAATCGAACAATAAATAAGATTTTTTCGAATAGGTTAATACCTGGTCCGCTTCCCGAAAATTTGTTTTCGTAAACCCTGTCCCAGGTATTATAGAAGCAGTCTGAGGAAATTTTTAGTCAATCACCCGTTTTTGGCTTAAAATTTTATTAAGTATTGTTAGGCTTCCGAAGTCGACGCAGATTCAATAAATAAATATTTATGTTTCAAAAAAAAAAAATTTTTTTTGGAGAACACCCGTTCCGGGGAAACAGAGAAGATTTTTTCGAATAGGTCAGGCCCCGGGCCACTCCCTGAAATGTTTTTATTTTGCAAACCTTTCCGGGTATCATAGAAACAATCTGACTAATTTTCAAGTCAATAGGTCTGTAACTGGATACTGGTTTTTTCCAAGCGGACATAAGATTTTTACATACTCGTATAAGATAATTTTACCTATTAATTAATTTGATTTTGATTAATTTGATTTTCCCCACCGCAGGTCCATTTTCAAAGGAAGATTTAAAAGCCAAAAATACCTATTTATGTGAGGAGAGCGAGATGGTATCACACTCTGAACGGATTTATTTTGGAATCTTGTGGAGTCCTACAGTTTTCCGAGTCGGAGATTTCATTTTCATTTTAATTTTTACCTAAAACTCATGATAGGTGTAAAATAATAATAAATTATATGGAAGTGTTGGAGCGAATACCAGCTGTATATAAAAGATCGCGAGTTCCGTACCCTGATCGAACTATCAAGTCTACTCAGACAAAGCGAAGAGCGCAAATATGCGATAAGAGATGAACCGTATAAAGAGAGATAAGCGTTACCAGTAAGGCACTAGAGCGTCAATATGCTCCGAAAAGAGAGACGCTATATATAAGACGTCCGAAGCAACTCTCCCTGGCAACCATTAGAGCCTAATTTGACGCGAAAGCGAAAGAAAGGTAAATTTTTTGCATTCGAAGAAATAGAAAGAAGTCAAAAGAAAGATCCAGAAGTCGAAGAAGAAGAAGCAGAGATAAAGAGTTGAAGAAGAAGAAGAAACGAAGAAACAAAATAAGAAGAAGAACCAGAAGTCGAAGAAGAAGAAGCAGAGATAAAGAGTTGAAGAAGAAGGAGAAACGAAGAAACAAAATAAGAAGAAGAACCAGAAGTCGAAGAAGAAGAATCAGAAGTCGAATAAGAAGAACCAGAAGTCGAAGACGAAGAACTGTGGGCGAAGTCGAAGAAGTAACAGAAGAAGAAGTCAAAGAAACAGAAGAAGATGCACAGATCAAAGAAGAAGAAGAAACCATGTCGAAAGAAAGTCAGAAGTTGCAGAAGAAGAAGCAGAAGCAGAAGTCTTAGAAGAGATAACAGAAGAACTCCAATATTTTGTGAAATTCTTTGCAGTTTATGTGAAACTATAAATTCGCATAAAAAAAAATTGTAAAAATTCTGGGCTTCTGGGTTTTGTTATGGGAAGTGCAAGCTTCCATTTGCATTTGGTCTTATCAAATAAACACTACGTTATTGAATAATCGTATTGTTGAAAAAGGGAAGCACTGTGCACCCGTTGAAAAATCGCCACTTATCTTACATCTTAATATATATAAATTTCTTATCACGTTGTTTGTCCGCGATGGACTCCTAAACTACTTAACCGATTTTAATCAAATTTGCAGACCGTGTGCAGTTTGATACAACTTGAAAGATAAGATACCTACATCTTAATTTACTGTATCAATATTATTAATATTATTGCAAATTTTTCGGTCTATTATTTGACATTCACAATTATCTGTTAGCTCGAAGCGATTTTAACAAATGGCGACATCTGTTGACTGGATTGAGTAAGCAATCAATAGATGAGCAGCGCCATGAACCTACAAACGTGTCAATAGCAAAAGAAAAATTAAGTTAATTTTGTAGTAAACAAAATACAGTGAAACTCATTTGTTTTTACATTTTCAATTTCTGGAGCTAGCATAGCCGGCCACGTTACTTAGAAGAAATAATAGTACAAAGCTCCTCACACTTTTTCAATAATTATACAAATTTTTATTTTTCTTTTTCATTATTTTACGACAAGCACAACCTATGTGGGAAAAGTATAAAAATTGTACGACCGAAGACATATTGCACCGAATTAGACAAACAGATCAAAGCCAAAATATAGGTTACGAGGGGTTTAACAAAAGTTCGGTCAGTTGGCGACTTTCAACTTGTTTTTGGTAAATCTAAAAATACCAATTCCTTTGCAATTACTTTATTAGCCTTTCTTTCAAATTTTGGAATGATCGGCTAAAATAGAGACGAGAAAACGCAAGGCAACTGAGGATAGGTCAGACAAAACTCCTCCACCAAGCAAACAGAAGTTCGCTATGTGATTCTCTCCGAGTTTCGGCGTAATTTGCAGCCAATACAAATATTCAGTGAATGCTAAATTTCATATCGAACGATTGCACCGTTTTTAAAGACTATTTCTAAGTGGTTCCGACCAACGACTGGCACAAGAAATGATTGGTAATGAGTCGAGCTTGAACGTTAGGGCTGTATCGGGAATATTAAGTAATCATCTGTGATACATGAAGAAATCTGATCGATGGGTACCACGAATTTAAAATGAGGCCCAAAAAGAGGCTCGAGCGCATTTTGCTCAATTTTTTCTTAACAAATTCGAAAATGGCCAGTCTAGCAACTTTAGTAAAATTATTACTGATGACAAATTGAGGTTCAGTAAGGGCCGTTTTCACCATCTCCGGTTAAGCACTTATTCAGAACTTAATCGGAAGGTAGCAAAAAATTCGTTTTCAAAATGTCCGGTTAAGGCGCATCTGTCAATTAAGTTACGGATAACTTAACGCCAACAGCGAGTGGCGATTAGCTCTTAACCAGAAGATAATTCGACAGCTGCAAATTGTAAAATAATAAAGAAAATAGTAGTCCGACATTGGCTTTAAAATAAATTTTATTATGGAAAATGTGGAACGTACTGCCTATCTAGCTGCGTTTATTCAGAGGCGTATTTATAGAGAAAGAACGTGCCGTACACAAAAATTTTTTTTTTGAAAAATATGATGAAGAAGTTTTTATTCGTAGATTACGTCTTTCAAAAATTAGAGGAAAATACGTTTTGGAAAAATAATGTGCATTGAAGAAATAAATATTGTTGATAATTTATTTGATTTTGTAGGAATAAAGCAGCGGAAATTTCGCTTTTAACATTCCGCTTTGATGCATCGAGAAGTTTTTTAATTTGTGTTTCGGTGTTGGGCGGATTAAAAGTGGTGACTGGTAATCTATTGCTACCGCAGCACTTGTCCAATCATCAGAATACCGAAAAAAGCAGTTAAATTGAGAGCAAAATGCGGGCATTTCACCGAATAGCGAAGTTTCCAAAGGTGTCGGGGTGTTTAGATTGCACTCATGCCAGAATCCAATCACCTGGAGAAGAAAATGCCAAAAGTTTTCGAAGTAGAAAAGGGTACTTGTAAAATGGAAATAATGGACTTTGTATGCAAGTGACCTGGTTCTGGACATGACAGCATTATTTTTAATAAAAGCTGTTTGAATCACCAGTAGATATGGAGTCAGCAACTACATGATGTGTCGACATTCACATCAATCAATCAATCTTCGCTCTGAACGTTTTTACAGTGAATCTGAAATCCGTACTCGAAATTGCATATCGAGGAGCTATGGATTGAGAGTTTCGCTCAGCACAACTATGAACATCATTGTTGTCTATAGAGTGTTGCACAATTTTGGTATCCAGAATGACTCTAACTTGGATGAGATATATGTTCAAGTGACATCCGTTGATGCCGACGAAAACATAGCTGAGGTGCAAAGAAACCGTA
The DNA here is from genome assembly GCA_037013455.1 of Ceratitis rosa. NCBI lineage: Eukaryota > Metazoa > Arthropoda > Insecta > Diptera > Tephritidae > Ceratitis > Ceratitis rosa. The sequence continues at coordinate 1,235,616 of JAWMAG010000108.1, read as the reverse complement.
TACATACATATATTATATAAATTTTATACATGTAATTTAAAACCTTTTTCCAAATAAAAATATATGAAATAAATTTCATTAAATTACAATTGTTTTCAATAACCAAGAAAAAAAAATTAAAAAGAAATAAAAGAGAACACGGAAGATCCTAAAAATTACTCAACCAAAGCGTATAGAAAAATGTAAGCAAATAGAAGCTGTTATACAGTTTTGATGTATTCACAACGCAAATTTTTGTGAATTTACCTTAAAATATTCACAATGATGAAACTAACCAGAAGTTAAGTAACGAGAACTTGGTGAAAACGAAAGTGTTACATCAGCCTATCTGACGGTTAGCTATCCTCCGGTTAAAGGTTAAGTTAATCGGACATTGTGAAAACGGGCCTAAGTACGATCCACAAACCAAACTGCAGTCCATGGTATGGAGGCCAACAGGAGCAAGCCCACCCGTAAAATTTAAGCAACAACAGCAGCAAAAGCAATGATGTCAGTTTACTTCACCCGATCTTAAATGGTAGCTTCTATTCTACAGGAAAAGGGTCAGACGGTAGCAACAAAATGGTACACCGAAGAGTACTTACCAAAGGTGTTCAAAAATTTTTTGGAAAACAATAAGAAAGAGGATTTGCGGCGCTACTTTTTACATAATGACAACGCGCCATCCCGCACTGCTGAAATAACGAGTAATCTTTAATACGTCCAGCACCATATTCCCCGGATATAAATAGCACCTTGTGATTTCTGGTTATTGTTAAAAATGAAGAAAAATTTAAAAGGAAAGGCCTTTAATGGCAACGAGGATATAATTATTGCGGCTAATGCTGAATTTGATAAACTTAAAAGGCAAGATTTTGAAATCTGTTTTCAGAAATGAATCTATATGCTTAAGAAATGCATTGAAATCAATGGCTATTATGTAGAGAAGGTAAAAAAGGACGAAGATTACGAATAAATACAAAAAGATTTTTTTATTTTTTTTTTCTATACAAATTACCGAACTTTTGACGTATATATATATTGTATATATAAACGATTTTCGGCCCAGCTCCTCCTCCAATTTGTGGGTTTGCGTCTGTATGCGTTTCCAACAAATGGAGGGACCTACAGTTTATACTAAGCCGCCTCCGAACGGCTGATGTTTTTTACGAGGAGCCTTTATTTCATGTCTGAAATACACTCGGAGGAAAAACATCAAGACGCAAACTACAAAGTGGAGGAGGAGCTCGCCCGTAAATCGCTTCATCGGTAAAAAGCGCCAATTGTGTAGATACTTCTGTAATACCACCACATAATCTTCGGTTAAAGGTTGGTTCCCCTATTAATCTCCTACGTAATTTGCGTCCACCTCAATTATGCAACGGTATGCTTTTGGTCATCAAAAAGATCACCAGAAATATTCTTGACGTAATCATTTTAATTGGGAAGTTTAAAGGAAAATTGGGGCTGTTGCCACGTATTCCAATGATACCGTCATACTCTACTTTACCCTTCAAAAGGCTACCAATTCGTTTAATTTTTGCCAAGTCTTCTGGCCAAACAATGACCATTTGTGGTTTAGATTCGAAAAATCCATGTTTTCTCATGGGCAAAAACATGTTGCATGTTCACGTGTAGGGAAACCGTCGAGTCTATTTGTTAGCTAAAGACAGGCTAACAAATAATATTGTGCACCGATAAGTGCTAAATTAATAGAAATTAAAGGTATTTAGAATAAAATAATAAATATTAATGTTAAAGAATTAAGACTATCTGCCCTACCTACCTCATTTATATGTTTAAGTGTCACATTTCATTTACTAACAACTTTGTAATGTACTCTTTTGTTACAAATTTGAATAAAAATAATCATAAATTTTACATTAATTCTTTTGTATTGATTTTTGCTTAACATCAATTGCACGAAAATTTTAAAAAGTTGTGTTCAAAGTCCTTCCCATTCAAATCCAGTGGATTTTTATTCCAGCTTTAACGTTTACGTCTTCTTTTCGTAAATAATATTTCCATTGTATTATATTAACGCATTACGGTAGTGGAAAATCTATCATGGAGGGCGCCAAACGACAGCACAAACTTATTCAGCAGATAGTCTCTGGAGTATTGGCAAGTGTGAATACGTCAGACGATGGAACTATGAGCTGTAAGAGATATTTGACAACATTGACGTAGTTTAGCGAATAAATGGAAGCCTCTAGCTTTGGAAGTAGGAGCAGAAGAGGAAGACCATCACTACGTTGGAAAAATTTAGGCTAGAGCGACCTGGCTTTACTTGGTGTCAAAGTAGAAAATATATTTTTGAGAAGATTTAAAACAGCACTTAAATTATAAGTCTCATATAAATATGAATTACATTATTACATTATGATAATCAAATGAAGAGGTTAAAGAAAGTTTAATACAATTAACATAAGCCTTGTTTGAAAGAAATTTAAAAGCTTACAAAGATCTTACAAACTAAATTAAATATTGCAATACAGATTGAAGGAAAAAGATATTTAAGAAGTTTTACATGTTAGTAGAAAATATTTTTGAACATAATCTTTGTCTTTTTGAAAATGTAAATGCAATAATAATTCACCGCTCATACGCTTACCGTAGAAATTTAAAAAAGACCATTTTGAACTCATAACCAAGATGAGATTAATATTATTAACGCAACTACAATAAATTTTGTTATTATGTTAAATAATTAAAACAATATTAAAATGCATAAATTACTTATTACGATAGACCCAGGAAAGATTCACTTGGTTTGCTTTATTTACAATTTAATTTGGTTCTGGTTTCTTTTAAATTTTGAAATCATTAGATCACAAAATCAAAAAATCATACACATTTCTTTTGAAATAATAAGCTCAGCTTTAATTCATTAATCGTACTCACCAGTGTGTAATCGGGTGTGCTGTTGCACGTGGGAAAGCTGCTTAAATCTACGATCACAATATGAGCATTTGTACGGTTTTTCGCCGGTGTGGACGCGGATATGCTGCACCAATTGATGATTGCTGGAGAAACTCTTCATGCATTGCTGACATTGATGCGGTTTACTTTCGGCGCCCATACTGCCAGGAGCACCGAGGCCGACGCGAGGTATCTGCTGTATCTGTTGCATTGCGCTTTTGTGCATAAAAAGCTACGAGCCCAAAACAAGCAAACACCCCAACGAGGTACAGTGGACGATGGACGGTAGAATATGTAGTTGTGGCGCAGGTGCATGAAAAATATGCGAAAATAAAAAAGCAGTGACGCATTTTCAAATTAATTAATTGGTTTAAATTAATTGAGAAGCTACATTTTTATATAAGCATTATTTCTCAAGCAATTTTGTCCATGTTTTTTTATGTTTTGTTTCTATATTCTTGTGTGTAGGAAACTCATTAAAAATTGTAATTCGTACATGCGAACTCATTATTACAACCATTATTTATTGGATATCTAAATTCCTTGTTTTCAACAATATTATATTTTTTTTTTTGGTTCTAATAAAAGTTTAAGGCCCTTTAGGGTGTAAGAGTCTAGAAAAAAACAAGAAAAAGTTGATGATGATGGTGTGCAGTGATATCTTCATAATAATTGTTTCTTGAAACCAGACTAAAGGCTATACAGCTCCCACGAATTCTGTAACCTTTCCATGATATGTGAAACACTACATTATGTTAATGACTGTGAATTTTTGCAAACTTCGATCCGTTTGAGGTAATTTTTGACCACTTTTGACCACGTATTGGGTGGTATCTCAGACATAACTTGGCGAAAGTGCTCAAAAGTTAAAGGTTTATCCGATAAACACGGATTTCTGGGCCCCTCAAAATAAGTCATACGGTCTCAAATTTCTCTCGCAATAAACCCATATTCGCTCGTGTTGTGTGACATGTGGAAACCACAATTTGTCTAAGTAGTGTTTTTTAATTGCAGTTCAAAAACGTCGAGTATCATACGGCTTTAACGCTCCAAATTTATAATGACAGTCTCGTCGTTGTCGTTTTTAAAGAAGTAAGTATCAATCACACCTCCGGAACAAAGAGCGCACTAGATAGTAAGTTCTGTTTTTTTGTTTGACGACCTCTCTTCTATTATTTGTGGATCCGTGGTGCTCTAAATGCGACAATTTAGCTGAATTATGTATCCCCCGAATGAAAAATCAGCCACGTCGCTGAAGAAAATTTTGTTTGAAATATCGCCGTCCACTGCGTTGTGTGATTGCTCCATTTTCATAAATGCCTAATTTTTAGCTAAATCCATGTTTAGTTCCACAGTTAAGCTTTACAGATATCAAGATACAACCCTAAAATTATATAAAGAAGCTTCTTTTCGATATTTATGACAACCATCATGTTTGCTGATGAGATATTCATCTAGGATTTTTTTTTTTTAATTATTGCTGGTCTGCTTTGGTTTTTTCAATTAAATTTCAATTCCAATTTATCATATCTTGTAAAAAGGAATCCATTACTTTTGCAATAGACAGCTTTGATGTAAAAGTGGAGCACAATGTGGAAGACCAATTGCCTAAAATATCGATAAAATAATGGAAATCGTCGAGTCTGACGGTCATGCGAGCACTGTTTTGACCGTCCAGGAGCCCAACATTGCACAAAAAACAGTTTAGACCCATTTCAAAAAAGCTGGATACACAAGGAAGCACGATTTATGAGTGCCAAGTACGCATCAAAGTAAAATTTTTCAGTATATCGTTGATTTGCGCCCACGCCTCGACGGAAGAGAAGGACGATTTGGCCAAAGATGCCTTTTATGAGCGCCTAGAGCATACTTATGAGCGCTGCCCCCGACACGATGTGAAAATCGTGCTTGGCGATTTTAATGCCAGGGTGGGCAAAGAAAGTATCCTTGGCGCGACAGTTGGAAAATTCAGCCTCCACAACGAAGCATCCCCTAACGGGTTGAGGCTGATCGACTTCGCCGGGGCCCGAAATATGGTTTTCTGTAGTACTAGATTTCAGCACAAAAAAATACACCAAGCCACCTGGCTGTCCCCTGATCGAAAAATACAAAACCAGATCGATGGTTGTGATAGATGGAAGACATGTCTTCAGTGTTCTGAAAGATGGAAGACATGCCTCCAGTGTTCTTGACGTGCGTACACTCCGAGGACTCAACATCGACTCAGACCACTATCTTGTTGTAGCGAGGATACGCACGCACATCTGTGCTTCGAAGAACGCCCGTCAACAAACACGAGGAAAGTTCGACGTCGAAAAACTGCAATCACAACATACGATTTTCTACTCGACTTGTACTCCTGCTCTCTCAGAGCACTCATTAGCAACTCGGTATACGGTAACTGTGGGACGGGATTTCAAGCTCCCTTCGTACAGCTGAAAACAAACCTATTGGGTTTCGTAAAAGTCGCAAAAACAGCTGGTACGATGAGGACTGTTGTGTCGCGGTGGAGAGAAAACAGACTGCCTACCTCGCAACCTTGCAATCATTCACAACACGTGCGGGGTGGGATAGATACCGAGAGTTGAAGAGGGAAGCAAGGCGCATCTGTAGACAAAAAAATCAAGAGGCCGAGATGCGTGAGTATGAAGAGGGAACACTTCTCCAGCCTGCGGAATAGCAGTGAAAACGGAGTAACCGGAGAAAGTGAAACCGAAACCCCAATCCATAAAAAGAGGACCCTACAGTCTGCGTCAATTATCGTGGGATAAGAGTATAAGGGATTAAACAACACCAAAAGTTCCATTAGGATCGGGATGGACTTCTCCGAGCCGTTCGATACCAACTGAGTTAACAGCATTGCGCCATTCGCTCCTTCTTTTTGATGTGTGACGCCAATTGGAAATACCAAGTACCTTTTCTACCTGGTCTTTCCAACGGAGTGGAGGTCTTCCTCTTCCTCCGGCGGGTACTGCATCGAAAACTTTCAAAGCTGGAGTATTCGTATCCATCCGGACCACATGGCCTAGCCAGCGTGGCCGCTGCTTCTTCATTCGCTGAACTATGCCATCGTCTGTGATATTCGCCGTTGCCCAATCGAAGAGGACCATAAATCTTACGAAAAACTTTTCTCTCAAAAACTCCTAACGCCGACTCGTCAGATGTTGTCATCGTCCATGCTTCCGCACCATATAGCAGGACGGGAACGATGAGAGACTTGTATAGTTTGGTTTTCGTTCGCCGAAAGAGGACTTTACTTTTCAATTACCTACTTAGTCCAAAGTAGCACCTGATGGTAAGAGTGATTCTGCGCTGGATTTCAAGGCTGACATTATTATTGGTGTTGATGCTGGCTCCTAGGTAGACGAAATGATCTACGACCTCGAAGTTATGACTGTCAAAAGTGACATGGGAGCCAAGTCGCGAATGCGATGACTGTTTGTGTGATGACAGGAGATATTTCGTCTTGCCCTCGTTCACTACCAGACCCATATCCTTCGCTTCTCTATCCAGTCTGGAGAAAGCAGAATTCACGGCACGGTTGTTGAGGCCAATAATGTCGATATCATCGGCGTACGCTAGCGGCTGTACACTCTTATAGAAGATTGTACCTTCTCTATTCAGCTCTGCTGCTCGTATTCTTTTCTCCAGCATTAAATTAAAAAATTCACACGACAAAGAGTAACCTTCTCTGAACCACGTTTGGTATCGAACGGCTCGGAGAAGTCCCTCCTGATCCTGATGGAGCTTTTAGTGTTGCTTAACGTCAGCTTACATAGCCGTATAAGTTTTGCGGGGATACCAAATTCAGACATAGCTACGTAAAGGTAGCTCCTATTCGTGCTGTCGAAGGCTGCTTTAAAATCAACGAAGAGGTGGTGGGTGTCGGTTCTCTTTTCATGGGTATTTTCCAAGATTTGGCGCATGGTGAATATCTGGTCAATGGTTGACTTACCAGATCTAAAGCAACACTGATAAGGTCGAATCAGTTTGTTGACGGTGGGCCTTAGCCTTTCACACAATACGCTCGACAGGACCTTATATGCGATATTAAGGAGGCTTATCCCACGATAATTGGCGCAGACTGTGGGGTCGCCTTTTTTATGGTTTGGGCAGAGCACACTAAAATTCCAATCGTCCGACCATATTCTGCAATGCATGCACCTTGTCAGCTCTTCACCGCCATGTTTGAATAGTTCTACCGGTAAGTCTTCACTCAAGTTGCTTTGTTGTTGCGATTGCTATTCTAAGTTCTTCATGGTTAGGTAGTGGAACTTCTCTTCCATCGTCGTCGATTGGGGTTTCGGGTTCACTATCTCCGGTTACTCCCTTTTCACTGCTATTCAGCAGGCTGAAGAAGTGCTGCTTTCATAAATTTAATATGCTCTGGGCATCGGTAGCTAGATCACCTCTTTGTGTCCAGCAGGAGTCTGCTCTGGTCTTGAAACCTTCTGTAAGTCTTCGTATCTTCTCATAGAATTTTCGAGCATAACCCTTGTCGGTATCTATCCCTATCCCGCACGTGTTGTGGTCGATCGCAACATTGCGAGGTAGGCAGCCTGCTCTCTCTCTACTGCGACACGGCAGTCCTCATCATACCAGCTGTCTTTGCGATTTTCACATCGTTTCGGGGGCAGCGCTCATAAGTATGCTCTAGGCGCTCATAAAAAGCATCTTTGGCCAAATCGTCTTTCTCTTCCGTCGGAGCGTGGGCGCAAATCAACGATATATTGAAAAATTTTGCCTTGATGTGGATTGTGGCGAGACGCTCATCCACCGGAGTGAATGCCAGTACTCGACGACGGAGTCTCTCTCCCACAACAAATCCGACACCAAATTTGCGCTCCTTTATATGCCCGCTGTAGTAAATGTCACAAGAACCTACTCGCTTTCGTCCTTGCCCCGTCCATCGCACTTCTTGGACGGCGGTAATGTCAGCCTTTATTCTTACGAGGACATCAACCAGCTGGGCAGCGGCACCTTCCCAATTAAGGGACCGGACATTCCAGGTGCATGCCCTCAAATCGTGATCCTTAATTCGTTTGCAGGGATCGTCAACAGAAAGGGGGTATCTCATCCGAGGCGTTCTTAACATTTTCATTGGGGGTGGTTTCTACGTGGCGGGTCCCAAACCCAGCGCACAACCCTGCTGGGCGAGTAGGTTTAAAGATTTTACACATTAATATAGTTAGCCGCTTGCTTCAAGATCGACGCCCGCTCGCAGCCGCACCTCTGGTAACAGACGCTGCACTTAAACCGAATAAGTCAGAGTGGTTCCACTGAAGTTGTAACAGCATACCCAGAAGCTTGACTACACACCACTATATCCTACGTACTTCGTTAAAATATCTTTAAAACTGATAAACTAGATTGTCTTCAAACACGGCGGAATTTAGTGAAATCTACTCGGCTCCTTAACACTATTTCTTTGGTCCACTTCTAATGGAACAATTTCTTTTCTGGTACTTTCTTACAATTTTGTTAAATGCTTATGAAAGCCATAGAATTTTCTGACGGCTCATTATAAATAAATATAATGTTATATAAAGTATTTCTTTATTCACATTTATAAAATATAAAAAAAGAACTATATTTTTCAATGTTCTAAAGTAAGTAGGGTTTCTTTTAAGAAAAGAATTACCTTTAAATTACTGTATCGTGGCTTTCATCTGAAGTCGACCAATAGAGTTTCTTATATATAATTGTTTCACGTTAACCTTAATCATTGTAAGTTTTTAAATAAAAAATTGAATCATTATTAAGGAATTTTTACATATTTCGCTTAGTTGATAGTAATTACACCGGCGCACAAAAAAATTAAAGTGGTTTGTTCATAAGAAACCACCTATCTATATACAGCCTTGGTCAAAAGTATTAGGCATCCCACTAATTATTGAATTTTTTGTTTTAACAAGTAAAGTAATGATGTTTTATTAGTAAAACAGTGAAAATACAACGAATTAGTGATAATAGCATAGGTATAATATAGGTCCACCCTTCGATTTAATAACGGCAGCAATTCTTTTAGGCATGCTGCGTACAAGCTTTGCACATTCGTCCGCACTTATAGCGTACGACCCGTTAATTAAGGCATTCTTTAAGGCAGTTTTTGATGTTATACTGTGTTCCTTAATCTTGAGTTTTAAAATAGCCCACATGTGCTCAATGGGTTTAAGATCTGCAGACTGTGCAGGCCAATCTAAACCAACGCATCGTAGTCGTTGAAATGTGACAAGGAGCATTGTCTTCCTGAAATTGAACCCCGTCTAAATTAGTATCGCCCAAAAAGCGCGTTAACGAAGGCAGAAGAACAGCTTCTAATACATATATGTACTTTTGACTGTCCATGCGAGCCTCGCAAACGAACATTTCGCCGACACCATCAGCAGCCATGCAGCCCCAGATCATACTGCTGCCTCTTCCATGCTCAACAGTGGCTACCAGGCAACCTGGATGATATTCTTCCCCAACCCGACGCCTCACGAACGTCACACCAGGTGTTCCAAATATCTATAGAAAAGAAAAAATAATGTTTTCATAAGATTTGTATTATGTCTTCAAAATTGCTCTAGGCTAAGAAGCTATGGCTGTTAATACTTTAAGACGATCTTAACTAAGCCTTCCTCGAAGTTTGATTCATCAGACCACAGAACATTCGATCAATCTTCTTCCGTGAAATGTTGGTATCGGCGAGCCCATTCCAAACGATTTTTCCTATTCTTTTCTGAGAGTCACGGCTTCTTTCGGGGTTTACATCCTTTTAAACCTGCTTCCAGAAGTCTTCTTCTAGATGTTCGAGTACTAACTGGTTTACTAAATTCATCAGAGCTGCAAAGGCAGAAGAAGATTGAGAGACTCGCGTATAAGTATTCGGTCTTCTCGTTTACTGGTTATACGCTCTCTTCCACTTTTTGATTTATTATTGTGGGATAGCACATTGGACCGCGCACCGCGAACATCCCACCAAATTGGCAATCTCAACCTGAGACTTACCTTCTTCACTTAGAACTTGAATTCTAACTCTATCATCGTAACTAATTTCACTTTTTTAGGCATTTCGGTAAGTATGAACTGTTTTTATAAGATTGGTAACTTTTCACTAAATGTAATTTACACTTTCACTTTCAAATTTTAAATGTGAAAATACTTTATGAATTTCTTAAAAATGACAATTTTTAGGTTTAGCTTATAAAGAGTGCTATGGCTTTTAATATCACACAATTTATTCGTTTAATCAACAGTTAAACATCCATGTAAGGCATTTACAAAAAGAAGTGGTAGCTTTGATAGCCACATTTGGGAATACTTTTGGCCAAGGCTGTATATAAATATAAAAATATAAAAAAATATATATATTCCGTTTTCTTTTCCAGCTTTTTCACTAGAAAAAATGTTACACAAATTATATATTAATTATTAACTTGATCATTGTGCGATCAATGTTTTATGTCCGCCGATGTTTAGTAGTTTTATTGAACTGTCGGTGTCTAGTCTACTCGTTTTTTTAAGTACCGTATTCTTCCTTGCTCCGTTTTAATATTGGCGTCAGTAAAGTTTTGTCTCGTCCAGTTCTTAGTTGCAGGGTTGCATTTCTTTAACCCTTTTGCAACCCGATCCTGCATTCGGCTATCCTGACAAGGCATTCGACTCAAACGAAGGCTACTTACTCTCACGGCGAATAAGTTAAATCAGCTATCCTATTTTTGTTGAAAGATTTTCTATTCGCGGCCTGAATTTTTTCTATGTTTTCCTTAGCAAATTCTATCTCGCTCCACATCTAATTCCTGAATGCTGTTTTCTTCAATAATTTGTCGAATATCAATCCTGTTATTTGTTCGGATCTCTATACCCGTGAGTAATCTAAAAGGTGTGAATTTTGTGCTGCGGGGAGGTGTTATTTACAGTTTGCTATACATGATTAATATGCTTGTACCATGTCTTTCGATCTTTTATGCACAACTTTGCTAACTTTGGTACAATGATCTTATGCACACGTTCTACCTGTCCGTTTCCGCGTGGTACCCCGTTTGCAATCAAGAGGTGTTGAATCATCTCTTCCTTAAAGTATTCCTCAAAAACCTTTGCTGTAAATGCTGTTCCTGTGTCCGTTATTATTCTTTCAGGATTTCCGAAAGTAACCGCTAGTTTCTGCAAATTGTCTATGACTTCTGCTATCCCTGTTCACTTCGTTGGATGAAGTCAGACGAATTTTGAGAGAATATCTACAATAACTAATATGTGATACTACCTTTTTTGAGTATGTTCCAGTATGTCAGTTTTGTCGAGGGGGTTTAGAAAACCCTCTTTCTTACCTGCTTTTGCTTCCGTCACAATGCACTCTACACAAGCCCTTACCACATTGCTTACTTTATCGTTCAAGCTAGGAATATAGAAACTTTTTTCTACCATATCTTGTGTATTCTTTATCCCGAAATAACCTTGACGATGAGGTACTTCTATAATTGCTCGTTCCATTACCGATGGTACGATTAAAAGTTCAATGTTTGAGTCTTTATATACAATATTATGTCATATTTCATAAAATAGTCATCGTAACTGCTACTTTCTGAAACCTTTCGTATAGCGTGGGTTCGTTCATTTGCTAACTGATCTTCTTTAATTCGATATCGTAATGTATCTCATACTGTCAGGCAAATATCGCGACTCAACGCGTCATTGTGTCTTTTTTGTTTTTTTTTTTTTTTGTTTCCTGAACGATGATTGGTGGCCGCGAAAGCCGAGTCGTTAGCATTGCGTACTGACATTCGGAAGGCTCGGGTTCATATCCCAGTGCCAGCAACATCCAAAAGTTATGGAAAATTAATTTAAATAAAAAATTAAGTTAAATTTTCTAATTGCGGTCGTCCCTCGGCAGGGAATGTCCACCCTTCCGAGTGTATTTCGGACATGAAATAAAAGGCTCCTCGTAAAAAACCATCAGCCGTTCGGAGGCGGCTTAGTATAAATTGTAGGTCCCTCCATTTGTTGGAAAAACATCAAGACGCAAAACCACAAAGTGGAGAAGGATCTCGGCCGAAAATCGCTTTAGCGATTACAAAGCCCCAATTAAATATACCTATATACCATATATATATTATATGAACGATGATCCATGGTGTAGTCGAATTCCTGTAAAAACCTCGCCTCTAGATACTCTCAGCGGTACATCTTCTTTTCGTATAGTCATTTCAAACGCGTTAAAATTCTTTACAATTCTGAATTTTGTGCCCAGTATATACGCCTTCCACCTCTTCAATAACTACTAGCACCTCTAGCTCGTACGAGTGATAATTTTGTTCAGTAGCTGTCGTTTTCCTGCTCATGTACTGAACTTGAGTAGTTGCCGGTCGTCTTGGCCCTTCTGTAATAAAATTGCTCCGTAACCGTATTTGCTTGCGTCTGCATGAACCTCAGTTGCTGCTGAAGGATCACAGATTTTCAGTGCGGGTGCACTTGCCAATGAGTCTTTCAGTTGCACAAAAATAAAATAAAAATGTCATCTATGTCAATCACTATCACGCCTTCTTGCACTAGTTCTCGAAATACTGAAAAGTTAAATCTACAGAAAACCGCCGGTGAGTTTGAAATTCCAAATGGAACGAAATTAAAATAATAGTGTTTATTATGCGTTACATATTCCGTATATTTTTTAGACTGTGTCTCTAATGGTACGTGTAAAAAACCATCTCTTAGATCAACGTAGTGAAAACGTTTCCTCTAAACGCTGCAGAACATCGTCTATTAAGCCATTAGAAAATTGTCACTCACAATTTTCTCATTTAATCTTCTGCAGCCAAAACAGGCTTGAGGTACCATCTTTTTTCCCTGCAAGAACTATAGGTAACGCAGATTCAGATGAACTTTGTCTGATGATGTCCTCATCTATCCAATCCTTCACTTGCTTTTCTACCAGTACCTGATCTGAAATAGGTAATCTTCTAGGACGACTGTATACGGGAACCTCAGCTTTCAAAATTATCTTCATTTCTTCTGGGGATGTGACACATTTCTTCGGTCTGTAACATCCGATCACCTTTCTTAATTCAACCATATTCATTTCATATTCGGTTGATAAACAAATTTGCTTGAACTCACGAATGCCTTTGCAAATCTCACTTTATATAAAATGTCTCTTTCACTTGCTACATGGAATGTTATCAACTAGTTTATATCATTGATTTGAACCTCCCGTATAAAACTGTCCTTGAAAACACGATTGCCTGACTTCGTAAGAGTTACAATTTCATACTCAGATGTCATATGTACACCGTCTCTCACTTTTTTTGTCACTTCTTTTTTCACTTACTCTTGTTTTTTTTCGTTCTACCATCGATTGCCCGATGCCTCACTTGATTGCATTTGAAACATTTAAACGCCTCAAACTACCATTTTTGGCGATGTGCCCCATTGTTCCACATTTAGGGTATGAGAGTTCATCCATTTGTTTTTCTGTCAGTGTTTTCTCTACTTTTAGAAAACCTTGTTGATTTACTTTCTGGTAATTCGACAACGATTTTGAACTTTTCATTTTCTCGCAAGCTCAGAGATGTACTTTTAACTCCCCTACAGTTTCTGCTTGATATAAGACTGATTTTCTCTGCCACGAATCAGGAATACTCTGTATGAAATACTCTATCAAACTGTCTTCATCAATGTTTATACTATTTCCTAACTCTATTAGGTTGTGTAACATTTTTTTTTTTTCAAATTGTTCCACTGTAAAGTAAAAACATTGTCTTCAAAGACTTTTTCCACTGTAGCACATCTGGATAACCGATGCCAATGAAATGACCCATTGAATCCTCTATATCTCGCAAAGTGAAATGTGCTGGCGGTATCTTCATACATACAAGTAGAAGCGCTTTACTCGGTGTCGCCCTACTATATATATATTTTTTGAAACATTAATATTTATAATCTGTTTCGACTTCGGAAGCCTAACAATAATTAATAAAATGTTAAACTAAATTAAAACATAAAGCGCATTTGTGGGAATGGGCTGCTGGCTTGACGTTGCTCTTTAGAAGGCTGTTTTGTCTCTTTTCCACAGGCGTGTTTGACTTGTTGCATAGACCAAGGTGTTAGCCAAAGGGTTCGGCTTTTTCGTATTTTTTTGCTGCGATTTCAATTTCTTTCTTGATGGCAGGTATATTTAGATCTCTATGAATATTTTCATTAGGCATGTACTATGGTGCGCCCGTTATTATTCTTAACGTTTTCAATTGAAACTTTTGAATTATACCTATATTCGTTACGCAAGCTGTGCCCCATAACTGGATTCCATACATCCATATCGGTTTTATTGTTGCATTATAAAATAGGACTTTGTTGCTAAGGTAATTCCAGACTTCTTGTTTAAAAGCAAATGTAAACTGGCAGAATTGAGTTTAAGCTGCAGCTTTTTGGCTGCAATATGTCATCTCCAGGTTAAGTGACTGTCCAAGTGGATTTCGAGGTATGTAATTTCGTCAGCTTGCGGTATCGACACATTGTTGAGCTTAACAGTATGACACGTTTTTTGCCTTAATGTACCTAAAAGTTATGTGTTTGTACTTGTTTTCATTAACTTTTACGCGCCATTTCGCTAGCCATTTTCAATTAGTATAAGATGCTGCTGGAACACTTTTGTGGGTGTAATAAGGCATTTATGTCGACTTAGAATAGCAGTATCACCCGCAAATATTGACGTCATTACTTCGTCACTTGTAGGAATATCTGCGGTAAACAGTATGTACAATGTTGGTCCAAGAACACTACCCTGCGGAACACCTGCCATATTTGGACACTCTTCTGTTATGAATTCATTTACTTTTATTGTGAATCGCCTGTTGGATAAGTAGGATTCAAGGATATTGTGGAAGGTGTTAGGTAATGATTTTTTAGTTTTATGAATGAGACCATCATACCACACTTTGCAAATGTTTGCGCCACATCAAGAAAAACGGCCGAGCAATACTCTCTCATTTCGAAAGATTTCCTTATTTTATTTGTTATACGATTTTCTCGTTCAATTGTGCCGTGTTTTTCCCGAAAACCAAATTGATGTGTAGGAATAATATCATTCTGATGGAGAAAAGGAGTAATTTTTGATAGCAGCACTTTTTCGAAAAGTTTTGATAGGCAAGGCAACAGGCTGATTGGTCTATATGATAACGGCAGGGTTGCACCTTTACCTGGTTTAGCTATCATAATTATCTGCGACTTTTTCCAGATTTGTGGATAATATCCTAGAATCAAAATGGCACTGAAAAGCTTTGCAAGAAAAACGAGAGTAATGCTTGGCAATTCTTTTAGCATTTTTGGTGAGATATAATCATCTCCTGAAGATTTAACAGAGGATAACAGTGTATCTAGCAGGAGTGTGGTTCGGTGACACTATATGCAGTATTTGGTTAAAATACTCTGCAGAGTTGCTTTGCAAAACAAGACGTACTTTCTTCATCCGTTCTTGCCCATGAACCATTACGCAGTCTCAACGGAACTTCAGTAATTACTGGAGGCTTAAGGTTTTTGCTAGCTTTCCATAGGGATTTTTTAGTAGAAACGTTGGGCGGCAAAGACGTTCCTCTCCTTTTAGTTTGTTTTCTGCCACCTTAAGACGAATTTTTGCATCGGGAGATCGGTTGGCTTGCCATTCGCGACGCAAACGTCGCTTATTTCGGACCAGTAATTCTATTCTATTCCGCTATTAGTTATCAATGTTTTTGCTTTTGTTTTCTGCTCTGGTGTGGTTATAGTTGCTGCTGTTGCTAGTATACTGTTAGATATGGTACAAGTAAGTCGTTTTCAACATCAGTTCCTCACGCTATTTGCGGATTGGTCTGTATATGACTGCATATATATTTTTTATATTCAAGCCAGTTAGTTCTTGATGTAGAAAGCGAAAAGCATGCTCACTTTCAATTGCTTTTTCGTTCAATTTAATGATTATTGAGATATGATCAGGAGATAACTCAGCACAGGCTGAGTGTTATATAACTGACGACCTTTCGGGTTAATTAGCCTCGATCCCCAATGAGTAGCCACCTCCAGCTAGGAACCTATCTCCTAGAGTCATGAAAAAATCGTTAAATTGTTTTTCTGTTATTACGAAATGTGGCGGACAGTAAATCGCAGCCAAAGTAAGGTCAACCCCCCTATTTGTAAGGGTGATCGAAGTTGACTTCAACCAATTTGTTGAAAAAAATTAAGAAAGTTGTGCTTTAAACGGCCCCTTATGGGTATAGCTGTGCCACCATGTGCATTGTCATCTGGGTGATTAGTTTGTATAGCTTAAACCCAGGATATAAAAATTATACTTCTGGGTGAGACGCGTTTCAGATATAAGCATTACATAAATTTTGTGAGTCTGTAAAAATAATTTGAATGCTAATTTATGTTGGATTACACCATTAGGATTCTATAAGCAAATCCTGAGTTTACTCATTTTTTGGTCAAGAGGGTTTAGAGCATTTGGATTTACGCCTTTATTAGATCTTGAACCATACTTTGCATGGTTGACATAAATTGTGTCATGGTCTCAACTCCAATACTGGATAAAATGACTGGTGGGGCCTGTTTATTGGCTTTTACTACGTTGGCAAAGATCATTTGACGGCGCTTTGTAATCTCTGAAGTGATTTTCTGCCGATAATTTTAGATGGCCTTCCGAATGTTAGTACGCACAGCTATCACTCGGCGTTTGTGGCTGCGGACATCTTTTTCTACCCGCTGAATACCAATTTTTATTCAGCTTAACTGTAAAAACAGTTATAATAGGAGAAATTGGATATTTCGTTGATAAACATAAATTTGTAGATCTGCAACAATTAATAACATGTATTTTAAACCGTGCAATACTAATCTAAAGCACACTTATACCATTTTTTCTTAGAACTAAATTTAACTTTTTAAAAATCTTGACTAAATGTTGCTCATTCGCCATGAAGGGCGAAAAAATCTTAAATTACAATCGTTATAAGTTCAAATATTTCTCAGTATAATAATTTTAAATGACTTTCGATTTAAATCACAGCTCAAGGCTTAGAATATAATTCGATAAATTTTGAGACACCTAGAAATAACTTAAGTAGTAGAATTTCCTCAATCTTATTTTACCTGACTCTGAGCGAATATCTTACAATACATAGGTATGCAACAAAGACAGAGTTTACTTTTAATTAGAACACGCTGTAGCTTACTTAGGGACTTAGGGGAAATATGACTCAATTTTTTTTTAAAATTAGTTTGTGCAATATGTAAGTAATTATTTCGCATGGTTTTGCAAGCAGCTCTAATAAATCTAGAAGACGATAAATAAAAATATGCGATATTCTAATTGTTTTAAATTTATTGGAGTTTGCTTGTACAATCACATTTTTCGAGATGGTATTTCTTCTGACTTGTTTACGTATTTGCTGCAGGGTATAAGCTCGTGTTTATGTTTGTAAATTGTAGGGATTCGGCGCCAACATGGAACTAAACTGTAAAAAAAAACTAATAATAATACTGCGGGAATTAATAGTTGTTTCTTGCTCAAAAGACAAAATGCGACTGAAATTGATACTATCACGAAGCGGCACCGATATGTTTACGACTCGTTTTTGCGTTTTCTGCAACAACAAATACGAACGAAAAGCTTTTGATTTGAATGTCAACTCTCCGAGTGTATTTCTGACATGAAATGAAAGCTTCTCATAAAAAACCATCACCCGTTCGAAGGAGGTGGCTTATTATAAACATTACGTTCCTTCATTTGTTGGAGGTATGTATAATTCCGTACGTTACGTGACAAGCAATATTCGCGAAGGTAACCAAACAGACATTGTAGCCGTGAGACTTATATACTCGTATGTACGTATAGTTTGGTTTAAATTAAAATGAACTTATCCAGAATACAGTCCATATTTTAGAAGAAATAATGGCTTAACATTTTTGCAACTAATTTTTTTAGCGCATGCTAAATAATGTAGCTCACCTAATGTGAATTTGAGACTTATATTTATTTCAGGGAAATTAAGTTACTTTCTGGAAGTGAAAAATTAATGCAGATCGACTGTCAAGATGTGAAAACAAACACAAAAAAAGTAAATAAAGAACTCCTCGTGCATATTTATCGTTGGAGAAAACACAAAAACGAGGAATAAACCTATTCGCGCAGGCTCGTGGCAAAAATTTAGTTTTTAGGCGCGTTTTGTATTTTGAACAAGCAAGAATTATGTCTACCTCATAGTATTTTTGCAAATTGTAGCAAATTTTCCTTATATATGATTAGTAAAATTAAATATTTGTATGAAGATAAGATAAGAACACTTCAAAATATGAAATAATGATATGCGAAATTCCCTTGTAATCTATATACATACAATACGTGTATATAGGTATCAGCTGTGTCCTGAATGTCTGACGGTTTAACCCACAGCCTAAAACACTGATCGTAGGGACCTGAAACGTGGACGTATGCCGACGTTAAGAAAGGATATTCCGGGAAGTGGACTTGTTACCGATCCATTCGAAAAAATCGAGTTCACTTTTAAATGGTTTGATGTACATGTAATTCGGTACAGTAGTAGTTTTTGGCTCAAATTACCATAGGGAACACTTTTTGTTCCGAGAAGTGGAATTGATGCTAATCTATTCGAAACATTTTTGTTTAGCGATTGATTATTATAAAATTTAGTACAGATGTAGCTTCCGGACTAAAATACCATTTGGAAAAGTAACGATATCATTTCCTTATGGGAAGCACTCTAAAAAATGTACAAGGACATATTTATTGTAAAATACTTTCAAGAATCGAAGCAGGATTTGGACACCTGGTGAAACAGATAAGACTTTTCTAATATTGCCTTTGGTGGTCATCGTCCGGAATCGCTGTCACCATTTGGAGGAGTTACTTTATGGCTAGCAGGCAGAGTTATCCCAAGAGACCGCGAGTGGACGAAGTTAAAGCATGCTTGTTCTCATTTATGTTCAGTGAAAAAATTTTGCCCACCAAGCATATGAGAGCCTAATTAAGAGGAGATGTTATTGCCAGATAGCGGTGACACCTGTTACAAAAAATATATTTGTACCTACAGCATTAGGATTTTTGTTTCGGTTGTGGAAGGGGTTAAGCACAATTAATATTCACGGTAAGCCCGTAGAATGGTTATGCGAGCATGCCACCTTAATATCAAAAAAAAAAAAAAATTCGCAAGCCTCAATCATAAATAAAATACTTTTAAAATCATTCTAAGGGGTCAAACATCATTATAAATCTGTCGACTTAGTAATAAATACCGACGAAGCCTTATCCCGTAGAGCTTCTGATTACGCTAAAGCCTTCCGGTCTCTCAACTCACAAATTGAAATTAATGGTTGGATCACCGTTTATCTTACTGTGAAATATAAATTCACCGTTGTTATGCAATGCTACCAGATTACCGGCAAAAGTAGTGCATCAAAGTGTAATCAAGGCTACTATACTAATATGTTGTTTTCAGCTGCTTATTCGTTTTATTCCCATCAATTACCCCTTCGAAATCAACAGAGTGCTTCGCAATAATCACAAACTAAATTCAATGCAAAATTCTTAAAGTAGCAGGAGTAGACTTAAGAAAAATCTGCTTCTCCCATGCTTGTAAATACCATGCTCTATCCATAAGATCATAAAGTAGCCTGGTGGCTCTAGCACCTCCCGGAAACACAATAACTAGGTGTAGAATTTCGTTTACATTAATATACATTGGCTCACAGCCAAAGTGATGCAGCTATGTAAGAAATAGTATAATAACAGGAATGCCAGTTAATAGCGACAGATATACACATGACATTAATGCTTTAAAAATTTTATATTTTATATACATTTTATTTAATTAACAACAAAAACAAACTTCACTTTTAAATTGTACCTCACAGCGAAAATGATCCAGTAACAAAAAAATTTATAGTAGCGTAGTAGTAAGGTTGCAATAACAAAAAGGAAATATTCATGCACAGTACCCTTATTGGAACTAGCTTTTGAAAGGAAATAAAGACAACTTAAATATTATTTGACATCGCCGTGTTAAGTTTCAGCGATGAATTCAGCCATCAACTATGCAATTTCCTTTTAACCTCTTCGCCTCCAAGGTTTTACCTTTGATACCGCGTTCTTGATGTGTTTATTATTGTTGTTGTCACTGTTGTTATTATTTATGAACACTTTTTCGAACGGCAACTTCATTCACTGCCATTAAAAGTAATTAAAGACACATTGGAAACCTTCATTGAGGACAGTTCTACGTTATTAGCTGAATCCGAACGTGTTTCCTGTCACGTAGCAGCTTGGATATATGTTTTAAGAACATGCATCTATATATATATAATTGGCGCTTTGTAACCGCTGAAGCGATTTTCGACCGAGCTCCTCCTCCAATTTGTGGTTTTGCGTCTTGATGTTTTTTACGAGGAGCCTTTTATTTCATGTCCGAAATACACTCGGAGGGGTGGACATTCCCTGCGGAGGGGCGACCGCAATTAGAAAATTTAACTTAATTTTTTATTTTAAATTAATTTTCCATAACTTTTGGATGTTGCTGGCACTGGGATATGAACCCGATCCTTCCGAATGTCAGTACGCAATGCTAACCACTTGGCTATCGCGGTCGCCCAGTGCATCTAGTGTGTACAAATTAACACGGCGTTGTCAAAGCGAATGTAACTATTTCGAGTAAGGGAACTTTTCATGTGTTATTGCAGGCTTACTACTAACCAAGCAAGCGATCATCTCAGGTACTTATTTTTTTATCGAATGGTAGATAATAATGATTTAAATTTTGCGCATTTATTATGTATATTTTAATACAAGAGAATTTATTTCCAAATTTCAATACAAAAATTTAATTTTTTTTCATTTTAAATACGAGTATATGTATGTACATGCTAGATAGTGAGTAAAGAAACTTGTAATAATACTATGAGCTAAGCTTATTTCATACTTGTTCAAAATACAAAATATGATTTCATTTTAAACTATCCTATTTTCGCAATTCAGAATTCAACCTCTCAATTTTTCACAATTTTAAATTTTATTTGAATATAAACCAGAGATGCTCAAGAAACGCAACGATATCATTCCGTTTCGTTAACAAGAAAAATTAACTCAACGAAATGATATCGTTAACGTTGAAACCGCATAAACCCATCCTTAACGTAAGTTTTAAAATGGCTGCTTGCTATGATATGAACAGCTCACTTCTATTTTAACTTTAAACATTATCTGTTAACGATTTAACATTAACGACAACTTTACGTTTCGGGTAAAAACAAAAAGAAATTCATTATGATAACTTCTTTAACGTTAATATATCTAAATGAACAACCCAAACGATAGACATTTTTCGATTAACGTGAAATTTATCGTTACGATGCAGCCTTGATATAAACTATATATATATTTATTATCATGCTTGTATTTATGTACGTATGGAAATTCAATATCCCAAATTTTAGATTCCTAAATTATTGCTGCATTAATTTGATTCCCCATTATTTGTGATACGTCCATAGGAGAATATGATCGAATTTATTTTTAAACACTTGTGTTAATATCTTTCGCAACATTCTTGTCAATATGCTATTTACCCTTTAACAAATTTGGGAGCTTCTAATAAGAACTTCAAATAATGCATTTTAGTTTCAGTTTGTTTTTTTTTATATGTGAAATTTCTTTGAAAATAATACGAGTACATATGAAAGAGGAGAATGAATTTACTTAATTATT
The DNA here is from genome assembly GCA_037013455.1 of Ceratitis rosa. Classification (NCBI taxonomy): domain Eukaryota; kingdom Metazoa; phylum Arthropoda; class Insecta; order Diptera; family Tephritidae; genus Ceratitis; species Ceratitis rosa. Next base: position 1,213,991 of record JAWMAG010000108.1, on the reverse strand, counting down.
TAAAGCATTCATTAAGTAGATTTTGATACAGAAAAGTAAGTCAGAGGAATCGATATTGCATGAACACAATGAAAGGGGATAATGTCTAGATGATCTTAAAAGGATGGTAAAGATAATAAAGATAAGCTCTTATCAATTAAGTTAAAAATAAAACTCCAAGCATTTGCTACGACTATGGAGTGGAGAAGGAAGGTTCTTAGTCGCATCCCAGTTTAAATTTCTTAACGCCGACCAAATATATACATCTAGAAAAAATGCACAACGCAAAGTGTCATCACCTCCACAGCTCACAGAGTTTCAAAACAACACAGTCGCTACAGATGTTATCATCAACGACATCCCTCAATCTACTGATGAGAATTTACTAAAAATTTTTGATAAGCTGTGTAGTGCTGTGAACGATCAAACACCGCCACTGCGTGAAGCGTTCAGGCTGCTAGTGCGAAAGATAAAGTGCGAAATAATAACAATCATGCGCCAATCGTTGTTAAGCTGTTCTCTACACATGACCCCGCCCAGCTCCTCAAATCAATTGCTGCTGTATGTAAGGCTAGCAATATATCCCTCTCACCCTTTGATTTTGGCCAGCCCGGTTATGGAAATATAATATATATGTTCATGAGAGTTTGCCGAAAGTGTTGCGAGAAGTAATGTCGTAATGCCTCTGAGCTCTGGAGAAAAATTGTGTGGGGAGGCTTTTTTATATTGGAGCACAATGTTTTGTGTGGCACTTTCGTTCCAGAGATTGTGACAGCACATTTAACATGGTATTTGGCATTTCAATGCACAAATCCTACCTAATAAAATTAATGAGTTAAGATACATTTTTGTTGTATGTGTTTTTGAGTATTTCACAAGCAATGCAAAATCTGGGTATTTTTTAGTGAAACACTATAGGATATATTATTTGTTAGTTGAAAATGCTAATGTTTGACCAGCTGTCCGTTCCGAATTTTTCCAAACACGATCAATTTTTTCTGGTTTAAATTTTACCTTACTGTATGGATGTGAACTGTTTGCTAGCTGTGACCGTCTGTATTGTAGTAAATACTACCCTGCCCAACAAAATCGCCAGATACGTATGTATATGGTGTTAATCATCGAGGGCACATAACTGCTTTTGTATTAAAATTATTTTCCACGAAATTTGGCGATTTACTAAAGTTTTTTTTTTTTTTGAAACATTAATATTTATTTATTGAATCTACTTCTACTTCGGAAGCCTAACAATAAGTAATAAAATCTTAAACTAAATTAAAACATAAAGCCCATTAGTAGGAATGGGTTGCTGGCTTGACGTTGCTCTTTAGAAGGCTGCTTTGTCTCTTCTCCGCAGGCGGGTTTGACTTGTTGCATAGACCAAGGTGTTAGCCAAAGGGTTCGGATGGTTACGCAGTTTTGTTAAGTATTTTTTTGCTGCGATTTCAATTTCTTCCTTGATGGTAGGTATATTTAGATCTCTATGAATATTTTCATTACGCGTGTACCATGGTGTGCCCGTTATTACTCTTAACGTTTTCGATTGGAATCTTTGAATTATATCTATATTCGTCGCGCAAGCTGTGCCCCATAACTGGATCCCATACATCCATATCGGTTTTATTATTGCTTTATATAAGAGGACTTTGTTGCTAAGGCTTAGTCCAGATTTCTTGTTTAAAAGCCAATGTAAACTGGCAGATTTGAGTTTAAGCTGAAGCTTTTTAGCTGCAATGTGTCATCTAACTACTACCTAACTACTAAAGTTAAAGTGCCTAATGTTACTTCACAACATGATTAGCTCTCAGGATCCAAAATATCTTGTAGAATGAATTCAATTCACTAGACCTACCCGATCTTAACTTGCTTTTAAGGGAAAAGTTTCCTCGAAGATGTTATCGCAATTGGCTACCGAGATGATGTGATTTAACACTTTGGGACTTCTTCCTTTGGAGACACATTAAAGATAATGTCGACGCCAACAAACCAACATCGATTCAAGATTTCAAAAGAATTCGTAAAGCTATTGAGCGCATACAGCAGCCGCTCTGCGATTTGATGATGGAAACTTTGCTGAAAAGGATATGGTACTGTACGTGTAGCCGTGGCAGCAATTGGGCTGATACTTTTTCCTCTTATTAACGGCATCTTCCTCTTCACATTGAAATGAAAGTTGCTCATAAGAGTCTATCGGCCGATCGGACTCGTAATTCCCTCCATTTATTGGAAAAATATCAAGGCTCAAACCACAAAATATAAGCATATCTTATATATAAAAATCTTATTCCCGTTGAGATAAATTCACTAATCTCCAAAAGTTACTGACCGAGTGACTTACAACTTTGTCAAATTGTTTCTATGGTTCCTGGGAAGGCTTACAAGAAAGGGAAGTGGACCCCGGACTGACCTATTCGAAAAAAACTCCTACGTCCCTACGGAACGGATGTTCCCCAAAAGTTACTGAACGATTGACATGAAATATCGTCACATTGCTTCTCTGATTCCAATGGAAGGTTTTTACAAACAAACATTGGGGGAAGTGGACCAGGGACTGACCTATTTGAAGAAATGTTATTTATGGATTAATTTACTTGAAATTCGGTATAAATGTGGCCTTTTGCTTAGATTAACAGGAATGCTCTTCTTTTCTCCGCGAAGTGGACCAGAGACTGATCTATTAAAAAAAATTGTATTTTTTTCTCGAATTACTTGAAATTTGGTACATAAGTAGCTTTTAACTAAGATTAAGAGGAATACTACACTTCTCTCTAAATAGTGGACCAGGGAAACACTCATTCAAAGAAATCTTGTTATGGTTCGATTTACTTAAAATCCGGAACATAGGTGGCTTTTTGCTTAGATTAACGGAAAGACTATTCTTTTCCCCGGAAAGTGGGTCAGAGACTGACCTATTCAAAAAATCTTATTTATGGTCAGATTTATTTGAAATTCGGTATATGGATGGCTTTTTGCGTAGATTAAGAGGAAGACTCTTATTTTCTCCGTGAAGTAATCTAGCGCCTGATTTATTAAAAAAAAAAATTATTTAGTGCTCGATTTACTTGAAATTCGGCACATAATTAGCTGTTTGCTTAAGTTTACGGGAAAACTACCTATTATTCTCTTACTTGAAGTTCGGTTAATAGGTGACTTTTTGTTTAGATTAAGAGGAAGACTCTTATTTGCTCCGTGAAGTTGACCAGAGGCTGACCTATTCGAAAAATAGCATTTATTATTCCATTTACTTGAAGTTCGGTAGGTAGCTTTAAGCTTAGATTAACAGGAATACTATTCTTCTCTCCGGAAAGTGGACCAGGGAATGACCCATTCAAATCTTATTTATGGTTCGATTTACTTGAAAGTCGGCTCGTAGGTGGCTTTTTACTTAAGTTAATTGGAGTTTACACAGCTGGCCTTTCGGTACATTGGTGGCTTTTTCCTTAGATTAACAGGAAGACTCATGTTCTCTTCGGGAAGTGGGCAAGATACTGACCAGTTCAAAAAATCTAATTTATGGTTCGATTTACTTGAAATTCGGTACCTAGGTGGCCTTTTGCATGAAAACTACTTTTCTCTCCGGGAACTAGACCGGGGACTGACCTATTCGAATAAAGTTTATCTAAGCGTAGATTTACTTAAATTTCGGTACATAGGTGGGTTTTTGCTTAGATTAACAGGAATAATCTTCTTCTCTTTGTGAAGGGCACAAGAGGTGGACCTATTGAAAAATCTTATTTTGCAGGAATACCTTATTCAGACATAGTGGCGTAAGAGCAAATTCTTTTGGTGCTGTCGAAGGCAGCTTTAAAATCGACGAAAAGGTGCTGTGTGTCGATCCTCACAAAACGCTTGATATCACCTTATATGCGATATTAAGGAGGCTTATCCCACGGTAATTGGCGCAAACTGTGGGATCGCTCTTTTTGTGGATTGGGCAAAGTAATCTTAGATTCCTGTCGACGGTCATGCTATCATCCGACCAGTTCTTCACCGGCGTATTTGAATAGCTCGGCCGGTAAATCACAGGACCCCGCCGCTTGGTTGTTTTAGGCGGGCGATTGCTGTCCGAACATCTTTATAGTCGCGTAACGAAATGTATTTTCCGTCGTGTTCGATTGGAATTTCGGTTTCGCCATCATCTGATATTTCACTGTCACTGCCATCCAGCAGACTGGAGAAGTGTTACCTCCATAAATTCAATATACTCTGGGCATCCGTTACTAGATCACCTCTATGTGTCCGGTATAGAACATTTATGTAAGTCGCCGTATTTTTTCGCATTACCCATGTCGGCCAGCTCCTTAAGCTCTTCATACTCCCGCCTCTCGATCTCTACCTGTTTTTGCCTCCCCCTTCAGCTCTCGATATCCATCCCATCCCGCATGTTTTGTGGTCGATCTCAACTTTGCGAGGCAGGCAGTATGCTTTCTCTTCACTGGGACACCTCATTGTACCAGCTGTTTTTGCGACCTTTCCAAAATTCAATAGTTTCGTGTGCTGAAATGCCGTCCCACAGTTCCCGTATACCGAGCTGCTGATCAGTGCTCTCAGGGAACAGGATTGCAAGTCGGATAGAAAACCGCTCGGCAGTCTGTTGTGATATTTTGGGCCCCGGCGAAGTCGATCAGCCTCAACCCATTAGGTGATATTTCGTTGTGGAGGCTGAATTTTCCAACGGTTGCACCAAAGATACCTTGTTTGCCCACCCTGGCATTTAAATCGGCAAACACCATTCTCACATCGTGTCGGGGGCAGCGCTCAAAAGTATGCTCCAGACGATCATAAAAGGCATCTTTGGTCAAATCGTACTATTCTTCCGCAGGGCGTGAGCGCAAATAAGTATATGTTAGGCATATTTCTCAAATCGGAATTTTAATTCTATCTGCAGGTACTTTAACTAATATAATTTACAATCGGTGTTTCTCTCTTAAGACTTTCGTTTCTTCTTGTCCCTGTTTGGCGTTAATTGGAAATAGTAAGCGAAACCAGATCAATTTCCATCTGATCGTTCGCATTTCCGCACCACGTAGCGGGATGGAAATGATGTGGGACTTGAAGAGCAGTTTTGCTTCGTCGAGAGGGGCATAATATTTGGCGTTTGATTTTCAGGATGATATTATTATCGCTGTATTGGTCCTTTGCGCATTGGCAACGGCGAATATCGCAGACGATGGAACGATGAGCTTACGTGCTGGTGGAAGCAGAGAAAGAGGAAGACCTCCCCTTCGTTGGAAGGATCAGGTGGAGAGTAACGTGGTTGCACTTGGCATTTCCAAGTGGCGCCAAACAGCAAAAAGAAGGTACGAATGGCGCGCTAATATTGATTCTGTTATAATCGCGTTAGCGGTGCCAACGCCAATAGAGAAGAAGTTAATGTTGTTTCTTCAAATTTAAGACTATCAATATTGACGTAGAAACCAAGCCGGAAATGTACTGACTAGTCCCGTGATAACAAGAGATATTTAATTTTGTACCAAACCCATTAGTTCCGCTTCCACACAGGAGAAAGTAAAACTTACTACGCGCTGTTGATGCCAATTATTTCAATGTCATCGGCATACTCTAAATTGTACATTATCAGTTTAGCGCTGCAGCTCTTATTATTTTCCCCAGCATCAAGTTAAGGATGTGGCGCGATTGAGAGTCACCCTGGGAAAGGTTGTTAGGTACCGAACGGCTCAGAAAAGTCCTTCCCAATTCTGATTGCGCTTCTGGTATCGTTCAGCGGCAATTTACATAGTCATATAATTTTCGCCTTGATATCAATGAAAAGGTAGTGTACAAACATTTAATTAGCTTGGTCTAAAGCCACAATCAGTTCGTTGACGGTGGTCGATCGTAACGTTTATCCTAGTTATATTGCAATTTGACATTCCTCATTGTCGACATAGGATGCTTGAAATTCTGCACCACAAATGGGCTTTGAAAATATGAAAAAACCAATGATTATTATCTAACAACTCAATAGTATAATATACATTTTTTAATTAAGAAAGTCATGCCTTTTATTATACAGTTACAAGATTAGCAATATAATGGCGTAAGCAGCGATTACGCTCATAAAGATGATAAAAAACTAGATAATAAGTTGTAACGAGTGATCCAAGGTACTTTTTAATAGCCTTTTTTGACAGACCACGTTTTGCGTCCTGAGCGTATTATTCGTAACACCATCACTCATCTTGAGACCCAGCGTTCATTATTGGATAATACTCGACTGAATATACCACGTCCAGCAGGCAATGACGACAATATAACGGCCGTAGCTGACTGTACACAAAGACCATGGAAAGTCGATTCGGCGCCATCCGCAGCAACTCGGACTGACAACGACTTGGAGCATTTTACGTCGTGAGCTTAAATTGAAAGCATATAAAATACAGCTTGTGCTAAAACTGAAGCCGCCCGACCTTCCCAAGCGACATCGCTTCGCTCTATGACTCTTGAAAAGTCCATAGAAGATTCGACGTTTTCGTGCGAAATTTTGTTCAGCGATCAGCAAAAATTGATTCAGTGAACACGCAAAATTGCCGCATTTGGGACGTAGAGAAACCTGAAGATATTCTAGAGCTCTCGTTGCATCCAGCAAAAAATAACGGTTTGGTCTGGTATATTTCTTCAAAACTTATGACGTAGGGAACATAACCGTCAATGACAACCGTTATCACGGAATGATAACCGATTACTTGATGCCTGAGACTGAAGCTCGTAATCTCGACTTAGTTCCAGCAAGACGGCGCCACTTTCCACACATCCCATCAATCATTGGATTTAATGAGAGGAAATTTCGATGAGCAGATAATATCACATTTTGAGCCGGTCGATTGGCCACCATAATCGTGTTTGACTTCTTCCTGTAGGGATATTTAAGGTCTAAAGTCTATGCGGACAATCCCGTTTCGATTGAGGCCATGGTGTAAAACATCACTTGTGTAATTCGCCAGTTACTAATCGAAACGCTCGAGTGAATAATCGAAAATCGGACTCAGCGGATGGACCATCTGGGATGTAGTCGCGGCCAACATTTGAGAGAGATGATCTTCAAAAAATAAATGACAAAAATTATTCTTTCGAATGATAATAAAAAATTCCCATTTAATTTTAATTTTCTGTCTTTTCTTGCAAGAAGACTCCCTAGAAATGGATCACCCTTTGAAATGGTGGAACTGCTCTAACAAATCTCATTCAAATCTTTTACTAGATCGCTCTTCGACAGGCAAACTCTAATTTGCTTTAAATGCCAGAAAGTTTGCAATCGATTTAGACGCAAATTCAATTTGTTTCCACATGTGTGAGGTAACCTGACAATAACGAAGGGCATTTTTAAAATTAAAGCTCGTTATAGTTGGTGATGATAACACTCTTAAAATCTGTTCAGGAAAACAAATTATCACAACAAAGAAAAAGCAAACACTATACCTGAAAACCTAAAAAACGTTAAAGAAAAAAGATGTGGCTCCTTGTCTTTCTGCCCTTGCTTCCACGCAGCATATTTCCATTTATTGCTCTACTTACTTGTTGGCTGACTCATTCGGTAGTTGCGCCTTCGTTCTAATGTCGCTACTCGATGCGTTAGCTTACAGCAGGGGAAAAAAGCAATGAAGTCATCCAACTTAAGGACTTAACAGTCAACAAAAAGCAGGCGGACAGGCAGATATGCATATATATTCGATTTTTATACTTTTTACTTAACTGTTTAATAGCAACTAGCGTGCACAACTGGACGTTTTAGATATTTCATAATTGGTATTTTTTTCCATGTGTTTGTACCCGTTATACAACAGTTTACTTTAGTCTTGAATCGCGAATTCTCGTATAAGTTGCTTTTTGCTACTATATTCGTCCTGGAGTTGCTATATACGAATGAGTCGGATCGCTGCTTGGTTGGCTGGTTTGTTGGTTGGTCGATAGAAGTGGCAATAAAAAAAACATTGGTGGTATATTGTTGGCCGGCACGCTGGTTGGCTGGTTATTTGTTTATACGCACACAAGAGTACATGTAAGCTTCTTGAATTTTCTTTGAACGCTATTCAATGCTTGGCCGGATGCCAGATGGTCATCAACTGGTTGGCCGTCGGGATGAACAAGTGAAATGGCTATAAAAATGTGATAATATGAACCAAGTTAGACCAAAAAACTGAGGGTGCATAATTGCTTAAAAAGTGCATAATTCTAAAGACACGAGCCCCAGTAAAAAAAGCGAGAAAATTTAACACAATATGTTGTTCAATTTGCTTGTTTACAAATCGCATTATTAAGGCTGTGAGCTTGAATCATCCTACGCCCAATCTCCCCAGCATACTTTTAAGCATTAGTTTTTGCTTCCAGTCATTTGAGGTGCTTATGCATATATACATGAACGTGTGTACACGCTATATGCATAAGTGCAATTCTCAGGTGGACAGTGAAGCAATAAACTTAAAGTGTCCATTTGAAGATAAACTTAGGATGCTTGGTGAGACGCTCGACAGTTTGCATGTTTGCTTGATTAGATGCTTAACAGCACCAGGAACTGCTTAAAAACGCCAGTTCCTAAGTGGTGTAAGCTTGACTTACAAAACGGTTTTGGGCACCCCTCGCTCCACAAATTTTGAAGAGACAAAGCTCTGAAATAAATTCCCCTCGTAACAAATGGAATGTTCACCCCGCACCCCTGTTCTCCACCCAATAAATTCATAGTGTAAAAGGATACTCCCAAACTCCGTTAAGAGCCAAACGGCTTTCTTAATATATATATATGGGTGTCACATATAAACATCTTTCCCTAATCTTAAACATCCTCTCCCTCCTACCCCCAAAGTTTGGACAGGCTGCAATATATTAAAATTTTTAATTGATTCAGGTTCCACCACAAATTATATCCAACTGTCCATTGTATTGTACCAATCCCTATATACCTAAAACGAAAGTTTTTTTTGCTAAACCCATAGCAGGCGATATTGAAATAATGGCATACCTTTATAAATTTTTTTTAATACAGACAATAAATTAAAATTTCACCTTCTTCCAAATATGCTAAAATAAATATTAAATCAAATAACGAGGCAAATATGCTTTCAACAAAATTTAAAGATCCGTTAGGTTCGATAATGTTGTACTTTCATATCCTGACTTTAGCAAAGAATCCCATTAAACCACCGATGCTTCAAACTACGCTATTGGAGCAATCCTCTCAAGATAGAAAATAAATATATCGCATTCATTTCTAGAGGCCTACGCTACCAATAAAAAATACTTTTTTGCAAAAATATAGCATTAAACTAATTTCAGAAACTACTTCTATGGTTCAGCTAATCCTTAACTCAAGCACTTAGTAGATCTAAAATGAAACATTGGAAATCAGTTATTGCAGAATATAACCTCGAGCTTCTCTATAGACCAGGCACAACCAATATTGTGGCTAATGGCATATCACAGACAAATAATTAAATAATTAAACCAGATTACTCAATAGAAGAATTCCTATCAATTTTAAAAAGACGACTTAACCCTTCATTAATAAATGGAATATTCACTTCAGAAGCAATAACGAACAAACAATACACTTTAGCAATTACAAATTCTGATGTATAACACTGTTAAAGATGTTTCAAAGGATCAAGAACAAGAAGAAAATATAATCCGCACTCATAAAAGAGCGGAAGGTTAATGCCGCGAAAACAAATAAACAATTCTGGAAAATTATTACTTTCCATCTATCACTAAAAAATTTAAAAAATAAACCAATATACCTACATAGCTCAGCATGTAAAGAAAAAAGTACGATTATCAACCCGTTGAGCCAGAAATAGGAAAATCACCTATATTGCAATAGCCCGGACAAATTTTACATATAAATATACACATACATACATACGTGTATGTATTATATATATGACGAATAGAAATATAGTCTTAACAGCAATTAATAAATTTTTTTAAATATGAGCAAACTAAAATTCTTAAATCAAGAGGAAGAGAGCATGTTACTTCACTTATACATATTTTAGGGGAGCTTCTCCCCCAGTTTGTGGTTTTGCGTCTTGGTGTTTTTCGAACAAATGGAGGGAGGCACAGTTTATAATAAATTACCTCCGAACTGCTGATGGTTTTTTATGAGGAGAGTTTATTTCATGTTAGAAATACACTCGAAAGGGTTGACATTCCCTGCCGGGGGCGAATACAATTAGAAAAATTAACTGAATTTTTTATTTAAACTAAATTTATATCATTTTTAGATTTTGGTCGGACCAGGACTGATACCCTGACCTTCCGAATGGCAGTACGCGGCCACCTATTCCTCACCTAATAAAACAAAATTCATAACCCTACAAAAATTTATCATCCTGGTGAAACCATCTTTGTTAAAATAAATATATACCAAAAATTTAAAAACGAAATAGTCAAAGAGGATAAATATCAGGAAGAATAGTTCACAAAAGCAATATTAAAAACCAAAATTAATTTTAAATACTTATTTTAATTTAGTCTGTCGTAGCGACAATGGAGATCTACGACTACTCATCTGCACAAATAGTTTCTATAAATGACGGACGGACTAAACTATATTCTACCCTCGAACACGAACTAATACAACCTCTCCAAATCCTTGAAACTTTACACGCAACAGAAAGGCATAAAAGTTCAATTATCATTTTAGGAACGGGTTGAAAAGTCATCGCCGGGTTCCCAGATCACGAAGATCTGGAAAAATAACAAGTTATTTAAACGAATTAAATAATAATAATAATAAACAATGGGTATAGTCAAGCTTCTAGGTATGCTGTTACAGTCGAGAGGCTATACTCAATTCCTACTCTTGCGTCCACGTCGCGCACTCTGGAAGTGTGAGCAACCCTTGTGCAAGATGCGGTAACCAACCCGTGTGGAGGCTTGGGTCACGGTCACGGGACAAGGACGAAAGAGAGTAGGTCATTGTGACATTTACTACAGCAGTCACAAAAAGGAGCGCAAATATGGTGTCGGTTTTGTGGTGGGAGAGAGACTCCGTCGACGAGAGCTTGCATCCACCCCGGTGGATGAACGACTCGCCACAATCCGCATCAAAGCAAAATTGTTAAACATAACCTTGATTTTGCAACCACGCCCCGACGAAAGAGAAAGACGATTTGGCCAAAGATCCCTTTAATGAGCGCACACTTATGAGCGCTGCACCAGCCACGATGTGAAAATCGTGCTTTGCGATTTAAATGCCAGGGTGGGCAAAGAAGGGATCTTTGGTACAACTGTCGTAAAATTCCGCCTGCACAACGAAACATTCCCCAATGGACTGAGGCTAATCGATTTCATCGGTGCACGAAATATGGTTGTCCGTAGTACCATATTCCAGCACAAAAAAATTCACCAAGCTAATTGGCTGTCGAAAAACACAAAACCAGATCGTTCATGTTGTGATAGAATTAAGACATGTTCTTGACGTGCGTACGCTCCGAGCAGCGAAGATACTCACCCGCCTCTGTGTATCAAAGATCGCCCGTCAAAAAAACACAAGAAAAGTTCGACGTCGAAAAGCTGCATTCACAACAGACTGCCGAGCTGTTTTCTACTCGATTTGTGCTCCTGCATACGGGATCTGTGGGACGGCATTTCAAGCTCTCTACGTACAGCTGCAAACGAAACTTTTGGATTTCGGAATGGTCGCAAAAACAGCTGGTACGATGAGGACTGCCGTGTCGCCGTGTCGGAGAGAAAACAGACTGCCTACCTCGCAACGTTGCGATTGACCCCAACACGAGCAGGATGGGATTGATACCGAGAACTGAAGAGGGAGGCCAGGCGCATTTGCAGACAAAAAAAGAAGGAGGCCGAGATGCATGAGTATGAAGAGCTTGAGAAGCTCGACAAGGGTAATGCTCGAAAATTCTATGAAGAGATACGAAGGCTTATAGAAGGTTTCCAGACCGGATCAGAGTCTTGTAGGGCACAAAGAGGTCAAGCAACCGATGCCTAGAGTATATTGTTAAAGCCGTCTTCGACAGCACGGTTAGAAGCGACCCTTACTCCGCTATGCAAGCTGACGTTTCGCAACACTATAAGCCTCGTAATGATTGGTAAGAACCTCTCCGAGCCGGTCTGTACAAAATGGGGTTTCAGACAGGATAATTCCTTATCGTCTGATTTCTTTAATTTATTGCTGGAGAAAATAATAAGAGCGGCAGAGCTGAATAGAGAAGGTAAAATCTTATGTAAGAGTATAAGCCTCAACAACCGCGCCGCGCGTTCTGCTTTCTCCATACTGGATAAGGAAGCGAAGGATATGGACCTGGTAGTGAAGTATCTGATGTCACCACAAAACAGTCATTGCAATCGTGAATGGGCTCCCACGTCATTGTTGACAGTCATAACATCGAGGTTGTGCATAATTTCATCTATCTTGGGACCAGCATTAACACCAATAATAACGTCAGCCTGGAAACTCAACGTAGAATCACTCTTGCTAAAAGGTGTTACTTCGGACTGAGTAGGCAATTGAAAAATATAGTCCTCTCTCGACGAACGAAAATCAAACTCTACAAGTCGCTTATCGTTCCCGTCCTGCTATATGGTGCGAAGGCATGGACGATGACAACATCTGATGAGTCGGCGTTAGGAGTTTTCGAGAGAAATGATTTGCGTAAGATTTACGGTCCTCTACGAGTTGGTAATGGCGAATATCGCCGCCGATGGAATGATGAGATATGCGGTAAGATTGACATAGTTTACCAAATGAGGAAACAGCGACTACGCTGGCTTTCAAAGTTTTTGATGCAGTACACGCCGGTAGGAGTAGAGGAAGAAGAAGACCTCCACGCCATTGGAAAGACCAGGTAGAGAAAGACCTGGCTCTACTTAGTATCCCCAACTGGCGCCTAGCAGCGAAAAAAAGAAATGAAAGGCGCAATGTTATAAATTCGGCTATAATCGCGGAAGTGGTGTGTACGTTAGTAAATTAAGTAGTAATATGAAAACAATTTCGGCAGTTCTGGCAACCACACAGTAGCTCTCACACTAAAAATAAATTGAAGTCGCTATAAAAAAGGTTAAGAAGAATGAAATCCCATTTGAAAATGCAGAAGAATAATCAAATGTTTACATTATAAATAAAGGTACGACAATTTTGAATATGGTAAAATACCATTAACTAAGTAAAATTTGTAAAACTTACTGTTAAAGTAGACAAAACTATTATTAGTATTACCAGGTGTTCTTGTTGAAGTTTGCTCGTTTCTTCGATAAAGAAAACATTTAATTTTCAGAGGAATCTCAACATTTTTTTATTCAAAGTATTGACCACTGGTTTCTACACATTTCGCCCATCTCTCAGGCAAATTATGGATACCATTCCAAAAAAACGTTTTCTCTTTCGAGGCAAACCATTCGACGAGCCATTTTTTGACTTCTGCAAGGGAGTGTTCCATCGATGCGAAAATGTGACAGTCGGACGGGGCGAGGTCTGGGGAGTACGGCGGGTGCAATAATATTTCCCAATTAAGTGTTTAATGTCCGTGTTCACCGTGTCACCAGGTTTTAACAACTCGTAGTACACCACACCACACTGGTCCCACCAAACACAGAGCATTGTCTATCAGCTTCACCAGGGGATAGCCATGATGTTTTTCGCTTCGGGTTCTCAAAATAAATCCATTTTTCGTCCCCCGTGACAATTCGATGCAGAAAAGATTTCCTTCCGAATCGTTGAAGCAGCATTTCACAAACGATTTTTCGATTTTCCATTTGTCTATTGCGAATTGGTTGCGATTGGGTTGGATCAACATCCAATTCCTCGTCTTCGAATTTTTTCGCTGCACCAGGATGTTCATTGTCTGTCAAATCGAAATCTCCACTTTCAAATTGACGAAACCATGTCCACATGTACTAATTACTGGAGCATGCTCACCATAAGTTTCTACCAGCAACCGGTGAGCTTCAGCCGCAAACGCGATTTACTTGGAACGAAACTCGACATATTCACTGAGGTAAACAAATATGACGCTATTATTTTGGCGGAATGAGACTTGCGTATTTTTGTAGGTTAATGTCAATAGAAAAAAATTACATACATGCCAAATCATAGAAATTTATACATATTGCTAGCGACATCTACTAGTAAAACCGGCACACTTCAACAAACACACCTGGTAAATATGAAAATATATTGAAAGGAAAATTTTAAATATAGGAACAAAAGCCTCTGCGAAGGCAAAATAGTTTAATATGGCTTTTCCACGTCATCGTGAATTGAATTGTTCGTCCTCTCAATTACGATCGCGAACTACCCCATTCACACGGCAAGCAATTTGACAGTTTTCTGTTTCGCCAATTTGTTCCATTTGAAAACAGAGGAAAAATTAAAGTTTTTAGTGAAAGTTAATAAAGTAATGAAAATTTATGTATTTAAGTGTCTGCATGTGGAATCCGAAAAAAAACTTATTAAACCAACACATTCAATTATGCTATCTTGCTCTGCTTATATTGTAATTTCCACAAGCTTAATATCTGGCTGGACAATAGTTTCTTTAATAATTTCTAATTTTCTAATTTTTATTATACAAACATTTTTTATGCTTTAGAGTTTTCCTTTATAGTTTTCATCTGTTTTATTTTGATTCGTCAGCTGTCTTCGATAAATTTCAGATAAATATTAGGGAAGACAACGATTTGGTCGTAATTTGTATGGTATTTTTAAATGAATTACCCACTATTGGCGTGATTTGCTTTCAAAAACTTGTATGGCGAATTAAGTAATTCGGCATGTATTTGAAGTGTGAATTACGATTGAGAAAGATAAAAAAAACGTAATTGGCATGCCGTGGAAATGCACCTTAAGTATTGGACACCATTTTCCGAGTATTCAAGTAGTAAAAACAAGAATTATACTACTAAAAGACTTTTATGGACATATTTTTGCAGTTAACATTCCAAGCAACATAACAGGGACGCAACTTATAAACTTCTAGTTCTATAGTTCTTCACTGAAAGTCAATTACCTAATCTATATAAATTACGATTTGATAAAAGTTGCTGCAACTTCTGCAGTTCTGCAACCTATACCAGCCAAAAAAGAACGAGTAGAATTACTTTCGTTGGAACCATTGGAAACTATGTACATTAAAACAATATCCGTAAAATTAACTAACTAAAGCCCGCTACACTTAGAGCATGTTTTGCTACATTCACCTCCATAATAGTACTTTTCAAATATTCAACTTACATCAATTGCAGCAGTTTACGTTATTTTTTAATACGCTCGCGGACAAACGTTATCAAGAGGGAGTGTGTTAACATGGCAAATGTTAACTTTTAAGTTGCACTATTCGCGTACTCCCATTCGAAAGGCTCGGGTGTCGTACTAACATCAAAAAAAAATATATAAAATTAATTTAAATAAAATATTAAGCTAAATTTTCTAATTGAGGTCACCCCTCGGCAGGGAATGTCAACCCCTCCGAGTGTATTTCTGGCATGAAATAAAGGCTACTCATAAAAAACCATCGGCCGTTCGTTACATAGCGCCAATTATATATATATATATATATATTCCCACAAAATCAATACAGATTCGCAAAACCAGCGTCAGCAGTTAAAATTATACTTCAAAATTAAATCGAAAGCTCGCAATACACGCGTTCCCGAAAATATCGAGATTCCAAGAAAAATCAGTTTGCTAACAAGGGATATATGAACTTTTGAATTTCGCAATATATACCGTCAGCAAAACTAGCATCAGCAGCTTAAATTAGAACAGAAGTTCGGAATGCACGCGCTCCCGACAATATTGGGAAAAAACAATAACAGAAGCCCTGTGCATTAGCTACAGTTTAGTCGTAAGAATTTTTTAAAGTTTAGTTTTTAAATGAAGCTAAAATAAATAAGTTGATTAAACCAAAATAAAAAGAAAACTATTTTTTTTATAAAGTTAAATAATTAAAACCGTTAACTTATACAATATATATTATGTATACACAATATATTGTTCATATGTAAGAACATTTACACAGGCATACATAAATATATATTAATGCCATTTTTTATTTCAAAAACGGCAGTCACAAGAACTCATGTTTACTGACCGCATTATCCCACCCCGCAAACGCAACACTCATAATAATAAAGAAAAACTATGCAACTAATTGCTTGAGGGGTGAACATACATTTTTTTTACACTTTTAACCAAACACTTTCTTGAGTATAGAGCTTTTTGGGTGGTTGGTTTGGTGTCTGTATTCAATTCAATAATTTACACTCACAAATATCAATAAAAAATAGAACAACAATAATTACTGCACTGGAGGGTTGCCAATCCTAGTGCTAGCTGGCTGGCAGCCGACCAATCAGCTAGTACATTCCAGCTGCAGTCCGGCAGGTGATTGTCTATCATTCATCTAGAATTCCTGTGGATTTTTTTTTTGCTGTTCTTGAAGGGGTAAGATTACATAGTATTTCTCGCATCTTTGCATTAAAACAAGCGAACGTTTCCAATATCTCTTTCATCACATCTAAATTTTCCACTTCTACACGGTTCGCTTTGCTGGCTTTTGATTCGCATACGTCTCCCGCCTGGTGTATATTCCCCTCATTGCTGTTAAACAACTGGATCCAGATATTTTCCAAGATTTTCTCCATAGGCCAAGTGAGTCAGCCTTCGATTTAACAAGTAAAATCTTGTAGTAACTCGTTGGGCTTTTGGTTACAATTCTCCAACACCATTTGGTAAAATTGCCTCCTGTGCTCGCTACCTTAGCGGTTTTCTACGTCTTGCATTAATACGCCATTATTATCGACCTCACAATCGGAATCGTCTGCATTTATTCGACTGTAGGTCCCGCAACGACTAACGCCGTGTGCAGTGTAGAACATACAAAAACGGTGCGGTGCGTTAAATGCGAGCAGATCATAAATTCATACATATGCTTGCAAATGTACGTGTAGATGTCCAATTTAAGCCCGATTTTACGATAATTCGTGTATTTTGACGTCCCCCAACTGCACGCAATGTTTGAAAATCAAACTCGTTTGATTTCCCCCCCAGAAATCGTCCGAGAAGTACCGTATTGAAAATGAAAGTTCTAATTTCTGAGTTCAAAAGAGAAGTTTTTTGTGGAATTTTTTATACTATGGTTAGAAATATCATGTATATTTGCTAATATGTAGTCAAATGTTTATATCTGCATTCTTGAATACTCCAGAAATTTACTTCCATTTACTCGCAGTTGTGAATGCAGATGATGAAACGCGCCAAAAATTAATCTGTCTTTATATCACACATGTTTTTCTTCTGTTACGTTTCTTTTTACAACTTCTCAATATTCTTTCTTTTAATGAACTGTTTTCTAATAAAAAAAAATTTACTGGCCGAAACCGAGTCCATTCCCTACCGAATAATCACTTTATTGTAGCCTCCCGCATTAACGTTAGTCGCGTTTCGATTTCCCATTTCGTATTCCATGCACGATTTTGCCGGCAGCTCGTTGTCCGCACACACCGCAAAATCATGCCCATGCTTACGTTGGACACGGCGTAAGGCAGCGGATAATTTTTCAATATTCAAGTTATTTGCTGTAGTTGTCTTTTCGAACTGGAGCTCAAAGACTAGGAAAGGGATTCGACGATTCATCCGAAGGTTCCGGAGATGTCCTGTAACTCATTCCCAGCCTCGAGTTTATATTGTCTTTCTTTCAGAACTGCATTTTCTTCATCCAATTTGTCCTGGAGCTTTATAAAATGTGATTCGATGTCTTGCAGTTGAAATCTACGATGGTATCTTAGATATAAATACTAGTAGCCTGTGCATCAATCTTTTGGTAAATGCTAACATTTATTTGTAAAGTGTTTTCAGCATTCATGTGTGAAATTGTAGCCATGTGTAGCATGTTCATGCCCATAACCGTAGATAAGCCAGAAACACGTTCTTAAATCTTTGTTAGTAGCTGCTCATCATTCTTCGCGAAATCAACGGTCTTCTCTTCCCTAAACCCTTCGTAGATGTCTCTTCGTTCTCGCATCGGAATTAGTATTAGCTAAAGTCATAGACTTCGGCTTCCATAGCTTCTCTCAGCCGTGATTGTAGCTGCGGCTTATTTTTATTGGTGGATAATTCCTCGCTTAGCCAATTGCTTTTTGAGGGGCTGTGTTTTGACCATTTTTAAATTTTTACCCTCCGAGACTTATTTACGCCACGATTTTCGCTAAAACGCCTCGATGATTCCCAAAATAATGTTCCAAAATTTGTTTTCAAATTTCTTATTTGTAAAGAACTTAATCCACGTTTACATATTGCTCGATAAGTAACAATTCGCTTTACTATAGGCGACGACTTACTTTACAACTCTAACACTACTATTTTCAGACAGTTTATTCTCTTATAAACACACAGTTTACTAACTGTAAAACTCATTACTCACTCATTACATTTACACTGCTTCACTTTACCCCAATATTGCCAATACCGGGTTCCAAATTCAACTGAACTTATATATACAGCTTGCTCACATGTATTTTCTCTATCTAGAATATGCATTAGTAACCGGCCTCTTTTTATCACCACACATTCGTATTTGGCATTTTCGCCACACTATTATAGTCCGAAAAAATTCAGGAATGAAACAAACGTTTCGTGTGAATTATCACAATCAATCTCATGGGAGCGCTACTTTGAAATTTATCTCCTCGTAAGAACGACGCCATAAGATGTTATTTCGTGTTATCTGATCAAATTATTATAAAGAAAAACAATACAAATTTAAACTTTTCGTAAAATCGTTAAAATTTGCTGTTTAATAATGTTAATTATATATAAATGAGTTTATTGTAATGGTTTGTTTTTCCTTAGATTTATTATACAAGCACATTGAAATATTCCGCTTGATTATGCAGTTGCGTGTAAATATATGGTTGAAGACAGGCATATTGCACCATTGTGGGGATATAAACCAAATACCAAATACATTTTCACATTTTGCGTAAAATCGTAGTAATCAAGTAGTTTTGACGTTTAATATTGCACCGTGAGTGTCAAACAGTAGAAGAAGAATGTGGAAAAAGTAAACAAACGAAAAGTAAATTTTCCAAACGTAAGTGATTTGTAGGTTTGCGACTCTTTTTGCTTATATTTATTACAATATAACTAGTCTAAGTATTTTTTTTTTTATCAATTTTCTCTTTAGTTTCTGCAAAGGAAACAGGTGAACAGAACACACGTCTTTGGAGATAGCCACTGGCTTCCGAACCCAAGTAAATTTCAATTATCGTGTACTTTTAAGTCAACGGCTTAACCGCTTTGCCTAAGAAATGTCTTAATTTGTAATACGGATCGAGCATAATCGATTGCTTCAGCAAATACTTGCCTTATAACTCTATCTACATCTATCATTCCAGAAATATTCAATTAAATAATAATATATAAAATGCAAATAAAAATTCACTTCTTGATTTTACTAAATTTCCTTGAGAAATAAATATCAACTCATATATTTCTTCCCAAATCTGTGTTGCCGTATTCAATATTTATTATAAAATAAATTTCAACTGAAAAGAAATTCCCAAGAAAAGTTAACACAAGAAAATTTCTTGAACTTTTCTTGAGAGCTGGAAACTAAGCTTTATTGTGTAAACATGTACCTATATAGAGAAAATAAAAATGCTGATTTGTGCGTTGGAACTAAGGGTTATTCCCTTTTGTTCACTTTTGTGTATAACACGGTAATCAACGTTCGTGAATTTTTCTACTATTAAACTATTAATTTTAAACGTACGTTTTTTATTTCAAAAACGGGTGGTTGGTTTGGTGTCTACACTTCAATTCAATAATTGTCACTCACATAGTGAGAAAAAATATCAATAAAAAATAGAACAACAATGAGTATGCTAGTATGCTGCACTGGAGGGTTGCCAGTCCCAATGCAGCCGACCAATCAGCTAGTACGTCCCAGTCGCAGTCCAGCAGGCGATTGCCTGTCGTTTTTTTACATTTCTCCTGCCGTTTTTGTAGGGGTAAGAATATAGTATTTCTCGCTTGTTTGCGTTATAACAAACGGGCTGAGTTGTCGTCCTCGCTCTTGCGGAACTTCTTCTTATGTTCGATTAGAAATATATTTAGTAGAATAGTTTTGTATTTACTAAAAAAAACGTACTTGTCCTTCATTCAGTAAAGTTTATGTATAGATATAATTGTGGTATGAATATTGATGTCTTTCTAAAAATGGAGGGACCAACAGTTTATTGCAAGCTGCCTCCGATCGGATCATTTACATATGAACTTTTTATTTCATGTTAGAAATACACTCGGCGAGCTCGACATTCCCTTAAGGGGAGACCGAAATTAGAAAAAAAAAGTTCCTATATTTTGGACTTTGGTTGAATCAAGGCTTTTATCCTGTCCTTCCGAGTGTATTTTCGACATGAAATGAATGCTCCTCATAAAAAAAAAACAATCATCATCCGTACGGAGGCGGCTTAGTATAAAATGTAGGTCTCTCCATTTGTTGGGAAAGCATCAAGAAGGAAAAACTACAAATTGGAGGAGCTCGGCCGAAGATCCCTTCAGCGGTTACAAAGCGCAATTTTATCTTAATATATAAAAAGCTCGCGTGCGTGTGTATGTTCCGAAATAACTCAAAAACTAGTAAACTGATATTCATGAAAGTTGACATATATGGTATTTGTTATTTGGTCCAACTTAGATGATAGGATTATTACAATTATTTAAACTAATGATATCAATAATTAATAATTAATAAAAAACTGATCACAATATGCGATATACATACCAGAGTTATCGACGCTGATGACAGCGGCGAAATGTTGCCATCTGCCAGTATGATTGCATATTTTCATACAAATTTATAATTTTCGCCAACGAATTTCATAATTTATATTTAGGAATATAAACGCAAAAATACATGATCTCTATAGTAATAAGTAGTTTTTTTGAATTATGTTTTCATACTGCACATTTCCTTAGTTTATTTAATATTACTTTAAAAATGTCTACACTGGTAACCTTGCACAACAGCGAACAGCGAGCTAAACCGGTTTTACGGAGAAAATCAAAACGCCTCTGGTTTCTGTGACCCAAGAAATGCCCGTAGCAAGAAGACTCGATACGCATGTGTTGAAAGAGCTCATGAATCATTTGAACAGAGAGCAGACATAAATGCAGCCCAAAGAATTGGCACAGCTGAAATTCGTGCACAAAAATCATGAGATAATCGTAGACAAGAAAATGCATTGAGAACCAGGGTGGCACGTCAACAGCACATAGATTCATTTAGAGGACAAAACCGAGAAAATCATCGGACCAACCGCGCAGCAATCTGTGGATCATTTCTTCGTCCTACATTTAATTATGAAGCAGACATCAATTACTCGGCTGTTTCCAAAGTTACTATTGGTGCGATGGACAAAATATGCAATTATTATCAGTCGTTAAAATTTCGCAATGAAACACCCGGCATGTGTTGCGCATTAAGCAAAGTTGTATTGTCACCACTCCCTACTCCACCTGAACCTTTAAAATCTCCTCTTTCTAGCATTTCAAATGAATCAAAAATATTTTTGCATAAGACACGAAAATGTAATTCTTGCTTCCAAATGAGGTCGTTCGGATCATCCAAAGTTTGTGATTTGTCACCTGATGGTCCTAATTTTGAGACAACATTCAAAAACCAAAGCCAGGTACCTATGGGAGAACACGCCGGCAGATTTAGTTGACAACAGATCCATAAAAATTACACGCCGAGATAATTCAGTGAGTACAATCTCAGATTTACACCGGTCGTACGATGCACTCCAGTACCCATTGCTATTCTGACAAGTACAAGATGGATATCATATCAACATTAAACAGTGTGATCCAGTCAACGGTAATGAAATGAATAAAAAAAGTTAGTTCAATGAACTACTATGCGTATCGATTAATGATTAGACACAATCAGGAAAACTTTATCCTTCGATATCGTCAATTGTATCATCAATATGTTGTGGATATGTTTGCCAAGATTGAAAGCGAACGTTTGCGATTCATTCGGTTTAACCGAACTACGATCAGAGGATTACATTCACTTACGAGATGCTATTGTTGGAAACGTCGATGGAAATTTTAACACCAATGAAATCGGCACTGCTGTTATTTTACGTACAAGGCTCATAATAATGTTGAGTTCTGTCAAATCCATCAAGTATATTTGCAAGTACGTTAATAAGGGCAGTGATTTGACCGTATTTTGAGTACAAAACATAAACGAAAATGATGAAATAGCATGCTATCAAATGGGTAGATACATTGGCAGCAATGAAGCTATCTGGCGCATACTTAGCTTCCCCATATACCACAGAGAACCTACTATCCAACATCCTGCGGTGCATCTCGCAAATGGACAACATATGTATTTCATTGAAGAAAATATCATTCAAAGAGCATTTGAGCCACCAAAAACAACACTAACCGATGTGAATGGTCAATTCGCTAAAACACTTCTATACACTAATGTTCCATGCTATTTTACATGGAACACGTCAGCTAAAAAATGGGAACCACGTAAACAGGGAGAACGACATCCTTCAATTGCAGGCATATTTAAAACTAAGACACTGGGACGGCTTTATACTGTACATCCAAAACTGCGTGAATGCTTATTTCTGCGTTTATTGTTGGTAAATGTTCCTGGACCAATCTCTTTTCAATTTTTACGAACAGTTAACGGCCAAGTGTTTAGTACGTATAAAGATGCATGTCACGCGTTGCAACTTTTAGAAGATGGCAGCCATTGGGATCTGACACTTGCTGATGCCGCTGTAACATCCTCACCGAGTAATATTCGTCAACCATTTGCCATTATTTTGACGACATGTTTTCTAACACAGTCATCTATATTGTGGGAAAAATAGAAAAAATAGAACAACTACTGACATAAACAAATAAACGACTCCTCAAACTTATGGCCGTTTTCACCATCTCCGGTTAAGCACTTAATCAGAACTTTATCGGAAGGTAGCAAAAAATTTGTTTTCACAATGTCCGGTTAAAGCGCATCTGTCAATTAAGTTGCCCTGAAAGGTTTGTGAAAATAATGTGCTTTGAGTAAATAATTGTTTTTGATAATTTATTTGATTTTGCCGGAATAAAGCAGCGGAAATTTTGCTTTTAACATTCCTGGTTCTGGACATGACAGCATTATTTTTAATAATAGCTGTCTGAATCACCGGTTCAAGCAAAACGTATTTCGGGACTTAGGGTGGCAGTAGTTATGGAGTCAGCAACTACAAGATGTGTCAACTTTTACATCCCATTCTTCGCTCTGAACGTTTTTACAGTGAATCTGAAATCCGTACTCGAAATTGCATATCGAGGAGCTATGGATTGAGAGTTCCGCTCAGCACAACTATTTATGAACATCATTGTTGCCTGTAGAGTGTTGCACAATTTTGATATCCAGAATGACTCTAACTTGGATGAGGTAGGAGTTCAAGTGGCATCCGTTGATGCCGATGAAAACATAGCTGAGGTGCAAGGAAACCGTATACATACATATATTATATAAATTTTATACATGTAATTTAAAACCTTTTTCCAAATAAAGATATATCAAATAAATTTCATTAAATTACAATTGTTTTCAATAACTAAAAAATAAAATTAAAAAAATAAAAGAGAACACGGAAGATCCTAAAAATTACTCAACCAAAGCGTGTAAGCAGATAGAAGCTGTCATGCAGTTTTGATGTATTCACAACGCAAATATTTGTGAATTTACCTTGAGATATTCACAATGATCTGGTTAAGTAACCAGAACTTGGTGAAAACGAAAGTGTCACATCATCCTATCTGACGGTTAGCTATCCTCCGGTTAAAGGTTAAGTTAATCGGACATTGTGAAAACGGGCCTTAGACTTCACACAAGATATGTGTAACGAAGCATTAATAACGATTGAAGATTTATGTATTATGATCTAAAATTTACCTCTTAGTCATTATGGTATTCCATCCCCTAATCGCCCAGCTACAGACTTAGTAAATAGTGATTTGCAACGAGAAGAAAAATTTAATAATCATGATTTAAATACATTTGCTACTAATAATGAACCATTATTAACTGAAGAGCAGAAAAACATATGCAATCGAGTTATGTTGGCTGTTGATGCCAAACAAGGCGGGTTTTTCTGTTTAGATGCATCAGGTGGGACCGGTAAAACATATTTGTTATCTTTCATTCTTGCGAAACTACGGTCACAACATTAGCATTAGCAGTTGCATCATCAGGCATAGCAGCTACTTTGTTGGATGGTGGGCGGACAGCACATTTTACCTTTAAGCTACCATTAGATATTCATAACAATCCAAATGCAACGTGTAGTATCAGAAAAAGAAGCGGAATGGCAGCAGTTTTACGGAAGACTTCGATCATAGCTCATAAGCATTCGCTTGAAGCATTAAATAGGACTATGCAGGATTTAAACAATAGTGACAAACTTTTCGGTGGTACAATTGCAGATGAAATTAATACATGTCTAAAAAAAACAATTTTCTGAAGAAATGTTGAAACACTCAGACTGACAAAAAACATGCGAATACAACTCCAAAATGATCAAAGAGCACAATAATTTTCTAAGCAATTACTGGATCTTGGAAACGGTGAAATAGAATTTCATCAAGATTCTCAACATATTAGATTGCCAGATAATTTCTGTATTGTCGTTCAAACTAAAAATGAACTGATTGAAAGTGTCTTCCCAGACATAATAAATAACTATTTAAATCATGACTGGCCTAGTAATCGTGTATTTTGGCAGCGAAAAATGTTGATGTTGATACAACAATTATTACCTGGTGATTTAATGTCATTTAAGTTTATCGATGCTACTGTAGAAGAAGACGAGGCGGTGGATTTCCCAATTAAATTTTTAATTTCTTTAGACATATCAAGAATGCCACCACACAATCTTCGATTGAAAATTGGATCACCGATTACTCTACTGCGTAATTTAAACCCTCCTAAACAATGCAACGGTACACGTTTGGTGATCAAAAGAATGACTGGAAACGTTCTTGACACAACTATTTTAACAGGAATGTTTAAAGGAGAAACTAACTTGGAAAACCCATGTTTCTCCTATGAGCAATTATGCGTGGCGTGTTCACGAGTAGGAAGAGGATCAAGTTTATTTGTATTAACAAAGGACCGATTGACCAAAAACATTGTACATAGATTAAATAAAAATATTTAAATCATTTATTAAATAAATGTTATAAAAATGTAATGTTAATTTGTGTTAAATTTTGTCTTTCAAATTCTTCTCAAATCACTCAGCTACAGTAATGCGTGGCCGGGTCTGCTAGTATATATATATATTTATATATTTTTTTATTATAAACGATTTATAACTTTATTAAACTATATGAATCTCCTAAATGTATTTCTTATAAAATAGGATTGACAATAAAAAAATATTTCGACTTTTCGACTTACCAAAAACAAAAAGAGTTGAAATGAAATAAAACAATAAAGTGAAAAAAGTAACAAACACTTATTTTACTTTCTTTTTTATTTATGTCAACTTATACAAAATGAACTCATATCCACTAGTATTTATAAAAGTACATTGTATGCATGTATTTATTAGGTAAAGTAAAAATTTCGTTCTGTTTTTTTCTAAGAAATGGCATTATTGTCCATAGTACTAGTGTTACATTATGTACGGCGCTGAAAACACGTTTATTCGCGCTAAAAGTTTGTCTTTGACAGTTTTTCGATTGATTGACTCATTAGTTGTGAGCGCTCGTTAAAGATGGACATCAGCATAGAGAAAATTCGCTAAATTTTACAGTTTTTCTTCGATCAAGGCGAAAATGCAGCCAAAGCGGCTGAAAAAATTAATTTAGTTTATGAGCCCGATACTGCAAACGAACGTGTAGCACAAAAGTGGTTTGCTAGGCTCCGTTCCGGTAATTTCGATGTCAAAGATGCACCACGCGTCGGGAGGCCTGTCGTCGAAAATTGCGATAAAATCATGGAAATAGTGGAAACAGACCGTCACTTGAACACTTATTTAATTGCTGAGGAACTAAAGACAAGCCAGAAAACCGTTTGGAATCATTTGAATAAAAAAAAACCGAACGAACTTTTTACTTTACCTAATATTAGACGCAGGGCTGATTATGGATGGGAATGGGATACTCTGTAAAGTGGTCAGAACCCTCCGTGGAAACGTAACGGAATGATGTCTCGCCTTCTGACCAATTGTATGTAGTTTCATTTAAGCCTAAATAATGTATATGAAAATTTTCAGATGTATACCGAGTTACATAATTATTGCAACTTAAGCCATCAGATGGCTTTTACCTTAAATCACATTTCTGACAGTTTTCTCATCACTTTCTTCTAAGATTCCTGCTGTACCTCATCAACTAATATGCAACAAAAAATGGAAATTTAATACCACATCCTTCCGCGTTGCTTCCACGGAGAGTTCTGACGACTCACTACTATTGCAGTGTAACCCCTTCCCATCTGTAGCTAGCTCAGTGAAATACGCATTTGTGAGCGATAATCAATTATTCCGTACTTTGCTTCTATGGGATTTTTCAAACATTTTCATACGGAAAAAATACTTATTGTGATTTGTGAAACTAAGTTTGAACGTAATTACTAAAAGTATAACGGCATAAAATGTATGTATTTGTAAGAGATAAAAATAATAATAAATAAATCCATGAGAAAAATACGGCTGGAAATACCACTTGGAAAATTATCTCCAATCTAATTTTAGTTTGAATTTTTGGAAATTATATTTAAGTGGATAATATCAAATACCATAAAACTGTTAATATAAACATAAATAGTCAAGCTGATTTAAAATTAATTCAATTTAATTTCAACTCAATTCAATTCAATTTAGTTCAATTTCATTTTAATTTAATTTCAGTTCAACTCAAATTCATTTCAAATTCAAATTAAGTTCAATTCAATTTAATATCAACGTCACTAAACATCAATTTCATTTACATTCAATTGCAGTTAAATTTTAAATCAACTTCAATTATAACTAAATTTTATTTCAACCCAATTCAATGTAATTTCAATTTAAATAAAATTTTAGTTCAATGTCAATCCATTTAAAATTCAAACCTATTCAATTCCACTTCGATTTCAACTCAACTTCAATCCGATTTTGATTTTAATCCAGTTACAATTAAAGTTAAATAAAATCTCAATTCAATTTTAAAATAACTGACTTGAATTCAATTTTAATACAATTCAATTTCTTTTTAATTTAATTTCAAGTCAAATCAATTTCAATTCAATTTGTTTAAAATAAAAAAAATTTCCGCTCAATTCAATTTCAATTGATTTCAGTTTGAATTCAGTTCAATTTCAATTCAATTTCAATTAAATTTTCTTTCAACTTAATTATTTGTTAAATTCAATTAGACATAAACGGTGTGTCTCAAAAATAACCGAACTTTTTGGATATAACATAGTAAAATACAAAAATGGCTGTCACTTTTACATCTGTCATCCGACTTACATGAAGTTAGGTGCGTTTGAAAGAGGATGAATGTATCTTTTTAATGTTGCAAATATAAATATAAAGTTCGGTTATTTTTGGGACACACGGTGTAAGTCCAATATAAAATCAATTTCGATTTAATTTCAATTCAGTTTTAATTCAATTCAATGCAACCCAACTTCAATTTTAATTATAATTTAACTTCAATTCAAATCAAATTGAATTCAGTTTAAACACAACTTAATTTCAATTCACTTTTATATGAATTCGGTTCAATTTCAATTCAGCTTCAACCCAATTTTAATTGAATGTAATTCACTTTCAATTCAATTTAATTTAGTGTAATTCAATTCAATATTAATTCAATTTCAACTTCAATCTGAATTCTAAATTCAATAGCAATTTTAATTTCATTTTCAATTCAATTTTAATTCAATCTCAGTTCTATTGAAATTTCAATTTCTGTTCAAGTTCACTTTTTTCCAATTCAATTTCAAATCGATTTCAACGCAATAACAATTTAATTTCAACACGATTTCTCTTCAATTTCAATTTAAATTTAAATAAATTTTTATTCAATCCAATACAAATCAAAGAGCTCACTTATATTCAATTCCGATTCAATCAATTCAATTTCAATCTAAATCTGTTTCAAGTTAAACAATTTTCAGTTCTTTAAGTCAACTTCAATTCAATTCACTTTACTTCAGTTTCATTTCGAATTCTATTCAATTCAATACAATTAATTTCCTATAGAAATCATCATATAGAATTCTATTCAACTAATTTTCAATTTCATTTCAATTAAATTTAATTTAATCCAAGTTCATTTCAATTTCGATATACTGAAACTCATTCTCAATACAATTTCAATTCGATTTCAAATCAATTTCATTTTAGTTTCAAATCTATTAATTTTTATTTTAATTTGATTTAATTGAATTAATTTTAAGTTCAATTTCATTTCAGTTTGAATCAAATTTTTATTCAGTTACATACGATTCGATTCAAATTAATTCATTTGCAATCCAATTTTATTTTATTTTGAATCCAATTTCGATTCGCTTACATTTGAATTTATTTCAATTTCATTTCGATTCAATTCTATTTCAATTCAATTTCAATTTAGTTTCAATTCAATTTAATTTAATTTAATAATATTTCCATTTACCCTTAATTCAATTAAATTTCAATATAATTGAACTCAATTTCAATTTAATTTTAATTCCTTTTCTATTCGTTTTCTATTCAATTTCAATATTATTTTAATGGAATCCAAATTCAGTTCAGTTTCAATTCAATTAAGTTCAATTCTGTTTCGAAACAATTCAATTTCACTCCAATTCTTCTTCATATTAAACTTATTTCACTTCAATTAAGTTCAATTTCAATTCACTTTTAATTCATTTACAATTCAATTTTAATCCCAATTCAATCTACTTTCAATTCAGTTCAATTCAGTTTTTGTTAAATTCAATTTTATTGTCAACTCAATTTATTTTCAATTGAACTTAATTTAAATTCTTTTTGATTTTATTTCAATCATATTCAAATCTGTCCTTTTCAATTGCAATTCACTTCAGTTTATTTTAAATATAAATCAATTTTAATTAACTCCAATTTCAACTTAATTTTAATTTAATCTTAATTAAATATATTTTGATTATATTCCTTTGCAGATCAATTCACTATCAATTTAAAGTTAATTTCATTTGAAAACTTTATTTCAAGTCAATTTCAATCCATTTCGATTGAACTAAATTTGGATTTTGAATTTTAGTTTTATTTTTAATTTTAATTTCAATTTCATTCTCAGTTCAATGCAATTTAAATACAATAAAATTTCACAATTTAAACCAAGTCAATGCAATTAATTTTTTTTTTAAACAAATCAGTTCAAGTCAAGGCAAAATTCAATTCAAACTGTATTTTAATGCGATCCAAATCTGATTAAGCGCATTTCAATTCACTTTCAATTAAATCCAAGTTCAATTCAATTTGGTGTCAGTTTTTTTGTAATCTCAATCTGATTTCAATTAAATTTTAATTCAATTTAACTCAAAACAATTTCAAATCTTTTCAATAAAACTTTAATTAAATTCAATTTAATTCATTCCAATTTCAATCTAATTAAATTACAATTCACTTCAATCAAATTTAAATTCATTTTCAATTTGATTCAAATTCAAATTCAATCCAATTTCAATTCAATCAAATTAGCATAAAATTTAAATGCCGTTTCAATTCAATTTGAATTCAATTTAATTTCAGTTCAAAATCAAATCAGTTCAATTCAATTTCGATTTACTTTAGTTCATTTAAAAAATAATCTAATTTTAAATTAATTCAGTTTCAATTCAATTTTAATTCAACTCAATTTCAACACAAAGTCAAATAAGATCAAATTCAATTAATTTTAATTTCAATTCAATTCCATAATAGTAATAACTGAAATCACTTATTTTTCAATTTTATTTCTACCAATTCGATTTTAGTTCAGTGCCTATTATTTTCAATTCAATTTTATTTTACTTTAATCCAAATTTAAGTCAAACTACTTTCATCACAACTGAATTCAATTTCATTTTAAATCAACTTTAATTCAGATCAGTTCAATATAAAATCAATTTTATATCAGTTTCAACCTTAAGCTATTTCAATTTAATTCAATTCAGTTCAATTCAATTTCAAGTTCATATATAGGTATTTCAATTGAAGTCAATTAAATTTCTCTTTCACGACAATTTCAATTTCACTTCAGTTCCATTCGGATTTCAATTCAGTTCAATTAAATTTTTACTCTATTTCAATTCAATTCGTTTCCATCTGAAGTCAATATTAATTCAGTTGAATTCAATTATTTTCAAAATTAGTTCAATATATTTCAATTTATATTTAATTTTAATTCATTTTCAAATCAATTTCAATTCCACTCCTTTTCAATATAATAGTTTTTGTTAAACTAATTTTAATTTTTTGATTCTGATATCGAATAAAAGGAAATATTACTAAAAAGAATGTATTCTAATAAATTGATTCTACAATAATAAAAAATTAAAATACAATAGCTTGTGCAACAAGCAAAGCACAAAGAGAATCTTGGAAATCCTTCTGTCGTGTCATAGAACGGAACACAGAAGGTAAAGGACTGAGGAGGGTCCTGTTGTTGTTGTTGTAGTAGCGATTTCCTTAACCCCGCTTAGTGCAGGCTTTGTCAATCTATGTCGCCGAGGTCATCTAAAAGGAGGACCATGTAACGTGTTGTTTCAACGGGATTGGACCAAAGGGAGAGGAGGGTTAGATGAGTCGGTTTAAGTGAAGAGGTGGTTAGTGTCGTGCGGAGACTCTCCACATGCAGGGCATACGTTGGGTATGCTGGGGTCGAGTCTGGATAAGTAGGAGTTTAACATACTACAATATCCAGATCTAAGTTGTGCCAGGGACACGTGGGTCTCTCGAGGCAGCTCGAGCTCATTGTCTGCAATAGGTGGTGGCTTAACTCCGAGCACGCCATTCACAGAAAGGGAGTTTTTGAAGGTGTTGACTGACTCCTGGAGAATGGCGTTCAGTGCTTATTTGTACACCGTCCTGTCCAGCGGTTGTTGAACGTGTCGCTGGATGGTGCTCTTCAAGTCAAGTACTCAATTTCTGATGTGCCTAGGTGGAGGTTCAGCTTCAATAAGGTTCCTACTGAGGTGCCCCCTACGGTAACATCCCAGTAGGAACTGCCTGCACTACAAAGCATTGTGCTCCTTAATTCTTAGCATATATGCTTCGCTGTGAAAGTGATGCTCCGGCGAGATTTCCTGTCGCGGTCCTAATGGCGGTGTTCTGACTGCCTCTCGTTCGTCCCCGGCGCCCAGATCGGCGTAGCATAGTTTACGACCGGCAGTCCAATTGCTTTGTAGGTTGCCAGCAAAGTTTCTTTATCTTTACCCCAGGTGCTGCCGGCTAGCGCTTTGAGTATTTTGTTGCGGCCCTGGAGTTTTGTGGCAATTGCGGTCGTACGCGGAGAGCAGGCTATCGAATGTGACTCCCAATATCTTTGGGTTGTTTACAGTCGGAATTGTTTGGTCATCGACCTTCACATCTAATTCAAGCCTGTACTCCTGCGTCCAGCTGGTGAAGAGCGTAGCCGAGGATTCGGTCGGTTGTATTTGTAAATGTCTTGCAGTGAAGAAGTGAGAAAGATCGGCGAGGTAGAAGTTCACTTTCGAACAAAGGCTATCAATATCCTGGCCAGACGCCAATATCGTGCAATCATCGACATACGAGGTTAGGGAAACTCCTTCTGGTGGTGGAGGGAGCTTCGATAAATAGAAATTAAACAGTAGTGGGGAGAAGACACCACCCTGCGGAAACTCCTGTTTAATTTTCCTTAATTTCGATGTTTCACCTCGGAATATATCCGACTATTGTCGACCACTCAGATAGCCCATGACCCACCTCTGTAACCCCGGTGACAGTCATGAGTAGCACTGAATGGTTCACTGTGTCAAAAGCTTTTGACAAATCCAGTGCTACCAGGACAGTTCTCGCGCAAGGTCGGTTTTGGTTTAGGCCATTGACTATCTGAGTGTTTATGCCGTTCAGTGCTGTTGTGGAACTGTGCACTTTCCGGAAGCCATGCTGATGTGCTGCTGGACGCAGATGGTGGGTGGAAGTCGGGAGCAGCGAGGCTTCAAGTGTCTTCGCTACTGGGCGAATCGGCCGATAGGACTCTCCTTTGTTGGCTAGTTTCCCCGGTTTAAGTAGCAGGACCACCCTACCAGTTTTCCACACGTCACGTATCATTAGGGTGGTCAAAGACAAGTTGAGGACTTTGATGGGGAAGTCTGCTCCCGCTAGTCCAAGATGTTTTAGCATCAGCATGCTTATTCTGTCAGGGCCGATGGATTTGGAGGCTTTCGCCTTCCCGATAACCCCCTGAACCTCTTCTCTGAAGAAATCAAGCACCGCGCTTGTGTTTGTCAGTTTGCGCATACGGCGGGTTACACGTCGTTTCGCTTTGTCTACCGAAGGATGCAGTATTAAAATTCGGCTGAAATAGCTCACGCATCTCTTCGGATTCGACGAGGCGTGGTCACCGGATGATATTTCCACTCGATCATCGCGTCTCGTCGGGTTAGACAACGATTTGACTGCAGCCCAGAGCTTGGTTGCCCCAGAGGAGAGGTTACAGGACTTTAAGTGCTCCTCCCACTTTTTCCGCTTATGGTTGTTTACTACGGTACGAACCATCCCTGTCGATGGGAGTCAGGCTGCGGGGAGCTCCGGAAGGCCGTAGGGGTTGCTCAGAGTGGGCAAGAGTGCTGAAGGCACTGCCGTGGACGCTGGGGGCGTACTTGGGCGCTGGCAGCATGGGGCCACATAACTTGTGGTCCACTCGTATGAGTCTTAAGGCCACTATGAGTCTTAAGGCCTGAGCAGACCTTAAGAAGACTCAAAACATTGCACTGGTTGCACCTAACCGAGGTGGATTAGTGGTGGAGTCTTTTAAGACACATACAGCAGAAATAACCCGTCGGACCAGGGTTGGTTTCGACGCCATCCCTGATGAGAAGGAGTCGGAGCAGCCCAGCTGCGAGGTGTTGCTCTATTGGCGTTCTTTGATTAATTTTACCTGTTGACCTTAACGGGGTATAAAGGGTGACAACCTTTGGTCGGATAAAATCCGGGTCAACTCTTGTGCGTAGAACCGTCTGCCTTGAGAGTTATGAGATGGGTCTTCTCCAAGACCTCTGCAATAGCGAACTTTATCGAAAAACTCAATGGCGAATGGACAACATCGTGCGACTAGATGTTAAATATTCTAATGAGAATCCATTTTCCAAGGTATACCGAAGAATATCACGCTTCTCCCAGCGCTGAATCTGATACAAGTAATATTATAAGCTGCAATAGGGTGGAATAAGCAATAGGCTCTTTCCAACGCTTTAAATCTCTAATACTAAATGATATATTTACCGCCATACTACAGGCAGCAACGAACAATCTGTCCCCTTTATTATGTTGCATCTACTCATCGAGAGTGATCTTCATACCAAGATAGGCAGGAAAAGCAATATAAATCCAATGGATTTTCATCCTCACATCTTTCCCATTAAAAGTCTTCGAGAGAATGCTCGACGTTTATACACGTGAAGAGATACCTTTAAATAACCTACTGAAAAACCCTCACGCCTATTCTAAAAGCAAATCTGTAGACACCTCTCTTCACGATAATATCAAGAGGGTTGAGAGAGGTTTCGCCCTCAAAGTGAATACATTGGGCATATTTGTCTATGTCGAGGGGCTTTTAACAATGTCTTTTCAGGTATAGTTACATTTGCACTCCGAGAAATGGGTCTCGGGGCGCCAGCAGTGAATCCTTTGAATCTTCTCTCTTAATAAACAGAGCAATTTTCACTAAATTAGGGCGAAAGTTACTTTAAAATTATAATATAAATTTAAATTTCTTTCCCGATTTCATTTTCAATTTTAATTCAATTGCAAATCAATTTCATTCCAATTGTTTTTTCAATTGACATTCAATTCAATAATAATTTAGTTACAAGTCTATTTCAATTCAATTCTATTTCAACTTCATTTAAAATTTATGTGAACATAAATTCAATTTTAATTTAAATTCATTTTAGTTTCAATTTAAATCTATTTCACTTTAATTCAATTTTAACTCAATTTAAGTTCAATTTAATTGATATTAATTTCAATTCCCATCCAATGTTAATCTATTTAAATTCAATTTCAACCCAATTTAAATTCATTTAAATTTCAATTCAATTTCAATACAACTTCAATTCAATTTCAATTCGATTTCAACACAATTTGCATTATATTTAAATTTAATTTAATTTAATTTCAATCGTATTGGATTCGATTTCCGTTCAGTTCAATTCATTTATATTCAATTCAATTACAGTTCCATTTCGATTCAAGTTCATGTTGATTCAATTTCAATTAAACTCAATTTCAAATCAATTTCATTTTCCGTATTAATTCAACTTCAATTCAGTTTGAATTTCATCAATTTCAATTTCAACTTAATTGATATTCAATTCAATTTAATTTCACTGAAATTCCAGTTCAATTCAATATATTACAAAATGGATCTCATATCAATACATTTTTACTCAATTCGATTTTAACTCACTTCAATATCATTTTTAATGAAATCAATACGATTACAGGTCAATTCAAATTCAATTCGTTTTCAATTACAACTCAACATCAATTGATTTAAATATCAAGTCAGCCCAATTTCAATTCAAAACAGTTTAATTTCAATTAAGGCTTAATTTCAGTTCAGTTAATAACATGTTCAATTCACTTTCATTTCAGTCCAGTTCAGTTCAAATGGAGTTCAATTTAATATCATTTAAAATTCTACTCAATTCAATGCAATTCAAAATCATTTCAACATATGTACGTTTAGTGCATAACTTTGAGCGCTATTTAATTGTTTCCTGTTATTTTAGGTTTTGATTTCCGGTATATACGAGTATGGCGTCTGCCCATTCATGCTTCCTTGCTGAGTAAGCGATTGGCACCTGCGCAACATCAAGTGCCTCCTATGGCATTTTTTTTGCAACGAGCCTAATGCTCAGTTAAAATACATTTCTAATTCTCCATCACCCGATTAGACAACTTAATTTCAATTAAATTATGCTTCAAGTCAGCTCAATTTCAATTTAAATCAATTCAATTTCAATTCATTTTATTTTCAGCTCAATCCAATTTCAAATCGAGTACAATTCATTTTCAATTTACATTCAATTTCAATTGAATTCAATTACAATTCATTTTAATCTCAATTCAACTAAACTAGATTTATATTCGACTCTATTTCATTAAATTCAATTCGATTTCATTTGTATTCAATTTTCTTTGAAATCTTTATTCGAGTACAATTTCGATTTCATTTCTATTTCAATTCAATCCAATTTAATTTCAGTTCAGTTTTATTTCCAATTAATTTTGTCTCAATTCAATCTCAGTTTAATTAATTTAATTTTAATTTCCTTAAAATTCAACCCAGGATCAGTTTATTTCAATTTCATTTAAATTCAAATCAATTCGACTACAATTTAATTCAATTTCCTTTCAATGCAATTTTAAATACAATTCAATTCAATTTCAATGTCAATTTAAAATTAAATTTTAATTTAATTTATTTTAAACTCATTTCATTTAAATCCAACTTCAATTTGGTTTCAATGCAGTTTTATTTTAACTTAACTTAATTTCAACTCTATATAATTTTAATTCAATGTTTGAACCCATTGCAATTCAATTCAATATCAGTTTCAATTTTATTTTATCATATTTTAACTCAAATTCTATTCAGTTTCAATTCAATATAAATTTAATTTCATATCAGTTTTAATTCAGTCTCAGTACAATTTAAATTAAAACTTCAATTTTAAATTCATTTTAAAAACAATTCAAATTGACTTGGCATTTCAATTAAGCTCAATCTCAGTTTATTTCTATGTCAGTTTTATCTGATTTTATTCAATTTCACTTCTATTTATTTCGATTTAATTTCGATTCAATTTCAATATCTTTTAAAATACAACTCAGTTTAATGCAATTACAATTTAATTTCAATTTCAACTAAATATTAATTCAATTCAACTTCAAGTCAGCTCAAATCAATTTAGTTCAATTTCAATTACAAATCAATTTCAATTCAGAGCAGTTTATTTTTAGCTCCATCCTCAAATCAAGTTCAATTCAATTCAAACTCAATTCAATCCAACTTCATTTTTATTCGATTCAATTTATCTTGATTCATTAAATTGATAACAATTCATTCCAATTTCAATTCAGTTTCAATTCAATTTCAATTCAATCTCAATTTAATACAATTTCCTACTAATTTGAGTTTAGGTTGAGTTCATTTCAATTTCAATTTCATTCAATTAAATTCGATTACAATTCGATTCAATATCATTTCAATTTCAGTTTAATTCAATCTCAATGCAGCTGCAATTCAATTTTGACTGAGCTTCCATGCAATTTCAATTCTTTAAAAATTCAAATTCAATTCATTTTACTTTCAATTTAATTGACATTTTAAATTAGTTCAATTTCCATTCAAGTCAATAATAACTAAATTCAGTTCATATTTCATTTTCTATTCCGTTTTCTATTTGAATTTCAAACTCAGCTCAATTCATTTCAATTTTAATTCAGATTCAATTCAATTTCGACTGGGCTTCAATGTAATGTGTATTCTTTCACAATCCCACTTCTTTTAAATTTAACTTAAGTTGAACATAATTTCGTTTTAACTCAAATGAAATTAAATTTATATTCAATTAAATTATAACTCAATTTTTTTTTAAATTTAAATTAAACTTACTTTCATATTTATCTTTTTCAATTTAAACTCATTTTTAATTCAATCTCAATTCATTTTCGATTGACTTTAATTTAATTTCCGTCTCATCTCTATTTAACATTAGTTCAATTTAAATTTAAACTTTTTAAACAATTTTAAACCAACTCGATATAAATTTAATTCAATTAATTTAGTTTCAATTCAAATTCAATTTCAGTTTAGTTCAGTCTTAATTTCTTGCAATTTAATTTTTAATCGAATTAAACTAGTTTCAACTTTTTTTGAATTTCAATTCAATTTCAAATAAATTCATTTCAATTCAACTTACAATTACATTTCAATTCCATTTCAATTTCAATTTCACTTCAATTCATTTTTGATTCATATAAAATTTAATGAAGCTCAATTTCAACTCTATTTATATTTATTCTTAATTCAATTCAAATTTAATTCAATCCAAATTTAAATTTCAATTTCAATTTCAATCCAGTTCGAAATCAAGTTGAATTCATTTTCAACTTCAATTCTGTTTAATATTAATTTAATTTCAATTTTAATTGAATTCATTTTGTATTTAAGTCATTTCAACTTCGATTTAATTTTCAATTTCAATTTCCATTCAATTCAATATTAGTTCAGTTTCAAATCAAATTCATTTCAATTTCATTTCAACTACGTTTAAACTTTAATTCAATTTTGATTGACGTAATGCTATCGTCTGAAACGCACTTGACGGATAAATATAACTTATATACCTGGGTTCAGATTCTACCCCACTAACCATCCTGATGGCAAGGCGCACGGCGGCACTTACTTCTAAGAAACCGCCTTAAACACTGCGCCTTACAACCTTACGCCACCAATTATCTACAAGCTACCTCTGTAACTTTGAATAATTATGGCAAAGAGCTAAATCTCTCAGCCATTTATTGCCCTCCAAAATTTAAGATCACAGAAAATCAATTTAAGAAATTTTTTGATAATCTTGGTGATAGATTTATAGCAGGAAGAGACTACAATGCAAAGCATGTATACCCCAAAGGCCATCAGCTATACAATACCATTATAAACAAGCGTAACAATTTAGATTGTATTTCCCCAGGTCAACCAACATACTGGCCTACCGATCGGAATAAAATGCCTGACTTAATAAACTTTGCTGTCTCAAGAAAAATCGACAGGCAACTTGTATCAGCTGTGACAGTTGCTGAGCTGTCTTCAGACCACTCACCAGTTCTAATAAAAATTTGTGAGCGCCCGATGATAGTTGCACAAGAATCAAGACTAACAAACAGAGAAACAAACTGGCTAAAATACAAAAAATATACTAGTAGTCATATTAACATCAACCCAGTATTGAATTGTGAAAACGATATTGATGACTACATTAATGAGCTCAATAATGTCCTTGTTTCTGCGACATCCATAGCAACTACAAAAAGTAAAAAGCCTATTACGTGCCCAAAAATCCTAACAAATACGGAAATAGAAAAATTAGTAAAGAATAAGCGCCGTTTGCGGAGAGAATGACAAGAATATCGCTCTCCAGCCGCAAAGTTACGGTTGAAAGCAGCAGAGAGGAAGCTGAAAAGTGCACTGAAACAAGCAGAAGATCACAATGCCAAGGCATACATAGAAAAACTAGCGCCAAATTCTGCCAAAAAATACTCACTCTGGAAAGCACAAAAGAAATTTAAGCCTCCAATAGAAGTGAATATGCCAATCAGGGACCCAAATGGTGTCTGGACACGTAGTAACGAAGAAAAGGCAAATTGCTTTGCAAAGCATTTAAGTAATGTATTCCAGCCAAATGACTCAACTAATAATTTTATTTTACCGGAAGTTGTTGTTAACGGCCCGGAAAAACAGGTGGCAATTAAAACATCAAGCCTAGAAGTGGTTAACGCGATACAGAAATTGAATCCAAAGAAATCTCCAGGCCACGACCTTATTACACCAAAAGTGCTAATAGAGCTACCAAGAGTTGCACAAGAGTTGCTCTCTGAACTCTTTAATGCCATTCTAAAACTAAATTACTTTTCAAGCGCGTGGAAAAAGTCGCAGATATTAACGATAGCCAAACCAGGCAAAGATCATACAGAGGCGTCTTCTTACAGACAAATAAGCCTACTACCCAGTCTTTCCAAATTATTTGAAAAAAATTTTGCTATCAAAAATATCTCCTTTTCTCCACCGTAACAATATGATATCAGATCACCAATTCGGCTTGCGTGAAAAGCATAGTACTATTGAACAAGTTAACCGAATAACTAATGAAATCAGGAAGGCAATCGAGCTCAAGGAATATTGCTGTGCAATCTTTCTTGACGTAGCACAAGCTTTCTACAAAGTCTGGCATAAAGGTTTACTGTACAAAATACATAAAGCTCTGCCTGTTCAATTTTATATGATACTTAAGTCATATCTGACTAACAGACAATTTACAATTAAAAAATCTGAATTTATCAGTGAGGAGTATCCGGTAAAAGCTGGTGTTCCGCAGGGTAGCGTCCTTGGGCCTATTTTATATATTATAAACACTGCATTCATCCCATTAAACCGAAAAGTGCAAACATCTACCTTTGCGGATGACACAGCTGTTTTATGCCGAGATAAATGCCCTAAAAGAGCAGCAAAAACAATTAGTGATCATTTACTCCTCATCGAAGAATGGCTAGAAAACTGGAGAATCAAAGTTAATGAGCAAAAGTGTAAACACGTTACATTTACTTTAAGACCGTAATCATGTCCTGCAATTCGCTTAAATAAATGGAATAAACATTCCCCAAGTAAATGATGTTACATATCTCGGTATACAATTAGATAGACGTCTCACTTGGAAGAGACACATAGAGGCAAAAATACTACATATGAAATTAAAAGCAGCTATTTTAAATTGGCTTTTAAATAAAAACTCCGATCTAAAACTAGACTACAAAGTCCTTTTTTACAACGCAGTGTTAAAACCAATTTGGATGTATGGTATTCAACTGTGAGGTACGACCTGTGCAACTAACATTGATAAATTACAGAGGTTCCAGTCCAAAATTTTAATAGCACTAACGGGCGCACCATGGTACGTTCGTAACGTAAACATTCACAAAGACCTTGGTATTTTACTGGTTAAGCCTGAAATTGAAAGAAGCAGGACGAAGTACTTCATAAAGCTGAGAAATCATCCAAACCCGCTAGCTAATGCTTTATGCAACCCAACAAGAAATTCCTGCATGCAGCGAAGAGATGTTCCCGCCTTCTAAGGAGAGCGCGGTAGTTTGAAAAGGGCTCAGAGTTACATAACCCGAGCTATCATGTTTGTAATTTAGTTCTTAAGATTTGTACACTTACTGTTAGGCTTATATTAAAGCAGATCCAGTAAATAAATGAATTGTGTATAAAGAAAAAAATTCAATTCAATGTAATATTAATTTAAATTCCATTCAATTTCTACTCAATTTCAAGTTTATTTCAATATTCAGTTCAAATCCAAATCTGTTTCTATTCTTTTCAATATATTTAAATTGATTTCATTTTAATTCAACTCATTTATTAAATTTCAATTTAATTATATTTTAATTCAACTCAGTTTCAATTCTATTCAATTCCAATTTCATTTCAACTCATTCATTAAACTGTAATTTAATTATACTTTAATTCAATTAAGTTTCAATTATTTTCAATTCCAATTTTATTTCGCTCTAATTAAGATTTAGTTTAATAAAATTTTAATTCAGTTCGATTCGATTCAATTTCAATTAATTTCGATTAACTTTTTTTATCCAATTTCTATCGAATTTCTATTGAAATTCAATTCGATTTCAATTCAGCGTGATTTTAATTTAAATTCATTTAAAATTCAAACTCATTTCAATTTCCTTTAAATTCAAATGAATTCAACTTCAAATAAATTTCTATTTATTTCAATCGAAATTTTATCTATTTCAAATTCTGTTATAATCAAAATAAAAATCGCTTTCAGATTCAATTCAAGTCAATTTCAATTTCAACTTTGATTTCGATTTTAATTTGGAATCCAATAGAATTTAATTTCACTTCAATTGTAATTCGGTTTCGATTTGTATTTCAATTTAAAGTTCAATTCAATTCAAATTCAATTTAAATAGGTTTCATTTTTAATTCAATCTAAACTCAATTTCAAGTCGATTTAAAACTCATTTTCTCTTTAACTCAATAAAATCCAATTTCAATTCAATGGAATTCAAATGAATTTTATTTCAATATAACTCAATTCAAATTCAATCAATTTATTCCAATATAATTTAATTTCAATTCAGTTCGGTTTAATTAAATATCATTTGCAACATAAATATCAATTTTGAAATCTTCTTAAATTTAATCCAATCTCATCATTTTAATCAGCTTCAGTTTCTATTTAACTCAATTCACTTTATTTCAATTCAGTTTAGTTACGTTTCAGTTCATTTTCAATTTAATTCAATATCAATTTCAATTTCAACTTTGATTACATATCAGTTCAATTTTAGATCATTCCAATTTTAACTTCAATATAATTTGAATAAATAAAATTTCAATTCAGTTTAATTTAATTTCAAAATCATTCCATTCATACTCAATCCTTTTTAAGCTCACTTTAGTTCAATTGAATTCAATTAAATTTCAATTCGATTCATCCCTAATTCAACATAGTTTAAATTCAATTAAAATTAATTCCATTTTCAGATTCATTTCAAAGCAATTTCCAATTTAGTTCAATTTCAATTTAAATATCTATATATTTCAGTTTAAATTTTAATCTTAATTCAAATAAATTTCAGTTCAATTTCATTTTCTCTGCAGTTCAATTACCTTCAATTTTAATGCAATTTTAATTCAACTCAATTATATCTCGATTCAATTCAATTAAAACTCAATCAAATTGGATTGTTTTCTAATTCAATTTTACACAATTACACTGATTTAAGTTAAATTCAGTTCCATTTCAACTCAGTTATTAAGTTGAACTGACGATTTCAATTTTAATTTTTGTTTTAAAATCAGTAGCAGTTTCAATTTCAATTAAGTTCAATTAAATTTTAAATAAATAATTTCAAATCTCTTTTATTTTCAATTCAATTTAAACTTCAATTTTTGTTTCAAATCAATTTTATTTTAAATCTATATGATTTCAATTTAAATTTCATTCCATTTATTTAATTTTAACTAGGTCCAATTTTTACCCGATTTCATTTCGTATCAATTTCAGTTCTTTTCAATTTAATTTCAATTCGATTCAATTAAAAATTCATATTATTTTCCATTTCAATATCAATTCGTTCATAATCCAACTCTTTTCAATTTAAAATTTTTTTTTTCATTTTGGATTTTTATTCGCTTTAAATTCAATTATATTCTAATTCAAATCAGGTAGTTCCAAGTTTGCTTCAATTAATTTCAAATCCAATTCGGTCTTTTATAAATTCAATTCGATTTAACCCAATTTAATTCATATTCAATTCAGTTTAAGTTCAATTTACTTCATATTAAATTTAACTTTAATTTTAAGTTAATTTCTGTGCAATTAAAATCCAACTCAATGTAAAGGGTGGTTAAATTTTCAAGGGCCGATGTTGATTTTGAATAAAACACAAACTATTTAGGAAATTATTGAAATTTTATTTTATTATGATATATTGGTATTACTCAATTATGTATGTAACAAAATATCGGCCAAATGAGCGCCGCGACCTCGGCGGCACACCTCCATACGATGGTCCAAATTTTCGATGACGCTGAGGCATAATGGAGTTTCTATGCCGTTAATGTGCCGAATTATCTCATCCTTTAGCTCTTGAATTGTTGCTGGCTTATCGACGTACACCTTTTCTTTCAAATAACCCCAGAGAAAAAAGTCCAACGGTGTCAAATCACATGATCTTGGGGGCCAATTGACATCGCCATTACGTGAGATAACACGGCCATTGAATTTGTTGCGCAAAAGAGCCATTGTTTCGTTAGCTGTGTGGCAAGTGGCACCGTCCTGCTGAAACCACATATCGTCCACATCCATATCTTCCAATTGTGGCCATAAAAAATTCGTTATCATCTCACGATAGCGAACACCATTCACAGTAACTGCCTGACCGGCCTCATTTTGGAAAAACCGCACCAAACAGTCACTCTTTGTGGGTGCATTGGTTTTTCGACAATCACTCTTGGATTCTCATTCGCCCAAATGCGGCAATTCTGTTTATTGACGAATCCACTGAGGTGAAAATGTGCCTCATCACTGAAGATGATTTTCTTCGAAAATTTTCATAATAAGTCTGGATAACTTTAACACGTTGTTGGATTGTGTATCTCTCCATGGTTCAAATTGAGTAAGTCTGAAATAGAGAAATGTCAAATTAAATTCGGAAAAAAACTTGGCGTTTAGGTGTGGTTCACATTCAACATCGGCCCTTACAATTTAACCACCCTTTAAATTCTATTTCAGTAAAATTTCTATTGATATTTTAATTCAATTAAATTCAATTTCATTCCAATTCAAGTCAACTTCAAATCATGTCTAATTTCAATGCAATTTGGACCAATACAATTTTAATTCATTTTAATTCAATGCAATTAAATTTTAATACAGAACCAACAAATTTCAATTTCAATGTTGGATTCTTTTTCAGTTCAATTCAAGTTCAATTTAAATAAATTCTATTTCAAGGTCATTTTCAACTGAATTAAATTGAATTTTTTTAAATTGAATTGATTTTAAACTCAAATATATATCTCAATTTAGATTCAATTTTAAATTATATTCATTTTAATTTCAAATCAATTCCTGTTCCAAAATCAATTCCATTTTCAGTCGCTTTATTTTTATTTGAGTTCAATTCTAACTTAATTCATTTTCAACTTTACTTCATTATTTCAATTAATTTCAGTTCTTGTTTAGTCGAGTTGAAGAATAATTCATTAATTTAATTCAATTTCAGAAAAATTCAATCATAATGCAATTCAA
Source organism: Ceratitis rosa (assembly GCA_037013455.1). Taxonomy (NCBI): domain Eukaryota; kingdom Metazoa; phylum Arthropoda; class Insecta; order Diptera; family Tephritidae; genus Ceratitis; species Ceratitis rosa. The sequence continues at coordinate 1,170,213 of JAWMAG010000108.1, read as the reverse complement.
TTCAGCTCCATTTAAATTTAAAATTAAATATATTTATTTTAATGTCATTTTAAGTTTCAAATCCATTTCAGTTTCAATTTTCATTTCATTTCAATTTTGCTTTAATTGAATTTGATTTCGATTGAACTAAATTTAAGATTCATTCAATTCGTTTTCACTTTCAATTTTATTTCAATGTTAAGTCAATTCATTCACATTTTAATTCAATTCAGTTCAATTTCAATTTCACTCAAATCCAATTTGAACTTATGTATATAAATTCAAATCTATTTTTGTTCAATGAAGTTTTATTGCAATTCAGTTTCTGTCCAATTAAAGTTCTAACTCAATTTCAATACAATTTCACATTGTTTTCAATTCAAATATATTTCAACTCAATTCACTTTCAATTTAATTTAAATTTTAATTAAGATCAATTAAATACAAGTTCAGTTCTATTCAATATAATTTCATTTCTATTCATTTCAATTTAATTTCATTTTTGTTCAATTTCAGTTCAATTAATATGCAATTTCAATGTACAATAATTGAATTTCTATTCAGTTCAATTTAATTTCATTTATGTTCAATTTCAGTTCAATTAATATACAATTTCAATGTAATTTGACCCCATACATTTTTCTCAGTTCAAATTTATTCCAGCTTAGTTAAATTTTATTTTCAATTAAAATTTCAATGTCGAAATCTTTTTAAATTTAATCGAAAAACAACAGCTTCGAAGTCTATTTAACTCAATTCATTTCAATTCAATTCATTTTCAATCCAACTCAATATCAATTCCAATTTCAATTTAGTTTAATTACATTTCAGTTCAATTTACTTCAATGTAATTTGAATAAATAAAATTTTAATTCAGTTCAATTCAATACAATTCAATTCAATATCCATTTCTCTTTTAATTTTTAAATTAAATTTCAATTCAGTCCAAATTCAATTTTATTCATACTCAATTAAAATCTGATTCATTTTCAGATTCAATTCAAGTCATTTTCAATCTCAATTTCAATTCAATTTCAATTTCACACCTATTTCAGTTCAATTTAAATTCAATTTCAATTTAAATTCAATTTCAATTTGATTTTCCCTTCAGTTAAATTAAATTCAATTTTTAATTAAACTACAGTGTAATTTAATTTAATTTCAGTTCCATTTCAACTCAGTACAATTTACTTTCAATTACGATTTCAATTTTAATTTCAATTTCAAAATCAATAACAATTTTAATTCAGTTCAATTCAGCTTCTACGTATATAAATTTAATTTGAAAACATTTTTATTTATTATACAGTGGTAATGATTAACTTGTTCCGGGAATAAGAATTAGCTTTAAGATTTTCAAAATTTTTGTTATTTTCCAAAAAGGAAAGATTCAATGAAACATTATACAAAAAAAAAAACAGAAAAAAAATTAATTTTAATTCGATCCAATTTCAATTCAACCCGATTTCTTTTCAAATAAATTTCAATTGAATACAATAAAAAATTAATATTAGTCTCTATTTCAATATCTATTCGTTCCAATTTCAAATATTTTCAATTTAAAATCTTTTCAATTCTATTTCAAATCAATTAATTTCCATTTCAGTGCATTTCACCTTCAATTTTTATTTTTATTCGATTTTAATTCACTTCTATTCTAATTCAGTTCAGTTTCAAGGTTTCTTCAATTGGATTCAAATCCAATTCGGCTTTTTATGAATTCAATTCGACTTCAGTTCAATGAAGTTCTACTTCAATTAGTTCAATGTCAAGTTCAAATCAATTCCAGTCCGATTCAATATAATTCAATTCGATTTAGTTCAGTAAACGCAATTTAATTTATACTCAATTAAAATCAGTTTAATATTCTGATTCAGTTCATGTCATTTCAATTACAATTTGAATTTTAAATTCATTTCATACTATTTTCAGTTTAATTGTAATTCAGTTTATATTTCAATTCTGAGTTAAATTCCAAATTCAATTTAATTCAAATAAATTTCATTTTCAATACAATTCAAATTCAATTTATGTCATTTTCAATTTCTTTTTCAATTCAATTGCAATTTGAATCAATTTCAACTAAAGTTCAATTTAACGGAATTCAGATCAATTATATTTTAAATAAATTATATTCAATCAATTTTGATTAATTTCTAACTCAAATTCATTTCAACTCGATTTTAGTCCATTTCATTTCAAATTCAATTACATTTCCACTCAGTTCAACTCAATTTCAATTACGATTTCAATTTTAAATTCAATTTAAATCAAATTCATTTTTAATTCAATTGCAATTTAAATCCATTTCATTTTGAATTTAATTCAATGAATTTCAGACCAATTATATTCTAAATAGATTGAATTCAAATAAATTGCAATCAATTTCGATTCATTTTTATTTCAATTCTAAGGTTAAGGCTCAGTTACATTTTAACTCAGTTCAATTCAATTTCAATTGCAATTTAAATACCATATCAATTGCAATTCTGTTCTGTTCAATATAAAATCAATATGAAATTTGTTTCAAATCATTTTTAATTTCAATTCATCTTTAATTTTTATTTCAACTCAATTTTATTTGATTTCAATTGAATTTCATTTAAAATTCAAATCAATTCTAACTCATTTTCAATTTGAATTCAGGTTGATTTCATTGCGTTTCAATATAAGATTTTTCCAATTCATTTTCAAATAAGTTAATTTTCAATTTATATTCGTTTGCACTTTCAATTTCAATTCAATCGTCATCAAAAAAGGGATATCTCATCCAGGGCGTTGTTTTCCTTTCGCTTGCTTCAAGACCGACGCCCGCTCACAACGGCACCTCTGGTGCACAGGAGCTGGATTTAGACTTCAGCGAAACCTTAAATCGAATAATTCGTAGTGGCTCCACTGAAGCTTTCTCTCTTTTAGCCGTGACCCAGGGCTCCACAGGCTGGTTACCGTATCTAGCACATTTGTTGCTCACGTTTCCAGGGTGCGCTAGGTAAACGCAAGGGTAGGAGTCGGGTATAGCCCCGCGGCTGCAATTAAATCCCCACAAGCTTGACTACACCGCACTCAATTTAATTCAATTTTGAATCAAACTAATTATCAAATTCGAATTCAAAATAAAACGCAGTTCAACTGCAACTGCAAATTTTAAATACAAATTCACATTCAATTTCAAATTAAAATTCAAAAAAAAAACTCAAATTCTATTGAATTTCAATACATTTTCAATCTAATTTCATTCAGTTTCATTGAACGTCAATTCATTATTAGTTTCACTTCAGTTTCAATTTGAATTCAATTCCAAGCTCAGTCTAAAACCAACATCAATTTCAGTTTGAAATCAACTTTAATTCAATAATATTTAATTTCAATTTAAATTTTATTTCAATCCTAATTTCAGTTTTAATTCAATTTAGTCTAATTTCTATTTATTTTTGAATTTCAATACAAACTCAATTAATTTTTATTCAGTTTCAAATCAGCTTCAATTCAATATCAGTTTCACTGCAATTTGAATTTCAATTCTTTAATCATTTTATATTAAATTTTAATTTTAATATATAACATATAATTTCATTTTTAATTCGTTTTAGTGACAAAATGATTTCAATTTCTACCCAATTTGAAGTCAATTTCAATTGAATTTAGTTTAGCTCAATCCAATTAAATTTCAAACTCAATTTTAAATTTTAAAATTGAGTGCCAATCTCAGATCCATTTTTTATTAAGTTTTAATTCAACTACAGTTCAATTTCAGCTCAATTTCGGTACAGTTTTAATTTAATCTCAATTAAATATAATTCAGTTCAACATAATTTATTTCATTTTTAAAAAAAAATTCTATTCAGTTTTAATTACACTTTAATTAAATTAGATCATGAACTAGTTCAATTCAATTTAAATTTGGGTTTCAATTTGATGTCAATTAAATTTAAAATTTCATTTTGAATTCAATTTCAATTCAATTGCACTTTCAATTTAATTTTAATTCTTTTCGGTTTCAATTTCAATTCAATTTCATTTTAATTTCAATGCAATTTCACTCAGCTTTAAATCTACTTCATTTTAATTTCAATTTCATTTCAGTGCAATTTCAATTTAGTTTAAATTAAATTTAATTTATTTTAATTCAATTCCTTTTGAATTTAAATTTAAATTTAAACTTTAATTCGAATTCGATTTCAAATTTTGATTTTAATTCAAATTTAAACTCAATTTCGTTTGCATTTTCAAATTCAATTTTAATTCAACTCAATTAAAATTTAGTTCATTTCTATTTTAGATCAATTAAATTTTAGTTAAACTCAATTAAAAATCAACTTCAATTCCAGGATGTTTAAATTTATATTCCAGGTGTATTAGTTGAAATTTGCCGGTTTTTCGATAAAGAAAACACTTAATTTTCAGAGGAATCTCAAAATTTTTTTATTCAAAGTATTGACCATTGATTTCTACACATTTCGCCCATCTCTCAGGCAAATTATGGATACCATTGCAAAAAAAACTTTTTCTCTTTCGAGGCGAACCATTCGACGAGCCGTTTTTCGACTTCTTCAAAATTAGCGAAGCACTGCTCTGCAAGGGAGTGTCCCATCGATGCGAAACGGTGATAGTTGGACGGGGCAAGGTCTGGAGAGTACGGCGGGTGCAATAACATTTCCCAATTAAGTGTTTATAATGTGTCTTTCACCAGTTTAGCGGTATGAGACGGCGCGTTGTCATGTTGCAAGATAACTTTGCCATGTTTTCGGGCCCATTCCGTTCTTCCATCAACGCATGATTCAAATTGATCATTTGTTGTCGGTAGCGATCCGTGTTCACCGTTTCACCAGGTTTTAACAACTCGTAGTACCCCACACCACACTAGTCCCACCAAACACAGAGCATTGTCTTACGACCAAAGCGATTTGGCCTTGCAGTCGATGGGCCAGCTTCACCAGGGGAAAGCCATGATTTTTTTCGCTTCCGGTTCTCAAAATAAATCCATTTTTCGTCCCCCGTGACAATTCGATGCAGAAAAGATTTCCTTTCGAATCGTTGAAGCAGCATTTCACAAACGGTTTCTCGGTTTTCCATTTGTCTATCGTTCAGTTGGTGTGGCACCAATTTTCCATACTTCTGGATCTTTCCCATGGCTTCTAAACGTTGGCAAATTGCTTCTCGAGTCACATGTAGTGTTTCTGCCAAGTTTTGTTGCGATTGGGTTGGATCAACATCCAATTCCTCGTCTTCGAACTTTTTCGCTGCACCAGGATGTTCACTGTCTGTCAAATCGAAATCTCCACTTTTAAATTGACGAAACCATGTCTCACATGTTCTAATCACTGGAGCATGTTCACCAAAAGTTTCTACCAGCTTTAGCTGCTTTTTTCTTTTGATGAAATAAGGAAAGCAACGAATGCTGCAAAGGCGATTTACTTGGAACGAAACTCGACATATTCACTGAGGTAAACAAATATGACGCTATTATTTTGGCGGAATGTGACTTGCGTATTTTTGTAGGTTAATGTCAATAGAAAAAAATTACATACATGCATATACTAGTAAAACCGGCAACCTTCAACAAACACACCTGGTATATCATAAAAGACATTTTAAGGCCAATAGCAGCAAATTTTCCAAAATGTGATAAAATTTTCAAACAAATCAAAACTTTTAATATTTATTTAATATTTTCGTGGAAGCAAACATAGAGCTATGGGGATTTAAATTTGAGTCTGAATTTAAATTTGAAATTAAAAATGAATTTAAATTTGGATTTGGATTTCAATCTGGACTTGGATTTTAATATGCATTATAATTTGAAATAGAATTTGAATTTGAACTTTAATTGTAATTTGAATTTGAGTTTAATGTAAATTTGAATTTGCATTTGGTTTTGTAATGTATATTCAAATCAAATTTAATTGATATCAAATTGACATTAAAATAGAATTGAATTGGTATTGGCGGTAGCCGAGTGCTTAGCATTACGTGCTGACATTCGGAAGGCGCGGGTTCAAATCCCGGTGCCACCAACATCCAAAAGTTATGGAAAACTAATTTAAATAAAATTTTCTAATTGCGGTTGCCCCTCGGCAGGGAATGTTCACCCGTCCGAGTGTATTTCGGGCATGGAAATTTAAACCTCCTCATAAAAAACCATCAGCCGTTCGGAGGCGGCTTATTATAAATTGTAGGTCCCTCCATTTGTTGGAAAAACATCAACACGCAAAACCACAAAATGGAGGAGAAGCTCGGCCGAAAATCGCTTCAGCGGTTATACAATTATATATATACCAGGTGTGTTTGTTGAAATGTGCCGGTTTTACTAGTAGATGTCGCTAGCAATATGTATAAATTTCTATGATTTGGCATGTATGTAATTTTTTTCTATTGATATTAACCTACAAAAATACGCAAGTCACATTCCGCCAAAATAATAGCGTCATATTTGTTTACCTCAGTGAATATGTCGAGTTTCGTTCCAAGTAAATCGCATTTGCGGCATTCGTTGCTTTTCTTATTTCATCAAAAGAAAAAAGCAGCTAAAGCTGGTAGAAACTTATGGTGAACATGCTCCAGTGATTAGAACATGTGAGACATGGTTTCGTCAATTTAAAAGTGGAGACTTCGATTTAACGGACAATGAACATCCTGGTGCAGCGAAAAAGTTCGAAGACGAGGAATTGCAGGCGTTATTGGATGTTGAGCCAACCCAATCGCAACAAAACTTGGCAGAAACACTACATGCGACTCGAGGAGCAATTTGCTAACGTTTAGAAGCCATGGGAAAGATCCAGAAGTATGGAAAATAAGTGCCACACCAACTGAGCGATAGACAAATGGAAAATCGAAAAACCGTTTATGAAATGCTGCTTCATCAAGTCGAAACGAAATATTTTCTGCATCGAATTGTCACGGGGGACGAAAAATGGATTTATTTTGAGAACCGGAAGCGAAAAAAATCATGGCTTTCCCCTGGTGAAGCTGGCCCATCGACTGCAAGGCCAAATCGCTTTGGTCGTAAGACAATGCTTTGTGTTTGGTGGGACCAGTGTGGTGTGGGGTACTACGAGTTGTTAAAACCTGGTGAAACGGTGAACACGGATCGCTACCGACAACAATTGATCAATTTGAATCATGCGTTGATCAAAAAACGGTCGGAATGGGCACGAAGACATGGCAAAGTTATCTTGCAACATGACAACGCGCCGTCTCATACCGCTAAACTGGCGAAAGACATATTAAAAACACTTAATTGGGAAATATTATCGCACCCGCCGTACTCTACAGATCTCGCCCCGTCCGACTATCACCCTTCCCTAATTTTGAAGAAGTCGAAAAATGGCTCGTCGAATTGTTTGCCTCGAAAGAGAAAAACTGTTTTTGAAGTGGTATCCATAATTTGCCTGAGAGATGGGCGAGATGTATAGAAACCAATGGTCAATACTTTGAATAAAAAAATTTTGAGATACCTCTGAAAATTAAGTGTTTTCTTTATCGAAAAAAATTTCAACTAACACACCTGGTAAACTTATGAATTACGAGGCGCTGTAGGAAAAATATCAAGTAACACCATCAAATCTTTATATTTAAAAGAATCCGCAAATACCTATATAACATGCTCTTCACGTTTGTATTGTATTATGTATGTTGTTCTTTGAAAGATCAAAAATTTTCAATATAGAAATTTTATTGAAGCTTTTAATTCATTTGATATACGAGTATGAATGAGTTTTAATATTTTTATATTTCAAAAACAGTTATTTATATTATTTAAATTGGAATTATAATGAAACAAAATCAGCTCAGTGCAAAAAATCCGAAAAATACAACCAAAACTAAAACTACTCCAATTTATGAGTGTCAAACAACTCGCTTCACGTTTGCTTTTAGTACGAATGTATTGGTTAACGGTACTTCTACCGTTATCAATGCGTTGTAGATGCCCAAAATTTTGATGTCTACAATTTTGTCTGTCAATTGGTGAATATTTTTTCGTATGTACACATCAAAAATAATAATATTAAAAAAAAAAAGAATGCCAGGTTATTGTTTGATGTGGTTCAACTGGTTTGTTACAATCACGAATTAGGCAAGAGTCTTAAAGAACTCGCGGAAATGTTTTCAGTGGAATGAGAAGGCAGATTAGAGCCAAAATATGTCGGCGGCCGCGAACTTAAAATATCACAGCGCTTAGACCGTGTTGTAGTGCGAAAATTTAACCAAAATCCGCGAATTTCGACGAGACAGCTTGCAGCGGAACTTAGCGAGGAAAATACTGCTGTTGTTGTTTTCCACGAAAAAGTACTATACGGAAAACTATACACTGAAAAAACAAATACGCATCAAAATTTGCGCAAAAAAAACCGCTGCTTTTTCGGCAAAATATTGTGAATCGTTTATCCTTCGCGACAAAGCTGGTTGCTGAATCTGACTATTGGGATGACGTGATATTCTGTGATGAGACGAAAATTATGTTATTTTACAGTGACAGACCCACTAGACTATGGTGAAGGGCACTTACCACAGTAGAAAACCGGAACACCATACAAACTGTCAAATTTGGAAAATTGTCTGTTATGGTAAGGTGTAGGCGAATTAACATTAATATATACTATCATGGCTTTACTGAAGCTTCCTTTTTTTAGCCGTGACCAAGGCTCCACTTTGGTTGGTTACCACATCTTGCACAAGTGCTGCTCTCGTTTCCTGGGTGCGCGACGTTGGCGCAAGAGTAGTATAGCCTCGCACAGCATACCCAGAAGCTTGCCTACACCCCATTACACCACAAGCATTTTCTTAAATTTTTTTTTGAATAATTTATTATTCCAATGTTCAAAAGTCATTTCGAAAACGAATTTGCATCAAATGTTACGCGTAATCCTATATAAACCACACACTAGCAGTCACAATACTATGTATAATTATACCATACACCATATGTATCAATGTCGTTTGTATGCAAAAAATCAAAAATTAATGTTGATATTTATACCACCATGGCTGCTCGTCAGAATGCTTCAGTCGTTCGGTGGCAGCTAAGAACAAACTGTAGATCACTCCATTTGTTAGAAATTAAATCGGCAGAAGAATAAAGACCTTATATTTTCTTTTTGTACGTATTAAATTTAATAAAACTAATCATTATCAAATATAAATAATAATAATAATATTATTGATATTTTTCCTATATTTTAATTATTAGCCCATAAGCTAGAAATAATTTATAATATTGATACTTTAATAACCTTACATTGTATAACACTTTAACATTAGTTTTAAAATAAGCCGAAGGCCCTGGCAGCCAGTGCTTTAGTTTGTAAGTGGAATAATTATTAATAATTGTTTCTCTTTTAAATAAAATAAAAAAAAAAAAAAAAAAAAAAAAAAATAAAAAATATAAAATTTAAGTAGCAAACAATCCGACTTCAAGTCCACTTCCCTCTGCACCTGCTCCTTCTCCTACTACTACTTTGACTGCATCTAAGCATGTTGAAATAGTCGCGGCGCCGGAGTATTTACTTCCTTCAGCACCTCCTTCGGCCTTTACCACAGCTAGAAAAGAGCTAGTTGTGGTTCCGGAAAGGAAGTCCGTATTTGTATCGCGGTTTGCAAAAGATACAACTGCGGATGACATGCGATCAGGTAAATTAAATACAGTCAGTTTGGATATTAGGAAGTTCAATTCTTCCTGTGAAAGATCTATAGCTTCCACTGATTGCTTCGACATACTTTTGAACTCATCAATTTGGCCGAATGGTGCTTTTGTTCGAGAGTTTGATTTAAAGCTAAGGAAGACTAGAAACAATCTTGCTCAATTACCTGTAGTCTCCTCTGAGCCAAAAAAAACTGCTAAGAGATATTAACTTAATATTTACTATCAAAGCGTAGGAGGTTTGAACACTAAGCTGAAATACTTATATTTACACAGCTTAAACTGCGACTATAAAATCTTGGTTTTCTCCGAAACTTGGCTTAAGCCAAACGTCTTCAACTTGAAATCTTAGGGAACAACTCTGAATGAGATTAGAGATTAGAGATGACCGTCTAAATAATATTGGTGGTGGAGTACTTATTGGTGTTCAAACTGACCTTGCTGCATTAAAACTGACCTTTGATTGCGAAAAGGTACCACATATATCCGCTGATGTTGTTTATCACCATCTTAATGCCCTTAAGAGCTCATTCACATGCGGTCCGGATAATATCCCTACTAGTGTACTTAAATGTTGTGCTGAATCTCTATATATACTATTGACGAACATATTCAATGCTTCATGAAAGCAATATTTATTCCCTTCTTTGTGCAAAGAGTCATATTATACCTCTACATAAATCTGGTAATAGATCTTTAATAGTGAATTACAGGGGAATAGCAAAGTTATGTTCTATTCCCAAAATTTTCGAAGCTATTATAACTGATCAATTATCCCATTCAGTGTCATCAGATATAGACATCTCACAACATGGGTTTTGTAAAGGTAAATCTACTCTATGGAACCTGCTAGAATTCACCACACTAACATGGTTTCAAAAATTGTAATGAAACAGATGTTATCTACACTGACTTCAGCAAAGCATTTGACAAGGTCTCTATCCTTTACTTCACTTTAAACTCGATCATTTCGGTTTTCCACCTTCCCTTCTCAAGTGGATTTCATCGTACTTAATTGGTAGACAACAAAAAGTAATTTTTAAAAATTGTATATCACGTGAAATAGCAGTAACATCTGGATGGGAACAAGAATCTGCCTTCTTACAAAAGTTATTTATGGCTCATTAATCTGCCTACACTCCATAGTCGTAGAAAGATACTTGGAGTTTTTATTTTAACTAAATTGATATGAGGTGCTATCAATAGCTCATTCCTACTTAGCGAGCTTAACTTCACCATCCCTTTAAGATCATCTAGACACTTTAGGCCCCTTTCATTGGGCTCATGCAGAACAAACTTTGTAATGCACGACCCTTTTAGATCTTTGAGTAACGATTTTAATACACATTTCCCCAACATTGATTCGCTTTTCTGTATCAAAACCTACTTACTGAGTACTTTAAATAATTAAATAAATTCCCTCTCATTTTCTCATGGAATTTTATAGCAGCTGATGAACAAATTTGTAGCTGTTTAGTGTAAGAGGCAAGTGCAACCGCGACCTTCCGCGATCGGTTGCAGGGCAATCCGAACCACTCTGTCATCGCCGAGTATACTAATGTATATGAATATTTTTTTTTTAATACCGCGTATAAAATTTATAGGGCTATATTTATCATATATAGAGATGCAGTTTTACCCAAAAAAAATAACTCCGATCTTTGGGTCGGAGGTATGACTTGCACTTTTTTCTTTGAAAAAAAAAAAAGATGGTGGCACATGACACACAAAACGAGCGAATGTGACTTTATTGTGAGGGAAATTTTCCGGCCGCATAACCTTTCGTTTTGGGGATGTCAATTGGACGCGATTTCACACCGTTGAAATTATTTTGTGGGGCTACCCGAAGGTCCGTGCTTTTGCGATTAAACCTTTAACTCTTGTGAACTCGAAAACCAACATAATTTCATAAAAAAAAAACATTGTTTTAGATTCATTTATTTACGTTTATTTTCAAGACCGCAAAATAGACAACCGTTTAAAAGAACAAAAGAGAAAACTGCAATACCACGTATACCTTAAAAAAGTTCTCTTTCCTATGTTTTGTACTACTTTTTTGTGAATTATCGTTTGTATATTGCGAGTCTAACCTAAATCTATAAACTATTACTTCAAAAAAATTACAGTGGTTTTGTTAAAAATTAGTTAAAAATAAAAAATTTTGCAAATTCATATGCATACGCGATATTTGGAGAATAAAACTAGAAATTATTTTTCGTTTTTTAAGATATATGTACATACATATATACATATATACGAGTATTAGTACTTTTTAATCGATTTTCAGCATCCTACTACTTTTTACTATATTTTATATGTCAAAAGCTCACTCTGCTAGCAATTCATCATAGATTTTTTTGTTCACAGTCGTTACTAAAATTACAAGATACACACACGCAGAAAAATATTTAGGTAGTTCACAAGCACGTCCCAAATTTCTCTCGCTTTTCAATTGATACAGGACTTTGTGTTTAATAAATTTGCATGCATATATGTATGTACATAAGTATTTATATTGTATTTCTGAATATGGTGTTATGATGTTTGAATATATGTCTGTGCGAGTGTATATTTAATTACGAGTGAGTATTTCTGTTTGTATAAGTGTGATATTGTGGCTGGGTGTCTTTAACGTGGAAGAGTACTATACACAACGGAAGAGATGCCAACTCACACGTTGCAGGGTCGACCAACATTCTTCTAAGGTGCGTTCACTGATGGCGGCTGCGCTTGTAGAGCGGGATAATTGCAGCTGTTGTCGTGTGCCAAGAATTAAATTGTTTACCGTTTGTTGTTGCGACGTAGTTGAATGAAAACGCAGAGGTTGATTGAATTGCACAAATGTTGTTTACCAGTATTCGCGAAAAGATATGAAAATTAGAGATAATAATATATATTAGGAAAATATGTTTTTAGGTTAAAAAATATATATGTACATTTAGTCTTATTTAATTTAACTTTTTGTTTTAAATACAACATTTGAACCAACGAAAAACTAAGACTTTATAGAGGTATTAGCTCGTAAAACAAAATAGAAAATATTACAAAATCTCAATAACAATATTTTTACAGTTATGCAGCTTGTTTTTCATTTGAGACGTTAGCCCGAAGGCAAAAATTTAACTTAATATTCGTAGCAATTTGATTATCAAAAGTATGCTTAAGCTGTCCAGTCAAAAAAAAAATTACAAATACAAACCAAAATATAAATCGAAAATGAAACGGAATCAAAAAGTGCATTAGAATATATTAACAATAAAATAATGTATTATATGTACATATATATGTATGTATGTGTAACATTAATACCTCTGCCCTAGTTCAAAATAAATGGATTAATTTCAGAAAAGAAAAAATAGCAAAACTCAAGAACTTAATTTATGTATTGGTATGTATAAGAGGAAGTTATTTCAGCATCTGAAAATTTGGTTTCCGACAGGCTATTTACGATAAGTTCATAAATTATGAAAAAAATTAGATAGAACTCGAGGTTAAATTAAAATCAACATTCGTACAGGTATGTTGAAATTTATGATATTCAGGAGAAGAAGTTAGAAAAGAAGAGTCGATGTCACCTCTAATGACATGGTAAGCAAAGAAAATAGGGATGATTAATCTCACTCCCAAAACTTTTGTGTTAATTTTGTGTTATCGGATACCAATTAACGCTAAAAATACTTAGGAAAAATCCATTATCCCTGTTCAATCTAAATTATGTAATTCGTATGACTGGATCTCCAGAAAAAAGCAGTATATACCAAAATTGAATGAACGAAAACTGCATAATAACTCAGGAGTATATGGAACAGTAAACTGTAGAGAAATTAAATCTATATAGTTAGCAATGAGTGCTGCTAAGTGGAGGATCATGGATTCGAATCCTGACCTAGCAGCCATTAACAAAAAAAAAAGTTCTAATCGCGGTAACCTATCGGGAAAAAATGTCAATACTCCTTAAAACTCAATCAGCCTTTCTGTGCCTGTAGGTTACTCCCCCCGTAGATAGCATCAAGGCTCAAGCCAATAATTGAAGGAGGAAATCTATCCGAAGTTGCTTCACCAGTTATAAAGCGCCAACCAGACAATCTGAATACAAGTTTTACGTGTTCAAATTACATAGTTTGGTGTGAAAACTTGACACATAACCAAACCAAACTGATAGTAGCAGGTACATGCCAACCTTCCGAGTGTATTTCTCGCCTGGAATAAGAGTTTTCTGATGCTGATGGGCTGAAATTCCCTGGTGAAGGGCGACCGGAATAGAGAATCGAAATTAATTTGCAATAGTTTTAAAATGTTGATCTGGCTTCGAAAATACAACCTCCCTCATGAGAGCACGCACTGCTAACCCCTCGGCTACTTCGGCGGTCTAACCTAATTTAATTTTAGTTTAGATTGGTTTAAATAATACAATTAAACTTAATTTAATTTTAATCTTCTTCTTCTTTACTGGGGTTACGCGATTATAAATATATATATATTATAAACATATAAATATATATAAATATATATATATTGAAGATTTGAAACAGCTTAAGCGACTTTTGGCTCCTCTTCCAATTTGTGGTGCACGTCTTTATGTGCATTTCTTGCACTCAAAATTAATAAATGCAATAATGCGCTCACTGAAGCTCTTATATGTATATGTCGGCCCTAGGAGTCTTCAAGGGAAAGTTTTGCGAACGACTTAACGTCCTCTGCGCATTGGCAACGGCGAATACCGCAGACGACGCGCTAATATTTCGGCTATAATCGCGTAAGCGGTTCCAACACCAATAAAGAAGAAGAAGAAGAAATATATTTACTAGTGAATACTTAAGTTGGTAGGTAGGATATCGTAACCTTCATTAGTACAATATATAACAACCGTTCGCCAATACAAAGTCGCTAAACATTGTTTTTCTGCACAACCTAAAACGTGTAACCCAACGCTAAAGGGCAAGCCAATGTCACCTTCAACAATAATTCGTAATATTTCATTCAGTTTCAGTTTGTGGAAAATATATTGTCGACTCTTGGAAACTTTATAACCATTCAACTTAAAAGACCCAGAAAATTGGTACTATGCGAGGTTATAGCTAAGCCTATCGGATAATGAAATACAGGAAAACGATCGGCAAAGATACATACGAGTATTTCTGACCTTAGGCGTATCGACACTATATGATCTCCTGTAGGCATTAGCCTCGCCCTGTCAGGTAAATCAACTAAGCATACTAGGTGAGGTAAAAAGTAAAAAAGTAACCTCCTTGACCGCCAGAATGCGCTGCTACTATTTTAATATTTAGGAGAACATGCCAAATTTCCGTGCGATGCTGACCTTGATTTTGTTTTGTGCTGACAGCTGACTGTTGTTGACGTGTTTGGCATCATGTTGAGTATGGACAAGTATTTTGCATGGAGGAGTATTTTGCAAGCCTTCCGGAAAATTACTTTTCAGAAGGGATCAAGAAGTTGGAAAATCGCTGGAATAAGTGTATCGAGCTAAAAGGGGAATACTTGATCCTCGTGTGCCACAAATGGTCAACTTACATTTGTTTGCCCGTCTTTAGGGCGGTACACAATGTAGAAACTACAACACATGAATCGAATTTTGCTTCTGATTGATTTAAGGAAAACGATCATCAGCAGTATACAATAATTTCATCGACGACATTGTGGGACCAGAACTATTTTGATTAATAGGAAAAACGGAAGTTCACCTCCCGGCTAGGCTGTATAAGCTATTTAGTTGATTCAACACCGCTGGTCTTCGACTAATAAATGATAAGTGTTTCTTTAGAGTCTCAAGTCACTGGGACTCGGCAAACGCAAAGTAAAATCAAGACCACACAAAACGAAGACCTGAGAAGTTGTAGCATAAATCGCTGGTGTAAGGAAAATTTAACGACTAGCTCATGGACACAAATTTTCCGTAATGCGTACGACTTTGTAAATAAACGGATCTAGCAAAGGTTCTCTGCTGAGCGTTAAAGGAATGGTCACCCAATATGAGCCGGTCGAACGAGTTATATGCTTTTAATTTTTCCAGACAAAAAATGTCGTCTGTAGAAGGTTGGCTGCTATGGAAAACAGAACAGTCATCTCGACAGAAAGTTGCAGGTAGTCTTCAATGCATTACATACCGACCATCCTGACTTTGTGCGAAGGTGGCCCAATATAGAATTTAATATTGAGAATATTGTTAAAATGTGCATCTCATGCCAAGCTACTCGACAAAAAAACACCCATGACCGCACATCCTGGTTGATTTTGCTGGACTAAATAATATTTTCTTCATCGATATAGCCTCGTTCTCGAAATACTTTGAAGTTTTCTGGACCAAATAAACGTCATCGCATGCGGCTATCAAACCTCTTAGGTCACTGTTCGCAACTCTTGCGCTGCCTGATGAGATAGTCTCAAACAACAGGACAGTATTTACATCTGATGTATTTAAAAAATGTATGCAGGAGAAATTAATTCGTAACGCTCGATGTGCCCTATTTCATATGTCATCCAGTGCCCATTTGGTCTCCAATGCTGCAGGCAACGAAGGACTTTTTGAAGAAAACACCAGTGTGACATTGGCTTAAAGGTGTCTTATTTTCTTTTCAATCAGCATATTATGGGGCATACACCCACTGGTCGTTCACCTACAAAGGTTATGTTCTACCGCACAAATTGCCTACTGCTAAGTTTGAATTGGCAGCAAGAAGTCTTTCAACGATGGAGACCCAGTGTGAGTGCGAAACTACTTCATAGGACCCAAATGAGTACCAATGAAACTAAACTCAAGAATGAGGCCCTTATCGTTTACAATGAATAAAAAGTCACCTTTATCAGATAAGTATTCGAAAAGTAACTGAATTGTGATGGCATAGGTCTTCTTAAAAGATATTTTAAAAAACCAAAATCTCATCGGAATCGGGGTCAGCAGTAGTCCAATTCACAGTTTTACTCAGTATCAGTCGTCCTCCTACAACACACAAGATAGTTTCACATTACTGGATGCAAGCATCTCATCAGACGTTAGCACCCCACGACGATATAATCGTGCTCGACGTCCGCCAGATTTCTATACCGTTACTGAGCGTTAAGTGATGTACTCAGAATTAATAAATCTTCTCATGCTCTCACTGCACCTCATATATATGTATGTATGAACATACTATAAATATTACTATTAACCTAAGTATACATAGCTCGAGCCTTGTAATATAAAAGGCAGTTGCGCAGAGAGTGCAAAAAGCAAACATTGTAAAATTAAGTAATTATGTATTGTATTTATAATATTAAATAAATTTGTTGGTCAATACTAATGTTAGTAAATTGAACATTATTTAACTTAAATATTTTAATGAATACATGTAATCCAGTTTTAACATAAATGAAATCAAAAATAGAATTATACATACTCGTATGTAAGATTTCTAACTATGTTTATGATTGCTATATACGAAGTTCGTTAGGAGCTTATAGCGTTCTCGATACTTCGTTTTGCTTTAAAGAAATAAATATAAACTATCAACTAAAACAAGGTAAACGAAAAAGGAATCCGAGAGAGTCATGTAAGGATGTTAGAATGACAAGTATTGATCGGGGCAAAGCAATTACATCATGTTCCTCTTCACATTCAAGAGTCATTTTTTTATTTAATTGTGTTCGCGTTCTGTCGTTACCGACTTTTGTACGCAACTGCTGCCGTCGTTACAGATTCGCTCCTTGCCGATAATTACGGTTAAGTGTTTTTAGTAGAGTGCTGCATATAAAATTTTGCTGATTATTAATGTCTATGTTGATAGTACATGGGTTTGGTTATTACTTTTTTAACTATTTAGCGATTCAAAGCTTTAGTACATTTTTAATATTGTTTCATTTCCACTTTTACGATTTGTTTATTACGTTCTTCTCGCACTAAAATATTTGTAACACCACTCTTTGAAATCTTATAATTCGGTCCGGCTAGTCGTAGTGTATGGAAATCGTTGTGGGTGCATTTGATAAGCACGAAACTGACACTGAACCAGCACGGGTTGCGATTAGAACACTGTAATTTAATATTCACGTAAACTTTATTTTAGGTTCTTTGTTTTGGACATTATCATTAAAAGTTTGAGAAACATTCCATAAGTTTGCAGTCACTACATATTTGGTGTCAATATGAATTATACATAGTTGCTTTGTAAAAACGTGAACGGTTTCAATATATTTCATCTTTTAAAATTATGATGTAACATCATTAGCTTATCTACACCTCCCAAAATAAAACATTTTTAAATAAATATTTAGTAGAAAACGAAAAGAAAGGTGAAACAAAACCATGTTATATCCGGCAGGGGAAGAGGGGCAAAAGGACAATTCTTTACTGCCCCTTAAAAATCAGCTCATCATTGAAATTTGTAGTTTAAAAAAAATTATACTAAATTGAAATAATCCAAAAGAAAATCAAATAAATTAAACTGTATTAAATAAAATTACATTCATTGAATACCTCCGCGGTATCTGGTAGATGGTATAAAATTGGGAGTATGTATATAAGTTCTTATTTTCCTATGTATTTAGAAAGCTACTAGGTTTTGCAGTCTTGCTCCAGCAGTAAACGGTAAATTCTTTTAAGCGAAGAAGTAAAGTGGAAACTGTGTATTTGATGCCTGAATTCATCATTTAAAATTAACACAGATGACATGGCAAAAGTAAAGCTTCCTATTTTTTTTTTTCAAATACCGTTTCGAGTAAGGGAAATAGAAATGTCTGTTTTCTTTCTTCTATTCTAACCCTACCGCTACCCTTACCAAGTAAGTGATTATGTCAGGTACCTATATTGTTATCGCATGCTAGATAGTACTAATTCGTCAACGCGCATTTTATATATACAATTTTGGATACTTTGTTTTATATTTTAATGTTTTCTTTTCATATTATTTTATAAAATACACTTTTATCAAAACTCTATATATTTATATCAAAAAATGCTGGTAGTAAAATTGTGTAATAATACTAAGTTCTTTCCAAAGCTGAACCGTTAGGATGAATTTTACGTGAACGTTATCGTTATAGCAGTTATCAAAATAAATTTTATTTACCAGAAACGAAATGCTGTTAATATTAAATCGTTAACAGATAATGTTAAATGTTAAGATTGAAATGTGATATTAATATCATAACAAGCAGCCATTTTAAACTTAGCGCTAACGCTGAGTTTATGCGATTTCAACAATAAAAATTTCATACCCTTTCGATAACATTTCGTTAAATTTATTTTTCATACTTATTATCAAGACGAAATGACATCGTTTTTTTTAGTTTTTAGTTGAGTATCTCCGGCGGCCGCAGTAGCCTAGTGGTTAGCATTGCGTACTACCACTCGGAAGGCCCGGGTTGAAATCCTGGTACGACTAACATCCAAAAGTTATGGAAAATTAAAACAAATATGAAATAAAGGCTCCTCGTAAAAAACCCATCAGCCGGTCGGAGGCGGCTTAGTGTAAATTGTAGGTCCCTCCATTTTTTCGAAAAACATCAAGACGTAAAACCACAAATTGGAGGAGGAGCTCGGCAGAAAATCGCTTCAGCGGTTACAAAACGCCAATTATATATATATAAGTACAGCTGTGAACGAAGTTATTGGATTTCGACCACAACACGTGCGGAATGGGATATATACCGAGAATTGAGTATGAAGAGCTTGAGAAGGCGACCGACAACATTTTATGAAAAGATACGACGGCTTACAGAAACTTTTAAGACAGGAGCAGATTCTTGTAAGAGCCAGAGAAGTGATCTAGTGACGGATACTCAGAGTATACTGAATTTATGGAGAGAACACCCGGAGATGATGAACACGAAATCCTAATCGATGACGATGGAAAAGACGTTCCGCTACCCGACTATTACGAAGTTCGAATAACGATTGTCTGTCAAAGTACAAAGCGGCTGGAGCTGAGGCTGAAAGCATGCCCGACGATTAGAATTTAAGTGTGCTCTACCCAATCCATGAAAAAGGGAACCTCGCAGTCTGCGCCATTTACCGTGGGATAGGCCACCTTACTTTCGCATACAAAGTACTTTCGAGCGTACTGAGCCCACCGTAAACAAACTGATTTGACGTTATCAAACACTGCAAACCGCAACACTTATACGGCTATGTAAGCTGACGTTAATCAACACTATAAGCTCCATCAGGAGTGGGAAGGACCTCTCCAAGTCGTTTGATATCAAACGAGGCTTCAGAAAGGGCGATTCCTTATCGTGTAGCTTCTTTAATTTATTGCTGGAGAAAATATTAAGAGCTGCAGAGTTCAACAGGGAAGGCACAAACTTCTTTAAGAGTGTACTGCTACTGGCGTAAACCGATGATATTGAAATATGTTGACAACCGCGTCGTGAGTTCTGCTTTTTCCAGACTGGAGAAGGAAGTTAAGAATATGGATCTCATTGTGAACAAGGGCAAGACGAAATATCTCCTGTCATCAAACAAACAGTCAGCGCATTCGCGACTCAACCTCACGACACTATTGCCAATCATAACTTTGAAGTCGTAGATGACTTCGTCTATCTTGGAATCAGTATTAACACCAACAACAATATCAGCCTGGAAGTCCAACGCAGAATCAATTTTGCCAATAGGTGCTGCTTTGGACTTAGTGGGCAAATAAAAGTAAGGTCGTGTCCTGCTATGTGATGCGGTGGCATGGACGTTGACAACAGCTGATGAGTTGGCATTAGGAGTTTTCGAGAGAAAGGTTTTGCACAAGGCTTATGGTCCTTTACGTGTTGGGAACAGCGAGTACCGCAGCCGATGGTACCATGAGCTGTATGAGATATACGGCGACATCGTCATATTTCAGTGATTCAAGAAACAGCGTCTGTGCTGGATCTAATTAAATAGTTAATAATTATTTTTTTTATATCAGGTGTACAACTTTGCTTCCGCCGTTTTCCGATAGGTGGCTGGTTGAAATTGATTTCGATGTCGAAAACAAACATGGTGGTGGAAGAGAAAAAACCTTCAAAGATGAACAACTAGAAGCATTGCTTGATGAAGATTCGTGCCAAACCTAAGAACAGCTTGCCGAATCGTTGGGAGTGAGTCAGTAAGCCATTTCAAAACGTCTCAAGGCCCTGGGCATGATTCAGAAAGAAGGAAACTGGGTGCCGTACGAGTTGAAACCGAGGGACATCGAGCGCCGTCTATGTTTATGTGAGCAACTGCTTCAAAGACAAAATCGTAAGGGGTTATTACATCGAATCGTAACCGGTGACGAAAAGTGGGTTCGATACGATAATCCTAAACGCAGAAAATCATGGGGAAAGCCCGAGCATGCTTCTTCGTCGAAGGCAAAACCGCGTCGTGAGTTCTGCTTTTTCCAGACTGGAGAAGGAAGTTAAGAATATGGATCTCATTGTGAACAAGGGCAAGACGAAATATCTCCTGTCATCAAACAAACAGTCATCGCATTCGCGACTCAACCTCACGACACTATTGCCAATCATAACTTTGAAGTCGTAGATGACTTCGTCTATCTTGGAATCAGTATTAACACCAACAACAATATCAGCCTGGAAGTCCAACGCAGAATCAATTTTGCCAATAGGTGCTGCTTTGGACTTAGTGGGCAAATAAAAGTAAGGTCGTGTCCTGCTATGTGATGCGGTGGCATGGACGTTGACAACAGCTGATGAGTTGGCATTAGGAGTTTTCGAGAGAAAGGTTTTGCACAAGGCTTATGGTCCTTTACGTGTTGGGAACAGCGAGTACCGCAGCCGATGGTACCATGAGCTGTATGAGATATACGGCGACATCGTCATATTTCAGTGATTTAAGAAACAGCGTCTGTGCTGGATCTAATTAAATAGTTAATAATTATTTTTTTTATATCAGGTGTACAACTTTGCTTCCGCCGTTTTCCGATAGGTGGCTGGTTGAAATTGATTTCGATGTCGAAAACAAACATGGTGGTGGAAGAGAAAAAACCTTCAAAGATGAACAACTAGAAGCATTGCTTGATGAAGATTCGTGCCAAACCTAAGAACAGCTTGCCGAACCATTGGGAGTGAGTCAGTAAGCCATTTCAAAACGTCTCAAGGCCCTGGGCATGATTCAGAAAGAAGGAAACTGGGTGCCGTACGAGTTGAAACCGAGGGACATCGAGCGCCGTCTATGTTTATGTGAGCAACTGCTTCAAAGACAAAATCGTAAGGGGTTATTACATCGAATCGTAACCGGTGACGAAAAGTGGGTTCGATACGATAATCCTAAACGCAGAAAATCATGGGGAAAGCCCGGGTATGCTTCTTCGTCGAAGGCAAAACCGAATATTCACGGCGCCAAGGTTATGATTGGTATTTGGTGGGATCAGCTCGGTGTGATTTACTACGAGCTCTTAAAACCGGGTGAAACCATCACAGAAGATCGCTACCGAACGCAACTGATGCGCCTTAGTCGCGCGCTAAAAGAAAAGCGGCCACAATATCAAGAGCGACATGACAAAGTCATCCTCCAACACGACAATGCTCGGCCTCACGTCGCAAAAGTGGTCAAAAAGTACCTGGAAACGCTGAAATGGGAAGTCTTGCTCCACCCGCCGTATTCCCCAGATGTCGCTCCTTCTGACTTCCACCTATTCTGTTCGATGGCACACGGCCTGGCAGATCAACATTTTCAATCCTTCGAAGAATTGGAAAAATGGATTGCTTCATGGATAGCGTCAAAAGAGGACTCCTTTTTTCGAGCCGGGATCCGAAAATTGCTGAAAAGATGGGAGAAAGTTGTCGCTAGCGAAGGACAATACTTTGAATAATATATCTGTAAGCACTTTTTTGCAATAAAGCTTTTAATTTTGGAAAAAAACGGCGGAAGCAAAGTTGTACACCTGATACATATTTTTAGAAAGTTGATACACACCCAATATACTCATCGAAATATGAAACAAATTGTGCAATAGTTAAATTTTACAATATTTTTTTTAAATTCAAACTATTTCTGGAATTTATTCAAGCTGTGAAACTGAGTAGCTTAAATTTTTAGATGTATGAAATTTATATTTTGTTACGAGTGTGCTAAGCTTATAAAACAATTTAATTCTAGGTTTTGAACTTTGAGATTTTTTCAGAAAATTGTTTTGGCAACACTGGTTAGAATTTGTCGCTGCTTCGCATGAGATTTACGACTCGAATCTCATTGTAAGCAAATTTATTCTAATTTTTATTTCTATGGAATAAAAACTAGTATTAAATTGAAGCAAAGCCGAAAAATTTACTTTTCGTGGGACATCCCAATGTTTAAAATGCTGTTTTCAAAAGGGGATAATGATGGAAGATATATTAGATAGGATAAAAATTCACATTTCCCAGACTCAACAGTTTTTGGCATCAATGTATTTTTTAATGTTTTTTTCATTTTGAACTTGTACTTAAAATATACATATATGCATTTAAATTGAGAAACCGTTAGAGGTTAAAAATAAAAATGCTAAATAAGTGATTCAAATTAAGATTTTCTTGGTTTAAGACCATTTAAATTCAGTCGCAAAATTAAACTATTGCTTTAGGTGCTTTGCCAAGAATATTAGTTTTTATTACTTTTTGGAGAACAACTGAGTTGAAATCACTTATCGAAATCGTTCAGAGATAACTTGAAACTATTTTAACACTTTTTGTTTTGAGGTAGATGTTAGGGAAGCATTTAGCCCAGGAACCTAGTATATCATTTAATTTTATAATTCCCAGTTTTAAAAAAATATTTAATGTTGGATTTATTACTTTGTAGCAAATAAAAAATTAGAAAAAACCATTTATTATTTATTTTATTTATTTTTTTATTAATAACACTGGCCGACAAAATTTGATGAAATCTTTTAACCAGGAACAGGAATATACTTTTCCGAAGGTTTTTGATGTCCCGAGGTACAAGTTTTGGGCAAATCATAAATGCTCAAAATTCAAGTATTGGTACTTACTTTCAAAGTCTTATTTAGTTCTTAGTTTATTGACGAATTTAGCAAACTCAGTAAATTCAATCGACAATTTCTCAGAGGTAAAAAAAGATTTTTTAAAAATTCAAAATGGCTTTCGAAGAGTAGTAGTGATACTTTCAGGTAGATTAACGATCCCAAAAAAATTTTTTTTCCTAGAAATGGCATGACCTCAAATGTAGCAAAAAAACGTGTTGTATGCGCTTTTAGGTTGAAATATCTCAAACACTGCACGTGCTGGAACTGTTTTGAATCCAGATTCGGATTCAGCACGTAAAAAACCTTCGAAAGAGTATAGTCCTGTTTCTGGTTACAAAATCGTGTCGGCCTGAGTATTGATCTAGTTCACCCATGTAATTTTTGTTCTTTTTTTATTATTTATAAAGCATCTACATTTCTCTTCATTTAATTTAACATATGTTGTATGTATGTTGAATTATCACTTAGAATTCTGGACTTAATGCTGTTTTCAACAATATCTAAAATTTTGTTTATTTGTTTTGACATAAGAGTATCTCTTATCTTATTCTCCAATTAAGCGTGTTGAGGCATAATATATTAAAATAAGTAATTTCTTTTTAAAGTCATTCGATACACTTTTAACCAAAAGCATAAAAGAGCTAATATAAAAAGAGGCCCGGTAAATACTTTAACAACACTTGACACATTTTTCATGTTCATGTATGCTGTTGACATCTGTTTTGTTTTGCATTATATAGATGAGGGGTTATGAATTATAGTGACATTGCCTTTTTTTATAATTTTCCTAATATATATTTATGATAGTGTATTAAAAAATGCTTTTTGGTGATTCAGATATGGATTACTCGCGCTACTTTTGTTAGTAAAAATTTTCCGGTTATTTGACATATACATATATTGTAAACATATACTTTTTATCTTTTATTATGCATTCACACTCTTATTCACTCTTTTTTGAAACACTTGTTTTTTGCAGTAGTTATTAAAAAATTTGATTTATTTTTTTTCAAAATAGCACGCCTGGTCTCCAAGCTTTCAGTTTGTTAATTTTGTATTGTAATTAAGAGTGTAGTTGTTATTGTTTACGCGAGCGTGTCCGTCTAGTTGTGTGGCTGGCACGAATTTGAAAGTTAGCTAAGAAAAGAAATTATGTTTTACTTGCGGCTGAAGATGAACGGCTACTAATAAGACTTTGTAGTTGTCGTTGGCCAAGAAATCGCAACGCGACTAAAAAGAAACAACTCTCAAGAAGACGCGCAGCGCAAAGCTACGCCATTGCCATTTCTTTTCTATTTTCATTTTTAATTTTTTTGCTGATATGATTTGTTTGAACTTTACTTGGGCCGAGCGCTTGGTAAGTACACCTCAACTGAACGGGGTTTCACATGGGCTACTAACTTGGTGGCAGCGACGGCCACAGCTGCGACCGCTACGGCAGCGGCGGCTGTTGTAGAGGGGTTGGGATACGCTGAATTCAACTTAACTAGTGTGAAGTTAAACAAGACATGGTGCGTCGTTAACAGTCAAGTAACGCACTGCAAAAACACAAATAAACGCCAAGAACACCACCACTCGCATACACCAACACCACTAACGATAGCAGCAGCTCTGCCTTGTCGTGTACAAAAATTAACCATTAGAATAAGCGTGGTGTGAAAAAAACATTTTACTGTTCGTTTTTCTCTGTACGCAGTTCCCTACCGTTTATGTGCATGCCGTGCACTGTGCCAAGACGTTGAAATGTATTAAGGATATATAGCTGCTTTTTCGCTCTCCGACAGTCCCAGCCTATCATCCACGACCGCCAGTAGCAGGCCACGCTTTTTGAAGAGCCGCACAACTAAAGCAACGCACTTTTTCCTGCTCATTTTCTTTGCTTTTGCGTTTTCTACTTTTGTTGCTATTGCTGCTTTTGCTTGACGAGTCGTTATGTTTTTATTACAAACGCTTAGCGACAAGCAATGGATTGACCGGCCAATACACCAACCGGCCGACCAACCACGCAATCACTCAATCATATAAAACACGCACCACCAAACATCTTCACCAAACTAATACTATTAGCGCGACTTTGAAGTTACCCCTGAGGGTTCGATACTACAAATATGAGTGGATTTTTTAGTATCGATACTGCTGTTGCCGTCGCTGTAGCAGCTGGCAATGCCTTTAATGTCGACTGCGCCGCTCTTAAAGCTAACGAAACACTCGCTCTAAGACGTGTTCCACTTTCCTTTTTCAATTTCTTAATTTCGTCTAATAAAATAAATGAGCGCGCAACAAGATATTTGCATATATGGGGGGTAAAAAATAGATGCTTCTCAAAAAGACTGCTGCTCTAAATGTTACGAACAAAACCGAGTGACGTTGGCTCAAGGAGCCAAATCAAATCGGCACAATAAGAGGGGAAATCTAAATTACAACGTCTGCTCTGTAACACGACAGCCCCACTGAGGTGACTTTTTCAAATCTACATGTAAACTGTTTGTTTGCTGCTTAGTATGATTTTTCTCCGGTCGCTTCTACATGAGCGAATACAAGCACATCCCTGTATTCGATTATATTCGTACCGAAGGCGTAGATACCTGCCGTCGGCATGCATAAGTTCAAATTTTTATCAACAAACCGGCTACTTGCGCCTACATACTTATAAGAGAGTCAGTTAGTGTGTGTGTTCGCACCAACATACGTGCACATCGCGCAGCAATATTAATGCCATCGTTAGGGGGAGCTTGCGGCGTTTTTTTAAGTTATGTATATACATACATGGCGGCCGCGATAGCCGAGTGGTTAGCATTGCGTACTGACATTCGGAAGGCTCGGGTTCATATCCCAGTGCCAGCAACATCCAAAAGTTGTGGAAAATTAATTTAAATAAAAAATTAAGTTAAATTTTCTAATTGCGGTCGCCCCTCGGCAGGGAATGTCCACCCCTCCAAGTGTATTTCGGACATGAAATAAAGCTCCTCGTAAAAAAATCATCAGCCGTTCGGAGGCGGCTTAGTATAAACTGTAAGTCCCTCCATTTGTTGGAAAAACATCAAGACGCAAAATCACATATTGAGGGAGGAGCTCGGCCGAAAATCGCTTCAGCGGTTACAAAGCGCGAATTATATATATATATACATACCTAAAACGACCTATACACACATATTCACCTTTAACGGTCTGTTGTCTTTCTTTTCCTTGAGAAGTTTGCCTAACTTTGGAGTGACATCAAAGTTGCCACCACCAAAAAAACAACTACAACTACAACTTAACTGTTGTACATATGTACGACGAGCACATACATAAGTATTTATAAAATTTTTCCTAATCATCAAAATCTTTATTTCACATTTCCTATTTCAATCTGTTCACTACGTATATTTCGCCCTTTCGATTTTGTAGTTACTTATGTAAGGGGTAAACCCTTTAGTGTGTACTGGGTGACGCCATATTCGACTTCTTCGTGGTGGTTTTTGTTTTCTGTTTATTTAACTGTCGGACACAAAAAGAATAGAAGAACTAAATACACGTATGTAATTACTAACTCGCTTACACAGATCGGATCTTGGTATTGTTTTTATAAATATATTTCTTTGTTTGGCATTATTTTGCTTACAGTGGGAAAAACTAGGGCATCATTTGGTGGAGCAAGACTTTATGGGATCGCCTTCAGAGTAGTGATACGCAAAGACAATGGTCAACCCTATCATCAAAGCATTTTTTAACGCAATTTCTGGAGTGAACTCCAAATCTCGGCGCGAATTTTTTCTAGGTTTTCCATTGCCTAAAAACGGGTGCCGCGAAGTAGTAATTAGACCTTTGGATTTTTGGCCAGAAGTCTGCTCAAAATGATTGCCTTGTGAGATGATGCGTTATTGTAGGGCAAAATCCATGATTCGGAATTGTCTCGTTCTAATGTGCCTCCGGTATAATTCCATTTGCAGTGTAAAATTGCAAACAAAATCCTTTCTGAATACAGCTTTACTAACTTCACTAACTAGTCTACAGATCGAGTTAGTTAATGTGGCATTTTACTTTAACATTTGTAACTTGCTATTTTCAGCTTTACAATTCAAATTCAATTTTTTTAATATTATAATTTTCATATTCAAACTAACAGTGTTAAATAAAAGATTTTATTAACAAACATACTACTATATTCCTAACTTTTGAAAAATTGATAAGAATAAAATTTAGAGACAAAGTTAAAATGTTAACCATAGGAAGAAAGATTTAACTGGCATGGATTATATATACATATGTACACATCGCACTCTAAATCGAAAAACCTTACGACTAAAAAAAATCTGAAATATTTAGAAGAGGCAAAAAACAGTCCTTGTACCTCAGCGGTTGAAAAAGTGTTAGCTTTTACGCTGTGAACTGTAGCTCAACACAAGTCAACAAGTATCTATAGGAACAAAGCTCCCTGGTTAAAAAATTTCCCTTCGTATATGTGTAGAAAAAACTGTTATTATGTTTATTTTCATAAATATGGTATTACGATCAAGGGGAAAAGAAGAATCAGGTAACCATGAAATTTTTTAAAAGGAAGTTTTGCAAAGGGAAAAGTAGTATACAAATCAATCTGAGAATATTCCGCTTATAGATTCAATTGAACTTTATAAACTTTTGAATTACAGTTTTTTCAACGTTAATTTTATAATATTGGAGTTTCAGAAAAACATCCTTCTGATAGGTAATAACAACACTCATCATCATTGGAGTTAAAATCAAAAAAGACTATGCAAATAAAGTTCACACTAATACTAGAACGACTGCGAGTGGAGGAATACTTTAGAAGTTCGGTTTGACGTAAGGTGAGCAATATTGCTGAGTTTTAACATTACTAAATAAACGTGCTATTTTGGTTCCATTGAAAATTGCAAACCTTAATCTGAAAATGTTTTTGTAGAACCTTTGATCAAAAATAAATAAACGTAACATATTTTAAATAACAAATATCATAGCAAATTTTCAATGTATTCACATTTATTAATCTTAAAGCTATTAATTTTTCTTCCTATATTCTTCTCCATAATTATTTCCGGATATTCAGAAAAAAATTAAATGAAATTGAAGCCAAAAAATAAAAATACATGTGAGAATTTTAATAACAAATAGAAATAAATAATCGAAAAATAGTTTTTTTTTTATAGTAAAAAAGTGTTTGTTATAGATTTCAACTGTTAAAGCTGATTAACATAAGAGTTTCGTCTCGCTTTACATTAGAGTTGCGTTTTGACAGATTTGTTCGAGTGTTCAGATGAGTAAAATCACCTAGAAAGTAGTTGAGGCAAGTCGAAACTAGTTCTAAAATGTTGGCCAACATTCAACTTGTTTACGCCGCATCGAGTCTCTAATGCAAAACATGATTTTTAGGCTTCACAGAAAGGTAAAAATAACTCAGTAATTTAAATTTTATAATGTTTTGCAATAATAAATTACAAAATCTCTGGTAATTTTTAGAAAAAAACAAAGCTTTTTGTTCCGGTCTTTAGTTAGAGTTTCATCTATTAAGTAAGGCTAATCATTTTTATGAGAATCAATCTTTAGACACTGCTGTTACTCTTTAAATGAGACAAGCAATAAAAAGTGGAACTCTAGTTTACACATTTACAGGGATGCTTTTTAAAAGAATGTATGTAAGCTCGTAGGCATGTATAAAGGCACTTAATGGCAATTGGAGGAGAAAATGGTTGGACTTCACAGTAAAGAACCACAGCAGAATTCCACAATAATACTTAGTGGAATGTGGAATTTATTTGTTTTTTTATTTTAATTTAACATATTTCTTAAGGTCTACAACCAACCAACATTACGGCTGTTAATGTTAACGATAATGTTATTAATAACTACTCGGACCACATAGTGCGCTGAAAGTAAATTTCACAGCGTATATTAAAACAGTGATATGTATTAAAGTGGGAACTCGCGTTAACAAGGCGCAACAAATGGGATTTGCCGAAAAAAAATGAAATAACACTGCATCTTGTATTAATCTAGACAAACTTGATTGAAATGGGTTCAGAAGGTATAATCTAAAGAAATAGGAGTATGGGGAGACCACTGTTTAATAGGATATTGGTATGCGGCAGTAGCTGTAAGAAAGATAAGAAAGAAGAAACGATGCGACTGAATGAACAGTAAAGCCTAATTATAGGGTCATCATCATGGTATTCCAATGTCCCCACTCTGGTGTAAGTTTACATTGATGGCCATTATATCCTTCTAATGCCAAAAATGCTCGGCTAGCGAAATAATTAAGGACCTTTACAAATAATCTTCTTTCCCGATTTCTTCTAATATACAATAATAAATGCATGTAGCATATACAAGGTGTGAAATATATGTATAATGGCCATACGCACCTGGATCTCATTGACCAGCTTCTCGCTATTGTACTTGATGTCGGGTGTTGAACTGCCGCCGGACGGCGTCAGTGATTGCTGCGGCGAATGAAGTGGTGCTACCACATTACCACTAATGCTGTTTATGCGCAACGGACTGCTTGGCCCAGCATCGCCCAAGTCATGCTGCTGTTGTTGCCCATTTGATGGTAGTAAATGTTGGGAGTGTGACGATGATGGTGGCTGCTGATGAGGGTGCGGATGTGAATTGTGATGTGGCTGTGCTTGTGGATGATGGGGGGGCACATGATGCGGTTGTTGGCTGGTATCGGTGATGCCGCTCAACTCACTCACTTGGTGCACTTTCAGCTGATTGCTAAATCCATCAGTTTCTTCGACTCCACCTTCACCTGATGCCAGCTCGTGTTGCTGTTGTTGCAATTGCTGCTGCAGCTGCTGGTGCAACGCATCGATGGCATTGTTTACGTTTGGCTGAAATTTTGGCAGCAGTTGTTGCTGTGTGTTGTTGTTCGCTGCAGTGGCTGGTGCTTGCACCTCTTGCTTGACGTTAATGCCAAGTCGTTCAGTGCTTGTCGGCGCACTGTGCTCATTTCGATCGCCATCGCCGTTTCCGCCATTGCCACTGCCACAAATGTTTCCAATAGTTACGCCATCTTCTGTCGCGGTGATATTGTTGGCGGCGTTTTGTAGCTCGTTGGACTTAACCACGCCACTCAGATGTACTGCGGCAGCTGCTGCAGCTGCTGCATTGAATAGCAGATGATGGTTTTGTTGGTGATGTTCTTGCGGCGCTAGCGGTAGTATTGACGATGTTGCTGGTTGCTGCAGCTGTTGCTCTTGTTGCGTGGCAGCTAAACTAGTCAAGTGAGCTGGTAGTTGGCTATGATTTTGTAACGATTGTGGCAGGTGTTGCGGCAATGTTGAGTGGGCCTGCTGCTGTTGTTGATGGTGTTGATGTTGTTGGTGGTGTTGATGTTGGTGGTGTTGTTGTTGTTGGTGATGATGATGCAACTGATTCGTAGCGAGCGCAGCCGCTGCATGTAGACCGAATGATCCGCGTGCTTGTTGCCAAAAGTCCGCATCCATTTTGAAAATTTGCGAGCGTTGTTGGTCTTGCTGATGCAGTTGCTCGCTCTCTTGCTGCTGCTGCTGTTGATGTGAGTTTTGAAGCGAAAACGCGTCCTGCTGCTGCTGGTGAGACAGTAGATGAGAGTGAGGATGATGTGGATGGTGTGGATGGGTATACTCTGAATGTTGCTGATGCAGTTGATGCTGTAATGGTTGTTGTTGCTGTTGCTGCACTGCTGTCGTCATTTGCGCGTGCAATGCTGCTGCCAAAGTGGACGCCACCGGCGGTATATTGAGTACATTCGGTAGCAAGACCTCACCAATCGAGAAGACTTTTGGCGTCGGTATTAGCAACTGGGCAATAACACTATCGCTTGCTGCCACCGCTGTTGGTGTTTCAGCTCTGGACGCTGTTTTCTTATCACAGTCTGAGATACGGCTAGCGCAACTATAGTTACTGTTGATCTGCGCCTTACTCGCTGTTCTCAAGACTTCGGCTGGAACTGATGTCACTACATCAGCTGCTGGTGTTACTAGGTAGTCACCAAAGGTAGCCACACTACTTGCCGTCCTCACTGTCTTTGTGGCAACGGTCAACCGTATGTGTGAGCGTGCCAAGCAACTATTTCTGTGCTCAGTGTGGCTATTTCCGGGACAAAAACTCTTGTCTCAGGAAGGCGAGAAACGCCTGAGTTGTAAATGAGTATATGATGCCAAAAAAATGATTTCAAAGGGGCTTAGAGGCTCAGCGAAGTAAGTATCATATAAATTGCATTTTTACGCTTCCTTCAGCTATTTATATTCAGTCACGTTCCTTTATTAATTTTCTGAGATTTTTTAAAAAAATATTCCCATAAATAGTAATTTATTGAGCGTATATTTTTTGTTGATTTTCTGATCTCCCAATTCGTATTGCATTACAATCGAGCTCTTTGCTGCATACTGGGTCGAATTTGTTTTGAAATTACCGTATTTCATGAGTAATTTTAAGTTTTGTTGCAGCTACTTTTGAAAGTAATAAGAAAAATGGGAATAAAGAGTTATTAAAGTCTTGAAACCTTTTGGAAAAAAAATTTATTCGATTAGAATTTAAATACCCCAAATAAAATTCGATGAAAATTTTAAACCTTAATACATACAATCCTTACATTCTAAAGAGGATCCAATGTACATGTTTTAAGTTTTTTCAAACACTATTTGACTGCAAACCTACATAAATGCTTTAATAAAATAAAATTAAATAAAGTATATGAATAGAAAATAGAATGAAATTAAAAAAATTTACTTTAAAGGTTAATAAGCAAAAAATATAAGAAACAAATAAAAAGAGTAAAAAATAAAGAAAAATATAATTACATTAAAAAAAATTATAATAATATATCTAAAATGAACTAAATTAAAACAAAAACATTATGAAAATATAACAGAACAAAGTAAATAAAACATAAAATGAAAACAAAACAAAAAAATAAAAATAAAAATTATATAATAAGATAAAATAAAATAAAATTTTCCAAATGAGCTGTAGGCTTCTTTAGTTTTGTGCGTTGAGATGAAAACGTTTCGTTAACTAAAAATGATCTAAATTTATTCCATCTCTAATAAATTTAATTTTATTTTAAATTTAGATTAACACACTTCTAAGCGCTGTTTACTATGGTATTTACTAATTTATTTATTTAATAATAAGAGAGCATTAGTACAATATCCACTAATTTTCCCTAAGCCTGACGTAACTTTATATACGTATAAGATTATAAAGACTTAGATATAAACATTTTTTATTATTTCAGTATTGTGTTTGGTGGGTTAGAAATGTGTACTACCATTCGAAAGGTCATGGCCCAACCACGAAATTTAAATTAATTTATCTAATAGCGGTCGACCATTGGCAGGGAATGTTAACCCCCCGAGTGTATATCTCGCAAGAAATAAAAGCTTCTTATTAAAACTTGTTGAAAAAACTGCTATCTAAAAGATGCTGCGTGCATTGAGAAATTATGTGAGAGTAAAAATTCCGTACTTGGAAGCTCGCCATGGAAAGTGTGCTTGAATTGGATCATTTACGAGGTTGTGTACCGAATCCGGTCTTAAAAATATCCACAAAGTATTGTGAATAGATGAACCGATATTTGTGCACATATTAAATGAAACGAGTGCGTCGGAAATAATAGAATATGTACTTTGGAGAAACAGTTGGAGCATAATAGTTTCATCTGAATAATTGCATTTTGCGAAAGCTGATTGCTGTGTAACATGACACGTACGGTTCGATGACAGACAACGTCAATCAGTTAATAAACATTGTTAATAAACTAATGGCATTGGATTCGATATTAGTAGCGAGTGATTAAGTCCGATTATGCTTGCGGACTTAGAAAAACAATCCACGCCGCTTATGATGGGCAATGAAAGTAGTGGTGTGGCCAACATCTGTGAAAACATAAGAATGAAGTTATTACAGAGCGACTATAAAACGATGGTGTAGCTTTTCATGCCGGTTAGGCATACGAACATGCATATGGCAAACTGAAATGTTATAATTGCGGTCGTAAAGAATATTTTAGCAAAGATTTTTAAAAAAGGACTTACAATGCTCTTCTTTACTCCCATTGAAACTCGTGCATTCCAGTGACATGTCCGCAAAATAATCAAGGCTGAAAAACTTGATGACACTAACATCAATATGGATGGTAAAGCAGACAGTAAGTTTACACGGAAAATCAAACTGTCGATAGCCGAACCAAAAATACATAAAACATTACGAACTTCGGTACCTCGCGATTTTGCAAGCTAGTATTATGTTTCCCATTTTGCAGAGATTCGTCCACCGGATACTAGTCCTATCACACGTGAAGATGCTTTATCTAGGCCATATTGCAATAGAAATCAGCTATGGACAAACGTGGACATTATGCAAATTGTCAGCAGGACTCAAAGTAATCAAGTAAAAGTGTGTTTTCAGTACAAAACGTGCCGGTTGTGACAACAAAGTAAGATATAAATCGCGTTTATTTGCAAAGGGGTACTTCCAACGTTATACAATGAAATATATTCTCCTGTCGTGTGATATACATCTCTTAGGTATTTTATTATTCTGTCAGTTAAATTGAATTTAAAAAACGATCAAAACTTCCGGCAGTGAGAGCAAACAAAATTGGCGGCTTAATAAATCTATTTACGGTGTTCAATGGAGCTTATATTTGGAGAAAACAATAAAAACTTTGTTCATGTCTAAGTCCTACCCATCCATTTTCTACAATCACAATTCCTATCCTTGGAAAAAATGCTCAAGTAAGTGAAATCCTGCAAAAATTCGGCATATTAACGCAAAGGCTGTTGCAACACCGAGGAATCCAAGCAAAAAATTGCCTGCAGGTTGTAATGAAGGTAAGCAATTAGGTAACGTATCCAAGAAGAAGAAGAGGCATAGGGAAGCACATTGTGAGGCGGAGAACGACATCTTGAGGTAAATAAAATGTACAACTAATTATAAACTCTTCCATGCTAGGAGCGATGATGCATGTGTAGTAAGGAGGCGAGCTGGCAAACGGGTATAAATTTTACGCCTGGTAACATGAAGATTGCATGTGACAACCAAAGTGCCATTGCTGATGCAGAAACCGAATGTTTTCAAGCACGTTCTAAACGCATATCCGTTCGCCATCAGTTCCTTCGTGAGCAGATTGGTGACCAACCGGTAAAGTAACGATACATCGCTACTCACTATATAGTGAGATCCCAACAAAACCAATTCCTTTTGAGAAAAATATATTTTACGTTCACGCAATATTTTTGATTGTGACATTTTTATTTTTATTTCAATTTTAGTTTTGAATATTTATTTGAAAAAACACCCACATTATTTCTCAACTAAATTTATAATGCTTCATTGAGTAGTGGTGTTGAAATAATTACTATTTGGTAACACGTTCAAAGTGCGATAAGATCATTAAAAAGATGATATTTTGTATTGAAAATGATAACGGGAAAGTGTTGTTGTTGTCGAAGATGGACACTAGAACATAGGGAATACGCTATATTCTACAATTCTTTTCGATAAAAGCGAAAAACGCCACTTATGCAGCTGAAAACGTGAATAGTAGTCCTGATAGTGTAACAGTCACACAATTGTCCAAAATTGCGGTAAAATAATGGAAATCATCTTGTCTGAGCCTCATTTCGATTTCCCAAGAGCTAAGCATTGAACAAAAAAAATTTTGGAACCATTTGGTGACTGGTCATGAAAAGTGGATCACTTTCAACAAACGAAAACGGTTGTGTTCGACGGGCAGTGAGCCGTCACAAAAGGTCTCCGAACCTGGATTGACCGCCAGGGAGGTTTTGTTAGGTACTTTGTTGGATTGGCAAGGAATCAACCATTTTGAGATGCTGCACTACGGCCAAACTCTCAATTTGACATGAACTGTCAGCAATTGGACCTTCTGGAGTAAGAACCTTGCAGCAAGTGCTTACCATCTACGGCGAATGGTTCGGCTGTGAAAATCGATTGTCCCAATTTTTTGTCAATAGGGACAATGGTTTCTATGAAAGAGGCATAATGACATTATCTACAAAATGTCTAAATGTTATCGAGCAAAACGGTGCATGATTTACTTAAAACGAATAATTTTAATGGTGGTAAATAAAGCCTTAAATTTAATGCAAAACTCAGGGATTACTTTTTACTGCACTGCCCTTAAGTTTAAGGCGGTCATTTTTATTAAATAGTTAATCTATTTTTATTAAATAGTTAAGCTTCAAGCACACTGTTTAAATCTATAAAAAAATTTATTTAGAAACAATCGGGCACTGGTTAAAAAATATTTTCCAATTGTCAAATTTAACATATCTGCTATATACTAGTGCAAATACTTATTATAAATCATATGTTATGCAAAAGGGAATGGCCCCAACAATTCGGTCTTCAAAAAGGTTTAGGTGTAATGGACTTTCTACTTCATTTTGAACACTTTGTATCTACAGCCATGTCTACTCGTAATCACATTTCCGTATTATGCTTAGACTTTGAAAAGGCCTTCAATAAAATGGGTGTGCATGTAGTACTTTATGAACTAAAGCGTTCGTACTAAAATCTATAACATAGTAAAATCATGTTTGAGTCATCGCAAATTTTTCATTTTTGCTAATAAACATCACTCACTTATTATTAATGGTATAGCCCAAGGCTCACCACTATCGGTCACTCCTTCTATAATAGCTTTTAACAAAGTGACCACCTTAATCTCTTCCAGTCCGACAATTCACCATTTTGCTTATGCTGATGATGTAATTATCTTTACCAAAAATAAAGACTTACAACAAGTGAAGCAAATATTTCTTAAAGTTCTAAATGCAATCAGCAAATGGTCTGAAGAATCTGGAGCCAATATCTCCACAAGCAAATGTACCACCTTTTACATCTGCAGAAAACACCAGTGCTCCTTTCCATCCCTCTCCTTTCGTAACATTGAAATCCCTTACACTAATTCCTTGAAAATATTAGGTTTAATATTTGATACAAGTATGTTATTTAAGGAACATTGTAAATATATTCGACTAAGCCAGACTTAACATTATGAAATTTATGTCTTCTAAGTACTCCTTATGTCATACAAATACACTTGTAAATATAATCAAGGCATTACTACTGTCAAAAATAGACTATGGACTTTCAATATACGGGCATTGCGCAAAAAGCCATATCAAACTTCTTTATGCACCTTATTATGCGGCAGCTAGAAGCTGTATTCGAGCCTTCGCAACTTCACTAATCATACCTATCTTATCGGAAGCCGGTTTACCTAATATTGCCCAAAGAACTGCCAGGAATATGATGGCGCTTATACCTAAGTTACTAAATATCCGGAACAAATTGTTGTTCGCGCAAGTAAAAAACGCTCCTAGTAACTTAAAAACTAACAAAAGACGATCTACCATAATCCGCGCTCTAACCATAGCAAAAGAACTACATATCGTTGCGACTCCATCATTGGTCGAAGCAGCGGCGTTTCCATTCTGCTTTAAACTTACTTCATCATTTATTAATATCTTGCAACATTACCTTAAGAATGCATCCAGCAATATTGAATATCAAGATTGTTATATAATATATACAGACAGATCTAAATCAGACACCGGTACAGCATTTGCTGTGACAAACATACTATGTGCTACCATCGTTGTATACTCTCTTCCATCATACTGCTCTGAATTTATAGTCGAAGTATCTGCCCTACTAGAAGCAGTACTTTTCTCATCGCAACATGGTGGGAGAACAGTTAGTTGCTCTGACAGCACATCTGCTATTAAATAAAAAAAAATCCCCCATTGTAATAAAGGTCAAAAACGTTCTGTACCTAAACTAAAAATAATGCCACCTGATCATCTTAAACTCCCAAGCGACGGTAAACTAATTCAATTTGTAACACTGTAAAATAAACATATTATTAAAAAAAAACGTATATGCGCATACATACGTGTACATTTTTTTGTCCTAACATTTCACAACAAAATACTAAACATACCACATTTGTAATGTATTAATTTATTAGCTAATCTGAAAAAAAGCTCTAATATTGATACTTAAATAATTTTATATTGTATGATTCTCTAGCATTTATTATATTTGTTTAAATATAAACTGAATGCCCTGGCAGCCAGTGCTTTAGTTTTTAAGTGGAATAAATATTAACAATTGTTTCTCTTTTAAATAAGTAAATAAATATAAAAACTTGTATATAGGTATATACATAGGTATGCATAAATTGGTATAAGGGGAACCATACATAAACTGTGATAATTTATTCTATTCCCTGTCACACGTTGTAGCAGCTTTCTGTATTTTGTTCAATTTAAATTTTATAATTGGTATTGTAAGAGATGTGATAGGCAAAGGATATCGGTAAGTCCTAATTAAGCTTGAACTATGTATGTACTACAGCGATATATTATATTTGAATGTACCCTGTAGGGTAAAATACTAGTTGTTAACTAGAATCCAACTGGTTTGAATTTTTGCATTAGCTAGTTCATCTTCCAACTGGTATTTTTAACACGGCGATGTTCTACGAACTGCCAATAATCGTACTATATATCAGTTTTATACTAGTTGTATACTTGCTCATAAGGTATGTTATTTTACTTCACCAAACAATAAAATTAAAAAGGGATTTGTCTGCAGCGAGACTCGAACCGTGAACCTCGCGTGCTACAGCGATAACTTCTAGATGCTCGGTTATCGTTACGATTTAGCAGTGGTCGTCATTTTACGTACTTCAACAGAGAATAACTGCGATTGAAACGCAGCTGTGGCGTGCCAGATGTAATAACAACAAACGCAGATGTTCCTTCATCAAAGCATAGCATTCACCATGCAAACAACGCGACCACTCCATACACGATTAAAATACAAGTATATAGTCAACGCGTATAATGAAGTAATCCAAAACTAACCAAAATTCCTACAAAAAATATGGTCCTAGGGCTGGACCATAACTCCCTCTCTGCATAACATCCGATAAATCCACAGAATACATACATGAGATTAGTATAATTAACACAAAAACTAAATGGAGTACCTAGAGTGGGTTACATTATTTTTAGTTTCGAGAACTATTTGTTTTGGTCAAACCATACTTACATACATACATAATAACATAACATTTATCTTATAAAATTAAATAAATATTTGTTGTCAATAAATACTATATAACATACTTAAATTTGCGCATTTGTTCTATTTGCTTTGGAATATTGATATACTAGGCGGGGTAAAGACCGCCAGAATGTGTGCATTGTAGTCCGTTCATATTTAGGCAAACATGCCAAAATGCCGTGCGATACTGTTTTTGTAGGACAATGTCGGCGCACAAAATCATCGCATCCATGGCCAAAATCAATGAATTAGGGCTCCAATTGATTCCGCATCCACCGTATTGGTTCATACGGGTAAACAAGGATGACCAAGGAAAGCAATTAATGTTGATAGGGTTGCCAAAGGAGCAATCGGTAATTGGAACGTACATGGTGATAGCGAAAATTATACGGTGCGTTTGGTAGCTAAAGAGTATTCACAGAAATACGGCGTGAACTATTCAGACTCCTTTTCTTCAATATGTCGGTGTAAGACGATACGTTTGGTATTGGCATTAGCAGCGAAGTTAAAGATGCATCTATTGTACATCAGATGAACGTGCGCACAGATATTTGAATAGCGAGTTTAGAATTCATATGTACGTACATACATACCTGCGGTAACCAAAAGGTTACGCTGATGGGAATAAATCAGCGAAAATTTGGATATTAAACAAGGCAATTTACGGTTTAAAGCAATGGAACTCTAAGCGGGATGCAATATTAAAAGAGTTGGAATTCAGTGAGTGCGACAGGGAGTTATGCTTATATAAGCAAGATACAGAAGGTAATATGTGCCTAATCCTTGTTTATGTTGACGATCTACTTCTTGCATGCCAGTCGAAGAATGTTATGACTAAGGTTAATGCAAACATTTGTAAATAGTTTGAATGTGTGGACAAGGGCCCTATTCATAAGTTTTTGGGCATGCAGATCGAGCGTGAAGGCCAGTTGGGTAAAATATCCATTGGTCAATCACAATACATAAAAAAATTGTTAGAGCAGCAGCGTATTCGGTCATACCTTTGAATGCAGAATTCCATGTGGCATATAACGAAGACAACTGTACGAAGATAGATCAGACTGCATACCAATCAATGATTGGGGCGCTGATGTTGTTAGCGTAGTCAACGGGGCCAGGCCAGGCATTTTTTATTCGTTGGCTAAGTTGGAGAAAAGAAACGAAGATCCACAAAAAAAAACATTTATCGAGTTTTAAGTATGTATAGGTAGATTTTAAGTTGCAATCCAGTGCGTGTGGTCAAGAACTAAAAGGTGATGTAGGCTTGAGTGGTGACAGATCCGGGAACGTGTTCTTTTTGCCTGGTGGTGCGAATTCCAAGATGTTAGAAAAACTGTTGTATTGAGCAGTATAGATAGGGTGATGTTATCATCGACGAAGTACATAGACATAAGATATCATTTTGTCGGAGAAATGTTTCAACGGATTGCGTGATAGCAGATATTTCGACTAAAAATTTGCCTAAAGAAAAACATAATAAGTTTGTGAAATTGTAAAACTTGTTTAAGAATATTTGCATTGAGGACAGGTGTTGAAATATAGTATTTTTAAATACAACCCTGCTATGTAAAAATACGTATGTACATATGTCGATAACTATAGCGGCCATAATGTTATTACGAATACTTTGAATTGCTCCTGAATTAAACGGTGAGCTGTGCACATAGTGATTTATTTGCTCTCCAAGTAAAATCGCTTTCATCAATTTTAGTTTTTTTTTCTTTTTAATTTTTTTATTTGTAATTTATAATTATTTCCTTTTATTTATGTTATTTTAAAAAAGTAAATTAAAAAATTTACAATTAATTATTATGTGAACAAAATTAAGAAAGTACAATCAAATAATATTAAAATAAATTCAAGTTTAACTAGTAATATTAGTTTAAATTAAACTAAATCTACTTTAAGTTCGTTGCGAATCGCTATGACTACGCCAGCGGTAATATCATCGTGGTTAGCAGTTCGTACTACAATGCGTAGTACCGCTGATTCGATTCTTCACCCGACCAACATCCAAAATTATAGAGAGTTAATTTAAATAAAAGAAATAATTTATTTTTTCTAATAGCGGCTCCCCTCGGCAGGGAGTTCCAACCCAATTAACAAAAATCCATCAGTCTTTCGGAGGAAAATAAACTATATGTCGCTACATCTGTTGGTTAGCCGTTATAAAGCGTCAACTAATATTAATTAGCATAGATATATTTTAATTATGATATGAATGTTTCCTTTCTGAAAACGATGTCAATTCGGGACATGTTTAAGCCATGCTTAACAGTTCTTTTTAGCCCTCTGGTGATTTTGTTCGTGATTTCGAATATAAGCCCAAAAGAAATAAAATTGTCTCAAATCCCGCTCAAAGTAAAGATCCATAAAACTAAACTTAACATCAAATTTAAGCTTCTGCTACCAAAATTCAAAGGGTTTGAATACTAAACTAATTTGTATCTTAATAGTCTTGAAAATTTTGAGTACTTTTTGCTAAATACTGCTCGATTCCAGCTGAGGAGGTCACCCTTGCTTGTACAAATTCAGCTGAATCAAAGGGCATTCGGGCACAAGATGGAAGAGGTTCTTTTAGATCCCTCAACAATCTGATTTATCGGTATATCTACAACACATCTCTTTATCAAAATCTATTAACTTAATGATAAAAGACATCGTTCTTGGGTGATTTCACTTTTCCATGTGTGGAACAAAATTCACGGTGGCATTGTACCTCACTCCTCAAGAGCATCGTATCATATATTTTCAAGAGTGCTGATCTCAACCTATATTTGATCTTACTTTCATTGATCATGCGACTAAAGCGTTCCTCTAGAAAACGGTTACCACCCTTTTTATTAGAGCATTGCGTGTTTTATTTTTTTGCTGCTTTCAACAGATTCAAATCCTACGCACATTTGAGTTCATAATGAGCGTACTCAGAGTTTTTATTTTAATCAGAACTGTTACAATACTTATTTGAACAAAACTAAACGTTGTATGATAATACAGTATGACAGTGGTTGGTGCACATGAGAAATTTTAACAAAATATGAAAATAATAAATAAAGCAATACGTGTCTTGGCGTTTTGCTGTAGCACGTTGGAATTTTGAGAAAATCGATTTTTAAGCTTCGAAAGAAATTATATAAACGTATTTTTATATGAACAATACTGTCTGGACCAAAGTTTAATTTAATTCAAATTCAAATGCTTCCGCGCCAAGGGCGCCACCTCCCTTCATTGTACAAGGGTGCCCAGAACCTAGGAACACGCACACACACTCACATATAGATACAAACTCTGTAACATCCACACCAAGCAACTTAGACAGTCCACTAAAAATTTAGATAAAAAACTTAATTGCAATACATAAATAAAAATAAATTAACAAAGTGAAGTGGAAGATGAAGCAGTATAATATTTTCATGCAAAACCTATCACATACATTATTCTTATTTATTATGTGAAACATGCTTTATAAATGACAGTTACTGCTGCAGTTTTTATTGCTTTCACATTACACATTATTATTTGGTAGTAAATAAATCCTTTTTCAATTAAAATATAAATAAACAAAATAAAATAACAATAAATAAATAAATTGTGCTAATGGAAATCATTTTTGTTTTGTTTGTGGCTTATACAAATGCACTTACTAAAAATTACCGTAATATGTATAGTTAGTAGTGTTTGTTGCTACAAACGTTCCAAATTTATGGTGTATTCCAGAAGTTGTTTGTGATTATTGTTATCGTGGTTTGGTAGAATGGAAAGGTCATAAATCAAAAATAAATAAAAACTTCAACCATTTATTTAGCTACTACGTACAGAACATTCACCTTATACTTGTTATTTTTGTTTATAGTATCGTATTCAAAAACACAATATACGTAAAAAATTGAATATGCTGATGTTGATTCAATAATTTTTGCTGAAATACACGTACGTTCTGAAGAAAATCCAACGGATCTTTCTGAAGAAACATTTGAAATAGAAAGTAATATTGATATGCTTTCTGAACCATATGTACCAACAACACCTTCTGAATTCGTGCCAATTTGGATAAAAAGTACCACATTCTATTACAGAAAAAGATTTTTATGTCCTCGTGATTCACGTGTGACAAAAGAGATTAGTGAGGTTGTTGGTTCACGTTTGAAACAATGGAATTTGGTAGGCAATGATTTTCATTGGTTGTAAACGTGACCACACTGTTCAATTCGATGAACATTTTGATTTATATGAAGATAAAACAAAAAAAATTGGTTACTACAATAATGTTGATGGGCGTAAAAGACTTCTACATTATACTAATCATAAAAGGGATGCACGTGTGCGCTTCGGACTTGGTCACCGTCATTACATATCAAATTAGGATTAATTAGAACTTTCATTTGGGTATTCGATCATGGAAGTGAAGCTTTCAAGTTTTTAAAAACTATTTTTTCTGAAGTAAGTGCAGCCAAAATTAAGGCCGGTAATAAAAATTTAAACTTTATAATTCATTTTTAAACTAACTTTAATTGATTTTATTTTCTTGCAGGGGTATTCGATGGTGCACAGACAATATTACTAATTCAAAATTATGATTTTGGGAGTTTATTGAATTCTGTTGAAAAACTTGCATGGGTTGGTTTCGCTAAAGTTGTAAAAAAAATTTTTGAAAATAAGAAAGCGGATAAATACAAAGATGATGTTATAGTGAAATGAAAAATAACATGTCTTCAAAAATTCATTTTTGGCACAGCTATTTAGACTTTTTTCCTTCAAATTTGGGTGATTTAAGTGATGAGCATGGGGAACGTTTCCACAATATAAAATCGCTTCAAAGAAAAAGACATGACTCACATCCTTGTTGAATATTGTAAGAATTTATGCTATGATACAAATCCTGAAGCTTACACACGAAAAAATAAACGACCAATATTTTTAACACAAAATAATAATTAAGATTTCATATTCACTTTTGTATTTTATAATTATTTTCTTTTATTTTTAATGAATTTCGTACATATTTAGCTAATTTATCACATTACATGAGAAAAAAATTGTTTTCTAAATAAAAAAATTTTATATTTAATTACCTTTTCAATGCTGGCTCAAACATTAATGAATGAAACACATTTGATTTATTACCACAAAACCTACAAATCACATTATTTTAATAT
This sequence comes from Ceratitis rosa, assembly GCA_037013455.1. Lineage (NCBI taxonomy): Eukaryota > Metazoa > Arthropoda > Insecta > Diptera > Tephritidae > Ceratitis > Ceratitis rosa. The sequence goes on along the minus strand of JAWMAG010000108.1, from coordinate 1,126,423 downwards.
ATTTTATTAGACTTTCCAAGAATATTTTTCAATGTGGAAACCACTGTTTCTCTGTGGGAGTTTACAAACAGAACTCGTTATATCAAGGAGTTTTAAATAATGGACAAATATTTAGTAGCTATGGTCTTAACATTTTTTAGTTCAGAACGATGTCCAACCATTCATTTCACTTACGAATGTTTCAGATGATATAGAAATTTATTACGTTGCAGTACACGATTGGGATACCTCTTGTCTGTAAACTGTTTTAAAACTTCGACGTGCAAACTCTTATTTAAGTATGATGTTGATATGTCAATTTCGTTTCGTATTCTGCTACAAATGCTACTACTAATGCTATGAAAGCAGCCTGAACAATTACTGTTTTTATCACACTTTATGGTAAAATCACACTTTATGGCGGCCGCGGTAGCCGAGTGGTTAGCATTGCGTCCTGCCATTCGGAGAACTCGGGTTCATATCCCGGTGCCACCAACATCCAAAAGTTATGGAAAATTAATTTGAATAAAAAATTAAGTTAAATTTTCTAATTGCGGTCGCCCCTCGGCAGGGAATGTCAATCCCTCCGAGTGTATTTCGGACATGAAATACAAAGGCTCTTCGTAAAAAAACCATCAGCCGTTCGGAGGCGGCTTAGTATAAACTGTAGGTCCCTCCATTTGTTGGAAAAACAGCAAGACGCAAAATCACAAATTGAAGGAGGAGCTCGGCCGAAAATCGCTTCAGCTTCATTTCCTTTTAAACAAAATTTTAAATTAATTATTAGAATACTCAATCACGACGTTATCGCTAAATCTAAAGTCGTTCTTAGTATATTTCGGAAAAGTTTTACTTCAGATGCAAGTCTTCTATTGTATGTTGTTCCAAAATTCTTCGAATTTAACCTTTTACCATTATAAATACTATAATTATTTTTCATTTGTTCTACAGTCTGCAGCAAAGTGTTGTTTTCTTTAGCAGTTAAAGCGCGTCACTTTCACGCATTTTTTGTTCTTTTCGAATTTATTTCATCTATTTTTTAACAATGTTAATAAAATAGTTAATTTGCGATGTTATACTGTTAGCATGTGATGGCTTATGATTCTGCAAATTATAAAGTGGTAAAACTTTCCAGCTGATCATCTAAGCAATTGAATTTCTTTTTGAATGTTGGCCGCTGCTGCCGCTGAATTTGCAAAGAGTTTACACTTCACAGCAGGTATGGAGTTATTCATTTCGACTTAAAATTTCTTCCGCTTTTAACTTGTTGCATTGATTCGATTTTCAATTCAAACTTAAGGTACCCATATTCTCTTGAAAATATTATATGAAACGAATTGATTGAATGTTCTCGAACGAATATTTAATTAAGGAAATACCGTATCTTGAACACAAACACACACAAATCATGTTTGGTTATTTCTAAAAAAAAATAAAGTTAAATTAAAATTAAATAAAATACTATTGAAGGAAAGTATTACATTAAATAAAATTTTAATGAATGAAGTAAATGCAATATAAATAAAATTAATCAAATAATTTAAATAAACGTACATTAGGTTCAAATAAGCTAAATTCAATTATTTAAGTTAAATAAAACATCAAAATATATTTTTTTAAGTTACATTAAAAAACTGAAAAAATTAGGAATAAATTAAGTTCGAAAACTGAACTAAACTAAATTTTTTAAATAAAAAATTTACAAAATTATTTAATTTTAATAATGCTATATGATATTAAATTAAAATTATTTAATTTAAATTTAATTATAGTAAATTAAATAATATTAATATATATATTAAGATAATTTTTATAAAACAAAGAGTTAAATGAAGTTAAACTATATTGTTTGAACAAACCTGCATTAAATTTAATTAAATTAAAGAAAAACAACTACATCGCGCCAAGTTTTACATCTAGAATATCTGAGCACTTGATCGTGGATATGTACATAGGTAAAAGCGAAAAAGTGAAAAATAACAATAAGTGAAAGCGGCATACATGTAGCTTAATAGGTTAACCGTTGGCTCGTGCTGTGGGCATCCTAAGCTGGAATCCAATTAAACTTAAATTAATTAAGGTGTATTAAATGACAAACAATGAAATTAAATTAAGTTAATCATTTGTTAATTTTATTAGAATAAAATAATCTTAAGTAAAACAAATTAAATAAAAGTTATTAAATTTAAATAGTTAAATTAAAATAAATCATGGAATCTACAAATAAATAACGACACCGAAAATCATCGCAATCGAGCGATTATTTATTCAGTTATGAGAATTAATATTTAATCCCAAAATGTAATACCATGAACTTGGTAATGAAAGGTATAAAAACTCTGGCATGACCAAAGAAAACTTTTTTTTCTTGTTTTATATTAAGAGAAGTACTGAAAATGTTTGAGGCGCGGTCTATCTATTTAAATATCTACGGGGTGTGTCAAGTCTACCCAGCTCCGCACGCGGATTATACTAAATCATTTATGGAAGCAAGAAAAATGATAATCTTCTCTGTTGTGATCGCGCAAACTCTGTTTAGTTATTTCTCGTGTTTACAAGAAGCTTTCATTTTTCACAATGAATTACAGTTAAAAATATATATTTGGTGCTTATAATCGTTGAAGTGATTTTTGGCTTTCCAACAAAAGAAGAGACCTACTTTTTATTCTAAGCGGCTTCTGATTTCAAGTCTGAAGGGCGATCGCAATTAGAGAAATAAGTTTTTTGTAATTTTGGATGTCGGTCGGGTGAATGAATTCTGGCCTTCCGAATGGTAGTACGCAGTGCTAAACACCCGTCTATTGTATGAATGACATTTTAAGTAAAACTTAAATTTAGAAAAGTAAACAAATCATATCCAACTCGAATAACTTAGTAAACTGGAATATATAGATGCAAGTTGAGGTTTCCATAATACTCTAACGTCAACATAATTACTTATAAATTAATGTCTTTTATGATTCAGAAAAAAATATGTTATATTCTATTTTCGCAAAGAAATTTTGATCATTCTTCAAATTTAATGAGCTCCTTTGATATTAATCAGGTACCAAAAATTACACTTGTTTAGTACATGTTAAAAATGAACCTTTTGCATGTCTAGCTATTTCGGGGCGTTTACTTAGCAATTTGATACGTCACGAAGCTTTTCACACTTTCACCCCTAGTGAGTTGTTTAAGGTGTAATTAATAAGATATTAAGAATTAATTCATGTACAATAAAGTAAATATAAGATAGAAACGTAATTCTCTTTGAAATAAACATTTTGTTTCGAAGAAATATAAAATTAAGCAAATGAAATGAGAAATAAATTAAAATAACGACGTTTTCTTGTTTAATTAATAACGCAACGTTTTAAATGTTAAGTTAATTTATTTATAGAGTAGTATGTAGCATGGCTTTGTGAACGAAGGCAATTGTTTTTGCTAGTAAAAGATTCAATGTAAATTTCATTAACCAAAAATCGAAAGAAATAAAAATTGTTTACAGTTGTCGCCGTTTTAGCTGAGAATATTTGCTTAATACCTCCGCATGCACCTACGCACAGTTGGTTAAAACGACCAACGGCCAACAGCCAACATCCAACAGCCAACAGCCAACCGCCATGGGTCATCGGTCATCGGTCAAGCTAAACATACGTATGTTGGTATCGGCTCGGCAATATGAGCGATTTTTCACTTCACTACTTTATTGCTGTGATGTACATTTCTGCACATATGTATGTATGTATGTACGTGTATGTACATATATACATTATTGTTATTTTTTCTGTTAGCAGCGCTGAGTGACCGACACCGACCAATGTGAAATGCCCGCTACTATAACAACCCCACCCAACAACAACCGTGACCGTTAACGCACCACCATTACCGTTAGTCGTTTGGAGTAGCTAATGTGAGTGTAGTTGTCGCAACATTCGCAACATTATTTGAATTTGTAAGACGTTTAACGGTTACTACTGCATCACAACTCGCGCTTTCATGGCGTTATTCTTACGCTACCTGTTTGACCGACTATTACCGTTTGTATTCACGCTATTGCTGAGTGCCCGAGTGTTGCCGACAAACTAATTTAGTTACTGCGCTTCCACAACTATAAATATTCTTTTTCATATCCACATTTGCTTCTAATATTGCGTGTCTTAGAACGAAAATATCGTTAAGATGTTGACAAACGCCAACCAACCCAAGAAGTCCAGACAGGGCTAATGCCACAGAACCAGCCAACAGTGTTCCAATATAGGCCACCATTCACCACGGCACACCATGTGGTGTGAAATACACAAAAATACAAAAAACACATGAGGCATAATACAAAACACACCACGCAGAAAGAGCCCGCGATAAAACTTTCTTGACGTTGATTGTTCATGGTTGAACATCTTCGAATAGACCAGTCGCCAACCCACAGCCACCCATCCACCTGACGTCTTATGCTCGAGACCCGGTAGCCCACTAGTCGGTGTCACCACCACCGTTTTTGGTTGCGCTCTCAATAAAAACGTTTTACACTCTTTGCGTCTAAATCATTGTTAACGCATTGATGTTGTTGAATGTTGCTCATCAAGTCGTATTGCTATTACACATAGACGAGTTATTTTCGCTCTATCCAAAGTATATTGTATTCTTCGTTAACCGAGTCAGTGGCTTAGCTGAGAAATTCACGTTTGTTTGTAATAACAACTGCATATAAAACAACTAACATGTCCTCACACGCAGTCCCACCTACATACATATGTATGTATATGAGAACACTAACAACAACGAATGGGAAAAGGTGAATTTGTTAATATCTAATGTAAACGTCTTAATTTTTGGTATGATTTCATACATAAATTCATATGTGTGATGGAAACTCACTGTAATCATGCAGAAAGTCGTTAAAAGACATTGGGAAAGGAGCATGGATTTACACAATTCGAGGCATCTCTTCTTTACTTTGTTTTAAGAGAGTACAAGAGCGCAAATAGTTGGCAAGTATTTCCCCGTCATAACCCAAACGTGAGACGGTGCGAGTTCACACGTGCTTTTCTTCGATTGATTACACCGGTACATAAAAAAGTGGTTTGTAGGTGGCATCTGGCTTAGCTTAGGCACAAACCAATTTAATTTTTTTGCGTTCCTGTGTTATATTGTAAATAACGGACACACTTTGACTTTGTTGATGATTACCAACCAATACCATAAATTAAAGTTTTTATAAAAAAGGCATGACTGAATATAGACTTCCTACCGCAATCGTAATTTGTTGGGAATAATAGAAATAGTAACAATAGTAATATTCATAAAAGATTTCTATTAGCGTTAGATTAGTATGAAAGATTCGTGCATAGACTGCTTGATGATTATATTTGCACATTCCTTAAAAGCCACTTTAAATAATTGCATTCTTGTAATGCCTGTGTATCCAATAAAGTAAGAGGAAGTTCACGAGAAATATAAATAAATACATAGGGTTACAAAAACACAGGTCTGAGTTTTGACATCTGTCAGACTGCAGACAGCAAAAACGTAATGGACAGGAATTAATTCATTAGTCCAAAGTTACGGCACGGCAGAGCAATTGTTCTTGGAACTACTTTACGCCAGTCAGTAAGCGTGTTCCCGCCAACACGTAAACTTATCGCTACAATAACAATAGGTGCAAAAATCCAACTTAAGGTTGCAGAAAAAACTAAAAGTGACATTAAGGTACGAAGAGGAAAAAAATATGAAAACTATTTCGTATTTGCCTCCCAACGTATTTTCTAAAAATAGCTTTGAAAAGCTAGCAAAAAACTTAAGCCGCCAGTAAATGTCTAACCACTGTTGAGACTGCGTAACGGTTCATGGGCCACAACGGAAAAAAGAAAAGGTGATTTGTTTTGCAGAGCACCTCTGAATGGTATTCTGACCAAATACTACTACAGATAATGCACGTTTGTCACTAAATCATAATGTTCACAGGTACACTGTCACTTGTGGATCATCTGTATCTGGACTAAAAAATATTGTTACCGCCCTAGATCCAAAAATGCTAACAGAGTTGCCAAGCATTGCTCTTGTATTTCTTCCAAAGTTTTTCAGTGCCATATTAAAGGTAAGTATTATCCATAAATATGGAAAAAACTGCCGGTAATTATGAAAACTAAATCAGGTAAAGACGCAATCCTGCCGTCATTATATATCAGCTTGTGGCATTGCCTATACAAACTTTTCAAAAAAGTGCTGCTATTAAAAATTTCTGCTTTTCTTCATGAAAACGATATAATTCCCACACATCAGTTTGGTTCTCGCGAAATTGAATAAGCGAATCGCATAACTAATGGAATGAGACAGTACTGCTCTGCGGTTTTTCTAAACGTGGCTAAAGCATGTGAAAAGGTATGGCATGTTGGTCTCATTCATAAAATAAAGCAATCGCAATTACCTAACACATCCCATAATATCCTTGAATCCACTTTACAATAAAAGTAAATGATTCCATAACAGAAGAGTATCAAATCACTGCAGGTATTCCGCAAGGTAGTGCTCTTGGACCAATAATTCCTTATGTACTGATAGCGACAGATATTCCTACAAGTGACAAAGTAATTACGTCAACTTTTGCGGATGGTATTGCTATATCACAGCCACAAAATTGTTAGAGCAGCACCTTAAACTAAATAAAGAATGTCTAGCAAAATGGCGAATAAAATTGAAGGAAAAAGTGCAAGCGCATAAATTTTACATTGAAGCCAAAAACGTGCTTTATTGTTAAGCTCAACAATGTGCCTATCCCACCAGCTGACGAAACCACATATCTTGGCGTTCACTTGGATAGACGGTTAACTTGGAGACGACACATTTCTACCATAAAGACGCAGCTGTAGTTTAAATTTTCCAGTTAAATAAGAAATCTCGACTCAGCTTAGAAGGCAAAGTTCTTCTTTATAACGCGACTATATAACCGATATGGATGTATAAAATCCAGTTATGTGGCACAGCTTGCGCGACCAATATAGATATATTACAAAGATTCAAATCACAAAAACGTTATAACGTATTAACGAGAACATCATGGTACATGTAATAAAAACATCCATAGAGATCTAAAAATACACTTACTCAAAAAAGAGATTGAAATTATAACAGCAAAACTGCACTAGCCCTTTGGCTAAATCCTTGGTCTCCGCAACAAGTGAAACGAGCCTGAAGAGGAGAGATGTACTACCCTTGTAATGAGCAACACTGACCCATGAGCCCATTAGCCTATGGGGTTGACATATTTAATTTTAAGCAGATTCAATAAATAAACGTAAATGTTTAAAAAACTAGTGTTTGAAAATATTGTGCATTTGCATAAGGATAAGGCTGATTTGATAATCCATTAAAAGAGAACCTTGTGCTAACATACTCGTATCTCACTACGTCAGAAAAAGATTTAAGAGAAAATTTCCCAAACTTAAGTAGTTGTTATTGTACAAATGCATACATATGTATGTTCATACGAGTATACACGGCCGCCATAGCCAAGTGATTAGCATTGCGTACTGCCAACCCCTTCGAGTGTATGGTATTTCTGACATTAAATAAAAGCTCCTCATAAAAACGATCAGCGGTCGGAGGCGGCTTAGTAAATATAAGCATCCTCCATATGTTGGAAAAACGTCAAGACGCATAGAACGCTTAGAAGAGCGTTCAAGTTATTCAAAATTTTGTTTCATAAACTTTAAGTATAGAGTTTTCCGTCATCGAACTGTTTTTTTTTAATTCTTGTTCTGTTTTGTAACGTTTGGACCAAAAACATATCTTCTAGTCTAATAAATATAGAGATCTGTCTGTTTTATATACAATAAAAAGTTAGATATTTGTAGGCTTGTGGCTCAGTTATTTAGATCTACAAACTTACACTTGTTAAAAGAAGTGTCACTTAACTTTACGATTCAATAAGCTTTATTGTTAATTGATTTGCAAATACACAAGCGAACAAAGCTTCATATGAAAGTCTGTGCATGAATGCTTTGATGTTTTTAATATTTTTTTGTTTTTAACCATTATAATTTATTTCTCTTAATTTTATGATTTAAAAATTCTTCAGTTTTTGATTAAATGAAATGACGATCCGAAGAGATCCCATGGAAAGGGCAGTCTACCATATATGAGCTAAATCCAGGGTAATCAGCTACATGTGTTATAGGTTTCCTGTCTGTTTTTCCAAAGTTTGTCCAGATGGATATTATATTTAATGTATAAAAGTAATGTAGTGTACTCGTTTGGCCTTTCTCTGCAGGGTATACATATTTTTGCTATGACATTACCAGCACACATAAATTTAAACGTTTAACATTCTGTTGACGATGTATCACTAAGGTTTCGGAAAAAAACGAAATAAAACTTATTTTGATAACTGCTTTAAGGATAGCATTTCCAAATGTTTCAAGAATAGGAATTTATTTTATTAACGTGGAATTTATCTATGCAATCTACATACATAGGTGGCGGATCGCCTACTAGAGGACTTATAGCCTATTTCCACCGGACGTTAAATGCATTTTAGCTTAAATGCATTTAAACATCGCATTTAAATGCTGAATTCCCATGTGTTTGTTGTTGTATAAAATTAACACACTTTTAGTTAACTCACTTTCGGTAATTTAACAGAAAATGTTATGTTAACAGTCGATGCTGTCACTACTAATGTAAACATTTCGGACGTTTCTTGCCAGAGTCGTGTATTTTCGGATTTAATGAGGGGCCAAACTTTTATTTTGCATTCTGAAATTTTTTCTGCAAAAGTTACTTTTTTGCATTAATATTGACATAAAAACATATATTAAGTAATCAGCGAAGATAATGCTTCTCCTCTTTAAAAAATAAAATAAAATAAAAATAAAAAACAAACAAAAAGCAATTGGGGAATAGAAAACGATCCCCCCAACATAAAAATATACGCGACTCAAATAATAATGTATGTACATATAATTGGCGCAAAACAAATATTTATGTACATATAATGTGCGCTTTGTAACCGGTTAAGGGATTTTTCGGCCGAGCTACTCCTCGGTTTTCTAGAAAAACACACTTAATTACTTAAACAAATAAACTAAACTGAAAATGGAAACAAAACGACGAAAGTGGAACCTTACGGAGGAGCAAAGTTTCCTGGATTGCTGGGAAGGAAGAGCTCAGGAATTGAGAGGTAGCCGAAAAAACTCTTATGTATACAAAGAAATGGCATTGTTGGCAAAGCTGTAAGCATGCAAAAAAGCATTTTCCTTTCAGCAGCGTCTGTCCGTGCAGCAATAATCTGCACTTGCAAATCATAATATTGTATAAATAGCAAAATAGAATGGTTGCGGTCTCTTGAATTCATGATTTTAATACTTGTGACAAATTTTGCAAACTGCAAATGTAAACAAAAATCAGCTGTTTGAGTTAACTCACTTTCGGTGGAAACGTTTGACATTTCATTCACTTAACAGAGGCCTTAAATGCATTTAAGTGCTTGGTGGAGATAGGCTATTAAACTGCATACTTCAATTATGCTTATATTATATTATCATACCTTATTTAACAATTAAATTTAGAGGAAATAAATTGCAAATTTCAAATATGCTTATGTTATTATACCCTATTTCGTAGACAAAACTTTAGATTAACGCCAAAGATGGGTGAAACATTAATTTTAAATTAAATTATTTTATGGTTAACTTCCAGAAATGGCAAAAAATGTGTTGCATATGTGAAATTGAAGGTGAGGACTACGTCAGTGTCAGCGTTGGTTTGCTTTCTTTTGTTCTGGGATTTGTACTGTACGAGGTGCGCCACGTACTGGCTGTCCATCTACTACCGATGACAACAAAATAGAGATGTTAGGCGAAACTTACCGGCGTTCGATAAATATAATAGGATACTGTCTTCTCATAATAATTATGGTTGGTGAAAAATGTTTAAAACGATCTGGTAGATTGCAAATAAAATGAGCCCTCACAAAGTCCACAGCCAATATTCACCACCATTTTATTTTGACACTATTTTACGCTCGTGTTTTGTGGTATGTGACATCAACGTGTTGAAACCTTATATTTCTTCAATTACAGGCCATACGACCATAACGCTTCAAATTGGCAGTCATGGTCTCGCCGCACAGAACTTAGAATTTAAAAAAAAAAAATTAAGGGTAGTTATGATCGCGCACAAGAGTTATAACATACTTCGTTAAATAAAACGCTTTTAGTTTAAATTAAATGTATATGTATTAAGAATATTAAAGTTAAAACTATTACAAGAGTATAACGCGCGTCCGAGGTCTTACCACGAATAATACTTAGTCGGTTATCTTTTAAAGAAGCGTACGTAGAAATGTATACAATATATTTGATTTTAATAGACTTTATATATAATATTATTTATTTTTGAGGTAAATACGAGGAGTGCCTGATTTTTTCGCTATCTAAGATAGTTACTTATAATACTAATTGCGGGACTTATTATTAGTATAAATAACACAACTTTTTCTTATAACATCTCGTTCCTGGAACAAGCAACCACACTATGTCAACGCAAACTAGAAATTTTCTCAATTTGTAGCACCGCGCTGTAAAAAGAGGAAGTACACTGAAAGAAAGTTTTAAGGAGATGACATCGGTTTTTCAGGACTCTGCCCCTTCATAAACGAAAAAATTTCACAATTTTCGGCAGTCTCAACAAGGAAGAGAGACCTGTGAAGATGAAAAACTAGTACTGGCTGATCGACGAACTAAATTGTTACAGGTCGCCGAAGGATTACAGATTAGCAAAGAACGAGATGGAGAGATTTTGAATGAACATTTAAATATAAGAAAATATTACTTCCCGTTGTGTACCGCGAATGCTCACGCCACTCGACAAGCAGCGACGATTAGAGAGTTGTGGCATTGTAACAGTTGATGGAAATTGGAATCGTCAGTATGATCCCGAGACCAAACAGGATGCAGTGGATAAGAAAATGGGAAAGGCCACCGAAAAAATTCAAACTGAAAAAGTCGCGCCCCTCGGCAGGGATGTCAACCCGTCAGCCATTCGGAGGCGGCTTAGTATAATCTGTAGGTTCAAAGCGCCAAAATTCTCGTGTCACAGTGTTAGACACGATACTCCTCCGAAACGGCTTGACTGATTTTAATGATATTTTAGGTGCATATTCAGTAGGTCTGAGAATAACATAACATTTTTTCCACACCGCGAAGTTCTATTCGAAAAATTTGAATTTACAGTTCAGAATTATTATTTCCAAAACTTTTGGTCTGAGTCGGCAATTGAAAAGTAAAGTCCTCTAACGACGAACGAAAACCAAACCCTACAAGTCCCTCATCGTTCCCGTCCTGCTATATGGTGCGGAGGCATGGACGATGACAACATCTGAAAAGTCAGCGTTAGGAGTTTTCGAGAGAAAGCGTAAGTTTAAAGGTCCTCTACGAGTTGGTAACGACGAATACCGCTGCCGATGGAATGATGAGATATACATCGACATTGACATAGTTTAGCGAATAAGGAAACAGCGACTACACTGGCTGGGGCATGTGGTCTGGAAGTATTAAAACTAACAACAATGTTAGTCTTGATATCCAGCGCAGAATTATTAGATTTATTGTTCTCTATGAGTTGATAACGGCGAATATCTCTGCCGATGGAGCTGTACGAGATATACGGCGACCTTGTCATAGTTCAGAGAATCGAGAAACAGCGGTTGCATTGGCTAGATCATGTGGTCCGGATGGAGAAGAATAACCAGTTTTGAAAATTTTCGGTGCAGTTACCGACTGATTAACTTTAAATTTCGACATATTGGTTCTATCGTTCCTGGGAATGTTTACAAGAACTGACTATTCGAAAAAAATCGTACGTCCGATTGTAACGGGTGTTGTCCAAACGTTACCAACCGATTAACTTGAAATTTCGTCAGATTGTTTTTATGATCCCTGGGAAGGTTTTTATGACAAAGAATTTTAGGGAAATGGACCTGGGACTGACTGGTTATGGTTCGATTTATTTTAAATTCGGTATTTACATGCTTTTACTAAGATGAACATCTTTCTGGGAAGTGGGCCAAAGACTGAATTATTCGAAAAAATTGTATTTAGCATTTGATTTACTTGAAATTCAGTACATATTTGACATTTTGCTTCGACTAACTGGAAGACTATACTTCTCTCCGGAAAGTGCACCAGGGACTGACCTATTCGAAAAAAGTTTATTTATGGCTAGAGTTACTTGAAATTTGGTACATAGCTGGCGTTTTGCTAAGATTGGCAGGAAGACTCTTCTTCTCTCCGGGAAGTGGACGAAGGACTAACCTATTCGCTTGAAATTCGGTATAAAGATGTTTCCTTAGATTAACAGAAAGACTACACTTCTCCCCGGAAAGAGGACCAGGGACTAACCTATTCGAAAAAAGTTCATTTATGGCTGGAGTTACTTGAAATTCGGTATATAAGTGATTTTTGCTCAAAATAACAGGAATACTACTTTTCTCCAGGAAGTGGACCAGAGACTGACCTATTCGAAGTAGTTGCATTTATGGTTCGATTTGCTTGAAATTCAGTTCATAATGCTAAGATTAACAGGAAGGCTCTTCTTCTCTCCGGGAAGTAGGCAAGGCACCTATTCAAAAAAATTCTATTCATGGTTCGATTTACTTGAAATTCTGTACATAAGAGGCCTTTTGCTTAGATTAACAGGAAGACTCTTCTTCTCTGCGGGATGTCTAGAGACTGAACTCTTCAAAAAAATCTTATTTATGGGGCGATTTACTTTAAATTCGGTGCATAACTGGCGTTTTGCTTAGATTGACAGGAAGACCACAATTCTCTCCATAAAATGGACTAGGGACTGAGCTACCAATAAATCTTATTGATGGCTGGATTTACTTGAAATTCGGTACATAGATAGACATTTTCTTAGATTAACAGGAAGACCACACTTCCCTCCGGAAGGTAGGCAAGGCAACTATTCAAAAAAATCTTATTTATGGGTTGGTTTACTTAAAATTCGGTGAAGAGAACCCCGGGCTGCCCTATTTGAAGATATCTTATTTATGGTTTGATTTACTCGGTATATACATAGGTAGATCAGGGGCTGACCTATTCGAAGACATTTTATTTATGGTTTGATTTACTTGAAACTCGGTATATAGGGGGCATTTTGATTAGATTAGCATTAAAAAAAAGTTTACTAATGGCTGGATTTACCTGAATTTCGGTGCATGTGTGACAGTTTGCTTTATTAACAAGAAGATTACACTTCTCTCCAGAAAGAGGACCAGAGACAGAGCTATTAGAAAAAAGTTTATTTATGGTTGGCTTACTTGAAGTTCGGTACAAAGCCGCTTAGATTAACAAGAAGATTACACTTTTCTCCAGAAAGTGGACCAGGGACTAACTTATTCAAAAAATCATATTTAAGCTTCGGTTTACTTCAAATTTGGCACATAGGTATGTAGCTTTTTGTTCAGATTAACAGGAAGTTTACGCTTCTCTCGGGGAAAAGGACCTGGGGTTGACATATTCAAACAATTTTATTTATGGTTTTATTTATTTGAAACTCGGTGCACTTGTGGCCTTTTGCTTAGATTAACAGGAAGACTACAGGTCTTTCTGAGAAGTGAACCAGGGACTTACCTATTAAAAAAATCTTATTTATGGTTCTTTTTTCTTTGGAATATGGTACAGAGGTCTTTTGCTTAAATTGACAGGAGGACTACAGTTCTCTGCGGAAAGCAAGGGACGGATCTAGTCAAAAAAAACTTATTTGTGGTCCGGCTTACTTGAAATTCAGTATACATGCACATAGGTGTGTCTTTGCTTAGATGAGCAGGAGAATTACTTTTCTTTGCTGGAAGTGAACCCGGGAATGACCTCTTTGAAAAATTGGTATTTATCCTTCAATTTACTTTAAATTAGGTGAAAAGGTGCCTTAGATGTACAGGAATACTCTTCTCTCCAGAAAGAGGACCAATGTAAATGGTTAAATAAAGTTATGATGAAAAGATATCCCATGATTAATTTTTTAAACATTCAATGAGTATGTACGACAGCAAAACGTTCCTGGGTAAAACTCTTTTATCTTATCTTGTTACATATAAAAATCTTATGTCCGCTTGGAAAAATCCAGTAATCTCAAAAATCTCCAAAAGTTACCATCCGATTGACTTGAAATTTCTTCAGATTTTCTATGATTCCTGGAAAGGCTTACGAGAAAAAAAAATTCTGGAAGTGGGACGGGGATTGACCAATTCGAAAAAACTCTTACGTTCCTACGGAACGGGTGTTCTTCAAAAGTTACCGACCGATTGACTTAAAATTTTTTCAGGTTGTTTCTATGATATCAAGGAGTGTTTTTCCGCAAAAATTTCGTGAAGTAAACCAGGGACTGACTTATTCGAAGAAATTTTATTTATGGTTTGATTTACTTAAAATGCGGTATATATAGTACATCTTATTGATGGTTAGATTTGCTTGAAATTCGGTACATAGGTGGCATTTTGCTTAGTTTAACAGAAAGACTGCACTTCTTGCTCGAAAGTGGACCAGGGACCAACATATTCGAAAAAAGTTTATTTATGGCTTGTGCTTAAGTCAAATGTTATAATTTCCTACTGGTTACATGCGAATAGCCAAGCGGCTTAAGTAAATAGGTATGTTAATATATAGCAACCGTTTTTTATCTTTATATCCTCAATTTATTGGTTCGACCACTAATATTACTATTCGATTTATTCAATTCCGATATGCATGTACTAGAAGATGCCCCTAGCTGACACAGCTATTGCAAAAATTTACAAAGTGTACGTAAATAATAGTGTTTCCAACACATGTATTTAATTTATTCGTATAAACAAATACATAATTAAACACTTAATTAATTCAATTCGATTTCTATTTATTCTTTTCGGAATGAACGACTGATTTTGAGGCCGATTTACGTCAGTCGTTGACATGGTCTTTCGAGCCAGATATTTGAAAAGGTTTCAATTATATTAGACGTGTATACCCCAAGGAGAAAATCGTCAGCGTTGAAACATATTTCGCTTGCGCACAAACATACAAACAAGTATTTAATTTGCGTGCGTGTAAATTATTTTAAGAAAAAATAATCACAAGTAAAAGCACTAATCATTTAAAAAATAATAATTATAACATTGCGAAATAACTAATTCGCAAAAAATGCGCTTTTTCATCGATTGAAGAGAATTAAGTGGTATACCTATGCGTTCGGTAATAGTGTATGTTGTTAGTGCATTTTTATACTCACTTTTTTTTTTAAAAATAACTTTCACAAATTCAAATTGCTTAATTTTTAACAAAATTACATATCTTTTTGTGATATTATTAATAAAATTTGAACTTTGCGATTTTTTCATTAGTTTTAAGCTTGAGTGGTGCGTACTAACAACAACAACTCATCGTTTTAGCATAGGTAAGAATTACCGCTCCTGTGCATACATACTTATGTATAAGTGTTCTGGTTTACATATTTCCATTAAACAAAAATTATTTGCGATTCGAGAGCACATCACTAAAAAATTAAATCGCGAATATAAGGAAAATATAAACACAAAACAAAATAAATAAAAAAGTGCGTGAAATTCGCTTAGAAATACAGTGTAGGGTGGCCAGAAAAAGAAAAAAGGATGATATTGCTTGTACCCAATTGAAGAAGAAGTTGCACAACTCACTTCTACGAGTTTAAGTAAAGTTTTGTTTTCCTTTGATGTTTCTTTTTTTTTTAGTAAAAACTGCATTGTAATTATTATTGAAAATATTCCTTACACTTTTCGGGACCTTTATACATTAATTTTCAAACAGATTTCAAAGTTGGGCAAGTTCGATATTTCGTTAAATCTGAAGTATTAGTAGTAATAGTAAATTCGTTCATTTCGTTTAGATTTTTCATACATTTCAAGAAATATTAAATTAGTTTTTAAAATAATGGCGTCATATCATCAACTAGTAGAATCGTTTATAGAATTCGAGTCCGATTTCAAAGATAGTACTTCAATAGAACACTCTAAATTTAGTCTCGAAATTCAAAAGGATGAATTGAAAGATCTTTGGGGCGGTACAAAGGAACTTAGCTCAGCCAAGAAAAAATGCAAAATGTTGGTATCACATTATATATTATATATAAGATGCATGTCAGTAATCGGGGAGCTCTCAAGCCAATTTTCCGAAGTCGAGAAGAAGAAATTAGAATAGGATCATGACATTCGTCTTCCACCATGTAATATAGAAACTTCCAAAGGGGATTATTTAACTACGGCCATATACATACGAAACAAATGTATAAGCCCGGTGGAAAAAGAATATTGGTTAATAGCCAATTGATCTCTTCAATCTTTTCCCGGTAGAAACTGAATCTGGCAGTGCAATTAAACATGTTCAACTAGCAATAAAGAATAGCATTTCAGCAATCCAGATTCATAAAATTGACTTAACTAATTGGGATGCGATCCTTACATATCTTTACTCAACTACGAGTAAACTGCCTGAGAACTCACTGTCTTTATGGGAGCTGATTACAGAGAAGTCCGAGATTCCAATTCTTTACGGGTCGGTTTCAGACTTTGGAAACAGTATACGAGGTGTGTCTGTTATATATTATATATTGTCAATATCAGCCATTTTGGATTGTCAGTTTGTTTTTGACAGATAAAGAGGTTAGTCGTGTTTTGGTGTGCTCTTCGATTTTTTACTATTCGAAAAAATGGTTCAAAGAAACTGTACTAAGTTTTGTGTAAAAAACTAAATTAAATGCGCAAGGACATTTAAAATGTTGACCGTGGCATTTGGGGAGTCTAACTAATATGAGCAGAACACAAGTTCAGATTAAGGAAGGCCGAGAAGATGTCAATGACAATGCTCATCCTAGTCGCTCGAGTACGTTAACAACCGATGAAAACATTGAAGCAGTGAAGAAAATGATTTGGATAATCATGGAATCACATCAGAGAGGTGCTGATAATGTTGGCATATCGTTCGGCTCATTTCAAGCAATTTTTACGGAAGCTATTCGTCAGAAACGCACAGAATTGTGGAAAGAACAGTCATGGATTTTGCACCATTATAACGCACCAGCTCACACATCGATGTTTGGGAATGAGTTTTTGGCCAAAAACAAAACTGTTACCACCATATTCACTGGACTTGGGGGATTACTTTGAAGGAGTCAAGATAGTTATTGATGAATAAATAAATACTTTTTGAATAAATTCAAAATCACGGTTAGTTTTTGATCACACCTCGTACGACCTCAGAGGTGCTCATATAGCAGAAGCGCCTAATGAACAATATTTTAAGCAAGCAGACTCTAATTTCTAAAAATGTAATGATTTTCAAGTATGTTGAAATAGTAGTAAAGTAATCAAAAATTTTTTAAAAGAACAATGAAGGATTTTTTGAATTTTCTTCTATGCATAAACTTAGTACTTGGTAGCATGACCATGATTTTTATAACTTCAATACAACGTCTCTTCATAGAATCTTCGAGACTCTCGCATCTTTTCAAGGGTATGCTCTGCCATACTTCCCGCACTACGGTCCAGAGTTCGTTGTTGTTTTTCGGTTTAGCACTCCATACGGATTTCTTAACGTCTGCCCAAAGGTTTTCAATGGGATTAAGGTCAGAGGATTGAGCTGGCCAATATATGACTTCAATTCTATTTACTCGAAACCACTCCTTTGCTATCCTACTGTTGTGTTTCGAGTCATGATCCTGCTGGATTATCCATTTCAGCAGCATGCGTTCTTCGGCGAATGGTAGCAAGGATAATATTTTTCATTATACAATAGCAAGGTGTTGATCCATTATATTATAACTTTTGTGAATTGGACCCACGCCTCTGTATGAAAATCAGCCCAAACCATAATACTCGATCCGCCTTGTTTCAATGTTTTTGTGGTGAATCTGGAGTCAGTATTAGGTGGACGTCTTACATACTGACCCTTTATCACCATATAGAACTATTTTTGACTCGTCGGTCCACAAATGTTGCACTATTTCTCAATCGGCCAATTAAGGTGTTCTTTGGCATATTTAAGACGTAGTGCTACATGATTTTTATGAAGCGGTACTTTTCGAGGACTTCGGGCATAAAACTTATGTTTACACAGAAGTGTTCTTACTGTATGAACACCGCAGGGCAGGCTTAATACGCTCTTAATCTCCACAGCCGACATTGTCGGTCGTGTCCTAGCGCATCTTACCACTTTTTGTTAAAAACTCTCTGAAAGAATCCGTCTTGTTTTTTTTTTTTGCAAGTAATAGCATTACGTATCATTGTGGCTGAACACCCGACAAGTTTTTCAACTTTCTTTTAGGTCTTCCCGGTGTTTATTAGAGACTGGATCCATTTCCATTTTTCTTCACTGCAGTGCTTCCCGCGGCCCACTTAAAGTTACACAGTCATATTTTTTCATATTTTTTCATTGAATAACAAATAAAATAACCAGAAACTTACTTTTGGTATTGTAAAAATAATAATTTAATAAAATAAAAAACGTGAAAATTACTTTTTTACACCAGCTCATTGTTCACTACTATTTTATTGCTCGCTTATTTAAACAGACGATGCAATATAACTAGCTTTAAAAAATAACGGAAAGAGTTTGACTGTTGAAAGTTGTGCATAACAGGGTCGTTACACTTCAAATAATATAACTTTAAGAATAGTCGACGGTAATATTATAAAGGATACAAAATATAACGCAAAACTCTCTTTGCAAATAGGCACTACTATTTCAATGCTCGCAACTATATATTATATACATAGCGCGTCCCCAAAGTCGCATAAATAAACTCCATTTTTATATATGTCAACTGGTCCTAATAATACCAGAACAGGATCGGTGTACGCTCATATATATCCCTACATATATATAACATCCCCCTTACATACACGCCAACTGGTCCGAAACCAGAACCGGACTAGTACAAACAAATTACGTGGTCCGCAGTCCCCCATTGCAAGCGACCGCTACCCATCCGCGGTACATGCATATACATACAGACATAAACGTAAAGTGATTTTTCGCATTTCGGCAATTCCTACACCTTCGTTATTGGCAATAGCAAATAGGCAACAATCTATGTACATAAGAATACATAAGATACATACGTACATACCCATATACAAATATAAGCTAAGCTAAGGTAGCCGGCATATAAAATATATCACCTCCACACAATATACATATATTACATACTCTCAAGACAGCCGGTTCTACGCACCGGAGTTGACCCGGATTTTATCCGGCCAAGGGCTGTTACCCTTTCGGCGGTCTAACCCCGTTTAGGTCAACAGGTAAAATTAACCATAGCAATGGTTGGAGTCATCTTAAGGTCTGCTTAGGCCTTAAGACCCACAGAGAATGGATCACAAGTTATGTGGCCTCATGCTGCCAGCCCCAAGCACGCCCCCAGCCTCCACGGCAGTGCCTTCAGCACCCTTACCCACTTTAGGTAACCCACAGATCTCTACGGTCTCCTGGAGCTCCCCGCAGCATGACTCCCACCAATCCTCACCCCCATCCTTACCCACAACCAGCTCTTCTTCCTCCTGCCGTTTGAGGGCTATCCAGCAGCTCCTAGTCCCCTGCACAGTCTGTTCCGTGTGTCAGACCAAAGTACGTCAGAACATGACCTCAGTCAGATGCAACTCTTGCTCGGGCTGGTGTCATTTTCGGACGTGCTCTAGCCTGCGCACCACCCGTGAGTGGAATGATGCGTACGTTGCCCCGTGCTGTAGGAGTCTGCCCCGCCTGTCTCTACAAAAACACCGCCAACCAACACCAACGTGCGGAACCAATTTCAGCGGGTAACATAGCAGCAACACACTCCATCCACGCATCACTTCCTCACACCCCGCATCACGAACGTTCCTCCGATACAGACAAGACTTTTACAATTTAACTGCAACTGACTCCGGTGGAAGATCGACGAGATAGTCGACTACATGAGCCGGGAACACCTGTCAATTGCTGGGATCCAGGAAACGAAGCTGACGCTCGCTCGGATCTTCTGAGCCGGGCCGGATACAACATAATACGCAAGGATCGCGAAGGAGACCATGGTAGGGGCTTAACGTTCATCCTACACAACACCCCGAAGTGTCGTCTTATCGACGGCGATATCGACCGCAGGGATATTGCCCTAGAATGTCAGGACATAGCTATCAGGTCAGGCGATGCCGAGCTCTAAATATTTTATATATACTCCTGTTACGAGTTGCCCAGTTGGATATAGCCCTGATATAGGTGCGCTACTCAGAGGCGAAAACCGTTTGGTTTTGGGCGACTTTAACGCGCATCACGATCTTTAGCAGTCTAGCCTGTCAAATGACCGTAGAGGCTTGGAGCTGGCAGAACAGATAGACGATTCGACATTTTGCACAATGAACGATAACACGCCCACAAGAGTTGTAGGTTGCTGGTGTGATAAACAGTATAGTCTGTCGACCTATACTGACACTAGCATCGGACCACTTACTCATACACATCTCGAATGACAGACCGCCGACTTTGCGCATCACCGAACATTCGTTAACTTCAATAAAGCTAACTGGACCGGCTTCATGGAATTCACCGCGAACGCCTTTAGTGCTCTCCCCACTCTATCAGACGTCACTTCTGGTGAACGTTCCTTCCGCACGATCGTCGTGACCGCTGCCGCCCTCTTCATCACGGCAGGTTGAATCGTGGAAACCCTCCCCAATTTCCCGACAGAAGCGGTGGTTTTAGCATCTGGGCGCGACATGCTTCGTAACTCCGACCCCGGGAATCCCCTAATCAGGGATTTAAACGCGGAGATTCGTACTGTAGTGAACAAACGCAAGCGGAAAGAGTGGGAGCAGCACTTAAGGTCCTGTAACCTATCCTCAGGGGCAACCAAGTCGCTGTCTAACCCGACCAGACGCGATGACCGAGTGGAAATTTCATTCGGTGACCGCGCCTCGTCAGACCTGAAACCAGCCAACAAAGGAGAGTCTTATTGGCCGATAACTCTCTTCTCCCCAGTAGCGAAGGCACTTGATGCCGTGCTGCTCCCGACTTTCACCCACCATCTGCGTCCAGCAGTACATCAGCATGGCTTCCGGAAAGAACACAGTACCACAACAGCACTAAACACCATAAACACTCAGATAGTCAATGGCCTAAACCAAAACTGACCTTGCGCGAGAAGTGTCCTGTGTCCACAGTGAACCATTCAGTGCTACTCACGGACATTGAAGAATCCTCATTGTCACCGGGGTTACAGAGGTGGGTCATGGGCTATCTGAGTGGTCGACAATAATCGGTTATATTCCGAGGTGAAACATCGAAATTAAGGAAAATTAAACTAGGGGTTCCGCAGGGTGGTGTCCTCTCCCCACTACTGCTTAATTTTTACATATCGAGGCTCCCTGCGCCAGCAGAAGGAGTTTCCCTAACCTTGTATGCCGATGATTGCACGATACTGGCGTCTGGCCAGGATATTGATGACCTATGTTGGAAAGTGGACTTCCTTGCCGATCTTTCTCACTTCTTCACTGCAAGACAGTTGCAAATACAGCCGACTAAATCCTCGGCTACCCTCTTCACCGGCTGAACGAAGGAGTACATTCGATAGCCTGCACTATTTCACAAAGTGCTCAAAGCGCTAGCCGGCAGCACCTGTGGTAAAGACAAAAAAACCTTGCTGGCAACCTACAAAGCAATTGGCCGGCCAGTCGTAAACTATGCTGCGCCGATCTGGGCGCCGAAACGAACGAGACGCTGTTGAAGAAGTTACAGGTCTGATGTCGCCGGAGCATCACTTGCACAGCGAAGCATCTATGCTACGAGTTAAGGAGCACAATGCTTTGCTGTGCAGGCAGTTCCTACTGGGATGCTACCGTAGGGAGGCGTATCAGAAAGGGAGTACTAGATATGAAGTGCACCATCCAGCAACACGTGCAACAACCGCTGGACAGGACGGCGTACAGACAAGCACTGAACGCCATTCACCAGGAGTTAACACCTTTAAAGACTCCCTTCCCGTGAATGGCGTGCTCGGAGTTAAACCACCACCTATTGCAGACAACGAGCTCGAGCTGCCTCGAGAGATCCCCTTTCCCTTTGGTCTAACCCCGTCGAAACAGCACGTTTCCTGGACCTCCTTTTAGATGACCTCGGTGACCTAGATTGTTTAAGCCTGTCCTAAGCGGTGTTAGGAACCGCTGCAACAACAACAATATTATATACACATTTACATTGCTGTACTTAGACGCCCTGAGACAGTGTGCTACGCAAAAAGCCAAAATAAAAATTATATAATAATAAAAAACTAATTTATACAATATTATAAATTGATAAAATTAAATATAAAAATAAATAAATATATTTATAAATTATCGAATTAAAAAAAAATATATACCATATATACATATATGTTAAACATATATGTATATATATATTCACAATGTAAGAGGACAAAGTAGATAAGCCCCAAACTCTCTATACATCGGGAACTCGAACTCGAACTCGAACTCGAACTCGATTCAAATCCCAAGCGGGAGAGAAGGAGTTCTCACTACTCCATAAAAAGTTCTACGAGCAATCTCAGCTGGAAAAAGTCTGCGCTAAATGGTGGAGCACAAGCGAAGACTCTCATACAAAGGTAGGCCCACACATTTTCAAGGATCACCTGGAAAACCACATAGCCCTGGTGGATGCAGCAAATCAAAATTTGCAGATGTGCAATATGGAGGATAAAAAAAAAACCCGGGAGGCGTGTTCAGATGCATATGAAGCCTTAAACGACAATGCATTGCTGACAAAAATCCGAATTAGCGAATTATTCAGCAAAGTCCTGCAAAGTGCGGATTACTCATACACACATACATCCACTACGATGATGCCACCCCCAACATAGCCCAACTCGTACATGGAGGATACGAAGACTGGCCTTCATTCAGAGATATGTTCACAGCAGTGTACATTAATCACCCCACACTCTCAATTACAAAAGCTGTACCACTTAAGGCAGAAAACAAGACGAAAAACTGCCCTACTCATAAAAAATTACGCCCTCAATGATCTCAATTTTACTCTCGCATGGGATGCTCTCAAGTCCCGCTACGAAAATCATAGAATAGTTGTTGATGGCCAAATCTAGCCCGTATTCTGCATCCATTCAGCTCACACGGAAAGCGGAGAAAGGATACAAGTGATCCAGACTACAATCAACAAATGCCTCTCGAACCTCAAAGCGAATGGAGTAGCTACCGAAAGCTGGGACCCGATATTAATATACCTCTGCCGAAACACTCGCTCTGTGAAATGGACCAATTTCTCACTACAAAGTACGAAGTTTCAGACCGGCTTAGCACATATAGGCCGAATAAATTAAAACCACCCCAACCAAGCTACCCCAAAGAACTTCGGTACCACCTCAATCTCAGAACTATCGGAACAAAACTCAATCGTTCCACACTCAACCCAAAAAGTCGGTTACATGCAAAATATGCTATTCGAACCACTCGATGACAGTGTGTATAAAGTTCAAACAATTGTCCATCCCCGATCGCAATATGTTTGTTAAAGGAAATGGAGATTGCAAAAATTGTTTGGCGTGCTCGCATACAGAGTGAGATTGCAAAAGCAATTTCACCTGCGTATACTGCCGAAGGAGGCATCACTCACTCCTCCATTACCCAGCGAACCCCCAAACGCCAAAAAACTCAGAGCCTCAACCAAACAGTATCACGTTCCAAGTGGCAGTCGAAGTTGAAAAGCCCAGTACCTCTCACAAGCGAGAATGTCAGGCAAGTTATGATAAAACGATATCCTATAAATAGCTTTTTTACATTCAATGAGTAAGTGCGACAGCGAAGCGTTGCAGAGTGCAGCTATACTATTTTATCTTGCTATATATAAGAACCTTACGTCCGTTTAGAAAAATTCAGTAATCTTCAAAAATTTCCAAAAGTTACCAACCGATTGACTTGAAATTTTTGAGCAAAAAATTCGGAAAGTGGACCGGGGACTGGCCTATTCGAAGAAATCTTATTTTTGGTTCGATTTGCTTGAAATTCGGTACATACGTGTAGGTGGCTTTTTGCTTAGATTAACTTCTCCGGGAAGTGGGCCAGGGACTGAATTATTCAAAAAATATTATGTATCGTTCGATTTACCAGAAATTCGGTACATAGGTGGCCTTTTGCTTATATTAACAAGAAGTGGACCAGGGACTGACCTATTCGAAGAAATGTTATTTTTTGTTCGATTTGTTTGAAATTCGGTACATCAGTGGCCTTTTGCTTAGCTTAACAGGAAGACTCTTCTTTTCTTCGAAAAGTACACCATACACTGATCTATTCAAAAAACCTTATTTAAGATTCGATTCACTTCAAAGGTCCATAGGTGGCCTTTTGCTTAGCTTAATACGAAGACTACACTTCTCTCCGGAATGTGGACCAGGGACTGACCTGTTCAAATTCTTATTTATGGTTTTATCTACCTGAAATTTGGTACGTAGGTGGCCTTTTGCTTAGATTAACAGGAAATGGACCAGGGACTTACCTATTCGAAGAAATCTTATTTATGGTTCGATTTGCTGGAAATTCAGTACATAGGTGGCCTTTTGCTTAGCTTAACAGGAAGACTACACTTCTCTCCGGAAAGTGGACCAGAGACTGACCTGTCAGAAAAAAGTTTGTTTATGGATGGATTTACTTGAACTTCGGTTCATAGGTAGCTTTTTGCTTAGATTAACAGGAAGACTAATTTTCTTTTCGGGAAGTGGACCACGGTTTGACCTATTCAAAAAATCTTATTTATGCTTCTATTTACTTGAAATTCGGTATATAGATGTGTAGTTTTTTGCTTAGATTAACAGCAAGACTACACTTCTCTCCAGAAGGTGGACCAAAGACTGGCTTTTTCAAAAAGTCTTATTTATTGTTCGATTTACTAGAAATTCGTACATAGGTAACATTTTACTTAGATGAGCAGGAATACTACTCTTCTTCTTGGGTTTACCTCACATTTTTTACGTCAAATAATTTTTGCTTAGATTTACGGGGAGACTTCTCTTCTATACGGGAAGTGGGCCAGGGACTGACCTATTCAAAAAATCTTATTTATGATTCCATTAACTTGAAATTCGGTACATAGGTGGATTTTTGGTTAGATTAACTGGAAAGTCCAGGAAGTGGACCACGAACTGACCTATTCAAACTCACCTAGGAAAACTACCGCTCTCTTCGGGAAGTTGACCAATGTCAATGGTTAAACCAAAAATATTGCATTCCCACAAGTGTTGAGTAAATAAAAATATGATAAAAAGTTATCCCATTATTAAGAAAATCGCGGCTAAATTAGCGCACTTAATAGTTGTTGGTTAATAATGAATTGAATAATAAAACAACATATTATATGGTTGATATTTGCGCAGTGGTAGAACATTCGCCTGTTAAGTCAGGATCCGTTGGTTCGATCCCTGCCATAAGAAGCCTGATGAAGAGATGTGGTGATCGCCGAAACAGCTGTCACTTCTATCATTTTTCTTTGTTATAAATTATAATTTTCGTTTGTGTTCTCCAAAAGTTACCGACCGATTGACTTAAAATTTCGTGAGAATGGGAAGGTTTTTACGAAAATGGGGAAGTGGACCATTCGAAGAAATCTTATTTATGGTTTGATTTACTCGAAAATCGGTACATACGTAGCTTTATACTTAAATTAACAGGAAGACTACACTTTTCTCCGGAAAGTGGACCAGGAAATGAACCATTTAAAAAAATCTTGTTTATGGTTCGGTTTACTTGAAATTCGGTACATAGGTGGCTTATTGCTTAGATTAATGGGAAAGACTACACTTCTCTCCGGAAAGTGGACAAGAGACTTACCTACACGAAAAAATGGTATGTTTTGCTTGATTTACTTGAAATTTGGTGCATAGGTGGCGGAGAGTGAAGATATGGTCCGTCCGTATTTGAATTTCAGTTCATATCTGGCCTTTTACTTAGATTAGCTGAAAGATTCTACTTCTCTCCGGGAAGTGGACCGGGGACTGACTAATTCAAAAAAATCTTATATATAGCTGGATTTACTTGATATTCGGTACATAATTAACTTTTTGCTAAGATTTACAAAAAGACTATCTCTCCCCGTAAAATGGAACAGGTGATGACCTATTCAAAAAAATCTTATTTACGGCTCGATTTGCTTGAAGTTCGGTACGTAGGCGGCCTTCGGCTTAGATTAACAGGAAGACTACACTTCTCTTTGGAAAGTGGACCAGGGACTGACCAATTCAAAAATAGTTTATTTATGGTTGGACTTACTTGAAATTCGGTACATACGTGTACACGTAGGTAGCTTTTTACTTAGATTAACAGTCTCCGACTGTCACTTGTGCCAGCGGTTCGTTCTCTCTTTTCTCTGTGCTCTCGGTTATATTTTCAAGTTTACGAGTATTTAATTTGAGTTCCTACACCATATTTTAATATTCTTTTCTTATCTTGGTTATTCAAAATTATAATGATATATTAAATAAAAAATAATGCCCTCAGGGTCTTCGCTAGTTTGAGGCAATCGGTTTGCCTTGTTAGCCGACAAATCTAGAATCAAAAAAAAAAAAGAAAAAGAAACTCTTTCCTGAGCTACCCGCTGTGCAAACAAAAAAAATCCCAAGTTCGTGGTATGAGAACCAGTAGATAAAAAACCCCTTTCGCAATACTCTTTTTTTGGTGTTCATCGTTCAATTAATGGTATAAGCAAAGAAATCCAATCGATTTTAGAGCTCCGTGATGGAAATATGCTAGTAGATGCTAATAGTGAAAACGTTGCCGAAAGATTCATCGCCTCGAAAGAACTTCATGGTATTTGTGCTATTAAGGCTAAATACCATAAACATCTCTGCTTTAACAAAGGTACAGCTTATGCTCCATTTCTTAGTTATGTACACGAAGATGAGGTAAGCTCCCAAGGTGTAGTTGGTGTCTAAAAATTTCAAAAAAAGGTAAATGATCGTATGCAACCATCTGGAGTCACCCTTTTAACTTTTGATCTTTTTCACATTCCTGAAAAATTAAATATCGCTTGGCGCAAGGTAAGTGTAAGGCCATATTTTCCCTCCCCAATGCGATGCTGAAATTGTCAGATTCTTGGACGCACAGCAAAATTTTGCAAGCGTTCGTCCGCATGTCAAATCTGCAGTTTGCCTCCACACTTCCCCAACGTTTGAACACGAATCTTTCGCGCAAACTGTTTCTCTAATCAACTTTCTTCTTCAAAAACTCTACTTCTTCATTCACAGAGTCATCTCCCTCATTTTCTTCTATTGCTAAACCAAATACAACTCAACAACCAGAGCATAACCAAACCTCATATCCTCTTACTTATAACTACACCCAGTCTACCCAAATTTCTAACATCAGCGTAAACAATAACACAGTATTCATTGATAATAACGATTCCATGAGAAACTACAATTTAACGCTTAATAACAAATCACAAAACAATAATAATATATAAAAACAATATCCATCTCTCTCAATTGAATTAGACAAAAATATCAAATCAACAGATAATTGTAATTCACAACGTAATATCAGTTCACAAAGAAACTACAATTTATCACTTAATAACAATACAACACCTGATTACACGTCAGAAGACAATAAAAACCTAATATAACAATACTTACCAGACCCAATTGAGCTAAGCGAAAGTTTCACTCAAAAAAAACTTAATTCAACTTCCCTTTCACATATGCAAAACTCTCCCATCTCTTCTAATAATTTCCTTAATAATTACCTTACAAACGAATTAATATTACGTCAAATATAGCAACTATAGTACTGGAAATAAACATAGGGTTTAAAATTGCATTAATAGCCATTTATATCCTTCCAGACCAGAACTTCCAAGCTCAAGACATTTTATCTATTCTTCACAATATTACCACTCCCATGATACTGCTAGGTGATATCAATTCGTGGAGCTCAATGTGGGGCTCTTTAGTAATGAATCCAAGAGGCAAAATTATAGAAGATGTTATTCTTTCCTCTTATCTCATAGTTTTAAACGACAACGCGCCTACATATTTCTCTACAACTTTTACAAACGTGGACATAACACTATCATCCGCAAGCTTGCTCCAAAATGTACATGGACTGCCTTTAGAGATTTACATGGGAGTGATCATCCAAAAAAGGCCTCGATTCATTCCCGAACGTGCCAACTCGTCGAAATTTCAAACCTGTTGAGAAAATCATCGTCAGAATTGCCTGTTGGCTTAAACATAAATAAAGAAGCAGCAACCTGAAAAAAAAAATAATTATATCTTCTTCTGCTCAAACAAACAAAAAAATTGCTTACCTCAGGTATGAAAAGCAAAAATCGTGGACCAAATATAAAAATCAAATAACGGAGCTTAACCTTTTAAATTAGAAAAATGCAAACGCATATTTTAAACGTGAAGCAAAACTTTCTAAAAGAACTTGTTTAGAAGAATTTACATCTTCTATGTATAACCCCAAAATCAAACGCAAAACAAATTTGGTATTATATAAAAACCTTGACGAGCAAACACAAGAAAACTAAGATTTGCTCTCTTTCCACCGAAAACTCTTTTTAACTATAAAGATAGCAAACTTGTTCTCATCGGTACTCGTACTCAATAACTGCTGATTTTCCTGAAACGAAGTTCACTGAAACCGTTCGAAATACAAGGTACAATTCAATCACAATGTCGGCTTCTGCCATAGAAATTTAAAAAATTATAACATTTACTGAATTCGAAGAACTGGTCCAGAAAGTCAAAGGAAAAACCCCTGGTTTTCATATCAAATGCTTAAGCATATGCCCCCTTGCCTGAAATTTAGGTTGCTTCAACTTTTTAACACAATATTTGATCCAGGAATTTACAGTCAATATTGGAAAAACGCCAATATTATACCTATACTAAAGCCAAATAACCCTTTAGATAAAGTAAGCAGTTTTCGGCCAATATCCCTACTATGATGTGTAAGTAAGGTATTAGAAAAAATAATAGCCAAGTGGATCATATGGTTCGTGTTAAAAAATCAACATATAAGCAATAATCAAGTAGCCTTTAAAGCAGGGCAAGGTACTATAGATGCACTCCTCCACTTACGTGTAGAACACTACCTGTAAACTGCTCTATCGAACCGAAATCATACAGCAGTACTCCGTGTAGCCTTCGAAAAGGCATTTGACAGAACAGGAGTGCACGTAGTCTTTCGTCAACTAAATAAATGGCGAGTTGGGAAAAAGTATAAAATTTCGTGAAAAGCTTTCTAACTAACCGCAATGTAAATACTCAGATAGGATTAGTCTTTACAATGACATACAACCGGGTTCACCTATCTCCGTTGTTGTCTTCATTATAGCTTTTGATAAAAACTCAACCCTAGAATAAACTGCATTAAATAAATCACTTCGAAGAATAGTAAAATACATACTGAGTCTTTGAATAATGTTACTAGATCTTTAATATTATTATATTTTTATTTCGATTAACATATATTGCGATAATAAAAAGACTGTCAAAAAACCTGTAGATAAAAAAAAGCAAACAAATACATTCACAATTGTTAACTTTTGCACCAAATACATTATAAATATATAACTTTATCTTATCCTAATGATATTTGGTACACTTTATAATATTTTTTAATTATTCATGACTCAGGCCAATAGCCTCCGCTGCTAGTTGCCTTAATGTTGTAATGTAATTATTTATAATTATATTTCAAATAAATAAACAAATTCTTAGAATAACAGGAAGAACACACTTCTCTCTGTGTGTGGACTAGGGACTGACCAATTCGAAAGTAGTTTATTTATGGATCGATTTACTTAAAATTCGGTACATACGTATAGGTAGCTCTTTACTGAGAAAAACAAAAAGACTAAACTTTTCCTTGGGAAATGGTCCAGGGACTGACCTGTTCGAAAAAAATCTTTCTTATGGTTCGATTTACTTGAAATGTGGCATTTTGCCAAAATTAACAAAGAGAATCTTCTTTTCTACGGGAATGGGACCAAGAAAAAAATTCTTATATCCGTTTGTAACGTAAACTTAAAAATATACCTACCGATTGCCTTAAAAAAATTTCAGATTGTTTCCATAATTCCCAGGAATAATTTTTCCAAAAAAATGTTTCGTGAGGTGGACCGGAACTGCCCTATTCAAAAAAAAAAGCTATTATGTCAATTGACATGAAATTTTTTCAGAATATTTCTATGATTCCTGGGATAGCTTTTTCCAAAAACAAAAATTGCGGGAAGTAGACCGTGACTGACCTATTCAAAAAAACCAATAATTTTCGTTTACGACGGGTGTTTTCGAAAGGTTACCGACCGTTTGGCTGGAATTTTCGTCGGATTGCTGCTATGATACCTGGAAAGGTTTTTACGAAAAAATTACATAAAAAGTTTTATTATTATATAAAAAGATTTTATGTCCGCTTGGATAGATCCACTATTCTCCAAAACTTACCCATCTACTGACTTGAAATTGTGTCAGATTAATTCTATGATTCCTTATGTCCGTTTGTAACGGGTGTTCTTCAAAAATCTACCTACCGATTGCCTTAAAATTTCTCCTATTTCCTAGGAATATTTTTTCCAAAAAAATTTTCGGGAAGTGGACCGTGACTGACCTATTAAAAAAAAACTATAATTTTCGTTATAAGTTTTTTTAATTAGCAAAAGGCCTTGTTTGTTTATAGGATGAATTGAAACAATTATGAATATATAGGGTGAGCCCGAAACTTAATCCCGCTTATACATTTGCAGTCAATTAACGGCTGAAAGTATAGAGGATTTCAAAGCCACTCACTAACCACGCTATTAAGAAAATAACGGCTAAATTAGCGAACTTAATAATTCTTGGTTAATAATGCATTGAATAAGACAATAACAGATTACATGGCTGATGTTGGCGCAGTGATAGAACATTCGCCTGCTAAGTCAGGATCCGTTGGTTCGATCCCTGCCATAAGAAGTCTGATGAGGAGATGTGGTGATCTCCGAAACAGCTGTCAATTCTACCATTTTTCTTTGCTGTATAACAAAAAACATTAAATTCATACAAACAAGCAAGGCCTTTCGCTCACTAAAAAAAAAACTTATAACAAAAATTAATATCATGACCGCAAAAACAATTATGAACTATAATTTTCGTTTGTAACAGGTGTTCTCCAAAAGTTACCGACCGATTGACTTAAAATTTAATTTTTACAAAAAATAATTTTGCGGAAGTAGACCAGAGACTGACCTATTCGAAAAAAATGTATTTTTTGCTTGATTTTCTTGAATTTCGGTACATAATTAGCCTTTTGCTTAGATTTACAAAAAGACTATTTTGCACTCCGGAAATTGGGGTAAGGCTGAACTATTCGAAAAAGTCTTATTTATAGCTGGATTTACTTGAAGTTCGGTACATGGGTGGCATTTTGCTGAGGATAACAGGAAGACTACACTTCTCTCCGGGAAGTGAACCAAGGATTGACTTATTCGAAAAAATTGTATTTATCGTTAGATTTATTTGAAATTCAGTGTATAGGTGGCATTTTGCTTAGATGAGCAGAAAAACTTGTCTTCTCTCTGAGAAGTGAACCAATATCAACGGTAAAACCAAAAATGTTGTATTCCCACAAGTATTGAGTAAATATAGTTATGAAAAAAATATATCTTATGATTAATTTTTTAATTCAATGAGTATTTGCGACGGCGAAGATTTGCGGAGTACAGCTAGTCTTATATATAAAAATGTATTATCCGTTTAGATAGGTGCAGTATATCCCAAAAGTTACCGACTGATTGATTTAAAAGTTTGTTAGATTGTATCTATAGTTCCGGGGAAGGTTTAGAAGGCAAAAAATTTCAAAAAGAGATCCCGGGACTGACCTATTCGAAATAAACTCGTATTTGTTTACAGAACCGGTATTCTCCATAAGTTAACGACCGATTGACTTGAAATTTTGTCAGATTGCTGCTATGATTCGCGGGAAGGTATTTACGAAAAAATTTTGAGGAAGTGGGCCAGCGACTGAATTATTCAAAAAAATTTTATTTACTTCTCGATTTATTTGAAATTGGGTATATAGGTGGCTTTTTGCTTAGAAAAGAACTGTCTTTTCTCCGGGAAGTGGGCCAGCGACTGACCTGTTGGAAAATATCTTATTTATGTTATTTATGGTTCGGCTTACTTCTAATTCGGTTTTTAGGTGGCTTTTTGCTTAGATTAACAGGGAGACTACACTTCTTTCCGGGAATAGGGCGAGAGAATAACCAATGCGGCAAAGCAAATTAATGATTAGGATTACTTGAAATTTTTTACATGAACGGCTCTGAATGGCTCTTTGTTTAGATTTACACTAAGACTTTTTTTCTCTCCTGGAAATGAAGCAAAGACATACCTAATCGAAGAAATCTTATTTTTGGTTCGATACGTATATGTTTGAAATTCGGTATAAATGTGGCTTTTTGCTTATATTAAGAGAAAGTCCACACTTGTATCCGGGAAATGGATCTGGAAGTATATTTATTGCTCGATTTACTCGGTTAATAGGTGGCCTTGGGTTGACTGATTCGAAAAAAGTTTAGTTGTGGGTGGAGTTATTTGAAATTCTCCGGGAAGTGGACAAAAGACTAACCTATTCAAAAAAATTTTTTCTATGGGTGGATTTACTTAAAATTCGGTACATAGCACAGTGGGCCAGGCTGCCCAGCTAGCGGAACTTTAGTAATAACTCGAGTAAACAAAAACAGATTTGACTGTAAATTTATATTTTGGACTTTTAATAAATTTATTATATATTTCTCATCAGAAATTAATCGGAATCGGATGAATCTGACGAATCTGATTTATTTAAATTGTTTTCGAAATTAATCAAAAGCCCAGCCACGGTTTTATCAAAATTGAATTTTTTGCAACTAGTGTTAGAAGTTTTCGACATAGCCGTTATATACGGATCCGATGAAACAAGTAAGCCGTTCATAACATCCTCCATTGTATTACTCCTTTTGTCCGTACGGGAATGGTTTAGTGGAGTGTTTCTGAAATCTTTGTTCCTGGCTTCAAGTGCTTCTTCAGACAGTATACCAATAGGAAGTGCAACACTGTTGATGATGTCTGATGACGGCATATAAAACCAAGGATATTTTTCTACAAAGATTTCAGCTGTTTTGTTTGCATATGAGTTGAATAAATTTGTATTGACTTGGTGTCCGCTAGCCATCACCCTTAAGATCACACTGAATCGGTATATGAGTTCTTCACAAACTCCAGTAATGCCAGCAACCAAACTCGGTTGACTAAAAAAACGTCTAGCAGTATTCCCATTGTTGGTATTTCCACTGCCCGCCATAGGAATGTCTACCAATAATCCCATCTAATTTCTTAGCTGCAATTGGATTTCTGATTTTTTTGCTTCTACGATGTCCTTGTCTTCGTTACGAACTTGCCATTTCTCTATTGGCAGTCTGTAAGCAATATGTAAGATACACTCAAAAAACCGTATCCATGCATGCAGAGTTGATAGTCCATATTTCAAAAGATCTGCATCAATTGGATAGCTTTTTACCAATCTAATATTATTCATATTTTTTGGTAGTGTTCTACAAATTCCACATGTCTGAGTAGATGCATCAGCAAGAGCGCTAAATGTTTTGCCATCTAGCATGCCAAGTGGAATAAAGCACGCGCTTTGGGGCTGACATTTCACCTAAAAAGTGCAACAGACTTTACAGTTGGTCGAAGTTGGATATAATTCTGAAAAAATCAACGACACAAAGACTCACGCGTTACATAAATGCTAAAATCAGCTTGAACAAGAGTAAACAAGGTTAGTTATAGTCCAAATATGCTAGTATCAAGCATAATGCCATACCTGGTGAAATAACAAACTTCGAACACTTTTTTTTACTAAACATAAAAATACGGGTCACAAACACATTGTTTTTATTTAGAACATATAATACCTTTTCCTAAAGTTAACAGAAGTTGTTGAATCAATTTGTTTTACTTCGTTTCAATTGAAGGTCAATCAACAAACACGAAACCGTTACGCCAAATATTTGCAGACCACGCGCTGAAACATATGTTCACTTTGAAAGCTCACAGCTGATCATGTGAACAGACAAAAACTTTTATACAAACTCTTATATGCTCAGACGGATATTGTCAGTTAAAAAAACCAAAAAAATACTATATTTAAATATTTAAAAATGTGACTTTTGTCCCACTAGAAAATTCATCTGGCCCACTGTGCATAGGTGGCACTTGCATAGATTAACAGGAAGACTCTTTTTTTCTCCGGGAAGTGGACCAGGGACTGACGTATTCAAAAAAATCTTATTTTTTGCTCGATTTATTTGAAATTCGGTAAATAATTACCTTTTTACTTAGATTTTCGAAAAGACTATTTTTCTCATACAAACGAAGTTTATTTATGCCTCGATTTAGTGGAAATTAGGTACATAGGTACCCTTTGGCTTAGATTAACAGGAAGACTACTCTTTTCTCCTGAAAGTGGACCAGGGACTGATCTATTCGAAAAAAGTTTATTTTTGGATGGACTTAATTGAAATTCGGTACACAGGTGCCGTTCTACTTAGGTTAACCGGAAGGCTTTTCTTTTTTCCGGGAAGTGGACATGAGACTAAACTATTCGAAAAAAATTTATTTATGGCGGCACTGTGAGCAGCTCGATATTCGTTCGTTGCTCAACTGCTCAAATGATAATTTGAAATATTTCAAATTTAAATTTTGTTTGTCAAAATTTCTTCAGTATTCCAATGAGTTTTACACTTTGCATGTATAAAATTAAAACTATAAAAAACAGTTCTGGGAAGAAAGTCTAATTTTTGATCTAAAATGCTCGAAAAAGCTTGAATTGCTCGAGCTCAAGCTCGAACAGCTCGTAAATGTTCGAACAAAATCTTGAGCTCTAGTAGATAGGTGGCTTTTTGCTTAAGTTAATAGGAAGACTACTCTTCTCCCCGAAAGTGGACCAAGGGCTGACTGATTCGATAAAGGCTTAATTATGGCTGGAGTTACTTGAAATTCGATACACAAGTGGCTTTGTGTGTAGATTAACAGGAAGACTCTTCTTTTCTCCGGGAAGTGTGCAAGAGACCAGCCTATTCCAAAAAACTTTACTTATTGCTCGATTTATTTCCAATTCGGTACATAGGTAGCTTTTCTACGGGAAGTGAACCAGGGACTGACCTATTCGTAAAAATCTTACTTATGGTTCTCTTACTTTGAATGTGGTCCAGGGTCAGACCTATTCGAAAAAAATATGTCTTTTGCACGATTTACTTGAAGTCCTGTACATAGGTAGCCTTTTGCTAAGATTAACAGGTAGACTATATTTCTCTCCGGAAAGTGGAGCAGGGACTGACTTGTAGGCCGTTCCCACCAAGCGTAAACTCTGTGTTTGCAGCCGCTAGCGTGTTTAGTCTTAAATAGCACTCTAAAGACTTGTCAAATGCCATAGATATATGTATATACTCATAACACAAACCTACTTCTAACTCACAATTCACAGCGTGTTTTAGTTGAGTTTGCATGTTTTTTATTATTTGCGACTGACAGCAATGACCATTTTACGTAAATTTTTCTTTTATTATTTATTTTTATCGATATACGGCAGCAAAGTTTTACATACTGTCAATATTTGAATATATTTTTGTGATTGTGTGAGATTAGTAATGTGGAGGTCGCGATAGCAGAGTGGTTAGCATTGCGTACTGCCATTCGGAAGGTCCGGGTTCAAATCCTGGTGTCGTACCATCATCCAAAAAGTTATAGAAAATTAATTTAAATAAAAAATTAAGCTAAATTTTCTTATTGCGTAGTGTGAACATCAAGACGCAAAACCACAAAAGCTCTGCCGAAAATCGGTTCAGCGGTTACAAAGCGTCAATTATATCCATATATACATATAAGAATAAATTGCTGTTTGTTAGTCTGGCTAGAACTCGAGAACGGCTAAATGGATTTATCTTATCTGGATCTCGATTTGTTCGTGGAGGTCTAGGAAAGGTTTAAAAGGTGCGAAAAATTCGAATAATTCGGGAAAACCCTTAAAACAGCCTTTTCTATATATTTTCCAAAAATCTCCGAAAGTTACCGACCCAATGACTTGAAATTTCACCAGATAGTTTGCATGATACCTGGAAAGGTTTACAAGAAAATAAATTACGATAAGTGGACCATGGAGTGACCTATTCGAAAAAACTCTTATGTCGCCGCGGAACGGGTATTCTCCAAAAGTTACGAACCGAATGACTTAAAATTTTGTCAGATATGATTCTATGATTCCTGAGATGGTTTTTTCCAAAAAGAAAATTCGGAAAGTGGACCGGAGACTGACCTATTCAAAAAAACTCTTATGTCAATTTGTAGTGGGTGTTCTCCAAAAGTTAACGGCCGATTGACTTTAAACTTCGTCAGACTGCTTCTTAAATACCTGGGAAAGGTTTTCCGAAAAATAATTTTCGGGAAGTGGACCAGGGACTGACTTACTCGAAAAAATCTTATCTAAGATTCGATTTACTTGAATCTCGCTACATAGGTGTCTTTTTGCTTGGATTAACAGGAAGATCACAATTCTCCCAGGGAAGTGGACCAGGAGTTGACCTATTGGAATAAAGTTTACTTATGGTTTGATTAACTTGATATTCGGTACATAGGTAGCTTTTTGCTTAAGTTAACAGGAATATTCTTCTTCTCTACGGGAAGTGGACCAGGAACTGAACTATTCAAAACAATCTTATTTATGGTTCGATTTACTTTAAATTCGGTACATAGATGTTTTTTTTAAGATTAACAAGAAGACTACAATTCTCTCAGAGAAGTGGACCAGGGATTGGACTATTCAAAAAATCTTATTTCTAGTTCGATTTTCTTGAAATTCGGTAAATAGGTGTCTTTTTGCTTATGCTAACAGGAAGAGTTTTCTTCTCTCTGGGAAGTAGACTAGGAACTGACCTATTCGAAGAAAGTTTACTTATGTCTCGATTTATTTTAAATTCAATTCGGTACATAGGTAGCTTTCTGCTTAAGTTAACTTCTGTCCGATAAGTGGACGTGGACTGACCTATTCGAAAAACTCGGACTACAATTCTCTCCGGGAAGTGGACCAAGGACTGAACTATTTGGAAAAAAGTTTCTTTTTGGCTCAATTCGCTTGAAATTCGGTACATATGTAGGTGAGAAAAATTCGAATAATTATCGGGAAACCCCTAAGAACAGGTATTTTCTATTTCCCATACAGACGTTTTCTAAATAAAATGTAGAGGAAATTTGGATTTTTACGTATTAAATTATTATCACTTACTGTTGTCTTAGCAATGTAGGTGTGCTCCTAACGTCAAGGAGTCAATTTGCAATTTGTTATCTTTGCACAAAGTTCAAATTAAATCATATGTATCAAAATAGTATTCGCGTGCTCGTTGGAGGATTTAATGTTGCATTCCGAAACTCAACAAGAGTGAATCGCGAACGCGACAAAATTGCATAGGCACAAAATGTAATAGATCATTAGTAGTACTGATTTCCAATTTGTTCAGCTTCGCGAAATCTAATTTTAGTTAACTTCAGTTATTAATTTATCAGATAATTTTTTTTAAATTGATTACAATTTACGATGCCGAGGATAAGACGACCTGACTCAGGTCGTCACAGTCAATAAAATGTGCTAAGAGCTACCTCACATGCTATCCGCACTGATGACAAGAGAGAGGCAGATCAAGAAAATAGTCGTACTGCTATGGCAGAATTGCGTTATTTTGAGAGGGACAATGAAGTTGAACGTATTCGTGCACATCAAACACAACAACAGCAAGCACAACATAAGGAAATTGAACTGATCCCCAGATACAGTGCTCCTGTGATTCTTGAACGAGCTGCATTCCACTATGATCTGGCAATTGATTATTGTGCCGACAAATCGGTAACAAATGGGGAAATGAAAGTAATTTGCAAAATTGTAAGACATTAAAATACACTGGTGAATCTACCGGATAATGTTGTGCTGGGGCAAAGTAAAATTGTAAAGTAAAATTGCTACAATTAGTGCCACCACCAGATCCTTTACGCTCTTTAGTTTCAGGGATTGGATATGATCTTAAGCACTTCTTGGCCAACATTCAGAAATATTAGGTCAAGTAAAAGGTTCGTTCGGTTTTTTTTATTGATTTTTCTATTTATATAGATAACTTTGTGTACATTTGTCCGATTTAAGTCAGTTTAAACCGTTTTGTTCGTAAACTTGTTGCCAACGAGATGCCAACTTCATTATACCCCTCTCGTAGAAGGCTGCGTCCCAATTGGCAAAAAACTCGGAGAGCTATTTTTCACAGGCCTCTCCTGAGGCCAACTTCTCACCGTTAAGCGCGTTCGCCATGGGCAGAAGAGTATGGTAATCACTTGGTGCCAGGTCCGGGCTATAAGTTGGGCGCATTAGGACCTCCCATCCGAGCTCTTGGAGCTTCTGTCGCGTCACCGATTTCGCTTGACGTGGTCGTAAGTGATCCACTTTTCATCGCCAGTCACCAAACGCTTCAGAAAATGATTTTGTTGCGATTCAGCAGCGATTCGCAGATGGAAATTCGGTCAATCATGTTTTTTTTTGTGTTAGTTCGTGTGGCACCCAAACATCGAGCTTCTTTTGAATCCAAGGTTATGCAAATGGTTCCAAACGGGTTTCTGGCTTATCTTTAGTTTTTCAGCAATTAAATAAGTGCTTACGTGACGATCTGTTTTCACTATTTCCATGATTTTATCACAATTTTCGGCGACAGGCCTCCCGACGCGTGGTGCATATTTGACATCGCAATTACCGGAACGGAACCTAGCAAACCACTTTTGTGCTACACGTTCGTTTACAGTATCGGGCCCATAAACTAAATTAATTTTTTCATCCGCTTCGGCTACTTTTTCGCCTTGATCGAAGAAAAATTGTAAAATTTAGCGAATTTTCTCTTTGCTGGTGTCCATCTTTGACGAGCGCTCACAACTAATGAGTCAATCAATCGAAAAACTGTCAAAGACAAACTTTTAGCGCGAATAAACACGTTTTCAGCGCCGTATAGTATTACATGATGCGACACATAACACTAGTACTATGGCCAATTACGCCATCTCTTAGATAAAATCCGAATGAACTTTTTAATTAATATAACAGCTGTTTCCAGATGACATCATTTGGCGCTACACATATTATAAAGAACAGTTTCTTGCCCACTTGTACTAAAATACATAGATCGGAAATAATTAACGGACAAATTTTTAAAAATTTACAAGGAAAAATCTATCACTTACTGGGGGCACTGTTACCACTACCTGGTGCAGATCATCAATGTTTACAAATTTATTTTATGGGCAATTCAAATGCCGAAGTTGATAATCATTGTGCTCACAATCCAACAGTGAAGAGAACCATTGTTCAAGAATTACAAATGTTTCTTCATCAGAATAACAATTTAGTAAACATGTTCAAAATAGCGTTAGATCGGATACCATCTGTTAGCTATCATATTGTCATTCGAGCTGACAAAACACCTTTTGGTTAACACACAAGGAGGTTTATGGTAATTCACCTACCATTGACGAAGTGCATGTTGTCATTATTTGAGAAAATTTACAATCTAGAGATGTTGTGCTTCATCGTCGGAAGCGTGATTTAAAACGAGTATCTGAAACACACAGGAGTTATGATGCATTACAATATCCTTTGATTTTCTGGCAGGGGGAAGATGGATACCAATTTAATATGAAAATGGTAAATCAAGTAACAGGTAAATAAAGAAAAAGAAAAAATAATATTTTTAATTTCAATACATCTAATCCACAAATTAAACATTTATCATTTTCGATTGCAGGCGCTGAACAGCTGATAAAAGTGAATACATAGGAGTATGTACATATACGAGCCCTAACCACTATTGGTTGGTACGGCAAGGTATTTTTTGAAAATACAATT
The DNA here is from genome assembly GCA_037013455.1 of Ceratitis rosa. Lineage (NCBI taxonomy): Eukaryota > Metazoa > Arthropoda > Insecta > Diptera > Tephritidae > Ceratitis > Ceratitis rosa. The sequence goes on along the minus strand of JAWMAG010000108.1, from coordinate 1,086,462 downwards.
TCCAATGACATTTTTCCATGGTTAGGTGATGATGCATTTTCATGTTTATACCTTTTGGAAGGGTTGTTTTATCATCTTTAATTTCATATTAAAACATACACGTACACATGTTACATATACAAAATCTGAAAAGATCAATTAAAGAAAAAACACTTTCATAATACATGAAATAATTTTGACCATTATTTATTGCTACGGCCACACTATTTCTCAAATAAAACTGTAGAAAGTATAAATGTAAGAAAACAATGGAAAAATAACGGTAAATATAATATTGTGAAGAAGATAAAGCAATAGCGTATGACTTAGTTGTTGTTTCACTTTAATTTCACAGATTTTGTGCACGATGGCACGTGGAAAGCCAGTTTGTGAGCAGGTTCGAGTTTTAATGATAGAAAAATTTAATTTGGGCAAAAGCTATGGAGAAATATCAAAAAGTCTTTCGCTTTTTAAGTCTACGGTTCAAAATGCAGTGCAAAATTATAAAAAAACGGCAATGTACACAATAATACAGCGCACCGATGTAGAGTCTCAAAAACTACTTCCCGTGACAAAAGAAGTTTTCGGCTGTAATAAAGCACAATCGGCAAAGCACTGTAAGAGATATAGCGGCAAAATATTCTGCAAATATTGTAAAACGTGAATGAATTTTCCAGCAAATGAAAAGAATTGGATATGGCTTCTTTAAGGTATGGTTGCATCTACTGCTTCGCAAAACAGAAGATTTTGTGTTTATAATTAATATTTATTTACATTAATATTATTAGGCCAAAGAAAAACCTTTGCTTACAGCTTTCCAAATGAAAAACCGATGGCTATGGGCAAGACAAAGACAGAACTGTGTACAGAGATAGTGGGACTCCATTATATTCAGTGGTGAGTCCAAATTTGATGCCTGTGTCGGTGATGCTCGAAAACTGGTTCTACAAAATCGAACAGTGTCGAGTGTGGGAATGCATATCAGCCAAAGGTGTTTTATAGATGGAACTGTAAATGCAGAAAAATACCAGAGTATCTTACAAAATAACCTCATTTCATCAATACCAAAGCTTTGTTACAATGGGAAGTAAACCTTTCAATATGATGGTGCATCTCCGCACGCCGCAAAAACGACAAAATAATGGCTTCGAGAAAATTGTATTGATGTCCTAGATTGGCCATCATCATGCCCAGATCTATGTCCAATAGAAAATGTATGGGCAAGAAAATGTAAGAAAGCTAAGAAATGACACACAGCATACTCTGTTTGGACTAAAGTCAAAGATCCAGGAAATTTTGGACTCTATAACTCCAGAACAATGTCTTAACTTAGTAAAAACTATGGATAAGAAAATTAAAGCTGTTATTAAAAATATAGGAGATGTTACTCAGTTTTAAAAGACAAATATTGGTGCCGTACCAATTAATAATGGTCAAAATTATTTCGTGTATTATTAAAGTGTCATTGGAAATTGTATTTTCAAAAAATACCTTGTCGTACCAATTAATAGTGGTTAGGTCGCGTATTGAAATACAACGGACTATGAACGTTTTTATATTTTAACATTTTCTAATATACAATTCACTATCTTTTCGAATATGTTTTTCAGTTGAAAATATGGAAGAAAATACAGAAAACATCATCACCGCAGTCGGAACATTCGGAAAGTCCAATGGCAGGATGTGGCAGATTTTTTGAAGATACCGCGATCGGAAGTGTCTGCCAAGTTTCTTAAAGCAGGCCGAATCTACCACTGCTTTGTCTTTCTTTGGAGACTTCCCTATTTGTTCCACGCTTTTAAGCTCGTTATAAGACAAAGCGCCGCCGTTGCAAAAACAATTTTTTCATATTACTGTTCATTTTAATACTTTTTTGAATACGATTATATTTAAACAAGTTAGCTGTCAAAAACTGTCGGTTTACATTGACAACTAAGATGAAAAGGGCTGCCAATCGCAAAATACGAAAATTTGACGAAAGTTTTTGCCATGCACTACTTTACCGACATTTGGTCAGTTTCTTTGATGTAATGAAAATGAATTTGACATCAAATTCGCAGCTGTCACTTGATGTCAGCTTATGATGTCATAAATATGACCAAATGAAAACCAGACATTAGAAGCAGAACATAGCGGTCCTGGTCGACGACGACAGCATACAAGTCGAGCAGCGAATTGGCGGTGAGAATTTAAATTTTGATAAATAAAGACGAAGCGGTAAAGAAGCAGTGTAAGACGGAAAGCAGAAAATAAATTTTAAGGTAAAGAAGTTCCGATTAAAAATTATCGAAATCCGAGAGGAGCGAAAAATATAAAAAGGAGAAGAAGAAAGAAGATAAACAAGAGCAGAAGATAAATGTATGGGAAAGCAATTAAGTGGTTGTTTAGCAAAACAAAAAATAAAAAGAATAATTCATACATACATACATACATATTTGAACTAACATATTTGAAAAATGTAATAAAATTTTGAAATTCTTATGAAATACGTTTTACATATAATCATTGAAACTTACTAAATTACTCAAAATTATTAGAGTATAATTTCGAACTTACTGATTTGTGTTTTATATATTTGTAATACATATGAATATTGTAAACATTAATATAGACAGTGAAGTGGACGTGGAAGCTATTTTAAAATGACAGTATCAACTTTAAAAGACAAGTTAAGGGAGATGGGGATAGGAGTAGGCGTACGTAAACATAAGCTCAGGGAAAGATTTAGTTTAAGCGCCCGCTTAAACCAACATAAAATCTGCATGTAACTGCCGTGCGCGTGGAACTACCCGTCTGTTCCCACTATTTCCGTGTGTTCCATCACACGCCAGTTCCTTTATCCTTTTTGCCTTGAATTTCGTTAGCCGATCGACAGCTTAGCGGCGGCCGTTCGAGCTAACGAAAAACCAATCTTAAACCTACAGCACTCGCTCGCGTACGGCAGCATTTAGTCCACGGATACGAGGGTTGCTATATATATATCTGGCCAAATAATGAAAACACGAATATTTATCAACGAAAATGGTTTTATTGTTTTTCAAAATATCCTCCATCAAGATTTATACACTTTTGCATGCGCTCAAACCAATTTTCGAAGCACTTTTTCCACTCCAATTGAGACACCTCCAAAACATGGTTTTTGAATGCTTCAACAGCATCTTCTGGCGACGAAAATCGTTGACCACGCATTATTTTCTTGATGTGTGGGAATAAAAAGAAGTCATTGGGTGCCAAGCCAGGGCTGTACGGCGGTTGACCTATCAATTCGACGTTTTGGCCGGTCAAAAAGCCGCTGGTTTGAGCCGATGTGTGAGAGCTCGCATTGTCATGGTGCACAATGATTCGTCTTGTCTTGTTCGTTTTTCGAATATCTCCGAAGACTTCCGGCAAACAAATGGTGGTGTACCACTCAGACCTACGTTGCTCAAGCGGAACAGTCGCCACATGGCCAGTTTTGCCGAAGAAACAGGCGACCATTTGCTTCAAAGTGCTTCTTCCACGAACAACTTTCGTTGAATTTGGTTCGTCTTGGAAGACCCACACGGCAGATTGCTGTTTTGTTTCGGGTTAATATGTATAGATCCATGATTCGTCACCTGTGACGATCAAACGTCTTTTGAAGCATCGCGATCGTGTTTTTTCAGCATTTCTTTACACCAATCCACACGAGCCTTTTTTTGAGCGATTGTCAAATTGTGCGGGATCCAACGAGAACAAACCTTTTTTACGGCCAGGTGTTCATGCAATATCGAATGTATGCTGGTGGGAGAAATGCATAGGCATGCCTCTATCTGAAGGTATGTTACATGACGGTCTTGCATTATCAGTTCACGTACGGCATCGATGTTTTCTGGCACAACGGCTGTTTTTGGACGACCTTCACGGAATTCGTCTTTGAGCGAGCGTCGGCCACGATTGAATTCGTTGTACCAGTTTTTCACAGTGCTATAGGATGGTGCTTCATAGCCATACAAAGATTTAAGTTCATCGATGCACTCTTGTCGTGATAATCCACGTCGAAAGTTGTGAAAAATGATCGCACGAAAATGTTCACGAGTTAATTCCATTTTTTGGCCGAGATGAATTTTTTAATTCCCAGTAAATAAAACAATGCACAATTAAATGACAAAACGTTCTGAGTGATGTTATGCTAAAAAATGTCAAACTTTCCAATGGAAATGTCAAATTGCACCTGGCAACACTTAGTGTTGCCTAGGCCAGACCTATATATACAATAGCAGCCTACGTTCTTCTTTGTAGTTAAATTAAATTAGTAAATCAGTGAATATTAATATTCAAGTGAAATAAACATACTGTGAAGTTTAATTAAACATTTAATTAAAGTACTTTTTTATTTAAACTTGGGTCCGCTCGAAAGTGTGCAAAGAAAAGTGGTTTTAAAAATAGACACATACATATATACATATATCAAAAAAAAAACAAGTGGTGAAAAAACAAAAAAAATTCTATTAAAGAAAATAAAAAATTTAATAAATAAAAAATATAAAAACATATACACATTGCTAAAAACAAAAAAAAATATATAGAATAACAAAACACAGTGTCCGAAAAGAAGGTGTCAAACACATACAAAAAAAGGCTATTAACCTCTTACATCAACTCTACAACATCACGACTACAAAGGTAAAAAGAAGGAAGTCACTACAACAACAGAAACTTGCCACAAGTCACCAACAGTAAACAACACAGCAAAACAGCACTACAGCAACAAAACACACAAAAAGCGAAGTAATACGCCAGGGCCAAGTACTAAGTAGGCACTCCTTTAATTTCCAAAATATTCCTATACCAGGTGTGTTAATTTTTTCGATAAAGAAAACACTTAATTTTCAGAGGAATCTCAAAATTTTTTTATTTAAAGTTTAACCATTGGTTTCTACACATTTCGCCCATCTCTCAGGCAAATTATGGATACCATTGCAAAAAAAACTTTTTCTCTTTCGAGGCGAACCATTCGACGAGCCGTTTTTCGACTTCTTCAAAATTAGCGAAGCACTGCTCTGCAAGGGAGTGTCCCATCGATGCGAAAATGTGATAGGCGGACGGAGCGAGGTCTGGAGAGTACGGCGGGTGCGATAATATTTCTCAATTAAGTGTTTTTAATGTGTCTTTCGCTAGTTTAGCGGTATGAGACGGCGCGTTGTCATGTTGCAAGATAACTTTGCCATGTCTTCGGGCCCATTCCGGCCGTTTTGCGATCAACGCATGATTCAAATTGATCATTTGTTGTCGGTAGCGATCCGTGTTCACCGTTTCACCAGGTTTTAACAACTCGTAGTACACCACACCACACTGGTCCCACCAAACACAAAGCATTGTTTTACGGTCAAAGCGAATTGGCCTTGCAGTCGATGGGCCAGCTTCACCAGGGGAAAGCCATGATTTTTTTCGCTTCGGGTTGGTACCCCGTGACAACACGATGCAGAAAAGATTTCCTTTCGAACCGTTGAAACAGCATTTCACAAACGATTTTTCGATTTTCCATTTTAAACGGTGGCAAATTGCTTCTCGAGTCACATGTAGTGTTTCTGCCAAGTTTTGTTGCGATTGGGTTGGATCAACATTCAATTCCTCGTCTTCGAACTTTTTCGCTGCACCAGGATGTTCATTGTCTGTCAAATCGAAATCTCCACTTTTAAATTGATGAAACCATGTCTCACATGTTCTAATCACTGGAGCATGTTCACCATAAGTTTCTACCAGCTTTAGCTGCCTTTGAAATAAGAAAAGCAACGAATGCCGCAAATGCGATTTACTTGGAACGAAACTCGACATATTCACTGAGGTAAACAAATATGACGCTATTATTTTGGCGGAATGTGACTTGCGTATTTTTGTAGGTTAATGTCAATAGCAAAAAATTACATACATGCCAAATCATAGAAATTTATACATATTGCTAGCGACATCTACTAGTAAAACCGGCACACTTCAACAAACACACCTGGTATTTTTTTCAATATACCTATATTAGACAGTAATAGAAAACTGCAATCGGGGACAATATTTTTCCTAAAACGGGAATTCTCTTCCCGCCAAAATTTTCTAAAAAATCCGTAATTTTTTTTTCTATTTGCAGTTTTTTAAAGTCCGTAATTTTCCTCGATTTTTTTATATGTTTTAAATACGGTAGAAGAAGGTGTTAGCGCCAAATTTCGCGAAAATACAGCATCCAAACTGTATAAGTTTCGCTTATGTACAAATATACAAACCCATGTGTACGTATACCCAAATATATAATTGCAGTTTTCTTGCCTACTTATGGTATCTTGCAATCTTTTTATACGAAAACACAAAATTCTAATCGTCGGCATTGTCAACTTTTCTCCATGGATCAATGACCCATAAAATACAGCATAAGGACACAATAGCAGAAAATTAAAAATATTCACCACTTTGCTAAAAGAGCGCAGCATTAAAGAGCTAACATTACTGCAAGTGATCGACTCCCTACATTCTTCCGATTTCCGCTTTGTGCGATATTCGCTCTCGACATTACAAGAGAAGCATATATTGTGTGTATGTTTATCTTCTAAACATTGGGCACACACGCGCACCTTATTACTCTTTGATCTGCTCATATTGTTTTTCAATATATTATTGTTTTATGCGCTCTCTTCGTTGCCCGAGCGGCTGAGGTCAAAATATATGTTGACATATATATACACAAATACGTATATACCAATATAGCCGTGTATATTCAAACAGCTGTTGTAAAGGGTGGTTAAATTGTAAGGGCCGATGTTGAATGTGAACCACACCTAAACGCCAAGTTTTTTTCCGAATTTAATTTGACGTTTCAGTCTCCGACTGATACTCACCGCGAGTGGACGTATTTTCAGACTGTGTTTCTTTCTGTGCTTTATCAGCGCTCTGCTTCTTACTTAACACTATTCTTTTGTGTTCGTGACTTTAAATTTCAAACGATACACGTGTTTTTCTCTTTGTGAGTGCTTGCAGAAAATATTTCCCCAATGGCCCCTGGGCCACCAAATTTGGGGGACAATAGGTTCGCTACGCTTGCTGAACGTCCCCAAACCAAACGTAAAAAGACATCATATAAGCCTCTAATATTCCCTGAATTACCAAAAACTAAGCAAGAAAATCCAAAGTTCATTACAATATCAACAATTGACTCAACTAAGCCATTATCAAAGTACTCCTGTTTTGCAGTTCATAAAGCATTGGAAGCGGTAAGCAAAGAAATAGTTTCCATTTCCGAACTACGGGATGGTAATTTGTTGTTGCTCGTTAAAACCCCAACCATTGCACAAAAATTCTTAGCGACGAAGCGATTGAATGGAATATGTGAGGTAGAGGTAAAGTTTCATGATAATCTCAATTTTTCAAAAGGTACAATATATGCACCATGCCTAAACGATGTCCCTGAAAAAGAAATTCTAGAAAACTTGAAAAATCAAGGAGTGGTAGGAGTGTACAAATTTAAAAAAAATGTGAATAATACCCTACAACATTCCGGAGTACAACTCCTCACATTTGACATGTATAAATTACCCGAAAAAATAGAGGTTTCATGGCGCTCAGCCCGTGTAAAACCATATTTCCCAAATCCCATGAGATGTAAATCATGTCAACTTTTAGGGCACACCATTAAGAGGTGCAATAACAAAGCTGCTTGTGCCACTTGTAATTTCCCTCCCCACGGCTCAGAACAATGTTTACGCACTTTATGCGCAAATTGTGCCGGTGAGCACCCATCATTTTCGAACACATGTCCAAGGTACATTCAAACAAAACAAATTCTCAAAATCAAAACTGAGAACAGATGTTCGATGCGAGAAGCTATTAAATTACACAAAGCACAAGTGCCAAGTCTACCAAACATCTCTTTCTCCCAAATGGTAAAGCAAAATCATCAAAATCAACAAAAAGAAAACAAGAACTCTAACAATACCACTGCAGAAACCATTCATACACCTTCCGTACCCACAAGCTCTCCTCCCCAAGTACCTCACCCTGAAACTGCTGAGAGCATTAACACTGCTCAAACATCTCTTACTCCAAGTCCCAACGACGACTTACATCCTCCACCAACCTCCTCTTTCGATTTTCAATCAAATGCCACCCCACAAAATAACAACACTATAATTCCTAACAACCAACCTCTCTCTTATAGTGCTCTCAATTCCACCTTCCAAAGCATTCTTAGCTACGCTAACAACTACACAAATCAAACAACTAATCTCTCTCATCAATTTATAAGCGAACTACAATCTCACCACACTGCTAACGCTTCTCTCAACAAGTCACAAACCAACTCAATAACAACTCAAGAGTACAGTCTACAAGATGATGATCAAACTATGCCAACCTCAGACGACGAAAAAATGTAATCCATTTTTCTCTGTCCTTTGATTCGTATTTTTACTAAATGTTTAACATACTACAGTGGAATATAAATGGCTTCTACAACAACTACACCGAACTTGAAATTCTCATTAAAGAAATCTCCCCACACTTCATTGCTTTACAAGAAACTCACCTTGCCGTAAATAAAGTTGGCTCTGTGCCAAATAAATATGTAAGTTATTTTCTCAATTTACCACAAAATACCACAAACAAACAAGGTATCGCTGTCTTAGTAAAAAAAGACATTCCACATAAATACCTCCCAATCCATTCAAATATCGCTTCGTTAGCTATTCAGGTATCTATAGGATTTAAAGTCACGATTATTTGTCTGTATATACCTCCTCAACAAAGTTTTACGCTTGCTGAGCTTAGACATATTTTATCGTCAGTACCCAAACCCGTAATCCTAGTCGGAGATGTAAATTCGTGGTCCCCATTATGGGGCTCCACATCAACCAACCAAAGAGGCTTGGTACTGGAAGATTTAATTCTTACTGAGAACTTAACCATATTGAACGATGGTTCTCCAACGCATTTTTCGACCCATAATTCCTTCACCCACGTCGATCTATCTATCTGCTCTACCAATATTGCTCCAAAAGCAAATAGCCGAACACTCGACAGCTTATGTGGTAGTGATCATTACCCAATAGTCACAGAACTAGCCACGCCATCCTTTGAAAAGCTCTTCCCAAAACCAAAGTTTTTGACAGGAAAAGCTGACTGGCCCAAATTTACTCAAAATACAATTTTGTTCTGTGATGAACTCCCGGTATCTCAAAACATTAATAAAGAGGTCGCTAATATCACTAAAATAATAAGGTCGGCTGCACACCTTTCAATTCCGCAAACTGCTTACAGACCTTACAAAAAAATTGTCCCATACTGGACAAGCGAGCTGAACAACTTAAGAAATTTAAAACAGGATAACTGGAGGCAATACAAAAGGACTAGAACAGAAGCCAACCTGATCCTATATAAAAAAGCAAATGCCATTTTTCGTAAAAAGTCTAAAGAAGCAAAACGAATGAGCTTCGAAAAACTTACTGCAGAAATAAATCCCTCTTCTAACCCTAAAAAGGTTTGGTCGGACATTAAAATGCTCACAGGTTCATATTCCCAAAACCATATAAATTCAATTAACAGCCCTACTGGACCTGTAGCTGACCCCAAGGCGATTGCCGAACTTTTTGCTCCACTTGGTCTAGGTATTCTAGCGACTCAAACTTTACTTCAGCTTTTATGGCAAAGAAAAATGAAACACTAAGTTGCACTTACAACCAGCCAAACTCCCCAGCTAAAATAATAGAATCAGAAATCACGTATCCAGAATTCGAAAGTACAATCTCTTCACTATCTGGAAAAACTCCAGGCCACGATAGAATTTCGTATGATATGCTAAAAAACTTACCTTGTGAGGTTAAATCAAGGCTAATCAATGTGTACAATAATATTTTAACTACCGGAATTTATCCTCAAAACTGGAAAAACGCAACAGTTGCACCCATACCAAAGTCCACTAAGCCATCATCAGAATCCTTAGATTATAGACCGATTTCGCTTATATGCTGCATGAGCAAGTTACTCGAAAAAATTATCTCGAAGCGCATTATGTGGTATATTTCCAAACATCGTTTAATTAGTCCACATCAGCTCGCCTTTAAGGAAGGGCAGGGAACTTCCGACGCTCTCCTACTTTTTGAAAATTTCGTTTCATATGGTTTATCCTCCCGCAATCATATATCTACGCTCAGTCTGGATTTTGAAAAGGCTTTCGATCGTGTCGGAGCTCACATAGCTCTGCGACAATTAGAAAAATGGAAATTCGGTAATAAAATATACCATTTTATCAAGTCATTTCTCACCAATCGAAAATTCAAAGTAAAAGTAAATAACGCGTTTTCTAATTTACACAACCAACAGAATGGAATCCCACAAGGATCCCCCCTTTCTGTTACGTTATTTACTATTGCTTTTGACGAAATTAGCCACATAATTTCCAAACATAAAAATATTTCACACATAATCTATGCGGATGACGTCCTACTCTATTCTAAAATAAGTAATTTAAATACTGTTAAAAATAAATTTCTAAACATACTAACCGACATATCGAAATGGTCAATCTGCTCAGGAGCAAATCTTTCACTTAATAAATGTAAATATTTTCATATATGCCGTAAACAAAAATGTACCGATTTACATCTAGTTCATAATAATATCAACATTGTAAACGTTCCTAGCTTACGTTTTCTTGGAATCGTTTTTGACAAACGTTTTACATTTAAGGAACACTGTCTTAGCCTAAAAAAAAGCCTAGCTGTCAGGTTAAATATTATTAAATACTTATCTTCTAAGCATTGTCTAATTCATCCAAATACTTTAATAATTGCTGTTAAGGCTTTAATTTTGTCGAAAATTGACTATGGTTTACCAATATACGGCCATTGTGCAAAAAGCAACATAAAAATGATTTTTTCCACGTATCATGCTGCTGTTCGAAGGAGCATTCGTGCATTTCCAACATCCCCGATTCAATGCATCTTGGCGGAGGCTGGAATGCCTACCTTACAGGAGAGAATAGAATACACTACCATGAGGCTTATGCCAAAAGTCTTCCTCTGCAGAAATAGTATACTACATGACACTATCACAACAATGTGGAACGCTAACAAAGTACCAAATCGTAAGCCAACGCTATTTAGAGTGCTTGAGTATGCTAAAAATCTAGGAATAACCTCGCCACCCTCTTTAGTGGCTGCTGCCAATTCTCCACCTTGGCACTTATGCTACTCTTCATTTCTTCTCGGCCTTTCAAACTTTAGTAAATCAACCACAAGTCCAATAGAATACCAGCGGCTTTTTGAGGAATACAGAGCACCTTTCCGGAACGAATGGCAAATGTACTATACCGATGGATCAAAGTCTAAGCACCACACGTCATTCGCGGTCGTTCAAGCTGATGGGACAACAGTAATCGCAGGGCACCTGCCAAATTACTGTTCAGTGTATACGGCGGAGGCAGTGGCAATATACAATGCAATACTCTTGGCCACAAAATCTAACAACAAGACGATAATCTGCACAGACAGTATGTCAACGATCTCTGGAATTATGAATATGGCCAACAAGTCACCCCTAATATCTGAAATACGGACCAACCTAATAGAAAACCGCAAGAAAATCAAAATTATGTGGATTCCTGGTCACGCTGGCATTAACGGCAATGAGTTAGCGGATCATAAAGCAAAAGCCGTTGCAAACGAACCGTTATTTACTTTTATATATATGGTGAAAGGGGACATTTTCCTACTCATCGATAACTACTTCGAAGACCAGAAAACAGACTCTTGGAACAGAGTGCAACACCAATATTCGAACATTAATATAACTGGCTCAAAACCACACCTTCCGCCGATCTGCCGAACGAACGATATTATTGCCTTCACTCGACTTCGGATTGGACACACCATTGCCACGCACTCGTACCTGCTGAATGGTTCAAGCGCACCCCACTGCGTATACTGCACTTCACCATCGCTTACAGTGAAACATCTTCTAGATGAATGCACGAATTTCAAGGCTATTAGGAAAACAATATTTGGGAACCAGCCCGTTTCGGAATTGCTTAAGGAACCTTCACATGAAAACATCCACAAGGTAGCTGATTTTTTGCGCAAAACCGGCCTTAGAAAGCTAATTTAATTTTAATTTTAAGTTATCTTACATAACAATTTTTTCTTTACTAACATAGATTAATTTTAATCCATGTACTGACAGTAAAATTTACCATTTATTTTCTACTTTTGACTGGCTAATTTATTAATATTCTTAGACGATATAATTTTATTAGAGCAGTGAGCCGTAAGCCCTGGCAGCTAGTGCTTCTTTTTCTGTAAAATGATAATTGTATTATTATTTTTCATTTATAATAAATAAATAAAATAAAATTTGACGTTTCTCTATTTCAGACTTACTCAATTTGAACCATGGTGAGATACACAATCCAACAACGTGTTAAAGTTATCCAGACTTATTATGAAAATTTTCGAAGAAAATCATCTTCAGTGATGAGGCACATTTTCACCTCAGTGGATTCGTCAATAAACAGAATTGCCGCATTTGGGCGAATGAGAATCCAAGAGTGATTGTCGAAAAACCAATGCACCCACAAAGAGTGACTGTTTGGTGCGGTTTTTCCAAAATGAGGCCGGTCAGGCAGTTACTGTGAATGGTGTTCGCTATCGTGAGATGATAACGAATTTTTTATGGCCACAATTGGAAGATATGGATGTGGACGATATGTGGTTTCAGCAGGACGGTGCCACTTGCCACACAGCTAACGAAACAATGGCTCTTTTGCGCAACAAATTCAATGGCCGTGTTATCTCACGTAATGGCGATGTCAATTGGCCCCTAAGATCATGTGATTTGACACCGTTGGACTTTTTTCTCTGGGGTTATTTGAAAGAAAAGGTGTACGTCGATAAGCCAGCAACAATTCAAGAGCTAAAGGATGAGATAATTCGGCACATTAACGGCATAGAAACTCCATTATGCCTCAGCGTCATCGAAAATTTGGACCATCGTATGGAGGTGTGCCGCCGAGGTCGTGGCGCTCATTTGGCCGATATTTTGTTACATACATAATTGAGTAATACCAATATATCATAATAAAATAAAATTTCAATAATTTCCTAAATAGTTTGTGTTTTATTCAAAATCAACATCGGCCCTTGAATATTTAACCACCCTTTATCTGGTTACGATTGTCATATGCATACGTACATATTTACATGTTCATACTAAAGTTTTGACAACAAGATACAAAATCTTTTAAATAACCCAATAGGGAATTTTTCTGTCCGCTATTTTTAAACGATTATGGTAGATCATTTCGATATAATAATTATATAATTAATAATTAAATAATTTAATTGTTTTACATATTATATATAAATTATTTATTACACTTTTATTACATACGTATATAACCCACGTTTATAAAAGTGAAAGTGTTTGTGATTTTTTTTTTGAATTCCTATTCGGAATAATTTTTTCCTGTGATTTAATTTTACAAATACATTAAATTAACGTAACGAAAAGTTGTGATTTCAAAAAAAAACACATACACCTCCACAATTCTTTTTTAAATTTTTCTGTGGCTCCTATTATAGTCAAATTGAATTCTTCGTATGACCGCTCAGCTCTGTTTAAGGGGATTGCTTGCTCTCTTAAGGCAAGCCGTAAGTCATTAGCACTTAAAGATATTGGGCTTGTTTCTAATGGAGACATTTTTGTGCATGAATGCCAAACAAAGAGAAATCGTAGGCTAATGCAATACGCAACGCAGCTAAAACGGCAAAAACAATTGGCGAGTGCGTTCTCAATTCGTGGACAAGTGTATGTTAGAAAGCATCAACACAGCGAAGCGACGAAAATATTTAATCAAGCGAGCGTCGATCAAATTGCTGCTAGCTGAAAACTATATAAAGGGTTCAATGTTTGCCACTTTAATGCTAGGAGTTTAACTCGTGAAAAACTTGATTATATGAACTTGACCTTTCGTGACCTAAGCTGTAGCATAATTTGTGTGACTGAGACCTGGTTCAAACCTTTTATTGCAGATTGTGCATATTCTGTATGTGACTATTTGCTTGTACGAAATGATAGAACGACTGGTCAGAGAGGGGGTGGCATAGCAATTTATTTAAAGGCTAATATTAAATATAAAATAATATATAAATCTCATTCTTCTGAAACTGTTGAAAGTATGTTTATTGAATGTAGTGATAATGTACAAAAGTGTGTTGTTGTATGTGTATACAACCCTCATAAATCAAATGATCTCACTCAACTGTTCAGTAAAATATCGGAACTGTCCTTGAGTTATGTGCATGTCCTCATTTGTGGTGACTTTAATGTTGATATGTTGTCGAATAATGCTAAGTCTAGACACTTGCGAAGCTGTTTTAGCAACGTTGGCATAACAATAGTAAATGAGTATGCAACTAGATTTGCACCACACTGCAAGCCAAGTATGTTAGACCTTTTTGGTGTAAGCGTGGGGAGTAGTGTAAGCCATGTTGACCAATTTTCGTTGCCTGGAGTTTCTGACCATGAGCTAATTATAATATTTTTCAATTTTGAATTAAATAGAGTTAAGCCATCAATAGATTTAACTTTCAGAGATTTCAAGAATATAGACAGTGCTTCGCTATCTGCTGAAGCCGTGACCCTAAACTGGAATTACTGCTGGCTACTTGTAGATGTTAATGACAAGTTACAGTACCATACTAAACCTTGGATCACTAAGGCTATTCTATCCCTTATAAAAGACCGATGTAGGGCTTATAGATATTGGAAGCGTAATCCTACTAATGAACGTTGGACCACATATAAGAACTTGAGGAATAAAGTAACAACTGAATTGCGAAAAAGTAAAAAAGCTTATCTTTGTGCAAAATTTAAAACTGATTTGCCTTCCAAAGTATTGTGGACAAATCTAAAATCACTTGGTCTTTGTGCCAAAGAGGCAAAAACTTGTGGAATTGATGCTGGTGTGATGAACTCATACTTTCTCGATATAAATTCACATGCAAATGTATCTGCATTCACCATCAATGAAAGCTTAGTTACTGACCACACCCATGAATTCTCATTTAACCCAGCTACTGAAGAGGATGTTATAAAATGTGTTTTTGATATAAAATCTAATGCAATTGGAGTGGATGGTCTGAGTTTACGTTTTCTAAAACTTATACTGCCGTATGTGATTCCCATGCTTACACACATTTTTAATCATGCTATAACCTCCTCTACGTTTCCAAATCAGTGGAAAATTGCCAACGTCATTCCGGTGGTTAAAGGTAACTCGTGTAATGCTCCCCAAGACTTCAGGCCTATTAGTATCTTACCAACATTGTCAAAAGTATTTGAAAAATTTATTACCGCTCAAATAGTGTCACACCTGCGTCTACATGATTTATTGAGCGAATCTCAGTCTGGGTATAGATCCAATCATAGTTGTTCCACAGCTGTGATGAAAATTATGGACGACATCCGCCCTGCTTTCGATGATAACTTACTTACCATCTTAGTGCTCTTAGATTTCTCTAAAGCTTTCGACACTGTAAACCATGAAATTCTACTGTTAAAACTGAAAACTTATTTTGGTTTCAACACATCAGCAATTAAGCTTATGAGAAGCTACTTATCGGACAGATATCAGCAAGTTCAGTGTGGGGACGTAATTTCAAATCGCAGAGAAATCATCTCTGGAGTTCCTCAGGGCTCTATTTTAGGGCCCATACTTTTCAGTTTATTTATTGATGACATTGTCCACTGTTGCGAAAATTCTTCTATACATCTATATGCCGATGATACTCAGATTTACCTCTCACGTCCGATTGGTCTTGGTGAAGATTTAATAGCTAGATTGAATGAGGATCTAATAAGAATTGAGGAATGGTCCAACATAAATGGTCTCTGTCTAAATGCTAAGAAAACGAAGGTACTTCCTATTAAAAGTAATTATCTTGATCTCAGCAATCTGTCACCAATTGTTTTGAACGGGGTTGAACTAAAATTTGAACATGTTGTAAAAAATCTTGGCTTCAAAATTAATGTCCGTCTAAATTGTGAAGATCATATAAACAACTGCGTAATAAAAATATATTCGACATTACGAAATTTATGGCATACATGTGATTGTTTGCCGATTAGAATAAAACTTAAACTAGTTCAGTCCCTTATTATTCCCCAAATTTCTTATTTTGAAGTCGTATATGGTACTTTAAGCTGCGATTCCAGAAACAAATTAAATTTAGCTTTAAATAACGTAGCTAGGTTCATTTACTGCAAAAAAAAGTTTGAACACATCTCTTTGTACACCAAAAACATTCTCGGCTTCACCCTTGAGAATTATCTCAAGGTTCGTAATTTAATATTTTTATTTAAAATCATCAAAAACCGTCAACCAGGATATCTTTTCCGGAAAATAAAGTTTGTGCAATCTTCTCGTACTCACAATATTGTTGTCCCCAAATACAAAACTTTGACGACCTCTAGATTGTTTTTTGTTAGTGCTGTGAGAATTTGGAACTCATTACCAATTTCAATAAAATGTATCAAAACGATTAGATGCTTCAAAACGGCAGTTACAAACCTATTTGCATAATACCCATCCCTATTCTCCTTACCTATGTCAACATACTGTTGAAATCCTTCCTTTTAGATATAATATTATTCTTAGTTATTCCTAAGATTTAAAAAATCAAATTGTAATTCATTATATGTTAATATGTGTACAATGAAAAGACTCTGTGTCTTACTGTACGGATAAATAAATAAATGAAATGAAATAAAGTGTTTTGTTTTTCTACAATAAAGCACGAAGTGCGAACATTCAATATTCGTATAAACTCTATTCGAGTTTCACGGTTTCATCTTGCGATTATTTAATACATTGTTTCTTTTAAATGCCAATTGGTTATAGTCCTACCAAAGGTGCTAAGGAACCCAAAATGTCCGATTCCGAAACAAGAAAGGGAACTTCACTCGAAGCCCTAAGCACAAAAAGAGAATCGTCACAAACGCGCAGATCTAAACAGATCGATCCTTCCGCGCAACTTTTAATTTCATTAAGTGACAATGTGATTCGATACTGTTCTCGATTCAGTGATTCCCCTATTCAGGATAACACGGAGACGTATCTTAAAATTAAAGACAAATCACTAATTGAGTGTTGGGCAGAATTTAAAACGGTCTATAAAGAAGTTTGTTCAAAGCCCGACGAATTTCTGCCCGAAAACTTCAAAATTTCAGCAGACAATAAATACTTCACGTGTCATGATACGTATGAACTGACAAAGATGAGGATAGCAGACCAGCTCGAATTAATTCGAGCAGCTACTCAGCCGAGTCCACCATACCGTGTGGGACGAAATTCAGAAGAAACTTCCTCTTCGAATATATGCCTTAAAGTCCCAGCCTGCGACACAGAGACATTTTATGGGGGTTATCGCGGCCGCGATAGCCGAGTGGTTAGCATTGCGTACTGACATTCGGAAGGCTCGGGTTCATATCCCAGTGCCTGCAACATCCAAAAGTTATGGAAAATTAATTTAAATAAAAAAATAAGTTAAATTTTCTAATTGCGGTCGCCCCTCGGCAGGGAATGTCCACCCCTTCGAGTGTATTTCGGACATGAAATAAAAGGCTCCTCGTAAAAAAAAAACCATCAGCCGTTCGGAAGCGGCTTAGTATAAACTGTAGATCCCTCCATTCGTTGGAAAACATCAAGACGCAAAAACGAAAATCGTTTCAGCGGTTACAAAGCGCCACTTATGAATATATATATGAATAATTGTCAGCTTTTCGTGATATGTTCACAGCTGCCTACACAAACCGCCCTAAGCACTCCCGTTCGCAAAAAATGTATCATCTCCGGTACAAAACGGAAGGCAAAGCTGGCTCAATCGTCAAACAATATCCATTGAGCGATGACAATTTCGAGCTAGCATGGGAAGCATTACGGGCAAAATACGAAAACAGACGTATTCTATTGGACAATCAAGTAAAAGTCCTATACTCGCTGTCCAACGTACAGACCGGAAATAACGAGCAACTACAAAGACTACAAACGACAATAAATGACTGTCTGGCTGCCTTACATTCCCAAGGAGTATCGACAGATAGTTGGGATCAAATATTAGTCTACATATGCTCCTCGAAACTCCCTGAAACCACATTATCCTTGTGGGAACAATCTCTTGCATCTCGAAAAGAGTTGCCAGCATGGTCGCAAATGAACGATTTCCTCACTTCTAGATATGAAGTAGTGGAGCGTCGTAACCGGCTTCATCCAAGCCAAAACAAACCAAAACTAGTCGCCACTCAGAACACCGCTCATAATTGATCCTTTAACAGGACACAATCATTTGTGGCGGAACAAAAAACGGATAACACATGTCCGTGTTGCAATTCCCGACACCCAATTTCACAATGCCACAATGTCAAAAAAATGTCGGTGTCAAATCGAATACATTTTGCAAAGCAGAATCAACTTTGCAAAAACTGCTTATCACGAGGTCATCATAGAAATGATTGTACGAGCAGGTCATTATAAGCGAGACACGTTAGCAGAACTCTCCTTTCAACTGCACCTAAATGTAAAACCAAATGCTCAAACCGCCAGCAGCAGTTCTCATAACTCTACTGTGCAACACTCAAATGCCAAGTCAACTTCTCCAGTTCGACAAGCGCATACAAGCTCCAATCCAAGCGAGCAACCGTGCTGCTCTAAGCAAGCACACATACAACTAGTTGACCAAGGCTCACAAAGAACTTTCATTTCCTCGAAAGTTCAGAAAAGGTTGAAACTTCCAGTCGAACATTCCAAGTTCGAAATTTCCGGAATGGGTGGATATATCGTCCAAGACTATTCCAAACTTTGTTCCTTGACTCTGGTATTATCCATAACCAAGCAACGGATCAATGCCCAAGCCATCGTGCTTCAAAAGCTAACGAGGCATTTGCCAACCTTTACCTTAAGTCGTAATACCTGGCCACAGTTCAAAATCCTTGAACGTGCTGACCCAAATTGCCATATACGAGCTCAAACCGACATGGTACTCGGCAGTGACATACTTCCACAAATTCTCGTGGAAGGTGTACAAACAATTTGCGACACAGTACTTGCGCAAAACACAATATTTGGTTGGATCCTTAGCGGGCCAGTAACCGAAAAAGTGGTGTCATTCTCGACACAAATAGAAGAAATCTCAACTGATACACTTGGTGATCAATTAAGAAAATTCTGGAAGAAGGAATTCCTCCAATTCCACAAATTTCAAATGAAGATCAAGCTTGCGAAAACATATACAAGCAAACCACGACTCGTGCCTCAAACGGTGCGGCTTCCATTCAAGGAAGATTTCCCCGCAAAACTCTCTTTAGGCCATTCCCGGTTTGCAGCACTTCAACAATTTTTCAGTATGGAGCGCACGCTTAAGAAAAAAGGAGAGTTAAATATGATGTAAAACCGGATAAAGTGACCACTAAAGTTCGAGTGGTATTTAACACCTCGAGAAAATCGAGCTCAGGCAGCTCACGATGATGATAAACAGTTTCAGCGAATCATATTTCGTAAATCGGCGAAATCTGTCACCGATTACTGCCTGAAAACTGTTACATTTGGGGTTAATTGTGCACCATACCTTGCCATCCGTACGTTGCATCAACTTGCAACGGATACTGGCTGCACCAATAATATGATACCAAACATATGTCGATGACATTCTATCCGGTAGTCATGACATAGACAACGCTTCTGAATCACTTTTTCAAGTGGTCAACGCTCTGAAATATGCTGGTTTCGTACTTAAAAATTTAACGGCGAATAACTCTGGGTATCCAATTGAACGCTCTAATAGACAAGTTTACATATACAATTCTGCCAGCTACTTCAGCAAATGCGGTCACTAAGCGACAAATTTTATCGTAGGTTGCAAAACTTTTTGACCCGGCAGGATGGCTGTCGCCAGTTATGATTCAAGCGAAAATTCTGTTGCAAGAACTCTGGCTAGACGGCACTGATTGGGATGAATGTGCTAAGCCCACAGTTTTGTCAAAATGGCGCACCTGTCTGCCATTTGCGCAATTGAAATACCACGCTGGGTTAATTTCGCTCCGGGGCAGGACACCCAAATCCACGGGTTTTGCGATGCTTCGGAGAAAGCATATTGCGTACCAACACATAGTGAATGCCAAGCCGCCAAGAAGCGCATCATCGACATTTCTCAAGAGCGCTATTTTCCTAGCGAAAAAGATGCTTTACGTGCTAAAACAGCTATCAACAAAGAGAGTACACTACTCGTTCTGAATCCATTCTTGAATAAAGATGGACTGCTTCGTGTGAATGGTAGATTGGCATATTCCACGCTGAGTTACAATGAAAGACACCCAATCATCATCCCAACTAAATCGAGGTTCTGCCAACTATATTTGAAGTTTATGCACGAACTGCTTCTTCACGCAGAAACACGTTTGATGCTTCAAATGGTCAGACAAGAGTTCTTCATTCCGAAGCTCAGGCCTCTGCGCCCATCGCGCTATACAACGCGACTTCGTTAAATTCCTTAACAAATGCTCTGTCGACATAGTCCAAAAATATGCTCCTCAAGGCATAAAATGGCACTACATTTCTCCCAGCGCACCCCACATGGGTGTCTTATGGGAATCCGCAGTTAAAGGCTTTAAAATTCATCTCAAAAAAAACCGCTGCATCTCATAAGTTTATGTTTGAGGAATTTACGACCCTATTAGTGTGAATTGAGGCAGTTCTCAAGACAGTTCAGCAAGACACCGCTGACCTCACTGCACTCACTCCTGGTCATTTTATCCGAGGTGCACCGCTTATGGCCATCCCCGAGCCAAGCGCAATAGACCTTTCATTGACCAATCTATGGGAGAAGATTAAAGTCCTTGACCACGAATTCAGTCGATACTGGAAGGAGGAATATCTCAAAGATCTTCAAAAGAGATACGAGTGGAAGAATCCACAGCGAGATCCTCTACCAGGCGACTTGGTAGTAGTCAAAGAAGACCCACTACCACCCACCGAGTGGCGACTCGGTCGAATTGAAGATGTTTGCCGTGGACCGGATAACTACACTCGAGTTTTGGATGTACGTACCCAAAACGGGGTTACCACGCGCCCACTTGTCAAGTTGTGCTTCTTTCCTAGGAAGAACCCTTAGCTCACAGGATAACATAACCACAAATAAAATAAAACTTCCATTTGTTTCAGGGCAAAACTAGATATCTATCCAGTTTCCCCTAATACTGTCCGAACACTTGATTGATCTTCTCGTTTCAGAAAATGGCACCAAAAATGGCCGTACCCTTGGCCCCTACGGAAGAAACCGAAAACTGCCGCCAATGTAGGCTCTGCCACAAGTACCACACTCCGCGCATGTGTGGCGCATTCCGGGCGATGAAGCCGCAACAACGACTAATAGTAGCCAGGGCGCAAGGCCATTGCATAAATTGTCTGGCGTTGACGCACACGACGGGCGAATGTGATTCGTCGAGCAGTTGTAAACGCTGTCATAAAGCGCATCACACATTGATGCACCAAGGTGCACCCATACAGTGCAAGACGCCGTCGCCAGCTACAAAGGCAACGCACCAGGTAGTGGCAAAGAAGATAGTACCAGCAACGACGCGCGCAAATCCAGCGCGCCCTAATCGTATACCATCACCGGCCTTTAAGCGCGCAAAACAACGTGCGCCTCCCACCAGAAAAAGGCGCAGCAATCCCAGGCACCGTGAAGCTGCAGCGACAGTTCCGGCACCAGCGGGGAGACCGCAAACCAAGAAAACGCGCACCATATCGCGCACTGCTACGGTCTTACAAATGCCCACCTTCCGCAACCGTGCGGCAATAGGCGCAATCGAAAATGCTATCTGGGCCCTGCAAATGCTACAGGATGCTTTGGGCAACGCATCCCTGCAGGGCGGGGAGTATGTTTAAGCGCCCGCTTAAACCAACATAAAATCTGCATGTAACTGCCGTGCGCGTGGAACTACCCGTCTGTTCCCACTATTTCCGTGTGTCCCATCATACGCCAGTTCCTTTATCCTTTTCGCCTTGAATTTCGTTAGCCGATCGACAGCTTAGTGGCGGCCGTTCGAGCTAACGAAAAATCAATCTTAAACCTACAGCCCTCGCTCGCGCACGGCAGCATTTAGACCGCGGATACTTCTTTGTTGTTAAATTAAATTAAATTAGTAAATCAGTGAATATTAATATTCAAGTGAAATAAACATACTGTGAAGTTTAATTAAACATTTAATTAAAGTGCCTTTTTATTTAAACTTTGGCCCGTTCGACAGTCGGCACAACCTTATTTTCCTCAGGTCCTTAGCGATTTGAACAGATTGCTCCAACATTTAGGCCTGATTACTGATAGTGGCGATGACGACGAAGAAGTAGATATTCAAGCCAATTAACCCGATTGCGAGTTTGTACATACACCATCCGAGGCACAGACACGAGCACGCAGTGCGCATTTTACATTTAAAGATATTGAAGAAACTTTTGATGGAACTGATACGTCCGACGTACGGAAACGCATTGAGCAGATTAAGGAAAACGCAAAAATAGTGAACTGGAATGAGATACACAAATTCATTTATGCGAAACTATTGTAGCGGGGAGCTGCAAAACTTTTTGTAGGCAGTCAAACTGGGTTACGCGACTGGAATTCTTTGAAACGATCACTCACTAAAGAGTTCGGTAATAAATTATCGACAGCAGACGTACACAAATTATTGGGGAAAAGACACAAGAAGCAGAGTGAATCGTACCGTGAATATTTGTACGCGTTGATGGCGATAGGCAAATCAATCCGTTTGAATGAAAAAAGCATAGTGGCGTACTATATAGAGGGGATTCCACGTTTTAAATTTAGTAAGACGGTACTCTATCAAGCAGAAACCGTAAGCGAACTGAAGGAGCAGCTCGTAATTTATGAAAAAATCAAACGAGAATCAAACGAGAGATTTTAACGGTAAACAAAAAAATACAAGTTCCCTGGGTCCTGCTGAAACCGAAAAGAGATGTGATGAATGTTCGCACTTGGCAAGAGATCGTTTGAGTGTAAAGTAGGCAAAGGCGCGGTTATCAAACAAGAATAGAGTCATGTAAATTGAATTGAGGAAATTTTGAGTTCTAATTTAAAACTTAAAAAGGTAACAACTTGTAATGTAGAGGTATCGGCTTTAATCGATACAGGTTGTTGCTTGTGCCTAAGGAGATGTAACACATTGAGTAGGATTAACAACTCCATAAAGTTATCTCCAGAACGACGACAACTTTTTGGCATCGGTTCAACTAAATAAGCAACAATGGGTACTTTTGAAGCGGTCGTATTAATTGACCACAGCCTTATTAAATTCAAAATCCATGTGGGAACAGATGAGATCAGCTACGAAGTGATCTCTTGTCGAGTTTATTAAGAAAGTTGCTAAACCAATCATTGATGGTGTGACAGCGAAGGAAATTGTATCGAATGATATCGTTCGAGTGACTACCAATGATGAGTTAATGTCGAACATTTTTCAAAACTCATGTTTTAACATCGATTATGAACTATGAATTAGCCCGCCTTAGTGAAAGATCAACAAACGTTGTGTAGGCCAGAAGTCTAAATGTTATAATTTCCGACTGGGTATAGGCAAGTAGCCAAATGGCTTAAGTAAACACATATGTATGTAAATATAAAGCAACCGTTCTTTTATCTTTATAACCGCAATTTATTGGTTTGCCCATCAATATTACAATTCGCTTAATCCAATTCCGATTTGCACGTTCTAGAAGATACCCCGATTGCTCTAATTTACAAAGTGTAAGTAAAGAATATTGTTTCCAACACATATACATATGTATGTACATATATGCATGCTAATGTTCCAATAATTTGTTCGTATAAACAAATTCATAATTAAACACTGAATTGATTCAATTCGATTTCTATTTATTCTTTGCGGAATCAACGAATGAAAATCACCAACGTTGGAACATATTCCAGTTGCGCCACCGATGACAAGACTTGAAAAACAAATTTACAGAAACCACATTCGCCACAACAACAAATGCAAAAAATACATACATATATATTTTATATATTACATTTTGAGTTCGGCGTATCTATGTATATACAATATATACTTATTTAAAAAAAAGGTCGGGAGTTGATTTAAATATTTAAAAATATAGTTTACATAGCGAAAAGTCAATTACATCGTAATAAATCATTTCAGTGGTGTGTGCTTTCGGTAATAGTGTATGTATGTATATGGTTAGTGCATTTTTCCACTAACTTTTTGTTTAAAAATTTTCTTTTCGGCAATTGTCCAACATTCCGAAATAATTTTCACATATTTGAATTTATTAATTTTCATAAAATTACGTATCTTCTTCTGATTTATTAACAAAAATTGGACATTTTTCATTAGTTTTAAACTTTAACACAGGCGCACTAACAATAACCACACATCGTTTTAGCCTTGTATGAATTATCACACATACAAAAATAGAAGCATACATACCCAAAAAAGACTAAGTAAATTGTTGTTAACCGATTTTTTTTCCTTGTTTTTTGTTTTTAAATACATACTCGTATTTCTATTACACAAAAATTATTTGCGATTCGCGAGCACATTATTAAAAAATTTAAGCGCGAGTATAAGAAAACATAGAAACACAAAACAAAATAAATAAAAGTGGGCGGCAAATTCGCTAAGACATATAATGTTGGTTGGCTAGAAAAAAATTAATAAAATTGGTTAATAGTCACTTGAAGAAGAAGTTGCACAACTTACTTCAAAGAGTTCAGGTAAGGTTTGGTTTTATGTTTAAGTATTTGCTTATATATAGGAATTGCAAAAATTACTACCAATTTTCGGGGCCTTTATATATTAATTTTCCGAAAGTTTTCAAAGTTGGGCAACTTTTCAAGTTCGACAATTCGTTTAATCTGAAATATTTTCGTTCGGCACTATGTGCAAAAATTAATTTTTTCATTTCGCTAAGATTTTCCATAGATTTTTAGAAATATAAAATTAATTTAGGTAGAAATTGAATCTGGCAGTGCAATTAAACATCTTCAACAAGAAATAAATAATTGCATTTCGGCACTCCAGATTCACAAAATTGCCTTGACTAACTGGGAAGCGATCTTTGCTCAACTAAACTGCCTGACAATTCACTGTGTTTATGGGAGCAATCAATTACAGAGAAGTCCGAGATTCCAAAGTAGGAAGATATGGTTAAACTCGACCTCAGAGGTGCTCACATTTCAGAAGCGCTAAATGCACAATATTTTAAGCAAGCAGACTCTAACAGTAATAAATTAAATGCCTCCTTCTGAGGGATGCAATGTCGTTCGAAAATATAAACTTTGTCTAAACTGCATGCCGGACATGGGGTTGCGAAATGTACTAGCGCTTTTAATTATTCGATTTGTCACTCTAGACACCATTCCATGCTAAGTACACACCCAGTCCAGCATGCGCCTTCAGACAAAAATGTATTAGCTAGCGATCCCATTCGCTCCGAATCGGACCACTTCTGGAACAGCCCGAGTCAACATCAAACATCGTGGATCGATATATTCAGCTAGAGCACTTATAGTTACTGGTTCCGAGTGCTCATTTATTACTGATCGACTTCGGCGGAGCATAAGATTTCCGGTTAAAAAAGTAAACGCGCAAGTTTCCTGAGTTAATATGCTTTCGACACAAACAAGCCAAGCATACTAAATCATAATTGAACCGCCTATCAGCGCAGAGTTTTCGATACGAGCTGAAGCATTAGTATTACCTAAGCTAACTGGAAATCTTTCAACATGCGGAGGTGATCCCAGAGTGAAGCAGACCTTTCCAGATATTCATTTAGCGGACAGCCGGTTCTTCCTGAACGAGAATGTGGGCCTTATTCTAGAAGGAGTCATATATCCTCAAATCATGCTTGGGGTTCTACGAAAAAACGCCCTAGGTGCGTTGATAGCCCAAGATACAGTATTCGGTTGGATTCGTACCGGCCGGACTAACACAAGCAAACCGAATAAAGATGAAAGGTATGCAGAAACAGAAGGAGAAGTACCAGTAACACCCCCATATAATGAAACGGTATCCAGCTGCTCGGAAACTCCTTCTTTCCGACCATTTTCGCATCACAGAATAAGCAAGCGTGTGTTGGAAACTAGTACTTTCCGACCACCTCGACAGAACGGCTCTGAAACTCGTCCTTTCAGACCGTCATCTCGATTTCGCCATCAGGTAGGCTCGGAAACTTGTCCATTTCGACCACCTGTTTAACAAAAATGCAGAAGATTCGGTGGCTTGGAAACTCGTCCTTTCCGACCACTTCCACGAAGTCTCAATAAAGAGTTTTCTACTAAATTGCAGAGCGTTTCGGAAGTCTCATCACGCAACCTGAATGGCATATTTACCTAGCTATTTAAGAAAAATTATTCTTACAAATTGTGAAAATTGAACTTAAACTAACGAGCTTTCATTCAGTTGATTTCTTTTTAATCGTTCTTTATTCTAATAGTCTTCGAGCAACGAAAGAAAATCTAGTTTAAGTTGACAATTGTAAATATATGTAGTAACCATTGTACAGGGCAAACGTTGAGTCAGCTAATTCGGGTAGTTAAAATATATTGCCGCGGAAAGGGGACGGTATGTTTAGGTCAGAAGACTAAATGTTATAATTTCCTACTGGGTATAGGCGAGTAGCCAAACGGCTTAAGTAAATATGTATGTAAATATAAAGCAACCGTTTTTTGATCTTTATATCCGCAATTTATTGGTTCGACCGCCAATATTACAATTGCTTAATACAATTCCGATTTGCAATTTCTTGAAGATACGCCGAGCTGACGGGGATGGCCCTAATTTACAAAGTATACATGCTAATGTTCCAATAAATTGTTCGTATAAACAAATTCATAATTTAACACTGAATTAATTCAATTCGATTTCTATTTATTCTTTGCGGAATCAACGACTGATTTTGGCTGATTTACGTCAGTCGTTGACAAACGTAGAAAAACAGATTATCGAACAATATAAACCAAAAAGAGACGATAACCCACAGTGAACATGAAAATTTTACTTGATAAAGAAGTTCCTGTTTACCAACCGCCACGTAGAGTACCCTATGAAGAGCAGCAAACTGTAGATAAGCAAATCGAGCAGTGGTTGGATGAAGGGCAAAAAGGCTTTGCTGTGATTATCGTAAACTCAACTTGAAAATTATACGACATAACTTCTCTATGACCCTAATTGATGACGTGCGTGGAAGGCTTGGAGAAGCTAAGATATTCACTACTTTGGACTTGGCCAATAGTTTCTTTCACGTACCGGTGGACGGGAATTCCCACAAATATACAGCGTTTGTAACTCCCAGCTGCCAATATGAATTTCAGTTCGTGCCTTTTGGCATATGTAATTCACACGCAGTGTTTTGTCGTTACATTCATGCGATCTTAGCTGATTATATTAGAGATGGTACAGTGGTTGCCTATATGGACGATTGAAGAATCCCTGCGAAAACTGAAGAAGCAGCGTTAACAAAGTTGGAGAAGGTATTGAAGCTGGCATCTGGTAAGTGACTGAAAATAAAATGAAAAAAGTTCCAATACCTTAAGGAGAAGATACAGTTTTTTGGATACAGTGCAATTCATGTCCCGCAAGATGACACCTGCTGAACAGAAGTACCACTCCTATGAGCTGAAAGTGCTAACCATTGTCGAATCACTTAAAAAGTGGCGCATATATGTATGTGTCCAAGTTTAAAATTGTCACGGACTGCAACGTTTCACGATGACAAGGTGGGCAATGTATCTTCAGGAATATTTTTACACAGTCGAACATCGACGAGGAACGCAGATGCGGCATGTCGACGCCCTTAGTCGAATGTAATGTTTGATAATGGAGGATTTATTGAGAAATCGACTTAAGAAAGCACAAAGAAGGGATATGTGAACAAAAGCAGTTCGGGATATTTTAAAAACAAATCCTTACGAAAATTTTTATATTTACAATGATATTCTTTACAAAAACCCTGCACGACAGTTGATTGTAGTACCAGCGCTCATGGAGCGAGTAATAGTGGAGATCGCAGATTGCATTAGAAAGATTTCTAAAAACCTCGACTAGAAACCAAACTTAAACAAACAAAGTCCGGTAAAAAATATAGTTTTTTGTTACCTATGGTATAGGCAAAGAAGATACTCCTCCCTCCACCTTTCATTCAGATTATGTTGGTCCATTCACGATGACGCGGAATCAGTATAATTACATCTTAGTAGTCATAGACGCTTTTGCGAAATTCGTTTGGCTATACCCTACAAAAGGCACAGGTACGGATGCGGTAATCGACAGACTAACGAAACAAAAAGTTACGTTTGGCCATCCAAGAAGAATCATAACAGATAAGGGTTCTGCCTTTACATCACGTATCTTTTAGGGTTATTGCAAAAAAATCAAATCCAGCATTTGCGTTGTATGACTTTCGGTAAAGTTCAGCAGTGCATCAATAACTCACCCCGGAGAGGCACAAAGGTAGTACCTTTCAACACGATTAGACGAAATTATGATTACTTAAGCTATTGAATCACTCGATGCTGATCGTAATGAAGCACGGCAATTAGCTAAGCAGAACATTTCTGCCATACAAGAAGAAAATCGTCGGAGTTAAATTTAAGGTTGAAAAGGAAATATTTTGGACCATACAAAATCATACAAAGATTGCCTCATGAGCGTTACAAAGTACAGAAACATGAAGCCATGGTGTTCAGAATTCGGGTCGAATGTAGGATCGACTAGAAGCGGAATGAACTTTTAAGTGGTGCATTAGTATCAGAAAATACAACACTGTGAATCGACAAAAGGAGGACGAACAAAGTGACAAACGAAACGGACAGAATATAGAAAGGCACAGTTTAAATATTGGCATCAATCAGTAAAGATTTGAAACCACAAGGTATTATAATTGTTTAAATATTACTAATAAAACCATTGAAATAAAGGTAATTAAATAAAATACTACATACATCCGTTTGAACCAACGACAGCTACGATCAGAGGAATACATTCATCTCCGTGATGCTATAAATTCCGATGGCAATGTGAATAATGTAGGAAGAATGACAATTTTGCCGGCCACTTATAAAGGAAGTCCACGCCACATGCACGAATTTATTTGTTACATTCACATGTAACCCAAAATGGCCCGAAATCAACAGGGAATTGTTGCATAGCCAAACACCAGTTGATAGACATGACATAACTGCCAGAGTTTTTAAACCAAAATTAGAATCTCTCATGAATTTCTTAATAAAACATTGTGTGTACAGCCGAGTCCGTTGTTGGATGTACTGTGTAGAATGGCAAAGGCGTGGATTGCCATATGCGCCTGGTTATTGGACAAAATAAGGTCAGATGAGATTGATTCCATAAGCTGAAATTCCAGATAAAACAATTGACCCAAACTTGCATGCAGTAGTTACCAAACACAAACACAAACCTTGTTGACTTTTCAACTGCAATTTAGCGTGTATGATCGACGACAAGTGTTCCAAGCGATACCCAAGAGACCTGCTTGCTGAAACCATAACGGGAAATGATGGATTCCCATTGTATCGTCGGCGATCAGTTGCGGACAATGGGTGATCGGTAGTTGTGAAGGTAAGAGGACAAAATATTGATGCAGGCAATCGTTGGATTGTGTCAAAGCTTGTCTAAAGCTTTTGAGGCTTACATCAATATGGAATATTGTAACTCTGTGAAGTCGATAAAGTACATATGTAAATGTGTTAACAAAGCTGTATTGGCTGTAACCAATGCAAATGATGAAATATCATAGTTCCAGATGGGTTGCTATGTAAGTAGCAACGAAGCAATTTGGCATATCTTTTCATTTGCGATCCATGAAAGACACCCTACAGTAGTCCATTTGGCAGTTCATTTAGAAAATGGTCAAAGAGTTTATTGAATGCGCCAGACAGAGCGTCACATCCACCGTCGACAACATTAACAAGTTTCTTCACAGTCTGTCAAACAGATGATGTTGCTCGCACTTGCCGAATGCTGACATGCCACGCTATTACACATGGAAAGCATCATGGAAATCGTTTCAGCGTCGAAAACAAGGAACGCCGTCAAATGACTGAAGAAATTTACAATGAGACATTGATCATGATAGAAGGTATGTGTTTATTGATGGCAAATAATATATTACCGTACTTGGTCGTCATATGCACGATGCATTAAACCACGAGATGCAAAGAGAGCAACAGAACGACATTGAAGCATTGGCCGAAATAGTTCGCACAAATATTCCACTTTGATTGAAGCTGTGAACAGTTGATCTGTCGGAATTTATTTCCTTGATGCTGCCGGAGGAACCGGAAAAGCGTTGTTAACTTCATTGCTTTTGGGGAGGATCAGATCGCGAAATGATGTTGCTCTAGCGTTGGCTTCATCTGGAATAGCTGCGACTCTGCTAGAAGGCGAACCGCACATTCTGCCTTGAAAATACCATTAAACATGCAAATTACCGAAACACAAATTTGTAATAAAGTCGCAAATAGAGAGAGGAACTGACGTTGAAAACGAGTTACTTGTATTTAAGAGTATACTAGCAACAGCAGAAACTATAGCCACAACAGAGCAGAAAAGAAAAGCAAAAACATTGATAAATAATAGTGGAATAGAATTACTGGTCCGAAATAAGCGAAGTTTGCGTCGCGAATGGCAAGCCTGCCGATCTTCCGATGCAAAAATTCGTCTTAAGGTGGCAGAAAACAAACTAAAAAAGGCATTAGTATACGAAGAAGAAAAAAAGAACGTTTCTACTAAAAAACCTCTATGGAAAGCTAGCAAAAACCTCAAGCCGCCAGTAAGCACTGAAGTACCGTTGAGAATGCGTAATGGTTCATGGGCAAGAACGGATGAAGAAAAGGCGTATTCTGTTTCAGAGCACCTCAGCACAGTATCTCAACCAAATACTGCTACATATAGTGCACCTTTGTCACCGAACCATACTGCTCCTAGATACACTGTTACTTGCGGAGCATCTGTGTCTGAACTAAAAAACACTATTGCCGCCTTAAATCGAAGAAAATCTCCAGGAGACGATCATATCTCACCAAAAATGCTTAAAGAATTGCCAAGCATTGCTCTCGTTTTTCTTGCAAAGATTTTCAGTGCCATATTTAAACTAGGATATTATCCACAAATCTGGAAAAAGTCGCAGATAATTACCAGGTAAAGACGCAACCCTGACGTTATCATATAGACCAATGAGCCTGTTGCCTTGTCTATCAAAACTTTTCGAAAAATTGTTGCTATCAATAATTACTCCTTTTCTCCATCAAAGTGATATTATTCCTACACATTAATTTGGTTTTCGGGAAAATCACGGCACAAGTGAACAAGTAAATCGTATAACAAACGAAATAAGGAAAGCTTTCGAAATGCGAGAGTATTGCTCGGCCGTTTTCCTTCATGTGGCGCAAGCATTTGACAAAGTGTGGTATGATGGCCTCATTCACAAAATAAAAAAGCATTACCTGACACGTTTCACAATATCCTTGAATCCTACTTATCCGACATGCGATTCACAGTAAAAGTAAATGAATACATACACGGTGTGTCCCAAAAATAACCAAACTTTATATTTAAATCATACAACATACAGCGCCATGTATTGACATTTGCAACATTAAAAAGATACAATCATCCTCTTTCAAACGCACCTAACGTCATGCAAGTCGGATGACAGACGTAAAAGTGACAGCCATTTCAATAAAACCAAAAGTGTGCTAATGGTTCCAAAAAAAAAAAAAATGGAACAAAGAGCAAGTATAAAATTTTGTGTCAAACTTGAAAAAAAATGAAATTGAAGTTTAAAAATTTAAAAAAAAATTGAAAAAAGTGAAGCAACCGTAACCGAGGTACTGAAGAACATTTCTATAAATGACATAAAAAAAATCTATGCATGCGCTGGTTGATCGTTCCAAACGTTGTGTTGAGTCAAATGGAACCTATTTTGAATAAATAAGAACTTTCAAAGATAATATAATGTGTATTTTACTGTTTATATCCAAAAAGTTCGGTTATTTTTGGGACACACCATGTAACAGAAGAGTGGCAGGTGTTTGCGGATGATACTGCTATACTAAGTCGACATAAATGTCCCATTACAGCCACAAAAGTGTTACAGCAGCATCTTAAACTAATTGAAGAATGGCTAGCGAAATGGCGCATAAAAGTTAATGAAAACAAGTGCAAACACATAACTTTTACATTAAGACCAAAAACGTGTCCTACCGTTAAGCTCAACAATTTATCAATACGGCAAGCTGACAAAATTACATACCTCGGAATCCACTTGGACAGGCGCTTAACCTTGAGACGAAACATTGCACATAAATAGCTACAGCTTAAACTTAAATCTGCCAGTTTACATTGGCTTTTAAACAAGAAGTCTGGACTTAGCCTTAGCAACAAAGTCCTCTTATATAATGCAACAGTAAAACCGGTATGGATGTATGGGATCCAATTATGGAGCACAGCTTGCACGACGAATGTATGGTAGATATAATTCAATGATTCCAATCGAAAACGTTAACAGTAATAACGGGCGCATCATGGTATATGCGTAATGAAAGTATTCATAGAGATCTAAATATACCTACCGTCAAGGAAGAAATTGAAATCGCAGCAAAAAAATACTTAACAAAACTGAGTAACCATCCGAACCATTTGGCTAACACCTTGACCCGTGTAACAAGTCAAACCCGCCTGCGGAGAAGAGACAAAGCTGCCTTCTAATGAGCAACGTCAAGCCACCAGTTTAAGATTTTATTACTTTTATTACTTTTATTGTTAGGCTTCCGAAGTCGAAGTAGATTCAATAAATGAATATTAATGTTTCAAAAAAAAAAAAAAAAATGTTGAAAGATCTTCGTGACAAGCAAAATATTTTTAATGGGGCCGTGATTCTATTGTCAGGTGATTTTCGTCAGACTCCTCCAATTATTCCATGATCAACTGTTGCTGATAAACTAAATGCATGCCTAAAATCATCGAATTTGTGGCAGTACGTAAAGACACTCCAATTAACAACTAACATGCGAGTATTTTTGCAACAAGATGAAACTGGAAATGTGTTTGCGAAGTAGTTGTTAGACATTGGAAATAATAACACTGCAACTTTATTATCCTCCTCGACCGAATTCATCACATTACCCACAGCTTTCTGTCACATCATAGACTCAAAAAAGGAGCTTACTCAGCGTGTTTTCCCAGATATAGTGCAAAGATTCAATAACCATAATTGGCTGAGTGAACAAGCAATATTGGCGGCGAAAAACAAAGATGTCGAGGATCTCAATGCGACCATACAGAATTTTTGCCCAGGACAGTTGGTTTCCTTCAAATCCCTCGACACCGTTATGAACCAGGATGACGTAGTCAATGCACTAGAATCGCCTGGATTAAAACCTCACTATTTGCAGTTAAAAGTAGGATCGGTTGTCATCTTGCTGCGTAACATTAATCAACCTCGACTATGCAATGGAACAAGACTGGCTGTGAAAAAGATGACGAATAACGTCATTGAGGCAACAATCACAAAAGGAAAATACAAAGGAGAGGATGTCTTGATCCAACGGATACCGATGATTCCAACGGATTTACCATTCGATTTTAGACGCTTGCCATTTCCAATACGTCTGGTCCTTGCGATGACCATAAATATATCGCAAGGATAGTCGTTAGAAGTCTGCGGAATAAACTTGGAGTTTCCCTGTTTCGCGCGTTGGAAACCCGTCTCATTGTATATTTACGCCCCACAAAACAAAACAAGAAATATAGTTTATGAGAAAGCTTTAAATTCGTTAATAGCATATATCAAAACAGTGTGTGTCTTTTAATATAAAATTTGAACCTTATAAATAGCCAGTATTTCAGAAAAACTCTGTTTTGTAAGTAAGCAACATGATGTGTCGAAAATAATAATAATAATACTTCATGCTTCTTCCAAAAAATTTTTTTTATAAAATATGGATTCGTTTTGTTTGTTTTAAAATTATATTATTAAAAAGTTTAGGTATTTTATTTATCGATTGAGATAGTACTCTGCCGGGTCCCCTAGTATATAAATATATAGTAAATAAATTAATAATACTTCATGCTTCTTCCAAAAAATGTTTTTTATAAAATATGGATTGGTTTTGTTTGTTTTAAAATTATATTATTTAAAAGTTTAGGTATTTTATTTATCGATTGCGATAGTACGAATGCCGGGTCCCCTAGTATATAAATATATATGTAGTAAATAAATTAAATGACAGTTCAAACACTAAACTCAATAAACAACCAGTGGACAGTTCTCATAAACTCAAAACCTGCAAACACAGAGTTTACGCTTGGTAGAAACACCCTAAATTCGGTATATAGGTATGTTTTTCCTTAGAATAACAGAAAGACTACACTTCTTTCAGAGACTGACCCAATCGAAAAATCTTACTTATAGTTCGATTTACTTGAAATTCGGTTACCTTAGAGCTTTTTGCTTAGATTACCACTACACTAAGACTACACTTCTCTCCGGAAAATGGACCAGGGACTGACCCATTTGAAAAAATCGGGCTACTCTTATCACCGGGAAGTGTACCAACGACTGAACTATTCGAAAAAATATTATTTATGGCTTGATTTACTTGAAATTCGGTACGCCGTTTGCTTAGATTAACAGGAAAACTCGTCTTTTCTCCGGGAAGTGGACTAGGGACTGACTTATTGAAAAGATCTTATTTATTGCTTTATTTATTTGAAATTCGGTACATAATTAGCTTTTTAGGTAGATTTACAAAAAAACTAGTATTCTCTCAGGAAAGTGGACCAGGGCCTGACTAATACGAAAAAAAAAAAATTATTTGTGGCTCGGTTTACTTGAGAATCAGTAACATAGATGGCCTTCTGCTTAGAATAACAGAAGAAGGAAGTTGGCAAGATTCGATTTACTTGAAACTCGGAAAATACGTAGCCTTTTCATTAGATTAACAGGAATGCAATTTTTTACTACGGGAAGTGGAGACGGGATTCAAAAAAATCTTATTTTTGGATCTTCTTCTTCTTTATTGGCGTTGGCACCGCTTACGCGATCATAGCCGAATCAATATAAGAGTGCCATTCTTCTCTTCCTTTCGGTGCCTGGCGCCAGTTTGAAAGGCTAAGTGAACCCAGGTCATTCCCCCTTGATCCTTCCAACAAAGTGGAGGTCTTCCTATTCCTCTGCTTCCACCAGCGGGTACTGCATCGAATACTTTCAAAGCTGGAGTGCTTTCATCCATTCGGACGACATGGCCCAACCAGCGTTGCGGCTATCTCTTCATTCGCTGAATTATGTCAATGTCATCGTATAGCTCGTACAGCTCATCATTCAATCGTCTGCGGTATTCGCCGTTGCTAATGCGCAAAGGACCATAAATCGTTCGCAGAACTTTTTTCTCGAAAACTCCTAACGCCGACTCATAAGATGTTGACATCGTGCAGGCTTCTACGCCATAAAATAGGACCGGTATGATTAGCGAATTGTAGAGTTTGGTTTTCGTTCGCCGAGAGAGGACTTTACTTTTCAATTGCTTACTTAGTCCAAAGTAGCACTTGTTGGCAAAAGTGATTCTGCGTTGGATTTCCAACAACAATGTGTTAATGCTGGTCCTTGGATAGACGAAATTATCCACGACCTGGAAGTTGTAACTATCAACAGTGACGTGGGAGCCGAGTCGCGAATATGATGACTATTTGTTTGATGACAGGAGATATTTCGTCTTGCCCTCATTCACTACCAGACCCATCCGCTTCGAAAGAGCAGAACTCACGGCGCGGTCGTTGAGGCCAATAATATCGATATCATCGGCGTACACCAGCAGCTGTACCCTCTTGTGAAAGATTGTACCTTCTCAATTCATCTCTGCAGCTCGTATTATTTTTTCAAGCAATAAGTTAAAAAAGTCACATGATGAAATTCCGCACATAGCTGACCTTTTACTTAGATTAACAGGAAGACTACACTTCTCTCCCGGAAAGGGACCACAGACTGTTGCTAGTGAAAACTCCAACCATTGCACAAAAGTTCTTAGCTACGAAGCGAATGAATGGAATATGCGAAGTAGAGGTAAAGTTTCATGATAATCTGAATTTTTCAAAAGGTACAATATATTCGCTATGCAACGACGTCCCTGAAAAAGAAATTATAGAAAAGTTTAAAAATCAAGGAGGAGTAAGAGCACACTTGTTTAAGAGAAACGTGAACAATATCCCACAACATTCCGGAGAACAACTTCTTACATTAGACATGTATAAATTACCCGAAAAAATAGAGGGTTCGTGGCCCTCAGCCCGTGTAAAACCATATTTCCCAAATCCCATGAGATGTAAATCATGTTAGCATTAATACTGCTCAAACATTTCTTACTCGAAATCCCACGGCGACTTACACCCGACATCAACCTCTTCTTTCGTGTTACAATCAAATGACACTCCACAAAACAACAACACCATAAATCCTAACAGCCAATCTCTTTCTTTTAGTTCTGTCAATTGCACCAGGGCATTCTTAGCTACGCTAGCAACTCCACAAATCAAGCAACTAATCCCTCCCATCAATTTATTAGCGAACTACAATCTCACCATACTTCAAACGCTTCTCTCAACAAGTCACAAACCAACTCAATAACAACTCAAGAGTACAGTCTACAAGACGACGAAGAAATGTAATCCATTTTTCTTTGCCCTTTGATTCGTAATTTTACTGAATGCTTAACATACTACAGTGGAATATAAAGGACTTTTACAACAACTACACCGAACTTTAAATTCTCATTAAAGAAATCTCCCCACACTTCATTGCGTTACAAGAAACTCACCTTGCCGTTAATAAAGATGGTTATGTACTAAATAAATATGTTAGTTAGTTTTTCAATTAACCACAAAATACCACAAACAAGCAAGGTATCGCTGTCTTAATAAAAAAAAAGACATTCCACATAAACACTTGCCAATCCATTCAAATATCGCTTCGTTAGCTATTCAGGTATCTACAGTATGTAAACTTACGATTATTTGTCTGTATATACCCCACAACAAGGATTTACTTTAGGTATATTTTAGCGTCAGTACCCAAACCCGTAATCCTAGTCGGAGATTTAAACTCGTGGTCCACATTATTGAACGATGGTTCTCCAACGAATTTTTCGACCCAAAATTCCTTCACCCACGTCGATCTATCTATTTGCTCTACCAGTATCGCTCCAAAAAGCAAATTACCGAACACTCGACGGCTTATGTGGTAGTGACCATTACCCAATAGTTACAAAACTAGCCACGTCATCCTTTGAAAAGCTCTTTCCCAAGCTCCACAGCTAAAATAATAGAATAAGAAATCACGTATCCAAAATTCGAAAACACAATCTCTTCATTATCTGCAAAAACTCCCAGCCACGATAGAATTTCATATGATATGCTAAAAAACTTGCCTTGTGAGCTTAAATCAAGATTAATCAATTTGTACAACAAAATTCTAACTACCGGAATTTATCCTCAAAACTAGAAAAAGGCAACAGTTGCACACATAGCAAAGTCCACTAACCCATCATCAGAATCTTTAGATTACCGATTTCGCTTATATGCTGCATGAGTAAGTTACTCGAAAAAATTACCTCGAAGCGAATTATGTGGTATATTTTCAAACATCGTTTAATTAGTCCACGTCAGGTCGACTTTAAGGAAGGGCAACGAATTTCCGATGCTCTCCTACTTTTTGAAAGTTTCGTATCATATGGTTTGTCATCTCGCAACTATATATCTGCGCTCAGATTTCGAAAAGACTTTCGATCGTGTCGGAGCTGACATAGCTCTACGACAGTTAGAAAAATGGAGATTCGGTAATAATTCTCAAGTCTTTTCTCACCAATCGAAAATTCAAAGTGAAAGTAAATATCGCGTTTCCTATTTTACACAACCAACAGAATGGAATCCCACCTTTCTGTTACGTTATTTGCTATTGCTTTCGACGAAATTAACCACATAATTACCAAACATAAAAACAATTCACACATTGTCTATGCGGATGACCGTTGAAAATAAATTTCTAAACATACTAACCCACATATCGAAATGGTCAATTTGCTCAGGAGCAAATCTTTCACTTATTAGATGTAAATATTTTCATATATGCCGTAAACAAAAATGTACCGATTTACATCTAGTTCATAATAATATCAACATTGTGAACGTTCCTAGCTTACGTTTTCTTGGAATCGGTTTTGACAAACGTTTTGCATTTAAGGAACTCTGCCTAAGCCTAAAAAAAGCCTAGCTGTCATGCTAAGTATTATTAAATACTTATCTTCTAAACATTGTCTAATTCATCCAAATACTTTAATAATTGCTACTAAGGCTTTAATTTTATCGAAAATTGACTATGGTTTACCAATATACGGACATTGTGCAAAGAACAACATAAAAATATTTTTTTCCATGTATCATGCAGCCGTTCGAAGGAGTATTCGGGCATTTCCAATATCCCCCATTCAATGCATCTTGGCGGAGGCTGGAATGCCTACCTTACAGAAGAGAATAGAATACACCACCATGAGGCTTATGCCAAAAGTCTTCCTCTACAGAAATAGTATTCTGCACGATACCACAACAACAATGTGGAGCGCTAACAAAGTACCAAGTCGTAAGCCAACGTTATTTAGAGTGCTTGAATATGCTAATCTATGAATAACCTCGCCTCCCTCCTTACTGGCTGCTGCCAATTCTCCTGCGCTTCATTTCTTCTCTGTCTTTCAAACTATAGCAAATCAACCACAAGTTCAATAGAGTACCAGCGGCTTTTTGAGGAATGAAGAGCAACTTTCCGGAACGAATGGAAAATGTACTATACCGATGGATCAAAGTCTAAGCACCATACGTCATTCGCGGTAGTTCAAGCTGATGGGATAACAGTTTTCGCAGGGAACCTGCCAAATTACTATTCAGTGTATACGGCGGAGGCAGTTGCAACACACAATGCAATTCTCTTAGCCACAAAATCTAACAACAAGACGGTAATCTGCACAGACAGTATGTCAACGATCTCTGGCGTTAGTAATATCGCCAACAATTCACCCCTAATATCTGAAATACGTAGCAACCTAATAGAAAACCGCAAGAAAATCAAAATTATGTTGATTCCTGATCACGCCGGCATTAACGGCAACGAGTTAGCGGATAGGAAAGCAAAATCCGGTGCAAACGAGCCGTTATTTATTTTTTTATTTATTTTAATTATATTGTGAAAGGGGATATTTTCCTACGCATCAATAACTACTTCAAACCAGAAAGCAGATACCAGTATTCGAATCTTAATATAATTGGCTCAAAACCACACCTTCCGCCTATCTGCCGAACGAACGATATTACTACTTTCACCCGACTACGGTTTGGGCACACGATTACCACGCACTCGTAGCTGCTAAATGGTTCAAGTGCATCACACTGCGTATATTGCACTTCACCATCACTTACAGTTAAACACCTTCTAGATGAATGCACGAATCTCAGTGCTATTAGGAAAATAATATTTAGCGGCAAGCCTGTTTCGGAATTGCTTAAGGAACCTTCACATGATAACATCCACAGCTCCATCAGCCACCTGATTTAAGTTATCTTACATATAAAATTTTTCTCGATGTACTGACAGTAAAATTTACCATATATTTTTCTACAATTGACTGGCTAATATCTTAGACAATATTTTTGTATATAATTTTATTAGAGCAGTGAGCCGTAAGCCCTGGCAGCTAGTGCTTCTTTCTCTGTAAAATAATAATTGTATTATTATTTTTCATTTAGGTATAATAAATAAATAAATAATTTTCCATACATTCAATGAGTATGTGAGACAGCGAAAAGTTGCAGGGTAAAGCTAGTCGAATATGAAGAAATTAGAGCAAAAGAAAAAGTAATCAGCGTGTTTCGAGTGGTTTTACTCCATTGCACGACGTAGACATCCGATAAGGAATGATTTTCTGGTATTTGATATCTAGCCGATATATGGTATTAGGTTCAGAGGTAGTTTGCCTATATTGTTATGGAGAACTCTTTTTCTTCCTGGAAGTGGGCATCTACCGATTTATTGTATTTTTCGTTTCATTTATGTGTATAAAATGTTAAAAATTATATTTATTGTTCGATTTGATTATTATTAGGATAAAGGTAGCTTTTTGCCTGAATATACAGAAAAATTTTTTTTTCTTTGCATAATATTTGGATTATAATTTTTTTTTTATGCATGGAAGCAGAGGCAAATCATTGTGAAAGTATCGCGTTTAGATATGGATTTTCTTTTTCGGACCGATCAATTCGAAACTATTATATTTATGGTTCGATTTACATGAAATTTGCTACAGAGGTATCTTTTTGTCTAAATTAACTGTGAAACACCTTTTCTTCCGGAAAGTCGACTTGAGACAATATTTTCGAATAAATTTAATTAATAATTGTGTAAAAATTAAATCCATTCCTATCCAATTTGTGTTTATATTTTCCGTATAGGTATATCTATATACTCGTATATATAGGTATATATAATTGGCGGCCGATTTTAATTCGGTAAAACTATAAAATATTGAAGTTCACGCAAGTTTTTGACTACCTGGGTGTGGCCAGAAACGATTCTTTTGCATAAGGTTCAAGCTGCTCACGAGTTCCGGTCCTATACCAAGTATCCCCTGGGCAGCCAACAAAAATCCGTTTGGAGGCGAGCTAAAGTGAGAAGGCGAATCCCATGCGGTTGTACGTAGGGTTTGGAACCTACCACATGAAACGACAACCCAATGAAAAATCTAATTCAGCCTCGGATGAGAGACCCACCTTTTGATTCTTTAAGAATTACTATTTGAGCGCATGCACCTGCAATGTCTGGTCCCTTAATTGGGAAGGTGCTGCTGCCCAGCTGGTTGATGTCCTCATAAAATTAAAACGAAAACTTTTAGCATCACTCTGATTTGTGCCAACGCCCCGATGGAAGAGAAGGACGATGTGACCAAAGATGCCTTTTACAAGTGCCTCGAACGCACTTATGAGCGCTGCCCCGCCACGACATCAACATTTGCTTGGGAACTTCAGCGGCCAAAGAAGGTATTTTTGGAGTCGGAAAATTCAGCCTCCACGACGAAACATCCACAAATGGGCTGAGGCTGATCGACTTAGCCGGGGCCCGAAATATGGTTGTCTGTAGTACTAGATTCCAGCACAAAAAAATTCACCACGCTACTTGACCATCTCCAGATCGAAAAACTGCCAACCAAAGCGATCATGCTGTGATTGACGGAAGACATGTATCCCGTGCTTTAGTCGTGCGTACGTTCCGAGGTCCTAATATCACCTAGGAGCACTATTACGTTGCTACGTCTGAATTAGGTATACCCCAAAGCTTATACGGCTATGTGAACTGACGATAAGCAAAACTAAAAGCTCCATCAGGATCGGCAAGGACCTCTCCGAGCCATTCGATACCAAAATAGGTTTCCGACAATTTGAGTCTTATCGTGTGGCTTCTTTAATTTATTGCTGGGGAAAATAATACGAGCTGCAGGGCTGAATAGAGAAGGTATAATCTTCAATAAGAGTGTACAGCTGCTGGCGTACGCCGATGATGTTGGCATTATTGGTCTCAACAACCGCGCCGTTAGTTCTGCTTTCTCCAGACTTAATAAAGAAGCGAAACGAATGGGTCTGGTAGTGAAAGAGGACAAGACGAAATATCTCCTGTCATCAAACAAACTCTCATCGCATTCTCGACTCGGCTTCCACGTCACTGTTGATAGTCATAACTTCCAGGTCGTAGATAATTTCGTCTATCCAAGGACCAGCATTAACACATTGTTGTTGGAAATCCAACGCAGAATCACTCTTGCCGACAAGGGCTACTTTGGATTGAGTAGGCAATTGAAAAGTAAACTCCTCTCTCGGCGAACGAAACCCAAACTCTACAAATCGCTCATCATACCGGTCCTGCTATATGGAGCGAAAGCGTGGACGATGTCAACATCTGATGAGTCGGCGTTAGGAGTTTTCGAGAGAAAAGTTATGGAAGCGATTTATGGATCTTTGCGCATTGGCAACGACGATTACCGCAGACAATGGAACGATAGGCTGTACGGGTTATATGATGATATTAATATAGTTCAGCGAATGAAGAGACAGCGGCTGCGCTGTCTAGTTCATGTCGTCCGAATGGATTAAAGCGCTACAGCTTTGAAAAGCTTTGATACATTACCCGCTGTTGGAAGCAGAAGAATAGGAAGACCTCCACTCTGTTGGAAGGATCAGGGGGAGAGTGACCTGGCTTCATTTGAGATCTAAAACTGACGCCAGGTAGCGAAACGAAGAGAGAAATGGTGCGTTAATATTGATTCGGCTATAATCGTAGAAGCAGAGAGTAAGCGTACAGCGTACCCTAGTGATTATTATTATTTTTTATGAGTCATCGACTGATTCTGGTGCAATACAGTTGTGTTTACTTTGCGCTCTCGAATTTCTCAATTCGTTATCACTGACGTCTGATCTAATCTTCTTACTATTTTCGCTTTAGCTTTGTTATTTCTTTCGCCACGCGTACTAATTTAGTGAACATA
Source organism: Ceratitis rosa (assembly GCA_037013455.1). Lineage (NCBI taxonomy): Eukaryota > Metazoa > Arthropoda > Insecta > Diptera > Tephritidae > Ceratitis > Ceratitis rosa. The sequence continues at coordinate 1,043,812 of JAWMAG010000108.1, read as the reverse complement.
TAGAAGCAGTGAAAGAAGTGCAAATATGCCGGTTACGGCGCCACCTTGGGGAGCAATAGATTTTCCATATTGATGGAAAGTCCAAATCACAAACAAAAAAAGCTAAACCTCTCACAAAAGAATCTTTTCTATTACTTCCCACAGTAAAAAGAGAAAATCCTAAGTTCTTTGTAGCTAATACAGTGGAACCTCTATAACTCGAACTCGAAGGGAGCGGAAAAAAAATTCGAGTTATAGAGTTTTCGAGTTACAGAGGATTTCGAGTTAGGCGGTAATAGGTTTCGAGTTAGGGAGGGGACAAACAGAAAGGAGAAAGTCAATTAAATATACATGTAAATTCACGTTACATAACTGCTCACCAACATATTTATTTACAAACTTATTTGAAAAAATCAGTAATTTGTTTTTGCTTTAAAGCAGGTTGTTCATTATCTACGCTTAAACTTTTCCAGCCATCCATTGCTTGCTTTAAAATCAGAAAACCCTAAAGACTTTGAATAAATTTCAGCCTTTTTTTTGGAGCAATGGTCCACTGATACTTATATTTTCATCACGACACTGTTTAAACCTTTTAACAAACATTCTTCTAAATCAGGAAACTCAGATATTCGCTGTCTTGCAGTTTTTCAGCAAGACTCAGAGTTTTAAGTTTACGTTTCACACTCATTGCTTATCAGTTCGTTATAAAAACTGTTTTACGGCAGATTGTAGGTAGTGATCGTAGTTGCAGCGAAAGAGAATAAGTAAAAATTTGAGCTTCGCATCCTCAGCTTCTTGAAAAAGTCGCAAGTAGCTGCGCGCCAATCAAATCATTAGCTTTGCAAGCTACTGGGGGGAGTGAGAAAACTATAGTCTGTTCTCTCCCTCCACCAGCTTGCAAGTCAAACTATAGTCAAAATTAATTCAATATTCGAGATACAGAGGTCTGAGTGTAGGTATTCGAGTTACGGAGAGTAAAAATATACAGAAATGGCTTCTAGGGACTCGCTGAGTATTTCGAGTAATAGAGGGTTAAAATTTCGAGTAACGGAGGTTTTACGGCTTGTAGGGAAGGGGATGAAATATTTCTTCGAGTTGGAGAGGTTTTCAACTTATCGAGGTTCGACTTACAGAGGTTCCACTGTACATTAGATACAAAAAAACCAGGTATTCATGTTTTGCCGTCCACAAAGCTCTAAACGGTATAAGCTCCGAAATCGACAATATATCTGAGTTAAAAGACGGTAGCTTATTGTTACTTGTAAAAAACGAACACGTTGCAAACAAGTTCTTTTCAACCAAAAAAAAACTCGCAGACATTTGCGATGTAAATTTTGAGCTGCACAAAAACCTTAATTCGTTGAAAGGCACCATTTATGCGCCTTGTCTCAATTACGTTAATGAAAAAGAAATTATCTAAAACCTTAAAGATCAAGGGGTCTCAGATGTGTACAAATTTTTAAAGCACAAAGACGGTAAGACAAATCCAAGCGGAGTTCTGCTATTGACCTTTGATCGGTATTATATCCCAGAGAAAATCGAAGTATCATGGTATACAACAAAAGTGCGAGCGTATTGTCCAAACCCAATGAGATATAAAAGTTGCCAGTTACTTGGTCATACATACAAACGATGCGATAAAACTCCAGCATGAATTGTCGCATGCTCCCTTCCTCCTCATTCCCCTACTCTATGTTCTCGCACATTGTGTGCAAATTGCTTTGGCGATCACCCTGCTTTTTGCAAAGCATGCCCTAAGTTTACACAAATGAAGCAAATATTAACAATAAAAACTGACAACAAGTGTACTATGCGTGAAGCTATTCATATACACAAAGAACAGATCCCACATTTCAAGCCTAACTCACCTTTTTATGCTGATACAGTAAAAGAGAAAACAAAATCACCAACAACACAACAACAAAATATTGTCTCTGAAAACATCACTGACATAGAACACATTAATGAAAATAATGAAAACGAAATCCAAAACATTGAAAACAACAAAGCTTTAGTCAATAACAACAGCACAACAAATACTCTAATTAATGCACAAGCAACGAACGCAGTCGATGACGCTGTACCAAACGGCACTTCTGTCAGTGACTTCATTTCACAACTTCAGTTCATTCCATCTGACTTTGTCCCGCAGATCTCTAATTTCCTCAACTTTTCTTCATCTCTCCCCGATCCATCCATGAATGTACTTCACAAAAAAATCGATTCAACACAAACATATACCAGCTATTTCAAATATTCAAACACTATCAGTAGAATTAGACATTGGTTTTTAATTCACGATCATTTCATGCTACATTCCACTTGAACAAAGTTTCTCTGCCAGAGATATACTAAATATTCTCAACATCTTTTCAACTCCTATTATTTTCGTAGGTGATGTTTATGCCTGGAACCCCTTTAGGGTTCAACTGCCATAAACAAAAGAGGAGAGATATTTTAGGACATTTTACTTTCTATTGTAAAAGCTTAATAGTCCTCAATGATAGACCATCTACACATTTTTCCACCAAAATTTTCTCTGCCAAACTTATATATATATATATATTTGGCGCTTTGTAACCGCTGAAGCGATTTTTCGGCCGAGCTCCTCCTCCAATTTGGGGTTTTTGCGTCTTGATGTTTTTCCAACAAATGGAGGGACTTACAGTTTATACTAAGCCGCCTCCGAACGGCTGATGATTTTTTTACGAGGAGTCTTTTATTTCATGTCCGAAATACACTCGGAGGGGTGGACATTCCCTGCCGAGGGGCGACCGCAATTAGAAAATTTTAATTAAATTTTTTATATAAATTAATTTTCCATAACTTTTGGATGTTGCTGGCACTGGGATATTAACCCGAGCGTTCCGAATGCCAGTACGCAATGCTAACCACTCGGCTATCGCGGCCGTCTTCTGCCAAACTTCCTTATTGGAATAATCTTCTGTCTACCTTAAGAAATAGTAAGCAATCGGCTTGGAAAGAATACATGAGAAAAAGGACAGATGATAACCTGATCAGATTCAAAAAAGCAAATAGTATATTCAGAAAAGAATTTAAAGCATCAAAACGAAAGGAATTCGAAAAACTCACAGCAAATATTACTCCCTCTTCAAGCGCGAAGTTTGGTCTGATATAAAAATGCTTACCTCCTCAGAAAATCGGAGACATATCTCCTTCATTCACTCTACATACCTCTTTCATTCACTCTACAGTATCCACGAACCTGTCGATATTGCTGAAATTTTTGCCACTGCTTAGTCAACTGACTCCCATGAATTCCAATTTCCACTCCGTATTTAATACCTTAAAAAATAACAGTATTTCTGATACCTACACGAACATGTTTCCTACCGCAGAAGCCATATACGTGTATGTTGATTCTCCAATCTCTATTAAGGAGTTTGATGTTACTCTTTCTTCCATGGGTGGAAAAACACCTGGTGCAGGCAAAATAACTTACACTCTTCTAAAATAACTCCCTTACTCTGCCAGACTTAGACTCATTAATCTTTATAACGTAATTTTGGATCAAGGTGTATTGTCTCAAGAATGGAAAATTGCAACAGTACTGCCGAATCTCAAACTAAGTAAAAATAGTTCTTCCATTGGTAGTTACAGATCCATTTCCCTCCTCTCCTGTTTATCCAAGGTATTTGAAAAAATAATTTCCCGCCGATTACTCTGGTATTCCGATAAAAACAGTTTAAATAACCCTCATCAGTTCGCATTTCAAAAAGTTTTAAATGTACTAAATCCTCTTTTAATTTTTGAACATTATGCTTCTATGGCTCTTTCAGAAACCATGTTTCAGTTCTCAGTTTAGATTTTGAAACAGCTTACGATAGAATCGGCTCCTATGTCATTCTCTCAGAACTTAAACGTTGGAAGATAGGATCAAAGATCTTCAATGTCATTAAATTTTTCCTTAGCAGTAGAAAGTTCTTTGTTCGCGTCAATAACCGACATTCGAATATTTTTTCTCTCTTTAATGGAATGCCACAAGGATCTCCTCTTTCAGTAATTTTATTCTGCATTACATTTCACAAAATCAGCTCATTTATATCTTCCTCTCCTCACGTAGAACATTTCATTTATGCTGACGATACGAATATTGTCATATTTTCAAAAGTTAAAGATTTAACTGTAATCAGAACAATTTTTTTTTAAATCTTAACTGATTTAATCAATTGGCCTCATGGTTCAGGGCCTAAGCTTTCAGTCAACAAAAGCTCCTTCTTCCACATTTGTAGAAAACGCAGTTGCTCCCCCCATCCCTTTCCCTTAACAACAACTCCGTCCCAAATACTGACACATTAAAGATATTGGGAATAATTTTTGATAAAAAATAACATTTAAGAAACATTGTTAATATATTAGAATTAGTTAATTTTCTAAATTAAACATTATTAAGTTTCTATTTTCTAAGCACTCTTTTGTAAACTTAACAACACTTATAAACTTAACAAGAGTTATACTATTATCACTTTGGACTAGCAATCTATGGATACTGTGCAAAGAAACATCTGCAACTGTTGCAATCTCCCTATCATACAGCAGTCAGAAGGAGTATTCGATCATTTCCAATCAAAGCAATTTTAGCGGAAGCTGGTTTGCCTGAAATTCAAGATGGAGTAACATACAACACAATGATGCTAATAAGAAAAATCTTAAACTGCAGAAACGAATACCTGTTCTCCTTCGTGCTGTCTTTGCAACAACAAAAAACTGTACAAAGAGGCCATCTGCTATCTCTCGCATCCTAAGTTTCATCGAAAAACTCGGTACGGCGGTTCTGAACCAATACATCTGTTCGACTATTTCATCGAAAAAAACAGAAAAAAATTAGTAATCAGTCACATCAACATCATTATAAAAATATTAATTTTGACGGTACTAAGCCTCTGTATCCTTCATCAATTTCGTGTAACAAAATAAGAACCTTTGTTCTACTGTCAACCCATAAACTGCCTTGCCCATTTTGTGGATCGAATCAAATAACTGTTTCACATATTCTGGATGACTGCGTGGAATTAAATGTAATTAGAAATACCTCATTTAAATGCAACAAACCCTCGGAACTCCTTAAGAAGACAGATAAAAAAGCATTAACCTTATTCATAAGTTTTTCTTAGCTTGTAAACTGATAGTTTAAGATTTAGAGTTCATCTTAACACGTCCCATACACTTTTCAAATGTACGCATATATGTATAACCATACTGTTGGGAAGATTGATATCTCGTTATCAATTTTTCCATGGGTGCTTTAGTTCATAAATAAGATAATTATTGTATCTTTTTTAAAACAAAATAAATACAATAAAAAGTTATTTTTTACAAATATATACAGTGATAGGCTTATTACTTCAATTACTTTGTATCAATGAGCTGATCGAAGGCGGAGCTTCGTTTCCATAATATATAAATCAATATTTTATTTTATATTCACGTTGATTTATTTTTTCAATCGGTACACTATAATAATGATGATTATATTTCATAATATGGTACCGTGTACCGTTGATAAATTCCATGCGAACGAGATCACCGGTAAAGGCTAATATGAATACGACACCACACACATAAGTATAAAGCACGCCCCTGTTAAAATTAAAGTTACAGATGATGCCTATGGTACATTACCCAGTATTAACAGTCTGTTATCAAGGAGTAGGCTATTTGTACTGAGTGTGCTAAATATATTGTAGTAAGTTCAAACCGACCCAAAATTGATATGTTCAAGCGGAAGTGGCTTTCTCAATCAAATGCAATTACGTTTTCAGAGCATGTTGATGATAATTACAACATTAAAACAGGATACGGCATTGTTTTTCAAGTGGTAACAGAGTGTAGCAATCTACTTTAACATTTGTAACTTACAATTTTCAACTTTTCAATTTTTATGTAACTAAATTTTTAATTTCAAATATTTTCATTTTCTGAATTATTATAATTTTCATTTTCAAATTGTTTACTTCTGGTGAAATAAATTTTATTTAAAAAAAAAAAAAATATTAAATTTTTTTATATAAATATATAGAAATAAACTTCTATATAATTGGCGATCCTGCCAGGAGTGTTAATTGATTGAATTTAAATTGAGAAAGTGTTACAGTGCAACTACCACCACTACCAGGCGAATTGGTTACATTAGTGACATAGCCACCAACGCCACTTCCTACTGCCTTATTGCTACCAATTCCTGAACTGCTTTTGAGATCATCTGAGCTTAATAAAATTGATGAATTACGAAGTGATGATGACTCTTTATTTTCCTTTTCCGGTGCGCAACTACAAAAATTGAGCAAATTAAACTACTACAAAAATTGAACAAATTAAACGCATATTAATATCAACAATTTTTATATCAAGAAAAATCACAGTAAGTTATTTATTTGAAAATTATATATATACCAACATTATTAATTTTATTTAATTTTATATCGAATTTCGAATTTTAATTTAATTTTTGGGTAATTATTCAGATGAGCGGCTTTTGCTTAAACGGTCCAAAAATGATTGGGTTTTTGGCTAAATCGATGTATTTGATGATTATCTTTTCATTCAAAGTGGGGGAAAGCTGAATTTTGCAATAGTTTTATTAATATTAACATTTAAATTTGCACTAAAATCACTAACAAACACATTACATACAAATGCAAGGTTATAGCGATGTTACCATACTGTGAAAGTAATTAGTAAAAGAGCAATAAATAAGACGCAGCGTTTGGGGGTCCGGCATAGTTTTTTCGATTTATTGCATCGAACAAGAACTAAAATAAATAATATTCACGTATTTTTAATAGAACGGCTTCGAAAATACATAACATTCACGTATATATACAAAAACGAGGTCGAATATACATAACATTCACATATTTTTACAAAAAATAAATTATTATTTCACTAAACATTTTTTGGGTCCTACAATTTATTTTTTGTAAAAATATGTGAATGTTATGTATATTCGACCTCGTTTTTGTATATATACGTGAATGTTATGTATTTTCGACGCCGTTTTATTAAAAATACCTGAATTTTATGTATTTTCGTTCTTGTTTCTGTAAAAATATGTTAATGTTATTCATTTTTGTTGTTGTTCGTTCTAAAAAAAAATCCAAAAAACAAACTGAACCCGACCCACACATTGCTCTTTTTTAGATTTCTTTCACAGTATGGCAGCATCACTTTAACCGTGTATTTGTATGTAATGTGTTTGATAGTAATTTTAGTGCAACTTTAAATGTTAATAATAATAAAACTATCGCAAAATTTAGCTTTCCCCCTCTTTGAATGAGAAGATAATCATCAAATACATCGATTTAGCCAAAAACCCAATCATTTTTGGACCGTTTAAGCAAAAGCCGCTCATCTGAATAATTACCAATTTTTGTTTAAATATTTGTAAGCTCCTTCTCCAAACATGCACAGATCACGTAATTTTACAACAACTGAACCACAAAATGAAATTACGAACTCTAATACAGATTTAAATACAACACAAAATTTAACACAAGACATTCATACACATAATTTTAGACCGAATTCCAATTCCATTAAATTACCTCCTTTTTGGAATGAATGTCCTGAAGCATGGTTTTTGCTTGTTGAAGGACAATTTGAAATTAACAACATTAACAATGATAATATTAAATTTCAAAATGTTTTAATTTCTCTTCTACGAGAAACTATTTTCAAAATTATCGATGTTGTTAATCCACCTCCGTTGTCGAATAAATATGAAACAATTAATGAAATTCTTTGTGAGAGATTTTCTCTTAGTGAAGAAAAGAGATTGGAACAATTATTTTCAAATACTGAACTTGGTGATCGTTCACCTTCAGAGCTTTTTAGATATATGAAATCTTTAACTGGTTCAGATTCAATTGTTAATCATGAATTACTTTTCAAATTATGGATTCGTAAACTACCTCAACAAATTCAAATTCATTTAACTTCTTCTAGTAATCAAATTAAAAATGAAATTATTATTTTAGTGAAAAAATTTTCGATTTAATTCATAAACCTCAAGTATCTGCAATAACTTCAACCTTATAATAATAATAATAATAATAATAATAATAATAATAATATTTTAGAACAATGTATTAAAAATTTAACTGACTAAACAACTGGAATATATCAAACTTTAAACAAAATTACAGAAGATATTAATGAATTACAAATTAGATCTAGATCTAGATCTGGATTAGATTTCGTATTTGTCTACATCGATGATATTTTAGTAGTTAGTGATAATGAAGGTCAACATATTGAACATTTAAAATCAGTATTTAAAAGACTTGAAAATTACAACTTAAATATTAAACCTGCAAAATGTGTTTTTGGAACAAATAAATTAAATTTTCTTAGCTATGAAATTTCAAGTGAAGGTATCAGACCTTCTTTAGAACGTATTGAAACAATTTTAGAATTTGAAAAACCTCAGTCGATTAACAAATTACAAAAATTTTTAGGTATGGTAAATTATTATCATACGTGTAGGTATATTAAAATGTTAGCAGTAGAATTAAGTCCTCTGCACGAAATGTTAACATTTACAATTAAAAATAAACTTAAAGAATTAAAATGGACAGATGAAACCACACAAGCTTTTGAAAATTTTAAAAAACTTTTTGCCCAAAAAACTTTATTAACACATTTTGACAAAAATGGTCAATTATCAATTGCAGTAAATGCTTCAAATGTTGCTATTGGAGCTGTTTTACAGTAAAAGAGTAATAACACAATAGAACCGTTAGCATATTTTTCGCGAAAATTAACTCCAACTGAAATTAATTATTCAACATTCGATAGAGAACTGTTGGCAATATATAATTCAATTAAACACTTTAAACATTTTCTCGAGGGTAGAGTATTCACTGTTTACACTGATCATAAACCACTTGCACATGTTCTAAATTCTAAAGCAGATAGATCTCCTCGTCAAATTAGACATTTAGAATATATTGCCCAATTTAATAATGACATTAGATATATTTGTGGTAAAGATAATAAAATTGCGATATTCTTTCTCGTATCCCAGAAATTAATTCAATTACAACAAATGACATTAATTTCCAATACCTTTATGAAAAACAACAAAAAGACGAAATACTTAAAAATATTAATTCAGATCCAAATGCTAATAGTAATTTAAAAGAAATTAATATACCTATTCTAAATCTTTATATTTGGTGTGATGTTACACAAACACCTTTTAGACCATATGCCTCTAATTCAATGAGAAAAATTATTTTTGAAAAAATTCATTCTTTATCACATCCAAGTGTTCGAACAACTCGACGTCTCATTCAATCTAAATATTTTTGGCCTAATATGCGTAAAAACATTAATAGTTGGACATCATCTTGCATTAACTGTCAGAAATCTAAAGTTACTAAAAACATAAAAACTCCAATTCAAAAGATTAATATTCCTTCTGGACGATTTGAACATATTCATATGGATCAAGTAGGACCTCTTACAGTTTCAAAAGAGAATCGATACATATTAACAATCATTGACAGACATACTCGTTTGCCGGAAGCATATCCACTTAAAGACATCTCAGCTGTTTTTGTTGCAACTACATTTATTCAAAATTAGGAACACAATTTACTTCAAAATTATTTAAAGAATTAATAAAGTTATTAGGTTCTCATAAAATAAACACTTCTCCATATCATCCAGAGTCAAATGGAATGATTGAAAGATTTCATAGAACTTTGAAAACTGCAATTACAGCATCAAATGATTCAGTTCATTGGTCTGAAATTTTACAGTGGATTCTTTTAGGTTTACGAACAGCGATTAAAGAAGATTTACAATGTTCTCCAGCTGAATTAATTAATTAAGAAAACATTTATCACTTGTTCGATCGAAAGTAATACATCATAATAAAGAAAATAGTTTCATTCCTAAAAATTTAAGTACTTGTGAATACGTATTTGTTAAAGTTATTAATTAGTCTAATCTTCAACCCCCTTATGAAGGATCATTTAAAGTTACATCCAAACATAATAAAACTTTTGAAATACAATATGGATATAAAATTAAAACAATATTCATAGATGTACTTAAACCTGCAAACATTATGTCAACCACCTCTTCACGAAACACAACTACACTGATAAACACCAAACAAAAAAAGTTACATTTAACCTTAATTAATATTAATAAATATGCGTTTCACTGGAGGTGGAGTTAATGTAGGAATCTACTTTTGTAACTTACAATTTTCAACTTTTCAATTTTTATGTTACTGAATTTTTAATTTCAAATATTTTCATTTTCTGAATTAATATAATCTTCATTTTCAAATATTATTTTTTTTTTATATAAATAGGTATATAGAAATAAACTTCTATACAGAGCTATCAACTAAGTTACAAGATCATAATATAGATCTCATCGTTGTCTTAGATATTATAAATTCGGTAACCTCAAACCCGTTTCCCTCAGGTGAAAACCAAAACGAACTATATCTTACTGAACTACCGAATTGTGTAGACCACGCTCACGATATTGAAGCGGACATAAGTTCGTAGCCAATTGATAATATCCTTTCATCTATCTCGTTAATTGACATTACTTTAGATAGTTTGAAGACGCCATCAGGTATAGGTATTTGTTGTAAACGATGACGAAGTGCTGAAACCAGCTAATGATAAAAAGAGAAGGTAAGAAATCCTTCTACTGCTGTTGACTTTTCCCAGAACCCTCAAAACTGCGACAGTTAAGTCGCCCAGCGCTATATTATCAAAGGCTTGAAGAAATATAAACACAAAAAAGGATAGTAAAAACATCAAAACGAAACTGCCATTACGGAATAAAGGAGGATTATCTAAGAACATCACCCTGAAAAATAAGATGACCATGATGATAAACCAAGTCAAAGGAACCTGACGTAAAAGAAATGTATCAAACATGTTATGGAGAACTAACAAGTAAAGTGGAGGACGATGATTTGAAACTAAAAGTAATTTTGCAAAGCGTTATGGAACAGTTATTTTAATTTTGAATAATAAGTGTCCGGTTACTGGCACATTCTGACTTGTATTAAAAAAAATAGTTTTTTTTACTAAAAAATTCACTTTTTATATGAAATTATTTGATTTTTTTAGATTCAGGACTTACAGAATCTAACAACTTATTTGGCTTGTTAGTGGCATACCCTCTTGTATGTATTTTGACGCCTAAAAGCCATTGATAATGATGAAATCTAATTGGTGAAGTGTATAAAAAAAAGTTGTTCAAATTCAATGCTTATTTTGAATTACGATGCAATATATGGCTGTAATATTCTGCAACCAAACTAGAAAAAATACACAAAATGACTTATTTTTTATATTTATTTTATTATAAATGAAAAATAATAATACAATTATTATTTTACAAAGAAAGAAACACTAGCTGCCAGGGCGCCAATTATATATATATATATAAGGATATTAATATATTATCCAGTCATATGTAGAAAAATATATGGTAAATTTTACTGTCAGTACATCGATCAAATATTATTTTTCTAATAGCACTGAGATTCGTGCATTCATATTGGTGTTGCACTCTGTTCCAAGAATCTGTTTTCTGGTCTTTGAAGTAGTTATTAATGAGTAGGAAAATATCCCCTTTCGGTGTGATCAGGAATCAACGTAAATTTGATTTTCTTGCGGTTTTCTATTAGGTTGCTACGTATTTCAGATATTAGGGGTAACTTGTTGGCGATATTACTAACGCCAGAGATCGTTGACATACTGTCTGTGCAGATTACCGTCTTGTTGTTAGATTTTGTGGCTAAGAGTATTGCATTGTGTATTGCAACTGACTCCGCCGTATACACTGAATAGTAATTTGGCAGGTTCCCTGCGATTACTGTTATCCCATCAGCTTGAACTACCGCGAATGACGTGTGGTGCTTAGAGTTTGATCTATCGGTGTAGTACATTTCCCATTCGTCCCGGAAAGCTGCTCTTCATTCCTCAAAAAATGGTATTCTATTGAACTTGTGGTTGATTTGCTATAGTTTGAAAGACCGAGAAGAAATGAAGCGTAGGATAAGTGCCAATGTGGAGAATTGGCAGCAGCCAGTAAAGAGAGCGGCGAGGTTATTCATTGATTAGCATATTCAAGCACTGTAAATAACGTTGGTGTTTAAGTGTGTGCTTAAAACAATAACACCACCTCCTTTGTGCGCACCTTAATGTACCTGCTGCAGCAAATATCATATAAGCCGTGCTTGCCAAGCGAAATACGAGATTTCCTTACCAACCAACAGCAAGCGCGCACGGGGATAATATTTCAAATTAAATAAACTAAATTATACAGTTAACAAAATCACACGGACATTTATACACTACAACTTTCTATATAACATTGATATACATATTTTATAAAAATTAATTAAATAAAAACATTAATACGTGTACAATTAAATCGAAATACTTTGTATATGTACATATGTATGCGAATAACTTTTTTTACTCAACAAGGGTACAAATCTCTAAATTTACAAAATATACTTACTTTTTCCAATGGTTGTTGACCTTAATTACAAAGTAGAGTATTTGCAATTTATACATACCTACATACATAGGTATGCCAGAGAATTAAAACAGTAACACTTTTCTCAATAGTGTTTCCAAGAAAAAATAGGCACTCTCCTGTGTCATTTCTCAACAAAAACAATTGTTCATAAAATAGTGCATCCATTCCCGCGATCACTTCATTAAAATAAGTGCATACCTACAAATATCAAATTTTGGCGATAATCTTTATCTTCTGGCATTTAAAGAGTAGCATAAACGCAAAAATTCCTTCTTGTGCTCTGCTTTTCTACTTTCTTTTGTGCTTTCTCAAGCATAGCTTAATCATTACAGCGAACACACAACCGCACATATACCAAAACCAGCTCAGTGCATTATAACATCTATAGATCTAACTCGCTCTCATTTAAGCTGAAGCATAACATTGGTATATGTACAAACATACATATATATAAACTGCATTCCAACCCAGTAGTAAACACTTCTGGGCCCCTTTATATGCAAGTAGGTCTCGACTACACCAAATTTCATGTAACACTAGTTTACCGAGGCTAAGTGCTAACTTGTTTAAAAACAAGAAATTTTAATTAAAAGTATTAAAATAAATTTAAATTACATAATATTTCAAAATGCCGAAAGATCAAAGCCCACGGCTAAGTATCTCATCCAAGATGCCCCCAAAGAAATCTCCAATGCAACTTAAGGCACAACCCGCCACTAATGCTGCTTCTCCACGTGTAGCAGCTAAAAGCAAACCACACTACCCGTGTGCACAAACTGATGGCTTAATAAGATATTGTGCCAGATTCACCTCTTCCCCCATAGAGGAATTTTCAGCAAATACCCTGAAAATTAAAAGTAATTCTCTTGACGATTGGTATAAACAAGTTCAAGACGCATACGATGTCTTATTCCAAAAAGACAAAGAATTTTCTTGCGCTGGCGGAAGGAAAGTATCAATTTAGCATTGATACTTATGAAATAACAAAAGCAAAAATTGCTGAACAACTAAAATTAATTAGTGCAGTGAATCAACCAATGTCTAGTTCTCACATAGAACCCAGACCCAAAATAGTTGAACAACCGGAAGTATATCTCCAACTTCCGCCCTGTGACACTGAAACATTTTATGGTGGATACGATGAGTGGCCGTCTTTCCGAGACATGTTCACTGCCGTATATATAAACTACCCGCTGCTATCTCCAGCTCAAAAGTTATACCATCTCCGGTATAAAACAAGAGGCAAAGCAGGAGATATAGTTAAACGATTCGCTTTAACTAACAACAATTTCCAATTGGCTTGGGACGCTCTCCACTCCCGATATGAAAACAAGTGCCAATTAGTCGACAATCGGGTCACAAAATTATTGAACTTACCCAAAGTTCGAAAAGAATCCAGTGAAGAGTTAATTGATTTGTATTCCACAATCACAAATTCTTTATCAGTGCTCGAAACTCTCGGCACACCCACTGATAGCTGGGACCCAATCCTGGTGAATATATGCTCATCCGCATTACCAGAAAATTCTCTAATGCTATGGGAGCAATCTCTCGCATTCCGAAAGCAGTGCCCAGCATGGCAACAAATGAAAGAACTCCTTTACAGGCAATTCGAAATTAAAGAATGCGTTGAACACAAGCTCGCGAAATCCCCTACTTCGCATAACATAACTAAGTCTATTCTTTCTCCACAGAATAGCCGCGTTGCACCATATTCTTAAACGGTGTACATCACAAAACACATGATTGACTTGCAAACAAAGGCATAACTCTCTTTTGCACATAAGCCCAACTCATGGGTATGACCGACTAAATAAAAGAAATGTGCCCTTGACCTTCCCGCGTCCAAATAAACACAAACAGGCACACTTGACCAGCCCGAGTCAAGACACACAGCGAAAAACAACTTTGACCTCCCCTAGTAAAAGTACACAAAAGGCTGTGATGATCACCATAGATCATAACTCCCAATCGGTCAGCAGAAATAACATGCAATTGCACTGCTCACCTCATGAAAAGATTTGCTCATTGCATACTCTGATCACCCCTGCATCAGAGTTTTTCCAAGGACACATTACAAATAAGTTCTACAAGTCCCGTATAACATGCTCCTATCGGCAGCATGATACTCATTCATGTCTCCGTCATCAAAATAATAATAAACTAAAAATTAAGAAAAAGCACTTTCCGCTGCAGTATACTTCTGACTTTTCCTTTCCAGGACACGGACAGCTACATCGGGTCACGGTTTCTCACACCAAGAGAACCTGTCGTAGTTCTGAAGGGAAATGCAACAACAGGAACAATATACGGAACCACAGGAGGAACCAGCACCATTCACGGCCTCCACGAAAACGGGTTTAATTCAGCACTTCGTGCAGGGTGGCCCAGTATGTTTAAGCGTGTGCTTAAAATAATAACACCACCTCCTTTGTGCGCACCCTAATGTACCTGCTGCAGCAAATATTATATAAGCCGTGCTTGCCAAGCGAAATCACACGGACATTTATACACTACAACTTTCTAATAAAACACTGATATACATATTTTGTAAAAATTAATTAAATAAAAACATTAATACGTGTACAATTAAATCGAATACGCTAGCGGTTTAATTTCGGAAGGCTTACGAAGGGATCCTCGCGTAAACAGTTGGCTCACGACTTGGTACTTTGTTAGCGCTCCACATTGTTGTTATAGTATCGTTGTGTATTCTATTCTCTTCTGTAAGGTAGGTATTCCAGCCTCCGCCAAGATGCATTGAATCGGGGATATTGGAAATGCACGAGTGCTCCTTCGAACGGCTGCATGATACATGGAAAAAAATATTTTTATGTTGTTCTTTGCACAATGCCCGTATATTGGTAAACCATAGTCAATTTTCGATAAAATTAAAGCCTTAGTAGCAATTATTAAAGTATTTGGATGAATTAGACAATGTTTAGAAGATAAGTATTTAATAATACTTAGCATGACAGCTAGGCTTTTTTAGGCTTAGGCAGAGTTCCTTAAATGCAAAACGTTTGTCAAAACCGATTCCAAGAAAACGTAAGCTAGGAACGTTCACAATGTTGATATTATTATGAACTAGATGTAAATCGGTACATTTTTGTTTACGGCATATATGAAAATATTTACATCTAATAAGTGAAAGATTTGCTCCTGAGCAAATTGACCATTTCGATATGTGGGTTAGTATGTTTAGAAATTTATGTTTAACGGTGTTTAAATTACTTATTTTTCGATTGGTGAGAAATGACTTTAGAAAATGTTATATTTTATTACAGAATCTCCATTTTTCTAACTGTCGTAGAGCTATGTCACCTCCGACACGATCGAAAGTCTTTTCGAAATCTGAGCGCAGATAAACAGTTGCGAGAGGACAGACCATATGATACGAAACTTTCAAAAAGTAGGAGAGCGTCGGAAATTCGTTGCCCTTCCTTAAAGGCGACCTGATGTGGACTAATTAAACGATGTTTGAAAATATACCACATAATTCGCTTCGAGGTAATTTTTTCGAATAAATTAGATAGATTAATGAGGAGGTTATGCACCGCGACCAGTGATCTATTGTGCCCTGTATTCGAGTAACTTACTCATGCAGCATATAAGCGAAATCGGTAATCTAAAGATTCTGATGATGGGTTAGTGGACTTTGATATGTGTGCAACTGTTGCCTTTTTCTAGTTTTGAGGATAAATTCCGGTAGTTAGAATTTTGTTGTACAAATTGATTAATCTTGATTTAAGCTCTCAAGACAAGTTTTTTAGCATATCATATGAAATTCTATCGTGGTTGGGAGTTGTTGCAGATAATGAAGAGATTGTGTTTTCGAATTTTGGATACGTGATTTCTGATTCTATTATTTTAGCTGTGGAGCTTGAGTGGGGTATATACAGACAAATAATCGTAACTTTAAATTCTGTAGATACCTGAATAGCTAACGAAGCGATATTTGAATGGATTGGCAGGTGTTTATGTGGAATGTCTTTTTTTTTATTAAGACAGCGATACCTTGTTTGTTTGTGGTATTTTGTGGTAAATTGAAAAACTAACTGACATATTTATTTAGTACATAACCATCTTTATTTACGGCAAGGTGAGTTTCTTGTAACGCAATGAAGTGTGGGGAGATTTCTTTAATGAGAATTTAAAGATCTTTGTAGTTGTTATAAAAGTCCTTCCTATTTCACTGTAGTATGTTGAGCACTCAGTAAAATTACGAATCAAAGGGCAAAGAAGACTGGATTACATTTCTTCGTCGTCTGAGGTTAGCGCAATTTGATCATCATCTTGTAGACTATACTTTGAGTTGTTACTGATTTGGTTTGTGACTTGTTGAGAGAAGCGTTTGAAGTATGGTGAGATTGTAGTTTGCTGATAAATTGATGGGAGGGAATAGTTGCTTGATTTGTGGAGATGCTAGCGTAGCTAAGAATGCCCTGGTGCAATTGAGAGAACTAAAAGGAAGAGATTGGGTGTTAGGATTTATGGTGTTGCTGTTTTGTGGAGTGTCATTTGATTGTAACGGGAAAGATAAGGTTGATGTCGGGTGTAAGTCGCTGTTTGGATTCCGAGTAAGAGACGTTTGAGCAGTGTTAATGCTCTCAGCGGTTTCAAGGTGAGGAACTTGGGGAGGAGAACTTGTGGGTACGGAAGGTGCTGTGGTATTTTTGGAGTTCTTGTTTTTATTTTGATGATTTTGTTTTACCATTTGGGCGAAAGAGATGTTTGGTGAAATTGGCACTTGTGCTTTGTGTAACAGAGCTATCAACTAAGTTACAAGTTCATGATATAGGTAGATCACAGCGTTGTCTTAAATATTACAAATTCGGTAACCTCAAACCCGTTTCCCTCAGGTGAAAACCAGAACGAGTTGTATCTCACTGAACTACCGAATTGTGTAGAGGAAGCTCAGTTAAGTCGCCCAGCGCTATATTTTCAAAGGCTTGGAGAAATATATACACAAAAAAGGATAGTAAAAACATCAAAACGAAGCTGCCATTACGGAATAAAGGAGGACTATCTAAGAACATCACCCTGAAAAATAAGATGACCATGATAAGGAACTAAGTCAAAGGAACCTGACGTAAAAGAAATGTATCAAACATGTTATGGAGAACTAACAAGTAAAGTGGAGGACGATGATTTGAAACTAAAAATAATTTCATAAAACGTTATAGAACAGTTATTTTAATTTTGAATATTAAGTGTCGGGTTACTGGCACATTCTGACTTGTATTAAAAAAAATAGTTTTTTTTACTAAAAAATTCACTTTTTATATGAAATTGTTTGATTTTTTTAGATTCAGGACTTACAGAATCTAACAACTTATTTGGCTTGTTAGTGGCATACCCTCTTGTATGTATTTTGACGCCTAAAAGCCATTGATAGTGATGAAATCTAATTGGTGAAGTGTATAAAAAAAGTTGTTCAAATTCAATGCTTATTTTGAATTACGATGTAATATATGGCTGTAATGTTCTGCAACCAAACTAGAAAAAATACACAAAATGACTTATTTTTTATATTTATTTTATTATAAATGAAAAATAATAATAAAATTATTATTTTACAGAGAAAGAAACACTAGTTCTAATAAAATTATATTGTCTAAGAATACAAATATATTATCCAGTCATATGTAGAAAAATATATGGTAAATTTTACTGTCAGAACATCGATATACCATATTGTTTTTCTAATAGCACTGAGATTCGTGCATTCATGTTGGTGTCGCACTCTGTTCCAAGAGTCTGTTTTCTGGTCTTTGAAGTAGTTATTAATGAGCAGGAAAATATCCCCTTTCACCATATAATTAAAAGTAAATAACGGCTCGTTTGCAACGGATTTTGCTTTCCTATACGCTAACTCGTTGCCGTTAATGCCGGCGTGATCATAAATCAACATAATTTTGATTTTCTTGCGGTTTTCTATTAGGTTGCTACGTATTTCAGATATTAGGGGTGACTTGTTGGCGATATTACTAGCGCCAGAGATCGTTGACATACTGTCTGTGCAGATTACCGTCTTGTTGTTAGATTTTGTGGCTAAGAGTATTGCAATGTGTGTTGCAACTGCCTCCGCCGTATACACTGAATAGTAATTTGGCAGGTTCCCTGCGATTACTGTTATCCCATCAGCTTGAACTACCGCGAATGACGTGTGGTGCTTAGACTTTGATCCATCGGTATAGTACATTTTCCATTCGTTCCGGAAAATTGCTCTTCATTCCTCAAAAAGCCGCTGGTATTCTATTGAACTTGTGGTTGATTTGCTATAGTTTGAAAGACCGAGAAGAAATGAAGCGCAGGATAAGTGCCTAGGTGGAGAATTGGTAGCAGCCAGTAAAGAGGGAGGCGAGGTTATTCATAGATTAGCATATTCAAGCACTCTAAATAACGTTGGCTTATTACTTGGTACTTTGTTAGCGCTCCACATTGTTGTTATGGTATCGTGCAGAATACTATTTCTGTAGAGGAAGACTTTTGGCATAAGCCTCATGGTGGTGTATTCTATTCTCTTCTGTAAGGTAGGCATTCCAGCCTATGCCAAGATGCATTGAATCGGGGATATAAGAAATGCACGAATGCTCCTTCGAACGGCTGCATGATACATGGACAAAAATATTTTTATGTTGTTCTTTGCACAATGTCCGTATATTGGTAAACCATAGTCAATTTTCGATAAAATTAAAGCCTTAGTAGCAATTATTAAAGTATTTGGATGAATTAGACAATGTTTAGAAGATAAGTATTAAATAATACTTAGCATGACAGCTAGGCTTTTTTTAGGCTTAGGCAGAGTTCCTTAAATGTTAAACGTTTGTCAAAACCGATTCCAAGAAAACGTAAGCTAGGAACGTTCACAATGTTGATACTATTATGAACTAGATGTAAATCGGTAGATTTTTGTTTACGGCATATATGAAAATATTTATATCTATTAAGTGAAAGATTTGCTCCTGAGCAAATTGACCATTTCGATATGTGGGTTGGTATGTTTAGAAATTTATTTTTAACGGTGCTTAAATTACTTATTTTAGAATAGAGTAAGATGTCATCCGCATAGGTAATGTGTGAAATGTTTTTATGTTTGGAAATTATGTGGTTAATTTCGTCGAAAGCAATAGCAAATAACGTAACAGAAAGGTGGGATTCCATTCTGTTGGTTGTGTAAATTAGGAAACGCGATATTTACTTTTACTTTGAATTTTCGATTGATGAGAAAAGACTTGAGAATTATTACCGAATCGCCATTTTCCTAACTGTCGTAGAGCTATGTCAGCTCCGACACGATCGAAAGTCTTTTCGAAATCTGAGCGCAGATAAATAGTTGCGAGAGGGCAGACCATATGATACGAAACTTTCAAAAAGTAGGAGAGCGTCGGAAATTCGTTGCCCTTCCTTAAAGGCGACCTGACGTGGACTAATTAAACGATGTTTGAAAATATATCACATAATTCGCTTCGAGGTAATTTTTTCGAGTAACTTACTCATGCAGCATATAAGCGAAATCGGTAATCTAAAGATTCTGATGATGGGTTAGTGGACTTTGATATGTGTGCAACTGTTGCCTTTTTCTAGTTTTGAGGATAAATTCCGGTAGTTAGAATTTTGTTGTACAAATTGATTAATCTTGATTTAAGCTCACAAGGCAAGTTTTTTAGCATATCATATGAAATTCTATCGTGGCTGGGAGTTTTTGCAGATAATGAAGAGATTGTGTTTTCGAATTTTGGATACGTGATTTCTTATTCTATTATTTTAGCTGTGGAGCTTGGGAAAGAGCTTTTCAAAGGATGGCTAGTTTTGTAACTATTGGATAATGGTCACTACCACATGAGCTGTCGAGTGTTCGGCAATTTGCTTTTTGGAGCGATACTGGTAGAGCAAATAGATAGATCGACGTGGATGAAGGAAATTTGGGTCGTTGGAGAACCATCGTTCAATAATGTGGTCCACGAGTTTAAATCTCCGACCAGAATTACGGGTTCGGGTACTGACGTTAAAATATAACTAAGCTCAGCAAGCGTAAATCCTTGTTGTGGGGTATATACAGACAAATATTCGTAACTTTAAATTCTGTAGATACCTGAATAGCTAACGAAGCGATATTTGAATGGATTGGCAGGTGTTTATGTGGAATGTCTTTTTTTTATTAAGACAGCGATACCTTGTTTGTTTGTGGTATTTTGTGGTAAATTGAAAAACTAACTGACATATTTATTTAGTACATAACCATCTTTATTTACGGCAAGGTGAGTTTCTTGTAACGCAATGAAGTGTGGGGAGATTTCTTTAATGAGAATTTAAAGTTCGGTGTAGTTGTTGTAAAAGTCCTTTATATTCCACTGTAGTATGTTAAGCATTCAGTAAAATTACGAATCAAAGGGCAAAGAAAAATGGATTACATTTCTTCGTCGCCTGAGGTTGGCATAATTTGATCATCATCTTGTAGACTGTACTCTTGAGTTGTTATTGAGTTGGTTTGTGACTTGTTAAGAGAAGCGTTTGAAGTATGGTGAGATTGTAGTTCGCTAATAAATTGATGGGAGGGATTAGTTGCTTGATTTGTGGAGTTGCTAGCGTAGCTAAGAATGCCCTGGTGCAATTGAGAGAACTAAAAGAAAGAGATTGGCTGTTAGGATTTATGGTGTTGCTGTTTTGTGGAGTGTCATTTGATTGTAACACGAAAGAGGAGGTTGATGTCGGGTGTAAGTCGCCATTGGGATTTCGAGTAAGAAATGTTTGAGCAGTGTTAATGCTTTCAGCAGTTTCAAGGTGTGGAACTTGGGGAGGAGAACATGTGGGTACGGATGGTGTATGTATGGTGTCTGCTGTGGTATTTTTAGAGTTCTTGTTTTTATTTTGATGATTTTACTTTACCATTTGTTCGAAAGAGATGTTTGGTGAAATTGGCACTTGTGTTTTGTGTAATTTGAGAGCTTCTCGCACCGAACATCTGTTCTCAGTTTAGATTTTGAGAATTTGTTTTGTTTGAATAAACCTTGGGCATGCGTTTGAAAATGATGGGTCCTCACCGACACAATTAGCGCATAAAGTGCGTAAACATTGTTCTTAGCCATGTGGAGGGTAGTTACAATTGGCACAAGCAGCTTTGTTATTACACCTTTTAATGTTGTGCCCTAAAAGTTGACATGATTTACATCTCATGGGATATGGAAAATATGGTTTTACATGGGCTAAGAGTCATGAAACCTCTATTTTTTCGTCTAATTTATACATGTCAAATGTGAGAAATTGCTCTCCGGAGTGTTGTAGGGTATTGTTCACGTTTTTTTTAAACTTGTGCGCCCCTACTACTCCTTTATTTTTAAACTTTTCTATAATTTATTTTTCAGGGACGTCGTTGCATAGCGAATATATTGTACCTTTTGAAAAATTCAGATTATCATGAAACTTTACCTCTACTTCGCATATTCCATTCATTCGCTTCGTAGCTAAGAACTTTTGTGCAATGGTTGGGGTTTTCACTAGCAACAGAAAATTAACATCACGTAGCTTAGAAGTGGAAACTATTTCTTGGCTTACCGCTTCCAATGCTTTATGAACTGCAAAGCATGAGTACTTTGATATTGGTTTAGTTGAATCAATTGTTGATATGGTATTGAAGTTTAGATTTTCAAGTTTAGTTTTTAGTAATTCAAATTGTCTTTTTGCGTTTGGTTTGGGGTTTTTCAGCTTGCAAAGCGAACCTATTGTCCCGTAAATTTAGTGGCCCAGCGGCCATTGGAGAAATATTTTCCGCAAGCGGTCACAAATAAATTACTCGTGTATCGTTTGAAGTTTAAAGTCACGAACATAAGAAGCAGAGACCAGGACTCGAATCCTGGCATTCCGGATGGCCGTACGCAATACTAGCTATTAGACTATCGCGGCTGCAACTTAATTTTTTTGAGCGACATACAATTGGGTTGAATATTTTAGAATAATTTACGACAAATTCCAAATTTTCTATGTTACTGTAAGTTTGTGATAAATTCAATCTCGAAAATTTCCTTGATCTTTTGCATATAAAATCTGTACCGTTATGAAGAGCAAAGGAACATAAAGCTACTAAATTAAATTAAGTCGAAAGCTTGAAGGAGAATTAAACGTCATTTATCGACTTTCTAAATTTATTTTAAGTTTAAGCAAGTATGAGCATGTTATTATGCACGAACTCAAGTTAATGTTATTTTCCTGTGAAAAAATTTATTGGAGGACCCAGAAGTAGAAAAGGTGAAGAAATTAAGGTTATTGCAGTTAAAATTTAATAGATTGTGGATCAAATCTAACGGACATAGAGAATGTTTTGAAAATAAGTTTCGTGCCTGGCTTGCCTATTATTTGAAAGAGGGTACAATGAGTTGACTTTTGTATGTGTAAAATTGAATTTTTGTGTTTGTTTCATATTATATTTCCAATTCAGAAGTAAGTCGAAAACATATTAACGTTCAGTTGGTTTTCCGTTCAATTTAATGATTATTGAAATATCAGAAGATAGTTTAGTACAGGATTTCGGAAATACTAAGTTCCTATCTACGTTTCTTGTGACTGCGAAGTCAATCAGATCATGTCATTTCCTTGGGTTTGTAGGCCAGTAAGTTGGTTGTCTTGGGGAAATAAAATCGTATCTATTTGTGGCACTTTTGATCTTATTATATGTTTAAGCGTGTGCTTAGTCTTAGTGAACTGCAATAAATAAAAACTAATAAAAGTGCATAGATATATTATATATAAACAAAATAAAACTTCAAAAAAAAGAACAAAGTTCTCCTAAGTGAAAATATAAAGGAAGAGCGGAAAAAAGTCAGCAACAACATCCCCTGCAACAACAGCTGTATCATCGGTTCCAAATATAAAAACTACAGTAACCACAAGGTCCGAAATCAACAAAACGTTGGAGTTTTAGCCAATTCCATTAAAAAAGTGATCAACTACTGTCAAGGGGACTCACGTTCACCAAAAGCACGCATAAGGACCCTAAGGACTTTTTCCGAAGCAAATAAAAGTGCAGTAAGATTGTTTTAAACCTATGTATATACATACTTGTTGAACCCAAAGACAACAAACATTCAAATCTGCAAACATACATCTCCATATATGCAAAAGCAGAAATCCTGAACAATCGATATTACATTGCAATACTTTGTATACGTACATATGCATGCAAATAACTTTTGTTTCCTCAACAAAAGTAAAATCTCTAAATTTACAAAATATACTTGTTTTTCCAATAACAAGAATTTCAGTAACGCGATCTTGAAGGTTGTTGACCTCAATTTCGAATTAAAGTATTTGCAAATTAAGCATATGTACATACATACATACATTTTTACATATCCAGGAGAATTATTTAGTGTTCCCAACAAATAAATTCAGCTTGTATCCAAAGCATAACAAAAATCATATCACTCTCCAGTGACAATTTCTCTTATGTTTTTCAGCATTAAATAGTTTGAATATTCTAACGCACTACACTCTTACATTGTTTTTATTGCATTTAAAGAACAGCATAAACTCCCTTTTTGGCTTGCTTTTCTACTTTCTTTTGTGCTTTCTCAAGCACAGCTTCAGCATAACAGCGAACACACAATCGCACACATACTGTAGCCGTTCAATGCATTAAAAGATCAATTGATCTAATTCGCTCTTCTCTTGAAGTATAAAAACAAATCTACATACATACACATAAACTGCATCCCAACCCAGCAGTAAACACTTCTGGGTCATTATATATTCAAGTAGTTCTCGACTACGCGCAATTTCACGTAACACTAGTTCCCCGAGGCTAAGTGTTAACTTGTTTAAAAACAAGAAATTTCGATAAAAAATATTTAAATAACTTTAAAATTACATTAAACAA
Source organism: Ceratitis rosa (assembly GCA_037013455.1). NCBI lineage: Eukaryota > Metazoa > Arthropoda > Insecta > Diptera > Tephritidae > Ceratitis > Ceratitis rosa. The sequence goes on along the minus strand of JAWMAG010000108.1, from coordinate 1,019,409 downwards.
TGCCGAAAAATCTAAACCCAAAATCTTCAACTCAGCTTAAGGTACAACCCGAGACTAATGCTGCTTCTCCCCATGTAGCAGCTGAAAGCAAAATGGAGGCTCAAGCCTCAAAATGCAAACCACACTACCCGTGTGCGCAAATATTTAACGCAACAACTGATGGCTTAATAAGATATTGTGCCAGATTTACCTCTTCCCCCATAGAGGAATTTGCAGAAAATCTCCTGAAAATTAAAAGTAATTCTCTTGACGATTGGTATAAACAAGTTCAAGACGTATACGATGTCCTATTCCAAAAAGACAAAGAAGACCTCCCCGCGAATTTTCTTGCGCTGGCGGAAGGAAAGTATCAATTTAGCATTGATACTTATGAAATAACAAAAGCAAAAATTGCTGAACAACTAAAATTAATTAGTGCAGTGAATCAACCAATATATACCATAGTTCTCAAGTAGAACCCAGACCAAAAAAAGTTGAACAACCGGAAGTATATCTCCAACTTCCGCCCTGTGACACTGAAACATTTTATGGTGGATACGATGAGTGGCCGTCTTTCCGAGACATGTTCACTGCCGTATATATAAACCACCCCCTGTTATCTCCAGCTCAAAAGTTATACCATCTCCGGTAGTTAAACGATTCGCTTTAACTAACGACAATTTCCAATTGGCTTGGGACGCTCTCCACTCCCATGAAAACGAGCGCCAATTAGTCGACAATCAGGTCACAAAATTTTTGAACTTATCCAAAGTTCGAAAAGAATCCAGTGAAGAGTTAATTGATTTGTATTCCACAATCACAAATTCTTTATCAGTGCTCGAAACTCTCGGTACACCCACTGATAGCTGGGATCCAATTCTGGTGAATATATGCTCATCCGCTTTACCAGAAAATTCTCAAATACTATGGGAGCAATCTCTCGCATCCCGAAAGCAATGCCCAACATGGCAACAAATGAAAGAATTCCTATACAGGCAATTCGAAATTAAAGAAAGCTCGCGAGCCCAACTCATGGGTTTGACCGAATAAATAAAAGAAATGTGTCCTTGACCTCCCTGTGTCAAGATAAACACAAACAGGCACACTTGACCACCCCGAGTCAAGACATACAGAGAAATTCGATTTTGACCTTTCCGAGTCGAAATACACAGAAAACTGGGATGATCAACCCAGATCATAATTTCGAATCGGTCAGCAGAAATAACATGCAATCGCCCTGCTCAAATCATGAGAAGATCTGCTCATTGCATACTCTGATCACCACCAGATCAGACGTTTCCCAAGGACGCATTACAAATAAGTTCTACAAGTCCCGTAGAACAGGCTCCTATCGGCAGCATGACAGGCATTCATGTCTGCGTGATCAAAATATTAATAAACATAATATTAAGAAAAAGCACTTTCCGCTGCAGTGTACTTCCGACTTTTTCTTTCCAGGACACGGACAGCCACATCGGGTCACGGTTTCTCATACCAAGAGAGCCTGTCGTAGTTTTGAAGAGAAATGCAACAGCAGAAATAATATACGGAACCTCAGGAGGAACCAACACCATCCACGGCCTCCACGAAAACGGGTTTAATTCAGCACTTCGCGCAGGGTGGCCCAGTATGTTTAAGCGTGTGCTTAAAATAATAACACCACCTTCTTTGTGCGCACCCTAATGTACCTGCAGCAGCAAATATTATATAAGCCGTGCTTGCCAAACGAAATGCGAGATTTCTATTCAACATATCGGCAAGCGCGCACGGGGTTAAAATTTTTAAAATTAATTTTGTTTGCTTTAAAAATACATACATATGTACATATATATATACATAGAGACATTTATATCACAAAAAATTTCTAATACACAAATAGAAAACAAAACTACAAAGACTTTGTTATTAATAATATATAAACATTTTGTAATAATATAAAACATTGTACAAGTTAAATTGAAAACGCGAGTGACTTTTATTTCAATAACTTCGAAGAAGGTACCTCGCGTGAACATTATATAACTGTCGATTTTTTGTTCTTATCAGCCAAGAGTCATAGGCCTTGCCATCTGGGTGATTAGTGCTGTTCAGCTTAAACCCAAGAATAAAGAAATTGAACTTATTGCGAGGTGTCTTTCCGATAAAAGCATTACATCCGTTAGCATTCCATATGCGGCCGCGGTAGTCATTAAGGTTTGCAGCATTTGGCATTGCGCCTTTATTAGGCCTTGGTCCATACTTTACATTGTTGTCATGCATCTGGTTAAATTAAGAATCATTACTTAAGTATGCCAATAAATGGAAATTAGGAAAAGTTAAATTACACTTTACAACACTCACTAAATTTCCGCCAAGAGAAATTGAATGTAGACGCCAAATCTTGAATTTCTGCATCATTCATTTAGATTTTTAACTCTTATAAGAATCCTAAAATTATTACCTGGTTTTTTGCTCATAGTGGGTTTTTTCCAATTTCTTAATATTTTGACAAAGTCATATCTCGAACACCGTACGGAAAATTATTTATAATCTGAAACAAAACTGTTAGTATTGAAAAGACAATAAAAAATGCAAAACAAACATACCGAAAAATATCAACTTTGGTCTCAAAATCACAAAAATTAACATTTTTTTGACAATTCTTCACCGATTTTGACCAGCTACAGGTCCCAGAATATTGCTTTTTTCTTTATTTCAAATCAAACAAATAATTTTCAATTAATATTATAACTATTATGACTATTATGATAGCTTCATTCCAACATCAGAAACATCATCTGAATATTCCTCTTCTTCTTCTTTGGCGCAGACACCACTTACGCGCTTTTTGGCGCCAATTGGAAATACCAAGTACAGCTAGATATTTGCAACGGAGTTGAGGTCTTCCACTTCCTCTGCTTCCACCGGCAAGTACTGCATCGAAAATTGTCAAAGCTGGAGTGCTTTCATCCACTCGAACCACATCAGCTAGCCAGCGCAGTCGCTGTTTCCTGATTCGCTGAACTATGTCAATGTCGCCGTATATCTCGTAAAGCTCGGTTGCGGTATTCGCCATTATCAACTCAACTAGAGAACCATGAATCTTATGCAAAAGCTTTCTCTCGAAAACCCCGCTGACTCATCGGATGTTGTTGCTTGCACAGCGTATAGCGGGACGGGAACGATGAGGGACTTGTAGAGTAGGAATCACCTGGTCCGAAACCTCGTTTGGTATCGAAGGGCTCGGAGGGGTCCTTGCTAATTTGCTAATTGCGATTGCTAATTGAACTTCTTTAAAATCGGGAAATGAAAAATGTGTTCCATCGTCACCGAATGGGGAATCAGCTCACCATCTGCTAGTGTGGCACTTTCCCCGCCATTCAATAGGCTGGAGAAGTGTTCCCTCTATAAATTCAGTATACTCTGGGCATCCGTTACTAGATCACCTCTCTGTGCCCTATAAGAGTCTCTTCATTTGTCTGAAGATGCGTCGTACTTCCCTCTTCAATTCTCGGTATCATCCCATCCCGCACGTGTTGGTTGATCGCAACGTTGCGAGGTAGTCAGCCTGCTTTCTTTCAACTGCGATACAGCAGACCTCATCGTACCAGCTGTTTTTGCGACCTTAACGAAATCCAATAGTTTCGTTTGCAGCTGTAAGTAGAGAGCTTGAAATGCAGTCCCACAGTTTCCGTTTACCGAGCTGCTGATGAGTGCTCTGAGAGAGCAGGAACCGTTCGCCAGTCTGTTGTGATTGCAGCACTTCGATGTCTTGCCTTCCTTGTATTTTTGACGGGCAACAAGGTAGTGGTGCGAGTCGATATTGGGTCCTCGAAGTGTACATACGTTAAGAACACTAGAGACATGTCTTCCGTCTATCACTATATGATCGATTTGGTTTTGAGTTTTACGATCAGAGTATTTTCTTGTGTCGAATTAGGAAATGTTTCATTGTGGAGGTTCAATTTTCCGACAGTTGTGCCGAAGATACTCTATTTGCCCACCCTGACGTTCAAGTCGGTCAGCACAATTTTCACATCTAGCTGGGCAGCTGCATCTTCCCAACTAACGGATCGGACATTTCAGGTACATGCCCTCAAATCGTGATTCTTAATTTGTTTAAAGAAAAAGTTTATCTGTATCAGGGTCAGTAAAAATATTTATTGACATCTCTTCGTCCATATTTTCTTCATATCTGTTCAAATTCAGGTCTTCGGTGTATTTATTTTCGATTTGGCTGATTTTCTTTTTCGGGACTATATGTCAATAAACGTAGCAAAAAGCGTTAAGTTTTGAGAACCTTGTATTTTGGATATTGAAATTATGAAGACCTTTCTGCTTTTAAAAATGTCATTCACTCTAAATTATTATTATCTTGTTGCACAAAACACTATTTGTGTTATGAACGTTATGAACATTTTTCTTCTATTCAAATGTAATCTGCAAGGAACTATTGTTGTCTTGTTACACAAACCACAAACCACACTTGATAAACCAATGCTCTCAGATATTTATGTCGGACTTGATGACCCGAAAATCGTCGAATAAGGAAGAATGATCTTATTTTTTAACATCAAAAATGGTATTTACTACACTTTCTCAAATATTCTTATATTATATGGTGGGTGGTCTAAAGTTCGATTTCATTTTTACAGTTTTTGAGATAACATAAAGTTATAAATTAAAGTACATTAAAATCGGGACGTGGCGACCGCGGTAGCCGAGTGGTTAGCATTACGTACTGCCATTCGTAAGGCTCGGGTTCAAATCATGGTGTAATACTAACATCCAAAGAAAGTTATAGAAAATTAATTTAAATAAAAAATTAAGCTAAATTATCTAATTGCGGTCGTCTCTCGGCAGGGAATGTCAACCCCGCCAAGTGTATTTCTGACATGAAATAAATGCTCCTCATAAAAAACCATCATAAACTGTAGGTCCCTCAATCAAGACATCTAGACGCAAAACCACAAATTGGAGAAGGAGCTCGTCCAAAACTCGCTTCAGCGGTTAGAAAACGTCAATTATATAAAATCGGGACCCTTTAATTTTTCACTTTTTTTGACGAAATTTCGTCATATTTGAGTTTCTTCTTTCTAAATTTAGTTATAGCGAATTCGAAACACGCTAGCTATTTTGGTCCTGGGTTACTACGGGTTTGAGACGCTGTCACCACCCCTGCTTTGAAAGTTTATGACGCAGTGCCCCCCGGTGGAAGCAGGGTAGAGGAGGGATCACAAAAATTTTTAACATCGACACCGCTTACGCGATTAAAGCCGAGTTGACAACTTTGCGCCATTCATTTTTTCACCGTTCTTACCATTTCGACATTTATTAGGAACTTCAGTTCCGATTGTTTGTGTTGTTGCTCACCATGTAATTGAATATCTAATCTTATTTTCTTTTGTGTAGGTCGGGTACAATAGATTGGATTGGTATGTTTATGTTATATACAGAAAATTCTGTAGAATTAGAATTGATTTAGACGTTGTGGATTTTTTATAAAAACATCTTTAAGAGTATGTGTGATACAATTCTGTTTCGATATTTTTTCATATTGGCTAGCCAAAACTTGTTTGATAGTTCTCATCAATATAAATATATGTTACAAAACTTAATTTTTATTCCAGCCAATAAATATATAGATATCAAAATAAGTTATGATTTTATAAATAAAGGAGTGATATTGATTGACCTTTAACATACATACCATTTTATACTTTAGTCTGGGAAAACTCCGAGAGAAGCTGATATCTTTGCTATGCGTTGAAATTGTGTTATTTTACATCTAAATAAAGTTAAATAAATGTATTCATAAATATGTTTGCATATATGCTGATAAAATTGAGACTACTTTAAATGAAATTTTGTCGAAATGATTGGATGTGTTTTGTGGCCGCTGCAGCAAAACGGGTGCGAGTTACGAGCCGAAAGTGGTTTTAAACTTCAAGGCCCACCAAATGAAATGTTTTTGCTAAATATCAATGCATAAGAATAATAGGCTTTCTGATACAAATATCAGTCAGATGTTTGTGTGCAAATGGAAAGACCTGTAACTGCGTCCGAAACGCTGATGAGTTTTTAAGATAAGTTATAATCTCGAATTGGCGGTAGAGTCGAATTCTGCTTATGGGTATACAAAAAATTTATATAAAAAAGATATTAGATTATGTGAAATCGGATCTACTTCAAAGGTAGATAAATTCTATTGCAAACAATATGCTTTTTAGCCGTATATCAAAAGTCTCGTTCTTTTATTCTCTATTGCAGTATGAAGTTTGTCTTTCACATCGTGGTAGAATCACTAATTTTCTAGTGGAAATTCAGTCATGCATAAATCAACTGACATTATTCTTGTTAACAACTACTTAGTTTCTTTGCGTGCAGAAGTGTTTCACGGTTTGATGAATGAAGTGAAATCTGATGAGTTTTGCAAAAAAGTGTTTTGATCTCACACGAAATAATTTTTAATTTTAATTAATATTTATCGAACTAACAAGACTCAGCGACTTTATGTGACTTCTTCTTCTTTATTTTTGTAACTTTTATAGATTTTATGTAGTGCTATATTTACCTGTTTTCTTTTGTTCTTTTTTCCTTTTCATTTGGGTTTTGCGCTTTTACTATTGTTTTTGCGTACTGGTCATAGCTTTAATAAATGTTTGATTTGCATTAACCGTTAAATGTTAGGTGTCTAGTTTTGTACTTAGACTTTTGGTAGTAATTTTAATTTAAAAAATATTTTGTATTTGTTTTATGCTTCTTTGTTTGTTTAAAATCGGGGCAGCTGAGCAGAAAGTTTGTTGTTCATATGGGTTCAGTTTATGTGGGGTATGAGGTTTTGTTTTTCTTTCTATTATTCTTTTGCATCTTCTTTTTTTTAATTTAAAACTTGTTTACGTTTAATACTTAAATTTGCAGGCTTCGTTTGCATTTATGTAAGTTTATTGTGTCATTAAATAAAGGCGAAGCTAAGGCACCACGTTTCCCGACCGCAATTGTAACTTCAATTTTAATGCTGAAGTCTTCCTTATCTTGAATATGCGCAATTTTTGCAATATTTAAATATTTTTTTTTTTGTTTTCATAGAATTTTTAATTACGGTGATGCTGCCTTACCTCTGTATTGAATTAAATTAGGTGATATATCTGAGAAACTGAGTTGTGCTTTGGTTTTTTTATAAATACTAATTTAATTCTTAGAAGTTTTCTTACTCTATCTTGTAATATATGTAAACTATAGGTTAGTTATTACAATTTTTATGTGTCCTATTTATCCATATTTTCTGCTACTTTTCAACCGTAACTGGTTTAATACGCTATAAACATTTATTTACCTTTTCTATTTCCTTGCTTTCTTTTTCACCCTTTTCACTTAATTACAAACGAGTGTTCGTTGCATTTTGACGAGTTCTGTTGCGCGTGTGCCTTATCCATACGTTTGTTTTATGTTTTCAGTTTTGAGTGACATGTTGTGCTAATATCTTATTTTTAGTTTTTATTTTACCGTATTTCCTGCGACATACGTAATTACAAATTTTTGAATGTGCATGTGTCCGTATTTTAGGCCAATAATATCACTACACATTTAAATGTGGCTTGTCTAAGACTAACTCTGTTTTATATTACATTTTCAATTTACAATTAAATCTTTTATGTATTTATTTCATTTTCCCACCATTTGCCTTTCGTTTGCTTCTTCAACGCATGACGGTTGCTGGGTGCTTTAGTTATCAAATCGCAGTCTTTTTATAATACTCAATTTTTCCACTGATATTTTTTGTTTTGTTTTTCTTTTAACTAACGCTTGAGTTAAAAATGAAATGAGCCAAATGTGCACCTTTCTGTCGTTTTAGCGTTTCTTTGTTCACCAAAAGGAACTCGGTTATATATTTTTTATTTTATATTTAATATCGTATGTTTGATATTTTTATTTAATTTAATTTTATGTTGTCATTTCATGTTATACGTATTTTATGTTATGATATCATTTAGATATTTATATTGAGCTTTAATGTTTACTTTTTGATTCATTACCGTTCTTTTCTGCCAATACCAGAAATACTTTGTGCCTATTTTTGTTGTTATTTTTTCCTCTGAAATTTTCTTCCATATGTGAATGTGGCTGTAGTTGTGCATGTGTATGTGTGCCCATAGCGAGTTATTAGCTTAAGTTTTCCGGTTGTTGGATTTTGTTTTCTGTATTTACAATGGCAATTCGTATGTATTTATAGTGATGTGTGTAAGGTCTTTTTACCTTTTTATGTTCTTATATTTCAATACAAATATCAAAATAAATTATTGCTAATACTATTCATTATTATTACCATATGTATGAGCTTGTGTGTGTATTTGTACATAGATCTATATATGTACTTAAGTGTTTTTGTAATTTGTTTGGTTGGCGGGTTTTTTACTCTCTTCTCTCGCTGTCACTGTTTTTTTAGTTGTTGTTGTTAAGGGTATTGCTATTAATGGGTGATTATTGTTGCTGTAGGTGTTGTGGCTATCTTAATGTGTATTAATCGTCATTTTTATTACTAGCTTTATTGTTATTGTTTTCTGTATTTTAGCATGTGCTAGCTGTATGGTAAGTGGTATTTAAAACTGTATGTGCCGGTGTCAGTGTGCTTGTCATCAATTACATTACGCCGTATTTTGAAAATTTTACAAATTCCGTCTGAGGCGCAAATTTTTACTTCGCTTAAAAAATCTCTGTGCTTTTGATTTGCTTACGAAATATTCGAGAATTTAATTTAAAGTTTGTTTTATTTTTTTTTCTATTTCGAGTTTTCTTGTGGCCTAGCTTTTACTTATTGTTATAGTTGTGTATATGTGCGTGTCTTATAACTTATGCTATTGCTGCTGTGGGACTAAGCTAATTATGCTGCCTATTTTTGCGCTATTTACATTGTAGTTCTTTGATATTATTTTATAATTTTTATTAAATTATTTTTTTCAATTGATTTACTTATGTATTTGGAGAAAATAGCAATGCTTCTTTTGAATTTATTGTTTATTTTTTATGATTGATAAATATTTTTTTGTTTCGTATTTTGAAATGTCTACAGATGCTTCATATTTGTTGCTCTTTCAGTTTTATTGTACCATAATCATTTCATAATATTTTGATGCACACATATTGGCGTTAACTTTGATACCCCGTAAGTAAGCTACTGCATGTATTGAGTCGTAAGACTTATATTTAATTCAATTCTTAAAACTTTTTTACAACTGCTTTGGATGCATGAGGCTTCTTGCTGATCTAAGGTTCTGTAAAGTGCAAAAATCGAGATGGTATATTAATAAATACATAAGTACATAAATGAATAAAATGAGTACATTATTAATAAAAATATAATAAAGTATATTTATTAAGGGTAAATGTTAAAAATATATATTGGTTTGTCTAGATTATTAATTTTGAGGGTTGGGTTATACATATTATGACGTAAACAGCAATTTCACGCAATAGTTTTTCCGTCGATTACATTATTATAAACTGCATTAAAGAGTTCGATTTAAAGGCTGAGTTTCATTGGAAACAAAATTTTTTTTTCTCGGTTTGCCTATATTTGAAACAATTTATTTAATATTTACTAGTGAGGTAAAATATTAAAGATATGTTGCCGTCATCATATAGACCAATCAGCCTGTTGCCTTGCCTATCCAAACTTTTCGAAAAAGTTGTGATATCAAAAATTATTCCTACACATCAATTTGGTAAATCATATAACAAATGAAATAAGGAAAGCTTTCGACTTCAGAGGGTATTGCTCGATCGTTTTTCTTCATGCGGCGCAAGCATCTGACAAAGTGTGGTAAAAAATTAAATTAAATGTGTCATAAAATTAAAAAATCATTACCAAACACGTTCCAAAATATCAATGAATCCTACTTATCCAACAGGCGATTCACAGTAAAAGTAAATGAATACATAACAGACGAGTGCCCAATAATGGCAGGTCTTCCGCAGGATAGTGCTCCTGGACCAATATTGTATATTCTCTTCACTGCAAACATTCCATGATACTGCTGTACTTAGTCGACCTAAATGCCCCATTACAGCCACAAAAGTGTTACAGCAGCATCATAATCTAATTGAAGAATGGCTAGTAAAATGGCGTATAAAAGTTAATGAAATTAAGTGCAAACACATCACTTTTACATCATGGTCCAAAACGTGCCCTATCGTCAAGCTCAACAATCTGACTATCCCACAAGCTAACGAAATCACATATCTGGCATTAACTTAAATAGACGATTAACTTGGAAGCGACACATTCCCGCCAAAAATATTCAGTTGAAGCTTAAATTTTCCAGTTAATATTGGCTTTTAATCAAGAAATCTGGGCTCAGCCTTGAAAACACAGTCTTTCTTTATAATGCAACTATTTATGGGGTACAGCTAAATGTACGCACAAGCAAAGAAGTGATTGAAATCGTTACACAAAAATACATAGCAAAACTGCACAATCATCCGAACCCTTTGCCTATCACCTTGGCCTCCGAGAAAAGTTAAACGCGCCTAAAGAGAAGGGACTTACTACCCTTATAAAGAGCAACACTGAGCTAGCAGCCAATTCCTATCCAATGGGCTATTATATTTTAATTTAGTTTTTAAGATTTGACAACTTTTTATGAGGCTTCTGATATTGAAGCAGGTTCAGTACATAAATACAAATGTTTGAAAAAAAATATATATTGTTAGCTAACTTAAGAATAAATTTGTTAACCTGACTGAAATGAATACAATTTGTAAAATAAATTATTAAGAAAGTTTGAAGTTCCGAAATCTTTTGATGGTTGTGTAAAGTTGCATGGAGCTCTAGAAGACACCATAAGAACCAAGGGTGGGTGGGCATGGACAGACCCACAATCATTTTAATACGAGTCTGTTAATAAGTTTGGTTTCCGAAATCCTTAGCAAAGGGGGATAATAGTAATATCAACTCATTGCCAATGTGTGCATAATATCTCTTTGGTTTTGTTGGCTTGAGCGGTGGTTTATCAAGGAATATTTCGTAATGTTAAGTGGTTATAAGCGAGTCTATGGTTACTGAAGCTACGGGACGAAAATCAAACCAGATGCACACAATCTCGTAATTGCTTAACACAAATTGGGAAGAAGTGTACAAATCTGAATGTTCCTAAGTTTTTGAACTTTGAAATCGACCGCCAGTTTCATAACAGCTTCTTATTTATATTGTTGAACGAAATGAATCTGTATTCCGTACATTAACGTTAATACCTTTACAGAATAGGTGTGAGGTAATAAAATTTACTGAATCGTAAATTTTGTTACTATTATCATATTTTGAGTTCACTGTCACCGTGGAAATATTTTTACCCGCGAAATAGGAGGTAACAAACAATCTGCTGTTTGATTTTGTGTTGTTAGTTTGAGAAAAAATAAAGACCATAATGTATAAACACATTTTACGTCTAGAATTCATTGGAGACGAAGAAAAAAGAGAAAGGTGCTTGTAAAGAAGTTTGAGAGAAAAAAAAGCCCTTTTAATTTGGAAGATAGCGTTTTCATTCAGCTTTTTTTTGTCGTCCTGGCATATTTTCCATACTTAGGTTCAATTATTTATAACTTAATAAACAAATAAATATCACTAATTTATTTTGTTGCGCTCCGTCTTCCATTTCGATGTGAATATTATTTTTTTTTACTTTACCAATTTGACATGGTCCAAAAAAGCAGTGCTGCCAAAGTTTTGTCAAGCAATGTAACCTGTGCGCTAGAATACCAAATTCAATTTCGGTGTTAAAAACAAGTAACAAAATTTACTTTACCGGTAACAGTGAGGCCTGTTAATGTGTATGTACATATATGCCTCTGCCTCTGGAATATCTAAAGTACTGAGGTGATCACTAAAAAAGCGTCGGGCAGCTTTCTCACCAATTATTTCGGTATAGTAAATAAGCAGAAACAGTTTAAACCCTCACATGCACAAAAATATTTTACAAAATAATGATATTAAATGTCAGTGGCTTAACTATCAGCTGTTTCGAGTTTAAGTTCAGGCTCGGATAAACTCGAGTGAATTTCATCCCACCTGTTAAGGACATGGACCTCCTACGGTTTTCGGAGTAATCTGTGGTAGTCCCACTCAGGTGGCAACGCAGCGGTGTACCCACCGGAGAGAAATACTAGGCGCCCAATGTCAGCAAATGTTGCAAGCCATTTTCACCCGCAACACTTTTTGTATTAACTGTTCTTTTCAACACCACCAGCGCCGCCATCGATTCATTTGGTATTCAACCTCCAACGCGCAAATCCATCGAAAATCCCGCACCCGCACTCTTACACCACCATAAAAAAAATCCAAAAACTCAAAGTATCGGAGCAATTAAAATCGTATAATTAAAGGAAATTAAAATAAATTCTCCGTGTTTAAATCGTACTTCACGCTTTGTATGTTCAAAGAACATTCGGTTTATTTGATTTTTTTTTTAATTTATAAAAAAAAATACAATTCTTTTAGTCATCGCAGATCAATAAAATACCGCAGATCTGTAATGTGTCACTTACTACAACTCGAATGATACCAAACTTATCTACATAGTGCTGCATTATATGCAGATATTTCAATTGAAACTTAATAGACTATCATGGCTTATAATGAGAATATTTCATTCTTTGAAACAAGTTCATTTATTCTGATTTTCGTTCTGTTTTTTTTTTTCGTTCATATGCAATTTTCAATACCATCTTAACTAGCTAATTGTATGAGTTTCTTTAGGTACATGTGATCAAATTCAGAGATAATCATAGGTATGTTTGTATGTATTTTTTCACGTATTGGATTTTTGTGTGCTTAAATTTTGTATGGTATTTCTTTATCTTTGGCGCCCGCTGTAGCCGAGTGTCATACTAACATCCTAAAAGTTATAGAAAATTAACTTAAATAAAAAACTAACCAAAATTTTATAATTGCGGTCATCCCTCGGTAGTGAATGTCAACCCCTCCGAATGTTTTTCTGACATGAAATAAATTCTTCTTCTTCTTTATTGGCGTTGGCACCGCTTACGCGATTATAGCCGAATCAATTATAGTGCGTTATTCCTCTCTTTCTTTCGCTGTTTGAGAGAGGACTTTACTTTTCAATTGCCTACTTAGTCCAAAGTAGCACCTGTTGACAAGAGTGATTCTGCGTTGGATTTCCATGCTGACATTGTTGTTGGTGTTAATGCTTGGCATGAAATAAATGCTCCTCATAAAAAACCATCAGCCATTCGGAGGCAGCTTAGTATACTGTAAGACCCTCCATTTACCATGCTACCATGCCGAATTCCCTTATAAAAGCCACAAAATGAAAACAACCGTTTACATTCGCTCGACCAGAATTATAAATCAATCATCTATATCAGAGCTCGGTAAACATTGATATGCATAAAAGTTATCACCTTTGCGTCTATGATACATCATTCAGTATGAGTTTTTTGGTTGACTCCGGGGCAGACGTCTCCATCATACCTACAGTGGCTCACAGCCAAAGTGATGCAGCTATCTAAGAAATAGTATAATAAGTTTTATCTGAAATTTAAAGAAATTTTCCAAAAAAAACATGGATGCCAATTAATAGCGGCAGATATACACATTTCATTAATGCTTTAAAAATATTATATATCATATATATTTTATATAATTGACAACAAAAACAAACTTCAGTATTAAATTGTACCTCACAGCGAAAATGAAGCAGTAACAAAAAAATTAATAAATTTAATTTTTTTTAAAGAACAAAAATAAAATTGTATATTAATTAATATTTAGTAGGATACCCCTTGCTGTCTATGACTACTTTCATACGTTTCGGCATTGATTCCAATAACTTCTTCGTATAGTTTGGAGCAATATTGTTCCATTCTGTTTGTAGGGCTTTTTTTAAGTTGGCTTGAATTCGAATCTCATATTTTCGAATCTCTCGTTCCAATCACACTCAAATTTGGCTGTGAGCCACTGTAAGTCCACAAAATTAGCTCGAGCTGGCCCATCTTCCATATTTCAGTTTGTCGCAAATGGTTCCACCATTCAAACTTGTGGTGAAGTAATGGTTACGTCAAGAATTTCTGGGAATTTCATAACCGCTGATGTGTCGCCGAACATATTTGGCGTTGATTTTCTTGGCCATCGTGGTTTGGTCGTCCATATGCAGGGACTGCGCTTGGTGGATCGTTCTACGTTGGTAAACACACCATGCTTGATTGTGAAACATAATTTAACCAGCATTTTCACAGTCGATAATTCGAAAAAACTTTTCTGACATCTTAAAAGAATTATCGGAGATCACATGCCCGTCACGACTGAGAATACGAACAAACGCGTTTTTTAGCTCATCGTATTTCTACGAATGGTCAACCAGTCTGCGCGCGAGTATGTCGGTAATCACCAGAGAAACTCGCAGCTGCTTGTGCAGAATTCGAAAGTCCAGCTTGGTATTAGTTGTCCTTCGAACAGTAGCTGGGCCAGTCTTTTACATTTAGTGCGGACTACAGCGCATTAAACGCTTTCACGATTCCAGACTGTTAGCCGATGCCCTTTTTTCAAGACTTTTCGACAATTTTACCATTGTAAGGTGATATAAGCAAATATATAAGGCATTCTACCACGTACCAATAAATCCAGACGACGCCGTTTGAGTACACTCCCATGGCATTTGAGTTATAAAATGTAAATCCGCAATCACCACACCATTTGGTCGTTTGAGTACACTCCCATGGCATTTAGTTATAAAATGAGTTATAAAATGCCGCTCAAACAGTTCAGCATCTAATAAATGAGGATTAGATTTATCGACAACAGTGTCGTGTCGAAAAAAAGACTATAACTTAATAATTACTGTTGCAAAATCACATTTTGGAATTGATAACCTTGAGTTCTTGGGTCATTCTATGTCAAAAGATGTCGCTCGTTACCTAACTGCTTTGAAGTGCTGTTGAGCATAAAACTACCCATGGTCGCGAACTTCGGTCTCGAGAATCCTATTTACAATACAAAGGAAACACATATGTTTCGTTTAGCCACTTTGTAGTCTACGCAACAAGGAAATCAAACACGCAAACACTCCAATTGTATTTCTTGTAGTTTATAGCATCCATTTGTTTTAACATTTTTATACGATTCTTATTTTACTGTTCTGTACGCTACTGGTAACGGACGGTGTATATTCCTATTATAATTATAAATAGTCGCCATTGTTCGAAAATTGTTACAATTTTTAAATATGGTATAACATAACTGCTTCAATATTATTGCATTGTGTAGAGAAGAATCAAATTTTTCAAAATATTTTTTTTTAGTTCTTCTTGTCTTTACGTGGAGAAGTTTTATTCGAACCATTTTCCAGAACTTTTTACTGTTTCAATTTCGATCCTAAAACTTCATCCTGTTGCTGAGACAGGTTTAAATCACTAGTAAGTTCATCAAGATATTCCTTTGAAAGTAGTTCTGGTGAATCTTCAGGAGGTGGTTCAAAATTTGGATCACTAGAAGTAGATGGTTGATTGTAAGTTGCCATTCCTGTTGATATAATATCACTTGTAGGTAGTATTGGTGGAGGAGCTTGCTTTGAACGGCATATTGGCAATATAGCGTTTGGTACTGCTGCTAAATTCATGGATTGGTATTCACTAACTTGTTATTTGCACAAAAGTAGCAATTTTCTGCCTTTCCAAATCATAGGTTGACACAAATTTATACTTCCCGATGGGAAGATTTATACACAAAATATGGTGTCCAGTATATGTATTAATTTTGACAACCCGCACCCCGCTTCTTCTAAAATATACATTATTTTTCTTTGTTTAGTATGTTGGGTATATCTACCATAAACATAACAAAAATATTTGCAAAAAGATTCCAATATATTTTTATAAAAAATGAAAACAAAAAATATGCTTAAGCCTTTCCGTAGACCTTCAAACTTCAACTCTTGTGACAATACTAATTTTTAAATTTCCAAGGAGAGATCAGTGCTTGTTCTCTTCAAGCATACACGTATGTTTGAAATGTTTTGCATAATTTGTTGACGAAATCCAAGCAAAGCATAATTAAAGTGTGAGTATAGTGCGTTATAAATTTTCGTAATAGGTATATTGATGAGGTAAGTTTCATATTTTTGAAAAGAAAATTTACAAATTTAGAAATCAATTGTAAAATAAGAAAGAACTGTTTATACTTATTAATCTAATTACATTGATTTCCGTTAACGTTTCAGTAATTGATCATGAGTTACAATAAAGACTAGTACTAATTACTGAGTCTTAATTCAAAAGACTTAGGTTACAAACTTAAATTTCCAAAAGTATTTGGACTTCACTCGAAGTGAGAGATTAACAATTGGGGAAGCAAATTTAAAAAGTAATAAATACTAAATTTTCATGATTGTAGAATATTTTAAGTATCCTTAAATTTTGTCTCTCTTTCGAATTGAGCTTTGTATTTTCTTGCTTTAAAATACTGTTTAATATTAACGTTATTAATGCCTTGGTCCTGATCGATTTTCAACACATTTGGAAGTCCCATTTAATGTTAAAAACTTCTTCAGCAGTTCCAAATTTCGAATACAAATCTATGCAAGTAATTGGCAGCTTCCACCAAGCGTAAACTCTGTGTTTGCAGTCGCTAGCGTGTTTACCATAGTCGCAAACACCACTCTAAACACTTGTCGAAATCCATATATATATCTCATAACACAAACTTACTTCAAACTCTCTTTCCACTTAGTAATGTGGCGGCCACGGTAGCCAAGTGGTTAGCATTGCGTACTGCCATTCGAAAGGCTCAGGTTCGGGTTCAAATCCTGGTGTCGTACCAACATTGGAAAAGTTATAGAAAATTAATTTAAATAAGCAATTAAATTAAATTTTCTAATTGCGTAGTATAAACTGTAGGTCCCTCCATTTGTCCAAATCAAGACGCAGAACCACAAATTTGGTGCAGGAGCTCGGGCCTAAATCGCTTCAGCTGTGGTTATGTCGAATATTTGTTCTGTTTGTAAATTATTTTCATTACTTCTTATCAATTTTAACTGGCATTTGAAAACATTAAGGGGTCTTTCTGAAATTGGAATATAAGATTCAGTGTCGTCTGTTGCGGAATGGATAGTAGCTATATTAGATGAAGTGTCACCATAAAAGTTCTTTAAGCTCAATACGTGATAATGCATCAGCTACGTAGCTTTCGCTTTGTACTTGAAATCAAAATCGAACTCGTTAAGTTTCCATTTCCACCGTTGTAGTTTTTTGTTAGCTTTCTTCGAATTGTTGAGCCATTGAAGGGGTGATGGTTGCTATTTATGACAAATTTCCTACCATATAAATATGGACGAAAATATATATTTATGTAGTTGCCCACCCAATAGCTACCAACTCTTTCTCCGCTGTTGAACAATATTATATAGTTCATCTTCATTAAGAGTGCGAATAGCAAAACATACAGGCTGACTTTGTTGACTAAAAACAGCCCCAAGTTCTACATTTGATGCATCTGTTGTTAATGTAACTTTAAGCACCGAGGTAAAGGTTTTGAAATTTTAGAAAAATTTGTAATAAACTTTCTATAGAAGCAAACTAATCCCAAAAGCCGATTAATCTCTTTATTAGTTTTTGGTAATGGGTATTCTAAATTTGCGTGTATTTTGTTAGAGTTGGGCTTGATTCCCTCTGGTGTTACAATGTGACCGAGGAATTTTCTCTCCTTTTTGATGTAACATTTCGTTGATTTGTTTGTCTACTTCTAATTTGTGTGTTTGTGGATATCTATAGGATCCTCATGTATCGTTTTAGTCTTATGTTTAATCTTATTTTTGAACGTTAGTGTGTCACCTTCTTTAAAAAAATATATTTTGGTATTTATTTAACCCTTTTATGTTCAAGGGAAACAAAAATTGTTGTCGATTTGTCTATTATTATTGTATCGATTTTTTTTTACAGAAAGTCAAAATAAGACGCCGAGTTGGACGGCAAATGTGTTTCTGAACGAATAAAAAAAACAGCCAAACTTTAGCAGAACATCAACGGATGTTTCTGCTGGTTCATGCGCTTGAACTTCTACTTCATCCAAATTAGAGTCATTCTGGATGGCGATATTGATGTTCATAGTTCTGCTGAGCGAAACTCTCAATCCTGTCTATGCACTTTTGAGTACGGATTTGAGAATCATTATAAAGCCGTTCAGCGCGAAGATTGGGATGTACAAGTTGGCACATCATGTAGTTGCTGACTCCATAACCGCTGTCACCCAATGAAAAGCCGTCCCTGAATTCGTTTCGTTCAAACCGATGGTTCAGACAACTGTAATTAAAAATAATGCTCTCATATCCAGAATCAGGTCACCTGCATACAAAGTTCGTTATTTCCATTTTGCAAGTAACCTTTTCTGCCTTGAAAACTTTAGGGATTTTCTTCTCCATGTGATTAGATTCTGACATTTGTACAATCTAAACACACCAACACCTTTGAGAACTACGTTATTCAGTGACGCGGGTGCATTGTGCTCTTAATTTCCTTCTTTTTTTCGGTATTCTGATGAATGTTTGGACAAGCGCCGCTATGGACATTATTTACCACCCGACTGGCAGTCGTCACTTTTATTCCGCACAAACCAGCAAAACAAATTAAAAAACTTCCCGATGTATAAATACGTAATGTCAAAAGCAAAATTTCCGCTGCTTTATTCCTGTAAAATTAAAAATTATCAACAATATTTATAGTATTTATTATTTTACTATTTGTAGCGGTCAAATTATCTTCTGGTTAAGAGCTACTCGCCCTTAGGTTTGTTGTTAGTGAAGTAGTTGGTGTAGTTACAACGCTCATACACAATAATTGCTAACGAAGCTCATTAACTTCCTCGTCACACATATGGATTTGAACTCTTTTGCATTTATTAAAAATTTTATTTAGAAATTGGCAACAATTGTAAAGTTTGTGGTTATTTATTGATGTACTCTCTATATAAAAATCGTTTAATGCAAACTTCCGCAACCTTGTTTGTTCTTTTTCTGGAACTCAATTGAGTAAAACTGAAGTCAGTCTCTAGTCAATGGCCGAAATACACATAAAAACAATGTGTTATTTGTTACTGGCGCATCCTATTTAAGGAACCTACGTACAGCTTTTTAAATATAAGTTAACTATAAAGTTATAAAATAAAAGAACACTAAAACCAAAAACTTTTCAACTATTGAAAATTCTTAATGTAATTAAATAATGAAACTAATATTTTTTTGGTGAAGTAGAAATTCAACATGCCTAAATGAACTAGTTTACAACTAGTATGAAGCTGATGCATAGTAGGACAATTGTCAGCTCAGAGATTTTTATCGAAATGGTGCAGAAATTAATTAATTAATTAAATTTAAATAAATCTATTAGTTTTTTTTTAATGTTATTTCCATATTGTATTTCAAAAATTTTGTTGTGTTTGGAGATTACTTTAAATGGTCCTTCATAAGGGGGTTGAAGATTAGACCTATGAATAACTTTAGCAAATACACGTTCACAAATACTTACATTTTTAGGAATGAAACTATTTTCTTTATTATGATGTATTACTTTCGATTGAACAAGTGAGAAACGTTTCCTTAATTTAGAAAGAATTTCATTCGCATTTTCGATTTCGTTATTATAATTATTATTGGAAACAATAAGATCACCCGGAAGCCTCAGTGTTTGACTATAAACTAATTCAGCTGAAGAACATTTTAGATCTTTCTTAATCGCTGTAAACCTAAAAGAATCCACGGTAAAATTTCAGACCAATGAACTGAATCATTTGATGCTGTAATTGCAGTTTTCAAAGTTCTATGAAATCTTTCAATCATTTCCTTTGACTGTAGGTGATATGGAGAAGTCTGTATTTTTGTGACAACCTAATAATTTTATTAATTCATTAAATAATTTTGAAGTAAATTGTGTTCCTTTATCTACCGTTATATTGAGTGGAATACTGAAGCGCGGAAAATAATTTTGAATAAATGTAATTGCAACAGAAACCGCTGAAATGTTTTTAAGGGGATATGCTTCCGGCCATCGAGTATGATTGTTAATATGTATCGATTCTCTTTTGGAACTGGAAGAGGTCCTACTAGATCAATATGAATATGTTCAAATCGTCCAGAATCTTTTGATCTTTTGAATTTTAGTTTTCGTGTTCTTAGTAACTTTAGATTTTTAACAGTTAATGCAAGTTGATGTCCAACTATTCATTTCTTTACTCATACATATTAGGCCAAAAATATTTAGGTTGAATGAAACGTCGAGTTGTTCGAACACTTAGATGTGATAAAGAATCAATTTTTTCAAAAATAATTTTTCTCAATGAATTAGGAACATATGGTCTAAAAGGTTTTTGTGTAACATCACACCAAATATAAAGATTTAGAATAGGTATATTAATTTCTTTTAAATTACTATTAGCATTTGGATCTGAAATAATATTTTTAAGTATTTCGTCTTTTTGTTGTTTTTCATAAAGGTATTGGAAATTAATGTCATTTGTTGTAATTGAATTAATTTCTGGGATACGAGAAAGAATATCGCAATTTTATTATCTTTACCACAAATATATCTAATGTCATTATTAAATTGGGCAATATATTCTAAATGTCTAATTTGACGAGGAGATCTATCTGCTTTAGAATTTAGAACATGTGTAAGTGGTTTATGATCAGTGTGAACAGTGAATACTCTACCTTCGAGAAAATATTTAAAGTGTTTAATTGAATTATATATTGCCAAAAGTTCTCTATCGAATGTTGAATAATTAATTTCAGTTGGAGTTAATTTTCGCGAAAAATATGCTAACGGTTCTAGTGTGTTATTACTCTTTTGTTGTAAAACAGCTCCAATAGCAACATTTGAAGCATCTACTGCAATTGATAATTGACCGTTTTTGTCAAAATGTGTTAATAATGTTTTTTGTGCGAAAAGTTTTTTTTTTACATTTTCAAAAGATTTCGTGGTTACATCTTTCCAATTTAATTCTTTAAGTTTATTTTTAATTGTAATTGTTAATATTCTATAATACCAGTTTTAACTAAAAATGCGAATTCAGTTTTTGCTATCTTTAATTTAATAGGATCAAGGCGACCAAGTTTAGAAAATCGAATAATCCATTTTGTTTCAATTCTGTGAACCGTATGGTGTTGGACTTGTTTAATGTAATCTAGTTCACAAGTAATGGATGGAAATTCATTTCGAATATTCGTAAAACTATTTTCAATATAGGAATTCGAAGTGAGAAAATGTCGCAAAAACCAGTAGATCAAGGAATTTTAAATTTAGATGTTAAATCTGTTATTTCTCTTTTTTTGATATTATTGATAAAAAATTAGCACCAATAATTGGAGTTGAAATATCAGCAGTTGGAAATTCGAAATCTCATCTTAAGCCTAAATCTAGCTTTAAAAGCTTTGTCCCAAATGTTTCTATATTTGATCCGTTTGCAGCCGAAATTTTAAGATCAGAATTTCTTTTAAATGTGTCAATCAAAAAATTTAATTTGTTAAATTTATCGAAAATAAAAAGGCTACGTGTAAGTTTATTAATATTTCCATTATCAGCCGCCATCATAATGAAACGTTTTTGTTTAAAGAATTCGCGTTTGAAATATTTGTGTTGATTTCAAATCGCAAGGTTGTACACATTTGAAGGCATTATTTTTAAATTTTTGATGACAAATCTATACTAATATTATAAATGCGAAAGTCGTTTCGTTTCCTGCGCTTTCACGCAAAAACTACTTAACCGATCATCATGTACACATACTCTTGGAGGTATCAGAATGAACATAGACTACTTTTTATTTAATAAAAAAAATTATTTTTTAAATAAAATAAAGAAACTTTTTTGTCCAATAGCCTCCTTATGGAGCTACGTTAACGCCATCTAGCGGGTAAAAGCTGAAGATATTTTACATCGACTTCAGCAAGTACATACAGATATGATATACATTTAGTTCCAATAATTTCGTTATTCCAGCTAAATGGTACAGTATACATACATACATACACCACGCATGCATGAAGTGACGCGTACGTACAGTAAGTATGCCAACTGTACTGTATATGCGCGCTCAATTCAAATTCCAATAATTTCGGTATTCCATCTAAATGGTACAGCTGGCTGTGAGATCACTACCACGCATGCATAAAGTGATATCACTAGCCACAATAGAGCATATACATACGCATGCATAAAATAACGCCCCATATGCACAGAGAGAGAGAGAGAGAGAGTGGGACTATACATAGGTATAGGCACATATGTAGCTGCATTGAGAGTAGTGTTGTATGTGTGTATGGGAGTATAGAGTATACAGCAAACATATCTACATGTATGGTGGCCATAAAATGTAAGCATACAAGAGAGAGAGTGGGACTATACATAGGTATAGGCACATATGTAGCTGCATTGAGAGTAGTGTGGTATGTGTGTATGGGAGTATACAGTATACAGTATACAGCATACATATCTACATGTATGGTGGCCATAAAATGTGAGCATACATACGTACATGTATGGTGGTGGCCTGGTCATCTATTTGCTGATCGCTACGTTAACGCCATCTAGCGGGTAAAAGCTGAAGATATTTTACATCGACTTCAGCAAGTACATACAGATATGATATACATTTAGTTCCAATAAATTCGTTATTCCAGCTAAATGGTACAGCATACATACATACATACACCTCGCATGCATGAAGTGACGCGTACGTACAGTAAGTATGCCAACTGTACTGTATATGCGCGCTCAATTCAAATTCCAATAATTTCGGTATTCCAGCTAAATGGTACAGCATGCATACATAAAGTGACGCGTACGTACAGTATGTATGCCAACTGTACTGTATATGCGCGCTCACTTCAAATTCCAATAATTTCGGTATTCCATCTAAATGGTACAGCTGGTTGTGAGATCACTACCACGCATGCATAAAGTGATATCACTAGCCACAATAGAGCATATACATACGCATGCATAAAGTAACGCCCCATATGCACAGAGAGAGAGAGAGAGAGAGAGTGGGACTATACATAGGTATAGGCACATATGTAGCTGCACTGAGAGTAGTGTGGTATGTGTGTAGGGTAGTATACAGTATACAGCATACATATCTACATGTATGGTGGCCATAAAATGTGAGCATACATACGTACATGTATGGTGGTGGCCTGGTCATCTATTTGCTGATCGCTACGTTAACGCCATCTAGTGCGTAAAAGCTAAATATATTTTACATCGACTTCAGCAAGTACATACAGATATGACTTTCAATGAACATATTTACAACCAAAACCCTAATTCTAATTGAAAGCAAGGTTTTCACAATGGTTGGAAAAAAATTAGATGATTTTGGGATGCAAAGTCCTCAAAGAGATAAAGAGGATGATTTCAACAATGAAATTGCTCGAGAGTTAGATTATGATTTCATAGCACTGCAGCGACAATTAGAAGAATTAATCCCTTTGTTACTTCCAGAGCAGGCTCATGTTCTCCATCAAGTTTTACGTAGAATAGAATACAGTAAAGGTGGACTCTTCTTTCTCGATGCACCAGGTGGAACCGGAAAGACGTTTTTGCTCAACTTATTATTAATGTACATCAGAAAAAACAAAAAAATAGCAGTTGCAGTAGCTTCGTCGGGTATTGCCGCGACGCTTTTAAACGGCGGCCGTACGGCACATTCCGTTTTGAAATTACCATTGAACCTTGCACATGAAGAATCGCCCATCTGTGTAATTTCAGTAAAAATAGTTCTCGAGGTAGGATGCTGCGAGAATGTAAGCTTTTAGTGTGGGATGAATGTACAATGTCTCACAAAAAAGCTATAGAAGCTTTAAACCGGACTCTTCAGGACCTGCGGGATAGTACAGATATAATGGGAGGAATGGTAGTTTTACTGACTGGTGATTTTCGTCAAACCCTTCCAGTTATTCAGAGGGGAACACCAGCAGATAAAATTCAAGCATGCTTAAAATCATCGAGCTTATGGTCGAGAGTTGAAAAGCTGAGCCTAAAAACAAATATGAGAGTGCATCTTCATAATGACGTGGATTCAGGACTTTATGCTAAAATGTTATTGAAAATTGGTGATGGTCGTTTAGATGTTGATGCTGAAGGTTGCGTATCACTTTCAAGAGAATTTTGTAATTTAGTAGAAAATGATGTGGATCTCATTGCTCATGTTTTTCCCGAATTGCAACAGAATTTGGGTTGTGATCAGTGGCTGTGCGCAAGAGCAATATTAGCACCAAAAAATGAAGTAGTTAATAGAATCAACAATGACATTTTAAAAGAGGTGGAAGGGGAAATGGTGGAATATTTATCAATGGATACAATTATGGATACAGAATTAAGTACCTCATATCCTGTAGAGTTTTTAAATTCACTTGAATTGTCGGGTGTACCATCACATAAGCTTCAGTTGAAACTAAATGTACCAGTAATGCTTATGCGAAATTTAAATGCTCCTCTGCTATGTAATGGAACACGACTTCGGATAACGAAATTGGGACAGAATATACTTGGTGCTACTATTTTAACAGGTGTCGGTAAAGGAAAAAGTGTAATCATACCTCGGATTCCAATTATTCCCACTGACCTTCCATTCCAATTTAAAAGAGTTCAGTTTCCCGTCAAACTTAGCTTTGCCGTAACTATTGTATAAACAAAGCACAAGGACAGACATTACAGGTAGCACGAGTGCATTTAGAAAAGTCATGCTTTTCTCATGGTCAACTATATGTAGCCTGTTCGCGTGTGTCTAACGCCCGGAATTTACAAATATTTACACCCAACGGAAAAACGTACAATATAGTTTATAGAAATATCCTTGACTAATAATCTGCATTTTATATTTTCAATTGTTACCATTCCGAATTATTTATTTTCTTTATAGTGACATATATATTTTAATATTTGTTGTATTGATTCAATAAAGTATACTTTGAAATTTGAAACTTCATTGCATGTAGTAATTTTTTCAAATAGATAATCTCAGACAAGCAATAAAATATATTCTTTATATTGATCCGTTTGTACTATAATGATCTCTTATTGGATGGATTTAATGCGAGCGAAGCCGCGGGTAAAAGCTAGTATTATACATTTTGATTATTATTTTTTTTAGTCTTAATGAATTTCTTGATCTAGATTTAGATCTATACCTAGATCTAATTTGTAATTCATTAATATCTACCATAATTTTGTTTAAACTTTGATGCGTTCCGGTTGTTAAGTAAATTAAATTTTTAATGCATTGTTCTAAAATATTATTATTTAAGGTTGAAGCTATTGAATATACTTGAGGTTTATTAATTAAATCGAAAATTTTATCAGCCAAAACAATAATTTCATCTTTATTTTGATTACTAGAAGAAGTTAAATTAATTTGAATTTGTTGAGGTAGTTTACGAACCCATAATTTAAAAAGTAATTCGCGACTAACAATTGAATCTGAACCAGTTAACGATTTCATACATCTAAGAAGCTCTGAAGGTGAACGATTACCAAGTTCAGTATTTGAAAATAATTGTTCCAATCTCTTTTCTTCACTAAGAAAAAATTTCTCATAAAGAACTTTCTTAATTGCTTCGTATTTATTCGAAAACGGAGGTGGCTTAATAACCTCTACAATTTTTTGAAATAGTGTCTCGTTGAAGAGAAATGAAAACATTTTTAAATTTAACATTATCATTAATTTCAAATTGGCCTTCAACAAGTAAAAACCATGCCCCAGGACATTCATTCCAAAAAGAAGGTAATTTAATTGACTTGGAATTAAGTATAAACTTATCTTCAAGATGTGCTAAATTATGTGTATGTATGTCTTTTGTTAAATTTTTTGTTGTATTGAAATCTGTATTAAAGTTTGTGATTTCGTTTTGTGTTTCTGTTGTTGTAAAATTACGTGTACGTATGGGTGATCTATGCATGTTTGGAGAAGGAGTTTACAAATTAATTTAGATTTACACGTAAATAAACTAATTTAAAAAGTCAAATAATATGAATAAATTTAAAGATTAATTATAATTTGTTACAATTAATAAAAAATTGATACTGATCTGTTCTACCTATTAGATAATATTGCTGTTTTTTGCTATTCTTGATATTGATAGCAGTTAACTCTCTAATTAAATTGCAATATTGATTTCATTCAAATGTAATTGCTAATATCAACAGAAATCGGTGCACACAAGTTGGTGTTATTTCAGTTTGAACATTTTTCGGGCTTCCTTTGTTTCTGTACGTTTTCTTTTCGTTATACACGTATATTTTTAATAACAAGTCTTTAAAATTTTGAATACCGTGTAGATAATTTTGTATTTCTTTTAAAAGATTTTCACAATTTAAATTTTAAAAATTTCGTTTAATTAATTTAATTAGATTAGTCACTATATTTGATATATACACTGGCAAAATTGAATTATATATGTTATTTTATTTCTACGATACGTTGATGTTACTGTAACTGATGTTTTATGGTCACAGATTATGTTTAAAATTGAAATTGTAAATGTAATCGTAGAAAGCAAAAAAAAAAAATTTTGCAAGTAACTTATTGAAAATTCGATGAGCAGGATCGCCAATTATATAGACAAAATGTATCTAAAATGTAATTAAAAATTCTTGATTGTTTGAAAATAAAAACATTTGAAGTAAAAAATTAAGTAACATCAAAATTGAAAGGTTGAAAATAGCAAGTTATAAATGTTAAAGTAGATTCCTACACCGATGATGTAAAGCTTTTTAAAATATATACCTCAATTAACGAAAGACGTTTTTTACAAACCGATTTAAATAATTTAGTAATTTGGTGCAATAACAATGATACACCCCTTAATCTTAGCAAAGGTAAAACCATGTTATTTTCACGCAAATATCTTCAATATAGACAAATATATTTTAGAACAAGTATGTTATTTTGTTGACTTGTGTGTAATAATGGACACTAAACTTAATTTTAATATTCATATTAATTCTACTGTGCTAAAAGCTAAATGTGCCCTTGCTTTTAAAAAGCGATGGTCTAAAGAACTTTAAGTCCCAAACCAAAATACTTTTTACGTCATTAGTGCGATCAATATTAGAGCGCGGTTCAGTGGTGTGGAATCCTAATTAAAATGTACATTTTGATAAAATTGAGTTCATTCATAAACAGTTTTTGCTGTTTCCTATGCGTCATTTCCAATAGGATTCGGCAAAATACTCCACCGTATACTAATCGCTTAAAACTTATAAATCTACCCACACTTTCTAGGTGTAGAGAAATGCTAGGGGTGATTTCTTTAGTAACTGATTTACAGTTAATTTCTTTTAGATGAAATAAAGTTTAATGTCCCCATCCCATTATCACGACAGTTTATACCATTATTTTTAAAATCTATTCAAACAAATTTTGAGCTATATGAGCCATTTCACCGTACACTCGTATGTCAAGATTTCAATTGTTATGCCAGGACATTTGATTTACGAAAAATACTATACTGCAGGAGCCGGTAAGGCTAATAACAGACATATGTGTGCACGTATCTTCCATAATTTCAAATTTTATCCCTTTTGCACTACTTAAAACTTCCCGTTTTTTTTGTTGCGGTAAAATTAAGTTACCTCACGCAAGATAAAACAAATGTCCTTAAATTTGGGGACTTAATGTATGCCTTAAATTTTGCAAGTAATAAATTGAAACCCTCCTTAATAATATTAACATTACATTATCATCCATTAAGTTTAATATCCCTCTTTCTTTTTTTTAAATCTTAGTAACCTTCAAGTGAGCTCAGAAAAAAAATTTAAAACTTTCACCGAAGACAAATTTATCATGACAACACACTTAACTATTAACAAACGGTTTTGCTCGAAATACAGAGAAACATAGCAAAAAATCTATTTAAGCAAAACATGGTTTGTGCTTGTGGTTGGTGCCTATCCTCAAATTCGCTTCTTCATTCCATACTATTCTTATGGCCATTTCTTTCCTTCACACAGCATTCAACTAAATATGTGTGCGTAAAAAATGTGCTTGTATGAGTGAAAAATATGAGTTTTGTTGCTTGTAAGTTTGTACAATGTTCTGACCGCCGGGAAGACAAGACGTATTTATTAAACCACTCGCAACCCTTCATCAGAAGTGGTCTTTAAACCAAAAACTAAAAATAAAATAGAAAAGTGTGAGTTTTTTTTTTTAATAAATATTATATTTGAATAAACGAAATTAAACAACCGATGGATTACGAAGCAATTAATACGGATAAATATTCGCTAATTCAACTGAAAAAGTGGTAGACGTCAACACCAGCGTTGCAAATACTTCGTTGGTAGCCAGGCTCAACCAGTTTTCGGCTGAAGCGCGTGGACTGTGCCGAGCATCGATGTGGCAGAGTTTGACACACAAATTACCTTTGCCAACATGTTGACAAATTGTGTTTGTTTGCTGCGTGCACAGCTGATAAAAGTGAATACAAATGTACATATATTGAAATACAAGTGTTTACGCGAGGGTCCCTTCGTAAGCCTTTCGAAATTAAACCACTCGCGTATTCGATTTACTTAACAAATGTTTATTTATTAAAAATGTTTATTTTTTTATTAATAACAAAAGTCGGTAGTTTTGTTTTTTATTTGTGTATAACAAAGTTTTTGTTATATAAATGTCTCTATGTATATACATATATATGTACATATATTTAAATTAAGCTAATTTAAGTTTAATTGGTATGGTTTGGTGTAAATGTTTCTGTACGTTAATATGTCATATGCATATATTTAATTTAATTTAATTTTAAATTTGTCGCCCTTGCGCGCTTGCCGATTCGTTTGTTAGAAATCTCGCTTGTTTGTTTGACAAGCACGGCTTATATAGGCCAAAAGCACATTAGAGTGCGCACAAAAGGTATGGATGTGCTAATGGTTAAGCACACGCTTAAACATCATCATGTTTAAGCGCCCGCTTAAACCAACGTAAAAATTTTCATGTAACTGCCGTGCGCGTAGAATTACCCGTCTGGTCCCACTATTTCCGGGTGTCCCATCACGCGCCAATTCCTCTATCCTTTTTGCCTTGAATTTCGTTAGCCGATCGACAGCCTAGCGGCGGCCGTTCGAGCTAACGAAATATCAATCAAAAACCTACAGCCCTCGCTCGCGCACGCGCACGGCAGATTTTATTACGCGGATACTGTCAGCTAATTTTAAAACCTATTATTTGTGTTTAAATTAAATTAAGTTCACTTAGAAAATTAGTGAATATTCCTTTGTAGTCAAACTAAATAAGTGACTATTAATCAGACAATTTAAAAGTGAAATAAAACATTTGTGAAATTTAATTTAACAGTTTAATTAAAGTGTTTTTATTAAAACCTTTGGGCCCGTTCGAGAGCCGGCACCCCCTTATTTTCCTCAGGTCCTATGCGCCGTGAACATTGGTCCTTCGAGGCTAAAGTTGAGCCAATCTATGGTGTATAGCCACAAGCAAATAAAAAAAAAATTAACATAAATACATAAAAGAAAAAAGTCTTCAAGACCTTGAAAAAAAAATAAATTTTAGAAAAATTGAAATTTGTTACACAAAACCCTTCGCACCCTCGCACGAACGCAAAAAACAACAAAAAAAACGAACTAAACAGTGTTGTGAACTATAATAAGTTAATAGTGCAAAAATTTATAACAAAACGAAAAAAATATTAAAAAGAAAGTGTGTTGCAGCAAAGTGTGCAAAGAAAATTTGTTTCAAAAATACACACGCATACATCTACATAGGTATATCAAAAAAAAAAAACAAGTGCAAGTGTACAAAGTACATACATCAAAAATAAAACAAGTGGTGAAACAACAAAAAAAAAAAATTCTATTAGGAAAGAATTACAAAAAACAAAGTGTAAAGAATATAGAAGTCCATATACATATATTAGAATACAAAAAATTTTAACATCAAAAAATTTAAAAAGTGTACAAACTCGTACATACATACATACATATATAGTAAAAAAATAAAAATTTACAAAAAATTTATTACACATACTTACAAGGAGTGTATACATACATACGTGTATGTACATATACAAAGTGTGAAAAAGTAAACAATAACGTCTTACACCAATACATCAGCACACAAGGTAAAAAGAAGGAAGTCACTTCACCACAGGAACTTGCCACAACGAGCCCTGCAACACCACTTCATCACACCACAACAACACAGCAAAACAGTACTACAGCTACAAACAAAAAAAAAGGGAAGTAAAGAGGCCACTAATTAGTAAGTAGGCAAACTTATTTCCCTATTGCAGATTCTAAGGTCATTGCCTTATTAACCTACTTACTCAACAGTAAAGGTAAAGTTCAAAGCCCTTTAAAAAGAGCGACTTGTCAACAACTTGGGTAGCGGTTCCCGAACTCGACAGCGCATCAAAAGCAAGAACTTACATACATACACTGAGCGCATAAAAAACAAAGAGTGTCATAATAAAAAGTGATCTTCTCACTATACCATTATCCGCCATTCCGCTCTCGCCAACAAGAGAAGCATATATTGTGTGTATGTTTATCTTCTAAACATTGGGCACACACACGCACCTAAATACTCTTTGATCTGCTCATATTGTTTTTCAACATATTATTATTTTATGCGCTCTCTTCGTAGCGCGAGCAGCTGAGGTCAAAATATATGTTGACATATATATACACACATACGTATATATCATAATTCAAACAGCTGTTGTATCTGTTTACTATTGTCATATGCATACGTACATATTTACATGTTCATGCTAAATTTTTGACAAGATACAAGGTCATTTAATAACCCAATAGGGAATTTTTCTGTCCGCCATTTTTAAACAAAATATATCATTTCGATATAATAATTAAATAATTAATAATTCAATAATTTTAATTTCTTTTTACAAATTTTATATAAATTATTTAATAACATATTTTTTACATTTTACTTTTATTAATACGTATATAACCCACGTTTATATAAGTGAAAGTGTTTGTGATTTTTTTTAATTTCTATTCGGAAAAATTCCTTCTAGTGATTTAAATTTACAATTACATTAAATTAACTTAACGAAAAGTTGTGATTTCAAAAAAAAAAACAAAAAACACAATCACAGCCACAAATTTTTTTTCAAATTTTTCTATGGCATAAAGTGCATTGTTTTCCTACAATAAAGCACGAAGTGCGAACATTCGATATTCATATAAACTCTATACGAGTTTCACGTTTTTTCTTGCGACTATTTAAATATATTTTTTTCCTTTTAAATGCCAATTGGTCATAGTCCTACCAAAGGTACTAAGGAACACAAAATGTCCGATTCCGAAACAAGAAAGGGAACTTCACTCGAAGCCCTTAGCACAAAAAAAGAATCGTCACAAACGCGCAGATCTAAACAGACCGATCCTTCCGCGCAACTTTTAATTTCACTAAGTGACAATGTGATTCGATACTGTTCTCGATTCAGTGATTCCCCTTTTCAGGATCACACG
Organism: Ceratitis rosa; assembly: GCA_037013455.1. Classification (NCBI taxonomy): domain Eukaryota; kingdom Metazoa; phylum Arthropoda; class Insecta; order Diptera; family Tephritidae; genus Ceratitis; species Ceratitis rosa. Next base: position 987,942 of record JAWMAG010000108.1, on the reverse strand, counting down.
GAGACGTATCTAAAAATCAAAGACAAATCACTAGATGAATGTTGGCAAGAATTTAAAACAGTCTATAGAGAGGTTTGTTCAAAGCCCGACGAATGTCTGCCAGAAAACTTCAAAATTTCAGCAGACAATAAATACTTCACGTGCCATGACACGTATGAATTGACGAAGATAAAGATAGCAGACCAGCTCGAATTAATTCGAGCAGCTACACAGCCGAGTCCACCTTCCCGTGTGGAACGAATTTCAGAAGAAGCTTCCTCTTCGAATATATGCCTTAAAGTCCCAGCCTGCGACACAGAGACATTCTATGGGGGTTATGAAGAATTGCCAGCTTTTCGTGATATGTTCACGGCGGTCTACATAAGCCACCGCTCATAATAGATCCTTTAACAGGACACAATCATTTGTGGCGGAACAAAAAAGGGATAACACATGTCCGTGTTGCAATTCCCGACACCCAATTTCACAATGCCACAATTTCAAAAACATGTCGGTATCAAACCGAATACATTTTGCGAAGCAGAATCAACTCTGCAAAAACTGCTTATCACAAGGTCATCGCAGTAATGATTGTACGAGCAGGTTTGCATGTGCACATTGCCAGTTACGGCATCATTCCTTGCTGCACCTAAATGCAAAACCAAATGCAAGCCGCCAGCAGCAGTTCTCATAGCTCTACTGTGCAACACTCAAATGCCAAGTCAACTTCTCCAGTTCGACAAGCGCATACAAGCTCCAATCCCAGCGAGCAACCGTGCTGCTCTAAGCAAGCACAAATACAATCATTACACGCGAGACACGATAGCAGAACTCCTTCCAACTGCCATTGTCGCAGTGGAACACCAAGGAGAATTGTTCCAACTCAGAGCCTTAGTTGACCAAGGCTCACAAAGAACTTTCATTTCCCCGAAAGTTCAGAAAAGGTTGCGACTTCCAGTCGAACATTCCAAGTTCGAAATTTCCGGAATGGGTGAACAAATCGTCCAAAACTCATCTAAACTTTGTTCCTTGACTCTGGTATCATCCAAAACCAAGCAACGGATCAACGCCCAAGCCATCGTGCTAACGAGGCATTTGCCAACTTTTACCTTAAGTCGTAATACCTGGCAACAGTTCAAAATCCTTGAACTTGCTGACCCAAATTGCCATATACCAGCTCAAACCGACATGGTAATCGGCAGTGACATACTTCCACAAATTCTCGTGGAAGGTGTACAAACAATTTGCGACACAGTACTTGCGCAAACACACAATATTTGGTTGGATCCTTAGCGGTCCTGTAACCGAAAAAGTGGTGTCGTTCTCCACACAAGTAGAAGAAATCTCAACTGATACACTTGGTGATCAATTGAGAAAGTTCTGGGAAGAGTAAGAAATTCCTCCAATTCCACAAATTTCAAATTAGGATCAAGCTTGCGAAAACATATACAAGCAAACCACGGCTCGTGCCCCAAACGGTCGGTACATTGTGGGGCTTCCATTCAAGGAAGATTTCCCCGCAAAACTCTCTTTAGGCCATTCCCGGTCTGCAGCGCTTCAACAATTTTTTAGTATGGAGCGCACGCTTAAGAAAAAAGGAGAGTGTTGCAAGAATATCTTGACCTCGACCACATGGAGTTCACCTACCCGCGTTGAATAATCTCCAGTGGCAGCTATCACTCATTCTACTTGCCACATCATGCTGTTGTAAAACCGGATAAAGTGACCACTAAAGTTCGAGTGGTATTTAACGCCTCGAGAAAATCGAGCTCAGGCAACTCACTCAACGATGTTTTGTATACTGGTCCTACTCTCCAACCAGACCTAATGATGCTCATTCTTCAATGGCGCATGTATAAGTTTGTATTCAACGGAAATATCGAAAAAATGTATCGTTAGATATTAATTCACGACGATGATAAACCGTTTCAGCGAATTATATTTCGTAAATTTTCTGAATCTCCTGTCACCGATTACTGCCTGAAAACTGTTACATTTGGGGTCAATTGTGCACCATACCTTTCCATCCGTACGTTGCATCAACTTGCAACGGATACCGAGGCAATATATCCACTGGCTGCACCAATAATACGAGACCAAACATATGTCGATGACATCTTATCCGGTAGTCATGACATAGACAGTGCTTCTGAATCACTTTTTCAAGTGGTCAACGCTCTAAAATCTGCTGGTTTCGTTTTTAAAAAATTAACGGCAAATAACGTCACTATACTGCAACAATATCCTAAAGAGGATCTGCTCGATTCAAACTTTCTGAAATTCGAGTATGGAACGCTCTAACAGACAAGTTTACATATACAATCCTGCCAGCTACTTCAGCAAATGCGGTCACTAAGCGACAAATTTTATCGTCGGTTGCAAAACTTTTTGACCCGGTAAGATGCCTGTCGCCAGTTATGATTCAAGCGAAAATTCTATTGCAAGAACTCTGGCTAGACGGCACTGATTGGGATGAATGTGCTAAGCCAACAGCTTTGTCAAAATGGCACACCTTTGCCGAAAATCTGCCTGCTATTTGCGCAATTGAAATACCACGCTGGGTTAATTTCGCTCCGGGGCAGGACACCCAAATCCACGGGTTTTGCGATGCTTCGGAAAAAGCATATTGGGCAACAATTTACATCCGCACACATGCTAACAATGAAATTACGTCCACCCTTGTGGTTGCAAAAGGAAAGAAAGCACCGTTGAAAACACTAGTTGAACAGAGACAAATATATTTATTATAATAATAAAACAAACATAAAAAGCTCTGGTATTAAAGAAAGGCGCCTAAAAGTATGCAGGAAAATTTGCATTTGCTCGCGCCGTTTCCAAATTAGAGTTGCCAAAAAACTGTGATGCAAAATCCACTGGTTTTTTTGGGACTAAATTGGCCATTTTGCAAATATGGGACTAAATCGGTCGCCACAACGTGGAAACGTTAACCAAAGACAACAGCAACAACAAGCGGCACAACAACAGCACCAACAGCGAAAACAACGATTGGAAAATGAGCCCTCTGCTCTTGTAGTCCCTTCTAGGACTACTTTACCAGCCCCTTCATGGGCTCAATCGCCGATTACCGCAACTCCTCCAGCTCCTTCTAGAGTCGAAACGCAAGACTACACCGAAAATAGCGCTGCAAAAAAAGCAGAAATTCAAACGGGAATCGAACGCTACATTCTTTTAAAAAGGAAACGGTCACCCCACAAAAAATAGTGAACAAAATCAAAACAAAATTGTCAAAACAGCAAGAGAAAAAGACAGCATGAGCAATAATCGATTTCATATGCTTTCTGATGCTGATGATCAAGTGCGTGTGCAGAAAACGTCCAAGCCGCCGCCAATTTATCTTAGAGAAGCGAACTCTAGCAACCTTGTCAACAAATTGATAGATCTGATTGGAAAAAATAACTTCCATGTAGTCCCAATTAAAAGGGGAAATATTCAGGAAGGGAAAGTGCAGATAATTTCGAAACGGAAAAGAAAAGCTCAAAAGTAGTCGTAGCTTAGCAGGCATTGAACACAGTGTAAATCCCTTGGAAATAGAAAGTGCCTTGAAAGAAGAAGGTTTCAGGGTTAGAAACGTATTCAACATTAAAAATAAGGCTAACATACCTCAGGCAATGTTTAGGATTGATATTGAGCCAGATTTCCAGCTCTTGAAAAAGGGAGAAGTTCATCCCATTTACAAACTGCGGTATATTCTTCACCATCGTATTTCCGTGGAAGAACCACATAAACGAACAGATCCTGTTCAGTGCCATAATTGTCAAGAAGTTAGCCATACGAAGCGATATTGCGCTTTACAAAGTATATGTGTCATTTGTGAAGATTTACACAGTTCAAAAGACTGCATGAAATCTAAAACAACCCCTGAGTCTAAAAAATGTAACAATTGCGGTGAAAATCACACCGCCAATTACGGGGGTTTTCCAATATATATTTCCCTAAAAGGCAAGGGCACTAAAAAGGCTTCTAGCAACTTTTCTGCCTCTCAGCCTCAATCAAAAGCTGCCGAAACAAAGCCTACTAATACCAACTACGCCTACGCCCAAGCTTTAAAAGGTGTACCTCACAACGCAAGAAACGTCCATCCCGTCCGTTCCGTCTGTTAACTCCCTTGAAAATACGCTAAATAACTTTATACGAATGATGCAAGAACATATGACATCAATGCAAAGTATGATGCAAGATTTAATTCGAAATCAAAATCTCCTCCTTCAAGCGATTTTGTCTAAGCCATGAACGACCTTAAGATATGCTATTGGAACGCCAACGGCTTGGTCCACCACAAAAATGACCTTCAACTCTTCTTAGAAAATCAAGCAATAGATATAATACTAATCTCTGAAACTCATTTGACCAAATTTAACAACTTCAATATTGATACATTTCTGTTTTATGACACAAAACACCCTGAAGGGAATACTTATCAGGCAACTGATCTCAGCAAAACCCCAGATTTGATTGACTTTGGAGTAACTTGTGGTATCAGTAGAGCACAAGTAAGCGTAAAACCCCTTTTCGACTTATCATCTGATCACTCGCCTTGTCTATGTTCCATTAACATAATTCCAGTTTTCAATGACTTACAGCTAGGCTTAACCAATAAATTTACAAATTGGCTTAAATACAGAAAATTCATTAGCGCGCATCTAAAATCGCTCATTCCTCTAAAATCAATAGCAAATGTCGACAATGCAGTTGATGGCTTTACAACATTACTTCACTTGGCAGCGAAAATTTCAACGCATGGCCCATCTAACACTCATAGAAGACAAATTTTCAACGGTCTTAAGGGTAAAGACATTACAAGTCTGGTAACCAAAAAAAAGACTACTAAGGAGAGATTGGCAGATTATGCATAAAAATGCTTCGGGATGTCCTGAAACAAAATAAGGAAAACGAATTTCAAAAGTCCGTACAATCTCTGTCAGCTACATCTGATACCAACTACTCTTTGTGACGAAAAGTTAAGAGTTTCAAAAGTCCCGTCACTTGCGACCCTCCATTGAGAACTCACAATGGTGAGTGGGCTCGAAGCGACCAGGAAAAGGGTATCTTATTTGCCATGCATCTTTCCACTGTATTTACACCAAATATTCGATACAAATCTCTTCCGGAATTTCGTGCAGATCCAGATAAAAATTTTATTCGATTTAATTTTAAATCACTTAAAGATGTTATTACTAACGACATAAAGAAAAATCCTATGAAATATTTGCTGGTGTTCCACAAGGAAGTGTTTTAGGGCCCATCTTATATTTCATTTATACGAACTGTTGAGGACATGGACCTCCTTACGTTTTCGGAGTGATCCCCCTCAGGTGGCAACGCCGCGATGTGCTGCCCAATGTTGCCAACGCGCCGCACCAGCAACACCGTTTTGAATTAACCAACCGGCCAAAATAGCCAACAGCGACAGACAGTTTTTTAATCGCTTTTCAACCCCCAACGAATCGACATCGCGACCACGGACCGATCTTCCTCATTTAAATTCAATAATTGTAATTTCAAATATTTTTCAAAGACCTAGTCTTGTATTCTTATTTATTATTCTTATTCTTATTTTTTTCAATATTTACTCCCACTCAACATTATACATGGTCCTTCGCTGCCGCCAAAACGAATTATAACCACTACTCTAGCCAACGGCAACAGCGGCCATCACACAGAATACACAAAATAAAACGGAATCTTGAACCGAGCGGTCGTGTGCGAAAAAAAAACATATTAAAATTGTGCTAATAAAAATAATAGAAAGTGAACAAAATCGGACGAAATTAATACAAAAAAGCGCGAAATACCTAATAAAGGTGAAATATTGTGTGTGCTGCCCGCTATGCGAGAAAAAAAAACCATACAGACTTACAAAAAAAAAAAAACGGTACAAAGTTAATAAAAAATCAAACGGAATCTTTAAACGAGCGGTCGTGTGTGTGATAAAAAAAATTGGAAATAACTCAACAATAATAATGTTGAAAAGAAGCCAGAGGCAAAACGGTTTAATGACAATTGCGTTCAGTACAAAATAATTTTCGTCAAAAAAAAAATCAAATTAAGCCGTGAAAGTGAACTTTGAATTAAAAGTTTATATTTTCAAAAGTGAAATATAGCAAAAGAAAAGATCTCTTTTAAAGCGCTGATTTAAAACTTCACAGAAGTGTGTTTGACTGTCAACTGTACAAGCTTGTACAACACCAAAAAACCCCGTTAGACACTCCCTCAAATTTGCAGTAGCGAAAAAATATATTATACATATCAGTACCGTTTTTCTGAAGAACGGTTGAAATATACCCATCAAAAAAAATTATTTGCAAATTAAACTGTACAAGCTTGTACAACACAAAAAAATCCCGTTGGCCATTCCCTCAAATTTGCAGCGGTTAAAAAATATAGTATACATCTCAGTACCGTCTCTCTCTAAATTGGTTGGCATATAGCATATCTGTATACGTATATGCAAAATCTCAATCCCGTTACAGCGCAGCGCACACACGCGCTCTCAAACATCAAACGCATTGCACTCAGACGAGCTGAGGAAAAATAAACAAAAGGACTCGCAGCATAAGACACAGTGGGCCGCGATCAAGCAATTATTACACTTTTGTACAGTGGGACAAAAGTTAAAAGTTTTTAATAGGAATTCACCACTAAAAACCCAATAATAAATATACACCAAAAAAAAAAATTTTTTTTTTTAATTTTGCATACCCACCCAATATTTGCACCCAGACGCGCTGAGGCAAATAGACACATCAAAATTTTTTTATTAAAAACTCACCCAATTTTTACAATACTAACCCAATTTTTTTTTTATAAAACCCACTCTATATCAATTTAATTCAAATCAAACAAATTCCACAAATGCCAGAAGATAAGGCAGGAAAAGCATCAACCAAGATGAACAGGTACTTACAGAAGTTCATCTTTGAATCCAACAGACTGGAGGTCTTCTGCGCAAAATGGTCAACAGACTTGGCGAGTGACCAAACGGAAACCCTACTCAGCGTAAAAATACAGCAGCTGGACAAAAATTGGGATAGCCTCCTAGAAGCATACGAGGCTATTTTCATGGCAGACGCATATCCGGATGTCAGCGAGTCAGTGGAGCAGAAATACGCAAAATGTTCTGAAAGCTTCCAGAACTGTGAAGCGCAAATGCTAGAAGCACTGTAGCTTTTCATAATGACAACACCCACCCAAACAACCCAACAATCAACAAATACACACACAAGCTCAGTTTCCAATGGAGTATGTCTCAAAGTACCAGCATGGGATACAGAAGCACATTATGGAGGCTACGAAGACTGGCCGACATTCCGAGACATGTTAACGGCAGTCTATATAAATCACCCTCAATTAACACCCGCCCAAAAATTATTTCACCTGCGCCACAAGGCGAAAGCTCCAGCAGGCCTCATTGTGAAACAATACCCACTCACAGATGAAAGCTTTCCGCTTGCTTGGAAAGCATTAAAATCTCGCTATGAGAACCCAAGAATTCTGGTAGATAACCAGCTCAAACCCTCCTTAATCTACAACCCATCTATGCAGAGAATGGGGAGCAGCTGCAAAAACTGCAAACCACAATAAATAACTGCATCTCCAATCTCTCATCACAAAAGATTTCGATTAAGGATTGGGTCCCCATCCTCATTTATAGATGCTCCTCGAAACTCCCGAGCGAAATACTCGCGCTTTGGGAACAATCACTCAGTTCAAGGTAAGAATTACCACTCTGGTCCGAAATGAATGCACTCCTGACCAGTAGATAAGAGGTCGTAGAACGACTGGGAACATACCGCCCAGGTAAGCCCAAACCCCACATCAATACATTCACACCCAGAGCTGGCAATCAAAGCTCCCCATTTGCGAATAAAAGTCGTATGCAAACCTATCACACAGAGCTCCAAAAACCCGTTTCCTACAAGTTATGCAACTCTAGTCACGGGATGAAAATGTGCATCCGATTTAGAAGCCTTTCCGTCCCAGATCGACAAAAATTCATTCGAGAAAATAATTACTGCGAAAATGTCTTTCCTGTTCACACCAGCGAAGTCAATGTCAAAACAAATTCACCTGCGTTTACTGCCAAAGGCGTCATCACTCACTACTCCATTTTCAAAACACAACCCCATACTCAAAACCCCTCTCATCGACAGCACAGGCAGCGACCGCAGTGGAAATAGCAGACGACAGACCATCAACTTCAACAGGAATCAGCCACACCCCCTAGGCTCAGAAGAAGACAATAAAGGTAACAACACACCATGCAAGCAGTAACGAAACCACACTCTTGCCCACGGCTATAGTCCCGATATATCTAGGAGGAGAACACCACAAAATCCGAGCAATGATAGACCAAGGTTCGCAAAAGCCTTTGTCACATCTCGGATTCAAAAAACACTCAATCTACCCACGGAGGAAACCCATTACGAAATCTCAGGAATGGGGGGAACTTTCGTCCAGAAATCCACCAAAGTCTGCGAACTAACTCTATGTTCGTCAGACTTATCACACCATGTAAAAGCTAGAGCAATAATATTACCCAAGCTCACACACCTACTACCCACAACAAAGGTGTCAACCATTGACATCAACAAAATAACCCAATTAGCGTTAGCAAACCCAAAATGTCTCACCCCATCTCGAACTCACATGGTAATCGACAGCGACTTAGCACCCCAAATCCTCAAACAAGGAGTGCAACACCTCCACAATGGAACCCTGTTGGCACAACAGACAATATTTGGATGGATAATCAGCGGACCGACAACTCAAAAGGTAGAGTCCTTTTCAACGCAGGTCCATCCAGCCCAAGATTGCAGAATTTATCGGCTGTGGCGAAATTATTCGACCCGGCAGGATGGTTATCACCAATTATGATAGTAGCCAAAGTACTACTCCAAACACTTTGACTAGAAGTAACGGATTGGGACGAAAACGTAAAATCCGGATCCCTACATAAATGGAACTCACAACCCTGATGGTACGAATAGAAGCGGTTCTCAATTCCCGACCGCTCTCAGCCATGTCGGGTTGACGCGCAAGACCTACTGGCACTCGCCCCTGGACATTTCCTCCGCGGTGCTCCATTGTTATCGATACCCGAACCCAATGCCGGAGACCTCTCTCTGGTTCCCAAATGGCAGAAACTCAAGGTGCTTCACCATCAATTTAGTACCAGATGGAAGAACGAGTATCTCAGAGAATTACACAAGAGGTACAAATGGAAAAGGGCGGAAAGCCCTGTAAAGGAAGGATATCTAGTCGTCGTCAAGGACGACCTCCTCCCCCCGAATGGCGCCTAGGACGTATAACCAAAGTGTATCAAGGTGCAAACGAAAAGATCCGTGTGGTCGACATAATCGCACAGAACGGAACGATAACCCGAATATAGCCAAACTGTGTGTGCTGCCCGCTGTGTGAACCTCGAACCCTATGACTTAATCCCAACATTTATATATACCAACCTACAACTCTTATAAAAGCATCTCACGAAATCTCTTCATATATCATTTTTCAACCATATACTAAAGTCTTACATTTTCACTCTCCTCTCCTAGGTCACGACGAGACGCGACATCAAGGGAGTGCCGTTTATGCGGCCGGTTGCATTCGCTGCGCCATTGCCCTGCTTTCCTCGCCATGGCACCGGAGGACAGGTATGAGTGCGCAAAGGTGCACCTGTACTGCATCAACTGCCTGGCAACATCCCAGACGACCGGCGAATGCGACTCAAGGTCTGGTTGCCATCGGTGCACTCTCGGGCATCATACTCTGCTCCACTGGGCGAGGTTAAGGAGGGTAAGCGGTGCAGCGAATGCAGCCAATTCCAGGCCAGCTTTATCCAGCCGGTCTGCCCAGCAACGGAAGAAGTTGCATCAATTGGTGAAGGACGTCCGGAGTCTGATTGGCAAGCTGGAGAAGGAGATACAGGCACCAACGCCGGGGGGGCGCCATGTTGAGGACATGGACCTCCTTACGTTTTCGGAGTGATCCCCCTCAGGTGGCAACGCCGCGATGTGCTGCCCAATGTCGCCCAATGTTGCCAACGCGCCGCACCAGCAACACCGTTTTGAATTAACCAACCGGCCAAAACAGCCAACAGCGACAGACAGTTTTTAATCGCTTTTCAACCCCCAACGAATCGACATCGCGACCACGGACCGCTCTTCCTCATTTAAATTCAATCTTGTATTTACTTACCTATATCTTTAATTGTAATTTCAAATAATTTTCAAAGACCTAGTCTTGTAATAACTCAATGGTCTCAAAGACACTAAGACGATTTGTGTCTAAAAATTTGTACAACGAATTTTAAATGTACATTATTCTTATTTTGTTCAATAATTCATTTTATAAGTTAAAAAACTGACTTCTTAATTCGATTGGAAACGACCCATTTTTTACCCCCACTCAACATTATACACGAACGATCTTCCCACAAACCGAAACCTCATCACATCAACTTTTGCGGATGATACAGCAATACTTAGTGTCCATTCAAACCCCATGACAGCCAGTTACAGATTACAAGAACATTTAAAAGTAGTAGAAGAGTGGCTAACAACATGGAGAATTAAAGTCAATGAGTCTAAGTGTATACAAGTAACATTTACCCTAAACAAAGACACATGTCCTTCAATCTCTATAAATGGGAAAACAATACCTCAGAAAGAATTCGTTACCTACCTGGGAGTTACATTGGATAAAAAACTCACCTGGAAAAACCACATAGACAAAAAGATTACTCAAACCAAATTGAAAATTGCAAACTTGCATTGGATTGTAGGCTCTAAGTCCAAACTAAGTCTAGAAAACAAAGTTTTACTTTTTAATATGCTAATAAAACCATCTTGGACGTACGGGATCCAAATTTGGGGCTCAGCATCTAAATCTAGCCTGGATAGAATTCAAAGACTGCAGTCTAAAACCTTAAGATCAATATGCAAAGCCCCTTGGTATGTAAAAAACTCCGCAATTCACAAAGATCTCGGGATTAAAACCATCACCGAGGAAATAGAGAAACTGCTTAAAAATTACTCATTAAGGTTATCTAACCGCCCAAACTTTCTAGCTAAAAAATTATTGCAGCAGAACTACCCTAAGCGATTAAAGAGAAAGGATTTACGTTTGAACTGTGGCTAAGGGGGCTCTGCCGCATCCAATTATTCTACATCGGAGTTGTGCTCCGCATACCATATCTCCTTCATGATATTATAATTTACTTCAAATTACCCTTTATGATATACCTGTTGTTAAACTTTAAACATGATTGTTTGGTATACCTAATGATATCTATATAAACACATTCTTTGATAAATCTAAGTTATATTCGTAATTTATTGTACTTTGCTTACTTTGTTAAACTATACAGTGGTAATGATTAACTTGTTCCAGGAATAAGAATTAGCTTTAAGATTTTCGAAATTATTGTTAGTTTCCAAAAAGGAAAGACTCAATGAAACATTATACAAAAAAAAATTATTTTGGCGGACTGTGACTTGCGTATTTTTGTAGGTTAATGTCAATAGAAAAAAACTACATACATGCCAAATCATAGAAATTTATACATATTGCTAGCGACATCTACTAGTAAAACCGGCACTCTTCAACAAACACACCTGGTAATTACATTATATCTTAAATACTGTACAAAATATTGCTCATTCTTAAAATGTTCGTTTTGTTATATAGGTACATTTTGTTTAGTGAAATTATTAAGCAGAGCTGTTATACTGGGAAGACTGAGTTCTTCTCTTTCTTGTTGAATTATTCGGCATTCTTCTATGATATGTTGAATGGAAATGATTTTTTCATTGCAGAGTCTGCATAAAGATGCAGCTTTTCGCTCCATTAAGTGTTGGTGTGGCCGAGGCTTAAGTATTGTATGTGAATTGTTTGCAGTCATCGGGGGAAAATGGTGGGTAAGAAGGCGCTTAAATTTTTTGTAGTAGTGTTCATAGCTTTGCCAAGATTGTATTTGTAGGTTTGTGAAAAACTGTTTAAAAAGGCGATTTATATCTGATTTAGTAATTGTTTGTTAAAGGTGTATGGGTGCTTGAAGTTCGAATTTTGCGTCTTTATCAGCTATTTCGTTGCCCTTAGTTCCGAGATGGCTTTGGACCCACATAAGCTTCAGCTTTTGTTGAAATTGAATGATAAGGTCGCGGATTTCCATGACTGTATTATTTTGATGAGTCGTGTTACTTAAAGCTCGAACTGCTGATTGTGAGTCGGTGTAGATAATGTTTTTTTACCGGTTTTTAGTATTTTCAAAGCGGATAAAATAGCCTCCGATTCCGCTGTAAAAATGGAGCAATGTTGCTTCAAACGTGCTAGTCTAAGCGTTTGGTGCTTGTTGTCCACTACTGCATAACTGACCCTCATAGCTGATTTCGATCCATCAGTAATAGAAATTCCCGTTTTTGTAAGAAACCCTTATCTCGGAAAATGATGTGAGATATGTAAGTTGCAGCATTAGTTTTTTTTTATTGTAATGTGTTAATGTATCTATTGTATAAATTTTCTTAAAAAACCATGGCGGATTTTTTGGAGTAAACTTTTGTTTTTGTTTTAGTGTGATTCCGCTATTAGTAGCTATTTGTATCATTTTATGTATGGTGGTAGGGAACTTCGGCGATTTTTGTATGATAATTTTACAAAAATTATAAAAAGTTGGTGTTTCCGTTGGGTTATTAAAAAAATATAGCTTTACTGTTTCTGCTTGTATTCTGTGTTCCAATGTTGGTGATCCAGCTCCGGTTAATACATTTGCTATGGGTGGGGATGTAAACGCGCCTATGCGGAGTGGCGCAGAAATTTTAATTTGTGTGTATTGGCTTTGGTAGTTTGTCCATATATGGTATTGCCAGACCATAATCAAACTTGGATAGATATATTGTTTTTGATATATTGATAGTAGTGTTAATGTGTGTGTTACTATGAAACCTTGAGAGACATTTTAATAAATTTAATCTATTTGTTAAATCTTTTTTCAGGGCCTCTATATGGTCCGACCAGTTATATTTTTCGTTAAAAATAAGTCCTATAATTTTAAATTTTTTGACTTGAGGAAAAATTGTGTTGTGAAGAGTTAGATTAGAGGTGTTGCAGTATCTCTTCCTGCAGATATGTAGATTTTGCATTTTGTAGGTGAAATTATTGCTCTATTTAACAAATACCGTTGGTTTATGTAAGCACTCAGATTATTTAAGTGGCTTTGTAAATTTTGATTAGTCTTGTAGTTAGCTGTAATATACAAGTCATCTGCGTATATACAATGTCTGAATTGACTATGTTGAAGTAGATTTTTATTTAATTTCTCGAAAGAAATTTTAAATAATACAACAGACAATAGTGAACCTTGTGGTATACCATTTTGAAGAGAGTAGGTATTCGAGTAATTAGCCGTTCAATAATACTTTGAACTTCGTATTTCTTAAGAAAGTCTTTTTGTAAGAAATAATATATGGAAAGTAGGTGAGATTTCTACTCTATTAATTGGTTTAGAATTGTGGGAGCTCTAATTCTATAGAATGCTTTTTCAAAGTTGATTGAAATCACTGAAATATGATTACGGGTTGTTAAAGCTTTAGTTGCTATATAATCCATAAATAATAAGCCCAACGAATACCATCCCCCCGCCCAACCGACATAAGAGGCGACATTCGCATTTGTTAATCGTCGAGATTTAAAACTCTTCAGCTAAAGAAAAAATAATTATTCAGGAGCTGATATTTAGTAATTTTAAAATTCAATTGTTGAGAGAGGTAAGAATAGTTTTTTTGATGCTAAGACGTGAGTCTGAGGGATCGAAGGTGCTGGAATGAAAATTAAAATTGTAACACAATCGACGAAAGGGTTCATTCAATTCATAATTTGTTTTACATGACTTTTAATAGTAAGGGCCAAAACTGCCAATATACCCGAGTTGGAACATTAAAATTTACCTCAGATAAGAGCCATGAACTACAAATTGATCCGTTAAGAATTTTTCCTACGAACAATGCGCCTAACATTTCTCTACGACTTGCAAGAGTAGGTAGATTTAGAAGCTTTAAACGGTTGGTATAGGGAGGAATATTTATCGTAGAGTTTCAAGGGAATGTCTTAATGCAAAAAGTAAAAATTGGTTTTGAACAGACTCCAAGTTATCGGAATTAACATGATAATTGGGGTTCCATATCTAATTTTGACCTCACCAAAGTCGTATAAAGTGCTTTAGTTACAAAGGGTCTTTAAATTCTTTTGGCTATCTTTTGACAAAGGCAAAAGCAATCTTAGCTTATAAGACAGTGGTATTGATATGAAGATGGAAGTTGAGCTTAGGGTCTATCATAAGCCCCAAATCAAGTTGAAGACTAGCTCTAGACTACAGTTATTAATTATATAAGGAGAAGGTTCGTGAAAAGCACATAGTCTTACATTTTTTAAAGTTCAAAGGCACGTCGTTATCACACCAATCAGCTAAATTGTCTAGATCGTTTTGTAACAAACGCCTTTCGTCGAATGAAATATATGACATAAAAAGTTTTACATCATCAGCATATAATAATATATATGAATGCTTTATTACCGAAGATATATCGTTTATAAATAATAGAAACAGAATCGGGCCGAGATGGCTACCTTGAGGAATTCCTGATGAGACATTAATTAATTGTGATAAGTGTCTTTAAATATTACACGTTGTGTTCTATTGCAGAGATATGAGGAAACCCATTGAAAAAATCTTAGTTGAAAGCCCAAAAGATCTAGTATATGGAAGAGATTTTAGTGATTAACCCTATCGAATGCTTTACTGAAGTCGTTGTAGATAACGTCAGTTTTCTTATTATCTCCAAAGGCTTTAGAGATATGTATCACAAGTTCAAGCATATTTGTAAGTATTGAGTTTCCTTTACAAAACCCCTGTTGGGAATTGGATAGTAGTGAGGAGATCGAAAACGTTATCTGACTAGTAATGATTTCCTCAAAGAGCTTTGGTATAATGGATATTTTTGCAATACCTCTATAATTCTCAATATTAGACCTATAACCAAGGGTACTATGAAAGACTGTTTCCATATTGTAGGGAACACACCTTGTTTGAGAGAGGAATTTAAAAGTTGAGTTAAAGGCAAATACAGATTTTTTGTACAACATTTCACAAAGCATAACTAAAAGAATATTTTGGATTCATCAAATGATATAATACATCTTCATCAGAAATAGTTGGAGAATTAATTATTGTTGATGAACGTAAGTAATGCTAACAAACGGACAAGCCACTTCGAGAGTTAGTTGAATAATTTGATTTAAAAAATTGCGCGAACGTATTGGAAATACTTAGACTATCACAAGACATAAAAGTATTGTATTTCATGGCTGATGGAAAAGTAGAAAGAAAGCTTACGTTTGGAGTTAACAAAATCGTAGAACAGCTATGGTTTAAAATATTTTTCTTAATTTTAGTTATGTAATCATTGTGACATATTTTGTTAAGATCAAGAAATTTTCGACGAAGGGACGAGTATTTTAAGTAATGTAAGTGAGTGTAAGCCACTTTTCTTGAAAGTCTTAAAAGCTTTTGACCTTCTACTCTTTAAACAACATAACTCCTTTGTAAACCACGAATTCATGTGTTTTATTTTAAGCTCAGGCTTTTTAGGCATACATTTTTCAAAAAGAGAAAAAAGGTACTGTTAAAATGTAAAACACTTGCTTCAATATTATCAGTATAACTTGGCCAAGTAAATCTAGAGAGCTCCTGATTCAATATTTCAAAATTAGCTTTTGCAAAGTTAATGGGTTTCCATGAAACACATTGCAAATTGAAGTCACCCAAAACAATCAAGGGATTGGATTGTTTGACCAACGAGATAATATTTTTAAATAAACAACAGTCACGAACTTTCCTAAATTGCCATCAATGAAAAAATGGTGAAAAACGCTAAATACTTAGTGATCTCTCCTACTGATACAGACAAACGTCTTACTAAGTTAAGCCCATTTTCAATCAAAAAAGGAATTGAGTCAATTACTAAGGAAACAGATTCCATTTCTAAGCTCAGAGATGGAAACATCCTAATCCTAGCAAACAATTCTAAAGCTACTAAAATGGTGTAAAAATAATCCATTCTGCCCCGTTTGTAACCTACCACCACATAGTGATATAATGTGCAGCCGTTTATTATGTGCAAATTGTTACGGCGAACACACCTCATCAAACAAATCATGTCCAAAGTACAAGCAAATTAAAGAAATTCTAACCATAAAAACATTAGAGAACATTAGCATGGGCGAAGCGTGTCGAATATATAAACACACACAAGTCTTGCCCACAGCTGTACATTTTTCGCAAATAATAAGCCACTCTACTAATAAACAAACAAGACAAATAGATATTGGAAATATACAGCTCAGTGATTAGCATTGCGTACTGCCATTCGGAAGACTCGGGTTCAAATCCTGGTGTCGTACTAACATCCAAAAAATTATATAGAAAATTAATTTCAATAAAAAATTAAGTTTAATTTTCTAATTGCGGTCAACCCCTCCGAGTGTACGAATATTTCATACTTAAAATTTAAACTGTACTTCATTGATATGTCTTTCAATTTTCTACAATGGAATTGTAAAAAATTATTATTGCCCAAAACAATATGATGGATACTTTTTTAACTTACCACACAATATGACTTACAAACAGGGCTGTGCTATATTATTGCATGAGTCTATTCAACATAAACTTATCAGCATTCAGTCAAGTCTTATTGTTACAGCTGTAGACATCAATTTTCCCCATCCAATAAAAATTTTCTGTGTGTTCCTCTTGCCTGCTGGAACATAATAGATGACCTTCACAACAGTGATCGTTTTCCTATACAATGTACTTTTAACTTACTACCCCGTTCCAATCAGATATCTTCTTCAATTCCTCAATTTAATTGTGATCGTGCAGGATGGAGAAAATTTCAAACCACTGCAGAAACAAATGACAATGTAATTTACTCCAATATTAACAAAGCAGCCGCACAAATACAAAAAATATAAAGAAAGGCTGCTAATGAATCTATCCCAAAAACCATCCGTAAAAAATGTAGCCAAAACGTTCCGTGGTGGAACCCTCACCTTAACTCATTAAGGCAGGCAAAGCTCCGTAACTTCACTTAAAGTTTAAGAAAAACGATAATATTAAATCGTTTAAATTTGTACATCGACTTTAGTGGTGTATTGCCACTTAAAATGGCAATAAACAAATAAAAATATAAAAATAAACAGAATATATAACAAAAAACAAAATCGTTTCCAAATAAACAGATTAACGAAAACGAGAAGTGAACCCAATGATGACTAGATACGAAACTCTTTATTTCGTGAGAGCGCTCAAAAGTCCGCATTTTTTATAACATTTCGGAACAGTGCCACTGAGATAGAAAAGTGACTTCTTTGGGTTATTAGGTATAATTTGGGTATTTTATTACAAACAACGACGTCTTTAAATACAATTTCAAAAAATTACAATAATTTCTTTAATATTTACTGCTGAAGCAAATTTCTTTAGAAACAAAAGCAATGGATTTTTTTATTGACAAAGTGGTACTGGTGTGTTTTGCACATCAGCTGCTGAATGTTCCCCGATCTGACACTCCTGCCAACATTAGAATGTGAGATGGGGGAACGCTCTCAGCTGCAATTGGGTGATTTTGAGTAAGTTTCGTATCTAGTCATCTTTGGTGAACCGGCGAAGTCAAAGATAATAAGATTATCTTTGGCGATGTAATGAGTGATCAACACTCAAATCAGAAAGAGCGACGGCATTCAGTCGCGACGACAGAGAGAAATGCCTATTTCACTGTTGTTGCGAGGAAATCACCACCTAACAGCAGTGCAAAGGCAAGCAGTTCAACTTTAAAGACGCCAACGCAGACCTTAGCAACAACAGAGAAAGCAAAGAGTGAAATAACTCTCTTCCGAACATGTGTAAGTTGCAATAGCAGAAAAACAAACAGCTATGCAGTCAAGCAGCGCAGCAGTAGGAGCAACTCCAGTGCGGGCGACTAATACTGAGCAAGGTGAGACAGCCAAAATGAAAAAAGGGTCGGCAGTGCAGACAGGCATTGATCGGTACATAAATGTGGTAAACAAAGAGAGGAAATCTAGTCCTCCCCAAAAAGTAGAAGTGTAATACCGTTGGCTCCACTATCGATGCTGATGCACTAAAAGGGAACAGATTTGCCCCGTTAAATGAGGAAGAGCCTATAACAGACCCAAAGGGTATTTCCACAGTCGTCAATACTAAACCTCCACCAATCAACTTGCGGGAGCGCAGCTCTAATTTACTCCTTACGAACATAGCCAAGATAATAGGTACCAACAATTTTCACATTGTACCTCATAAAAAAGGAAACAAAGACGACACGAAAATACAAGAACACAGTGAAAAAGACTTTCGTGAAGTAGTTGTGTTTCTTTCTGCAAACAACAAGAATTATTACTCTTACCAGTTGAAGAGTGCGAAAGGCCTGATTGTTGTAATTAAGGGAATCGAAGCCACTGTTGACTCAGGTGACATAGAAGAAGCTCTAGAGGAGCAAGGGATTGAAATTAGGGCGGTCGTTAACATAATTAACAAAAATAAAGTGCAGCCTATGTTTAAAATGTTCTTATCGCCAAGCTCAGCTAAGAAAAATAAAACGCATCCAATTACGGTTTAAAATACCTTTTACACCGAAGAATCACGATGGAATAAGCGCTCAAACGTAATAGTCTCGTGCATTGCACAAACTGTCAGAAGTTTGAACACACAAAATCCTGTTCTACATTATGTACCGTCTGCGTAGCATGTGGTGATCTTCACCATTCTACCAAATAAAACGGATGCAAGACAAACAAAGGTGTAGCAATTGCGGCGGCAAACACACCGCTAATTATAGGGGTTGTCTGGTTTACAAAGTTTTCAAATCTAAACTCTCTCAGGGTATACAAGCCAAACGAAACCAACTCCCATATACTACTTCCATTCCGAGCCCTTCCAACATACCCAGCTCAAATATTGGTCAAATGACCTATGCCACGTAGTCAATGAACAGGCCTCACCAGTCACTCCATCCAGTACTGGAGTTGAGACCATGATTCTTAATCTAACCCAGTGCATGGCACAATTTATGTCAACCATGCAAAGTATGGTTCAAGGCGCAAAACCAAATGCTCCAAACGCTCTTGAGCAAAAAATGAGTGAACTCAGGATTTGCTTATAGAATGCTAATGGTGTAAACCAGCATAAATTAGCACTCAAATATATTTTACAGACTCATGAAATTGATGTAATGCTTATATCTGAAACACCCAGAAGTATAGTTTTTATATCCCTGGTTTTAAGGTGTACAACACTAATCACCCAAATGACAAAGCAAATAGTAGCACAGCTATACTTATAAGAAACCGTTTTAATCACAGCTTTCTTAATTTTCTTTCAACAAATTGGTTGCAGTCAACTTCGATCACCCTTAAAAATAAGGGGGTTGATCTTTGGCTGCGATTTACTGTCCGCCACATTTCGTAATAACAGACAAATAATTCGGCGACTTTTTCATGACTCTAGGAGATATGTTCCTAGCTGGAGAAGATTACAATGCGACGCATACTCATTGGGGATCGAGGCTAATTAACCCGAAAGGTCGTAGGTCAATTAACACGATCATTAGTACCAAAAATAGGTACGATTTTATCTTTAAATACATAGATAATAGTTTAGTGTTTGCTGAAGCCTGTGCTGAGTTATCTTCTGATCATTTCTCAATAATCATAAAACTGAACGAGGAAGCAATTGAAAGTGAGCATGCTTTTCGACTTACTACATCAAAAACTAACTGGCTTAAATATAAAAATACATTAGCAGTCATATACAGACCAATCCGGAAATAGAAAGAGGAACTGATGTTGGAAACGAGTTACTTGTATTTAACAGTACACTAGCAACTATAGCCACACCAGAGCAAAAACAAAAGCAAAAACATTGATAAATAATAGTGGAATAGAATTACTGGTCCGAAATAAGCGACGTTTGCGTCGCGAATGGCAAGCCAACCGGTCTCCCGATGCAAAAATTCGTTTAAGGTGGCAGGAAACAATCTAAAAAAGTTTCTATGGAAAGCTATCAAAATCCTTAAGCCGCCAGTAAGCACTGAAGTACCGTTGAGACAGCGTAATGGTTCAACGGCCAGAACGGATGAAGAAAAGGCGTATTGCGTTTTAGAACACCTCAGCACAGTATGACAACCAAATACTGCTACACATAGTGCACCATTGTCACCGAACCATATTGCTCCTAGATACACTGTTACTTGCGGAGCATCTGTGTCTGAACTAAAAAACACTATTGCCGCCTTAAATCCAAAAAAATCTCCAAGAGACGATCATATCTCACCAAATATCTAAAAGAATTGCCAAGCATTGCTCTCGTTTTTCTTGCAAAGCTTTTCAGTTTAAAAAGTCGCAGATAATAATAATAGCTAAACAAGGTAAAGACACAACCCTGCCGCCATCATATAGACCAAACAGCCTGTTGCCTTACTTATCCAAACTTTTCGAAAAAGTGCTGCTATCAAAAATTATCCTTTTCTCCATCAAAATGATATTATTCCTACACATAACAAATGAAATAGGGAAAGCTTTCGAATTCAGAGAGCATTGCACCGCCGTTTTTCTTGATGTGGCGCAAGTATTTGATGGTCTCATTCATAAAATTAAAAAATTATTACCGAACACGTTCCATAATATCCATGAATCCTACTTATCCAACAGGCGATTCACAGTAAAGGTTAATGAATACATAACAGTGGAGTATCCCATCACAGCAGGTGTTCGCAGGGTAGTGTTCTTGGACCAACATTGTATACACTGTTTACCGCAGATATTCCTACACGTGACGAAGTAATTACGTCAACATTTGCGGATGATACTGCTATTCTAAGTCGACATAAATGCCCCACTACAGCCACAAAAGTGTTACAGCAGCATCTTAAACTAATTGAAGAATGACTAGCGAAATGGCGCATAAAAGTTAATAAAAGCAAGTGCAAACACATAACTTTTACACTAAGGCCAAAAACGTGTTACTGTTAAGCTCAACAATTTGTCGATACCGCAAGCTGACGAAATTACATATCGGAATCCACTTGGACAGGTGGTTAACCTGGAGACGACACATTGCAGATAACAAGCTGCAGCTTAAACTCAAATCAGCCAGTTTACATTGGCTTTTAAACAAGAATTCTAGACTTAGCGTTAGCAACAAAGTCCTTTTATATAATGCAGCAATAAATCCAATTTTGATGTATGGAATCCAGTTATGGGGCACAGCTTGCACGACGAATATAGATATCATTCAAAGATTCCAATCGAAAACGTTAAGAGTAATAACATCTTGGCACATGCAACAAGTTAAACCCGCCTGCTAAGAAGAGACAAAGCAGCATTCTAAAGAGCTCAAGCCAGCAGCCCATTCCCACCAATGGGCTTTATGTTTTAATTTAGTTTAAGATTTTGTTACTTATTGTTAGGCTTCCGAAGTCGAAGCAGATTCAATAAATAAATATTAATGTTTCAAAAAAATAAAAAAAGGTCGATGAAAAACATAAAAAGTCCTATAACTATAAAAAATGCTCAGTTTATCAGACAACGGAAAATATACAAAACAAAATCCTTTGAAGATCTCACAAAAACCATTAAACCCTCCTCTCCAATAACCCACATTTGGAAGAAAAGACTCAAATACTTACAAGCCCTTTGGAATCAAAAATATCTTAGTAAACAACAACAACGTATCAAACTCTAAAAACATTGCCCTCGAATTCGTTGACTTTTACTCTGAAAGTTTGATGTCCT
This sequence comes from Ceratitis rosa, assembly GCA_037013455.1. Taxonomy (NCBI): domain Eukaryota; kingdom Metazoa; phylum Arthropoda; class Insecta; order Diptera; family Tephritidae; genus Ceratitis; species Ceratitis rosa. Next base: position 966,078 of record JAWMAG010000108.1, on the reverse strand, counting down.
GTTGAATTCCAAATAGAAAAAAACTAGAACCCTCAACACTGAAATTAATTATTCCCCAAACAGGAAACTTCGAATTAGAATAAATAACGTTTTTTCTCCACTATTCCCTCTGTCAAATGGAATACCACAGGGCTCCCCATTGTCTGTAGTTTTTTCAATAGCTTTTGAAGACATTGCTGTAGTCTTAAAAAAAACAAGGAAACGTAGATTTCTGCCTAATGTAGGCATTTTCATGCCTGCAGGAAACTCAAGTGCAGCAGAGTAAATATTAAATTTAATGACACATGAATTGAAAATACCGACACTATAAAAATTTTAGGTTCACTTTTTGATAAAAGAAATACATTTAACCAACATTGTACATATATTAAGCAAGATCTCGCATCCAGGCTAAATGTAATAAAATATCTTTCTTCAAACAAAGGTCATATCCACACTAACAAACTCATAAACTTTACTAAACGTATTATTCTCGCAAAAATTGACTACGGATTGCAAATTTATGACCTCTAAGTCCTCACTCAGTAAAATTAAGGGCAGCGATCCGATTAAACCTGAGAACTTTTCGGGCAACTCCCATTAAAATTTTTTTAGCCGAAGGTGGTTTCCTCCCTTTAGAAGAACGTGCTGTCTATATTAGGGCGCCTTTAGTTAATATTCTATGTTCTAACAAAAGCTCCATTTTAGAAAAAGAAATATGGCTGCTTAAATCCCGAAAAACACCATGAATATGAAATATGGGCTTATGGAGATGTTTAATATGTTAAAAAAAACACATACATTTTTTTTGTAACACAATTCATTTGTTTACTGGATCCGCTTTAATATACACGTAAGCCTAACAGTAAGTGTACAAATCTTAAAAACAAAATTACAAACATGATAGCTCGAGTTATGAAACTCTGAGCCCTTTTCAAACTACGGCGCTCTCCTTAGATGACGGGAACATCTCTTTGCTGCAGGCGGGAATTTCTTGATGGGTTACATAAAGCATTAGCTAGCGGATTTGGATGATTTCTCAGCTTTGTCAAGTACTTCGTCCTGCTTCTTTCAATTTCAGGCTTAACCAGTAAAATACCAAGGTCTTTATGAATATTTACGTTACGAACGTACCATGGTGCGCCCGTTAGTGCTCTTAAAATTTTGGACTGGAACCTCTGTATTTTATCAATGCTAGTTGCACAGTTGCGGCCGCGATAGCCGAGTGGTTCGCATTGCGTACTGACATTCGGAAGGCTCGGGTTAATATCCCAGTGCCAGCAACATCCAAAAGTTATGGAAAATTAATTTAAATTAAAAATTAAGTTAAATTTTCTAATTGTGGTCGCCCCTCGGCAGGGAATGTCCACCCCTCCGAGTGTATTCCGGACATGAAATAAAAAGGTTCCTCGTAAAAAAAACCGTCAGCCGTTCGGATGCGGCTTAGTATAAACTGTAGGTCCCTCCATTTGTTGGAAAAACATCAAGACGCAAAAATCACAAATTGAAGGAGGACTAGGCCGAAAAATCGCTTCAGCGGTTACAAAGTGCCAATTATATATATATATATATAGTTGCACAGGTCGTAGCCCACAGTTGAATACCATGCATCCAAATTGGTTTTAATACTGTGTTGTAAAAAAGGACTTTGTAGTCTAGTTTTAGATCGGAGTTTTAATTTAAAAGCCAATTTAAACTAACTGCTTTTAATTCCATGTGTAGTTCTTTTGCCTCTATGTGTCTTTTCCAAGTGAGACGTCTATCTAAGTGTGTACCGAGGTATGTAACATCATTTACTTGGGGAATGTTTATACCATTTAAGCGAATTGCAGGACATGATTGCGGTCTTAAAGTAAATGTAACGTGTTTACACTTTTGTTCATTAACTTTAATTCTCCAGTTTTCTAGCCATTCTTCGATGAGGAGTAAATGATCATTAATCGTTTTTGATACTTTTTGAGGGCATTTATCCCGGCATAAAACAGCTGTGTCATCCGCAAAGGTAGATGTCTGCACTTTTCGGTTTAATGGGATGTCTGCAGTGTATATAATATATAAAATAGGCCCAAGGATGCTACCCTGCAGAACACCAGCTTTCACCGGATACTCCTCACTGATAAACTCAGATTGTTTAATGGTAAATTGTCTGTTAGTCAGATATGACTTAGGTATCATATAAAGTTGAACCGGCAGAGCTTTATGTATTTTATACAGTAAACCTTTATGCCAGACTTTGTTGGACGCTTGTGCTACGTCAAGAAAGATTGCACAGTAATACTCCTTGAACTCGAATGTCTACCTGATTTCATTAGTTATTTGGTTAACTTGTTCAATAGTACTATGCTTTTCACGAAAGCCGAATTGGTGATCTGGTATCACATTGTTACGGTGGAGAAAAGGAGATATTTTTGATAGTAGAATTTTTTCAAATAATTTGGAAAAACAGGGTAGTAGGCTTATTGGTCTGTAAGAAGACGCCTGTGTATGGTCTTTGCCTGGTTTGGCTATCATTAATATCTGCGAATTTTTCCGCGCGTTTAGAAAGTAATTAAGTTTTAGAACGGCATTAAAGAGTTCAGAGAGCAATGCTTGTGCAACTCTTGGTAGCTCTATTAGCATTTTTGGTGTAGTAAGGTCGTGGCCTGGAGATTTCTTTGGATTCAGTTTCTGTATCGCGTTTACCACTTCTAGGTTTGATATTTTAATTGCCACCTGATTTTCCTGGCCGTTTACAACAAATTCCGGCAAAATAAAATTATTAGTTGCGTCATTTGGCTGGAATACATTATTTAAATGCTTTGCAAAGTAATTTGTCTTTTCTTCGTTACTACGTGTCCAATTACCATTTGGGTCCCTGATTGGCATATTCATTATATATATATTATATTGGAGGCTTAAATTTGTTCTGTGCTTTCCAGAGTGATTTTTTTTGCGGAATTAGCGTTATTCTTGCCATTCTCTCCGTGAACGGCGCTTATTCTTTACTAATTCTTCTATTTCTGTATTTGTTTTGAATTTTGGGCACGTAGTAGACTTTTTACTTTTTGGAGTTGCTATGGTTGCCGCAGAAACAAGGACAGTATTGAGCTAATCAATGTAGTCATCAATATCGTTTTCATAATCCAATATTGGGTTGATGGTAACATGACTACTAGTATATTTTTTGTATTTAAGCCATTTTATTTCTCTGTTTGTTAGTCTTGATTCTTGTGCAACTATCTTCGTGCGCTCGTAAATTTTTATTAGAACTGGTGAGTGGTCCGAAGAGAACTCAGCAACTGTCACAGTTGATACAAGTTACTTGTCGATTTTTCTTGAGACAGCAAAGTCTATTAAGTCAGGTATTTTCTTCCGATCGGTAGGCCAGTATGTTGGTTGACCTGGGGAAATACAATCTAAATTGTTACGTTTGTTTATAATGGTATTGTATAGCTGATGGCCTTTGGGGTTTATTAGATGGGATCCCCAGTATACATGCTTTGCATCGTAGTCTCTTCCTGCTATAAATCTATCACCAAGATTATCAAAAAATTCCTTAAATTGATTATCTGTGATCTTAAATTTTGGAGGGCAATAAATGGCTGAGAGATTTAGCTCTTTGCCATAATTAGTCAAAGTTACAGAGGTAGCTTGTAGATAATTGGTGGCGTAAGGCTGTAAGACGCAGTGTTTAAGGCGGTTTCTTAGAAGTATTTCAGTGTCGCCGTCCGCTTTGCCATCAGGGTGGCTAGTGGAGTAGAATATGAACCCAGGTATATAAAAGTCCGTCAAGTGCGTTTCAGACAATAGCATTACGTCTATAGCATACTCTGTTAAAAATCGTGCCAATTCTAATTTATGTTGGTTCAAAACAAATGTTTAGGACGCTCATTTTTTTGCATGAAAATTTGTAGCATGTTATTCGGGGCTTTCATCAAGTCTTGGATCATTCTTTGCATAGTTGACATGAACTGTGTCATGCACTGCGTAAGGTTTAAAATCATCAATTTTATACCTCCATTAGATTGGTTCTGTGGAATATTATCTGAATTATTCTTCAGTACATTCGCATAAGATAATTTTTTTGGATTCATATTTTGCATGTTTGGAACAGTTTTATCCGTATCTTTTTCTACAAATTGGATTTGAGGTGTATTTACCATTTGACTTCGGTAAGTCTGTTTTTAGACCTTTATATACAGGGCAGCCCTTATAAGTAGCAGTGTGATTACCTCCACAATTACTAAATTTTTTTCATGGTGGCATCATCTTTCTTTGACGTGCATTCAGACGTGGAATGTAGGTCCCCAAATGCTACGGAAACACTGCGCAATATGCAGTAGGATTTAGTATGGCCGAATTCTGGGCAGTTGGTGCATTGCACCGGGCCGTTTCTTTTGTGTGGCTCTTCTACTGTTACCCTACTATGTCGCAAATAAAGGGTGGTTAAATTGTAAGGGCCGATGTTGAATGTGAACCACACCTAAACGCCAAGTTTTTTTCCGAATTTAATTTGACATTTCTCTATTTCAGACTTACTCAATTTGAACCATGGAGAGATACACAATCCAACAACGTGTTAAAGTTATCCAGACTTATTATGAAAATTTTCGAAGAAAATCATCTTCAGAGATGAGGCACATTTTCACCTCAGTGGATTCGTCAATAAACAGAATTGCCGCATTTGGGCGAATGAGAATCCAAGAGTGATTGTCGAAAAACCAATGCACCCACAAAGAGTGACTGTTTGGTGCGGTTTATGGGCTGGCGGCATCATTGGGCCGTATTTTTTCCAAAATGAGGCCGGTCAGGCAGTTACTGTGAATGGTGTTCGCTATCGTGAGATGATAACGAATTTTTTATGGCCACAATTGGAAGATATGGATGTGGACGATATGTGGTTTCAGCAGGACGGTGCCACTTGCCACACAGCTAACGAAACAATGGCTCTTTTGCGCAACAAATTCAATGGCCGTGTTATCTCACGTAATGGCGATGTCAATTGGCCCCCAAGATCATGTGATTTGACACGGTTGGACTTTTTTCTCTGGGGTTATTTAAAAGAAAAGGTGTACGTCGATAAGCCAGCAACAATTCAAGAGCTAAAGGATGAGATAATTCGGCACATTAACGGCACAGAAACTCCATTATGCCTCAGCGTCATCGAAAATTTGGACCATCGTATGGAGGTGTGCCGCCGAGGTCGCCGCGCTCATTTGGCCGATATTTTGTTACATACATAATTGAGTAATACCAATATATCATAATAAAATAAAATTTCAATAATTTCCTAAATAGTTTGTGTTTTATTCAAAATCAACATCGGCCCTTGAAAATTTAACCACCCTTTATTTTAAATTGTATATGGGATAAGTTTCGTTTTTCTTTATCTGACTTGCATTGGGCTCTAGTTCTACCTTAAACATTGGCTGGGGTACTTTGTTTCTATTAAGTATATTTATAACCGATTTAGTACTGAAACCATTTTCTTCAGGAGCTTCTTTTATTTCGTCTGACTTGACTGAGGATTCGATACCTTTAATTACAACTGCTAGGCCTTTCGAGCTCTTCAGTTGATATGAGTAATAATTTTTATTACTCGACGATAGAAAGCTTACTATTTGCATGAAGCTTTTTTCACTGTATGTTTCAATTTTTGTTTCATCGATTGTACCTTTTTTAAAGGCACAACGTGAAAGTTATTAGTGCCGACTATTTTGGTAATATTATTAACTAACGTGCTTGAGACACGTTCGCGCAAGTAAATTGGCGGTGGTTTGGCTTTTGTAACTGTGGTAGTACCCTTTACGCTGTCCTCACTTAATAAAGCAAATCGGTTGCTACTGGAGGGATCTTGGATTTTTACGTTGGTTCCACTCATTTGCACTTCTTTGTTGTTGGTGTTATTAATAGGACTCGATTTCCTCTTGATACCCGTATTTACATATCCTGTCTGTATTATTGTGTTCTTTTTTATTTCATTGTGCTTACCTCTTGCCTGTTCCTTTTCATTTGTATTGGTGCGCGATCTCTGGGTGTTTGCTTGCTGTTGCCTTTGTTCTCTTGTTTTTCTGCCGACTGTTTAGCGCTAGCTGAGTACTGCTGAGAGTGTTCTGCTTGCATGTTGCTTTCTTTTGCCGTTGTTTGTGTAAAAGTTGTTTGCTGGAAATAAGTAAAATAGGCATTTGAGAGCATTCGATCCGGCGGGTTTAACGGCGACGCACTTATTTTTGTTTTTGTACTCACTGGATAACTTTTTGTTTATTTTTCCGTTTGCACTTATTGTTTATTAATATTGTGTTCTATCATTTAATATGGAGTTTATCAATGTTTTCCTTTTTGTTAAGTGTTCTTCAGATTACACTAAAAGCACTCGCTTATTTTATTTTATTTTTATGAGCAGTGCTTAATTGCTTGTGTGCTCTTAGAGCTCTCTCCGAAAGGTATAATAAAAACTATAGAAAACACATTGCTCCACCTTGGCTACTTTCTTCTGATTCAGTTATTAACACACTTTCCATATATCACAAGGACTCTACCAATCCAGTTATTTACAAGAAAGTATTTCAAGAAACTGTCTCTCCATTAAAAACTAATCACTGGAATTTTCTATATACAGATGGGTCAAAAAGCAGTAATGGAACATCAGTTGCTATGGTCCATGAAAATGGTGAACTATTATTAAACGGTATTTTACAAGAACAAACATCATCCTTTGAAGCTGAAGTTCAAAACTGTAAATTTGTTATCTGTACAGATAACAAAGCAATTTTACGAACCACAAGCACCATTGTAATGAACAAATGTTTTATAAGGCTACGCCTTGCGCACATCCGTCTTAAACATCTTCACTTGATGAAGACGGAGCCACAGCCAACGTGCCATTTTTTCTATTCATCCCTATTACCCATATCCTTAAAGAATTCCCATCTCTAAACCGTTACCGACCAACATTTTTCCTTCATATCCATGTTATCCATACCAAATGAACATAATGTGAAAAATATTTTCAACTTTTTAAAACTACTGAACATTCATTAATTAATTTAGGATATTTGTTATATATACCGAAGTTAACCGATAGCCCTAGTAGCTAGAGTTTCCAGTTTATTGTAATTTTCAATTATAATAAGTAATAAATAATAATAATAATAATAATAATAATAATAATAATAATAATAATAATAATAAATAAACCAGCATGTATACAGATATGTCCGATCGGGGAGGTATATAAAATATCGCTATGTATGTATAGCCACTAGCGGAAATCACTCGTATGCATTTAAATTCCATGGAATCTAAACCAGTTACAATAACTTTTTCAGAAGGAATTGAAGAATGAGCAGCGAGTAAAACCCCACCTCCTATTCTGTTTAATCGATCAGTTTTATAAATTTGATACTCACTATTTAAAATTTCATTACTAAAAACGTGATGTTTAAGCCATGTCTCGCTAAATGATATAATGTTAAACTTACAATGTAGACTATTCAGATACAAATCACTTTGCTTGCTATTAATACCTCGAACATTTTGATAATATAAACTTATAGAGAGATCTTTGTTTAGTTTTTTGACTCCCCGTTTATGTGAGGAAATTTAGCAATATTTTCTTGATTGAGCTTAATACCTCTACGAATATGCTGAAATTCGCGCACAACTGCTCCGGGAGGCCAGAATGTACTATCAAGAAGTTGATTAAAGCATTCAAAGGGAAGCATCGATTTTTAACGAAGAAATATTCCTTTCATATTTGAAATTCAACTTTCTCAATGTTACGTCAGCAGATTTAATTTGAGAAGTAATGTATCTTTATCAAATCTACAAACAAAAACAGATTTTTTTGGGGGACAACAACCAGTTTCTGTAAAACGGCAACTGGCGGTGGAACGGCCTGTGAGACTCTGTAGCATTTAATTGAGCGTTAGTATGCCCTTTAGATGTTAAAGGCTTCTCTATATGAGGACATGGTGACGACAGATTTATTAAATCAATATTAGAAGGATGCGGAGGGATTCTTTTTTGAGAAGAATGATTTGAGTCAATATCGTCGGACGGACACATAACTCTTTTACGTTTAGAAGTACGTTTAGCATCTGTTTGAACTTTTCTGTTAAAGTGGTTAGCTCATAACCTATTTCACTAAACCCATTACGTGTCTGCCGAAAGAGTTTGAATAAATGTACTTCAGTCGATCTACATGATAGACACGACCACCGTATACCTTTGCCATCGCTAATAGCGTCAACAATTCTTCCAGTCAATCCAGCACATTTTTGATCAATCAGCCTCACCTTTGATAGCACAGTTAGGGAATGAACAAGACATAGTTAAAAACAATAATATAAAAAGAATAAATAAAAAATAATAATAATTAATTTGAGGTTTAAGTAATAAAATTGAAAAATAATTAAATAAATAAATAAACAGACATATAATCAAAATTATAATCAAGAAAATATTAGAGGCAAAATTAAAAACAAACAGTTTTAGAGCTCAAGAAAATTTAAGCATAAATTTTTGCGCTATGTAGCGAACAGTTTTAAATGCACTGATTTTGACACTATGTATGTAAACACGAATGCATCTAATGTGTTTTTATTGTTTTTATATGCTACTTGATTTGGTGACAGTAATTTGTGTTTAGACATAAACCAGACGAGTCTCTTTGCAACAATTTTTTCCATCAATTTGCTGACAGAAGAAATTAGAGAGATATGTCTATATCCGTCGAACGATTATTTAGGTTTCTGTGGTTTTGGCAATGGAATTATTGTTATTTTTTTTCATTGTTGTGGGAAGTAGAAGTTGCGTTGCGGCTGGTGAAATGTACATCTTTATTTCAAATGTGATAAGCATTAAATATGAAGACCATTCCTTTGCAAGAAAATTTGTTATTTCTGTAATTTCGGTAAGTGCTATATTTTGATGGATTTTTAAAATTCTTATGGCATTTGAAGTGTATTTTCCATAAAACATTGTGACTTTGTGCCATATTGTTTTGATAGGAGCGTTAGGGTTTATTGAGCTCGTAAATTCAAAGAAAGCTTCTCTTTTCGCGATTTTCGCGTGCCTTCTAAAGATCGCATTTGCGTTTTTGTGTTTGTATTTTGGCAAATCATATTGTTTTTAAAGCAATACTATACATTTTGTTAGATTTAACGTAGCTCAGCTAGGCTGTCGTTCCACCAATACACTTTCTTAAATGTATGGTTAGTGTTGAGCAAAGATAATTGCGCTCAGTTTGAATTCAATATAACGACTAACTTTATTCAGCATACAATATATTCAGTGTAGAATAAGCATGTATTACAAAGGAATAGTGGAATAAAGAAAAGTGATAGTTGATAGACATAGTTGTCAGATTTATATTATTTTACAAGACTTTAATAGAACATCTGGCAAACTTACAAAAGTATATTAAGTAACTATTAATATTACTTATCATTGACAAAACTTTTCATTTAGAAATTCAGTTACAATTTAGAGATCTTTACTTTAGCTCAAATTTGGCATTAATAAATTCATTCTTAACTGCTGGCACCACTTTCGTTATACCATCTGCCAACATCTCCATCGTAGAAATGTATATCAACTTTACTGATTTATTTTCCAGCGTATTTCACCTGTATGTCAACATGTTTAGTTATGGTGAAAAATTGTTGTTACGCATAATGTGGATTGCGTTGTTATTTTCACAATAAAGAGTTGTAGACTTTGGGCTACCTGGAACCAACTTAGATACTAGCCGATTTAACCAATGACTTCTTGCATATCACCTATTACTAACATTAGCTCTGCTTTCCTCGTTGCCTATGCGTAGACCAAGATATTGCTCCACCCTGCATAACAAATAGGTAACCAGACGTAGACCACCTCTCGTCCCTTCAAATACCGCATCACACGCTTCACTGCAATCCAATGACCTTTGCCGGGGTTTTGTGAAAAACGACAAAGTAAATTGACTGCAAAACTGATGTCTGGTATACAAGTATTTTGCGCTGCGTACAGACGACATCAAATTGCTTCCATATATGGAATGATTTCCATCTCTTTCTTTTCAGTTTGCGGACACATTTCTGCAGTTAGCTTTTGCGACAAATCAAGTGGAGTTGAGACAGGATTACATACGTCCATTCCAAAACATTTCATTACACTGAAAATTTATTCAGATTGATCAAGTTTAATTACATTATTGACCAAATCAAGCTGAACTTTCATCCCAAGAACCGATGAAATTGAACCCATGTCTTCCATTTTGAATCTAGAAGGCAACTCGTTCTTAATACGTTGCGTAGCTTTTTAATCATTGGAGAACACCGAACCTTCGTCAACGTATATAGGCACGTACAACATGCTGCATTCGGTAACGCAATAATAACTGCATTGACCCACTTCTCTTCTAATGATTCCTAGGCTGATAAGCACCGTGTTCAATTTATCATTCCAAACTTTGCTAGCTTGTTTCAACCCATATATATGTATTGGCGCTTGGTAACCGTTTAAGCGATTTTCGGCCGAACTTCTCCTTCACTTTGCGGTTTTGCGTCTTGATGTTTTTCCAACAAATGGAGGGACTTACATTTTATACTAAGCCGCCACCGAACGGCTGATGGTTTTTTTGAGCCTTTATTTCATGTCAGAAATCGGAGGGGTTGATATTCCCTGCCGAGGGGCGACCGCAATTAGAGAATTCAATTCTATTTTTTATTTAAATTAATTTTCCATAACTTTTGGATTTTGATCGTACCAGGATTTGAATTCGGGGCATCCGTATGGCAGTACGCAATGCTAACCACTCGGCCACCGCGGCAGTCCATACAAAGTTTTATCAAACATAATCTGCCTGACCCATCGTCGTAGCCTTCAGGTTGTTTCATATAAACTACTTCTTGAAGCTCGCCATCCAAGAATTCTGTAACTGCATTCAACTGACTCACCGACAAGTCGCACTTCGCCGCCATTGCAAACAGAAAACGTAGTGAAAAGGTTTGCACATAGTCAACTCCGTTTTTGCGAGCAACCCTTTAAAACCAGCTATGCTTTATGATGAACAAACGCACCTAAGCATTACGTTTAACTTTAAATACCCATTTCGACTATATGGCCTTTTTACCATCAGGTTTCGTAAGTAGCCAAAAGTTATGTGATTTCAGAGAATCAATCTCTTCTTCCATCGTGAGTTTCCAACTGCTCGCTTCAGCACTACTTAATGAATCCTTAACATTATCAAAATCACTCACTCATTAACAAATTTTCTTTGACCTTGTCTGCAATTCGCTTTGACCGACGAACTGGACATATGTTGTTGTTGTTCACTGTATGCTGAACAGCTGCTTCGCTTTCATCAGGAGTATCATACTCACTATCAGAAGATTTGTCGACATCTAACGTTACTCTATCACTTTCCTCCCCAGTATTGTTAATGTCATAAGCTTCCCTTATATCACCAATATCAACAATCAAGCTCGGTTCCGCTCGCTTTATTTTGTTGTTTGTGTTTTCTAAAAATGTAGCATCACGGCTCACAATAAACTTGTAATCAGATTTTCGATACAGTCTGAATGCTTTGGAAACAGTGCAATACCCTACAAATATTCGTTTTTCTGTTTCGGTATGTGAACCATCGCAGTACAACCAAAAGTAGACTGCTGTATTCGCAGCTTTACCCCAAAATAAGTTACTCGAACCAGAACACAGCCACATTGTGTTTCTACTTCACTCTGCGCGTATTCCAGAAGATTTTATCTCGTACCTACGATGCTAAACTTTAAAATTATCCATCGTTGTCATTGATCTGCTTCACAGTCTAATATATGCAAATCGGTGTCATCTGCATGCGCTATGGCAATTATATTGCCATTCGAATCAAATATCTTGGTTAGGAACATATTCCACCTTTCGAACATTTGTTGATGTCGCCAATGCTTTTGACATGTACTTATTTGCCAAAATTACTTCGCTATGCTCTGCCGCTCTCTCTTTTGAAAGCAAGCGCGGATCATTCCTCATATGTGACGTTGCACCTGAGTAGACGTACCACAAACATTTACCGCTCTGCGAATGACAGACGAGCTTGCTGACAACGAGTTGGAAAGTTTTGCCGTCTTACTCTTACATTCGCTCTCGTTACCTTCTTTCGACTGCATAACCTTGCGACAATCTTTACGCATATGCCTTTACCAAAACCCAAAACATTGAACATTTTCCTTGTTCGAATTTTTATCTCTCTTCGAATACAGAGTATTATCTGTACGAGTACGATTTGGCATTTCTCCTCCAGATATAAAAGTTTTCGCTGCCTCGCAATTTTTCAAAAGGAAAACTGTATGGAAAACTTGTATATTCGTATGTATAAATTCTAGAACTTTCCAAACATTAATAAGCTGTTGAGCAAAGATAAACGCGCACGGTTTAAATTCAATATTACGACTAACTTTATTTAGCACTAGCTTTTACCCGCGGCTTCGCTCGCATTGAATCCACCCAATAAGAGATCATTATAGTACAAACGGATCAATATAAAGAATATATTTTATTGCTTGTCTGAGGATGAATGAAGTTTCAAATTTCAAAGTATACTTTATTGAATCAATACAACAAATATTAAAATATATATGTCACTATAAAGAAAATAAATAATTCGGAATGGTAACAATTGAAAATATAAAATGCAGATTATTAGTCAAGGATATTTCTATAAACTATATTGTACGTTTTTCCGTTGGGTGTAAATATTTGTAAATTCCGGGCATTAGACACACGCGAACAGGCTACATATAGTTGACCATGAGAAAAGCATGACTTTTCTAAATGCACTCGTGCTACCTGTAATGTCTGTCCTTGTGCTTTGTTTATACAATAGTTACGGCAAAGCTAAGTTTGACGGGAAACTGAACTCTTTTAAATTGGAATGGAAGGTCAGTGGGAATAATTGGAATCCGAGGTATGATTACACTTTTTCCTTTACCGACACCTGTTAAAATAGTAGCACCAAGTATATTCTGTCCCAATTTCGTTATCCGAAGTCATGTTCCATTACATAGCAGAGGAGCATTTAAATTTCGCATAAGCATTACTGGTACATTTAGTTTCAACTGAAGCTAATGTGATGGTACACCCGACAATTCAAGTGAATTTAAAAACTCTACAGGATATGAGGTACTTAATTCTGTATCCATAATTGTATCCATTGATAAATATTCCACCATTTCCCCTTCCACCTCTTTTAAAATGTCATTGTTGATTCTATTAACTACTTCATTTTTTGGTGCTAATATTGCTCTTGCGCACAGCCACTGATCACAACCCAAATTCTGTTGCAATTCGGGAAAAACATGAGCAATGAGATCCACATCATTTTCTACTAAATTACAAAATTCTCTTGAAAGTGATACGCAACCTTCAGCATCAACATCTAAACGACCATCACCAATTTTCAATAACATTTTAGCATAAAGTCCTGAATCCACGTCATTATGAAGATGCACTCTCATATTTGTTTTTAGGCTCAGCTTTTCAACTCTCGACCATAAGCTCGATGATTTTAAGCATGCTTGAATTTCATCTGCTGGTGTTCCCCTCTGAATAACTGGAAGGGTTTGACGAAAATCACCAGTCAGTAAAACTACCATTCCTCCCATTATATCTGGACTATCCCGCAAGTCCTGAAGAGTCCGGTTTAAAGCTTCTATAGCCTTTTTGTGAAACATTGTACATTCATCCCACACTAAAAGCTTACATTCTCGCAGCATCCTACCTCGAGAACTATTTTTACTGAAATTACAGATGGGCGAATCTTCATGTGCAAGGTTCAATGGTAATTTCAAAACGGAATGTGCCGTACGGCCGCCGTTTAAAAGCGTCGCGGCAATACCCGACGAAGCTACTGCAACTGCTATTTTTCTGTTTTTACACGCTTTATATTAGCTTCACTTGTATGTCAGTATGTCTGTCAGTATGTCTGTCAGTATGTCCGTCTGTCAGTTTGTAACTTTTTAGCGGTGACGCGATCCCAATATGAAATATTTGAAATGCGAATCGTTGCATACATCGTAGCGTTGACAGAATTAATCAGAGAACGTATAATAATCCATACTAATAATTATTATACGTTCTCTCATTAATTCAGAGAAAAAAAAATCAAAATAGAGTTAATTAGAAAAATATATAAAATAAATATAGTTTAAAAAAAACTAAAAAAAAACACGCTTTTAAAGAATATTAAACTAAAAAGTTGAAAATAATTTTGGAAATAAACTTAAGACAATAGTATATAATAAATATAGTTTAAAAAAACTAAAAAAACCCGCTTTTAAAGAATATTAAACTAAAAAGTTAAAAATAAATATAGTTTAAAAAACTAAAAAACACGCTTTTAAAGAATATTGTACTAAAAAGTTGAAAATAATTTTGAAAATAAACTTAAGACAATAGTATATAAAAAATACTTGTATAATTAAGAGAAAAGCGTGGGGCGCTCGATATATGGAAATTATGGTACAAAGCGCAGCACGCTTTTCTCTTAATTATACAAGTATTTTTTATATACTATTGTCTTAAGTTTATTTTCAAAATTATTTTCAACTTTTTAGTACAATATTCTTTAAAAGCGTGTTTTTTAGTTTTTTAAACTATATTTATTTCTGATGTACATTAATAATAAGTTGAGCAAAAACGTCTTTCCGGTTCCACCTGGTGCATCGAGAAAGAAGAGTCCACCTTTACTGTATTCTATTCTACGTAAAACTTGATGGAGAACATGAGCCTGCTCTGGAAGTAACAAAGGGATTAATTCTTCTACTTGTCGCTGCAGTGCTATGAAATCATAATCTAACTCTCGAGCAATTTCATTGTTGAAATCATCCTCATTATCTCTTTGAGGGCTTTGCATCCCAAAATCATCTAATTTTTTTCCAACCATTGTGAAAACCTTGTTTTCAATTAGAATTAGCGTTTGGTTGTAAATATGTTCATTGAAAGTCATACCTGTATGTACTTGCTGAAGTCGATGTAAAATATCTTCAGCTTTTACCCGCTAGATGGCGTTAACGTAGCGATCAGCAAATAGATGACCAGGCCACCACCATACATGTACGTATGTATGCTCACATTTTATGGCCACCATACATGTAGATATGTATGCTGTATACTGTATACTGTATACTCCCATATACACATACCACACTACTCTCAATGCAGCTACATATGCGCCTATACCTATGTATAGTTCCACTCTCTCTCTCTCTCTCTCTCTGTGCATATGGGGCGTTACTTTATGCATGCGTATGTATATGCTCTATTGTGGCTAGTGATATCACTTTATGCTTGCGTGGTAGTGATCTCACAACCAGCTGTACCATTTAGATGGAATACCGAAATTATTGGAATTTGAATTGAGCGCGCATATACAGTACAGTTGGCATACTTACTGTACGTACGCGTCACTTCATGCATGCGTGGTGTATGTATGTATGTATACTGTACCATTTAGCTGGAATAACGAAATTATTGGAACTAAATGTATATCATATCTGTATGTACTTGCTGAAGTCGATGTAAAATATCTTCAGCTTTTACCCGCTAGATGGCGTTAACGTAGCTCCATAAGGAGGCTATTGGACAAAAAAGTTTCTTTATTTTATTTAAAAAATAATTTTTTTATTAAATAAGCCTATGTTCATTCTGATACCTCCAAGAGTACGTGTACAAAGTTTCATGATGATCGGTTAAGTAGTTTCTGCGTGAAAGCGCAGCAAACGAAACGACTTTCGCATTTATAATATTAGTATAGATATATTCAGTGTAGAGCAAGGTATTACAAAGGAATAGTGGAATGAAGAAATAATAATTATAGTTGCCAGATTTATGTTATTTTACATTAGTTAGCGTATGTATGTGGAATGGACTCCTTTGCTGCAGGGATTATAAGTTTTTGAAATTTGGTTGTTTCTTTATTTGTATTATTGGAGATAATATTGAGGTTTATTTTGGAGTTAACCAGTTAGCTTTCTCTGTTTTGAAAACTGGTATGTGCCTGTAAGTTGAGGGTTGAACATCATCACCATATTTTATGACTATGGGGTAGTGATCACTGCAATGCATGTAGGTTAGGATGTACCAGCTTAGTGAAAGTGCGAGGTCTGATGAAGCTAAAGAAATATCTACATGTGTAAACGTCGAATGTGTAGATAGGTGGGTTAAAGCAGTTGCTTAATATGATGGGGTTGGATTGTGCTGCGAGCGACTCCACTAGCTTACCTCTTGTGTTAGATTTCTTGGATCCCCATAATGTAGTGCGCGCGTTAAAATCTACCAAGATAACGTTTCTGTTGAACTGGTTAAGTAAACTAGATAATTCAGCTTGTGAAATATTCTGCAATGGTAGGATGTAGACTGATATTATTGTAACTTTAATGTTATATTAATCTCTACTATGGTTGACTCCAAGGAATGTGGTGAATTCAGAAATTTGTGTGCGAGATTATTTTTGACTAAAATAGCAGTACCGCATTTTGCATAAGTAGTTGATTGGCCTATGCTTGTTGCTGATGTATAGTAAGTTGTTCACATTATTTGTTCTGCTTTTGTGGTGCGTCTCTTATAACGCTATATTGCCAGGATTTTCTGTTTTAATTAGTAGTTGTAGTTCAAGTAAATTTTTATCGAATCCGTTTGAATTCCACTGAAGAACTTCCAAAGTTTCGCTAGCTTTAAAGAGTACTTGAGTAATTTTAGTGTTAGTTGCATTTGCTATTTTATCATTCTTTGCTTTTAGTTTAGCTTTCATTCTTTTAGATGCAGTTCTGGGAAGGAAATTTATTTTTTTAGAGGTAGAGGTTTGTGGTACTGTTTTGGCAGAGATTGAGGTCTTTGATGTGGATGGATGATCCAGATTTGTGGTTATTGTAAGATTATTTGGATTTACGTTACTGTTTGTTGTATTTGATACCGACTGTTTTTGTTGAAGGTTATCTGTGCAGTTTATGCAGAATGGATTATCAGAACATAATACCTTAGATTCTGGGTCTAAGTGAAATATTTATGAACAATATTCGCATAGTTTATCAAGGGTACATATTTTGCTTATACACGTATGTGCAAAATGGAAATACGTACATATTACATCTTATTGGTAGTGGAATATAAGGGCGCACTTTTACTCTTTCATATCCTATGTTTATGTAATCTGGAAGAACTTATGAATTGAAAGTACTTATGTAAGTCCGGTTTCAATTCATATAGAATTTATTTTTTTAAGTATTTTTTTCACTTCAGTAACATTTTGGGATTTTAATTCTTCAAGAATTTCTTTATCGTCGATTCCTCGTAAATCATTACAATAAACCACACCTTTTGAGTAATTGAGTGATTTGTGTAGAGAGACACTAACGGGAACGTTGTTGTGCATTGTTGTTAGATTTAATAGTTTGCACGTTAGTTTTGTATTTTTTTTTTTCACTAAAAGTGTGCCAGCACGTGTTTTAGAGCATTTTTCTACTTCAACGTCACAAGTATAGTTAATACTTTTTTTTATTATGAATGGTGAAACAATCGTAAAAGATTCATTGTCTGATCTTGTTATAGTCAAACGATTCGATTCATCTTTATTTGGAGGATTTCTCCTCAAAAATCCGTAGGGTCTAACATTTTAATGATTTAGTTATGGTTGTTTTTTTCTCTCTCACTTTTTTTGGTTATGTTTTGTATTTAGATTAATATGTTGTTTGTTATACTCTTAACGCACTTGTTGTTTTTATTGGTTATTTTTGAACAATGAAAAAATTCAATTTCTATGAACTTCTGTACAGAAGACGAGACAAATTGCTACTGTGCAAACTATAGAGGAAACCTACTGGTTTCCGGGTATCTAGCCAAAATAAAATGCATATCCTTCTTGAACAAAACTGGGCAAAAAGTGGGATACCGAAGGGAAATATACCATTTGAACTGGTACATGTTGACCACTACGGACCGAATCACAGTAAGTCTTCAAAGTAAAAACACGTATTGGTAGTTATAGATGCGTTCACAAAGTATTGAAGACCAAAGTTTAATGTATCAGACCGAGTGTCCTTCGGTTTAACATCAAACGAGTTTAAAGAATTTTTAGGAAGTAATAACGTCCAGCACATAAAGGAGCTTGTCACTTCCACCCAAGCAAATGGCGATGTTGAAATTGTTAATAAAAGACTAGGTCCAATGAGTATAAAAACGGCTGATTCAGCAGAAGTTGCAAGATGGGAAAAAAACATTAGAGCCTATAGAAAATGGTATAAACAATAATAATAATAATAATAAAGTTACAAAAGAATCACCTAGTGTGTTATTTTTCGGAGTTAGGTAGAGAGGAAAAGTCATAGACAGCCTTTAGGAAAATGTGTTAGAATCAGCTCAAAACCCAAGCCCGATATCAATAAAAACTGTTAGAAAACAAGCGCAGATAGTAAAAAAAAGCGCGAGCTTACAATGAGAATATTTATATGCTAAACGACTAGAACCACGTAAATTCAAAATAGGTGATTATGTAGTGATAATCAACGTCAGCTCTTAAACAGGTGTACCCAGTAAACTAATACCTAAATTCAAAGGACAATTCAAAGTACCGGAAATTCTAAAAGTTGTCGGGATGTAGAAGATGTTGGTGGATTCCATCAGACACAAATACCTTATAGAGGCACCTGGTCAATTAAAAATTTAAAACCTTGGTACGAGTGTAGAAAGAATAACTAAGTCAATTTTATGTTATTAGAAACACTAATTTAAGCGTCACAAGACTTTTAACGCCTTGGAATCAGGAGATTCTACAGAATGGGACGGCCGAGCTGTAGGAGCCGGTAAGGTTAATACCCAACATACGTGTGCACGTGCCTTACGAGTTTAGTCTTAGGTCATAGTCTAAGCACTTCATTATTTGTAAGATGGCAATCCTAGTTTTAAGATATAGCAGCGAGTAGATTCGTTGCATTGGAAGAGAGCCTTCTCTGTGATCACTATTTTTGAAAATAAACAACGGTTGGTCCGCTCATTTTGTTTTTATTGCCAAGAAGACAAGACGTGTTTATTAAACCACTCGCAATCCAAACTGTAGCTGAACACTTTTAAATCTCGGCGCTTAGCAAACTCTTGCTTTTCATGACTCGGCAAATTCGTTACGTTAGGCGAATGGCCCCTCTTCTACTATAAGGTCTTCAAAATTTATAGTATTTGGTATTTATAATGAGAAAAGTTTTAATATTTGCATTTTCTCATAAATAATATAGCTTAAGGCCTAGTAGCTATAGCTCCCAAACAAATAGCTTATAAGATTTATGTTGTAAGCTATATCTTATATAAATAAATAAATAAATAAATAAAAATTTAATTTCCGACGAGAGGATGTCAGTACCGCGAAGAATAAATATAAAAATTTGTAAAGCGTCCAACTCTCTGAACAGTTTTAAACAAACTGTCTAAACTTCAATAAAATAGATATTAGAGCATAAAATTAGCGCACATGGCTGATTTTGACCTAACGTGCGACATGACATCAGGAAATTGCTTTCACCAATTCCGACGTTATTATGAAGTTTCCAAATTCGGTAATATTGCATTAATGATTCCGAGTGAAAGGCAATTTCGACAGTACTATAACTCGTGTTTGTCAGAAAAATTATACTTAACAAGCAAATCAATCAAAAATTAACTGGTTAAAATGTAAGACGTGCTTGGTGTGGTATATGTATAAGTCAACATTTATTTTCCAACAGGTCAAGATCATACATAAATTGTAGTTAATAAGAGAGAAGAAAGAGCGTGGATATACACGGTGTGTCCCAAAAATAACCGAACTTTATATTTAAATCATACAACATACAGCGCCATCTATTGAAAATTTGCAACATTAAAAAGATACATTCATCTTCTTTCAAACGCACCTAACTTCATGTAAGTCGGATGACAGATGTAAAAGTGACAGCCATTTCAATAAAACCAAAAGTGTGCTAATGGTTCCAAAAAAAATGGAACAATGCAAATATAAAATTTTGTGTCAAACTTGAAAAAAAATTGAAATTGAAGTTTAAAAAATTAAAAAAATGAAGCAGCCGTAACCGAGGTACTGAAGAACATTTCTATAAATGACATAAAAAAATCTATGCATGCGCTAGTTGATCGTTCCAAACGTTGTGTTGAGTCAAATGGAACTTAACCTATTTTGAATAAATAATAACTTTCAAAGATAATATAATGTGTATTTTACTATTTTATATCCAAAAAGTTCGATTATTTTTGGGACACACCGTGTATTATGCATAATTTTTCAAAAATCCTCTGAGTAAATTGTCTGGAAAAGGAAATTAAGTTAACGTTCATGCCAATTTGCTAAATTCATTTAAAGTTATGTTGGACTAAAAAAGTTGCGTTGAATGGATGCTGCCTGTAAACAAAATTGTTCTGAGAGCAACAAGAAGCGGAAGTAATAGCATACACACTTTCAACAGTGTAGAGAATTTTCGGCTTGTAAACGCTTATTACGGAGATCTTAGTATGAAAATCTTTTGGCCCGCAACATATTAGATTAAAATAAGTAAAAAAACAGCTGGATTTCGAAGTTAGTGTAACAAGTGGTAGACCTAACTACGAAAACGTAAGAATTGCTATTAGCGTTTATCCTACATTCGTGACGGGAGATTCTTGCCAACGGGAGCTCTTTCACAATCAGTGATAGGTTGAATATTAGATCCCCACGGCTATGTAAAATGTGGTTATTTATACCTTATATCCATACGTGGTAAAAAAGTAAAACAAAAAACTACAAAACACGATTCCAATTGTCGAATAACTCGTGGTTTCTCTTTCTAAACATGAGGAGTTATATCAAAAATAATAAATATTTAAAAAATCTTCAATATTTGCTTTTGTGTGATATGGATACTTACGCTTTTTTGTCGATATTTTAGTGGATACATCTATTAGAATTCAATATTATCATATTTAAGATTTTACTGTTTTTGAGAATTCTTTACTCAAATTTGTCTGATAATTGTTGTCGGGAGTCGATTTAGACTCTCTTTTTAAGCACATACTGAATCCAGCTTGGCCTTAACGGTTTGGTTCTGGTGCTTATTTACATATAGGGACACAAGTTTTTTTTATTTGTTTAGTCTGTTGTTTTATGTGATATATCTGAAGAGTTCTTTCAATTAGTTGGATTCAGTTTTATGCATTTATACTTGTATTTGTTTATGTTAATTTTCGGTATTCGACTTACAGAGTTCAGGTTTTAATTAATTTTCCACATATGGAAAAGTATATGTATATACGAAGAAACACTTAATTACGACAGTGTTGACTGTATGAAAATACGCACCTCATCAGTATTTCTGTGATTTGATATAGTTGTTGGTACAGCTGTTTTCCAGCTAGTCTCAGACTTGTATAATTGTTTATTTTGGTTGGTGTTGGTGCTGATTATATTTACGTGTACAATTTAATTTTACTAATTTTTATAGTCGCCAACCGTGGAATAAAATCTCCAAAGAACCGAAACAATATTTTTTTCTGAATTAAATAATACATGTTTATATCCATATGTATGTAAATATGTAACTACGAATTAGTACACAAAGTCACCAAATTTCAAATCAACAATGTTAACTTATTGGCATTAATTTTATTGCATGTACATATAAAAAAATTACGTTATAATATTTTATTGAATTGTTTGCTTTTCAATATCTTTGTCAAAAAAATTTGTTCTAAATTTTACTGAAGAAAATGCTTTGAACATCTTTTTTGGCCAAAATTTATTACGTTACTGTTTCTATATACATTTACCAAATTCTCTTCTTCTAATTTATATTTTTTTAATCGCTAACTTATGTTTCTCCAGTTCACCATGCATGTGAGTATGTATGTTGTATTTTTTGTACTTTTTGTTACCAAAGTTTTTTTTATTTATTCGTTTCGATTGCTTACGATTCCTTTTAAAATTGTTGCGAAAGTTGTTTAATTTGAACTTACGTTTCCACACCTTAGAAATTTTGCGTTTAAATGGCGCGTGGTGTGCGATTTTCTTAGAATATTATCGATTTTAGTTGTTTAAGCTAATATTTTCGTTTGGGTTTGTTAAATGTTAATTTAAATAGATTTTTTTAAAAATTTAAGTTTCAACTTGAATTTAGTTGTTTAAGGCCAAACTTTGCTTTATTTCTTTTAACTTTTCACACTTTTTTGCTGCTCTTCATCACTTCGCGTTTTGGAATATATAAATGTAGATATTTATATATATTTACGTTTCTTCATTGGTTTTGAACTAAAAAAATATATCCATTCTATTGGGTTACAAAACATAAGAGTGGCTGGAATGTTCTGGTATTCTATTGTCTGCTTATGTAAATTTTGTTAAAACTTTAAATGGTCTATTGCATTTAGTTTAAATTATGATGATACCTGTAAAAAAGAAGAAATAATGAGTTTATAGTCAATATAAAATAGTGTTTTTAGGAATGTGTATGTTCTCAGTACTTTTATATTTTGTGCCAAATTTAGTGCGAGTATTGTGCTAGTCGAATTCTCCTATCACTCTTTGATAACCTTGTCCTTTCTGAAGTTGTTGTCATAAGTGAAATCCCAAAGATTCGGTAAGGTGTTTAATACCTCAACTAAGCATGAAAAGATAGCCATTCCATTAACTTAAGAACCTATTGTTAAAACTATGTAAACATCTAATTTCTAGCAAAGAAAATAAGTAACTAATGGCAATTAAGGGGTTAGGGGTAGTCAGAATTTTCAAAAAATCAAATTTTTTTTTTGCATTTTCGTTAAGTAAAATAATCTCTGAAAATTTCAAGGTAGTCCGATAATTCGTTTTTAAGTTATTCGACAAATAACAAAGAGAGCTCGGGCCTTTCAAAGCGCTAGTGTGAAACTTTAAACGCGTTTTTCTCAAAACTATGTTTTTTGAACTGGTGACAATTGTAACTCGAAAACCGCTCAGTTGATTTTAATGAAATTTATACAGCTTTTAGAATACATAATAAACTCGGAAAAAAATCGAAGGATTTTTATTTTTAGAAAAATTTCGATTTTTTAAGACCAATTAACTGTTGATTTTTTCCCAAAAATCTAGACAAAAATTTCCTGAGGCCGCCATTTTGTTAATTTAAAAAAAAAAACCTTCGATCAGGCCCAGGATTATTTATTTATAAAACTAATTTTTTTTATCCGATTGATTTCAGATGAATCTCCAAGGGCTTATAATTGTCACCGCAAGGACCTTTTTTTAGAACTGGGTTAGCACAGACAGCTGTAACTTCGGAAATAAATTTTTTTTTTTAAATTTTCGTGACTTCAAGTCAAAACATTGTTTAATAATACCATATCCCTACTTTTGTAAAATTAAATTATTTAATAGCAAAAAAAATACTGAAAGTTCTCATTTTTTCGAGCCTCTGACTACCCCTAACCCCTTAAATGAAGTTATTTAGTTTCTTAATGCATCATTGTCATGAAATCCTATTGAAACCAAATGTTTAGCAGCTTTAGAAAATAAAATTAGAATTGTGTACGCAAAAATGTTAACCAATTTTGGTCAAAATATTATTTTTGAGCAACATATTATTTTACTTTGTTCAATTATCTTTCCTATTATATCGAAAATATACAGCACTGAATGGAGATTTAGTGTACCTCTATAATTCTCAATAATATTTAGATTGTTCAGAATAGGCCGGCTATGTGATGGTGTGATTAGTAAACAACAATATAATGCAGCATGGAAAATAAGTAACTTTGACCAAACTTGCTTATTTGAAATGTTAGAAACTAGCTAGAATTCGACTCAGATCACTATCTTGTCGCAGCGAAGATACGCACCCGACTCTGTGTATCAAAGAACGGCCGTCAACAACCGCAAGGAAGGTTCGACGTTGAAAAGCTGCAATCGCAACAGCTGCAGAGCGATTTTTTACTCCACTTGCACTCCTACTCTCTGAGAGCACTCATCAGCAACCCGGTATAAGGAACTATGGGACGGCATTTCGAACTACCTACGTGCAGCTGCAAACCAAACTATTGGATTTCAAACAGCTGGTACGATGACGACTGCCGTGTCGCGGTGGAAAGTAAAAAGCGACCGCCTACCTCGCAACCTTTCGATTGATCGCAACACGTGCGGGGTGGGATAGATACCGAGATCTGAAGAAGAAAGACAGACGTATTTGCGGGGAAACAAAGAAAGAGGCCGAAATGCGTGAGTATGAAGAGCTTGAGAAACTGGCTCGAAAATTCTATGAAAAGAGCGACTTACAGAAAGTTTCAAGACCGGAACAAACTCTTGTAGGACCCAGGGAGGTGAGCTAGAGACAGATGCCCGGAGTATACTGGATTTATGGAGGGAACCCTTCTCCAGCCTGCTGAATGGCAGTGAAGAGGAAGCACCCGAAGATGGTGAACACAAAACTTCAATTGATGACGATGGAATATTTGTTCCTTTACCCGACTATAAAGAAGTTCGAAGAGCAATCGTCCGCCTAAAAAACAACAAAGCGGCAGGGACTGATGGATTACCGGCCGAGCTATTCAAATACGGCGGTGAAGAACTTGTCAGGTGCATGCATCAGCTTCTTTGCCAAATATGGTCCGATGAAAGCATGCACAACGATTGGAACCTACAACCACAAAAAAGGCGATCCCAGAATCTGCGTCAATTACCGTGAAAAAAGCCTACTTAACATCACATATATGGTCCTCTCCAGCCTTTTGTGTGAAAGACTGAAGCGCACAGTCAACAAACTGATTGGACCTTATCAGTGTGGCTTCAGACCTGGCAAGTCAACCATTGGCAAGATATTCCATGCGCCAAATCGTGGCGAAGACCCGTGAAAAGAGGATCGACACACATCACCTTTGCGTCGTTTTTAAAGCAGCCTTAGACATCACGAAAAAGAGCTGCCTTTGAACTAATACGGTTGTGTAAGCTGACATTAAACAACGCCAAAAGCTCCGTCAGTATTGCCAAGAGCATGAGCCGTTCGATACCAAACGAGGTTTCAGACAAGCTGATTCTGTGTCGTGTGACTTTTTAACTTATAGCTGGAGAAAAAAATACGAGCTGCAGGGCTGAATAGAGAAGGTACAATCTTCTATAAGAGTGTACAGCTGCTGGCGCACGCCGATGATATCGACATTATTGGCCTCAACAAACGCGCCTTGAGTTCTGCTTTCTCCAGACGTGATAAAGAAGCGAAACGAATGGGTCTGGTAGTGACGCAATTCGCTCATCATACCTGTTCTACTATATAGAAGTGTGGACGATGTCAACATCTGATTAGTCGACCATGGGGGAGAAAAGTTTTGCGAACGGTTTATGGTCTTTTGTACATTGGCATTGGTAAATACCGCAGACGATGAAGCGATGAGCATTGACATGGTCCAGCAAATGAAGAGACAGCGGCTACGCTGGCTAAGTTATGCCGTCCAAATGGATGAAACCACTCCACCATTGAAAGTATTCGATGCAGTACCCGCCGGTGTAAGCAGAGGAAGACGAAGACTTCCACTCCTTTAGAAGGATCAGGTGGAGAGTGTCCTGGCTTCACTTGGGATTTCCAACTGGCGCGAAACGAAGAGAGGAATGGTGCGCTAAAATTGATTCGGCTATAATCGCAGAAGCGGTGCTTTGTCTTTTTAAAACTTTTCTAGGCATCTTATGAATTTATTTGAAGAGAAAAAAATATTTGCGTTAAATTTATTATATTATATATATAATTACA
The DNA here is from genome assembly GCA_037013455.1 of Ceratitis rosa. Classification (NCBI taxonomy): domain Eukaryota; kingdom Metazoa; phylum Arthropoda; class Insecta; order Diptera; family Tephritidae; genus Ceratitis; species Ceratitis rosa. The sequence goes on along the minus strand of JAWMAG010000108.1, from coordinate 940,363 downwards.
ATATACGTGTATATTATATATATATTATATTAAAATAAGCAAAACATGAATACATAGAGTTTTCACGGGGCATAGACTTTTAACTTAGCCACATAACCTGACACAAACCACGGTAAGCTGTAAATTTATTTAAACAAAGGCGGCAAGGTGTTTTTACTTTGAAATTATTACAATATAATAATTTCAATTCTGTGGTATTTGAAAATAAAAGTTTAATATATTGCATTTGTCCGTTTTTTTACCGCAGCATGGATCGACTTTGTTCTTAAATATATTAAGAAAGATAAATTAATAAATTCGTTCCTATCTTCCTATGAGCACAGTATTTTTTGTAAATCATGAGCTGGTATTTTGTTTGTTTGCGATGGATGTTCCTGTCAAATTTAAATTGCGAATCAACTCCTCGTGCGTATGAAAAGTTGTAAGGAAAAGCAAAGGTATTCCTTTCAAATCTTCATACACATACAGAATTTGAGCTTATATGTATAAAGCAGACTACTGATATATGTTTGAATGAAAATGAATTGTATGACCGATTCATCAGAATTAATCAAATTCCTTCGATAAAACTATTAACACGCATTTATCCTTAGCCTAAACTCGTAGGTATAAATTTTTTGAAAAGATACAGTTTACGCATTGCGATGTTAAAATTTGCGTCGAATTCGGCTTACCTTGCTTGGGTGGGCCCAGAACAAGCATTTTAAAATTGTTATACATCATTTGCCGATTGATGATTGAACATCACTTCATTTATATGATAACTTAAATTCGTCTTTCAAGTCAGGAATTGTATCTAAACGGTTGGCACAACACTTACTCTTAACGGTTCTCCGCATAAAATAGACTCAAGCCGAGGTGAAAATAAGCTTTATCTATCTTCATCCCATTAAGAGAAGGAAAACCGCATCGGATGATCATCTTCAGGCTACAGTTCTTGTATTAGTTGAACTTTACAAGCGTTCATATCGAGATATTTATGCAAAATCTTGTGCAAAGAAATGCGCGGAAGGTATAATTCTTGCGAAGAGCAATGCTGATCGCTGTTCGAGCACACTTTATGCTATAAACGCAATATTTTTTCTGAACGCACTAGACCAGCCCGTACACGAGCTCTTTTGTCCGATAACTCGCCGCGCAAATTGATCCAAAAAGTACCAGCGAGGCGATTTACTTCGGCGGAATTTCGTTCGTAATATTCTTGCAGTTGAGGTTGAAAACACGACATATCAAAAGTTAGTTTTGAATGTTTCCCAATTCTTTTCAAGCGTAAACTTAAGCACAAAACCTTGTACAGAATATGTGACTCGTCGGGATATAAAAGTAACCGATGGATAGCCCACCTACTTACTATAAGTACAAAATAAAGCCATATTTCGTTGACTTATTTGTAGAACCATACAATGTAAAATTAGTTAAATATATATCTGCAGTTTGCAGTAACGAAATGATTTCGTTTCGTTTTGTGGCCATGTTTTCGAAACAAAATAAAATTGATAATTTTGAAACCGGAAAAACACTTCGTCATCGTAAATTTTAAAATGCCTGCTTGCTATGATATTAACAGCACGTTTCAATTTTAACCTTTAATATTATATGTTAACGATTTAACATTAATGACAACATTTCGTTTCGGGCAAAAATGAAAAACAATTTAAGTTGATAACCGCATTACCGATAACATTTCCAAATATTTCAATCGTAACGATTGAAATTTTTTAGTAATATGAAATGTATAGTCACAAAGTATCCTTGAATTTGTGTTATAAAAAGGCTGGTCTCTTCAGCTCAATTTAATAGTGAGTACTGAGGGGTTAAATGAGGAATTATTTTAAAAAATGGATAATATTGCTACAGTAATTATCTATTATATATATGTACACGTATACATATACACATATAAAAGTTTGAAGCTTTTATATTTCTTTATTGCAGTAATTTTTGAAATGTTTTATTGTAATTTCAACCTCGCTATGAGAATACTATTCTTCTGTAAGATTAATAAACATAGGTATATACTCGGCTTTTCTGTGTATAAGTTATTCTTAGAGCCCCATGGAGACTAACATATGTATTTTTGCACCAACGCAATATCTAAACACAGCAAGGTGTGTGTGCCATTATGTTGAAAATAGTATTTAAATTTTAACCACTAATCACTTAGCATTTAATTTTTGCTACTACGCGATTTTCTTCACCTAAATGTATTTTCAACTTTGACCCCGACGCGGCGCAGCTAACAAACCTTGAGGTTGTACTTTTTCAGTTTCAAAGTGATATAGCAGGATAATTCTTTGACATGTATGTATGTGTGGTTAAATGAAGTGCGTAGTGAAGTTGCCCACTACCGGTTTGCCAACTAAACATTGGATGGATCAGTCTTAAAACTTTCGAGCGTTTTTCATATCTGTGTACATGTATACAAATTTATGTGTAGTGTGTTTATGTATATTTAGTTTTACAACGTACATTTGGTAATATTTAATTGATTTTTATTTGTTGACGTCGGCTACTTTTATGGATCATACACTAAGCTGTTGCGGTCGTGGTTGTTGTGCACTGTTTAAGTATTCTGTTATTGTTATAGTTGTTTATATTTTTTCTCTTTATTATTATTATTGTAGTTCTTATTATGAAAATATGTCGTATTTTTTGTGATGCTGTTGGTGTTGCTTTTTCTGTAGTTGTTTCCTATTGCTGCTGTGATTTACTTGGTTTTCAGCTTTTGGGAAAAATGTACGTTTTCAATCTGATTGCTGTTGATGTTGTTTTTGTTATTCTGGTATCTGTTTGTTGTTACTATTGTTGCTGTATTATTTTAATTATTGTTGTTTGAAGTTTTAATTACTTTATATAGTTCTTTGTTGTTGATAATATTTAGTTATTTTATACATATCCTTCTTTATTTAATTATTATTATTGTTGTTGTATGGTTGAAGTTAAATAATTAGGAAAAATCGGTTGCCGGAAAAAATGATGTTGTGTGTGTTGAAGAACCCAGCAATTGGCTTATTATGAGTTAAAAAATTTTCATGTGATAAACAAAACGCTTGGCATCGGTTGGACGCGGCCATCTTGGTTGTGGACGCTGCCAGCGTTAGCAGCGGCTTCGGCAATGACTTCTGCGCACCGCACTACCTACAACTGCAACAACGTCATCTGCTTGAACAGCCGCAAACCCATCCACATTTACATTCGCTGCATCCGTACCGAAAATACAATGCAGCGACCGAATTGGCGATAGCAAAAGCAGGATCTCGATTTGGCGTTGACGTCAACGTCACTTGCGATGGTGTAAACAACGTTAATGTCATTCGGTTGCGACAGGGAGTCGGTTTTAATCGGCATGCCGTCTACATAACAGTGGACTTGGTGGGCGCATCAACAGAGCCTCTATTGCTCGAACGGCATTAGCGATATAGGTCCGCTGATACTAAGCACATAATTCTGCATTTGCTGCTGCCGTTATGCTTTGCTTGTTGTGTTTAATGTCAACTATTGAAATTGATTGCAGAAATTAAGAGCACATGCAAGGCACGATGTTCCATTAAAAACCCGTTAAAATTTAACAGAGCTCATTTGGGGACTGATATACGAGGATAACCTTCTGAATTGAAACTATCGATTCGGATTAGGCTGTTAAAAATTAGTAGGAGTCTACAAGCAGGCTTTTTCAAACATGGAAATTTCAACTTGATGTAAGGTTGAAAGAGGTCATCTAACAAAAGGGTCAACACGAATATCCATTGGTTAGTTCATGCTGTTAATATAAATATTTTTTAATGAAAATATACTATTTACTTTGATTATAAAAGAACCCAATTGTTTATTACGATGTGGTACTGTTTTCTTGAAATAAGGTGATAATAAGGAAATAAGTATTTATTGAAAAATTTAGGAAGTGATACAGTTTACCAGTTGAGTTTACCAGTCGAGGCAAACCATTCGACGAGCCATTTTTCGACTTCTTCAAAATTAGCGAAGCACTGCTCTGCAAGGGAGTGTCCCATCGATGCGAAAAGGTGACAGTCGGACGGGGCGAGGTCTGGAGAAAACGGCGGGTACGATAATATTTCCCAATTAAGTGTTTTTAATGAGTCTTTCACCAGGTTAGCGGTATGAGACGGCGCGTTGTCATGTTGCAAGATAACTTTGCCATGTCTTCGGGCCTATTCCGACTGTTTTTCGATCAACGCATGATTCAAATTGATCATTTGTTGTCGGTAGCGATCCGTGTTCACCGTTTCACCAGGTTTTAACAACTCGTAGTACACCACACCACACTGGTCCCACCAAACACAAAGCATTGTCTTACGACCAAAGCGATTTGGCTTTGCAGTCGATGGGCCAGCTTCACCAAGGGAAAGCCATGATTTTTTTCGCTTCGGGTTCTCAAAATAAATCCATTTTTCGTCCCCCGTGACAATTCGATGCAGAAAAGATTTCCTTTCGAATCGTTGAAGCAGCATTTCACAAACCATTTTTCGATTTTCCATTTGTCTATCGTTCAGCTGGTGTGGCACCCATTTTCCATACTTCTGGATCTTTCCCATGGCTTTTAAACGTTGGCATGTAGTGTTTCTGCCAATTTTTCGCCATATTCACTGAGGTAATCAAATATGACGCTATTATTATGGCGGAATGTGACTTGCGTATTTTTGTAGGTTAATGTCAATAGAAAAGAATTACATACATGCCAAATCATAGAAATTTATACATATTGCTAGCGACATCTACTAGTAAAACCGGCACACTTCAACAAACACACCTGGTATTACAATATGAATGTATACAAAAGCTGTCAGATTTGATAACTTAACGTCCGTTGAAACAACTTTGTGCGCACAACCCGTACAACTCGATTCAAAGGGTTTTCGATGTCGGTCTGCAACATTTCTTGAGTTTTCTTATTATTCTATATTTAGTTTAAGAAAGTTGTTGGACCAACACCTCAGTGAAGAAAATTATGAAATATATGAAAATATATACGAGGTGTGATCAGAAAATATTCGTTATTTTCAAATTTCGAGAGTTACGTATGTTCAATTTTCGTTTTTTTTCTATTATGTTGGTACACATGTCCAATACATATATATAATATATTGGCAATATCAGACATATTGGATTGTCCGTTTGTTTTTGCCAGATAAAAAGGTTAGTCGTGTTTTGGTGTGCTTTTCGATTTCTTACTATTCGAAAAAATAGATCAAAGAAACGGTATTAAGTTTTGTGTAAAAAATTAAATTAAATGCACAAGGACATTTGAAATGTTGACTGTAGCGTTTGGGGATTCTACTATGAACATAACACGAGTTCACTTGTAGTATAACCGGTTTGAGGAAGGCCGAGAAGATGTCAATGACAATGCTCATCCTGGTCGCCAAAGGTGAAGGTTTTTCTCATTGTTTTCTTCGATTGGAATAGCGTGGAGCATCAGGAATTCTTGACACAAGGTCGAACGGTCAATAGGGAATAATACCTAGAAGTTATGCTTCATTTTCGCAAAGCAATTCGTCAGAAACGCACAAAATTGTGGGAAAACAATCATGGATTTTGCACCATGATAACCCACCAGCTCACAAATCGATGCTTGTGCGTGAGTTTTTGGCCAAAAACAAAACCGTTATCATGCCTCAGCCACCGTATTCACCCGACTTGGCCCTCGTTGACTTTTTCCTCTTCCCAAAACTCCGCTCGGCAGCCTGGTGTGATTGCAGCTTTTCAACGTTGAACCTTCCTTGCGTTTGTTGACGAGCGTTCTTCGATACACAGAGGTGCGTGCATATCTTCGCTGCGATAGGATAATGATCCGAGTCAATGTTTGGACCTTCTATACGCACATCTAAAACACAGGATACATGTCTTCCGTCTATCACAACATGATCGATCTGGTTGAAAGTTTTCCGATCTGGAGACATGCAAGTAGCTTGGTGAATTGTTTTGTGCTGGAATCTAGTGCTACAGACAAATGTATTTCGGGCCCCGGCGAAGTCTATCAGCCTCAGCCCATTTGGGGATGTTTCGTCGTGGAGGCTGAACAGTCGTACCAAAGATACATTCTTTGCCCACCCTAGCGTTGAAGTCGCCAAGCTCAATTTTGACATCGTGGCGGGGGCAGCGCTCATAAGTGTGTTCGAGGCGCTCGTAAAAGGCATCTTTGGTCAAGTCATCCTTCTCTTCTGTCGGAGCGTTGGCGCAATTTAGAGTGTTGAAAAAATTTGTTTTGATGCGGATTGTGGCTAGACGTTCATCCACCGGAGTGAATGCCAATATTCGGCGACGGAGTCTCTCTCCCACCAAAAATCCGACACCAAATTTGCGCATCTTTATATTGCCGCTGTAGTAAATTTCACAACTTGTTAGCTACCCAGGGGATACGTGGTCAAAGACCGGAAGTCGTGAGCTGCTTGAACCATATGCAAAAGAATCGTTTCTGGCCACTCCCAGAGGAATGGCAGTCAAAAACTTTCCTCACAACTAACTTCTGCACATGGCCCCATCCAAGGCCCTATGCTTACTTTGTTTTTTTTTTTAGCATTAATATTTATTTATTGAATCTTCTCTGACATCGGAATTACAATAATTATGAATAACTATTACAAATTATCAAGAATTGTTGTCAAATGACGTTCGTTCACACCTAAAAATTAGCCAGCAACCAAAATTTGAGAGAATAAAGTGCAGTTCACTGCAAGAGAGACTCTAATTCTGTGGTGGTAAAATTTTAACTTGTAAGAATTATTCATCATGAAAACATATGATATAAAACTTAAGGTCGCTTTTGGTGCACATAAATAAATATGAAATAAACAAATTAAAAAGGAAAAAAACAAATATATATATCAACAAAGTGGTGAGTAAATTTATGAAATCGTATCTCAAAGCATTTATACGTAATTGTAATTAATATTTCATGGATGCCATTTAGTAATACAGAATCGGATGAATCTCTTCCTCCAGCTACGGTAGTGGATAATATTGCACGTGCAGTAGACGAATTTGCTACCATTGAAGATAAGTTCAATTTATTATAAATAGAAAATGTGTGTTTAATAACTTAATTTGTTTAGGGTTAATACTTGTATAGACACAGTTGGTGTGCATTTCTAATGCAATTGCTATATTAATGTACTCTACAACTCCTGGACTTGCTTGGAAAAATATTATTTCGACGAAGGTCTCCTGATCAGCAACTTGCTCTGTGATGGTAGTCCTGTAGTCGACATCTAAAGTATTTTTAAAATAAAAACAGTAAAATGAATTCAACATTTTCAGTGCTTACCAATTTATACTTTCGGAAATGTTTCTGGTGAGCATTTCACATCCAGCTTTCAATTTTGAGTCATTTTTAATTAAATCTTTATTTTAATTTGTAAAAAGCAAAAAGTAAAAATCGCGCAAAAGCTGAGGTTTTGGCTGTCTGCATAGTGATGGATAATTTTGCGTTCGTTTACAATTTTTTTGGACATTTCTCTTTTTCAGAGTAATCTTGCTTACGCTCTTTTAATTCATTGATGGCTGGAGATGCCTAATTTTTAGTTCGAACAGACCTAATAAGTCTTAAACTAAACTAAAACATATGTAATGCCCATTAGTAAGAATGGGCTGCTGACTTGACGTTGCTCTTTAGAAGGCTGCTGTGTCCCTTCTCCGCAGGCGGACTAGATTTGCTGTATGGGCCAAGGTGTTACGCAAATGGATCGGATGGTTACGCAGTGTTATTAAGTAATTTTCTGTATTTGCGATTTCTTCTTTGATGGTAGGTATATTTAGATCTCTATGGATATTTTCATTATGCATGTACCATGGTGCGCCCGTTATTACTCTTAACGTTTTCGATTGGAACCTTTGAATTATATCTATATTCGTCGCGCAAGCTGTGCCCCATAACTGGATTCCATACATCCATATCGGTTTTATTGTTGCAATATATAAGAGGACTTTGTTGCTAAGGCTAAGTCCAGACTTCTTGTTTAAAAGATAATGTAAACTGGCAGAATTGAGTTTAAGCTGCAGCTTGTTATCTGCAATGTTTCATCTCCAAGTTAAGTGACTGTCCAAGTGGATGTCGAGGTATGTAATTTCGTCAGCTTGTGGTATCGACAAATTGTTGAGCTTAACAGTAAGACACGTTTTTGGCCTTAATGTAAAAGTTATGTGTTTGCACTTGCTTTTATTAACTTTTATGCGCCATTTCGCCAGCCATTCTGCAATTAGTTTAAGATGTTGCTGTAACACTTTCGTGGCTATAATGGGGCATTTATGTCGACTTATAATAGCAGAATCATCCGCAAATATTGACGTAATCACTTCGTCACATGTAGGAATATCTGCGGTAAACAGTATATACAATGTAGGTCCATGAACACTACCCTGCGGAGCACCTGCCGTATTTGGACACTCTTCTGTTATGTATTCATTTACTTTTATTGTGAATCGCCTGTTGGATAAGTGGGATTCAAGGATATTGTGGAAGGTGTTAGGTAATGATTTTTCAGTTTTATGAATGAGACCATCATACCACACTTTGCAAATGTTTGCGCCACATCAAGAAAAACGGCCGAGCAATACTCTCTCATTTCGAAAGATTTCCTTATTTTATTTGTTATACGATTTTCTCGTTCAATTGTGTATTGTAGAGGAAATTGAGTTTACTTCAACACAGACTGTCACAGCTTGCAAACAGTTCACACCCACACAGTAAGGTCGGTAACAAAAATGGTTTTGCTAAAAGCAATCGAGTTTTTAATGGTGTGAAATGCTCAATAGTCCATAATGCTTGAAGCATGCCATAATCCTTACCTATTGCACTATAAAGACAAAGTTCTATTGAAGACTATTGCTAGATTTCTGGCAGTATCCCCGAACTTAATAGCAGAATTTTTCAGTTTCACTTCACTGCAGCCTTTGAGTTTGGGGATTCTTGTATATAACTTCGATTTTTATAAGGGCAATCGTAGGAATAAATGCAGACTCTCTTGTAAAACAGCCTGTTAATACATTAGATTAGTTTACATTTCGATGCAATACATTCACCTGTAACCTGGTACCATTGCACAATTTTGGTTTATTTATATAGGCATTGCGTAGTTTACGCTGTAATATCTATATTATTGGTGATACTTTCATCAAATTTAGACATTTGATTTAAATATTAACTCTTCCAGGCACTGGCACCCTACAATCGAAAATTAAATTTTTTACAAATCTTCTTATTTAAAAGCAAATGCAAATATTAAATATTTTCGAAATGATTAAGATTATTTTCTCGTTGTACATACTAAACACCATACTTTTCAAATTCCATGTCATGTGAAAACTTTTTTATGGTAATTTAAATTGTGCGCATTTCTTTAGTAAAGAAGAACTTATTCCCTGATAAATTTTGTAAAAATAATTACGAATTTATTGTATTTCCTAGTAAAGATCACCGATTAAATTCTTCTATTGAATGGTTTTTAATTTTAATAAGAAGTAAAAGAAGAACATCCAGCAATTTGTATTTATACCGACTGTCCGTCTGCTTGTCTTTCCGTCTGTTTGGACGCCAACTGCTCCGTGCGTTTCGGAGATATTTCAACAAGAATTTAAACAGGGGAATATTTATACCGTATTGTATGTGCGGCCGCGATAGCCGAGGGGTTAGCATTGCGTACTGACATTCGGAAGGCTCGGGTTCATATCCCTTTGCCAGCAACATCGAAAAGTTATGGAAAATTAATTTAAATAAAACATTAAGTTAAATTTTCTAATTGCGGTCGCCCCTCGGCAGGGAATGTCCACCCCTCCGAGTATATTTCGGACATGAAATAAAAGGCTCCTCGTAAAAAAACCATCAGCCGTTCGGAGGCGGCTAAGTATAAACTGTAAGTCCCTCCATTTGTTGGAAAAACATCAAGACGCAAAACCACAAATTGGAGGAGGAGCTCGGCCGAAAATCGCTTCAGCGGTAACAAAGTGCCAATTATATATAAATATATATATATATATATATATATATATAAATATATATATATATATATATATATTGGAGGTGTATATTTGATACTTTTATATTATACATATTTATAATAAAATGCATAGAGACTTCCTATAGATTAATCGTAAAAACAATTACTTAGTATTTATTTGATCTTTATTAACAAATGCTTAACTTCAATTTGAAATTTATACAACAAATATTTTATAACTGCGTCTGACATTATTAAGAAACGATAACAAATATTAATCGCTTAGTCAAGTGGTTAGCATTGTGCACCGCGATTGGGATGACCAGGGTTCGAGTTTGGACCAGGCTATTGCGGCCGCCTATGCAATTGCGAGTTCATAAAATAAGCAAATCAGCTTAGGGCGTCTTTATTTGGTCTCCCTATTGCAATAAGATTTTTTAATGATTCAGACATCGATGGAGAGATTCAAAATTAATTTTTATAATTAATGTCGCCCCTCTGCAGGGAATGTCAAGCCCTCCGAGGGAATTTCTGGTATGAACTAAAAAAGCACAAAGTTGAGGAGGAACGCGGCCAAAAATCGCTTCAACAGTTCCAAAGCACCAAACAAATATTATTGCAGTTCATTCAAGTATGTATTACTAAGAAAATTTAGAAGTGCATCCCAACAAATTTTTATAAAAAAAGTTTTCAATTAGCAAATTTTGGCCAGAAGAGGTAAATTCAAATCGAAATATTGCAATGTAATGTAGGACAATATAATGTTGGAACATTTATATTTTCTAAATTAAAAAATCCTCGAAAAATGTAGTATATAACAAGGGATTAATTACATTAATGTTTAGGTACTACGTGCGAAAAATAGGATCATTTAGTTGACAATTGCATTTGCTATAGACATTTTTGTACAGACATCAATTTAACGAATTCCAACCACAAAAAAATTCAACTCAAGATTGCCCTACTTTGAGTGGACATACCTCTGGAATTCGTTTTTTGATTTTATCGCGACAAAGCTGTATGTTAAACAAGAAAAATTAACAAAAAATGTCCTGCCTGCTACTTTAATTTTTGCTCTAATGCGCGTGTTTCGAGGATTTTTACCCCTGTTGTGTTTATCACTGCGTCGACGAATTTATACTGATATTCGTCCCCTATGAATGATTTTAAAAGTATTTCGTTTATGATTGAGGCTTGCTTTTTTTTAGTGTTAAGATAGCACACTCGCATAACCAGTTTGCGGGCTTATCATTATTGTTATTTTTGCTTCGGCAAATATGTTGGAAAAAACACGAGATGCAATTTGGAGGAGGAGCTCGGACGAAAATCGCTTCAGTAATTATAGAACGCATTTTATGTTATATAAACATAAAATTATGTTTTTATATACATATGTATATATTCATAAAAAATTATGATATAATAATGAATACAATAAATTAAAAATTGATAAGGGATAATTACGGCAAGCACTTTGCAGGAAATTTGTGTAGGGTTGACATATTTCCTCCGTTTTATAAAATTTTGCTGAAACACTGAAATATGTAGATTTTTAGGCTAAGCTCTAAACTAGAGGGTTCAGCAAACGTGGCTTTTAGCTGAATCAGCCAAAAGTAACTTTCCTAAACGCTAAAAAGGTCTGGAGCGTGATACTATCTTACAACTCGGGTATCGGTATAGAGGTAAATATTTCGAAATTTAAGATTATATTTAATAAAAAAGAACATTTTAGTAGTAAAAGTTTCGCCTCAAGATTTTAAAAATCCCTTTGATCATAAATACCACAAGTGTCACGTGCGTAGTGACTGTCGATTTCTTGACTGGCATTGGCTTTGTTTCTGTTGCAGCTGTGCAGTTTAGTGCTCATAATTGTTGCACTCAAGCAGTCAATTGCATGGCGTAGCGGCTCATCTCTGCACAGAAATACAAAGATCTGAATTGCAGCCTCTGTCTGCGCAGCGGCAACAACCAATCTCTGTAAGCGTTGAGTTTTTAGCAGACACAGTGCAAAAGGGCATAATGCATCGGCAATCACTAGCGTTTTCACTGCACTTACAGCTACTTCGCATCCGCTGTGGGACCCAGTTATAGTATACGTGTCGTGTTTGTGTGAAGGGAAGAGCGTGGAGTAACGTCAATGTAGGACAGTCTGGTCTGGCAATAACTACCCTCGTCGGTGGTGGTTCTCGATGAATGCGTGTTCTTAGTAGACAGGCAGCAGGCATACACGTATACCATGTCGACTGCATTTTGGCACTAGGCAGCACTGAAGTTGTTAGCAAGGTGATGGCGGCATCGCAGCGGCAGTTATTGATTGTAATTTCTGTCGAAGCTGCCGCTTGCGATGGCGGACTGCAATGCGCAGACATATAGACGCTAAATGCACTGCAATTTATATACGTTTGAGTTGTCATTGTATTATGTACTGGAGACAGTATTGCAACCACCACATTTGGCGCCTTGGCGTTGCTTCTGTCCGCAATGATTGCTCCGTGACATAAAATAGTAAATATGTACAATATATAAGGGTCAGCATGCATATGGCCACTAACATGTACATACAAGTACTCGTATGTATGTATCCTTACGTATTCAAGTATATACTAATTGCAGTTATTATTTATATGTAAAAATGCACTCATATCTCGCTCAAAACAGTTAGGGTTAAAATGCACCGTACAACCCTATTGTCTGCGCTTGTTCACTCTTGGCCATCCAGGCGGCCGTGAGACCGCTGATGTTGTCATTACCGACATCGTTTATTTTCCGCATTTGGTGGTGCAGCCGACGATGAAGCAGTTGGGCTCCGTACCGTTCCCAAAATCTCAAGCGGCAGAATAGGTGCACCATCGATTTTTTCCAGTCAGAACTGAGTTTTTGAACTTTTGAAGGTGTTTTAAAATCTTATGAGCAATTTTTTGTTTAATTTTATTCAATTTCAAAGTGAATTGCCCTAAAGCAGCTAAGAGAAATTTGTCTTTCTGTATGGAATTAACATCAAACAAATCTCTCATTTTGTAAATTTTTTCATTTGATTTTCCACATAGAATATACAATTTCAGTTTAATTGAATTTACAAAATAGACGAATACCCTTCTTAAGATTTTTTCTACTGTCTTTATTGTAACATGTTGTTTATCTTAATTTTTTCAAATAAAATTTTTAAACAGATGACAACTCCAAAAAGTATTTTCAATATTAAGCCTGTGGTCAAAAAAATCTTTGCTTTAAATATTTCACACCTACATTTATTGAATTATTGCATTTATCGTTTTGCAAAAATTTTTTTTTTAGGTAGGTGGCAGCCCTCTTCGACAAATTTTGCAACTTTAAGCCTTTTTTAACTTAATACATATTGTAATATTTGCATCTTAATTTTTTGTTTGTTTATTGTTTATTGTTATTGTGTACCCCACTTCCATTGTAACATAGGTGTTTGTTTTCAACTGGCTAAAGTAAAAAATTATGAGCCAAATCGAAAAGTAAATGCCGTGTAATCGCACCGCCTCTAACTAGAATTTTGAAGCATTCAGACCAACAGAACTCTAGCATTTAAAAAGATCTTGCATTTCAGAGTTTGTTTTGCAGTATTCGATGAGGCTTATCACTCTTTATTCGGATTTAAACTTCAATTTATGGATTTTCACCTTGTTTACTGAAATGAGTTTTATTCCATTTTGTTGGCAGAACAATTTTAACCTCGTATATCTGCAACTGTTTGCTGCTTCTAGTATATGTATATAAAAGCAGTCTTGCTAGTTTCGAGCATTATAATAATAAAAAATTTACTTAAGTGTGTTTGCATACTTTTTATCAAATTTATAATTTTCGTCAACATATTTTATAATTTATTTGTTCGAATATAAATGCAAATTAAACATACATGAAATACTTTATTACGATTTCAGCATCCATTTATTTTGAGAAAAATTAAATTTACTAATAAAATTTTGTTTACTTCCAATTTATTTTTAAAGGTATCTATTGACAACCTGAGCTGAGTCGATTTTATGGGAGATATGAAATCGCTGCTATTTCCTATGGTATAATGCTGCAACTACCCATCTTACAATACATACTTTCCGTCCATTGCAACCTATCTTACGAGAGCGCCATGTAAATAACAAGTTGTCACCGCTCGCCCATACCGTTACTGACGGTTGTCCCGCAGAAACCAGCGGCGATTTGATTTTTCCCGTAAAACCGGCTCGGCTTATTTCTCGCTGTTATACAAGGTTGACAGTACTTACTTTTTTAAACTAATACTAAATAAAATAAGGTAATGTGTAGTTTTTTCAAAGAAGACAAAACTGAATTTGTAATTAATTATTTATTACCATATAGATCATGGATATTTGTCAGTAACGGCATCGCAAAGCGAGTCGCAATATTTTCGGATGGTTTGTCTGAAACATAGAAAGGGCACATCTGTGTAAGAAAGACTTGCAAGACCCTGCAAAACGTTAATCCAAAAGCTAATCCTTGTCACCAACTATTGGATCAACTTGCGTCTCGCTACCACGCCATTGTTGCACGTTTTTTAACGATCACAATTACTAAACGAAGATGAAATGTCGACAGTATGATTTTTACTCGTATACGTATACAGAAATGTGTGAAAAAGAAATTGAGTCAGTTTTGTTTCGTTGGCAAAAATGACTAGATACGAAACTCTTTATTTCGTGAGAACGCTCAAAAACCGCATTTCTTATAACATTTCTGAACCATACCACTGCGATCCAAAAGTGACTTCTTTGGATTTTAAGGTATATTTTGGGTATTTTATTACAAACGACGACGTCTTTATTTCAATTTCACTGCAATATTTCTTTGAGAAACAATCAAATATTTAATTCTATTAAGTTTTAATAATAAAATTCAATAATTTCATTAATATTTACTGCTGGAGCAAATTTCTTTTGAAACAAAACAAATGGATTTATTTATTGACATGGTAGTCCTGGTGCGTTTTGCACATCAGCTTGAATGTTCCTCGATCTGACACTGCTGCCAACATTAGAATGTGAGATGGGCGAACTCTCTCAGCTACAATATGAGAGATTGAGTAAGTTTCGTATCTAGTCATTTTTGTTGTTGGTGAGCGCTGCTGGTACATAGAGGACGCGCATATGTTGAGAATGTAAGAACATATGTATATGCACAAATTTAAAAGCTACACATTTGTTTATTAGCAATAAAATATTAATTTCGGTTTGTATGATAAATATTATGTTAGAATGTATGTTTGTATGTTCTTTCCGTGTTAGCTGTGAAAGATGAAACATGCCACTCGCAAAAGATTTACTGCACCCATTACTCGCTGAAGAGGAGCGTAAGCACAAGCTGAAGGGCTTGGTGCAACATCATAATGCTGCAACTACCCATCGCACGTACCTTCCGTCCATAGCAACCTATCTTATGAGAGCGCCATGCAAATGAAAAGTTGTCAGTTGGGTAGTTGCAGCATAACTCTAACTTCATGGACGTCAAGTGCTACGGCTGGTACAGAATTACCACAGTTTTCAGTCATGTGCAAGGCGTTGTTGTGTGCGCGGAATGTGCAACAATCCTGTGCCAACCCACAGGTGGACGTTCTAAATTGACTGAGAGTTGTTCTTTCGGAAAGAAGCCGCAGTAGTATATTTAGATATCAGCGCGATTATTAATTTTTTAATGATAAACAAAGAATGTATGTTTCGACCAAATCTATTTGTATTCGAAACTAAAAATTATGTCTGAAAGTAATTTTTCGAATATACTCCATAATATAATCCACTGAAGGTACTCCGTAAACTGATTTTTATGTTAGTTTCAAAACTAGTTTCATGTATGTATGTAATCCACGGATTACTAGGGTGTCATGCAGAGAGTGATTATACGGTCCAGCCCTAGGGCATTGCAATGTAAATAGTACAATATTTTTTGTATGGATTGTGGTTAATTTTGGATCTTTTGTTCTTTGTCCGCGTGGAGTATAAATTGCACACTTGAAAGGAGTAAGATGATGTGATGGTCTTAAGTACCGAAAAGTTCGAATATACGTGATACTCCCGATATACTCCTTACAAAACATATTTACATCATCATGTTGTCACCTTCTTCATTGACTTAGGCATCACATTGAACCCTATGTGTTAGTAATTGTAACTCATATATAACTGCAATACTTTTGACCTATTTCATTACACTTATTTTGGGATATACATCTGTTGTAACAGACGGCATCAAGAGAATAGTGATACACTGGAGTCTGTGTTGAAGCAATTTCCATTATATGCACATATATACATATATTAAGGAATCTTCACAAATTTATAGGGAAATAGAATAGAGCCGTTGTAAACTAAGTACCTTTCTACACTCCAAAACCGTACAGAGATGATTGGGATCTTATTTCTAATAGTGATGCAAAAAATAATAATAATAATATAAAAGTATATAATATGAAATTAGCAGCAAAATGCATAATTATGTAATTAAAGTAATTAAAAGTTCAAAGTAGAGAGGGAGCATCATCGTTCATGTTTAAAAATATTGTTTATATCTACTTTCCCCTTTCATTGAGAAATTAGATTGTGCCCTCGTACAACAAAACTCTCTCAGACCACAATTTCTCAACAAAACATTTACGTATTATTTCAAATATTAATTAGTTTTAAATGAATTTAATTTTTTACTTTAGAATAAAAGATTTAAGTGCATATTAAGTTTATGTTTTGTATTTATGTTTTCTGGAATGCTCAGCAGGATCAATTTAACGAAATAATATTCTTTAAATCGTTTTTCAAGTGCTTTTATTTCCTGGTGGAATCTCTCTGACTCGGCTCCCAAGTTTTCCACGACAAAATTTAGATTAGAATTAAGAAAATGAAGTTTTAGGGACATCTTCACATGTATTGCGTGAAATCCAGTAGGTATAGCTTCCATATTTTCTTCAAAGTTTTGCACACGTATGTTGCCTAAATTTCCTCTACAACCATTTTTTTATAGTCGAAAGCTCGTCAGCAATTAGTTTATTGTGAAAGGTGTCATTTTGTATTGACTTTCGATTGTTTGGACCTATAAGGACACCTGAAACAGCATCAAAATGAAAAGATTTGTAGATTAAATTTTTGTCTACTATAAAATTAAGTAGCTATAATATGCCTTTTTTTTATTTTAGCGTAGGATATCTTGGGAAATATTTCTTTCAATTAATAGAATGCATCACTTTCGTTGTCGAGGGCCTTTATAAAGTTTTTTATTGTGGCTAATTTAATGTGCAATGGCGGAAGAAAAATTTGTCTGCTGATACTAATGCTTCACTCTTTCCGTTATATTCATTAAATGTATGTGCCCACCGCGTTTCCCACTGCTTTTATGTAGACAGATTTAAAAAACGAGTAAGATCATCAAGATATTCCTTTGAAAGTTATTCTGGTGAATCGTCTGGAGATGATTCAAAATTTGGATCACTAGAAGTAGATGATTGATTGTAGGTTGCTATTCCTGTTGATACAATATCACTTGTGGGTATTGTAGTATTAGTGGAGGAACTTCCTTTAGATGACGTATTGGCATTATAACGTTTGATACTGCTCTGTTTTATCATTCGAAAGAAAGTTCTCAGACATTTATTTTTTAAAGATTATCTCTTTCAAATGCTGGCCACGGATACGTCTGAGACGGTCAATCCGGTGAGTTCACTTTTACTCCAAGGCCTGAATCGAAGCGGGATTGACTGCATAGACTTTAGACTTTACATATCCCCACAGGAGATCACACGATCTTGGTGGCCAACCGACTGGTCCAAAACGTGAAATTATTTGTTCACCGAAGTTTTCTCTCAATAAATTCATTGATTGTTGCGATGTGTGTGAAGTGGCACCGCATGTCGCCGAGATCACCGGCTCACAAGCCACACCAAACCGTTGTTTTTTCTGAATGAAATGGCAGCTCTTGAATCTCTTTAGGTTGCTCTTCGTCCCAGATGTGGCGCTTTCGCTTGGTTAGATACCATCGGACCTCCTTGGAACTTTTCAAGAGCCCATAGAGCAAAGCAATGCCGCTTGGGAAGGACGAGCGGCTTCAGTTCTTACACAAGCTGTATTTTGTACGCTTTCAATTTGCTGCAAACGGCGCCGAATCGACTCTCCACGGTCTTTGTGTACACTCCCTGGTACAGCCGCTATATTTTCTTCACTGCGTAATGGACGTGATCTATCAGTCGAATATTATCCAATAATGATTGCTGGGTCTCAAGACGGGTGATCGTGTGACGAATAGTACGCTCAATATGCCAATCATGCCGACCATAAGTTGAGCGAAGCGCGCGAAACACATTCTATACAGAAAGTGAATTTTCGTAATAAAGTTGAACGATTTGTAAACGTTGCTCAAGCGTAAGCCATTCCGTGATGAAATGCCAAGCAATACTGAACAAAGATAACATGACAGCTTGACACGGCTCACAAGTGATCTTTAAAAAAAATGCTTTTGAAAAAAGTTCTCCTACTTAGATTACCCGTTATAAACATAAATTATTTAGCTAAAATGATTTAAAAGTTATAAAATAACACCGGTATTCAGTAGTTTAATACGCTCTCATCTCAAAAACACATAGAGATTATTTTACTTAAAGAAATTTTAAAACTATAAGTGTTCATTGAAATGAACGAAATCAGTTTATTATAATAAAAATTAACAAAGAACTTACTCACTGATAATGTGTAAAACTTAGGTTTTACCAGAATCAATTGTGTAATAAAAAACATTAAAAAGTGAAATAATTACCAATCGATTAATATACCGTATGAAATTTATGTGTATACATGCAAATAAAAGGTTTTCCAATAAGAGGTGTTTTTTTATTTAGCCTGATATTCGGGTAGATGACACTTTTGACATATGACGAATAAAAACTACGCCAGAAATAAAAATGGGCCCAGCCACGCATCAACACTGCATTGGCATTATTAAATTAAAGAATAAAACACGTGCACGTCGCTCAAGAACATTGAGAATATTGCTGCTGCAGTCGGAAATATTGTAGAAAATCCAAGTTTTGTCCATTTCTCGTGAATGAAAATTATCCGGAATTTCATCGAATCGCATTCGCATCTGAGCCTCGGAAAACCCTAGATTTATTTTTGGAAAGCCTCTCGATCCTCAAGGTGTCACAGTTTGGACCTCCTTCTTCTTCTTTATTGGCGTTGGCACCGCTTACGCGGTTATAGCCGAATCAATTACAGCGCGCCATTCATCTCTTCTTTTCGCTGTTTGGCGCCAGTTGGAAATGCCAAGTGCACCCAGGTCACTCTCCACTTGATCTTTCCAACGGAGTGGAGGTCTTCCTCTTCCTCTGCTTCCACCAGCGGATACTGCATCAAATACTTTCAAAGCTGGAGTGTTTTCATCCATTCGGACGACATGGCCTAGCCAGCGTAGCCGCTGTCTCTTCATTCGCTGAACTATGTCAATATCGTCGTATAGCGCGTACAGCTCATCGTTCCATCGTCTGCGGTATTCGCCGTTGTCAATGCGCAAAGGACCATAAATCGTTCGCAGAACTTTCCTCTCGAAGACTCCTAGAGCCGACTCATCAGATATTGATAACGTCCACGCTTCTGCGCCATATAGTAGGACCGGTATAATGAGCGACTTGTAGAGCTTGGTTTTCGTGCGTCGAGAGAGGACTTTACTTTTCAATTGCCTACTCAGCCCAAAGTAGCACCTGTTGGCAAGAGTGATTCTGCGTTGGATTTCCAGGCTGACATTGTTGTTGGTATTAATGCTGGTTCCTAGATAGACGAAATTATCTACGACCTCGAAGTTATGGCTGTCAACAGTGACGTGGGAGCCGAGTCGCGAATGCGATGACTGTTTGTTTGATGACAGGAGATATTTCGTCTTGCCCTCATTCACTACCAGACCCATTCTTTATCAAGTCTGGAGAAAGCAGAGCTCACGGCGCGGTTGTTGAGGCCAATAATGTCGATATCATCGGCGTACGCCAGCAGTTGTACACTCTTATAGAAGATTGTACCTTCTCTATTTAGCTCTGCAGCTCGTATTATTTTCTCCAGCATTAAATTAAAAAAGTCACACGATAAGGAATCACCCTGTCTGAAACCTCGTTTGGTATCGAACGGCTCGGAGAGGTCCTTCCCGATCCTGACGGAGCTTTTAGTGTTGCTTAATGTCAGTTTACTTAGCCGTATAAGCTTTGCGGGGATTCCAAATTCAGACATAGCGGCATAAAGGCAGCTCCTATTCGTGCTATCGAAGGCGAAAAGGTGGTGGGTGTTGATTCTCTTTTCACGTGTCTTTTCCAAGATTTGGCGCATGGTGAATATCTGGTCAATGCTTGACTTTCCAGGTCTAAAGCCACACTGATAAGGTCCAATCAGTTTGTTGACGGTGGGCTTTAGCCTTTCACACAATACGCTTGATAGGACCTTATATGCGATATTAAGAAGGCTTATTCCACGGTAATTGGCGCAGACTGTGGGATCGCCTTTTTTGTGGATCGGGCAGAGCACACTTAAATTCCAATTGTCGGGCTTGCTTTCATCCGACCATATTTTGCAAAGAAGCTGATGCATGCACCTGATCAGTTCTTCGCCGCCGCATTTGAATAGCTCGGCCGGTAATCCATCGGCCCCTGCCGCTTTGTTGTTTTTTAAGCGGACGTTTGCTATTCGCACTTCTTCATAGTCGGGTAATGGAACAACTTTTCCATCGTCATCAATTGGAGTTTCGGGTTCACCATCTCCGCGTGTTTCCTGTTCACTGCCATTCAGCAGGCTGGAGAAGTGCTCCCTCCATAAATCGAGTATACTCTTGGCATCTGTCACTAGCTCACCTCCCTGGGTCCTACAAGAGTTTGCTCCGGTCTTGAAACCTTCTGTAAGTCGCCGTATCTTTTCATAGAATTTTCGAGCGTTACCCTTGTCGGCCAGCTTTTCAAGCTCCTCATACTCGCGCATCTCGGCCTCTTTCTTTTTTTGTCTGCAGACGCGCCTTGCTTCCCTCTTCAGTTCTCGGTATCTGTCCAACCCCGCACGTGTTGTGGTCGATCGCAAGGTTGCGAGGTAGGCAATCCGTTTTCTCTCCACTGCGACACGGCAGTCCTCATCGTACGAGCTGTTTTTGCGACCTTTCCGAAATCCAATGGTTTCGTTTGCAGCTGTACGCAGGGAGTTTGCGATGCCGTCCCACAGTTCCCTTATACCGGGTTGCTGATGAGTGCTCTCAGAGAGCAGGTGTGCATGTCGAGTAGAAAACCGCTCGGCAGTCTGTTGTGATTGCAGCTTTTCAACGTCGAACCTTCCTTGTGTTTGTTGATGGGCGTTCTTCGATACACAGAGGCGCGTGCGTATCTTCGCTGCGACAAGATAGTGATCCGAGTCAATGTTGGGACCTCGGAACGTACGCACATCTAAAACACTGGATACGTGTCTTCCGTCTATCACAGCCAAGTAGCTTGGTGAATTTTTTTGTGCTGGAATCTAGTGCTACAGACAACCATATTTCGGGCCCCGGCGAAGTCGATCAGCCTCAGCCCATTTGGAGATGTCTCTTCCTGGATGCTGAATTTTCCGACAGCCGTACCAAAGATACCTTCTTTGCCCACCCTAGCGTTGAAGTCGCCAAGCACAATTTTGACGTCGTGGCGGGGGTAGCGCTCATAAGTGTTTTCGAGGCGCTCGTAAAAGGCGTCTTTGGTCAAGTCATCCTTCTCTTCCGTCGGGGCGTGAGCGCAAATTAGGGTGGTGTTGAAAATTTTGTCTTAATGCGAATTGTGGCTAGACGTTCATCCACCGGAGTGAATGCCTGTACTCGGCGACGGAGTCTCTCTCCCACCACGAATCCGACACCAAATTTGCGCTCCTGTATATGGCCGCTGTAGTAAATTTCACAAGGACCCACCTTCTTCCGTCCTTGTCCCGTCCATCGCAATTCTTGGACGGCAGTGATGTCAGCCTTTAACTTTATGAGGACATCAACCAGCTGGGCAGCGGCACCTTCCCAATTAAGGGACCGGACATTCCAGGTGCATGCCCTAAAATCGTAATCCTTAAAACATTTGCGGGGGTCGTCATCAAAGGGGGGGTCTTTCATCCGAGGCTTTAATTGGTTTTTCATTGGGTTGTTTTTTTACGCACAACCGCATGGGATTCGCCTTCTCACTTTAGCACGCCTCCAAGCGGATGTTCGTTGGCTACCCAGGGGATACGTGGTCTAAGACCGGACGTCGTGAGCTGCTTGAACCATATGCACAAGAATCGTTTCTGGCCACTCCCAGGTGAATGGCAGTCAAAAACCTTCCTCACTTGCGTGAACTTTTACACATGGCCCCATCCCCCAAGTTTGGACCTTACTTATTCGAAAATGAAGCTGGAGCAGCAGTTGCGATGGATAATTAATGATTTTTTATGGCCGGAATTGGATGGTAAGGATCTGGACAAAATTTACTTCCAACAAGACGTTGCTACGTGCCACACAAGCAACGAAACCATCAATCTTTTAAAGGAAAAGTTACCGGACCATTTTATCTTCCAAAGAGGTGATCACATTTGACCACCGAGATCTTGTGATTTTATATCTTGCGACTTCTTCCTTTGAGGTCACGTGAAAGATAAGTTCTACGCTACAAGACTTCAAAGATGGAATATATCGGTTTGGCGATGGAAAATTTCATAAAAAGAATACGGTCCTGTTAACGTAGCCGTGGCTGATATTGTTTATGTCAATATTAATCGCATATCTTCCTCTTAACATTGAAATTTAATTTATCTCAAGAAATGTAATATTTCTTCGAATATCAAAATAACACCTCTTATTGGAAAACAAATTAGCGATAGTACCGCAGTTTGTATGTATTTGAGACTATAAACTGCTTACTGTATATCGACATAAAACTACTTTTTTGGATCAAAATGTCAGGCAAATCGAAACATACTCGTAAGTACAATTTATTCGAATATATTAGTCCCAGCTCAACAAACGGAAATACACGTTATTTACATATTAATCTAGGCCAAGAGCTATTTATTCGTTTACTAAAATTTATAGCTTACCTGACTTCACAGAACCGTACCGGTTGACCAATTGAATAAATAGCGGGTATCATACAGGTTGCTTTCGGTAATCTGTAGCCCGCGAGAGTTAATTGTCATCACAATTTCAAAATAATTATTGGTTTCCACAAGCACTTGTATGCATATTTTATAGATTTAAAAATCTAATTGTTTACATTTGGAACACTTACTACTTACTATTCATACTCATACATGTGGTTTTGATGCTTATAGCTGTGCTTATTGGTGATAAAGAATTTTTGCTGTACATTGGTTTGTTTGTTATTGACGTTTATTGTTTATATTTTGTTTGTTTGTTATTGATAAAGAAGCTTTGATTCAGGATTACTTCGGTAAGTTTTAGTACGTGACTGAAATAAAAAATACGTTATTTAACTATCCCCTCTTGTAAAAATTAAATATCTTAATTTCAAAACATCTAGACTGGTAGTCGGCGTAGTTCTGTTTAGTATTTTTCCTAGGAATTACTGGGGTTGGAGAATTTCTTGTACGGTATATGCATGTATACTTTTACACAAGAATATATAGTTAAAATTGAGGTTACGATTCTTCTTTACTGGCGCAGACACCGCTTATGCGATTATAGCCGATTAATAACATCGCGTCAGTCATTTCTTTGTTTAGGTGTTTGGCGGCAATTGGAAATACCAAGTTCAGCCAGAAGAAGTCTGAGGAAGAGACTTCTACCATTTTTCTAAGTTGTATGACAAAAATATTCAACCGATGCTAAGCTTTGGGTGGTTTGGTGATGGACAAGGTTTGTAATATTTTATAATAACCTTAATGACGAATCTACTGTCCAACGTTTCAAGATCTGTTTACTTTTGAAGGATTGGGCGTTGTTCGCTCTTTCAGGGGATGTTGTGAATCTTGGTGAATCGTATTATCCGCTATATCAGGATCTATAGTTTCGTACTTTCTTAATAATTTATTCACTTTTTTCAAATAAGTTTTTCTTTCTCTTTCTTTATTGGCGTTGGCACCGCTTACGCGATTGTAGCCTAATCAATATTAGCGCGTCATTCCTCTCTTCTTTTCGCTGTTTGGTGCCAGTCGGAAATACCAAGTGAAGCCAGCTCACTCTCCACCAGATCCTTCCAAAGGAGTGTATATTTATGTGTTTAAATTAGAAGAAGAAATTCGTATCTTTCTACAACAAGCACATTATGAAAGCGCCAAATATTTTAATGAATATTTCTGCGATATATTTGAGAAACTGAAAAATTTGAATCTGTCTTTGCTAGAAAAAAACACATTTCGAAACTCTTGGAGAGGATTACTACGTTTAGAAGGAAGCTGCAGTTATGGATAAAAAAATTAATAAAGAGGGCGATCAATATTGCTTTCCACAATTGTATAAATAGGCGGCTTCAAATGAAGAAGTCTTCCCTAAAGATCTGATGGTTCCATTCTCGGCACACCTATTGAAGCTCGCCGAATGGTTTTCGAAGTACTTTGCGGATGGTGATGTCAAAAAATTTGCGTGGATAAAAGATCCTTTCAACGCACAAGCTCCACCAAGATTCTCAGCACAAGATGAAGAGAATCTTATTGAACTATCTCGCGACAGCAGTATGTTCACTAGATCTCATTTGGTAGAGTTTTGAATATCAATTGAAAATTAATATCCAAATTTAACTGAAAAAAACTTTACAAATTTTCATTCCGTTTTTAACTTTATATATATGTGAATCCTGACCGGATTATCAGCTGTAATTGTAATCAAGAGCAAATATAGCTCAAGAATCAATGTGGAGCAAGAAATGAGAGTAGCAGTGTCGAGTCATATTCCCCGCTTTGAAAAACTGTGCAGAGATCACCTAATATTAATTCAACTAACTATCGTATGTTATTTTTGAATTTAAGCCTTTCTTGCTGTCTGTTTCAATTCATTTAGAATAAAGAAACTCAATTTCGTAGTGTAGATGGCTTAATGTTCCTCTATTATTATTATATATATAATTGGCGCTTTGTAACCGCCGAAGCGGTTTTCGGCCGAGCTCCTCCTTTTCAAATAGCTAGATAGGGTGTATCTAAACTATTTATGAGAACACTCTTTATTGTAAGAAGAAAAAGTTTTGTGGCTCTTCAAAAGCATTGAAATTTTGACAATAGTAATTTTTGACTCAAAATGTTTCCGATCCCAGCACCAAGACGATCAACTCAACCTGTTGGACTTCTCCAAATTCTGCATAATGTGGTTCCAAAGGGACTTCTTATCTGGACGAGGTCCGACAAATTTATATCTTCGATTTCACTAGTTTGTTGGGCCTTTATTTGAATATAAGAGTTTCGTATATGGTTTGCACGAGTTAGGTTCTACTACTAAGTACAATACTTTTCGAGTTTAGCAAACATCTTTTTCAAGTAGCTTTATTTATAAATAGGGTGTGTGTCTGGGCTGATCTGGACTGCAGTGCGCTGTTGCCTCCACATACCCACGTAGTAGTGGAATAGGCTTGCATATGCGATGCGAGTGTGGATATTTAAATTTCTGCATTCGCATAGAGAAAAATGTATTAAATTGACAATTCAGTGGCTACTCCGCAATGAAGTTGATAAGTCAGTGGTTGAAAATTTATATAAACATGAGTATAAAACGGGTCTGAAGAATGGCGGTCCATCAGAAGTGGTGTGACGGGCATTGTGGCTCGTTGCAACGATTTTTTGATGCGCTCAAAAGGAATAAACAAGCAACTAGAATAAACAGTATAACCGTTAAGTTGCACCGCCGAGCAGAAAGTGTATGCTGCACGACAGCGATTGAGAAAAGATGGTGTTGCACGCATTTGTACAGCAAAAACTCAACTTGCAACGATATATGGTATATACTCGTAGTGGGGAGCGTGGCCTTTGCTTTAACATAAGCGGCGATAAGCGATTAAATGTCAATGTATTCGACTGGTATTAATACAACAATATAACATCAGCCCAATGTCAGCAATATAGCAAACCCACCAGCGTTAGTGAACAGAAGAGAGAGCATGGACTAGCTTGCAAATCCAGAGATTCTGTTTTATATAATAACCTACCTCTTTCTTACAATTTAATGAAAATAAAGGTAGGCATGTTTCTTTTAGTTAGTCTATATGGCGCACTCCTCCAATTTTAATAGGCATAAAATATATTTCACAGAACCACCCGAAAGAGCTTTAATCATTTGGTATACTGCAATGGAAATTTGTGATGTGGACGTAAAGGTATCGTGGAACATATGATGTTTTATTCGGTTAATGGCCAGGGGCTAAAAATACTGCCTGTTTTTCATCTTCTGTTTCAACTCCGAACTCAACACTTGCTACCTAACCTAATTTTGGTAGGTAATAAAGTATTCGTAAAAGAAGCTCAGTCAACATACCCACAAACATTTCAAGTTCGCTTTTATCTCATAGAAATTAAGTGATCCGCCCTGTGTATGCCCCATAAAAATTTAGGGGTCCACCCCGTTTAGTTTATTTTTTTCAGTCATGTTATACAATATGATTAGTTCGTGCCCTGTTAACCTTTTGCATGTTATTGGGTCTTTAAGGATGACTTGTATAACCTTTACTGAGCTGATATAACCGTTAACAAATATGCGAATACCATATTTAAAATAATATTTTAATGTGCTAAATAATTAAAAAAAACTATGTCTTCCATCAAAGATTGCATCTTAAGTTGATTCTTCACTTTCTCCTTAAAGAACAAAGGGGATTCATTCGTCCGTGGTGACTGACTTTACGTTAAACTTCTTTCAATGGTGACACCAGGCAAAGGTACCTTCCAAGTTGGAACACTTACCACGATACTCATTTCGGTGTCTTCAGAAGACGAACTGAATCTGGCAAATATGGTGTTTAGCATTTCGTTGATGGCCTAACTCACGATACACATTAACGCAATTTATAGGAAACGTACCATTATTTTTAACTAAATATATTTATTAACCAAATATTCTTCCTTAAATATTTCCCAAGTAAGCTTTTTTTATATTTTGACTACTAATAGCAATGTTGAATAGTAATTTCAAATTATTATTCTGTTGAAAATATAATATTTCAGCTGGTTTTTTTTGCAGGTCGGGTGCCAAAGTGCACGTAGCATGTACCCCATGTTAATATGTGTAGGCGGGAATGTACGAGTATGTGTTGCAGGACATGCACGGGAGAACAAGTTCGCGGTAGTTGTCCATTGTATCTGTTTTCGCCGCATTTCTTCACTGAAGCTTTTGCAGTGTTCTCCTATGATGTAATTACAATTCCAATGTAATGTACATATGTCCATATACTTTGCGATCTCAATAACGATGTTGCGTCAGTGAAAATGGACAATGGGTTACTGTGGTGGACAATAGACACTATGAGACACTCTTTATAGGTCATAAAATAATATAGACAACACGAGTGCGCCGCCAAAAACTCTCAGGAACAGAGGCTAGAGTGAAAACTAGAATTTAAGGGATTTGAAAGTTACCAAATTTCTTCTTAATGCGTAGTTCACTTAGGATTTTCAATACATATTTCATGGCGAATTCTCTTTTAAAGTTTGCAGTATATGTATCGAAAGAATGACATCACTAAGCTAATAGGAGTTTCGAGAGGCTATTGGCTGAGAGAACAACTATGCAAAAATACTGGGATCTCTTTATAGGCAACTTTAAAATAGCTGTAAAACTGAGAATAAGGAAAGCATCACTGCTCTGGACAATATTATGTTTCGAGACTTTTTTATTGATGAGAAATGAAGTTGTTGGATACTGAAGTCTTGTGGTATCACAACTCCTCCATTCTGGTCTAAGTAAAATCGATGTCCTTCGTCATCTAGAGAGCTTTGAACAGCTTTTGATTGACTCGAGTGAATCTCATCTAGCTCAATTTCGTCCTTTATATGCTCTCCTCTTTCGCATACTATTTTTTTCAACTTCTGGACATCCAGAGCCATTCTGATTTTAGGATTTTCTGTACAACAATTGTTTTCTGACTGAAAGTAATGTTTATTCCTCAGATGCAACTGATTATTTGGATGTTATGTTTCATTATGGGTTAAGGCCATCAGCCAACATTACCCCTATAATTCATATGCGCGCCAACCAACACAAGCGTTCATGATTGGACGCATATTAACTCATGCCTTTTTGACAAGGCTGCCAACTTCAATGTGTTCGTGCGTGCGTACACATCGCGTTGCGCTCTATATGCATTTGATGCGTGTATATGTGAATAATTGGGCATGCATCAAAATGTATTCAATTTCTAATTATAGACACATATGTATTATAAGTTCGTGTTCGTGTGCGATGTGTGTACTGTGTATACTCTTGTACATAAGAAAATACATGCATTTGTATATGTACAGTACATACAATTGTATTAATCTACATATTATATTATTATTAAAATGATTATATACTATGCTCATTCTAATTTATGTGCAAGTATATAACTTTGCGCATATTATGCATATACTAGGTATGCAAAATATATTGTATATTTATTCATATGGCGGCCGTAGCTATCGATCGGCTAGCAGTGGATTCTACGAGCCAGCAGGTCACCCTGGTCAAAAAACCCCGTCCACCATGAAACATAGCAGCCGCCCTCAGTAAACAATCTTAAATCCTCCCTCCGAGTGTATTTCCTTTCATTATAATCCGTCAGCCATTTAGAGATGGCTTTTAAATTGAAAGTCCCTCCATTTGTTAAAAAACTATCAAGACGCACAACGAAAATGTATTGTATATACGCGTACAAATATGTGTATAAATACCCAACGCGGATTGACAATTTGTCTTCCCTTCGCTAAGTTTTCGGTGAACAACATCGTTAGGAAACTTGCCATATTTCAATGAAATAAAAATAACAATTTAGGTAAGGTCAAAAAGATATTTATTATATTAAGTGCATTAAGAAATGTCTTTTCTTCATAATCCAAGTTTAAAGATCGCGCCTTAACAAACCGAGACTAAGTTTTTAATTATATACAAATTTTTTTTTACATAATCCGTGTTTTGATACTAAAAAAAATCAAACCGTCAAAAAAATATAAATAGCACAATAGCTATGTCCTTTACACCCATTTAGAGAAATATTTTGGACATTTATGGATATAATAAATGGCTAAAAATTTGTTTAGGTAGTTTGATCCTCAACTTCTTGAACTCCTAAATTTTTTTTTTTACAAGTTCCAATTGTCATTACCATTTTTTCAATTATATAATAAAGTTTAAAAATTTTGATCAATTGTGAAATATCCTGAGTTCTATCGAATATGATCGAGTAGAACCTGGACAGAAATTACGTCTTTATTATTTTTGGACTACTTATCTGTCTTTGGTTTAAATACTTATCAATTCTTGCAAAATCGGATATCCTTTCATCAAGTGTTCCATGTAGCTGCCACTGTTGATACGTAAGGAAAGAATCCAGATGAATGTTCAATATATCATGTCTTTCTATGGTATCTATAATATGTCCTTGTAGCACATTCATTCATTCAAACATTTTGTATTTTTTTAGATGTCCGATTTAGAAATATCAAGCATGGTTTACAATACGCCTTCTGAATATAAGGAATAAGATAGCCATCTTAAAAAAATATCTTTTGTCGCTATCTTTTATCCTTCACAAATTCCGTTTTCAATCACGAGCCTTTTCACTGGATGAGTGAGCTCTTTAAAATTACCCTTATGCTAAAATATAGTTTTTTTTTTGATTTTACCTAAAATTTTGTTGTAGTTGTTCTGAATCTGGACTTTTGGAGCATTTTAGGAAACTTTTTTCAGTCTCCCTATTTCCCTTCCACTTTTCGCTCCCCCTTAAATATTTTATGGAACTAGACATTTCAATATTTGACTTTCAGAATCACTTTACTTTTCCACCATTGTCAGGTACAATTAAACAACAAATACGCGAAATCAAAAATATTACAACGAGGGCGTGGCAGTGTTGTCAACTTCGCGGCACAACCCAGTGAGCAAGACAACTGAGGCTAAAGCATGAATGACGGGATACCTATAGGCACACTACAAGGCACATGGGACATGACTCCTTGGTTTTTTTAAAGTCAACTGTACTTTCTTTGAAATATTTTATTGAAAGCTTCTTTCGCACAAGTGATAAGCTAAGCAAAATTGTCCAGCATCGACGTTCCACGGTGACTCCCTTTTTAATGATTTACCACAAATTAAATTAAACACATTTATACGTAAAAAAATGAATTTCAGCCTTAGAGGAGAGACCCCCCTTTCGATGGCGACCACCGCATATGTTTTAATTATTACGATTTGAGGGCATGCACCTGGAATGTCCGGTCCCTTAATTGGGAAGGTGCCGTTGCCCAGTTGGTTGATGTCCTCATAAAGTTAAAGGCTGACATCACTGCCGTCCAAGAATTGCGATGGACGGGACAAGGACGGAAGAAGGTGGGTCCTTGTGAAATTTACTACAGCGGCCGTATAAAGGAGCGCAAATTTGGTGTCGTATTCGTGGTGAGAGAGACACTCTATCACCGAGTGCTCCGGTGGATGAACGTCTCGCCACAATCCGCATGAAACGAAATTTTTCAACACCACTCTAATTTGCTCCCAAGTCCCGACGGAAGAGAAGGACGTGACCTAAGATACCTTTTACGAGCGGCTCGAACGCACTTATGAGCGCGAGGAAGACATGTATCCAGTGTTTTAGACGTGCGTACATTCTGAGGTCCTAACATCGACTCGGATCATTATCTTGTCGCAGCGAAGATACGCACCGCGCCTATGTGTGTCGAAGAATGTCCGTCAACAAACACAAGAAAGGTTCGACGTTGAAAAGCGGCAATCACAAAAAACTGCAGAGCGGTGATCTACTCGACTTGCGCACCTGCTCTCTGAGAGAACTCATCAGCAACCCGGTATAAAAGAACTGTGGGACGGCATTTCAAACTCCCTACGTACAGCTGCAAACGAAACTATTGGATTTCGGAAAGGTCGCAAAAACAGCTGGAACGATGAGAAATGTCGTGTCGCGGTGGAGAGAAAACAGGCTGCCTACCTCGCAATCTTGCGATCGACCACAACACGTGCGGGGTGGGATAGATACCGAGATCTGATCAGGGAAGCAAGATGCTTTTACAGGGAAGAAAGAATGAGGCCAAAATGCTTGAGTGTGAAGAGCTTAAGAAGCTCCCCGACAAGGGTAATGCTCGAAGCAAACTCTGAGCTAGTGACAGATGCCAAGAGTATACTGGATTTATGCAGGGAACACTTCTCCAGCCTGCTGAATGGCAGTGAACAGGAAACACGCGGAGATGGTGAGCCCGAAACTCCGATTGATGACGATGAAAAAATTGTTCCGTTACCCGACTATGAAGATGTCCGAATAGCAATCGTCCGCCTAAAAAACAACAAAACGGCGGTGAAGAACTGATCAGGTGCACGCATCAGCTTCTTTGCAAAGTATGGTCTGATGAAAGCATGTCCAACGAATGGAACCTAAGTGTACTCTGCCCAATCCACAAAAAAGGCGATTCCACAGTCCGCGACAATTAACGTGGAATAGGCATCGCATATATCAAGCGTATTGTGTGAAAGACTGAAGCCCACCGTCACCTTACCAGTGTGGCTTTAGACCTGGTAAGTCAACCATTGACCAGATATTCACCATGCGGCAAATCTTGGAAAAGACCCATGAAAACAAAATCGCCACACGCCACCTTTACGTTGATTTCAAAGCAGCCCTCGATAGCACGAAATGCTGCCTCTATGCCGCTATGTCTTAATTTGGTATCCCCGCAAAACTTACACGGCTGTGTTAACTGACCTTAAGCCTCTTCGAGCCGTATGATACCAAACGAGATTTCAGACAAGGGGACTCTTTTGCGTGTGACTTCTTTTATTACTGTTGGAGAAAATAATACGAACTGCAGAGCTGAATAGAGAAGGTACAATCTTCTATAAGAGTGTACAGCTGCTGGCGTACGCCGATGATATCGACATTATTGGTTTCAACAACCGCGCCAAGAGTTCTCCTTTCTCCAGACTTGAAGCGAATCGAATGGGTCTGGCAGTGAATGAGGGCAAGACGAAATATCTGGTGTCATCAAACAAACAGTCATCGCATTCGCGCCTCGGCTCCCACGTCACTGTTGACAGTCATAACTTCCAGGTCGTAGATAATTTCGTCTATCTAGGGACCAGCATTAACACCAAAAATAATGTCAACCTGGAAATCCACCGCAGAATCAATCTTGCCAACAGGTGCTATTTTGGACTAAGTAGGCAATTGAAAAGTAAAGTCCTCTCTCGGCGAACGAAAACCAAGCTCTACAAGTCGCTCATCATACCGGTCCTACTATATGGCGCAGAAGCGTGGACGCTGTCAACATCGGATGAGTCGGCTCTAGGAGTCTTCCAGAGAAAAGTTTTGCGAGCGATTTATAGTCCTTTGCGGATTGACAACGGCGAATACCGCAGACGATGGAACGATGAGCTGTACGAGCTATACGATGACATTGATATATTTCAGCGAATGAGGAGGCAGTGGCTACGCTGGCTTGGTCATGTCGTCCGAATGGATGAAAGCACTTCCACCCGCTGGTGGAAGCAGAGGAAGAGAAGTCGACTTTGACGTGGTTTTTTGGGTTTCGGCTCATTTGGAAGGCGCCATTCAGATGATTGCTGGGCTGTTTAAACGTCGTATTCATAGACCCAAGTCTCGTCACCAGTTATGATGTGCTTGATGTCCGTATAACTCATTGTGGGAAAATTCAACAACTTTGAAACAAGTCGAGCAGACACACGTCTCATGACCAAAACATCGTGAATAATGCTATGAGCGGATCCATTTGATATGTTGAGCTCACTAGCTATCTCTCCTTCAGTCACACGATGATTTTCCAACACAATTTTCTTTACTTTTTCGACGTGTTCTTCGTTTATTGACGTTGCTGGACGACGATCATGGGGCAAGTTCTCCAGCGATGTACGGCCGTCCTTGAACGACTTATACCAATCAAAAATACGTGCACGTGATAGGCAAGACTCCATATATGCCTTCTGCAACATTTGCATTGCGTCCGTTGCACTTATTCCATTGGAATAACAAAATTTCAAACAAACTCTTTGCTCAACGTTAATTTCCATAGTAAAATTCGAAAAACACACTCGAGGTTGACTTGTTTATAGTGCCGTAAAAAAAAACTATGTGACAGATCGCGCTCAAATTTGACATGTAAACATATAACAGTCCTGCCAACCTAAGCTTAGTATGGCCATATGTCTTGTCCTTGTCGAGTTATGGATAAAGTCTAGGTTTATATTTGAGCAGAAGGTATATTTATATGCGATGTACATATGAATGAAAGTATTCTAATTAATATAGCAAAAAATGATACAAAATCACCCGCAAAAAACAAATTGCACATCGAACATACCTATGCACGCGCTTGTATCCAAATCATACTAATCTTTGTCAATCTGTCAGCGATCCCTGATAGTGTTATTTATATTTCGAGTAAATCGAACTTGCTAACTGGCTTCTGACTCTTTTCCAGGAATCTAAAGTATTACCCTTAATTAATATGCCTATCCAAATAAAACCTTAAAAATAGAATTTCGAGAAAAAAACTATAAATACGATTTTTTAAATAGGTCAGCCTCTGGTCAAGATTTCGCAGAGAAGAGTATTTCTGTGCTAAAAGCACCTATGTACCGATAAATACGATGGGTCTCTGGTCAAGATCGCGGACAGAAGAGTAATATTCTTGCTAATCTAAGTAAAAAGCAACCGTTGTAACGAATTTCAAGTAAATGGAACCATACATTAGACTTTTTTCGAATAAATCAATTTCTGTTCTACTTCCCAGACCGAAGAGAAGTCCTCCCGTTAATATAAGAATTTATTGGGAAAAGAAACTCACCCGTGGCTCAACAAAAATTACTGATTCATAGATGGAAGATGAACTAGTTAGTGCAAAATTGCATACTAGTTGGATTCTAGTTAACAACTAGTATTTTCCCATGCAGGGAATATAAATACCATACATCCATATACAATGTGGCTGCCGAAAAGTTCGAAGACGTTTTGTATCCTGATCCGGTTTGGATTTTCGGTACCAATATATTTAACATTTGGGTTTTGAATTTTCGTATGAAAATGTAAACCGATTAAAACGTGTTCTGGATAAATATTTAAATATAATTTAATTTATATTGAAGAAGTTTCAGATTTCTTGCAAACTCCTCACATACGTTTCATTTCATTTTCAAAATTGGTGCGGAGTTCTCATAAATTTCTTGGAATATAAATTACACAGGCACACAAAAAAGAAAAGTGTTTTACAAACCAAAGATACGTTTTTCCACCAGCTGTTCTTAGAAATAAAAGAATTTCAATTAATTCGAACCATAAATCCGATTGTTTCACGAAGATCCATCTTTGGTCCACTTCCCAGAAGAAAAATTAGTGTTCATGATTATCGAAATAAAACACTTCTTCATACCAACATCCAGATTTCACCGTACAAAGTTTCAAACGAAAGGCAATCGATTTTTATTACATAAATATAGGTAATGGGAACTTCATACACGGTGCGACGTTAACATCTTGCACCTGTAGATTTATGGTTTATCTGCTTAAAGAGGTATACCAGAGCCGCAGCTGCATAAGAAAAAAAGTCCGCCACATTGAAATCCTGCCCCAATGAAAAATTACAAGAAAGCGTCTCGTATGAGAAACTCCCTTTTGATGAATTTTGAAGGAACACGATTTAAGGAAATGCACCTAGATTGTCGGGCCACTTGATTGGGAAGGTGTTGCTACCCATCTGGTTAATGTCCTTGTAATACTAAAGGCTGATATCACCATCATCCATAATGATGTTGGATTTGAGGTGGGGGAGAAAGTCTCCATAGCCGAGTGTGAACATTCACCCAGG
Source organism: Ceratitis rosa (assembly GCA_037013455.1). Lineage (NCBI taxonomy): Eukaryota > Metazoa > Arthropoda > Insecta > Diptera > Tephritidae > Ceratitis > Ceratitis rosa. Next base: position 905,436 of record JAWMAG010000108.1, on the reverse strand, counting down.
TGGACGTCTCGCCAAAATACGCATTAAAGTTTTTCGATATATTTTTGATTTGCGGTATGTGACAAAGATGATTTCTATGAGCGCCTATGAGTGCTTCTCCCCCACGAAATCAAAACCGTGGTTAGTGATTTTAACGCGGTGGGAAAATAAAATATTTTCGGCACAGAAGTCGAAAAAATCAGCCTCCATGATGAAAAATCCCCAAACGGGCTACAGAAATAGAATATAATGTGAAAGATAAGGGACGCACATGCAATGGCTGAGTTTGAAAACTGGCCGATATGAGTATGAAAAGATGCGGCGACTTACGAAACTTTTAACCAAGGTGTTTATCGGAAAGGAGCACTTTTCCAGACTGCTAAACGGCTCTGCTCAATCCATAAAAAGGAGCCACACAGTCTGCACCAATTACCGTGAGATACGTCTAATCAATATCGCAATTAGGGTCTTATCAAGCGTAGAGTGTGAAAGATTAAAATCCACAATCAAAAAATTTATTGGAGGTTGCCAGTGTGGCTTTAGACCTGGTAAACCTACAAATTACCAAATATTAACTATGCGTTAAATCTAAAACTTTCCCTCAATTTCCACAAATAATATTTTAAGGTCAAAATTTGCCCAATAGGTCCAGCCGTTCTCGAGTTTTAGTGAAACAAAGGAACAGCAATTCATTATAAAATATGTACGTGTATTAACTTAGATAATCTTATTTTATCATATATATAATTTGCGCTTTGTAACCTCTGAAGGGATTTTCGGTCGAGCTTCTCCTTCGATTTTTGGTTTTGCGTCGTGATGTTTTCCCAACAAATGGAGGGTCCTACAGTTTATAGTAAGCCGCCTACGAACGGCCGATGGTTTTTCATGAGTAGCCTTTATTTCATGTCAGAAATACAGTCAGAGGGGCTGACATTCCCTGTCGAGGGACGACCGTAATTAGAATATTTAACTTAATTTTAGATTTAAATTAGTTTTCTATAACTTTTGGGTGTTGGTCGTACCAGCATTTCAATCCTGGCCTTCCGAATGGTAGTATGCAATGCAAACCACTCGGCTACCGCGGTCGCCATTTGCATATGCAAATTGAAAACAATAATTTTTAATTTCTAAATTACTGTACATAACATGCCTACTCTAAAAATTAGTATGAAACGAAGTGTAAAACCTTTAATGAAGGAATCTGTTTGTGTTGTATCGTCAAAGCGATCGGAAACTCTAAAATGACTAAACGCATTATGCAGTAAAATAGTGAACTAAGAAAAGAAAGCGACTAAAGAAAACAAATAAGTAAACGAAAACCAAAACAGAAACATAAAAGTGAGATAATAGCGACTCATATATTACCAATAAACATCTATAATAAAACGTATCCAACAGTACTGTGGTTATAACAAAAAAGCAAAATAAATAAGCCATCCGACAATACAACACCACTAACACCTCATACTCCCTACCTTTAATGGGACCTAACTAAAGCATTACACCTTACAACAAACGATCCAGTAAATCTTATAATGACAAGGATAAATACCATAGAAACACTAAAAGGGGATATCTAATACAAAAAGCAATTGACAGTACATGTGGCGAAAAACAAATGTGCAAAAAATACTATGTGGCCAAATATTAATAAAAAAAACAAAGTCTGGTAAACAAGCTATCCAATTGACTTAGAAACTTACTTGCTTTATTGGCTTAGACACCGCTTACGTGGTTATAGCCGAATTTATAGCATTGCGCCATTCTTTCCGTTTTTTCGCTGCTTAGCACCGATTGGAAATACCAAGTACAGCCAGGTCCTTCTCTACCTGGTCTTTCCAACGGAATAGGGGTATTCCTCTTCCTCTGCTTCCACCGACGGGTACTGAAGCGAAAACTGGTCTCCTAATAATTTACACTTACCCACAAAAATCAATGTGGGATATTTAGAAGTACCAATCCGTCCCTACACACCCCCACCAACGCGCTGCAAAAATTGCTTGAAATACAACCATCTAGTTAGACTAAATAAAAGAATAATGTAAAGAAACCTAAAAATGTGCAAACTGTACAAATTATAATAATTCTGATCCAACCACTCTGCTTATGACAAAAAGTGCCCAATGTTCATAAAGGAGAAAGAAATTTAAGTCATCAAAACAACATCGAACGTCAACAACAAAAATGCAAAGGCAACGGCACCCATCCAATAACACCACATACGCTACAACCATAAACAATTCCATCCCAAAAATAACACACATTGTTTATGTTTATCCCTGTGCAACCATCTTAGCGACTAAGGAGATGTAGCTGGGAAGAGTGCAGTTATCCCCGCTTTAGATTTCCATCTTCCGTGTAATCTTTAAGAGACCAAAGTTCGCGGCCTGACACCCTCTTTTTATTACAGCTTTGACCGCAGCAACATATCTGCTGAGTACTCTTCCGGGTGTTACCATATATTAATTTATTGAAATGAATACCCCCCGCCGGAGTTCATGATGAATTTCGGCCCCAAATCAATCTCGAAAAGAGCCAAAGCCAAAGCCAAATTAAGATTTTATTTATTTTGTTTACGGAAAAATTTTATTTTGAATATTCTGTAGTAAAAATGTTATTTTCTCTAAAGAATAATCAAAGATACTAAAACATCTGTGATACTCTTGACAAGTCGCTAAATTTGTTAAAAAAAAGAAAAAAGAGAAAGCACAACTCTGCTCAATTTCCATTGGAGCTGTTCGGAAAGGATAAAAAGCAGTCACAGCCATAGCGCCCCACAATGCGGTGATAATGAATTGTGAAGTGTGTGAAGTGCACTTACCCAAGGGCTGCACTGACAAAGGGTAGTGCTAAAACCCAATACGCAGCCACAAGAAACAGCCAGAAGCACCGGCCATTAAGTCAGGCGCGAGCTATGTACGCCGGCACTATGTGCCACCCGGTCAAGCGTCAGAGCAAGGTAGAACCCTTTTTTTCTAATTTTAAGAACAGAGCCGGTGATGAGGGCATAAGGTGAGGAGCGAGTACTGACCGCCGGCACTAAGTGCCACACGGTAAGGCGTTAGTGCGAATTAAGCACGTAAATTTAGTATTTTAGATTCAAGAGCGCCGGCCGTAGTCCCATTAAATCAGGTGCGGGTGCTGAACGCTTGCACTAGGTGCCATACGGCAAGGCGTCAGTGCGGCTTTAGATTTTTTTCCTATTTTAAGAATAAAGTTACAAAGTCGCAAGTGCTGCTCGCCGGCAAATAGTTGCCATAAGATTAAGCGACAGTGTGGCCAAGCAACAAGGACCACACCAACGGCCCAACGATTGTGCATCAGATTGCAGCAAGGCCCACACCAACGGTCAAACGATTTTGCATCAAACAACTAGAACCAACGTTAAGGGTGAGTTTTCTTGATTTTTATACATACCTGGTAAAATTTGTATATCTTAATTACGATTTGGACTTGATAGGTACTACGAAAGTATCATAGAAACACACCCCTACGGATTATATAAGTTAGTAGCTTGGTACCGCGAAAGTACCATATTTATCCCAATATAGTAGTTTTTTACATTTTCAATATGATGTGGACTTAGCCCGAGCTAAGCTCGAAAAAGTTCTTATACCATAATCAGTTAAATTTGGTATAGCTGAAATACCCTTACCCAATACCCAAATATTTGGAATTTTCGTTGTTTTCAAAATACAAATTCACACAAATTTGAAAAAGCGTTTCAACTTCAATTTCTTTCATTTCCTCAATTTCGTGATATTAATTCAGTAAAAATTTATTTTATTTCTTCTTTGGAGGTATATTACATGTACCATTATCATGGCTACCGCTAATGAGTTTTCTCGTCATCAACAAAATTGGAGAATTTTACAACAACACGGAAAAGCGGTGTCATTATGGACACAATTATAAGAGATTTCAACTGAGACACTCGGTGATCAAAAAAAATTCTATGAATTCCACAAGTTTTACTTGAGTATCAAGTTTACAAAAACACATAGGCAGTTTCAGCGAATCATAGTTTCGCAAATCCGCTGAATCTTCTGTCACCAATTACTGTCTAAAAACTGTCACATTTGGGGTCAATTGCCATTCGTACTTTGCATCAACTTGCAACAGATACTGCGGCAACATATCCCTTGACTGCACCTATAATACCAAACCAAACATATGTATGTCATTGACATTTTATCCGGTAGTCATAACATTGCCGGTGCCACTGAATAACTTTTCCAAGTGGGCAGCGTTCTGAAAACTGCTGATTTCATACTCAAAAAACTAACAGCCAATAACTCCGTTATTCTGTAACATTGTGCCAAAGGGGATTTACTCGGTTCAAACTTTCTGAAATTCAAGAGTGTTTCCAAAACCAAAACACTCGGTATGCAATAGAACGCTCTCACAGACATACACAACTCGCCCAGATTCATCAGCGAATTTGGTTATTAAGGACAAAACTTGTAAAACTTTTTGACCATACAGAATGGCTGTCACCAATGATTCAAACAAATAGTCATTGAATGATGGGCTGAGCCTACAGTTCTTTTAAAATGTTACACTTTTACAGAAAAACTGCCGGCCTTTTGCGCCATCCAAATGTCCCGCTGAGTTATATTTGCTCTACGGCAGGATACTTAAATCCAGAAGCACCATACACATGGAAGACCTATGTATCATAACCGCACTTTTTAAATCCGAGATTGTGTTCCAAGCGTTACGAATACATGGCATCACGCGGCTGCAGCCGCAAGACTTAGCTACTAATTCTTTTTGGTGGCATGTACTGAAGTTGCTCTCTTGCCACACTGATTCCTAGCTGAACTCAAAGGACCGCAGTACGTTAAGTAGATCTAGATCGGTTTTCCTCCTTCTCTCGAGCGATTCGCGTGTCCGAATATATGCTCTAACAACGTACATTGATATTTCTTAAAGTCGTAGTTTTTCCAGCGAGAAAGATGTATTGGGAATAAAATAACAATTCAGAAAAAAGGTTCACATTCGTTTTGAATGCATCCTTGGACAAAGATAGGTTTTTTCGAGTTAATGGTAAATTGGCAAGTTCCAAGTTAAGATACAACGAATGTCACCCCTTAATCAGCGCCGCTAAATCATGGTTTTTTACATTGCAAAATACAATATTTAACTAAAGGCTTAAGCTTCGGGATATAGTAGACCATTTGAAGCATCAATCGTGCCCCTGCATGATTAAGTAGTTCGTGGATTAAATTTAAATCTGGTTGGCTAAACCTTGATTTAGCGGCGATGATTAAGGGGGCAAAAAATGCACACGCAAGTTATAGCCTCTCTACCTCCTGAGCGTTACACTTTCTCACTTCCGTTCTCCGCAACATGAGTAGATATGGCAAATTTAAGTTTTACTATTAGGTACTAACACCTCATGTTGCAGTTGTCGTATACTTTACAACAAAGGTAGTGCTCGATGTGCCATACAACTCGACTTCATTAAATTCCTGCCGATATTGTATAATACATAGTCCAAAAATATTCTCACATGGGTGGCTTATGGGAGTCAGTAGCGTAGAGTTTTAAGGGGGGAGACTCATGTAAAATTTTCAAAAAATCGATTTTTTTTTTCGATATTCTGAAAGTATACTATGTTGAGCGTGTACTGACGAGCCGGAAAAAAAAATCTCGAATATTTACAAAGTTATAGCTAATACAGTGGAACGGGCCGTACTGAACTGTACTGTGTACTGAAACTTTAAACGCGATTATCTCGAAACTACTTTTTGAAAAACTGCTCGTGTTGTAGCTCAAAAAATTATTGACCGATTTGTTTGAAATTTGATGAGGCTTTTCTCTACATTACTACCGGAAGGATAAACCTAAAACTTCAGGTATTTTTGATTGATTATTTATTTTTTTGGGGTCAAAAGGGTCAAAAAAATAGCTCAAAATCGTAATTTTTTTTAAGGCTGATTTTATATTGGATTTTATCCTTTTCTTTTTAATTTTATAGGTTTATCCTTTCCGTTTATATGTCCTGAAAAAAAAATTTTTTTTTTTGGTGTTTCAGATCAACGGTTGATGAGTGACAAATGGAGCAGTTTCGGACCTCGCGTTAGTGGCAGCCTACAAGACATCATGCTGAGCCACCATTTTGAATTAAAAAAAAAAAAAAAAATTTTTTTTGTAATCTTAAAATGTTAAATAAAGTTGTGTTAAAAGTTCTAAACAATTAAATTATTTTATCACTGTAAAAAAAAAAATATTAAAAAATGACCGATTTCGAGGCATTTACATGAGTCTCCCCCCTTAAACTTCATCTAAAAAAGCCGATGGAACTCATAAATTTACGTTTGAGGAATTCAAAACACCACTATTGTGAATTAATGCAGGGCTCAACTCGAGATCAATTTCGGCTAGGTCGCAAGACACTGCTGAACTTACTGCACTCACTCCTGGTCATTTCATCCAGGACTCGGATCCACTGAAATGTTTCGAGGGTTATCAGGAGCCATCAAGTTGTGCTTTTTCCTCTGCGCATGTGTGGCGTATTTCGGGTCACAACGACTAGCAGTAGCCAAGGCATAAGGTTTTTGTATTAATTGTATAATGCTAACGTACCCGACGTGCGAATGCAGTTCCCCAAGCAGCTATAAATCCTGCCACAAAGGGCATCACAGGCTGACGCGCCAAGGTGCACCCGGATAGTGCAAGCCCGCTACGCCCGCCACAACCGCTGCGCACTCAGTTGTGGCAAGAAGAGAGGCAGTTAGAACTGCGCGCACACATTCATCGCGCACTGATCGCTTATCCCCACTGATCATTAGGCGCTCAAAACAACGTGAGCCTTCAAATTAGAAAAGGCACAGCTACCCCAGACATCCCGAAGCCTCATCGAAGCGTGGTCCGGCACCAGCGGGGTAACCGAAGAAAGAAGGTGTGCAACATATCGCGTACCGCTATAGGCTTGCAAATACCCGCCTTCCTCAACGGCAAAGCAGGACCCTGCGTGACGGGGAGTATGTTTAAGCCAAAGTAAATTATCACTGTAACTGTCGTGCGCGTAAAATTACTCGTCTGTTTCCACTATTCCGTATATCATCATTATGCCCCAATGTCCTTTTCGACCGATTGACTGCTTAACGACGGCTGTTCGAACTGACGAAAATCTAATTTTAAGCCTACAGCCCTCGAGCGCGCACGTCAGCTTTAAACGCATATCCTGCATATATGTATCTTTTGCAATTCCCAGACTTACATCATACTTTTTTCATTTGGCGAAGGAAATTTTCATAAACCTAGCCGTTGCGACCATTTGGATGATATTGTTTCCCAATATTAATGGCAAATGTAATTTTTCTTCGAATATCAAAATAACACCTCTTATTGGGAAACCCAGTACTTAAAAAATACATTGAATTGTCAATAAATGAATGCGCTGCTAGTGCAGAAAATATTAAAAAGCCAGGTGTGTTTTATTATTGAAGTGTGGACTAATTGTGTTATTGGCCACCTTTTGCTTCCCTTCCATTCCCTTCCCTTCAGATATAAACTCTTATTTAATACGATTATTGACATCAATATGTATACATGTCAGATAAAATGATATACTCGAAATTTAGTTCTTTCCAGAATGAGGAAATTTTATAAATGCTTTCTTCATCTGCTGTGCCAAAAGTGAGGTCGGATGAATATTTCTGATCCATGTTTGCAGAAATATTTTGCAATAGCATCTGGATTTGAAATTTTTGGAAGATGTGGATTAGGAAAATTCAGACAATGAGTGATTTTTGGTTTCTAAAGACCATGAAGAATTCTCATATTAGCCTAAATTTTTCCTGAAAGAAAATTCGAAGTAATTTCCAGCAAATCATTTCTGCTCGCTGTTTTTAGCTGTTTTGAATATAGAGTTAGCACGCTTATAGGCGATGACATTTTTAGAAGTAATATAATGGTTAATAAGTAATAAAATGGTTAATTGTTGCAGTTAGTTTTTTCACCATGATATTTTATTATCTGGCTTTGGTTTCGGTTTCAAGAGAGGATAGTAACGTGTATGAAAAAGTGTAGTCCCACCAAAAACGACCTAACGCATTCACTAACATTTTTGCAAATGGATGTCAGCTGGACCCAATACTAACGCAAAAATTTAGATTCTCTAATATGTAAAAAGAAGAAAACGATATATCATTGTTGAAAATATGTTCACTTAATGTATCGCATGCGTACTCAATCATTTCTAGGTTGCTATACTGCTGTCATGAAAATATTGTGGAGTATTAGGGAGGCGGCATTACCAGGGTCGCATTGCAAACTACCACAAAGTAACCGGTGCCTCGTGAATTTCATTATGATTAACACTATTAATTTCTTTACAAAAAAAATTAATTTTATTTCTGCTAAGTTGTTGTCCTACGAATTTTATTCGAATAATAACTTCCCATAGAAAGAAATATAATATAAATAATATAATGTGGAAAAATTAATAAATTTCCAACGTTTTCCAGCTTATTTTCCGTAATAATTCCTTCACCTCAGTATTTGCATATATAAAAAAATATATGTATGTATATAAGATGTAGCATTAAATGCTAATTAAATGTTTAATTGTAATTTAGGTATTTCACAAATTAGTCGAATACAAAGACAGTATTAAAATAAAGTTTAATGTTTTAAAAAGTAATAAGCATCGGATTGTAGAACGGCTGTATCACTTCAACTTAAGCAACGATGTGGATTTTCTTAACATTTCCTTTGTTCTTTCATTCACTTCTATTTTATTCATATCTACGTTATACCTGACCGTTCCGAAAACTAGACACAGTGATCTATTTAAATTTCTTGGTTTGTCAAATATAGATTAGTATGTATTATAATGTGTAATTTCCTACAGCTTTCTCATAAATTGATTCGAATGTTAAGAATTCGTCAAATGCTGTTCAGGAAGAATGTTGAAATAAAATTTGGACAACCCTTTTATACGAGTAGTTGCTTTAAGTGTAAATACTTTTAAGATACAACTCTGTGAAATAGTAATGGCTTAAATATAACTTCACTTCTGTTTTACGTTTGTACAATAGATAATCGTCCAACAACTCGAGCGATGGGCAAAATTTTAAAGAAAATTGAAGAGGCAAAATGGGTTACGGGCCTGTGCACCATCGTTTTGCTGGTTCCACCTCAAATATCGCTACTGTAAATGTAAGTGTATTCGAAGACCCGGATATGTACATTTCTCCACGTTCTCAAGTGCCCAGACTTTCTTGCGGCACATCATGGCGTATTTTGCACACAAAAAATCAAACAGCAAATCATTCACAACGCCGAACATACGTCAATTGGTTCAATAACAAGCAGTGGAAGGCAATTTTTCAACGAAATTTTCCTCAGCGACGAGGCACATTCCGGGAATACATTAATAAGCTGTTGCATTTGGGGCTCCGAGAATCTTCAAATAATTGAAGAGAGACCTTTACGATGCAAAAAAACTCACTGCTTGGGACGCCTTTAGTCCGGAGGGGTGATTGGACCTAACGGCGAGATTGTCAATGTCAATTCGAAGCGGTTTGATCGTTCATAACCGACTTTTTCGGCCGGCTGTTGAAGAACACGACTTGGACAATATGTGGTTTCAACAAGATGGTGCCACATGCCGCTTAACACGACCGTTTCGTATAATACTATATACTCGATAATACTGTTAGTTAATGGAATCCATAATGCAACCACCGGAAAACAACTGAACAGCCTGAGACGTCCGTGCTTTATAGTCCTTATTGCGTAATATAAAAGAAGGAACAATAATATTCCGCAAACCGAGCCGAAGGAAATAACGGAATAAATAAAAATGAAGAAATAGAAGATTCCGTAAATCGAGCCGAAGTAAATAAGGACATAAAAAGAAGAAACAAGAAGATTCCGCAAATCGTACCGAAGAAAATAACGGAGCACATTAATTAATAAAAACTGAGGAACTGAATGATTCTGCAAAGTTAACTGGATGTATTATAGTAAATTATTATTTTTATTCTTTACGAAAAAAAAGATAGTATTGAGGATTATAATATAATTGATAATTACTCAATGATAAGTGAAAACGGATCACAGTTATCAAATGAAAATTACATTAGTGAATAAATAGAAGACAATAATTGTTACTAAAAACCGGATCCTTTTAGGGATAGGGACGATAAGCGTTTTGAAAATAATGATGAAGAAGTAATAAGTTATTTAATATACAAAATTATTTTATTTATTTATTTATTTATTTGAAATATAATTATAAATAATTACATTACAAGATTAAGGCAACTAGCAATGGAGGCTATCGGCCTGAGTTATGTATAAGTAAAAGGTATTATAAAGGGTACCAAATATCCTTAGGATAAAATAAAGTTGTATGTAATGTATTTGGTGCAAAAGTTTACAATTGTAAATGTATTTGTTTGCCTTTTTTCAGGTTTTTGACAATCTTTCTGTTATTAAAATATATGTTAATAGAAATAAAAATATAAACCATACTAAAGATTGGACTAATGAAATATTATCTCCACATCGTACTAAATTTATTGTAAAAGTTTACATTGACATATATATTTGTAAATAGTTTCTATATTTTCAAAGTTACATTATTTTTGTTATGAAATATGTTAAACCTAACATTACGGTATTTTGGACAAAATTCGAGAATAAGATTTATGGACAACGGACATTTGCACTCTAAGCAGATTGGGCTGGGTTCACGTCTCAGAAGTTGTTCGTGAATAATTTTTGTGTGCCCCAATCTCAGTCTAGTAAAAATTTTTAGTTGATATGTTGTTGAACTTGCAGGAAAGACTGGCTTGCAGCAATTCTGGTTTAACAGCTTATAGTTATGATTATGGGTGTGCCAGTTGGACACTGTTAATTCTCTCATGTAGGCATTTACTTGTCGAGTAATGTCTGAGTTAACAAACGATGCAAAGCTTATGGATGGCAATTTGTAGACTTCTTTCGCAACGGAATCTGCGTGCTCGTTTCCTCTTATGCCGCAATGACCTGGTATCCACATAATGTTAATTTTCGAAAAATATTTTATTAGCATGTCTCTGGAGTGTTCAACTAGTGGCTCTTTGATTCGAAGATTTTGAAGTGAATTGGTGGATGACATGCTATCAGTGCATATAACATATTTTCCTTTGTTTGCGACTGCATGCTTGATAGCAACGTTTATGGCAGTTAACTCGGCTGCGAAGACTGAATTATATGAGAATAAAAGCCCCTTGGTGATTATGTTCCCTTCTTCTATGACTACAGCGAAGGATGATGATTGTGAAATTTTTGACCCATCTGTGAAAATTGTTTCCAACCGTCTTTTATTAACTGGTCTCTGATGTCGAGAAAAGTTTTTTGTAAATTATAGAAGTTTTGCTTTGTTTAGAGTAGGCTAGAAGTTTGGTAATAAAAATGGTTGATAGTAATTGCCAGGGCGAGGTTGGCCTTTTTTATAGTCGGCTTACAAAAAATATCAATCTCTTTTGCATGTTGTAAGGCATTGTATATAGCGGATGGTCTTTTCGTTTCGTTTTTTAGTAATAACATTTTTTACGTCTTTATATAGGATCGGGTTCTTTGTAAGATAAAATTTAGGAATTAGACGAAAAGTGCTTTGTTTGAAACGTTCATCTTTTGAAGGCTAATAAATTTTTGATCGGTGTTGTTGGAAATGCTCGCAGATTTCTCCGAACAGCTGTGTGATAGGGTGTAATCACTAGTCTTGTTGTATTTTTAGCGTACTGTCCATAAATAGACAAACCGTAGTCAATTACTCCCAATATTAAAGATCTAGTAACATTAATTAAAGACTCAGTATGTATTTTACTATTCTTAGAAGTGAGGTATATAATGATGTTTAATCTAGAGTTGAGTTTTTTCTTAAATCTAAACAATGCTGCTTAAAATTTAAGGTTTTGTCAAAAGTTATACCTAATATTTTTAGCTGTTTCAAATTTTTAATAACTACATTATTGTAAATAAAATCATAATCTGGCCAGTTTTTTCTTCTGCATATACAGTCAAAGACAGAAGTTTAAATACACCTATGAAATTGCAATTTTTATGACAATTAAGCGTTTTAGAGTAAATGTAAGTATGCTTTTTATTTAAAGTAGATAATTAATCTACAATGCAATCCAAAAAAATATTCAATTCATAAAAACATAAAATTATGCGGGACAAAAGTTTAAATACAACCAAAGAAAAATACCTATCGCATGTGCTTTGCAAGTTCTTTAGAAAAAATATCGTTATACTCAATGATTTGGCAACTTTACACATTTACCTGGTATAAGACGCGACTTCTTCCCCAACAGTGAATGCAAAGTAAAAACAAAATGGTTAAAGAAAAACAGTTAGAAAGTGGTGTTAAAAATTGAATGATTAAACGTTTTCAAGAAGGAAAATCTTACCGAGATATAGGAAAAATTCTTGATAATCCTTATGCAAGTGTGCAAAATATTATTCGAAAGTAAAAACCCACAAATCTGTTGAAAATAGTCCAAGATCTAGGCGTCCAAGGAAGCTATCCTGGCGAGATGTTAGTTTTATCACCAAGAAAATGACAAAAAATCCTAAAATAAGTGCTCCAAAGATAGCCGACAATATCGCTAAAATATTAGGCAAAAATGTACACCCAAAAACTATAGCAAAAACTTTGCGGGAAGATAGCTATCGAAGAAGAGTTCCACGTAAAAAGCCTCTAATATCTGTATTATGTATATGTAAAAAGTATTTTGGAACAACATAGGCAGCCTTCGGTGAATTCCTTAGGTCTTGGAAGTTCGGAGATATTTCATCAAGACAACGACCCCTACCATACAGCGGGTTTGGGGAAGGAATGACTATAGTATTATGCTCCTCTCCAGCTTTATACTCCACCGCAATCATCAGACTTGAACCCCATTGAGCATATTTGGAAGTTATTTGGCACGAAAAATAATATGGCGACTTCAACCAGCAAATAAGCCTTGGAGGAACCTTTAAAAAAGGCATAGTCTGAAATTGCGCCATCGGAAATAGAAAATTTGGTTCTATCTACCTCACGTCGTCTAAGGGCAGTTATAGAAGAATGAGATGAGCTAACAAAATAAAATTGTTTTAAACCACTTTATTTTTAGTTTAATTTAGTCAAAATATGAAATAGTATGTATTGTATTTAAACTTTTGTCCCACGTGATTTTATGTTTTTAATGAATTTATCGTTATCTATGCGACTTTGAATATTTTTTTGGATTGCATTGTTGATTAATTATCTGCTTTAAATAAACTGCATTCTTACATTTACTCTAAAATACTTAGTTTTAACAAAAAGTGGAATTTCATAAGTGTATTTAAACTTATGTCTTTGACTGTATGAATAAAATTACATTTAGCATATGATATGTTAGCTCCTGAGCTTACTGACCAAACAGCAATATTGTCAAGAATTTTCGGAAACTTATGTTGGGATTCTAATAAACCGTTATTCTTCGAGAAAATGAGAACGTCATCAGCATAGATCGAATGGTGTAAATGGTATTTTTCTAATATTTTACTAATTTCATCAAAAGCTATAATGAAGAAAACAACCAAGATAGGTGAGCCCTGTGGTATGCCATTGTAAAGGCTAATCCTATCTGAATATTTACCAATAATTTTAACCCGAAAAGTGCGGTTAGTTAGAAAGCTTATCACGAAATTGTATACCTTTTTCCCAACTCGCCATTTATTTAGTTGTCGAAGGACTACGTGCACTCCTATTCTGTCAAATGCTTTTTCGAAGTCTAAACTGAGTACGGCTGTATGATTTCGGTTCGATAGAGCAGTTGACAGGTAGTGTTCTAAGTGGAGGAGTGCATCTATAGTATTCGTACCTTGTCCTGCTTTAAAGGCTACTTGATTATTGCTTATATGTTGATTTTTTAACACGAACCATATGATCCGCTTGGCTATTATTTTTTCTAATACCTTACTTACACATGGCAGTAGGAATATTGCCCGATAACTGCTTTCTTTATCTAAAGGCTTATTTGGCTTTAGAATAGGTACAATATCGGCGTTTTTCCAACATTGAGGGTAAATTCCTGTGTCAAATATGGCATTATAAAGTTGAAGTAACCTAATTTTCAGGCAAGGAGGAATATGCTTAAGCATTTGATGTGAAACCCTGTCAAATCCAGGGGTTTTTCCTGTTATAGTTTTTTCAATTTCTTTGGCAGAAACAGACATTGTGATTGGATTGTACCCTGTATTTAGAACGGTTGATTTTTCTGAAACGAAGTTCGCTGAAAAATTAGCGTTAATAGAGCAGATCTTAGTTTGCTTGTGATTGCCCGTCAATGTTTTTATATAATTTTTTTTTTTTGTATAATGTTTTATTGAATCTTTCCTTTTTGAAAACTAACAATAATTTCGAAAATCTTAAAGCTAATTCTTATTCCTGGAACAAGTTAATCATTACCACTGTATAGATTAACAAAGTAAGCAAAGTACAATAAATTACGAATATAACTTAGATTTATCAAAGGATGTGTTTATATAGATATCATTAGGTATACCAAACGCTCATAACAAAAGATATGTCATAAAGGATAATTTGAAATAAATTATATCATGAAGGATATATGGTATGCGGAGCGCAACTCCGATGAAGAATAATTGGATGCGGCTGAGCCCCCTTAGTCACAGTTCAAACGTAAATCCTTTCTATTTAATCGCTTAAGGTACTTCTGCTATAATAATTTTTTAGCTAGAAAGTTTGGGTGGTTAGATAACCTTAATGAGTAATTTTTAAGCAGTTTCTCTATTTCCTCGGTGACGGTTTTAATCCCGAAATCTTTGTGAATTGCGGAGTTTTTACATACCAAGGGGCATTTCATATTGATCTTAAGGTTTTAGACTGCAGTCTTTGAATTCTATCCAGGCTAGATTTAGATGCTGAGCCCCAAATTTGGATCCCGTACGTCCAAGATGGTTTTATTAGCATATTAAAAAGTAAAACTTTGTTTTCTAGACTTAGTTTGGACTTAGAGCCTACAATCCAATGCAAGTTTGCAATTTTCAATTTGGTTTGAGTAATCTTTTTGTCTATGTGGTTTTTCCAGGTGAGTTTTTATCCAATGTAACTCCCAGGTAGGTAACGAATTCTTTCTGAGGTATTGTTTTCCCATTTATAGAGATTGAAGGACATGTGTCTTTGTTTAGGGTAAATGTTACTTGTATACACTTAGACTCATTGACTTTAATTCTCCTAGTTGTTAGCCACTCTTCTACTACTTTTAAATGTTCTTGTAATCTGTAACTGGCTGTCATGGGGTTTGAATGGACACTAAGTATTGCTGTATCATCCGCAAAAGTTGATGTGATTAGGTTTCGGTTTGTGGGAAGATCGTACGTATAAATTAAATATAAGACGGGCCCTGAAACACTTCCTTGTGGAACACCAGCAAATATTTCATAGGATTCGGTGGTGTAACTTTTTTGCCTAACACGAAATTTTCTGCCAATAAGAAAGCTTTCTAAGACATCATAAATTTTTACGGGAAGCGTAACTTTCAGCTTGTATAGTAGACCATCTAACCAAATTTTATCAAATGCCTGCGCAACATCGAAGAACACGCTGATCTTATGTGTGCTACGATTCTATGCACCTGCTCTATTGTGCTGTGTTTTTCTCTAAACCCAAATTGGTGGCATGGTATGGTCTGTTTCGATTCCAAAATCGGTAATATTTTTTTTTAATAAAAGTTTTTCGGAGATTTTTGAGAATACGGCAATTAGGCTAATAGGCCTATAGGAGCCCACCAAAGATGGATATTTACCTGGTTTAGGGATCATAATAATCTCCGAGAGCTT
This sequence comes from Ceratitis rosa, assembly GCA_037013455.1. Taxonomy (NCBI): domain Eukaryota; kingdom Metazoa; phylum Arthropoda; class Insecta; order Diptera; family Tephritidae; genus Ceratitis; species Ceratitis rosa. Next base: position 889,617 of record JAWMAG010000108.1, on the reverse strand, counting down.
CCAGGATTTAGGAAAATAATGTAGTCTCAATATACTATTAAATATACAAAGCACGTGTTTAATTGAAACATTTGGAAGCTCTTTTATCATATCACCCGTTATCCTGTCGTATCCAGGAGCCTTCTCTTTCTTTATGTCGTTAGTAATAACATCTTTAAGTGATTTTAAATTAAATTGAATAAAATTTTTATCTGGATCTGCACGAAATTCTGGAAGAGATATGTATCCAATATTTGGTGTAAATACAGTGGAAAGATGGATTGCAAATGAGATACTCTTTTCCTGGTCGCTTCGAGCCCACTCACCATTGTAAGTTCTCAATGGAGGGTCGCAAGTGACGGGACTTTTGAAACTCTTAACTTTTCGCCACAAAGAGTAGTTGGTATCAGATGTAGCTGACAGAGATTGTACGGACTTTTGAAATTCGTTTTCCCTTTTTGTTTCAGGACATCCCGAAGCATTTTTATGCATATATTGAGCTCATTTTTTAAGGCCGGGGAACGAAACCTCTGCCAATTTCTCCTTAGTTGTCTTTTTTTTTGGTTACCAGACTTGTAATGTCTTTACCCTTAAGACCGTTGAAAATTTGTCTTCTATGAGTGTTAGATGGGCCGTGCGTGAGCCATCAACTGCATTGTCGACATCTGCTATTGATTTTAGATGCGCGCTAATGAATTTTCTGTATTTAAGCCAATTTGTAAATTTATTGGTTAAGCCTAGCTGTAAGTCATTGAAAACTGGAATTATGTTAATGGAACATAGACAAGGCGAGTGAGCAGATGATATGACGTGCTTGATTTTGGGGTTATAGAAGGGGTAAGTTCTTCTAAACAAGTTTTTTCAGCAAGTTTTGCTTCACGTCTAAAAGATGCGTTTGCCTTTTTATAATTTAAAAGGTTACGCTCCGTACTTTGATTTTTATATTTGGTCCACAATTTTTGCATTTCATGCCTGAGGTAAGCAATTTTTTGCTTCCACCAAGGAACGTGGGTTTTCGAAAGGTGGTCTTTGTTTGGAGTATGCTAAGATGAGCTGAAGATATTATTATTTTTTTAAGGTTGCTGCTTCTTTATTTATGTTTAAGACAACAGGCAATTCAGACGATAATTGTTCGCAACACGTTTTAAATTTGGACCAGTTGGAACGTTTGGGAATGAATCGAGGTCTTCTTTTGATGTTTTCGGCCTGTGTATTAGATACAATCTCTGTTTGGATTGGAAAATGATCACTTACATGTAAATCTTTAAAAGCAGTCCAACTACATTTTCAAACAAGACTTGCGGATGATAGTGTTATGTCCACGTTCGTAAAAGTTTTATGGGTAGAGAAATACGTAGGCGAGTTATCGTTTAAAACTATGAGATAAGAGGAAAGAAGAACATCTTCTATAATTTTGCCTCTTGGAATCACTACAGAAGAACCCCACATTGGGCTCCAAGAGTTAACATCACCTAGCAGTATCATGGGAGTGGTAATATTGTGAAGAATAGATAAAATGTCTTGAGCTTGGAAGTTCTGGTCTGGACGGATATAAATGGCTATTAATGTAATTTTAAACCCTATGTTTATTTCCAGTACAATAGTTGCTATATTAAACGTAATATTAATTCGTTTGTGAGGTACATTCTTTTTTATCAATACACATACGTGTACACCCTGTTTACTTGAGACGTTTTGCTTTAAATCATAAAAGTAACCTTTATAAGCTTTAGGTGAGTAAGGTGTTGTATTTGTTGGAATATGAGCTTCTTGTAAACAAACTAAATATTAAAAAATTGTGGTCTTTTAATAAAAGTTGATGTACCTGGAAATTGTTCCAGTACCCTTTTATTTTCCACTGTAATATTGATGTCATGAGAAAGAATTTATGAAAAAAGAAGTTTTATCTTTTAATTTATGTAAATTGAAATGCTAGTGTTATACACTGATGGTTTTACGATTCTTCATCTGATGCCATTGCAGCATCGGTGAAGTTTCGAAGAGTTCTATTATAATTGTTGAAGTTAATTTCAAAGTTGTCATTTGTTGTTGAGAAGTTATTAGAGGAGATGGAAGAATTTTGCATATGTGAAAGAGAAGTTGAATCAAGTTCTTTATGAGTGAAACTTTCGTTTAGTTCAATTGGACCTGGTAAGTATTGTTGTATTCGGTTGTTATTGTCTTCTGACGTGTAATCAGGTGTTATATTGTTATTGAGTGATAAATTGTAATTTGTTGGTGAATTGATATTTCGTGGTGAATTACAATTATCTGTTGATTTAATATTTTTGTTTAAATCAATTGAGTGAGGTGAATGAGAAATTTGAAGTTTGTTGGTGGTTGCTGTCTTTTCGTTGTTGAGTTGTATTTGGTTTAGCAATGGAATAGAATGAGGGAGATGACTCTGTGAATGAAGGAATAGAGTTTTTATGGAAGTTAATTGCTTCTCGCATTGTGCATTTTTTTGTGATTTTAATTTTTAGTATTTCCTTTGCTTGCAAAAGTTTTTCACATATGTTTAAAGAAGAAGGGTGATTAGAGAAACAGTTTGCGCAAAAGATTCGTGTACAGGCGTCGGGGTAGTGTGGAGGCAAACTGCAGATTTCACATGCGGGCGAACGCTTGCAAAATTTGGCAGTGTGTCCGAGAAGCTGACAATTTATGCATCTCATTGGGGAGGGAATATATTACCTAACACTTACCTTGCGCCAAGCGATATTTAACTTTTCAGGAATGTGGAAAAGATCAAAAGTTAAAAGTATGACTCCAGATGGTTGCATACGATCATTTATCTTTTTTTGAAATTTATAGACAGTAACAACACCTTGGGAACTTAGCTCATTGATAATTTCATCTTCGGGCACATAACTAAGAAATTGAGCACAAACTGTACCTTTGTTAAAGTTAAGATGCTCATGGTATTTAGCCTTAATAGCACAAATACCATGAAGTTCTTTTGAAGCTATGAATTTTTCGGCAACGTTTTCATTATTAACGAATAATAGCAAATTTCCATCACGGAGCTCTGAAATCGATTGGATTTCTTTGCTAATAACATTCATTGAACGATGGACAGCAAAACAAGAGTATTGCGAAAGAGTTTTTTTTTTATCTACTGCTTCCAATACCACGAACTTGGGGCTTTTTTTGTTTGCACAGCGGGTAGCTCAGGAAAGAGTTCAAATTTTTTGTTAAGTGAGTTTTTGTTTTTCTTTTTTTTTAATTTTAGATTTGTCGGCTAACAAGGCATACCGATTGCCTCGGGGGGCATTGTTTTTTTATTAATTTATCACTATCTGCGAAAGTATTTTTAATAACCGAGATCGGAAAAGAAAATTGACAAATGGTGTATAAAATCAAATTAACTACACGTACACGTGAAAATATAACCGAGAGTACAGAGAAAAGAGAGAACGATCCGCTTGTCACAAGTGACAGTCGGAGACTGAATATACAAAATTAAAGCCTAACGCTTATTCGCGCAAAAAGCTTAGCTTAGAAATAAATCATGAAAACTTACCTGACATATTAAAGCAAGCAGAGGAGAATTTAAAATTTATAGCAATAATAGTAACAATTTTTGGCAGGAAAAATTGTTTATATGAAATAAATAAGCTTAAATCTCTATATAAAACGCAACAAATTAAGGAGAACTTTGATAATAAACTCAAAGACTATATACTAGTACTATAAAGTCGTTATAATTTTTTTGTATAAGGTTTTAAAGAAATTTGACTACCTTAAAATTTGATAGCAGGTACCCCAAACCGTGATGATCATATAAAAACTAACAAGCAAACAATTAAACTAATAATTAATATTAGTAAAAAGTTTACCACAAATTCAAAAATTTTTAAAGTAATAAAATATAATATAATCCAAATATATCAAGAAAAACAAAAAGGCAAAAATTCATATAAGATTTGTTATGAAACTACATGGTAAGCTTGTTATAAAAAAAAATATAACACAATGTAATAATAAATAAATGTAGAACCTTTTAAAACAGAAATTTCTAACAAGTATTTGAAAATGAAACATTATGAATCTAATATACTCGTACATACATATATATATATATATAATTTGAGCTTTGTAACCGCCGAGCTCCTCCTCCAATTTGTGATATGCGTCTTGGCGTTTTCTCAAAAAATGGAGATACCTAGAGTTTATTCTAAGCCACCTGCAAACAGCCAAAAGATATTTATAAGGATCTTTTATTTCATGTCAGACATATACTCGGAGTTTCTCAAAATAGATTATACCATTTACCTAAATTCTTCATATTTGTAAAATTTTATCAAAGTTTTCTGTCACAATTTTCTTCATATCCTGACGAGTGCCTTAAAGCGTATCATATTATTCGCCAATAAGCACAACCTTCCATATTTTTATTGTTTTACAAAATTTTAACCGCCGCAATTAAAAACACGAAAAAAAGTATTATGGATACATAACTTGAAATTTTTATTGAAGAAGGGGTATGATAGGGTGTAGTCAAGCTTCTGGGAATACAGTTAAAGTCCCGGTTATACTCAATTCCTACTTTTGCATCTTAATATTCAAATCGTGCTGTTTTGTACTTCAACATTCCTTAAACAGCTTGCATCATCCAAAACAATTATAATTGGTGTATATGTATGTATGTATGCATGCAAGGAAGCACGTATGTACACGTATGTTCATTTATACGAGATGTGACAATTAAATAATGAGACTCATTCCATAAAAACCGTATATTTCAAAATTATTATACAACTCTGCCATCCCCTTCAAAGTAGTCCCCTTGGGCAGCGCGTTTTCCATGCTTTGTAACATTTCTGGAACACTTCGGCTGGGATGTCCGCGAGTACCCTCGTCACGGCCGCCTAGATGTCCTCAATCGACACAAAATGGGTTCCTTTGACCACCGATTTTGTTCTAGGGAACAAGAAAAGTCACAGGGTGAGATATCGGGCGAATAAGGCGGTTGTTGCAACACGGCGATCCCTGTAGAGGCCAAATATTGGGACACGCTGAGGGCGGTTTGGCTTGGAGTGTTGTCGTGATGAATGATCCAGTTAATGAGCAATGTCTGGGCGCACCCTGTTGACTCGTTTTCGCAATCTTTCGAGTACTTGGCGATAGTAGACTTGATTTACGGTTTGTCCCGGTTGAAGAAATTCTTTATGGACGATTCCACGGCTATTTAAAAAAAACAATAATCATCGTTTTCACCTTCGACTTGCTCATGCGAGCTTTACCTAAACTCTTTATGCCATCGAAATACCTGGGCACGACTAAGAGCACTATCACCATGCACTTTTACAATTTTAGCGTACGTTACCGAAGCTGTTTCGCCCAATTCGGCACAAAATTTTATCGCGACGCGTTGCTTTTGATTTCGTTTTTCCATTTTCGTGACGAGCACCACGAATACACGTTTATTCAACACGACACAACTGGCGAACTAAACAAGCTAGAGCGGAAAGGGAATTTCAATTTCAATACTTTTGTCAATGCACAAGTGTACGGACGTGTTTTTTTGATCGGCTCCGTAACTTCACTTAAAGTCTAAGAAAACTTAAATATTAAATCGCTTAAACTTATACATGGACTGTAGTGGGTGTATAGCCACTTAAGTTGGCAATAAACAAATAAAATAACAAATAAAAAAAAGAAAGAAATAAATAAATAAATAATAATAAAAAAAAAATAAACAGAGAAACGAAAACGATAAGTAAAAAGTGAACCGGCGATGTAATGAGTGATCAACGCTCAAATCAGAAAGAGCGTCGGCATTCAGTCGCGACGACAGAGAGAAATGCTTATTTCACTGTTGTTGCGAATAAATCACCACCTAACAGCAGTGCAAAGGCAAGCAGTTCAACTCTAAAGGCGCCAACGCAGACCTTAGCAACAACAGAGAAAGCAAAGAGTGAAAAAACTCTCTTCCCAACAGAAAAACAAACAGCTATGCAGTCAAGCAGCGCAGCAGCAGCAGCAACACCAGTGCGGGCGACTAATACTAATACAAGGTGAGACAGCCAAAATGGAAAAAGGGTCGGCAGTGCAGACAGGCATTGATCGGTACATAAATGTGGTAAACAAAAAGAGGAAATCTAGTCCTACCAAAAAAGTGATTAATGCTAAGAGGTATAATACCGTTGGCTCCACTATCGATGCTGATGGCAATGCACTAAAAGAGAACAGTTTTGCCCCGTTAAATGAGGAAGAGCCTATAACAGCCTCGAAGGGTATTTCCACAGTCGTCAGTACTAAACCTCCACCAATCTACTTGCGGGAGCGCAGCTCAAATTTGCTAGTTACGAACATAGCTAAGATAATAGGTACCAACAATTTTCACATTGTACCTCTTAAAAAAGGAAACATAGACGAGACAAAAATACAAGTACATAGTGAAAAAGACTTTCGTGAAGTCGTTGTGTTTCTCTCTGCAAACAACAAGAATTATTACTCTTACCAGTTGAAGAGTGCGAAAGGCCTGATTGTTGTAATTAAGGGAATTGAAGCGACTGTTGACTCAGGTGACATAAAAGAAGCTCTAGAAGAGCAAAGGTTTGAAATCAGGGCGGTCGTTAACATAATTAACAGAAATAAAGTGCCGCAGCCTATGTCTAAAATGTTCTTATCGCCAAGTTTAGCTCAACTTAAGAAATACCTAACGCATCCAATTTACGGTTTAAAATACCTTTTACACCGAAGAATCACGGTGGAAGAAGCGCTTAAGCGTAATGGTCCCGTGCAATGCACAAACTGTCAGTAATTTGGTCACACAAAATCCTATTGTACTTTACGTTCCGTTTGCGTAGCATGTGGTAATCTTCACCATTCTACCAAATGCCCCTTGAATAAAACGGATGCAACACAAAAAAAGTGTAGCAACTGCGGTGGCAATCACACCGCTAATTATAGAGGTTGTCCGGTTTACAAAGATTTAAAATCTAAACTCTCTCAGGGTATACAAGCCAAACGGAACCAACTCCCATATACTACTTCCATTCCGAGCCTTTCCAACATGCCCAGCTCAAATATTCGTGAAATGTCCTATGCCAACGTAGTAAAAGCCAATGTACAGGCCGCACCAGTCACCCCATCCAGTACTGGAGTTGAGACCATGATTCTTAATCTAACCCAGTGCATGACACAATTTATGTCAACCATGCAAAGTAGAGTTCAAGACCTAATAAAGGCGCAAAACCAAATGCTCCAAACCCTGTTGACCAAAAAATGAGTGAACTCAGGATTTGCTTATCGAATGCTAATGGTGTAAACCAGCATAAATTAGCACTCAAATTATTTTTACAGACCCACGAAATTGATGTTATGCTTATATCTGAAACACATCTCACCCAGAAGTATAGTTTTTACATCCCTGGGTTTAAGCTGTACAACACTAATCACCCAGATGGCAAAGCACATGGTGGCACAGCTATATTCATAAGGGACCGTTTAAAGCATAACTTTCTTAATTCCTTTTCAACAAATTGGTTGCAGTCAACCTCGATCGCCCTTAAAAATAGGGGGGTTGACCTTACTTTAGCTGCAATTTACTGTCCGCCACGTTTCGTAATAACAGAAAAACAATTTAGCGACTTTTTTATGACTCTAGGAGATAGGTTCCGCGCTGGAGGTGATTACAATGCAAAGCATACTCATTGGGGATCGAGGCTAATTAACCCGGAAGGTCGTCAGTTCTATAACACGATCATAAGTACAAAAAATAGTTACGATTTTATCTCCCCAAGACAACCAACTTACTGGCCTACGGACACAAGGAAATTAACTGACCTGATTGACTTTGCAGTCACTGAAAACGTAGATAGGAGTTTAGTATTTGCTGAAACCTGTGCTGACTTATCTTCTGATCATTCCTCAATAATCATTAAGTTGAACGAACAACCAAATGAAAGTGAGCATGATTTTCGACTTATATAAAAATTATATTAGCAATCATATACAGACCAATCCGCAAATAGAGAGAGGAACTGACGTTGAAAATGAGTTACTTGTATTTAACAGTATACTAGCAACAGCAGCAACTATAGCCACACCAGAGCAGAATACAAAAGCAAAGGCATTGATAACTAATAGTGGAATATAATTACTGGTCCGAAATAAGCGACGTTTGCGTCGCGAATGGCAAGCCTGCCGATCTCTCGATGCAAAAATTCGTCTTAAGGTGGCAGAAAACAAACTAAAGAAAGCATTAGTATACGAAGAAGAAAGAAATATCAAACATCTTATAACGTCTTTGTCTCCCAACGTTTCTACTAAAAAATCTCTATGGAAAGCTAGCAAAAACCTTAAGCCGCCAGTAAGCACTGAAGTACCGTTGAGAATGCATAATGGTTCATGGGCAAGAACGGATGAAGAAAAGGCGTCTTGTTTCGAAGAGCACCTCAGCACAGTATTTCAACCAAATACTGCTACATATAGTGCACCTTTGTCACCGAACCATACTGCTCCTACATACACTGTTACTTGCGGAACATCTGTGTCTGAACTAAAAAACACTATTGCCGCCTTAAATCCAAAAAAATCTCCAGGAGACGATCATATCTCTCCTAAAATGCTAAAAGAATTGCCAAGCATTGCTCTAGTTTTCCTTGCAAAGCTTTTCAGTGCCATTTCGATGCTGGGATATTATCCACACATCTGGAAAAAGTCGCAGATAATTATGGTAGCTAAACCAGGTAAAGACGCAACCCTGCCGTCATCATATAGACCAATCAGCCTGTTGCCTTGCCTATCAAAACTTTTCGAAAAAGTGTTGCTATCAAAAATTACTCCTTTTCTCCATCAAAATGACAAACACGGCACAATTGAACAAGTAAATCATATAACAAATGAAATAAGGAAAGCTTTCGAAATGCGAGAGTATTGCTCGGCTGTTCTTCTTGATGTGGCGCAAGCATCTGACAAAGTGTGGTATGATGGCCTCATTCATAAAATTAAAAAATCATTACCTAAAACGTTCTACAATATCCTTGAATCCTACTTATCCAACAGGCGATTCACAGTAAAAGTAAATGACTACATAACAGAAGAGTGTCCGATTACGGCAGGTGTTCCGCAGGGTAGTGTTCTTGGACCAATATTGTACATACTGTTTACCGAAGATATCCCTACAAGTGACGAAGTAATTACGTTAATATTTGCGGATGATACTGCTATACTAAGTCGACATAAATGCCCCATTACAGCCACGAAAGTGTTACAACAGCATCTTAAACAAATTAAAGAATGGCTAGCGAAATGAAAACAAGTGCAAACACATAACTTTTACATTAAGGCCCAAAACGTGTCCAACTGTTAAGCTCAACAATGTATCAATACCGCAAGCTGACGAAATTACATACCTCGAAATCCACTTGGACAGGCGCTTAACCTGGAGACGACACATTGCAGCTTAAACTCAAATCTTCCAGTTTACATTGGCTTTTAAACAAGAAGTCTGGACTAAGCCTTAGCAACAAAGTCCTCTTATATAATGCAACAATAAAACCGATATGGATGTATGAGATCCAGTTATATGGGGCACAGCTTGCGCGACGAATATAGATATAATTCAAAGATTCCAATCGAAAACGTTAAGAGTAATAACGGGCGCACCATGGTACATGCGTAATGAAAATATTCACAGAGATCTAAATATACCTACCATCAAGGAAGAAATTGAAATCGCAGCAAAAAAATACTTAACAAAACTGCGTAACCATCCGAACCCTTTGGCTAACACCTTGGCCCATGCAACAAGTCAAACCCGCCTGCGGAGAAGAGACAAAGTAGCCTTCTAAAGAGCAACTGCTGGCTTGACAGCCCATTCCTACTAATGGGCTTTATGTTTTAATTTAGTTTAAGATTTTATTACTTATTGTTAGGCTTCCGAAGTCGAAGTAGATTCAATAAATAAATATTAATATATATACCTATATACAAAAAAAAAAAAAAAGGTCACAGGGCTACCACAATCGCGGCAATATAATCAGTCTCATTACTTAATTGCCACACCTCGTATATGTATTTATCAGTTTAATGAAAATATAATCAGATATACTTGTTGTTATCATTATATTGTGCATATAACAATGTTTGTATATACCATATACTCGTACTTATGCTCAAGTCCAATTTGAATAAGCATAAGTGTTATGTATTCAAACACATACCTACTAAAATTTATGTACATCTGTTTAAGTAGGTATGTGCATAAGTACACACTTTCCTGGCATTTCTGGCTCATTAAGCCAGCACAGTAGCATTGAAGAGAAAAATATAGTATTAAATTAGGGGCTGACAACTTTTATTTGAGTATCACTGTAAAATATCGCGGATCATTTGGTACAATTGTATTGCATTAAAGTACTTTTAGTCGCTGCACGAAATAGAAAGTGTGCAATAACTTGTTAGTTGCATTTTGAAGGCAAGTTTTGCTGAGACACAGAAGACATATAGAAAAACAAAAGAGTAAATTGAAATATATTCGGATACATATGTATGTTATGTATATTTATTACTATGAATAAGAAGAAGTATGTTAGATATAATGTTTTATTCAAGAAATCCGGTTGCTTTCAAAATTAAACAGTAAGTTCGAGGGCAATCTTTTGTAGATACTACATAAAATAATCTCCTGTTGGTACTTCCTCTGCATAGTTCCTACCCTAGAATAGCACAATGTCATTGTGGTGTATATTTTACATACATATATGATTTCCGTACATGGTGTACTCCCGTTTTTTACAGGGATTGTATGCACACTCATATACTTACACACATATGCCACAGTCGCACTAATACAAGTTCAAATAACGACGAGCGGATGTGATTTAACTCTATTGCACCAATCGCAAGCCTTCAAGAGATATTCCTTTGTGACCTCCAAAACGACAGGCCAATACAAAAACATTCAGTATAAATCGAAAGATTTATTTAGTATGTGCAATGAACGCGAAAGCAGTTCTCTACACTAATTGGAAATTTACTACAATACATACCTCTACGGCCACTAACTAAGAATAATGACACAGAAGATATATTTTTGAATACATTATTTTTGTATATACCAGGTGTACAAGTATGAAATGTCGGTTCGAACATATAGATGTCTCGCAAACGTAAATATTTATCGATTGTCATAAAACTTTGACCTTGTGAAGTGTCAACCTTGACTGTCGAACCACCATAGTTTTGCGCGAATCGAGCGTCATTATCGTTTACTCTCAGTGCAGTCAACATGTCGAGAATCGCACCGAACTGCAAGCATTATTGGATGAAGACGATGCTCAAACGCAAATACGGCAAGCTACCAACAACAATTGATCAATTTGAACCGTGCGCTTCAGAGAAAACGACCGGAATATCAAAAAAGACAACACAAGGTCATTTTTCTCCATGACAACGCTCCATCACATACGGCAAGAGCGGTTCGCGACACGTTGGAAACACTCAATTGGGAAGTGCTTCCGCATGCGGCTTACTCACCAGACCTGGCTCCATCCGATTACCACCTATTCGCTTCGATGGGACACGCACTCGCTGAGCAGCGCTTCGATTCTTACGAAAGTGTGAAAAAATGGCTCGATGAATGGTTCGCCGCAAAAGACGATGAGTTCTACTGGCGTGGAATCCACAAATTGCCCGAGAGATGGGAAAAATGTGTAGCTAGCGACGGCAAATACTTTGAATAAATGATTTTTTCTTTTTCCACAAAATTTAACGTGTTTTTTGATTTAAAAAAAAAACGACATTTCATACTTGTACACCTGGTAAATGTAATTATTTTGCGGCAACGCGTTTAAATATCATTTTGTTCTCAAAATATTGCCCTTACCTGATCGGTTATGCCCGAGTGTATGTAAATATCAACACTGAGAAAATGGTGCAAAGCTAGAAGTTTTTCAATAGCACAATTTATATGACCTTGTCGATGTTTTCCCCTCTGTCTGCACGAAAGAGCTTGAAAGTTCTTGCCGTTTGAAAACTACGAAGGACAGACGGAAACCCCACTGGTGAACTAGAGAGTTATCAGAACTGAGAGCAACGAGACAGTACCTTTAACCAACTCATAAGAGTAAACAACTCTCAAGACAGCCGGTTCTACGCACCGGAATTGACCCGGATTTTATCCGGCCAAGGGCTGTCACCCTTTCGGCGACCTAACCCCGTTTAGGTCAACAGGTAAAATAAGTCTAAGTTCGCCAACGGAGCAACACCTCGCAGCTGGGTTGCTTCAAATCCTTCTCATCAGGGCTGGCGTCGAAACCAACCCAGGTCCGATGGATTACTTCTGCTGCGTGTGCACCAAAAGACTCCACCACTCCTCCACCTCGGTTAGGTGCAACCAGTGCAATGGTTGGAGTCATCTTAAGGTCTGTTCAGGCATACATAGGGAGTGGACCACACGTTATGTGGCCCCATGCTGCCAACGCCCAAGTGCGCCTCCATCCTCCACGGCAGTGCCTTCAGCACCCTTACCCACTTTGGGTAACCCACAGACCTCCACGGTCTCCCAGAGCTCCCCGCAGCATTACTTCCATTTTGCTCAAAGTGAGTACTTTTTCTGCGAACTCCCTTACATTTCCCCAGTTTGCTTCGCTTTGTACCATAGTTATCTACTCTTAGTTCTCCAACTGTGTTTTCAAGTCTGATTCTCGCGTCTTGCCAGCGGGTGCATTGAAAGCATGTATGTTCTGCGTCATCTTCGTCAGCATCGTTATAAATACATGACGGATCTTCAGCTTTCCCTATTTTATGTAGATATTTCCTGAAGTATCCCTGACCAGACAACATCTGGGTATTGTAGTAGTCTACTTCCCCGAATTTCCTGGTTGTCCATATTCTGACGTCTGCTATTAATCTGACCGTCCATCGTCCATGAATTCCTTCTTCCCATCGGGCTTGCCACTGCTTCAGGGTTTCTTTCCTTATGTCCTCTTTGTTTGTATTGACAGTGCATCCTTGGTTCCTCATTTTTTGAGCGTCCAGTTTCTTTTCTTTTCGGCTGCCAATAGGTCGATGGGAATGCTTCCGCTTATCACAGCTATAGCTTCCCCTGATACTGTGCGGTATGCCGACGTTATCCTCAAAGCCGCTGTGCGGTATACTTTAGCCAGTACCATTCACCTTATATTCTTCTTGAGTGAGTCCGCCCATAGCTCGGCTCAATAAAGTAGGATGTTAAAGGTTGCCGCCATGATGAGCTTCCTTTTTTCTTGTGTTGGACATCCTATGTTAGCCATTATTCTACTGAGCTGGGAAGTGACTTTGGAGCCTTTCACTGCGGAATGCTGGATTTGTGCCCAGTAGCTCAGTCTAGGGTCTAGTCTTACACCCAGATAGTTAACAAATCTTCTTGACCTCAGCGTATCCGCGATTGTGTGCATGTCTACTTCCTGCGTGCGTCTTCCGTATCGCGCGCGGTAATTATAGCGGCAATGTCGTCAGCATATCCCACAAGATATGTGCTCTCAGGCATCTCAAGGTCTAATATGCCATCGTAGCTGACGTTCCAGAGGTCTGGCCCGAGGATAGAGCCCTGCGCTGCTCCTGCCTTGTGTTTTCGCTGCCCGTCGGTAGTTTGATAGAGTAAGACTTTATCTCTAAGGTAGCTCCTCATCATTAGGCTAAGATACCGGGGGATGGAAAATTTATTCTCTAAGGCTGCAATCATATCCTTCCACTGTGCACTGTTGAAGGCATTTGTAACTCTTCGGTAGTAAAACAAGGTGTTTCTCTAGGGAAGTTCTCCAGTGTTGCCTGTTCTTCCCATATCTCATGTGCTGGAAATAAGGCCTTAACAATCTGGTCCATTTTGTGTCCATTAAATTCACTACTCTGTACCCTAGCCCCCAAGGATCCCTATTTAGGTCGTTACGTAGCTCTTCCCACTTTTCTTTTTTACTATTCTAGATGGCATGTTTAAGTTCTTTTTTCGCTGCGTGGTACAGAAGCTCGCCCGACATAACAATTGCGAGTGCTGGTCTGATAAACAGTATAGTCTGGCGACCTATACTGACACTAGCGTCGGTCCACTTACCCATACACATCTCAATTGATAGACCTTCCGACTTTGTTTCCGCGGACCACCGGACGTTCGTTGACTTTAAAAAAGCTAACTGGACCGGCTTCACGGAATTCACCGAGAACGCCTTCAGTGCTCTCTCCACTCCAACAGACGTTACCTCTGGTGAGCGATCATTCCGCAGGATTGTTGTGACCGCTGCCGACCGCTTCATCCCGGTAGGCCGAATTGCGGAAATCCGCCATAATTTCCCGACCGAAGCGGCGGCTTTGGCAGCAAGGCGCGACATCTTCCGTAACTCCGATCCCGGGAATCCCCTAATTAGGGATTTAAATGCGGAGACTCGGACCGTAGTAAACAATCACAAGCGGAAAAAGTTACTTAAGGTCCTGCCACCTCTCCTCTGGGGCAACCAAACTCTGGGCTACAGTCAAGTCGCTGTCTAACCCGGCAAGACGCGATGATCGAGCGAAAATTTCATTCGGTGACCGCGCCTCGTCGGACCCGAAGAGATGCGCGAGCTATTTTAGCCGACTTTTTTCATTACATCCTTCGGTAGACAAAGCGAAACGACGTGTAACCCGCCGTATGCGCAAACTGCCAAACAACAGCGCTGCACTTGATTTCTCCAGGGAGGAGGTTCAGAGGGTCATCGGGAAGGCGAAAGCCTCCAAATCCATCGGCCCTGACAGAATAAGCATGCTGATGCTAAAACATCTTGGACCAGCGGGAGCAGACTTCCTCACCGAGGTTCTCAACTTGTCTTTGCCCACCCTAATGATACCTGACATGTGGAAAACTGGTAGGGTGGTCCCGCTACTTAAACAGGGGAAACCAGCCAACAAAGGAGAGTCCTATCGGCCGATAACTCTCCTCTCCCCAGTAGCGAAGACACTTGAGACCTTGCTGCTCCCGACTTCCACTCACCATCTGCGTCCAGCAGCCCATCAGCATGGCTTCCGGAAACTGCACAGTTTCAGAACAGCACTAAACGGCATAAACAATCAGATAGTCAATGGCCTAAACCAAAACCGACCTTGCGCGAGAACTGCCCTGGTAGCACTGGATTTGTCAAAAGCTTTTGACACAGTGAACCATTCAGTGCTACTCACGGACATTGAGGAATCTTCATTGCCACCGGGGTTACAGAGGTGGGTCATGGGCTATCTGAGTGGTCGACAATAATTGGTTATATTCCGAGGTGAAACTTCGAAATTAAGGAAAATTAAACAGGGGTTTCCGCAGGGTGGTGTCCCCTCCCCGCTACTGTTTAATTTTTATATTTCGAAGCTCCCTCCTCCACCGGAAGGAGTTTCCTTAACCTCGTATGCCGATGATTGCACGATATTGACGTCTGGCCAGGATATTGATAGCCTTTGTTCAAAAGTGGAGCGGCTACCTCGCCGATCGCTCCCGTTTCTTCACTGCAAGACATCTAAACATTCAACCGACGAAGGAGTACCGGCTAGAACTTGATGTGAAAGTTGATGACCAAAACATTCCGACTGTAAACAACCCTAAGATTTTAGGGGTAACATTCGATAGCCTGCACTCCTTCACTCTGCACACGACCGCAATTGCCGCAAAACTTCAGGGCCGCAACAAAATACTCAAAGCGCTAGCTGGCAGCACATGGAGTAAAGACAAAGACACCTTGCTGGCAACCTACAAAGCAATTGGCGGGCCGGTCGTAAGCTATGCTGCACCGATCTGGGCGCCGGGGACGAACGAGACGCAGTGGAGAAAATTACAGGCATGCCAAAACACCGGCCTTAGGACTGCGACAGGAAACCTCCTGATGTCACCGGAGCATCACTTGCACAGCGAAGCATCTATGCTACGAGTTAAGGAGCATAATGCTTTGCTGTGCAAGCAGTTCCTGGTGGGATGCCACCACAGGGAGCACCCCAACAGGCACCTTTTAGAAGCCGAACCTCCACCCAGGCACATCAGGAAGGGAGTACTAGATTAAAAGAGCACCATCCAGCAACACATACAACAACCGCTGGACAGTACGGCGTACCGACAAGCACTGAACGTCATTCACCAGGAGTCAGTTAACACCTTCATAGACTCCCTTTCCGTGAATGGCGTACGCGGAGTATAATCACCACCTATTGCAGACAACGATCTCGAGCTGCCTCGAGAGAACCGCATGACCCTTGCACAACTTACCATAGATCTGGATACTGTAGTAGATTAAACTCCTACTTATCCAGACTCGGCCCCAGCATACCTAACGTATACCCTGAATGTGGAGAGTCTCCACACAACACTAACAACCGCTTCACATGCCTCTTAAACCAATTCATCTAACCCACCTCTCCCTTTGGTCCAACCCCGTCGAAACAGCACGTTTCCTGGACCTCCCCTTAGATGACCTCGGCGACTTAGATTAACAAAACCTGCCCTCAGCGGAGTTAGCTAGCCGCTACAACAACAACAACAGCAAACTGGCCTCCAACTGAGATCCTTACAAAATTGGACTCGGAATTTATAAGTCCGAGATCAGAAGAACAAACTGATCATCATGGAGGATGTAGAAGCTGTGCATCCTCAGGGCATGGAGGAGAAAACACTAGAAAGGCTGATTGATTTACATATATAATGTACGATCGTAATTGTTAAATGGCTAGACCCACATTATAATAATTTTGCTATATAGGCTTTTCTCGACATAGAAGTGGCATTTTATGACATTCTACCGGGTTAAATCATAGCTTCGTTATATGGAATCGAAGATATACCTGGGCTTTTACGGCGTAAGTCTTTTATGTGACAGATATGTCAAAGCTGAAGGGGGAAATTCACATTTCGAATGCAAGGTTAATACGGGCTCTACGCAAGCGGTGTACTCTCCCTCTTTTATTGATATCAGTTGTCACAAATTTCTTAAGGAGCTAGAAAGTACATAAGCTGGTCTTGGACAGCACGAAAAGGAGCTGCCTCTACGCCGCTATGTCTGAATTTGGTATCCCCCGCAAAGCTTATACGGCTGTGTAAGCTGACGTTAAGCAACACCAAAAGTTCTGTCAGGGTTCGGATGGACCTCTTCGAGCCGTTCGATACCAACCGAGGTCTTAGACAAGGTGATCCCTTGTCGAGTGATTTCATTTATTTATTGCTGGAGAAAACCATGCGAACCGCAGAGCTGAATAGAGAAGATGCGATATTTTACTAGAGTGTAGAGTTGCTGGCGTACGCCGATGATATTGACATTGTTGGCCTCAACTACCGTGCGGTGAGTTCCGCTTTCTCCAGACTGGATAAGGGTCTGGTAGTGTACAAGAACAAGACAAAATATCTCAGGAAATCAAACAAATAGTCGCAATCGCGTCTCAGTTCCCATATCACTGTTGACAGTTGTAGATAAAATTGTGTATCTCGGAACAAAAAACACCCATAGCAATTCCAGCCTATAAATCCAACGCAGAATAACTCTTGCTAACAAGTGTTGCTTTGATTTGAGTAGGCAACTGAGGGGTAAAAAAGACCAAGCTTTACAAGTCGCTCATCATTCTCTTCCAGCTATATGATGCGAATGCATGAACGCTGACAACATACTCATATGTATTATTATTATTATTATTATAAATTTATGTGAACATAAGAGTAAAACTTAAATCTACACATACAGAAATAAGCTATGGCTACTTAGGCTTTCAGCAAAAATAAAAGTGTTATCTTATAATCTAATTAGTGTAATAAAATTCCATGTATTTAACTTAGGAAAAAATAAATAAATTGAAAATTAGAATTCACATTTGATAAAGCAATTTTGATAATTTTAAAAAATTAAGTACTTTATATATTGTAAATTATCAGGAGAAACATTAGATATTATATTCAATGGATTTTAATTTTGAAAGACCGATTTTCGAAATTGATCAAAATATGAGCAATATATTAAAATATGTTCAAAAGATATTTGATTTGTCTATATAGTGTTTGTGAGTTATATTTGTTTGACCTATACGCAAGCGAATTATTTTAGTTTCCTCATATCTATATAAACAGTAGGTGTTATTTCGGCTGTTAAAATCAAAGATTGAGTTACGATTGAAGTCAATATTTTTGTACCAACTTGAAGTTTTTTGAAATACTTGAAAATTTTTATTAGCAAAATAAAGTTTAATAACGCTTGTTATGTCTGATTTATTTAAATTATTTGACTCAATAACAGGCGAAATTATTACACACTTCGCAATTTCATCGGCAAATTCATTCCCTTTTAATCCAATGTGTGCTGGAACCCATATTAATTTTATTTTATTTATATAATTTAAGAGTAAATTTCTTATAGCAGATACATAATAGGAGTCGTTTAAGATATTTGAAATGGCATTCAGAGATGAAAGTGAATCAGTGCATATGCAAAATTTTTCTTTATTTCTAAAAGCTATTTGAATTGCTTGCCAATCTATGATCGGTGCTCAAGCCATTCAGACGAGCGAATTGACTTGCGCTAATTTATCTGCTCTTGTTTCGTAATAATTAAATAATAACCCAAGTTTTTAGTTATAACTAGAAATGATAACGAAGAACTTACAAATGTGTCTCCGTTTGTTATTAAAAAATCAATAGACTATTCTTGTGGCGGCGAAGTTGAATTTGTTAAAAAATTACGCGAAGGATCACTCCTTGTGTAAACCAAAAACTCTGCTCAATCTAATGGTTTACTCAAACATTCGTCAATGGTCATATCGACTGAAACAACTATCGTTGTAAGTGTTTCTGAACACAAGTTATTAAATTAGACTAAAGGTGTTATATATTCTATACGTAATGAACTAAGAAATATTAGTGAAGAAATCATTCGTGAAGAACTCAAAGAGCAAAATGTTCATGATGCGAAGAAAATTTAAAAAAAGTCGGAACCGAGTTAATGTAAATTGGACTCTTTATAATAACCTTTGCCTCACATACATTACCTGATTATGAGAGAAAAAGAGTGAGAGCGTATATCCCACCGCCTTTGCGATGTAATAATTGTTTTTACTTTGGGCATATATTAAATTCTTGTATTGTACAAATAAAAAATTATGTGGTAACTGTGGAGAGTGCTATCACCTTGATCCAGAAAAAAAAGAACTTTGCGAAGAATCAAATCTTGTTTTAATTGTAAAACATTTAATATACTCGGCCAGCATAATACTTTTGAAAAGTCGTGCCTAGTTTTTATAAAACAAAAAGAGTTGCAATTAATTAAAACAATAATTAAATCTGACCACAAAACTGCTCTCAATATTTACAGCAACAATCATTCTCACAGTGAATTACAGTTCTCCACCGCTCTTAAATCCGATACTCGCAATGAACTTGCTGATACAACAACAACTAAAGGCGGCACTCAAGCGACGCTAATAATGGAAAGTAACAAACAGCTTCGGAAAGATATAGCTGAGAGAGCAATTGTTAGATGTGATGACGCTCTTGTGGATTCCATCGACGTGGAATCCAATAATACTGAATCTGATGCAGTGGCTCCCAAACCTGCTGACAGAAAAACTCGTATGTATATTATTAAGCTTGAGCCTAAAAAAAACAAAAACTACCATGTTTTTTTAAATTTTCACCGTTTTTGGCATTTTTTTCTTTATCTCGAATGAAACAAATGATTTTCAATCCATTTATATTTGTTATGCCTATAATTATGAAGCTTCATTCATCAAAGTGAAAATATAAAAAGTGCAGTGTCATGGATACCCCGACTTTCTCGTAATACAGCAGCTCGTCAATTTTTCTCTGGTTCTCGCCTGGCAACCATGCTTCAAGACACTTGTCTCTCAATAAATTTATGAAATCTTAAATTAATTAAATCTTCCTATTTTTGACTTATTATTTGCTCAGTTCTGGAAAGATGAATTGCAAGCCATGAAAGGCGCCTTTTTTCAACCTATTTTCCACCGATTCCCAATTTGATGTAAAGTGGTGGTAGCAATGTATCTTTGATGTCTTTTATCAATGGTTCAATGTGCAATCTTAAATTTTGTTGGTTTACGTTGTCGCGTACTGGCCGCAACAAAAATTTCTTTTGTGTTTGTTTATATACCTCTACAAGTTTCTAAGGTCGAGATTTCCTTCTGTTTACGGCGATTCACCAGAGTGGAAAAAAGTAATAGGACGCAAAGAGAGGGATGAGATTCTGAGACAATGTCACGACAAACCGTTGGCAGACCATATGAGCGTGAAAAATACTTTTTCGCCCGTTTCTCAAAAGTCTTCCTGTCCAAGGATGAAGTCGGACATTTCAAGATATGTTAGGGCGTGTCAAACGTGTCCACAGGTTAGACTGATATAGACGACCAGGGCAGTCGAGCCTTGAGAGATGATATGTGTAAATCTGGTAGGGTCTTTGATGAAGTCGTCACAAAGCTACCAATATTTTTTAACAGTAGTAGACTACTTCTCCAAATTTTCCTTACTATTGCCTTTGCGCACTGCTACGGCAAAAAGCGTATGCAAACATATTGGAGGAAAACATATTTCTTTTGATTACAGTTCTTCGGTTGGTTGTGTGTGACAATGGATACCAATTTAGGAGTCGAGAGCTCCGGGACCACTGCGGTGACTATGCCGTCAAACTCCGGTACACCGCACACCCACGGCTAATCCGGACGAGAGAATTAATCAGATTATTAAAACAACACTTAGGGCTTATGTATCAGAGAACCAGAGGACGTGGGACCAACCATTAGCGAAGGTAGCATAGCATGCTGATTAGGACAGCGCATCATAAAGTGTTAGGAGCAATGCCATATTATTATATATTATTTTTCTATAACTATTTGGCGGTTGGTACGACCACAGGACTTGAACCCAAGCCTTCGGTATGGCAGTACACAATGCTAACCACTCGGCTACCGTGGCCGCCATTTCCCTATCGAAATTCACAGAGTATGGCATAAATTGTGTTACAATTTGGCGATGTGCCGACAGTGTCACTCCCCTCGTTATGTCCTCATCCACCCCGCACCCAGAGCCCAGTCACTTAGGCGGGTTAAAGTTACCCCCGGCAGCAAGAGAGTAGAGCAATCGGGTTCGTAACCAGTTTGGTTGGAACATACCTCGGGTGCACCCCAAAAGAATACTTTGTTTACTTAGTTTCGTACTTGTTGTCCAGCTATGGTGTTGATCATTTCACTTGGTTTGTGTTTTTTTTTTTTGCCCATGGTCTTTTATTCTTATAAGTAGTTAGCGACCCACGCCGTCTTCACTTAGCTGGCCGGTCGCTGTCTTAGATTGTGTGTCACCTTCTTCTTTGTTCGGTGATTCGTTTGCTTAGTAAGTAGTGTAGTTGTTGGTAGACTTTAACCAACAACTACTTCAGGTATACGAGTACATCTGTATGTACATATTTACATACGCATATTATGTTAAAAGGCAAAGGTGAAGGTGACAAGGTGATTTGCTTGCTTTACTCATTGAAGCTTTGTTTTGTATACTTGTATGCAGCTTTCGTTTCAAACATCTCTCTAGTACCGACCATAGAGAAACATCTTAGCAGTAAAATTCCGTTCTACGCTGATTGACTGCATAGCTGTTTGTGTTTCTGCTATTGCTGGAGAACTTGCAGATACATATTCCAATCGTTGTTTTCTCTGATGCTGCTGAAGAACAAGTCTGCGTTGGAGTATAACCAGCTTGCCTTTGCCCTACTCTTTGATGGTATTTTTCTCACAACAACAGTGAAACAGTCATTTCTTTCTGCCGTCGCGATTAAATGCTATTTCTGATTTGAGCAATGATCACTCTTTACATCGACGGTTCACTTTTCTTTCCGTGCCAGCAATTCGGTAGTCGACTACGTAAAAAACACATTTTTAACTCATTTTTATTGGCTAATTACAAGCTAACTACAATGTAATGTATATGGTAAATACCCCACATCCGGGAGAGTGTAGGAACTGCAGTTGTTTTTGTGTTTGATTTTTTTTTTCTCATGTTTGCTCTTTGTTGTTGGTAATCTCTCTTTTTGCTATTAATAGGCTGTAGTCAATTGTCTGACTCCGCATGACTTTTTAACTAACTTAAATTTTGAAGTCAGCTATGAAACGGCGTATTAGTTAACTTTTATTGAGCTAACTTTAAGCCCGCTACTTTGTAGGGCCACAATCAATGAATGTCAGCCACGTTTCGCGGCGCCAGCCAGGCTTGTGCAATTGTCAAGTGCACAGCGACAGCGATTTTCATCTAAGCTGAGCGAGTAGAGTCTTGAATCAGTCGTTCGATCGTGTGCAAACAGCATAATCAGAAGTGGCACAATATTTTAAAAGATAAAATATAGTTCTTAAAACAAAGTTCTTAATTAAATAAAAATAGTACAAAAATTTTGAAAGTGATTGCCTTAAATTTGAATTATTATATACTCGTAAAAGAACGCCTTGCACGACTTTAACAACATTATTAGTGAGGACAATCGTGATCTCTATATAAGTCTTAAGAATTAAGTTCCATAAATTTAATACCCCGCTTAAATGCATTTCTTTTCTAAAAGTTTTTATAACTCACTTAACAAGTTAATATGATGAATGTTTTATTGAAAGGACGCCTGGCTAAAACATTGCCAGAAGTGATTTCTCAAAATATGGAAAAAAAAAACGTTCTAAGATCGCAAAGCTTTCTACCAAACTATAATGGGTAGCTCATATATTGAAAGCATATATGTATACATATTACGAATAACATAGCTCAAATATATTTAAACAGATGCTTGTCGATCGCTTGGATTTGAAGACACCGAAAAGAAGATAAGTAATATCTTCAGAACCATTAAAAACGGGTTTTCCATGCAGAATGTATAAAAAAGAAGAAAAATAAAACAGAAAATTAATTATGTACTGGCCTTTTATTTTAACTTGTATAATTGATTTGTAACTAACTTAAAAAAGTCTACTGATAAATAACTATAAAATAACTAACTTTTAGCGAACTGTTAAGTAGGCAACTTGTAACTAACTTAAATAAATATATAAAACTAACTACTGAGTACCTAACTTTAAGATAGTTGAAAAGTCATGCAGAATCGGACAATTGACTACTGCCTAGGACATCGCAATGATAAAATAGTCAGTTGGCTACATGAAAAGTAGTCAAAGTAATAGCGAACTCTAGTTGTTATGATTTTAATTTTCTGAAGTTTACGATGCCGATCAAAACAGACGTCCATACGTTACGAAAGCGATTTTTTGAAATTCTGCCAGAGTTCGGGAAGATTTAACATCCATTGTATTGAGCGCATTCTGTTGCTCATTGTTATTGGTATTGAGGATCTTGGTAGAGATATAACCGTGTTCAGGGGCTGACTTATTGGGGTATTTGTTTTATCCAATTTGGTATGAGATCGACCGTTTCTATATGAGTATTTTTTTTAAAATGAGCGCACTCTTGTGCGGAAAGCTTTAGCAGTTTTCGGAGATCTGCAATGCCTATCTTTATTGTAAACTTGCAAGAAAGCTTCCGATATACTTATAGAACTTTATGGTAAAAGACTCATGTTGTGTTTGAGAGTTTTGTTGGAATCTTTATCCTCCATCCGGTGTCACTGAGTGGTATATTTTGATGATTTCATGTTGGGTGAAGGTCATGTTACCGGTTGAGTGGAGTGTATGAGAATTCTTGGAGATCTTCAGGTGTTGCGCCTCTTAATATCCACAAGAAAATGGAGTTTTGAGCTATTAAGCTGTCACAACCTCTAAGGCCTGGGATTAGCTCTTGAGAGAGAACATTGTTTCCAATGTCCAATTATATTTTGGTGGCTGCGAAGCAGTTGGGGTCTGCTAAGGGTAGTAATCTGTACCCTTTGGGTTTTTTAAGGTAAAGAATGTGTCATTTATAAAAGTATTATCGCAGGGGCAGTGATGTTTTTCTTGGAATTGAAGGAGAGTATTGAGCGATGTAAATACGGGAATACTCCAGGGGTTGTGCTTGGGATATTAATGATACGAGATCAGATTTCGAAGAGAGTAACTCGTTTTTTCGAACTCCATTTGAGCTGGGAGAAATTGGGGTGGCCTCAGTATATCCTGTGCCATTTGGTGTCAGACTGAGTAAATCATGTGATTTTTTATTTGTTTTTAATGCTCAGCTTAATCAATTAATTTTATTAATCTCATTTCGTTTATTATTGTTCTCGTCTTGTTTAATATTTATTTATTGTTTTATATTTATTGTACTTGAGCGAAAGTATGTATGTACGAGTATATATGTGAGAACGCTGATCTGGCTTCCATCCCATATGATTAAGTTTCGGGTCAGGTATATTCTTTTTTTTTAAGTTTATGTATATTGGGAGATGTGGAAGATGGATTTGCACACATAAATGTTAATGGATTATATTAGCGTTATTCGGATTGTGCGATATCACTATGCAACTATGCAATCTTAAAGTTCTGCATCACTCGTTTTACATTGCATATTGGCAAGGAGTCATCATATTCATCAGCAACATCATCTGGATCAAGACCAGTAAAAACATTTACCATATTCACATATCCTCGTCCAGGTTTTCTTCACATCTATTCAAATCCAGGTATCGGTGTATTCACTTTCAAATTGGCTATTTTTCTTGACCACCAACATACTCGTACTTCCGCAAGCAATGCATTGTTGCGAAAATTGCAATTTCAATGTCACGCCGACTTTTTCGTAAATAATAATACAGCAGTTCGCCAATTATTCTCTTGCTCTCGTCCGGCTATTCACGATTGTTCCCCAAAACCCCCTCGATAACTAGTCCTAATGCCAACAATGCTTCGAGATAATCGTCTCTCAGTAAATTTATGAAGTCTTGCCTTTCATTAATTTTTATATACCCGGTACTACAAGCTTTTCAGAATAAAAAAAAAGAATTTGCAAAAAATTTATTAGTGAAGCAAAAAAAAAAATTATTAGTTATATAAATACATTTGCTTAGCAATTAAATAATTACCATTTTTTATTTTTTCTTTGCTCAGTTTTGGAAAGATGATTTGCAAGCAATGAAACGCGCCTTCCACATCTTTGATTACCTTTTCAATCGATTTTCAATTTGATATGAAGTGGTTTAAGCAATATATCTTTGGTGTCTTTAATCAATGGTATATTGCACAATATTAAATCTTCTTGGTTTACATCAGATCTTTTTCTCCAATTACAAAGGAGGCAAAAGTATGTTTATGGCCTTTAAGTCACAGAAAATCTTCGTTTTCTGTTCTTCATATTTGATTTTTTCCAATATGCAGCCCAATGTTTCATACGTTTCCTTCATACATATGTATACCGAATCCAATTCGAATGAAAGATTTTTTGTTTGTTCATCGCAATAGCACAGCCTTTCAACTTGTCACTGAACCGTCAATGAATAATCGCCATTTTTCAATTTACGTACCAAAACTGGCAATCGTTGCAGTAAATGAACGCATTTTCATCGTTAAGGGTATACAATTTCTGGAAATCAACTTGACGTTACCGGAGTGTGAGTTTTCTGCTCTTCTTTTTTGAACTAGTGTTTCTTCAATCCAACTGCAGTATTGAAGCATGCGTAACATCTAGTTTCATCTTGTTCCAGTTGGTCTTCGAGTTTTTGAATGTTTTTCTGCTTTCTGTTATTCACTCTAAATTAAAGTTATCTCGTTGCACAAAACAGAATGTATATATGTACTTACATGTGCTTACCGTGGTTGTTGGCTAAGGCCTACCAACAACCACCCTATTCACTGGCCGAACGAATCACCGCACAAAGAAAAAGGTGACAAAATAATTTAACAAGCGACCGGCCAGCTAAGGTAAGACGGCGTGGGTCGCTAGCTGCGTACAATAACAAAACTATTAGCAGAGGAAAACAGCACAAAGTAAATTTACTAACGCTATAAACAAAGGAAAAAAACAATAATTGGACAACAAGCAAGCGACTAAGTGAACAAAATAAAAATCTATTCTTTTGGGGTGCACGCGAGGTATGGTCCAACCAAACAGGTTACGAACCTACTCGCACTAATCTCGTGCTGCCGGGGGTAATTTTAACCCGCCTGTATGACTGGGCTCTGGGTGCGGGATACTATAAGGATGGGTATGGGAAAAACGAAGGGAGCAACACTGTCGGCAAAAAGTGGACAAATAATAAAGGATACGTATGGTTGCTCAGTCGGGTGTTGGTACTCAACATCCTCCGGTGATGTCTCAAACTCCAGCTTCGCCACTATCCAAAAACACGTCACTTTCCTACCGCACAAAAATCAGGATTCAACTGTCTTTTCACTACTAATTGCTACATCTGGCAAAACACTACACTATGCTATATATTTGTATAAAATATTATTATTATTTTTCTTCAAAAATAAACGCACGTTCTCATAAAAAGGATGTTCACTTTTTCGTAGATTTCCAGAATCTGATCCGGCACGCACCTACGAGCCAGGACGCAAGCTACGCGCCGGTCTACAGAATTCTCAGGCGAGTGTGTATTGGAGCCCAATTATTTGGCGCCGCGCCATTACCCAAAGGGATGCCACCTGTACCATGGGATAATTTTCACCTCGCCGTATAAAGCGAAAGGTGACACCCCTTTTTACGGAATACCCGCGCAAAGCATTCCGTTTCCCTAATATTTGTTAGTGGATGAACCGTTTTGTATGAACACTTTCTTTGTTAGACCTATACCACTCGGTAGGCACACACTGAATAGAACCGTGCAACAATTCACGGCTTTAAATTACACAACTATTTGCCGACAGTTGTCAATGCTAATGCTTGGAGTGAAAGAAAGATTAGGCAAAACAAAGGAAATAGACAAACAAACTCCAAAGACGTTTTTGTTGAGGTCGACCCCTTCCTCAACGAAAGGAAGTAATCTTCCTTTTGGTCAGGGAAAGGAAATCTCGTACCGTATCCTATTAATCCCTAAATGACCTCAGCTCTTTAACAGTCCAAGTCGCTTTTTCTTAGCCTCAGTCATCTGTCAGTGTGTATGTCCACGGTGACACTCTCTTCCTAACAATAAACGGCTCGGCAAACTTTGGGGCTAATTTCGCCGCATAAAAATTCGCTGCATCTGACAGCATAAAATTTTTCTTCCAGACTAACTTTCCGGGCACGTACGGTACATCTCGACGCCTTCTAGCGCCCTACTAAAATTCACAAAATATAGCGTGCTGCGCTGTACCAATGCAGCATGCTACCCTCGCTAACGTTATCTGATATACCATACAAGCCCTAAGTGTTGTCTTAATAATCTGGCTTATCACCTCGGTCGGAAGTTCTCGACTGCTAAATTGGGGTCGATTGTCACACACAACCGACCGAGAAACTTCAAACAAGAGAAATGCATTGTCTTCCAATTGTTTGGATATGCTTTTTGCCGTGGCCTTGTGACGACTTCAATAAAGGCCCTACCAGGTCTTCACAAATCATTTCCCAAAACTCGACTGCCTTGGTCCTCTCTATCATACCCCCAGCTAGCTGTGAATTTTCAGGTTGCACCTCCTGACAAGTTTCACACGTCCTAACATAATGAAACACGCTCAACGGTCGTTTTCACACCCACATGGCCTGCCAAAGGGTTCTCGTGACATTGTTTTAAAATTTCCACTCTGGAGAATCACCATAAACAGAAGTAAATCTCGACCTCACGAACTTGTGGAGGTTGCCACCTTCAACTCTCCACGCAGGAGACGACAAAGGCTTTTTCTCTACTAACCGAGTCGTCCTTGCCAAGCAAGGATTGATCACTAACTATAGCATAGGTTGCAATGACCGGCACACTTCGGAACAGCATATCCGGAAACACTTGTTCCATGCCTTTCCGATGCACGATATCAAAAACGTACTGCTGAAGCTTCAAAGCCCATCATGGTTTCAGTTTCTCAACCGCCCACAGATCCGCTAGACACTCCTTTTCGGTCGTCGAGTAAATTCGCTCACCTTTTTTGATGACTTACTCAGATACGCTATAACCCTCTCGCCGTCATCAAACATCTGCGCTAACGCCGCACCTATACCTAAATCAGACGGGTATGTCTGAATTCTGCAAGGCCTATCGAAGTCCGGCAACTCAAAACCGGAGCTGTTAGCAAGCGTCCCTTCGCTTCTTTAAAACTCCTTTCACAATCTGCAGTCCAATTGAAGTTTGGGTTTTCCTTAGTTACGGCAGTGAGAGGCCTGACTAACTCTGCAAAATCTTTTATAAATCTACGGTACCAGGACACTGTTTCAATAAAATACCGCACTTGTTTTACGTTCTTCGATACTTCAATCCCAAGCATCGCCTCTACCTTCTCGAGGTCTACGTGTAGACCGTTCTTGTCCACCACGTACCCCAAATATTTTAACTCATATCTACAAAAATTTCACTTGTCCCTATTTAGTTTAAGTCCTGCACTAGGTTATACCTATATCAAAAACATCTCTCAAAATCTCTTAATGTTTCTCAAAATTATTTGTGAACATAATAATATATTTGGATGATACACAAGTACATGAGGTGCTAACAGTGGTCCTATGACCAATCTATAAATCTCTGCCAGGTTGCCGGTGCGTTATGCAACCCAAATGTCATCCGCTTAAATTGAAATAAACCGTAGACGCTGTGAAGGGCCTCGACTGCTCCTCCACCGGAATTTGCCGATAAGCGGACTTAATATCCAGACTGGCCAGGAACTTGGCTTCCCTTAGCTTATCTAAGGTTGCCGACACGTTTGGAAGGGGTAACTATCCTTATCGGTACATTTATTCAAACTCTATAGTCCACGCAAAACCTATATGTACCGCCTTTCTCTCTGATCATTACGGCTGGAGACGCCCAAGGACTGATTGTCCAGCATATCCCTATTCTCCGCGTCCATACGCGACTGATTGACGGAAGAAGCATGGAATAAACGCTGTTTCACAAGTTCAACCCATAACTTATGCAAGTTCAACTTATCTTATTCTCGACTAAATGGGTCCGGTAGAGCCCTTTCGGCATAGCCTGTAATGCCCAAATGGACCAAGTCCAATCATACAAACAAAAGAAAATCCCCTATATGATCGTGACATACTGCAAAGAAAGCTAAAGAACAAAAAAAAAATACAAAGCTACTTGATCAACTGGTTAGCGGAAGAAATATATAGTTATATCTTAAGGGTGTTATTAAGATAAACGCTTCTTTAACCCACCCTACCTTGACTTTGCGAAGCGTGAAAATAGTATGCAAAGTCCCTATTCTTCTATTTAACCATATTCTACCATATCAGAGTAAAATTCTTAGTTAAAGAATTCATATTTAAAATTTTAAAATTTTATTCACGTTCTTAATTCTATTTACAAAATGGAGATAAAGTATACGAAAATAAAAAAAAGGTTACTGAAATATAACACCTTGGAAAATATACATATTGAGCTTTAGATTTTTAGAAAGGAAAATTAGTTTTCTGTTTCATTCTATTTCGAAATAATACAAAAAAAAAAATAACATAGGTAATGTTAAAGCAAACTAAAAAACTAAAAAGGAAAAATAACTGGAAATTCAGTTAATATGAAATTTACTTAGGATGCATGGTAACTCTATGCGCTGTATGCCAAAATTTGCAGATCGGTTGTGCTTTTACATATTTACTCTGCCAGCTACTTCGCTGGTGGGGTCAGCCGATATAGCTAAACTACAAGATCAGCCGATCGGTGAGCATCCTCTGCTGCGAATGAGCAAGCAGTAGAGTTATTGAATGCTATTACTGTAAGGTAATAAAATGCAATTCTCTCAGACAAATGCTTTTTGATTATTAAAATTTATATGAACAAAAAAATTGGTACAATAATTGGTATAAAATTTATACAAGTGCACTTACATTTTCCACTTATGGCGTGATGATCGTCGAAGGCCTTCACGAAGATCAGCAATAATGTTGAAGCTGCTAATTAAATGATCATTTAATAATGTTAAGAAATATGTACTTATGTTTGAGAAAATGCATACCCTGTATGGATTAAATTGCCATACACGTGTATTATTTTTCTTTCTTTATAGTATAATTAAATTATTTATATTAATATTAAAGAAAAATCCATGATCTTTTTGCCACAAATACATATAACAAAATTACATTTAAAAAATTAAGAAAAAAAAAGTTCAGCGTTTATTCACAATGAGTATACGTGTACGTTACACATCTATAACCTCATTTAGATTTCTTTTCGCACGTTTTAAACAATATTTTCCATATTATTATGATTTAATTTTAAATTTGGGTCTAATGGGGTGTAGTCAAGCTTCTGGGTATGCTGTTACAGTTGTGAGGCTATACTCAATTTCTACTCTTGCATCCACTCCGACTTATTCGGTTTAAGGGTCCTCTGAAGTCTAATTGCAGCGTCCGTTCACCAGAGGTGCGGCCGCGAGCGGGCGTCGGTATTGAAGCAAGCCGCTCGCTATATAAATCTGTAAAATCTTTAAACTTACTCGCCTAGCGGGGTTGTGCGCTGGGTTTGGGACCCGCCGCGTAGAAACCACCCCCAATGAAAATGTTAAGAACGGATGAGATACCCCCTTTCTGTTGACAACCCCTGCAAACGGATTAAGGATCACGATTTGAGGGCACCTGGAATGTCCGGTTCCTTAATTGGAAGGTGCCGCTGCCCAGCTGGTTGATGTCCTCGTAAAAATAAAGGCTGACATCACCGCCGTCCAAGAAGTGCGATGGACGGGACAAGGACGAAAGCGAGTAGGTTCTTGTGACATTTACTACAGTGGCCATATAAAGGAGCGCAAACTTGGCGTCGGATTTGTGATGGGAGAGATTCCGTCGTCGAGTACTGGCATTTACCTCGGTGGACGAGCGTCTCGCCACAATCCGCATCAAGGCAAAATTTTTCAATATATCGTTGATTTGCGCCCACGCCCCGACGGAAGAGAAGGACGATTTGGCCAAAGATGCCTTTTATGAACGTCTAGAGCATACTTATGAGCGCTGCCTCCGACACGATGTGAAAATCGTGCTTGACGATTTTAATACCAGGGTTGGCAAAGAAGGTATCTTTGGTGCCGCCGTTGGAAAATTCAGCCTCCACAACGAAACATCCCCAAATGGATTGAGCCTGATCGACTTCGCCGGGGCCCGAAATATGGTTTTCTGTAGTACTAGTTTCCAGCACAAAAAAATACATCACGCCACTTGGTTGTACCCTGATCGAAAAACACAAAACCAGATCGATCATGTTGTGATATATGGAAGACATGTTTCCAGTGTTCTTGGCGTGCGTACACTCCGAGGAACCAACATCGACTCGGACCACTATCATGTCGCAGCGAAGAAACGCACGCGCTTCTGTGTATCGAAGAACGCCCGTCAACAAACACAAGAAAGGTTCTACGTTGAAAAGCAGCAATCACAACAGACTGCCGAGCGATTTTCTACTCGACCTGCACTCCTGCTCTCTGAGATCATTCATCAGCAACTCGGCATAAGGGAATTGTAGGACGGCATTGCAAACTCCTTGCGTACAGCTGCAAACGAAACAAGAGTTTCGGAAAGGTCACAAAAACCGCTGGTACGATGAGGATTGTCGTGTCGCGGTGGAGAGAAAACATACTGCCTACCCCGCAACCTTGCGATCGACCACAACACGTGCGGGGTGGGATAGATACCGAGAACTGAAGAGGGAAGCAAGACGCGTCTGCAGACAAAAAAAAGGGGCCTATATGCGGGAGTACGAAGGGCTTGAGAAGCTGGCCGACAAGGGTAACGCTCGATAATTCTACGAAAAGATACGGCGGCTTTCAGAAGGTTTCAAGACCGGAGCAAACTCTTGTAGGACCCAGGGAGGTGAGCTAGTGACAGATGCCAAGAGTATACTCGATTTATGGAGGGAGCACTTCTCCAGCCTACTGAATGGCAGTGAAGAGGAAACACGCGGAGATGGTGCACCCGAAACTCCAATTGATGAACATGGAAAAGTTGTTCCGCTACCCGACTATGCAGAAGTCCGAATAGCAATCGTCCGTTTAAAAAACAACAAAGCGGCAGGGATCGATGGATTACCGGCCGAGCTATTCAAATACCGCGGTAAAGAGCTAATCAGGTGGATGCATCAGCTTCTTTGCAAAATATGGTCGGATGAAAGCATGCCCGACGATTGAAATTTAAGTGGGCTCTGCCCGATCCACAAAAAAGGAGATACCGTGGAACAGACCTTCCTAATATCGCAAGTAAGGTCCTATCAAGCGTATTGTGTGAAAGACTAAAGCCCACCGTCGACAAACTGATTGGACCTTATCAGTGTGGCTTTTGACCTGGTAAGTAAACCATTGACCAGATATTCACCATGCGCCAAATCTTGGAAAAGACCCTTGAAAAGAGAATCGACACCCTCCTCCTCTCCGTCGATTTTAAAGCCGCCTTCGACAGCACGAATAGGAGCTGCCTTTATGCCGTTATGTCTGAATTTGGAATCCCCGCAAAACTTATACAGCTAAGTAAACTGACGTTAAGCAACACTAAAAGCTCCGTCAGGATTGGGAAGGACCTCTTCGAGCCGTTCGATACCAAACGAGGTTTCAGACAGTGTGATTCCTTATCGTGTGACTTTTTTAATTTAATGCTGGAGAAAATAATACGAGCTGCAGAGCTAAATAGAGAAGATACAATCTTCTATAAGAGTGTACAGCTGCTGGCGTAACCACGCCGTGAGTTCTGCTTTCCCCAGACTTGATAAAGATGCGAAACGAATGGATCTGGTAGTGAATGAGGGCAAGACGAAATATCTCCTGTCATCAAACAAACAGTCATCGCATTCGCGACTCGGCTAACACGTCACTGTTGAGTCATAACTTCGAGGTCGTAGATAATTTCGTCTATCTAGGGACCAGCATTAATACCAACAACAATGTCAGCCTGGAAATCCAACGCAGAATCACTCTTGCCAACAGGTGCTACTTTAGACTGAGTAGGCAATTGAAAAGTAAAGTCCTCTCTCGACGAATGAAAACCAAACTCTACAAGTCACTCATCATACCGGTCCTACTATATGGCGCAGAAGCGTGGACGATGCCAACATCTGATGAGTCGGCTCTAGGAGTCTTCGAGAGGAAAGTTCTGCGAACGATTTATGGTCCTTTGCGCATTGACAACGGCGAATACCGCAGACGATGGAACGATGAGCTGTTCGAGCTATGCGACGATATTGACATGGTACAGCGAATGAAGAGACAACGGCTACGCTGGCTAGGCCATGTCGTAAGAATGGATGAAAGCGCTCCAGCTGTGAAAGTATTTGATGCAGTACCCGCTGGTGGAAGCAGAGAGAGTGGAAGAGCTCCACTCCGTTGGAAGGATCAAGTGGAGAGTAACCTGGGTATACTTGGCATTTCCAACTGGCGCCAGCCAGCGAAAGGAAGAGAAGAATAGCGCTCTTATATTGGTTCGGCTATAATCGCGTAAGCGGTGCCAATGCCAATAAAGAAAGAAAGAAAGATTTAAAGCAAACAAGAAAAAAGGCAAATGCATAAAAAAAGATTAAATTACAATTATTTGCCGACAGATGTCTCTGACAACGCTTGGAGTGAAAAGATTAGGTAAAACAAAGGAAATAGACAAACAAACACCACAGAAGATTTTGTTGCGGAGGATATCATACGCCGGTTGGTACAATAAAATCCTATAAACAATTTTAAAGTTTTTGTCCCGGTTTTTTTAATTTACAGGCCGCACTACTATATACATATGTATTTATCGGGAGGGCCACTTATTTTTGCTGCGTGTCTTCCGGTTATTTCCGTTGTGCCTCGGTAAAATGAAATGGGAGTAGGTCTTCTTGTATTGTTGGTTTGTGTCATTTATACCGCTGTTTCTTCTTAGCGATAGTAATTATTTTTTTTTGTGTTGTGTTTTGTTTAATTTTAATATTATATATGTATCATGGTGGCCGCGGTAGCCGAGTGGTTAGCATTGCGCACTGACATTCGGAAGGCTCGGGTTCAAATCCCGGTGCCACAAACATCTAAAAGTTATGGAAAATTAATTTTAATAAAAAATTAAGTTAAATTTTCTCATTGCGGTCGCTCCTCGGCAGGGAATGTACACCCCTCCGAGTGTATTTCGGACATGAAATAAAGGCTCCTCGTAAAAAAACCATCAGCCGTTCGGGGGCGGATTGGTATAAACTGTAGGTCCCTCCATTTGTTGGAAAGACATCAAGACGCAAAACCACAAATTGGAGGAGAAGTTCGGCCGAAAATCGCTTCATCGGTTACAAAGCGCCAATTTATTTTTTAAATAGTTTTGCTACTTTTCATTCTTTAATTATTTTGTATATAGGTATAACACATAGTTTTAGTATCTGAGGTACTAATTTTTAAGCATGTCGCTGTATATATGTTTGATGTAGGTATTTATGTAATTTTTTATTATTATTATTTTTTTTTGGTAACAATGGGTTAAGCCAAAGTTGAATAAAAGGTTACGAGGTTACGACAATAGCAAAATCAAAGAAGCGTTTAATGCAAGGCGGCAACTTAACGATAAATTTTACGTTAATCAAAAAAATTCCATCGTTTCGGTTGAAACATCTGGAAATGTTAACGTTAAAGCAGTTATCAAAATAAATTTCTTTTCGTTTTACCCAAAACGAAAAAATGTCGTTAATGTTAAATCGGTAGCAGATAATGTTAAACGTTAAAATTGAAGTGTGCTATGAAATCATATAGTTACGATTGTTGAGCATCTCTGTACAATTAAAAGTTCACGAAGGAACTCTTTTTGCTAGCAATGGTTGGTTCACCTATTTCCATTTCTAAAGGAATGTCACATCACATAAAGATGCTGTTACTCTACTCGTAATCAAGTTAAAGGAAGTCATAGAAAGTAAGGACGTCTCAAATGAAACAATATTTAATTCAGACGAAACACCCTTCACTAGAAAGGGCTGCCAAATAAAACCTATGTACACTCAAAAGAAAGAACAGGTCCAGGGCGAAAAATATTCAAAAGAGAATAACACTTCTTCTTTGTGGTAATGCTGGGAGATAAAAGAAAATTATACCTTTCGTCATTGGCAAAAGAAAACAGCCGCGCTCGTTTCGAAACAAGATCCTTCTCGTAAAATATGGCATTTCTTAATCTGCATGGATTAATGCATCTCTTTCATAAATTAGCTTTTCGATATTTAATGCAGACGAAACACCCTTCACTAGAAAGGGCTGTCAAATAAAACTTCATTCAGCCTACGAATCAAAATGCCATTTCACTATTGAAACTGAACTGCCAAAATGTGTTGCTATCCAAAAAAAGTGGCTTATGAGGAAAATTTTTAGCCTTCTTTAATTTATTCGAAGCTGTATAGTTGATTGCTGCGGCTTGGGAGAAAATATAATTGAATCGTTGAATACATGCTGGTCCAAAATATTCAATGAAGAAGGGTTCGATGACGATATTCCACATTCTGCTTTCGGCAAACCGAGGGAATTTGTGCTATGAATAATGGCATTGACTGTTCGAAAACTCTTTTGCTAACAGACCTTCAACAGAAAGATGTTGAAATTAGTTTTCAACCAGCCAGTCTTTATTTACTAACATTTTTTCAACAAATATTTAAAGATTTTTTACGTAAATGCATTTTCAATAAATTTATATTTTCAATTAGTGATAATAGTAGTAAATACATAGTACATATTATTTGATGTCATGTAAAACGAATGACATGAGCAATAATGTCAAACACGTTAAAAACTATCAAAATGCCGAGAGAACGCGCATTACTTATAAAAATTTAATATTGAAATCGATTTTCGCATATTTTTGGAAAAAGTGTGAACCCTACTTATGACAAAATCAAGTTTAAAAATTCGAAAGTGTGACAAACTGTGCAGTGGGTTACTGTAAACAAAATAATAAAACGTTCCGAAAAGTGGGTCTGTTAAATCTAATGTGCTGGAATAATAGCCTATTTCCAACAAGCACTTAAATTCATGTTAAGTTAATGAAATGTCAAACGTTTCCACCCAAAGTTAGCTAACTCAAACAGCAGATTTTTGTTTTTTTTATTGCAAAATTTGTCATATGGATTGAAATCATGAATTCAAGAGACCGCATTCGTTTTATTTTGCTTTTAATACAATATCATGCTTATAACTTTTTTGGAGATGTCACGCAATTTCACGTTCACGCAAAGAATATAGACTCAAAAAAAGTCCACTTATTTGGAAAAAGATATGTATGTACATAATTGGGTGGCCTCAGCGAACTGAACGCTCAGTAAAAATGTTGAGTGAGCGCTTTTGCTGAGCGATTCATTTTGATGAAAAGTCAAATGTCGAAACGACCACTTTAACAACTGATTGTGAAGTTATTAAGTAATTTTATTTTATGCATGTTTACGTATGCGCTATTACATACATATGTCTTACTTGAAATGTTGTTTTCTTAATTCTGAAATGCTTCGCAAAGTGGTCATCTACATAACGTAGCAGAGTTTCTTCATAAAAAATTTTGTTTCCTTCTTTTGAAAAACTGTTTATCTAGTGCAGATGGCTGAAAAAAACTTATTTGACAACCCAACATATTGGTAAATTGTCATCAGAGGCAGAGTAGAAATACTTTTAAACTTTCGTGTTTCATTTTTTTCGATTCACAGCAGTTGACCGATGAACAGCAAGTATAATACAAATTTTACGCTCACTAATGTGGTGAGAGCTCACTGAGCGTGTTTACTGAGCGCTCAGGTTGCTGAACGCACCAATTGTAATGTATTTTGAGTTGCTGTTTGGAATGCTTCGAAACCTAATTATTTTCCATTAACTGAAACGGTGCTCAGACTACTGTAAATGATTTAAAAATATGAGATTTCCATAATGCTTTGGAGCGTTAGGTATGATGATTGATTATATAAATTAAATTAGATGGATGTCTTATTGAAGTCAAAGCAAAGAAAAAGGACGCTGTGGACTACTACAATAATAAAGGATGGTATTCTGTGGAGCTACTGGCTTAAGTTGACACTTCTTCTTCTTTATTGGTGTTGGCACCGCTTACGCGATTATAGCCGAATCAATTACAGCGCGCCATTCATCTCTTCTTTTCGCAGTCAGCGTCTAGCATTCAAGGTGTTCTTTCGTCTTTTGTGGGCTATCGTTGTGTTAATCAGTGCGAGTTATCCCGCTATTTATTCTCCTGCTATATTAATATTAGCAGTGGTTTCATTTCCTCTCTTTTGTTTACTTCTCATATTTGATCCAGTGGTAGCAGTGTAAATTGTTAAATATGCCCCCCGGGGCAATAGGTAATAGGAGGAATCGCTTTGCTTTACTAGCAAGCGACACTCCTAAGAAAAAAAAGAAACTACATCACGGCACCCCTCTCAATCCATTTCCGGAACTACCAGATGTTGCAGTAGCAGATCATAAATTCCTGGTTTTATCCTACTGTGAAGCAAACAAAAAAATTACAGACTTCTCATGTTTTGTAGTCCACAAGGCGATTCAGATTATAAGTAAAGAAGTGTTATCCATATCTGAACTCAGAGATGGTAATCTGTTACTCCTTGTAAAGGATAAGAAAATCGCACAGAAATTTCTATCTACTACGTTACTACATGGAGTTGGTTCTGTAAAATTTTCACTACATTCTTCACTCAATACCACCAAGGGAACAATCTACGCGCCTTATCTTATAAATGTTCCTGAAAAAGAAATTATAACCGGACTTAGCAGTCAAGGTGTTACTGCAGTCTATAAATTTCAAAAAATGATGAACGGTAAGCTAACTCCTAGTGGTGTTGTTTTAATTTCGTTTGACTCATACATACTACCTTCCAAAATTGACATTTCTTGGCATTCCGCCAAAGTTAGGGAGTATATTCCCAACCCAATGCGCTGTAAATTGTGTCCGAGTAGTTGACACAATCAAAATGGTGCAAAAATCAACCGATATGCGTTGGTTGTTCATTACCCCCTCATCAACCTACAGACTGCACCCGCGTTATGTGCGCGAATTGCTCCGAGGAACACCCTTCATCCTCCAATCAATGCAAGAAATTTCAGCAAGCTAAAGAAATATTGGCTATCAAAACCAAACACAAATGTTCTATGTTGGAAGCTAGAAATATCTATCGAACTCAACTCACAATACCCCCTGTTAATTCTAATGCATCCTACGCCACTGTTCTATCATCCAACGATTCGTCACATGTTAGTACTACGCAAAGTACCTCTATTCCAAAACAAACAATAAACAAAGAAAACAACAACGTAAAACCATTAAATAACATACAGTCAAATTCTGTATTTACTACAGCGCAAGATCCACTTGCTCATCTCACGCAAAGTGCTTCTACTTCAAACGCAATAGTCAACCAAGACAACAACAACATATCACCTATTACAACAAATGCTCACCTTTCATTTACGCTCCCCAGCGACCGAACATTACCATTTTCAAGCAAAAGCTTAGCTTATCAACAACACCACGAAGAGAACTTTTCAAGAAGCGACAAAGAGACATCTCCATATCACACTTCAAATAACTCTCTTAACAATTTTGAAATCACCACAGACGTCAGCTTTACAAATAATTCATTTTCACCATTGCCATCACTCAATAAAGTTCTCTCTCTCTCTCAGTTATCTAAAATGTCAGATGAATCTGATTAGTGATGCTCTAAATAAAATAAACAAATATTTTTACTACAATATATCATCAATTTAATTTCGCTACCATTACATTTATATGTTAACGTTTCTGCAGTGGAATATAAACGGCTTTTTTAATAATTATCATGAGCTTCTCTTACTTATTTCTGATTTTAAACCCGATATTATTTCTTTACAAGAAACTTATCTTGGCTTTAGTGCTAACCCCATCCCTCCTTCAGCCTATAATGCTTATTTCCATAACCCCTCAAATACGAATAAACACGGAACTGGTGTGCTTATTAAAAAAGGTATCTGGCATCATAAAGTTGATATTCAAACAAATTTAAATATTATTGCTTTGGAAATTAAAACTAATATTACTTTTACGCTATTATCCGCCTATTTCCCCCCTGGTAGAGATTTTGATATACGAGGAATTGAAGCAATTTTAGCTTCACTACGACATCCACTTGTTTTTTGTGGAGATGTCAACGCCTGGAGTTCTCTTTGGGGCTCTGCTACACCAAACAAAAGGGGTAAAGCAATTGAAAACCTTATATGTAATTATGACTTAACTGTCTTGAACAATAAGGCTCCCACACATTTTTCCACGCACAATTCTTTTACGCATGTCGACATTACTCTGTCCTCCGTAAGTATTTATCCACTACTCTCTTGGAATATCCTAGACAATCTTCGGGGTAGCGACCACTACCCGATAATTTTCCATTTAAACTGCGACAACCCTAAAAACAAACACGTTGCACGATTTAAAACCGACATAGCTGACTGGAATAAATACAGATTTCAATGTGATAAAAATAATCTTTTTCACCCATTTAGTAATAACATAAACAAAGAAGCCAGTTCCATAAAAAAGATTATTTTCAACGCGGCTACTTTTTCCATTCCTCAAACAAAACCATTCCATAATAAAAAATGCGTTCCCTGGTGGAACCGTGAGCTAGCCGAATTGCGTGAAATCAAACAAGATGCGTGGCATACCTTTAAACGTATACGATCCATGCAAAACCTTTTAATATACAAGGCAGCCAACGCGAAATTCAAACTTTATGCAAAGAAAGCAAAGAAAGAATGCTTTATTAGAGTCACTAGCAATATCAACACATCAACGTCACCCAAACAAATATGGAAAAATATTAAAAAGCTTTCGGGCTCTTACAGCAATTTTACAATTCCACAACTTATTAATAATAACCGAAGAATTTCTTGTACAAAGGAAATTGCAAATTTATTCGGTAAACATTGGTCTGATTACTCAGATAACAAAAACTTTTCCCATGAATTTGTAGCACAAAAAAATAGATTTTTAAGTAAGACTTATTGTTTCCCGGAATTTCTCACTAGTACAGCAAAAGAGATAGACAATTTTATCACCTTTCAAGAATTCGAAAGCGTGTTATCCAGAACCAGCGGCTCTGCACCAGGTTTTGACCGTATTAGTTATATAATGATAAAAAACCTACCAGATTCACTCAAAAGTAGACTTCTAAATTTATACAACAATATATTTTCTTCTGGTATCATTCCCCAAAGTTGGAAATTTGCATATATATCTCCTATTCCTAAACCTAAGAAGCCACCGGATAAACCTTGCAACTTCCGTCCGATTTCCCTATTGCCATGTAACAGTAAAATTCTATAGAAGATCATAGCTAATAGACTAATGTGGTTTGCAACCAAACATAGACTTTTAAACATAAACCAAGTAGCTTTCAAAAATTGTCACAGTACCATTGACGCTCTTTTGTCCTTCGACCACTTTACTTCTAATGCTCTGTCCAATAAAAAACATATTACATCACTTTCTCTTGATTTTGAACGAGCTTTTGATCGGATCGGAGCTCATGTTGTTTTAAGACAATTAGAAAAATGGAAGATTGGACCTAAAATATATAATTATGTTAGGAGTTTTTTAAGGAATCGAAGATTCATAGTCAGAATTAATGGCTATTCTTCCGACAGTTATAACCTACATAATGGGATTCCTCAAGGTTCACCACTTTCGGTTGTTTTATTTGTCATAGGGTTCGACGAAATAGGTAAGATCATAGACAAATACAAAATAAACCACACTATCTACGCTGACGACGTTCTGCTTTTCACTAAACTAGATAATTTAGTATCTGTCAGAACTATTTTTGATAAAATCCTGCAAGACATTTCTACATGGTCGCTTGAATCTGGAGCGATTATATCATACGAGAAATGTAATATTTTACATATTTGTCGAAAGATGCGCTGTTCGGGAATACAACTTTCCTACAACAATATAGCTATAAGAAATGTTAACCAACTAAAAATTCTAGGTATTTTCTTTGACTGTAAATATACATTTAAGTGTCATTGCAATTACATTAGAAATAAGTTAATCAAACGGCTTAGCATTATAAAATACTTTTCATCAAAAACATCTTTTGTACATACTTCTACACTCTGTTACATTGTTAAATCACTAATTTTATCTGTAATCGATTACGCTTTACCAATATATGGAAGCTGTGCCAAAAGCAACCTAAACTTACTCGCTGCTCCTTATCATGTTGCATTACGGAAAAGTCTACGAGCATTTACAACTACTCCTATTTGTAACATCTTAGCAGAAGCCGGATTTCCTAGTTTAAACGAGCGAATGGAATATATAACCGCTGGCCTCATATACAAAGTTCTATCATGCAGGAATCATCAGCTCTACAAAAACATATCTATGGCTACAAATAGAAAGCGCCTTCCAAAAAGGTTGTCAGCACTATATCACATTTTCATCTTAGCCAAAAAATTGAATTTATTCACTAAGCCCACAAAACAAAAACGCTGTAACTACCCACCTTGGCTTCTTACAAACAGATCTTTTATCTGCTGCTTTAAGAAATATCAAAAGCAAAACACTGATGCTATTGTATATCGACAGAATTTCCTAGAACAAAAACAAAAACTAAACTTGAAGTCATTCAAATTCCTATTCACCGACGGCTCAAAAACGAATCTTTCAACATCTTTCGCTGTCATATCCCAAGACCTGTTAGTTTTGAAAAAAGGACTGATGTTCAACCACTGTTCAACATTTACCAGTGAAATTTTTGCTATATATCAAGCGACTCTAATAGCTGCAAAGAGCAAAGGCAAATTCTGTATTTGCTCAGATAGCCAGTCTTCCATCGAAGCAATACAAAACTTTACGAACAAAAGTATTTTGGTAATCAGCATTCGGGATCTGCTTATAAAACACAGTAACAAAATTAAATGATGTGGGTACCTGGGCACTGTGGAATCCAAGGCAATGAATTTGCTGACTCTGTTGCAAAAAGCCTTCATAACGAACCAGTCCTATTCTATAACGCACTTGAAAGTAGTGACTTGATACGTCTTATAAAGCAATATGTTCATAATAAAACCTTACTCAAATAGAATGAGTACTCTCATCACTACGCTTCAATCAACCCCAATAGAAGAAAACCCGTTTATTCTACGGAAACTAAACACAAGGACATCATAATGTTTACACGGCTCAGACTAGGTCACACGCAAATCACGCATGGCCACCTATTAAACTCCGGAGGCGCATCCTGCTCATTTTGTAATTCGTCAAGAACATCTGTAA
The DNA here is from genome assembly GCA_037013455.1 of Ceratitis rosa. Classification (NCBI taxonomy): domain Eukaryota; kingdom Metazoa; phylum Arthropoda; class Insecta; order Diptera; family Tephritidae; genus Ceratitis; species Ceratitis rosa. The sequence goes on along the minus strand of JAWMAG010000108.1, from coordinate 847,415 downwards.
AACATATTTCAGATGAGTGTCCCCATTTCAACACGATAAGACAAAGAATCTTTGGCACAGCTCTCCCATCAGAACTATTACCAAATACAAATTTGTCGAACATAAACACTATATCTAAATTTCTTCTACTGTGTAACGTAGCGCATTTAATATAATTCTAATTTAATATAATTAATTATATTAATAAATATGTAAACATAATTAAGTATGTTACAATTAAGCTGAAACTGTAGATAATAACAATTAATTATAAAACCAGCCGATGGCCTAAGGCTAGTGCTGTTACTCTGTATTATTTTATGTATATTTATATGCTTAAAATAAAATAAAATCAAATCAAATCAAATCTCTTCTTTTCGCTGTTTGGCGCCAGTTGGAAATGCCAAGTGCACACAGGTCACTCTCCACTTGATCTTTCCAACGGAGTGGAGGTCTTCCTCTTCCTCTGCTTCCACCAGCGGGTACTGCATCAAATACTTTCAAAGCTGGAGTGTTTTCATCCATTCGGACGACATGGCCTAGCCAGCATAGCCGCTGTCTCTTCATTCGCTGAACTATGTCAATATCGTCGTATAGCTCGTACAGCTCATCATTCCATCGTCTGCGGTATTCGCCGTTGCCAATGCGCATAGGACCATAAATCGTTCGCAGAACTTTCCTCTCGAAGACTCCTAGAGCCGACTCATCAGATGTTGGCATCGTCCACGCTTCTGCGCCATATAGTAGGACCGGTATGATGAGTGACTTGTAGAGTTTGGTTTTCATTCGTCGAGAGAGGACTTTACTTTTCAATTGCCTACTCAGTCTAAAGTAGCACCTGTTGGCAAGAGTGATTCTGCGTTGGATTTCCAGGCTGACATTGTTGTTGGTATTAATGCTGGTCCCTAGATAGACGAAATTATCTACGACCTCGAAGTTATGACTCAACAGTGACGTGTTAGCCGAGTCGCGAATGCGATGACTGTTTGTTTGATGACAGGAGATATTTCATCTTGCCCTCATTCACTACCAGACCCATTCGTTTCGCTTCTTTATCAAGTCTGGGGAAAGCAGAACTCACGGCGTGGTTGTTAAGGCCAATAATGTCGATATCATCGGCGTACGCCAGCAGCTGTACACTCTTATAGAAGATTCTACCTTCTCTATTTAGCTCTGCAGCTCGTATTATTTTCTCCAGCATTAAATTAAAACAGTCACACGATAAGGAATCACCCTTTCTGAAACCTCGTTTGGTATCGAACGGCTCGGAGAGGTCCTTCCCAATCCTGACGGAGCTTTTAGTGTTGCTTAACGTCAGTTTACTTAGCCGTATAAGTTTTGCGGGGATTCCAAATTCAGACATAACGGCATAAAGGCAGCTCCTATTCGTGCTGTCGAAGGCGGCCTTAAAATCGACGAAAAGGTGGTGGGTGTCGATTCTCTTTTCACGGGTCTTTTCCAAGATTTGGCGCATGGTGAATATCTGGTCAATGGTTGACTTACCAGATCTAAAGCCACACTGATAAGGTCCAATCAGTTTGTTGACGGTGGGCTTTAGTCTTTCACACAATACGCTTGATAGGACCTTATATGCGATATTAAGAAGGCTTATTCCACGAAAACTGGCGCAGACTGTGGGATCGCTTTTTTTGTGGATCGGGAGGGCACACTTAAATTCCAATCGTCGGGCACGCTTTCAGCCGAACATATTTTGCAAAGAAGCTGATGCATGCACCTAATCAGTTCTTCGCCGCCGCATTTGAATAGCTCGGCCGGTAATCCATCGGCCCCTGCCGCTTTGTTGTTTTTTAAGGGGACGTTTGCTATTCGCACTTCTTTATAGTCGGGTAATGGAACAACTTTTCCTCATACTCGCGCATCTCGGCCTCTTTCTTTTTTTGTCTGCAGACACGCCTTGCTTCCCTCTTCAGTTCTCGGTATCTGTCCAACCCCGCACGTGTTGTGGTCGATCGCAAGGTTGCGAGGTAGGCAATCCGTTTTCTCTCCACTGCGACACGGCAGTCCTCATCGTACCAGCTGTTTTTGCGACCTTTCCGAAATCCAATGGTTTCATTTGCAGCTGTACGCAGGGAGTTTGCAATGCCGTCCTACAGTTCCCTTATACCGGGTTGCTGATGAGTGCTCTCAGAGAGCAGGTGTGCAAGTCGAGTAGAAAACCGCTCGGCAGTCTGTTGTGATTGCAGCTTTTCAACGTCGAACCTTCCTTGTGTTTGTTGATGGGCGTTCTTCGATACACAGAGGCGTGCGTATCTTCGCTGCGACAAGATAGTGATCCGAGTCAATGTTGGGACCTCAGAACGTACGCACATCTAAAACTCTGGATACGTGTCTTCCGTCTATCACAACATGACCGATCTGGTTGAAAGTTTTCCGATCTGGAGACAGCCACGTAGCTTGGTGAATTTTTTTGTGCTGGAATCTAGTGCTACAGACAACCATTTTTCGGGCCCCGGCGAAGTCGATCAGCCTCAGCCCATTTGGGGATGTTTCGTCGTGGAGACTGAATTTTCCGACAGCCGTACCAAAGATACCTTCTTTGCCCACCCTAGCGTTGAAGTCGCCAAGCACAATTTTGACGTCGTGGCGGGGGCAGCGCTCATAAGTGTGTTCGAGGCGCTCGTAAAAGGCATCTTTGGTCAAGTCATCCTTCTCTTCCGTCGGGGCGTGGGCGCAAATTAGGGTGGTGTTGAAAAATTTTGTCTTAATGCGAATTGTGGCTAGACGTTAATCCACCAGAGTGAATGCCAGTACTCGGCGACGGAGTCTCTCTCCCACCACGAATTCGATACCAAATTTGCGCTCCTTTATATGGCCGCTGTAGTAAATTTCACAAGGACCCACCTTCTTTCGTCCTTGTCCCGTCCATCGCAATTCTTGGACGGCAGTGATGTCAGCCTTTAACTTTATGAGGACATCAACCAGCTGGGTAGCGGCACCTTCCCAATTAAGGGACCGGACATTCCAGGTGCATGCCCTAAAATCGTAATCCTTAAAACATTTGCGGGAGTCGTCATCAAAAGGGGGGTCTCTCATCCGAGGCTTTAATTGGTTTTTCATTTGGTTGTTTTTTCATGTGGTGGGTTCCAAACCCTACGCACAACCGCATGGGATTCGCCTTCTCACTTTAGCCCGCCTCCAAGCGGATGTTCGTTGGCTACCCAGGGGATACGTGGTCTAAGACCGGACGTCGTGAGCTGCTTGAACCATATGCACAAGAATCGTTTCTGGCCACTCCCAGGTGAATGGCAGTCAAAAACTTTCCTCACTTGCGTGAACTTCTGCACATGGCCCCATCCCTCAAGTTGACACAAGGTTGACAAATCTTTAACTTATGTATATATATTATTAGCGCTTTGTAACCGCTGAAGCGATTTTCGGCCAAGCTCCTCCTCCAATTTGTGGTTTGCGTCTTTATGTTTTTCCAACAAATAGATTTCGATTTGTATGTATTGTACTGTAAGAGCCCCAACATCTTAGATGTTGGAGCCATTAAAACAACACAAGGAAATATATAATAATATTTATATACAAATGAACCTAATGTGAATTCGAATACATATGTGCATATATACAAGTACATATATATTAATAAGATTTTAAGTTTTACTTGTAATTATATGTATATATACGAGTACATAGGTACGTACACATTTTATGAATTCCGCTTCATGCGTATTCGCTTTGCTTTCTCAAGGAGAAACATGTTCAAACACGAATTTATATGAACATGTATGTTATACATACACACACATAGCTTTAAGGCAAACTGTTCATAGTGATAAATTGTTATTATAAAATAACATTCTGCCTGCGCACAGAATAGTATAAAAGACGAGGAAAATTTTACGGAAATTAAGTAGCCTTTGAGTCGATAGGTATACTTGCCCCTCACGAACACTTACTTATATTGCACTGAGGGTTTTCACCTCACTGGAAAGGGTGCTAGCAGAGGGTTTTCACCTCCTCAGCCCATACGAGAGAGTCGATATATGTGCAGTAAAAATATAGAGATTTATATATTGTATAACTTTGTTTATAAATAATAAATTTGTTGTAGCGTAAAATAGGGTGTTGTTATTTTAGGAGATCCTTGGCAAGGCTGAGCTAACCCCAACCAAGTGGAAAACTCCGTTACAGTAGGTATGGGTTTCTATATATAAATGTTGGCAGTCCAGGAAGGTGAAACGACTCTGGAATCTATGTAAGTTCCTCATTAAAAGCAGAACTATTGCGTTGCATGTTGTTATGTGATCAACGGAAAACTTTCAACAATGTGGAAATCCCATTAGTTGTTATAGCAGACTCTGCTTTTCGTTTGTCACGCGACGTTCTTAAGCCGTATCCATTTAATGTGGAAAGTACACCTGTATAACGCGAATATAACTACCACCTTTTTCGTTGCCATAGGGTAGTTGAAAATGCATTTGGACATTTGAAGCCCAGATTTCGAAGCATTGGAAAAGGGTCTGATAATGACATAATAAAAGTTTGCCGCGTACTCCAAATTTTTTTGATTGCACAGAGAGATTATATTACCAACACGAGGCTGGCTCTATCATTGAAGGACAAAGTAAGCTTGTTCCACTGAATGAAAGAAGAACTGCTTTCGAAACGCTTTAAGCTATCACTTTGCCCAAAAGTAATTTTAATCATATTACACATTCCGATTATTGATTTGCTTATCGCTTTCATTTTCGAAACAGACTTTGTGTCGATTTTAAGTGTTACAGAAACCGATTTATCGTTTTAAATGTCAGAATTAAACCGAGCAGTTATTCGTTTGTGTGCAAACTTCTTTACATGCGGAAATTTAATACAAATGTAAGTCATAAACAATGGATTTTGCAAACAGCAATGCCTGGTATACGGTACTTGATGTAAAAATGGCCACGAGCTCTCCGCTTTTCGTTATCGTTAGTTCCTAACTTTATACAGCGTGGGCGATTGAAACGTTCAAAGGTCTTTAGCATTTCTGTAATAACTACCTAGATAGCCTATCTAACTTGTATTCAATGGCCCAAGCACTATTACAAAGGCTTCTTTATTAAGACGATATTGGTCTCTAAATCTACATACAAACAAATTTTGTATCAGCAAATGTAAAAATAGAATACAAATTGCACTTACATGGACTCTGGCACCTCCATCGGATTGTTCTTATGCTTTAAAATTTTTCACTTTATTTTCTGGCCAAATTCTCCAAATTCTTCTATCATCAAAAAAGCTATCATTGCCGAAGACACTTTATTTTTAGTTAATAATCACAAATGTGTCGAGACCAGTACTAAAATTAAATTGAATTGCTGGGTTTTTTGCACAAGTGTGATGACAGCTGAATTGCTTCGAAAAAGAAGCAAAAGATATTGATTTTCAATTCCGATAAATAAGCAATTCTGTGTCGGCTTCTATAACACCCCTGATTTATTTAGAAATTTTTATCAGATTAAATATTTTTTATTTCAGCTCAATTCAATCAGTTCAGAAATTATATGCATGTATTATATTAGTATCACAAAAAAAAACAAGAAAAGAATGTAAATAAATTAAATATTGGAATTCAGTTACTTATATACTATATACATATTAATTAATTTTTATTTAAAAAGTCCATAATTTTTGTTCTTAATAGCTGGCTTGTTTCGCACATTGCAACAAGGCTTTCAGACTTTTTTTGACGTTTTCTGCCAAATCTTTCATAGCACTTTCGATATTGGTCCAATATTTATTAATTGTGAGTGTTATTTCCTGCAAACTTGCTACTGCGGGGTTTTGTTGCCGACTCGAGCGCGTATGTTGCGCTGAGCCCGATATTGACTGCTGCTCGCCATCCAAGCATAACCCTTGTGGAGAGAGCGCAGAAGATATCGCAATCGGAGACATCGGTGGCTTCTTTGTATGTACTAAATTATAATAAGAAATACATATTAAAATATTAAATTCGAATTAAGGATTTTGGTTGAAAAAATACATACGACTGAAACTTTCCACCACAACGCCTTCCACATTCATCGAACGATAGCCGCCAATAATTTTAGCCATTTTTCCGAATAAAGGCCATGTTGGCGGCGATGCTCCAGAGGGTCCCATTTTTGCATTCACCTTTCTGCATGCACAGGTTCACAAGAAAAACAACTTATATGTTAATATTTAAAATACTTATTACAGCAACTTACTTGTATTTGGAAATAAATTCTGTATTTTAAATTTTACTAGAATGCCAGTGATTTCAATTTCCAATTGCGTTAACTCCACCGCCATTTCTCTATACACAACTCCTGAGCTCTTCCTTCTCAGCAATCCAGGAAGCTTTGCTCCTCCATAAGGTTCCACTTGCACCGTTCTGTTTCCATTTTCAGTTTTGCTTATTGGTATCCTCAAATTATTTATTTTGCGTAATTAGCTGATAGCTGCCAGAGCCGCGTATATTTTTATGTATGGGATTGTTTACTTTTCCGCAATTGTTTTTTTTTTTTTTGAAAGAGAAGCATTATCTTCGCTTAATACTTATTAAGTGCATAGTTGAAATTTGCCGGTTTTTTCGATGAAGAAAACACTTAATTTTCAGAGGAATCTCAAAATTTTTTTATTCAAAGTATTGACCATTGGTTTCTACACATTTCGCCTATCTCTCATGCAAATTATGGATACCATTCCAAAAGAACTTTTTCTCTTTCGAGGCAAACCATTCGACGAGCCATTTTTCGACTTCTTCAAAATTAGCGAAGCACTGCTCTGCAAGGGAGTGTCCCATCGATGCGAAAAGGTGATAGTCGGACGGGGCGAGGTCTGGAGAGTACGGCGAGTGCAATAATGTTTCCCAATTAAGTGTTTTTAATATGTCTTTCACCAGTTTAGCGGTATGAGACGGCGCGTTGTCATGTTGCAAGATAACTTTGCCATGTCTTCGGGCCCATTCCGACCGTTTTTCGATCAACGCATGATTCAAATTGATCATTTGTTGTCGGTAGCGATCCGTGTTCACCGTTTCACCAGGTCTTAACAACACGTAGTACACCACACCACAATGGTCCCTTCAAACACAGAGCATTGTCTTACGGCCAAAGCGATTTGGCCTTGCAGTCGATGGGCCAGCTTCACCAAGGGAAAGCCATGATTTTTTTCGCTTCGGGTTCTCAAAATAAATCCATTTTTCGTCCCCCGTGACAATTCGATGCAGAAAAGGTTTCCTTTCGAATCGTTGAAGCAGTATTTCATAAACCATTTTTCGATTTTCCATTTGTCTATCGTTCAGCTAGTGTGGCACCCATTTTCCATACTTCTGGATCTTTCCCATGGCTTTTAAACGTTGGCAAATTGCTCCTCGAGTCACATGTAATGTTTCTGCCAATTTTTGTTGCGATTGGGTTGGGTCAACATCCAATAACGCCTGCAATTCCTCGTCTTCGAACTTTTCCGCTGCACCGGATGTTCATTGTCTGTCAAATCGAAATCTCCACTTTTAAATTGACGAAACCATGTCTCACATGTTCTAATCACTGGAGCATGTTCCCCATAAGTTTCTACCAGCAACCGGTGAGCTTGAGATGCTTTTTTCTTTTGATGAAATAAGAAAAGCAACGAATGCCGCAAATGCGATTTACTTGGAACGAAACTCGTCATATTCACTGAGGTAATCAAATATGACGCTATTATTTTGGCGGAATGTGACTTGCGTATTTTTGTAGGTTAATGTCAATAGAAAAAATATGCATACATGCCAAATCATAGAAATTTATACATATTGCTAGTGACATCTACTAGTAAAACCGGCAAACTTCAACTAACACCCCAGGTACATAAGTTAAAACAAATGCGAAAAAGTAATTTTTGCAGAAAAAATTTGACCATGCAAAATAAAAGTCTCGTCCTTCATTAAATCCGAAAATACATGACTCTGGGAAGAAATATACCAAAAGTACCGAAATGATTACATTAGTAGTGACAGCATCGACTGTTATCATAACATTTTCTGTTAAATTACCGAAAGTGAGTTAACTCACTTTGAAAAGTGAGTTAACACACTTTGATACAACAACAAACACATGGGAATTCACGCATTGAAATCCGGTGCTTAAATGCATTTAGGTAAAATGCATATAACGTCCGGTAGAAATAGGCTACAACAAATAAAATTTTGACATAAATGACGAAAAGCTTTAATGTTAAACCGTTAACATAAAACGTTAATCGTTTATTTTTGAATGTGGCAATTTCACATCAAGAAGTCAGCTGTGCGAAGAAACATAAGAAGAAGTATTTGGGAATAATTTGTCAGAAACATCAATTCACACGGAACAAATGTAGTTGTTGGCGTCTTTTAAAGTTATTTATCAACAGTAGCACATACTTATATACCTATTAACGAAATAATCTTATTTCCAGTCACCTGCATAAGTACAAGTTGTTGAGAAATATTTAGATGAGAGAGCACCACTCATTTCCCAATTGGTGAAAGAAACTATTTGTGATTAAGGTGACGAAATTGTTAATCCCTGCAAGTAAAATGTTTCGTGTTATGCTGTGTAACAAAGATAATTAAGTAAATAAAACGGAGAACATTCCATTCAATTTATTTTTGAAAAAGGAATAAGATCAATGTCTGCAAAAGGTGAGATTTCTATATAACTAATTAGCAAGCGCGCACGGAGCGATACTAACAATACCAATTGTATGGTACTTATATAATAATTTGTAATAACATAAATACAAAACAAAACATTAAAAACTTTTGTTATTAATAAAAAATAAGTAAACATTTTTACAATTAAACCGAATACGCGTGTAAATTAATTTTGGAAGGCTTACGAATACGCCGAATAATGAGCGATTCATGAAAATCTCTAGACGACTAAGTCGTCTGGGGGGAAGGGGTGGGGAAGTATGTTTAAGAATGAATGATCCTTAGCCTAATTTCTTCAGCATTAGTTTTTGCTTCCTGTTGTCAACGACTGACGCAAATCCGCCTCAAAATCATTCGTTGATTCCGAAAAGAATAAAAAAAAAGTCGAATTGAATTAATTTAGTGTTTAATTGAATTTGTTTATATGAACAAATTATTGGAACATTAGCATGTATATATTAAGAAATTCATAAAATATTTTCACATTTAAAATTTCAAAGGGAAAGTGTAAATTACATTTAGTGAAAAGTTACCAATCTTATAAAAACAGTTCATATTTACCGAAATGCCTAAAAAAGTGAAATTAGTTACGATGATAGAGTTAGAATTCAAATTCTAAGCGAAGAAGGTAAGTCTCAGGTTGAGATTGCCAATTTGGTGGGATGTTCGCCGTGAGCGGTCCAGTGTGCTATCATGCGATTTGTGGAGACGAAATCTCACAATAATAAATCAAAAAGTGGAAGAAAGCGTCTAACCAGTAAACCAGTAAACGAGGAGTGCGGACGACTGTGCAAAGCTTGTACGCAGCATGCCTAAAAGAATTGCTGCCGTTATTAAATCGAATGGTGGACCTACTAAATATTAATGTTATTATCACTAATACATTGTATTTTCACTGTTTTACTAATAAAACTTCATTACTTCACTTGTTAAAACAAAAAATGTAGTAATTAGTGAGGTGTCTAATACTTTTGGCCAAGGCGGTATGTCTTCCATGTGCACGGTGGCTTTTAGATCCATTTCAGTACTGTTTCAGAGTCTGACCATAAAATTGTGTTGCACGCTTCTAAGCCGAGCTAGTTTTGGACAGTTGCGGTCAATTTCATTGGAAATGATTTTACGGGGGTTGTAAGTTCCATATGGGCCAACGTTATATATTCATGTAACAAATCCTTGCACATTGCCTTAAACTCCTCTTTTTTCTGAAGGCTGCTTTCCATGGGAATGGTCTAGGGTGAGTTTCTCTGTAAATGTTTCCTTAAATGGAAGCCTGACAATTTTTGATCACCGAACCATTAAGTATTCATCCAAATATGGTATTTTTCGTAAGAAGATTGTCGCAAACTTTTTGCAGCCCTTCCACTAGAATTTGTGAATTAAGATCGCTGCCGATAACCATATCGATTTGAGCTGGAATGTGACAATTTGGGTCAGCTAGCTCGAAAATATTCAGTTCGTGCTAGTTTTAACGACTCATTGTAAGGATCGGAAGAATATTTGTTAACTGAGGTAACACTATTGCATGGGTCTTAATTCTTTGCTTGGTTTTGGAAGGAACCAACGTCAAAGATGAAAGAGCTTAGAGGCCACCGATGCCTGAAATTTCGAGCCTGGAGTGTTCGAACAGTAGTATTAATTTCTTTTGGACTTTTGAGGAAATAAAAGTCCTTCCAGAACTTTGGTCAATCAAGGCCTGTAATTTAAATAATTTCCTCCATATTCAACTGCCACCATGGTTGTTGGGAGAAGAACCTTTCTTTCGTTGTTGGAATGTAAAGACTGTATGTGTGTTTGCTTTGAGCAGTACGGTTGCTCGTCGGGATTGGAGCTGGCTTGTGAGTGGGAATTGCCGTTGTATGTTGTACTGTAGCTTCATTAGGTCGGCTACTGGTACGATGAGCATGTGATTTAGTATCTATGTGTAGTAGAGTATCAAGCCTTTGTTGGCATTTTACACATGTAAACTTGCTCTTACAGTCTTTGACGTTGTAGTTGTAAGCAAGGTAGTTTCTACATAGGATGTTTTTTGTACAACCTTAGAATATTCTTGTTCTGACATTTTGCGAAATTTTTGGCAGAATTTTTTGGGGTAGTTGGAGTTGCACACCTGGCAAGAATATGCCTTCTTTGGTTCTACCATACAATTTTGTGCCCTAATTAAACCTTTTTGCTGAGCAGCATATGGAGCACTGAGTTTAAGCTTATTAGGATGAAACCTATTAAGTCTTTCTACAACTTCGTGCCTAGAAGTTAGAAAGTCGTTTAATCGAGACCATTGGGGTAGGTCTCGTCTTGATGAGAGCGATTGTTCCCAAACAGACAGTGTTGTTTCTGGTAATTTTTTGGAACAAATATATACCAGAATAGGATCTTAACTGTTTGTTGAAACGTCTTGAGAATATAAGACAGACAGACAGTTGTTAATAGTAGTTTGAAGTCTTTGTATTTGTTCGCTGTTTTCGGGTTGAAAGCAGGCAAGTTCATAAAAATTTTGACCTGATTGTCTACTAAAATACGTTTGTTTTCATGTCTTTACCGAAGCGCTTCCCAAGCCAGATCGAAATTATCGTCACTCATAGGACATTGTTTGACAATAGCACCGGTTTTTCCTTCCGTGTTATACCTGAGTTGGTATATTTTTTGAGCACGAGAGAGCTTCGGGTGGTTAATGTGCATGGCTGTGAACATGTCACGGGGAGCCGGTCATTCATCGTAACCCCCATGGAAGAACTTGTAAGAAAATATTGGAAGCACTTGATTGATCTGAAGTGGGTTCCACACAGGATGGTGGACTCGGAGCATCGACTAGTCTGAGAATTTTTAGCTGGTCGGACATCTTGACTTGTGTAATTTCGTAGATGTCAAGGCATGCATCGTACTTGCCTTGAGCTGACTCGTTGAACTTGTCAGGCAAACTGTCATCCGTTTTGGAAAAAACGTTATCAAAAATAGTCATTTAGTCTTTTGTGTTGGACTTCGAGATACGATTCGGTAGGGCCTTCAATTGGAGAATTGTCAAATTTTGCACAGTACGAAGGCTGCTATATATATTTCTGGCCTAGGCAACACTAAGTGTTGCCAGGTGCAATCTGACATTTCCATTGGAAAGTTTGACATTTTTCAGCATAACATCACTCAGAACGTTTTGTCATTTAATCATGAATTGTTTTATTTACAGGGAATAAAAAATTTATCTCGACCAAAAAATGGAATTAACTCGTGAACATTTTCGTGCGATCATTTTTCACAACTTTCGACGTGGATTATCACGACAAGAGTGCTTCGATAAACTAAAATCTTTGTATGGCTATGAAGCACCATCCTATAGCACTGTGAAAAACTGGTACAACGAATTCAATCGTGGCCGACGCTGGCTCAAAGACGAATTCCGGGATGGTCGTCCAAAAACGGCCGTTGTGCCAGAAAACATCGATGCCGTACGTGAACTGATAATGCAAGACCGTCATGTAACATACCTTCAGATAGAGGCATGCCGTTTATAAAATCGTCACAGGTGACGAATCATGGATCTATACGTATGAGCCCGAAACAAAACAGCAATCGACCGTGTGGGTCTTCCAAGACGAACCAAATCCAACGAAAGTTGTTCGTGGAAGAAGCACTTCGAAGCAAATGGTCGCCTGTTTCTTCGGCAAAACTGGCCATGTGGCGACTGTTCCGCTTGAGCAACGTAGGTCTGAGTGGTACACCACCATTTGTTTGCCTGAAGTCTTCGGAGAAATTCGAAAAACGAACAAGACAAGACGAATCATTGTGCACCATGACAATGCGAGCTCTCACACATCGGCTCAAACCAGCGGCCTTTTGACCTGCCAAAACGTCGAATTGATGGGTCATCCGCCGTACAGCCCTGACTTGGCACCCAATGACTTCTTTTTATTCCCACACATCAAGAAAATAATGCGTGGTCAACGATTTTCGTCGCCAGAAGATGCTGTTAAAGCATTCAAAAACCATGTTTTGGAGGTGTCTCAATCGGAGTGGAAAAAGTGCTTCGAAAATTGGTTTGAGCGCATGCAAAAGTGTATAAATCTTGATGGAGAATATTTTGAAAAACAATAAAACCATTTTCGTTGATAAATTTTCGTGTTTTCATTATTAGGCCAGAAATATATATAGCAGCCCTCGTGTCTCATTAGGCTTTCACTTTCTGTTATAATTTAAAAAACAGAAAGCACAGGGGTTGTACGCTTTAGTTCTTAAACGCGTTTGTGAAGATTCCCTCTTCGCACTTGTAGAATCTAGCGAAGTAGTTTTTGCTTTACCCTCAGCATCTGACATTTTGGCAATTTCTGTTTCTTGCTCTAGAGATTTTTTTGGGCTGTGTCCAATTGGCATTAAGGGCTTTTGGGGAAAAAACCTTTTTTGAGAAATACCCATCCAGCAGATAGTGAAATCAATATTTGCACTATTACCCACAGAAAATTTGTAAATTCGGAAAATGAATTTAGCATATGTGCGAGTGTTCGTTTCTTCTTTTGTTTTTATTGTTGCAAATGACTGATTGGATATAATTCCAAACGTAACTTATAGGAAATAGTAAAGCTAAATTATTGACTGAACAAGATCTTAAAACGAAAGAAAAAAATATTTAAAAAGATATCACTCACACTTGCACGTATGTATGTACATGAGTTGAAATATACGAGTTTAAATATACGTGTGAATATACGAGTATGTATAAAAATATACGAGTATATAAATCGTATATAAAATAAATTAAATATTATAATGTAAATTATTATTTTTTATGTCGAGATGGCAAGATAGTACGAAATCTATCTTGTATCTTTAGGGTTATTTATGCACCTACTCGTCTATGTATGGATATGTGTGCTAAATGTGTTAACACGATACACCAGCTGTTTTAAGGGGTTAGGGGTAGTCAGAATTTTCAAAAAAATCAATTTTTTTTTGCATTTTCATTAAGTATAATATCTTAAAAATAATCTCTGAAAATTTCAAGTTAATCCGATAATTCGTTTTTAAGTTATTCGACAAATAACAAAGAGAGCTCGGGTCTTTCAAAGCGCTAGTGTGAAACTTTAAACGCGTTTTTCTCAAAACTATGTTTTTTGAACTGTAAGTCGAAAACCGCTAAGTTGATTTTAATGAAATTTATACAGCTTTAGGAATACATAATAAACTTGGGAAAAAATCGAAGGATTTTTTTTTTTGAAAAATTTCGATTTTTTAAGGCCAATTAACTGTTGATTTTTTCCCAAAAATCTAGACAAAAATTTCATGAGGCCGCCATTTTGTTAATTTTTGAAAAACAAAAAAAAAAACCCTTGGATCAGGCCCAGGATTATTTATTTATAAAACTAATTTTTTTTATCCGATTGATTTCAGATGAATCTCCAAGGACTTATGATTGTCACCGCAAGGACCTTTTTTTGGAACTTCAAGTCAAAACATTGTTTAATAATACCATATCACTACTTTTGTAAAATAAAATTATTTAATAGCAAAAAAAAATACTGAAAATTCTCATTTTTTCGAGCCTCTGACTACCCCTAACCCCTTAATACAGCTCATATAAGAATAAATAAGCATATGTATATGTAATGTTCTGATTTATTGTATTGTATTGGATGAGTGCATAAGTTCGTGCCCGATTTCAAGTGCAAACTAAAATTGAAATTTTTTGAAGAAAGCGCTTTTATTAATCAATTATGTATTCGCCATCATGTTCGGCAATCCACTCCCCACGTTCAACCAATTTACGGATGCCTGATTCATAGAAATCGCGCGGTTTCTCGTTGAAAAAGGTGTCAAGGTGGTTTTTGACATCTTCCACATTTTTAAATTTTTTTCCATTCAAATTGTTCTGCAGCGATCGAAACAAATGATAATCAGAAGGTGCAATGTCGGGTGAATATGGGGGATGCGGCATGATTTCCCAATTCATCTCCTTCAGTTTGGCCAGGGTCGGTTTTGCAACATGTGGCCTGGCGTTGTCATGATGGAAAAGAACTCCTTTGCGATTGGCCAAAATCGGACGTTTTTCATCAATTGCTTTCTTCAATTCGACCAATTGCTGACAATACTTGTTGGCAGTGATCGTTTCTCCAGCTGGCAAGAGCTCAAAATAGATCACGCCTCGGATATCCCACCAAATGCACAGCAGTACCTTCATCGGATGCAATTCACCTTTCGACATCGGTTCCGCCCCTTCGTGTGCCTGTTTCCATGTTTTTTTGCGTTGAACATTGTTGTACAGGACCCATTTTTCATCACCAGTCACGAGCCGATCCAAAAAAGGTTCGTTTTTGATCCGTCGAAGAAAAGAAATTGCTGTTGACATACGGTCCACTTTGTTCTTTTCACTCAACTGATGTGGCACCCATGTATCGAGCTTCAAAGTGTACCCAACCTTTTTTAAACGACGAAACGCAGTTGATTTGTTGACGTTCAATTCACTGGCAACCTCTTCCGTCAAAATACGTGAGTTATTCACACCTAAAGTCCTTAGAACATCGTCATCAAGCTCAGAAGGCCGTCCACTGCGAGGTTGATCTTCGAGGTTAAAATCTCCAGAACGAAATTTCGCGAACCATTTCTTTACTGTGCGGAGTGCTGGAGCACGGTCCAAATAAACTTCGCGAATGTCTTTAGTTGCAGCGCCCACTGTTTTTCCTTTGCGGAATTCGTATAACATAATATGACGCATATGATCTTTTTCGTTGTTCATCTTCCATGCGTCTTTTCACTAAGCAACTCAAATCAAAATGAAGTTATTTTATGCTTGATTTACAGTTCGGACTGTCACCTTTCCAACGATATATAATATGTATATATTTCTTTCACGAGCGCCACTCTCAAACGATTCGTACGGCATCCAGCGGAATCGGGCACGAACTTATGCACTCATCCAAATATAGTTGCTGCCAAAGAGAAATGCAGCTAACCAATACTGAGAATAGCAATGATAAATAGTGTGAAAATGTGAGTGTGGGAGTGTGCACAGTAGGCTTGAAATAGAGTTTGTCAAGAATGAGTTTTCACACTGTAAAAAAACACACTTTAATAGTTAAATTGCACATATAATCCCTTCTATTTACTTTTTCAAATATTTGGATATCAAATACCGTTGTTTACATTATTTACAACGGATTCATAAAGAAAAAAATCAATTGAGTGGAAAAGATGAGAAAAACATGACAAAAACAAAAACTACTCCAATTTGTGAGTGTCAGACAACTCTTTTCACTTTTGCATTTAGTATGAATGTAATGGTTAACGGTATTTTTTCCGTTATTAATTCCTTTGTGGTCGTCTATAATTTTGTTGTCTATGAATGTGTCTGTCAATTTTTGAATAAATTTTTCGTATGTACACATCAAAAATAAAAATATTTTGTTTGAAAAAATGCCTGGAAATATGGTCGTCCGACCAAATTCTGCAAAGTAGCTGTTGCATACACCTTTTCAACTCTTCACCGCCATGTTTGAATAGTTCTGCCGGTAGGCCGTCAGCTCCTGCCGCTTTTTTGTTTTGTAAGCGGGTGATTGCTATTTGAACTTCTTCATGATCAGGTAAAGGAACGTCTTTTCCATCGTTATCGTTTGGCGTTTCGGGTTCAGAATCTCTGGATACTCCATTTTCACAGCAATTCAGCAGGCTGGAGAAGTGTTCACTATATAAATTCTATATGATTTGAGCATCGGTGGCTAGATTACCTCTTCGAGTCTTACGGGAGTCTGCTCCGGCCGCGAAACCTTCGGTAAGTCCTCGTATCTTCTCATAGAATTTTTGAGCATTACTTTTGTCGGCCAACTTCTCAAGCTCTTCCTGCTCACGCATCTCGTCCTCTTTCTTTTTTTTCTGCAGATGCGCCTTGCTTTCCGCTTCAGTTCTCGGTATCAATCCGATCCCGCACGTATTGTGGTCGATCGCAACCTTGCGAGGTAGGCAGCCTGTTTTCTTTCCACTGCGACAGGGCAGTCCTCATCGTACCAGCGGTTTTTGCGACCTTTACAAAATCCAATTGTTTCGTTTGCAGCTGTACGTAGAGAACTTGAAATTCCGTCCCACAGTTCCCGTATACCGAGCTGCTGATGGGTGCTCTCAAAGAGCAGGAGTGCAAATCGAGTAGGAAACCGTTCGGCATTCTGTTGTGATTGCAAGTTTTCGACGTCGAAGTTTCCTTGTGTTTGTTTACGGGCGCTCTTGGATACACAGAGGGGCATGCGTATCTTCGCTGCGACATTATAGTGATCCGAGTCGATGTTAGGACCTCGGTATGTACACACATCTAAAACACTGGACACATATCTTCCATCTATCACAACATGATCGATCTGGTTGAAAGGAACAGCCAAGTGACTTGATGTATTTTTTTGTGCCGGAATCTAGTACTACAGACAACCATATTTCGGGCCCCGGCAAAGTCGATGAGCCTCAGCCTGTTCGGAGATATTTCGTCGTGGAGCCTGAATTGTCCTACTGTTGTCCCAAAAATACCTTCTTTGCCCAACATGGCATTAAAATCGCTAAGCACGATTTTCACATCGTGGCGGGGGCAGCGCTTATAAGTGTGCTCCGCTCATAAAAGGCTTCTTTGGTCAAGTCATCCTTCTCTTCCGTCGGGGCATGGGCGCAAATTAGCGTGGTGTTAAAGAATTTCGTTTTGATTCGGATTGTGGCGAGACGTTCATCCACCGGAGTGAATGCCAGTACTCGGCGACGGAATCTCTCTCCCACCATCAATCCGACACCAAATTTGTGCTCCTTTATATGGCCGCTGTAGTAAGTTTCACAAGGACGCATTTCTTGGACGGCGGTGATGTCAGCCTTTAACTTTATGAGGGCATCAACCAGCTGGGCAGCGGTACTTTCCCATTCCAGGGACCGAACATCCCAAGTGCATGCTCTAAAATTATAATCCTTTAAATATTTGCGGGGGTCTCTCTTCCGAGGCCTTCTCACTTTAGCTCGCCTCCAATCGGATGTTTGTTGGCTACCCAGGGGACACTTGTTCTAAGACCGGAAGTCGTAAGCTGCTTGAACCATATGCAAAATAATCGTTTCTGGCCACTCCCAGGTGAACTGCAGTAAAAATCTTTCCTCACATATGTGAACTTCTACACATGGCCCCATCGCCAGTTTGACATACATTTATCTAAATAGGCTTAAGCCCAATAGATATAAGAAATCGATAGATAAACTAAGGTAATGGATTGCAGAAAATCCTGATCATGCCGACCTTATCAAATAAAGTTCAAAAAAGCGCTATGCAATGATGAAATAATATAACACTGCCGGAGTATTAAAATACAAATAAAAATTTTAAATATATGTAATTAGATAGATTATGCAATTCATTGGGTCAATTCCTATATTAGATCAAACGCCGAGTTACAATTAGTTAAATCAATATTTGTAAAAATTAACATCGTGCTAATAGAAATTTTCAACAAGCGGGGCACCTATTAGGTGTAACTAAAGCGAGTGCAAGAAATTCAATGGCGTTAGCAGTTTTTCAAAGTTAGCTCCCATTTTCAAAATATTCGTCGTTTTTAAGTTTTTGGTCTCTTACAAAAAATACTGTTTTTCTAATCAAAAAGCGGGACGGAGTTTCTGAAGTACCTGATTACGAATCCAAAATCCTTTTCTCAAAATTCAAAATGGCGGATATTGGATCAAATTTTTAAAATCTTCCAAAATCACTTGAATCTCGTTAGTCGGGGGCCTTTTGAGGTTACTGATTATGAATTGCAGTTGAAACTCAACACTAAAGGTTTTTTGTGCATATGATCTCGGCAAGAAATGCCAACTTCTCCGACTGTATTTCTGACATGAAATAAAGGCTCTTCATTAAAAGCCATCAGTCGTTCGGAGGCGGCTTAGGAAAAACCGTTTGTTCGAAAGACATCAATTCACACACCACAAATATGGGCTTGGCCGAAAATAGCTTCAGCTATGGAAACAAGTTTTCCAAATTAAAAATGACGGATTCAATATGGTGTACGAATTTCGAAAAAAAAATTCAATATCCATGAATATTAGTATCACTCTGCTTGAATCAGAAATTATTTTTTCAACAAACAAGGCACCCAGCCGCTTGTAGAGCTGTGGCCGTTCTACTAAATTGCATGTGCAACGCGTGATCAAGGAAGAGAGTGCTAAACTTGGGGAATTGTAATTCATTTATCTGCAATGATCACCTGCCTAGTGTGAGAATGATCGTATTTTATTCGTTCTTCGCATCCCGATTTTTTAAATTTGTTGTGAAGTTCAAAAATGTAAAAATAATAATAAAAAGTTTCTTTTACATTCCGGGAAAACTTGTAATTACTCGTATGTCCAGTTGGCCTAAAATTAATGTTGAAACGTCTAAATTATATGAGCTAAATTTTTCGCAGTGTTATTCGTGATGTAGATTAGGCTCCATCTACTGTTTGTACTAGATGTATTTTTAATCTTAATAAATGAAAGAAAGATGGAGCCGCTATGCCATTTGGTGTTCCGATCATTTGGATGGATCCACAAGTACATAATCCTACTGAATGTTATGCGTGCGTGAATTATATTTTCGGTACAAACAGAAGAAGAAGTACCTCCTGATATACACTGCAACGACATTTTCACACTTGCCACTACCGCATTCGGTGCTTGAAATTATGACAACGGCAATCAATTCTTCTAGCAAAACAATTTAAATTAATTAATATTTTGTTACCAGATGTTCGTTTATACAGAGCCATCAACCGTCATCATCAGTGCATGAGTATTTCCAATACAACGAAAGAAATTGGTATTTACGTGTGGAAGTTAGAATTCGGGAAAATAACATTACAGAGTATCCATTTGTTTAATGTTTGATGAAAATCAAAGAATTTGTGTGAAAGCAGCCAATGAGAGTGTTCTCGGAATTCATCGGTCTGAAAATTGGCTTAAACTAATTGGCGAGATGGTCACTGCTTTTTACTGTTTAAATGTTAAATTGTAGATAATCTGATAATTACTTTTCAGTAAAGAGATAAAAATAAAAACGGAATGCGAATTCCAGGTATTATTCAACAGTTACAAATACAAGACGTTTTCGCACATATTCAATAATTTTAGTTAAAGGCAGCCATTAGCATATTTGGATATACGTGTATATCAATAAATGTAAGCACTTTTACTAACAGTGTAATTTTTATACGTATTTTTCTTTCTTTTCCATTGGACTTGGGTTGCGAGTTCCTAACGGCGGTATAATCTGAGACTTATGGTCTCAACATTGGGTCCTTCGAGCAGGATGGAAACCCACCATATGAACAGCTTCTTCAGTTTCGACAAACAAGCACATACTGAGCTTATAAACATCAAAGTTCACAAAGTTCCGATAGAATTTTATGTATTAAACAGGTGCATGAAAATTTTGTTGAGCACAATTCTGTTGGAAGCAATTAGTGTTAATTATAGAGATTGTGCGGTGCAAAATTAATTTAATTAACAATTTTACAAAGTTACATACACACGTATGGACATACGGACATTTATTTTGAATTAACAAGCAAGGTTTAAGAAGGAAATCGGAATTCTTACAACTTTAGTAATTTGTTTACTTAGTACATATTTAGCAAATTGGTTATACATATAGATGTTTCTTTTCTTTTTACGCACTTTAAGAATCTTTATAACAATTTTTGCTTAAGCACCAACATTATATTATCAGAATATCTATTTTTAATTTTCGTTCTTTCTTCATTGCTTTGCATTAGCTGCTGGATCAGCGACTCGACTTATATACAAACACGTACATACAATACATATGCGAAGAGCGGTAGAAACATAGACAAACTCATACAACCAAGTAGAAAATTTTTGGCGAATTTACAGTAAGAAACTTAAAGGACTCAAATTGATATTTTCCAAGTGTTTATTTTCGCTTCGTTCAACAGAAACGGGATCTTTTTCGAATTTTTAGTATTCCCTTGGGATTTTTCGTTGTTTCGTTAGGATAACATGTAGGCCTTGAATTCCTTCATATTTAAAAATTATTTCGAAATACTAAAACAGCAAATAACTAACTAATGGGAAAAAACACAAGCGACTTATGAGAAATGCCAACAAATACTAGAAGACGAAGATTTCATAGGAATGCCGTCTAATTATACGGACAAAATCAGCAAATACAAATATCTCTTGTATTAGTAGTATTTCGGAAAGCATAGGGAACAGTAAACATGTTCAGTGAGCGCTTTTACTGAGCGATTAATTTTTATGAACGCACTGCACTGTTGAAACGGCTGAATTAACAACTGATTTTGAAGTTATGAAGTAAATTTATTTCATGCATATTAACATTTGCGCAATTATGTCTTAGTTGAAATGTTTCCTTTCTTTGAAAACTGTTTATCTAGTGCAGATAGCTGAAATAAATCTATTTGACAACTCAAAAATCTGGTAAATTGTCATCAGAAGCACTTTGAAGTAAAAATACTTTTAAATTTTCGCGATTCATTTTTTTCGATATACAGCGGTTGACCGATCAGCAGCAAGTACCATAAAAATTTTACGCTCACATATATGGTGAGCGCTCACTGCGCATGCTCACTGAACGCTAAATAATCATTGCGTTCAGCTTCCGCTCACTGAACAGGTTTGCAGAACGCTCAGTTCGCTGAACGCACCCTATGTGTTCCTCCTTCAGTTTCGTCACCCAGGCGCTTGGAGTAATCAATAGATAAAGATGTACAAACAAGATTAGCTCATGCGACTAATATTGCCTTTTATGTCCCAAATATTAACACTTTTTAGGACGTTATCAAAAATTCTTCACACTTACTGTAGATGATCGGTATGCAGTGGTTGAGCAGCTAACTGCTGTATTAAGGGGTTAGGGGTAGTCAGGATTTTCAAAAAAAAAAATTTTTTTTTCGCATTTTCGTTAAGTATAATATCTTAAAAATAATCTCTGAAAATTTCAAGTTAATCCGATAATTCGTTTTTAAGTTATTCGACAAATAACAAAGAGAGCTCGGGCCTTTCAAAGCGCTAGTGTGAAACTTTAAACGCGTTTTTCTCAAAACTATGTTTTTTGAACTGGTGACAACTGTAACTCGAAAACCGCTTAGTTGATTTTAATGAAATTTATGCAGCTTGTAGAATACATAATAAACTCGGGCCTGATCGAAGGATTTTTATTTTTTGAGAAATTTCGATTTTTTAAGACCAATTAACTGTTGATTTTTTCCCAAAAATCTAGAAATAAATTTCCTGAGGCCGCCATTTTGTTAATTTTTGAAAAAAAAAAATAAAATCCTTCGATCAGGCCCAGGATTATTTATTTATGAAACTATTTTTTTTTATCCGATTGATTTCAGATGAATCTCCAAGGACTTATGATTGTCACCGCAAGGACCTTTTTTTGGAACTGGGTTAACACAGACAGCTGTAACTTCGGAAAAAAATTTTTTTTTTTCGAAATTTTCCTGACTTCAAGTCAAAACATTGTTTAATAATACCATATCACTACTTTTGTAAAATAAAATTATTTAATAGCAAAAAAAAAAATACTGAAAATTCTCATTTTTTCGTGCCTCTGACTACCCCTAACCCCTTAAGAGCGTTTCGAATAGGCACTCAATACAGGAGTGCAAAAGCAGTATTTTGTGCACAACGTGCAATAGCAGACACCACACGCTACTTCATAGAGAATCTTCAAATAGCGATGCTTCCAGCCAAGCGAAAAATCACACAGCTTCATCGTTCACAGCAAGCGTTCTCAACATATGTACATACAGTCCACTTCTTCAGATAAAACTGGGTTTTCAGAAAACGTTACTTCGGCGCTTAGGTTTAGCGCCTTAGTTAAACAACTGCATTTAAGAAAAACATATTCATATATCAAACATACGTGTAGATTTAAACAAAACGTTTTCATCTAACTATTCACAATTTTATTCTCTCGGTCAAGCATTGCCACGCCATCCTGACAAATTAATAAAAGTAAATTAACTGGATCCATTGTTGATCCGAACCTTCTACAAAGCAGTTTAAGGTTATGCTGGCAAGGTGAAGCAAAGTCATCATTGCAATCCGATATACCAGGAAATCGTGTTAGGATAGAGTTCCATTGGGGCAACTTCCACTGCACACCTTTCTTGCTGTGCAACCAGGGTCTCACTGGGAGAGGATAGTTCCATAGGTAACGTAATTCGGAAGTTTTTAGTTCCAAAAAGACCTTTTTATAATATTATTTATTTTTAAATATTTAATATTTGTAGAAGGATTCGCTGGAAAACTCCAAGAAAAATTTCGGATGATAGAAATATTGCATCTTTATCCTATCCCATAAAGATTTCATTAGGATCTTCTTGTGTTTATGCTCTACGGTTTTTTATTTGCAGTGAAGCAAGTATCCTCAAAAATAAACACGTCATCGTCGTCAAAGTGTCTAAAACTCTTACAGGGGTACATAACTTCAACGATTTTTTTCATAAGAAAAATGAAATAATTTATTATTCAATTCGTGAACTAATCTCGAAGATCATCCCAGATGGCGCTTCGGATAAATCTGTAATTTTACATCTATACTTTCTTTGAACAATAGATGGGAGAAAAGGAGTCTCGCGGTCTATGAAACCAAGAATTCTTCAAGGAGGTTCATAAAAGGCGTAAATGGTCGTTGCCTTTGCGAACAGCGGAGCGGTTAATTATGGGTTTACTTTATCCCAAAATAATTATATTCGTTTGGGGGCCTCGAGAACTGATTGTCCTTCTAGACACCACGGCTTATTATAAATAAAATATTTTCATTTGGGTCCCTCGACGCCGACGTTCTCTCTAGACACAACAGTTCATTTTAGTTATTATATAACCCTTCGAAAGCGCACAGAAGCACAATCTCGAAATAGCTCAACACATTTTCCCGAAATATTAAGCATATCCATATAACTATGCACAATATTTAAGTCTACATATAGTAAAAAAATGATATCTCTACAATTCTGTTTGCAATATTGTAATATTGCAAGGCTGACAAAGTTTGAGAGTCACTATATGGTTGTACAGCCAAATTCTAGATATTCTTATAATTACCAGTGTGAATCTTTTCTTATTCGTAAATAGATAAAAGCAGAAATGGAATAAGAAATCCGTATTAAATATTTATTACACAACAGTTTCAATAATGATGCGTTTTAATCAATAATTTTAGATAAAAGCAGCCAATACCATTGTAACATTAGGATACATATGGGGTGTAATCAGAAAATATCCGTTATTTTCAAATTTCTGCAGAACACAAGCTCTGTTGCAACAAATTTTTTATTTAATTAGAAAACATTATTTTTCAAAGTTTTTAACAAAAAATAGAAAAAGAAACTGACAAAAGTGAATATATTCGGAAGAAATCAAATTTTCTAGCTTTCCTACTGTAATGTTTTGCAATTCTTCTTAAATTTTCTCTCTAAGCATTGAAGCATGACTTATAGTGTTTTCCGCTCCAATTTTCTCATACGTTCTCTATAGTAGTCAAGTCTTGGCTTTGCGGTGGTGAATATAACTGGCGCGGCGCATAATATAGCAGCCAAGCCTCCACTATTTGCGCTATGTGCTTAGGATCATTATCCTTTTGGAAGATCCAGCTAGTGCCAAGGCATAATTTGCCCACAGATGGCTTCAATTTATTTTCCAATATGGCCACATACTTGAAGCGAAAATATTTCGCTCAATATAGACCAAATTACATACTCCCGACGCTGCAACTGCTGCCTAAACTATGACACTGGCACCATGCTTTACGGTCGAAAGGAGGTGCCTGGGATCTATTGCAGTATTGGGATTTCTCCAAGCTTTTGTTCTGCCATCGTATCCAAATATGTAATATTTTGACTCATCCGTAAATAGCACGCTTTTCCAGAACTCATGATCCTTGTACAGATGCTTTTTGGCGAACTCCAAACAAACAGTACTTTACCGTTAGATCCCAGCTTAAACCAATAGCTGAAGTAATTAACCAGCGAAACGCATGTTCACTTTACTCAATGCCTTTTTTCAGTTTTTTGTTAATATCATTGAAAGTTAATGTTGAATAAATATGAAATTTTGGGTTTTGCCTTATAATTAAGTTTAAAACAAGACTGCATCCATACTTTTCCTGCAAAAATAGAACAACAACTTTAGTCCGCCACTGTATATTTCTTCAAGTTCTACTTTGTTAAGGTTGCAAGGTGAGAGTCCCTCCGCTAGCCTTCCTCACGGTAAGTTGTTATCCCTTTCTGCTCTTTATTTTCTACGATACTTCTACTTACTTCACTAACCTTCGTTCGACTAGGTAAAAACCCTATTCGTGAGATGAAAACCGCTCAGGTGCACTACGTTTAACGGTGATAGTCACGGTACAGCTATCGACCGTCTACTGGCTAATTAAATTTTCAAATTATGATCGCGCTTATTACACTTTTCTGTACGCCGACAGAATGTTATTTTATAATAACAACTATCATTTGCAGTTGAACAGGTTTCTTTAAAACTATATATGTGCATATGTATGTTCCTAAAAATTCTGGTTTGAACATGTTTGGCTTTGAGTAAGCTAAGCGAATATAGAGAACGCGGTATTCAGAAAATGTAACCTTATGTGCATTAATAGCTTCAAACTCGGCGACCGAAAATCGCTTCAGCGGCAACAAGTCGTCTTATATATATATGCTTATGACTTTATATCGGAGGTCCCTGGTCAAAATACAATATATACTTACTTACTTACTTGTGCCATTGGCTTCTTCTTTTTGCTGTTTGGCGCCAATTGGAAATATCAAGTACAGCCAGGCCCTTTCCTGCCTGGTCTTTCCAACGGAGTGGAGGTCTTTCTCTTCCTCTGCTTCCACCAGCGGATACTGCATCGAAAATTTTCTAAGCTGGAGTATTCGTATCTATCCGGACCACATGGCCTAGCCAGCGTAGCCGCTGCCTCTTGATTCGCTGAGCTATGCCAATGTCGTCGTATAACTCGTATAACTCGTACAGCTCATCGTTCCATCGTCTGAGATATTCGCCGTTGCCAACTCGAAGAATCTTACGCAAAACTTTTCTCTTGAAAACTTCCGACTCATCAGTTGTTGTCATCGTCAATGCTTCCGCACTATATAGCAGGACTGGAACGATGAGAGACTTGTAGAGTTTGGTTTTCGTCCACCGAGAGAGGATTTAACTTTTCAATTGCCTACTTAGTCCAAAGTAGCACCTGTTGGCAAGAGTGATTCTGCGTTGGATTTTCAGTCTGGCATTGTTGTTGGTGTTAATGCTGGTTTCGGTAGATAGACGAAGTTATCTACGACCTCGAAGTTATGACTGTCAACAATGATGTGTGAGCCGAGTCCCGAGTGCGATGACTGATTGTTTGATGACACCAGATATTTCGTCTTGCCCCCATTCACTACCAAACCCATTTGCTTCGCTTCTTTATCAAGTCTGGAGAAAGCAGAACTCACGGCGCGGTTGTTGAGGCCAAAAATGTCGATATCATCGGCGTATCCCAGCAGCTGTATACTCTTATAAAAGAGTGTACCTTCTCTATTCAGCATTTAGTGTTGCTTAACGACAGTTTTCATAGCCGTATAAGTTTTGCGGGGATACCAAATTCAGACATAGCAGCGTAAAGGCAGCTCCTATTCGTGCTGTCGAACGCGGCTTTAAAATCGACGAAGAGGTGGTGGGTCGATTCTCTTTTCACGGGTCTTTTCCAAGATTTGGCGCATGGTGAATATCTGGTCAATGGTTGACTTACCAGGTCTAAAGCCACACTGATAAGATCCAATCACTTTGTTGACGGTGGGCTTTAGTCTTTTACACAATAAGCTCGACAAGAGCTTATAGGCGATAATAAGGAGGCTTATCCCACGGTAATTGGTGCAGACTGTGTCGTCCCCGTCAAAATATATATATATATATCTTGCGTGTGCAGTATCTTACATGCAGCTGTGTTCTTTTAAGTGGTATCATACATAAATTATCCCAACACTGTCAAATTTCCTTTACCGTGACTTACTGCCACATTTATAACTCGTGATCTTTGTTTTTGTAATGGACCTATGTTTGCCATCGGTAGGATTAATTTTTGTTTCGTCCGTGAACAGTATCCTCTTCCCAGAATTTTATGTTAAGAGTATATATGTATTGTATGTGCATAGGTTGAGGACATGCATCTCCTAACGCTCCGCACCAGCAACACCGTTTGAATTAACTAACCGGCTAAAATAGCCAACAGCGACACAGTCAGTTTTGAGTCGCGTTTTCATCCGCCAACGATAGCACTATATCTTTCATAGATTAATGTAAATATTCTCCAATTTAAATAATCTCTAATTTCAGCAATTATACATTGGTATTATATCTATATACATTTGCATAAACGTACCTCATGTACATGCATACTTTGAATTTGTACTGAACTAAACTCAACTAAACATTAAAATAAATTGTAATGCATTTATATCGCAATTAACAAGTTTCCTTTATTTTTATTAAAACGGAGCATTTCGTTGCATAAAGGTTTCCATTAAAATATACATGGTCCTTCGGTGCCGCCAAAACGAATTGGCACCACTGCTCTACCTAACGGCAACAGCGGCCATCACACAGAATACACAAAATCAAACGGAATCTTGAACCGAGCGGTCGTGTGCGAAAAAAAAAAATTAAATTAAAATTAAAAAAAGAAAAGGCAGTTTTTTGTGTACAAAAAAAAAAAGTTGCAATAACAAAATAATATTATACATATGTATGTATATCCTACGAATGCATGATAAATATACGCACGTTAACAGTAAATATTCAGTGCTATAAATTAGTAATATAAAGTTGAAGTGTATTAAATAATTTTCGATTTTTGTGTTTGAAAAGAAAAAAAAAGTTCCAGAGTAAATAATTTTAATCGAAAATATTTTCCGCTATTAGCAAAAGTTCATATCGGAAAAAAAAAGAGTGCATGATTTGGCAGTCCTTTAGTCGGGAATCTAAAACAGCTATATATGCCCTCAGTTATCTGTGTGACGTCACCTGCCTAACTTCTCTGCGCCGCCAACTTGTAGACATAATTGAAGCGCGTGTGACAAACAACAATATATTGGCGAAAAACAAGCAACAAGAACAACAACTCAAAATATACAGAAAACAACGCTGACGAGACAACAAAAAACAAAAAAAAAAAACAGAAAAAATCACCAAATAAAACGACTATTGCGCAGCTCGACACGGCAGCGTAAAATGGAAGCGTAAAAATAAGTTAAAAAATATATATACAAAAAAAAAATATTTGAAATTGAAAGTGATTTTTCTAAATACCTAACCTATTTCCTAACGTTTTTGTTGCGTGCATACATACATATGTACATATGTACATGGGTATAAATATAGCGGCTAAAGAAAAGTGAAATAGAAAGTTCAACAACAGTTGGCGCTGAAATTTACCGATAAGTCGAAAGCTCGATTATTCATTACAAAACAACCAATTCGACGTAAAAATAACAAAAATATATATATATACGTGTATATATGTATATATAAATATGGTGAAGTTTCGAGCAATATATTTACATATATAAACTCGATATCGATAATATGAAACAATCATACTCAAGCAGTGGAAATATTATACAAATTGTGTTGTGTTCTTTTTCTTTTTAATACAAACAACAACATCAACCAAGTCCCACCAACAACAACAACTAATTCCCATCACCAACAACAACAAAAACCAAGGCTAAGTAAAACCCATGGCGGAGTAAGTACAACCTAATCTTCACTCAGCCATTCATACATACACGTATATAGTCGCATATAATAAATTTTTCAAGCCCTCATAAATTATATAATTATTGGTGTCAACTGTACAAGCTTGTATAACACCAAAAAATCCCGTTAGCCACTCCCTCAAATTTGCAGTAGCTAAAAAATATATTATACATCTCAGTACCGTTTTTCTCAAAAACGGTTGAAATATACCCATCAAAAAAATTATATACAAATTAAACTGTACAAGCTTGTACAACACAAAAAAATCCCGTTGGCCACTCCCTCAAATTTGCAGTACTTAAAAAAATATATATTATACATCTCAGTACCGTCTCTCTCTAAAACGGTTGACATATACCTATCAAATTATATACAACTTAAACTATATACTCGTACTAGATAGAATATCTGTATACGTACATATATGCAAAATCTCAAACCCGTTACAGCGCAGCACACATTTGATTCCCACTCAAACGCGCTCACAAACATCAAACGCATTGCACTCAGACGAGCTGAGGAAAAATAAACAAAAGGAGTCGTAGCATAAGACACAGTGGGCCGCGATCAAGCAATTATTACACTTTTGTACAATGGGACAAAAGTGAAAAGTTTTTAATAGGAATTCACCACTAAAAACCCAATTATGCCAAATAAATTTATTTATTTGAAATCAATATACACCCAAAAAAAAATTTTTTTTTAAATTTTGCATACCCACCCAAATATTTGCACTCAGACGCGCTGAGGCAAATAGACACATTAAAATTTGCTGCTGGTTAATATATACCAAATAAAAGCAATTCAAAAAAAAAAACAACCCAATTTTTTTGTTACAAAACTCACCCAATTTTATACAATACTAACCCAATTTTTTTTTATAGATCCACTCTATATCAATTTAATTTTTTCAAAAACCCCATTAATTCAAATCACAAAAAATTCACCAAATGTCAGAAGATAAGGCAGAAAAAGCATCGACCAAGATGAACAGGTACTTGCAGAAGTTCATCTTTGAATCCAACAGGCTGGAGGTCTTCTGCGCAAAATGGTCAACGGGCTTGGCGAGTGACCAGACGGAAATCCTACTCAGCGTCAAAATACAGCAGGTGGACAAAAATTGGGATAGCCTCCTAGAAGCATGCGAGGCTATTTTCATGGCGGACGCATACCCGGAAGTCAGCGAGTCAGTGGAGCAGAAATGCGCAAATTGTTCGGAAAGCTTCCAGAACTGTAAAGCGCAAATGCAAGAAGCATTGTAGCTTTTCATAGTGACAACACCCACCCAAACAACCCAGCAATCAACATATACAAACATAAGCTCAGTTTCCAGTGGGATATGTCTCAAAGTACCAGCATGCGATACTGAAGCATTATACGGAGGCTACAAAGACTGGCCGACATTCCGAGACATGTTTACGGCAGTCTATATAAATCACCCTCAATTAACACCCGCCCAAAAATTATTTCATTTGCGTCATAAGGCAAAAGGGCCAGCAGGCCTTATTGTGAAACAAATACCCACTCACAGATGAAAGCTTTCCGCTTGCTTGGGAAGCATTAAACTCCCGCTATGAGAACCCAAGAACTCCGGTAGATAACCCGCTCAAAACCCTCCTCAATCTACAACCCATCTATGCAGAAAACGGGGAGCAGCTGCAAAAACTGCAGACTACAATAATTCATCACAAAAGATTTCCACTAAGTATTGGGATCCCATCCTCATTTATATATGCTCCTCGAAACTCCCGAGCGAAACACTCGCGCTGTGGGAACAATCTCTCAGTTCAAGAAAAGAACTACCACTCTGGTCTGAAATGGACGCATTCCTGACCAGTAGATACGAGGTAGTAGAACGACATACCGCCCAGGTAAACCCAAACCCCACATCAATACATTCACATCCAGAGCTGGCAATAAAAGCTCCCCATTTGCGAATAAAAATCGCACGCAAACCTATCACACAGAGTTCCAAAAACCCGAAAATTGTCTTTCCTGTTGTGAAGACCCCAAGTCTAAGGCCTTGAAGCCTTCACAGCAACAACAACAACAATAACATCATCAACAACAACAACAACAACAATAACACCAACAACAACAACAACCATAACAACAACAAGTCATCTACACATATATATATATATATATATAGTTAATACATACATACATACATTGAAGTACATATACTTATAATTAATTAAATATATATATAGATATACATATATTAATATACTTATATATACATAGATATATATATATATATATACGTATGAATACAAAATACGAATTTTAAATATTTAACTAGTTGAGCTAAGCAAGCATTAAGCATTAGCACAGCAAACCGTCGCTGTTAAGTAGGGCAAAGCAGAATAGGTGATAGGCCTACCAACAACGCAATTCGTAACTGTCCACCTGCGGGCAGAGTTTGGTATAAAAAGGGCAGCATCAGCAGTGATCAGACACTTCTGTTTGTGCTGTCGTAGCTAGAGTATATGGTGTGACGTGCAAACGCTACCAATAGGAGTAGATAGAAATATATGGTGTGACGTGAAAACGCTGCCAGTAGGTTATATGGTGTGACGTGAAAACGCTGCCAGTACGATACAATTAAGTTATATGGTGTGACGTGAAAACGCTGCCAATAGAATTATATGGTGTGACGTGAAAACGCTGCCAGTACGATACAACTAAGATATATGGTGTGTCGTGAAAACGCTACCAGTAAGAAAAATTAGAAAATAAATCTAATTGTGTAATACTAGAAACACTCGTGTTGTCCTTTACTTTCCTCTTTTGGAATCAAAATTATAGGAGAGACCCATAATCCGTCTGAGTGATAGCCCAGCTATAGACCGGAGAACCGGGTTCGTTACAACTGGCGCCCAACGTGGGGCCCTTATAAATTGAGGAAAATAAGGGTCAAGTATCAAGGACCAAAAGTGAAGTGAAGTAGGAAACACGAGTATAAGTGATAGTGACACAAAATATATATAAAAGTGATAGAGAGACAAGTGCGAGGCACAATAACATTGATCAAAAAGAAAAGAGAAACGTAGAGAAAAAAAAAAAATATACAGATATAATGGTGAAAGTAAATTGGGTTTATTACCTCAACAAGGAGGAACTCGTGAAATACGCGACCGAGTTCGACTTGTCGAATACAGGCACAGTCGACGAATTAAGAAAACGCCTTGCTA
Organism: Ceratitis rosa; assembly: GCA_037013455.1. Classification (NCBI taxonomy): domain Eukaryota; kingdom Metazoa; phylum Arthropoda; class Insecta; order Diptera; family Tephritidae; genus Ceratitis; species Ceratitis rosa. The sequence goes on along the minus strand of JAWMAG010000108.1, from coordinate 815,843 downwards.
CATTCCTACAGGAGGAAGGTGAAAACGAGAGTCTGCGTGATCGGGTCACAGACTTATCATTAAGGCACGCGAAAGTGTCAGTATCCGCAAACACACCGACACCAAAGCAGAAAGAATCGCTGCAGTTGCCGCAGGCGCAGCAAATAAGTAACGACAACGGTACAGGAATGTCACCTCGTATGATGGAGGCGTATACCCACGTCTACCCACAATTGTCCAACCCATCAGTGATGGATCGTGTACGTAAGTGGGGTGTGAGATACGACGGCGGCAGGGACCCACTGGGTTTCATCGAACGCGTCGAGGAACTAGCACACGGCTACGAAGTGGAACTAAACGCACTCCCGAGAGCTTTACCGGAGCTGCTCAAGGATAGAGCCTTAGTATGGCTTCGAAATAACCACGGGCAATGGCAAGACTGGGAGACCTTCAAACGGGACTTCCTAAAGTTTTTCCTGAATTCTCGTTATTTTGAACGGCTGGATGACGAAATCAGGCAACGTGTGCAACGTCCAAAAGAAGAATTCAAAGATTATGTACTAGCACTCCAAGGGCTAATGAGACATTCGGAGTACACACCAACACAAAAGCTCAGACGTATATACCTGAATTGCAGAAGTGAATACCAGCTATATATAAAAGAGAGCGAGTTCGGAACCCTGTCCGAACTATTAAGTCTGGCCGAAGATTTCGAGAACATCACGCGAGAGAGAGAACCAACGAGGGCTGCACCCACAACAATGATACCCAGGAGAAATGAAGAACGAAACTATGTGGTAAGAGAGGAACAGCATGAAGAGAGATATACGTTACCAAGAAGGCACTACAAAGAGCATCAGTATGCGCCGACAAGTGAGGCGTTGATTCCACGACCACACCAAGTAAACCGGCAACCAAGAGACGAGGAGCCAAGCCGAGTGAATCCACGAACGGTATGTAGACGATGTGGCGAACATGGACACTACGCCTATGAGTGTCAGAACGCCATCCGACTGTTTTGCTGGACATGCGGACGAAGAGACGTTCGCACGCAAGAGTGTTGCCGTTCGAGTCCGGGAAACGGCCAGCGACTCCACCTAATACGAGGGGTGACATCGTCCTCCATGGACACAATTTCATACAAGGCACCATCAGTTCTACGTCAGACAGAAGGGCGCATAATGGCCTCTGTAGCGATAGGCGGAAAACCCATAACAGCAACAATCGATACTGGGGCAACGCGAAGCTTCATCAGCAAGAAAGCAGCAGAATTATTGAAAGTGGGACCAACACGAAGATTATTCCAAAGGGTGGTGATGGGAGACGGTAGACCGAGAGCGGTCACCGAAGCAGTAGAAACAGTCATACAAATAGGCGATAAAGAACATACGAGCGAGCTACTTGTCCTGCCAGGCTTAATCGACGACGTGGTCCTCGGGACAGATTACCTGGCAGAAGCCAACACAACTATAAGCTGCGGAGGGCAGATAATCAAGTTGAAGGCAGAAGGTGAGAAACGAACGAAAACTTCATGCTCGACTATAAAGGTCTACGAAGGAAACAAAAGTAATAGCAAACAACATGTTACTAAAGGTTATAAAACAGAAAAGCAGCGCCACTCACCGAAAAACCCGAACAAGCTATGTACTACATCGAAAACCAAACAATACACATTCGATTGTAAGAAGGAAGAGCAACCGAACATAGTGGTCGGAGAAAATGAAACAATCAACTGCAGATGGCTAAAGACTAAAATGAGAGAAGTTAAGATGGCTCCGGAAAAGTTCCCGGACTACACGCTAAAAAGCGGAGAATTATACCGCCACATATCAGTAAAAATAGATGGAGAAGACGCCAACCCATGGAAGCTTTGCGTAGCAACCCCATTACGTCAGAGAGTAATCCACGAAGTTCACAACAGTCCCAATTCCGGACACAGGAGCACTAGAGAAACTATTGCAAAGGCAGCAGCACGATATTATTGGCCGAGAATGTTCAGGGATATCAAGAGGTATATCCGACAGTGCCCCAGATGTCAAATAACTAAGCCGAGCGAGCAACGAGGTGTAGGTACAGGGGAGACAAGCACAACTCCGGTAGTAGACAAGGCGACCAAGAGACGAAGAAGAAGCCGAACAAACACAGAAGAAGAAGAAGCCGAAGAAACAAAGAAGAAGAAGAATCAGGCATCGAAGAAGACTAAGCACAGAACAAAAGAAGAAGCCGTCGAGTCAGAGGAGAAGAAGAAGCCGAAGAAACAAAAGAAGAAGAAGAAGCCGAAGAAAACAAAAGAAGAAGAACCGAAGAAATAAACAGAAGTCGTAGAAAAGAGAACAGAAAGGTGAATACAACACGTCCTTACGGGAAGTAAAGGGGGGGTGTGAAGACCCCAAGTCTAAGGCCTTGAAGCCTTCACAGCAACAACAACAACAATAACATCATCAACAACAACAACAACAACAACAATAACACCAACAACAACAACAACCATAACAACAACAAGTCATCTACACATATATATATATATATATAGTTAATACATACATACATACATTGAAGTACATATACTTATAATTAATTAAATATATATATAGATATACATATATTAATATACTTATATATACATAGATATATATATATATATATACGTATGAATACAAAATACGAATTTTAAATATTTAACTAGTTGAGCTAAGCAAGCATTAAGCATTAGCACAGCAAACCGTCGCTGTTAAGTAGGGCAAAGCAGAATAGGTGATAGGCCTACCAACAACGCAATGCGTAACTGTCCACCTGCGGGCAGAGTTTGGTATAAAAAGGGCAGCATCAGCAGTGATCAGACACTTCTGTTTGTGCTGTCGTAGCTAGAGTATATGGTGTGACGTGCAAACGCTACCAATAGGAGTAGATAGAAATATATGGTGTGACGTGAAAACGCTGCCAGTAGGTTATATGGTGTGACGTGAAAACGCTGCCAGTACGATACAATTAAGTTATATGGTGTGACGTGAAAACGCTGCCAATAGAATTATATGGTGTGACGTGAAAACGCTGCCAGTACGATACAACTAAGATATATGGTGTGTCGTGAAAACGCTACCAGTAAGAAAAATTAGAAAATAAATCTAATTGTGTAATACTAGAAACACTCGTGTTGTCCTTTACTTTCCTCTTTTGGAATCAAAATTATAGGAGAGACCCATAATCCGTCTGAGTGATAGCCCAGCTATAGACCGGAGAACCGGGTTCGTTACACTGTTCACACCAGCGAAGTCAATGTCAAAGCAAATTCACCTGCGTTTACTGCCAAAGGCGTCATCACTCACTACTCCATTATCAAAATACAACCCCATACTCAAAACCCCTCTCATCGACAGCACAGGCAGCGACCGCAGTGGAAATAGCAGACGACAGACCATCAACATCAACAGGAATCAGCCACACCCCCCAGGCTCAGAAGAAGACAATAAAGGTAACAACACACCATGCAAGCAGTAACGAAACCACACTCTTGCCCACGGCTATAGTCCCGATATATCTAGCAGGAGAACACCACAAAATCCGAGCTATGATAGACCAAGGTTCGCAAAAGCCTTTGTCACATCTCGGATTCAAAAAACACTCAATCTACCCACGGAGGAAACCCATTACGAAATCTCAGGAATGGGGGGAACTTTCGTCCAGAAATCCACCAAAGTCTGCGAACTAACTCTATGTTCGTCAGACTTATCACACCATGTAAAAGCTAGAGCAATAATATTACCCAAGCTCACACACCTACTACCCACAACAAAGGTGTCAACCATTGACATGAACCAAATAACCCAATTAGCGTTAGCCGACCCAAAATGTCTCACCCCATCTCGAATTGACATGGTAATCGGCGGCGACTTAGCACCCCAAATCCTCAAACAAGGAGTGCAACACCTCCACAATGGTGCCCTGTTGGCACAGCAGACAATATTTGGATGGATAATCAGCGGACCAACAACTCAAAAGGTAGAGTCCTTTTCAGCGCAGGTCAATCCAGCCCAAACTGACCCGATCAGCATCCAACCAAGGAAATTCTGGGAGCAAAAAGAAGTCCCAGCTACTCAAACTCACTCAGAAGCGAACGAATTTTGCGAAAATTTGTATCGCAAAACAACGCGCCAAAAGAATGGTAAATACATCAAATTACCATTCAAAAAGGAGTTTCCCAGGGACGCAGCCCTAGGCCACTCCATACTAGCAGCACATCAACAGTACATCAGCAACGAGCGGACACTTGAGCGACAACCAGTGCTGCAGCAAAAATATCAGGAGGTCTTGGAAGAATACTTGACCTTGGACCACATGGAACCCACTTCACCTCTCGAAGTAATCAACAAGGGGAAGTACTTCCCCTTCTATCTACCCCATCACACTGTCATAAAACCCGACAGTAAATCCACAAAGGTCCGAGTCGTGTTCAACGCTGCCAGATTATCATAATCAGGGAACTCATTAGACGACGTACTACACACAGGCCCATCACTCCAGAACGTCTTAATGCTAATAATCCTCAATTGGCGACTCTATAAGTACGTATTTAACGGTGACATTGAGACTTCCAGCGAATACTCTTTCGCAGAACCCCTGACTCTCCAATAGAAGATTTCAAGCTAAAGACAGTTACGTTTGGCGTTAACTGTGACCCATATTTAGCTATTCGAACCCTACATCAATTAGCCGAAGATTGCAAAACCGAATATCATCTCGCAAACAATATCCTACTCAATGAAATTTATGTAGATGACATTCTTTCAGGCAGTAATGAAATACAGTCCATTATCAACTCACTCACCCAAGTTATCGCAGCGGTAAACTCAGCAGGATTCCCTCTTAAGAAAATTACGGCAAACCACCCGAAAATACTCGAAAAAATCCCAGAGTCTCATTTGCTCTACAAAAACTTTAGGAATACGCTGGAACGCTCTTACAGACACCTTCTCATACTCATACGAACCTCAACCCGCTGCAAAGTGTAGCACTAAATGCCAGATTTTATCGGCTGTGGCGAAACTATTCGAACCGGCAGGATGGGTATCACCAATTATGATACTACTACTACTACTACTACTCCAAACACTTTGGCTAGAAGGAACGGATTGGTACGAAAACGTAAAATCCGGATCCCTACATAAACGGAACTCGATTCATGAGAATCTCCCGACAATCAAAGACATCCAAATACCCAGATGGGTGCAGTACTCCCCAGACAAACCGATTCAACTCCATGGATTCTCAGATGCCTCAGAGAAGGCATTCTGCGCTTGTGTGTACATGAGGGTACAACACGGCGAAAACTCCTTCACCTCACATTTACTAACAGCAAAAACAAAGGTAGCTCCTCTCCAAACGATAAGTCTCCCCCGTCTAGAGCAGTTCTACTGGCAAGGTTGGTAAACCAAATACAAACAGAATTAAGTTTACCGCCTCACGAACTTGTTCTGTGGACAGATTTGACCATCGTCTTAGCATGGCTAGAGAAACCACCACACTCCTGCAACTGATAAGCAATGCTACGTGGCGGCACGTATGCAGCAGCGACAACCCAGCTGACCTAGGCACCCGTGGATGTCGATCTTAGGATCCCGTTGAAGACACCATCTGGTGGAAAGGTCCTGCATGGCTCGCCAAACCCGCCGATGAATGGCCTAGCTCTCGCCCCCAACCCCCATCGCCTCCGGAGCAAAGGCACATCGCCGCATTCCATACCTCGCCATCCGAAGATATCTTGGAAAGATTTTCTTCCTTGCCCCGAGCCCTTAGAGTAATTGCATATATATATCGTTTTATTCACAGGTCACGAAAATTGCCATCTCGGACGAGCATGACTCTAAGCCACGAAAAGATGAACGAAGTAAAAACCCTAACTCTACGAAGGCATTGTGGTGAAACCATCGCGCAATTCGAGGCCTCAAAACCAATCAGCAAGAAGGCCACGATGCTGACATTAATTCCTATACTCGACAGAAAAGGCGTACTGCGCGTAAACGGACGGCTTAAATACGCAGCTCTTAGTTATAACGAACGTCATCCCATAATTATTCCAGGAAACTCGACATTCTGCACTCTGCTGTTAAAATTTCTACACACCACCATGCTGCATGCTAGAAATCAGTTAATGATGCGAATGGTACAACAAGAGTACCACATTCCCCGACTCAGACCAAAAAAAAAGTGCTTCTTTCACTGCAAAACATGCACCATACACAAGCAGCAGATGATATCGCAGATCATGGCAACACTACCCTCCGAACGAACCACATATACCCTACCGTTTCACACGACTGGGGTGGACTTCGCCGGCCCGTTCCTAGTAAAGGTATCTACCCATCGGCGAGCTTCATATTCAAAGGCATACGTTTGTGTGTTCGTATGCTTCCCCACGAAAGCAATACACCTCGGTGTCTGCTCTGACCTGACTACGGATGCTTTCCGAGCAGCCTTCGCTAGTTTTGTTGGACGTCGCGGTCTCCCCGATAAGATCATGTCCGACAATGGGAAAACATTTGTCGGAGCTCAACGCACCTTCCACCGCGAGATCGGCGTGTTCGTGAAGGAAGTAGAAGCTGACGTCTCCGCTAAATACGCCCCACTCGGCTTCTATTGGGAGTTTATTCCACCGTATGCCCCTCATATGGGTGGACTATGGGTAGCAACAACGAAGAGCTTTAAGCTGCACTTCACTAAAGTCGCCGGAAATCACAAATTTAGCTTCGAGGAACTCACAACCCTGATGGTAAGAATAGAAGCGGTTCTCAATTCCCACCCGCCCTCGCCATGTCGCAAGACCCGCAAGACCTACTAGCACTCACCCCTGGACATTTCCTCCGCGGTGCTCCATTGCTATCGATACTCGAACCCCATGTCGAAGACCTCTCTCTGGTTCCCAAATGGCAGAAACTCAAGGTGCTTCACCATCAATTTAGTACCAGATGGAAGAACGAGTATCTCAGAGAATTACACAAGAGATATAAATGGAAAAGGGCGGAAAGCCCTGTAAAGGAAGGAGATCTAGTTGTCGTCAAGGACGACCTCCTCTCCCCGAATGAATGGCGCCTAGGACGTATAACCAAAGTGTGCAAACGAAAGTGTCCCATGCGACCGGCGAATGCGACTCAAGGTCTAGTTGCCATCGGTGAACTCTCGGGCATCATACTCTGCTCCACCGGGCGAAGTTAAGGAGGGTAAGCGGTGCAGCGAATGCAGCCAATTCCAGGCCAGCTTTATCCAGCCGGTCTGCCCAGCAGCGGAAGAAGTTGCAACAATTGGTGAAGGACGTCCGGAGTCTGATTGGCAAGCTGGGGAGGGAGATACAGGCACCAACGCCGGGGGGGGGGGGGCGCCGTGTTGAGAACATGGATCTCCTTATGTTTTCGGAGTGATCCCCCTCAGGTGGCAACGCCGCGATGTGCTGCCCAATGTCGCCCAATGTTGCTAACGCTCCGCACCAGCAACACCGTTTGAATTAACTAACGCGGCTAAAATAGCCAACAGCGACACAGTCAGTTTTGAGTCGCGTTTTCATCCGCCAACGATAGCACTATATCTTTCATAGATTAATGTAAATATTCTTCAATTTAAATAATCTCTAATTTCAACAATTATACCTACATTGGTTTTATATCTATATACATTTGCATAAACATACCTCATGTACATGCATACTTTGAATTTGTACTGAACTAAACTCAACTAAACATTAAAATAAATTGTAATACATTTATATCGCAATTAACATGTTTCCTCTATTTTTATTAAAACGGAGCATTTCGTTGCATAAAGGTTTCCATTAAAATATACAACATTTTATATTTTTTATTTTTATTCAAATGTGGAAGCATTTTTTGATGCGCTTAATACAAATTTCGGATTGTCTTCAGACATTTTCGTTCGGAAAGATTTTAAAGGAACCGTTCTAATTTTTCTTAACAATTGTTTATAAATATATAGAAGTAAAATGTTCAAATATAGTGCATCTGTAAGTGTGTTGGGATGCAGAAATGTAATTCGCAAAATTATAAGTATTGTTTATAATTAAAGCAAAGCCTTGAGAAATTCTTTCCTTACACACGTTTAGCACTGTTCAATAGATTATAAGAGTATAAGGAATAGAAATCTAAACATTGCGCTTGTAATTGATTGAATCTAAATTTCAACTTGAGATACGATGAAGTAAGAATTTCTGATAATTTTTCCGAATAGAGGTTAACATTCGGCAGTTCTGGCGGCCCCGAATGCATCGCTCCAAGGCTTCATGTGTTCTGCAATGTCCTCCCTGGACCCTTGTGCTCCCCAACCTTCGCAACGTCATATCGTTCGTGGCCTAATTTCCGCAAAATCTTATGTGGTTCTAAATATTTTGGCATTAATTTTAGTCCTGTCCCAAATTGTGAACGTTTCATTGCTACAAGGCATATATTCTATAATTAGTTGCTGGTTTATGTTTAGAGTCAAAACTATTACGGGTTTCTTGCTGAATTTTTTTAAAATTTTCTCTGGCTTGCTCCCTTATATCATTTCGATAAGTTTTTTGATATGAATGGGAGTATTATTGATATGTTTCTGAATCTGATCTACGTGTTTGTACCAGTATTCTGGTATATACTGCTTATTTGTGGTAGTCTTTGACATTGATTCACATGAAAGGTATACAGTGGTCGATCATCTTTATTTATGGTTGTCAAAAACCCTTCTTCCTTCGCGTTTTATATGATACATTAAACAAAACTGCATACTACCTTGGATACTTTCTACGCTAGTTTGGTATAAAATATGTATTTTTAATGCAGTCTTGTGTCCTTTTTGTTATTTCCTGTGGGCTATCTCAATCACTTCATTTTCCACTGGTGACAGCATAACTATAAGTTATTTTTCTGGATTTTTGTAAAAAATATCATAAAAAATAAATAATTCTCATAATCTTAACTTTCTAAATGTCCTAACCTAATCATCTACAAGTTGAGCAAATTTTCAACGGTGACCAAAAGAATCTTTCAATACTAAGAAATAACCCTGCTGAGTGCAACCACGTACTTCTTCTGCGCTCCATAATGGTGTTCAATTTACTGATCGAACTTCTGCAAAAACAATGCCAATATTGCTATTCGTAGGGGTAAATCTGATTTCTTTATAATCTGCTCAAAAGCGTAACAATCAGTTATAATTTTGAATTTACAGCCCAACACGTAAATACGAAATTTTCTAAGTGCGTCAACTATTGCCAGACCTTTTTGCTCAGTAGGTGTTGTTTTGCGACCCATAAATAAAACCGGATGAAGGCATTTCTCATCGGACCATTTCTGCAACAATGTCGCCCCATAACCATACTTGGACGCAGCGGTGTGAATTTCTAAAACAATTTGACAGATTTTTATATTGTACTGTTCGATTCGAAAAATCCGGTTTTTCTATTGAAGGATCAAGCTGTTTTGAAGCCTGATCAGATTTATCACGAGTTTTCTCATATATTTTAATTTGAACTTTGAGATCTTCTATATACTTATAGGCCGTTTCCACCAAACGTAAACACTGTGTTTACAGTCGCTAGCGTATTTAGTCGCAAACACCACAAAACTCACTTTTCACAGCGTGTAAACGATGTAATTCAAAATGAAAAAGTAATTGCTCTAAGAACTCTGAACTCTGAAATAGATTATATACAGTGGACCCTCGGTTAACGAACGCCCCGCATAACGTCTTCTTTTGATTCAAGTGCCTATTTTCATCGTATAGTCACAGGCTGTGTTAAATATACTACATATTTAATAATGTGTGGGGGATGTATACATTTTTAATGCCAATTGAAAAACATCCCAAGAAATAATAAAATATATATACACGTATATAAATATATATATCAGGTAAAGTAAAAATTTCGTTCGGTTTGTCACCTCCACTTTTTTTTAATTAACAATATGTGTGTGCGTATGTGCATACGTACATAAATATGTATACCTACAGTGGCTGTTGGTCAAGCGCCTACCAACAACCACACACGTCAACAAAACAAACTACCGCACAAAAAGGAGATGACAAAAACTAACAAGCGACCGGCCAGCTTAGTGGAGACGGCGTGGGTCAACAGCTAAGTGCAAGAACAACAACTACTACCAAGTAAAATGATCACCGCTGACTTAGATAAACGAAGATCGCACAACAATAATTAAACACTAGAGCAAAACTAAACGTATATATACACACATAAAATAATCAAAATATGTTTTTGGGGTGCACCCGAGGTGTGGTCCAACCAAACTGGTTACGAACCCACTCGCACTACTCCCGTGCTGCCGGGGGCAACTTTAACCCGCCTGTATGACTGGGCTCTGGGTGCGGGATGCTATAAGGATGGGTATGGACGAACGGAGGGAACGACACTGTCGGCACGACAAAAAAAAACGTATGAAAACAATAAATAAACAAAATGATACTTATGGTTTCTCAGTCGGGTGTGAGTACCCAACTTCGGTGCTCCTCCGGACGATGTCGCCAAACTCCGGTTTCGCCACTATCCAATGTACTGGCATGAATTTTTAGGCTTCAACTGCCCTCTCTGCCTCTCCTGGCTAAACACAAAAATCACGTCTGGTGCTTCTAATGGCAACACTCTACTATTTATGATTTTTCCTCACTAAAATCACTACTCGCACGCCTGCGCAAAAAGATGTGCTCACACTTTCGAAGACTACAAGAATCTGATCCGGCACGCACTTACGAGCCAGGCTTCAGAATTCTCAGGCGAGTGTGTTTGGTGCCCAATCATTTGGCGCCGCCCCCATTACCCAAAGGGACAGAGTTATATAGCGCACGCCACCATGGCACACCAAGTACACTGGGATAATTTTCCCCTCGCCGTATAAAAAGAAAGGCGACACCCCTTTATACGGAATACTCGCGCAAAGCATTCCGTTTCCCTAATATTTGTTAGTGGAGGAACCGTTTTGACGAACATTTCCTTTTGGAGACTTATACCACTGGTTAGGCACACACCGAGTGTAACCGTGCAAACAATTCATGGCTTTGAATTACGCAATTATTTGCCGACAGATGCCACTGCCAACGTTTGGAGTGAAAGGAATATTAGGCAAAACAAAGGAAATGAACAAACAAACACAAAAGAAGTTTTTGTTGCGGCCAGTACGCGACAACTCCACCCCTTCCTCAACGAAAAGGAAGGAATCTTCCTTTTGGTCAGGGAATGGAAATCTCCCTGCAGTATCCTATCAATCCCTATATGGCCTCAACTCTGACAGTGTGTATGTCCACGGTGACACTCTCTTCCTAATAATAAACGGCCCTACATACTTTGGCGCTAACTTCGCTGCATAAAAATTCGCTGCATCCGACAGCATAAAATTCTTCCTCCACACTAACTCTCCAGGCATGTACTGTACATCTCGACGTCTGAGATTGTACTGCCTCGCAAGCTTCTCACTCGCCTGCTCTAACCTAGTTCTAATGTTGGCCCTAATCTCTTCGAGCCTCTTTGCTCGCTCCTGACAATTTAATTTCTCCTGATCTCCTAAACTGTCTATGAAGTCCCTACTGCTTTCTACCGCCATTTCCTTACCGAAATTCACAAAATATGGCGTAGCTCCTAACACTTCGTGCTGCGCTGTCCTAATACAGCATGCTACCTTCGCTAACTGTTGGTCCCATGTCCTATGGTTCTCTGATATATAAGCCCTAAGTGTTGTCTTGATAATCTGGTTTATCCTCTCGGCCGGGTTAGCCTGTGGGTGATAGTGTGCGGTGTACCGGAGTTGGACGCCATAGTCACCGCAGAGGCCCCGAAGCTTTCGACTCCTAAATTGGGGTCCATTGTCACACACAACCGACCGAGGAACTTCAAACAAAAGAAATACATTGTCCTCCAATTGTTTGCATACGCTTTTGCCGTGGCAGTACGCAAAGGGAATAGGAGGGGAAATTTGGAAAAGTAGTCTACTACTGTCAAAATATACTGGTAGCCTTGTGACGACTTCACTAAAGGCCCTACCAGATCTACACAAATCATTTCCCAAGGCTCGACTGCCTTGGTCCTCTCTATCATACCCCCAGCTGGATGTGAAATCTCAGGTTTCACCTGTTGACAAGTTTTACACGCCCTAACATATTTCGCAATGTCCGACTTCATCCTTGGTCAGTAGAACTTTTGTGAAATACGCGCAAAAGTCTTTTTTACGCCCATATGGCCCGCTAATGGATTGTCGTGACATTGTTTTAAAACCTCACCTCTGCCATCACGCCCTATTACTTTTTTCCACTCTGGTGAATCGCCGTAAACAGAAGGAAATCTCGACCTAACAAACTTGTAGAGGTTGCCACCTTCAACTTTCCTCGCTGGATACGACAAAGGCTTTTTCTCTACTAACCGAATCATCCTCACCAACCAAGGATCGGCAGTACTCACCTCAGCAATAACTGGCACACTTCGGGATAGCATATCTGGAACCACATGTTCCTTGCCTTTCCGATGCACTATATCAAAATCGTACTGCTGGAGCTTCAAAGCCCATCTAACTAACCTACCACACGGATCCTTCAACTTATTCAACCAAATAAGTGAATAATGATCTGTGACGACCGTAAACTTAGCGCCCTCAACATATGGTCGCAGTTTCTAACCGCCCACAGAACCGCTAGACGCTCCTTTTCGGTCGTCGAGTAATTTCGCTCTCCTTTGTTCAAGGACCTACTCAAATAAGCTATCACCCTCACACCGTCATCAAACATTTGCGTTAACACCGCACCTATACCGAAATCAGACGCGTCTGTCTGGATTGTGAAAGGTCTATCAAAATCCGGGCAACTCAAAACCGGAGCTGTCACCAAGCGTTCCTTCGCTTTTCTAAAACTCCTTTCACAATCTTCAGTCCAATTGAACTTTCGATTCTTCTTTGTTAAATCGGTGAGAGGCCTAACTAACTCTGCAAAATCTATAATAAATCTGCGGTACCAGGACACTGTTCCTATAAATGACCTCACTTGCTTTACGTTCTTCGGTACCTCAATCCGAAGCAGCGCCTCTACCTTCTCGGGGTCTACGTGTAGACCGTTCTTGTCCACCACGTAGCCCAAATATTTTAATTAAGACCGAGAAAAACTACATTTATCCCTATCTAATCTAAGTCCTGCACTAGCTAATCTATCTAAGACAATCTTCAAAATCTCTAAATGCTTCTCAAAATTATTTGTAACGATAATAATATCGTCCAAATACACAAAAACATGCGGTTCTAACTCTGGTCCTATGACCGAATCTATAAATCTCTGCCAAGTTGCCGGTGCATTATGCAAACCGTATGGCATCTTCTTAAACTGAAATAGTCCTCTACCTGGTACCGTGAATGCGGTGAAGGGCCTCGATTGCTCTTCCACCGGAATTTGCCGATACGCGGAATTAATGTCCAGACTGGACAGAAACTTGGCATCCCTTAGCTTATCTGAGGTCGCCGACACATATGGAAAAGGGTAACTATCCTTTTCGGTACACTTATTCAAAACCCTATAGTCTACGCAAAACCTATATGTACCGTCTTTCTTCCTGATCATTACAACTGGAGACGCCCAAGGACTATGTGATTTCTCTATCACCCCTTTGTCAAGCATATCCTTAATCTCCTCGTCCATACGCGACTGTATGACGGGAGACACAGGGTAATAACGCTGTTTCACAGGTTCAACTCTTGCTTTTACCCTGATCTTATGCTCGACCAAATGGGTCCGGCCTAGCCCTTCCGGCATAGCCTAATGCCCTAGATTCCCTATCACCTAACTCGGAGTGGTTCACTATTGCCACCAACGGTTCTGGTTCCGGCCGAGAAAACGACCACCTCATTTTTGATATATCCGGTATAATACACGCCTTGTCCCAAAAATTGATGCCAAGGATTACGCCTTGAGGTAACTCTGGAACCACGAGGCATTCCAGGAGAACCGACTTGCCCTCCACCTTGATTGGCAACAAAACCGAACCTAACACCGAGATATGACCTCCATCCGCGAGAGTCACTCTCAAAAAATTCGAAACTGAACTCACCCTAATACCAAACGAACTCAATTTCTGCCAACCTAGCCGACCTATTACTGTTCTGGTCGCACCAGAATCCAACAAAGCCCTAAAAGCAAAACCATGGATCCCAATATCCAAATACGAGCGTTCGTCGTGACCGTCCGTCACCAACGAAAACGCCAACCTAACTTCTTCAAAATCGACTCCTACATTTGCCAGCTGGGAGTTAGCAGGTTCACTAACTCGCCCTACTAGACCGCCTGTTCTGCTGTCCCAGGGGTCTATCTCCCGTTTCCCGATCTGTTGTCCGACCTGACAACCCTATCGCTCGACCGAGAATTTGCACCGCCGTCATCCGGCCTATTATCCCTAACGCACCCTGACCTGAAGGGGTTGTGGTTTCGTCCACCACCGGAATCTGAGCTTCGTTGGGTCCGCGGGGAGCCACTCGGCTTCGCTGCACACGCCGGGCAGTCCCGCTTCATGACTCCAAGTCTACCGCACCCGAAGCACTTCATCCCCTTCCTACAATCCGCCGAAATATGACTGAACCTCCTACAGTTGAAGCATCGGGTATTCGACCCCGGCCTAAAACTATCAGCAAGGTCCGGCTCCACTACCGCCGCGACCTCTACACCAGCCGAGACATAAGCCAGGTCAGGTTCCAATAAACCTTTGGCCTTATGACTCGGAGGAGGGACAAAAGCATCCACCGATGACCTAACCGCCTCTAGTTGCCTACCTCTGCTGAGACATCTCGCCGTCGCTTCCCGGTCGCGCCCGTCCGATTCGCGAAAGGCACCATTCAATTTTCGCCATCGCCGACGCGATTAAATTCTCCACCTCCTCCAGTTTCGACTCGACCGCCGTCTTATCCTCGTCGAAACTGAAGGGGTAGTACTGAAAGAGGTTTACCGACCCTCTTCGCTCGATTAATCGCGATGCCCTAAGCGACTTACGCATGGCTTCGACCGTATCGACTGGAAGGCCGCGTGCCTCCATCTCGTACGCGAGCTCATCCTGCGCTAAACGATTTATTTCCATGTTAAAATACAAAAAAAAAAATAAACTCGAAAAACCAAAAAGAAAATATTTATTTAAATAAATAAAAAAAATTTGTTTAATTTTAATCAAAATTAAAAAAGCTATTACCCTAATGCAATTTCCGCGTTGCCCTATACTGGCTCAACAAAAGAGCCTAACCACAAAAAACAAAAAAATTAAAAAAATAAAACAAATATTGTCTACTCTGATAACACAATTATCAAAACTATATATATTTTTTTGATTAAAAAAAAGTTTTCAATCAAAAACAATTAAAAAATCCTTAATTAACAAAAAAAAATAAAAAACACAACCTAATTTTGGGCAGGATTACTACTGGTTTACAATTTCTACTACCTAGATAACACTCCAATACAATATACCGCAACACACACACAAAAATTGCAAATTTACAAAACGGAACGGACTCACCAAATTCCTTTGTAATAAGGCAAAACTAATTAATATGCCTCTGGGCCTGGGTTCGACTCCCAGTCTTTCGATTCGTCCTCGAATTCCACTATTGGAATGCCTAACTTACAAAAAGAAAAAAAAATTGAAAATTGTTAAAAATTATTAAAGGCAAAAATCAACAGCACAAAACACCACTCAAAATTCACTGAAACAAAACCACTAAATTTTTCAAAGTAAAGTTCTTATCGGGCCCCACGTTGGGTGCCAATTTGTCACATCCACTCTTTTTAAATTAACAATATGTATGTGCGTATGTACATACGTACATACATATGTATACCTACAGTGGCTGTTGGTCAAGCGCCTACCAACAACCACACACGTCAACAAAACAAACTACCGCACAAAAAGGAGATGACAAAAACTAACAAGCGACCGGCCAGCTTAGTGGAGACGGTGTGGGTCAACAGCTAAGTGCAAGAACAACAACTACTACCAAGTAAACTGATCACCGCTGACTTAGATAAACGAAGATCGCACAACAATAATTAAACACTAGAGCAAAACTAAACGTATATATACACACATAAAATAACCAAAATATGTTTTTGGGGTACACCCGAGGTGTGGTCCAACCAAACTGGTTACGAACCCACTCGCACTACTCCCGTGCTGCCGGGGGCAACTTTAACCCGCCTGTATGACTGGGCTCTGGGTGCGGGATGCTATAAGGATGGGTATGGACGAACGGAGTGAACGACACTGTCGGCACGACAAAAAAAAACGTATGAAAACAATAAATAAACAAAATGATACTTATGGTTTCTCAGTCGGGTATGAGTACCCAACTTCGGTGCTCCTCCGGACGATGTCGCCAAACTCCGGTTTCGCCACTATCCAATGTACTGGTATGAATTTTTAGGCTTCAACTGCCCTCTCTGCCTCTCCTGGCTAAACACAAAAATCACGTCTGTTGCTTCTAATGGCAACACTCTACTATTTATGTTTTTTTTCTTCACTAAAATCACTACTCGCACGCCTGCGCAAAAAGATGTGCTCACACTTTCGAAGACTACAAGAATCTGATCCGGCACGCACTTACGAGCCAGGCTTCAGAATTCTCAGGCGAGTGTGTATTGGTGCCCAATCATTTGGCGCCGCCCCCATTAACCAAAGGGACAGAGTTATATAGCGCACGCCACCATGGCACACCAAGTACACTGGGATAATTTTCCCCTCGCCGTATAAAAAGAAAGGCGACACCCCTTTATACGGAATACTCGCGCAAAGCATTCCGTTTCCCTAATATTTGTTAGTGGAGGAACCGTTTTGACGAACATCTCCTTTTGGAGACTTATACCACTGGGTAGGCACACACCGAGTGCAACCGTGCCAATAATTCATGGCTTTGAATTACGCAATTATTTGCCGACAGGTGCCACTGCCAACGTTTGGAGTGAAAGGAATATTAGGCAAAACAAAGGAAATGAACAAACAAATACAAAAGAAGTTTTTGTTGCGGCCAGTACGCGACAGGTTTTAATCTAAGAGATGGCGTTATTGTCCATTGTACTAGTGATACGTGTCGCATCATGTCATGCTATACGGCGCTGAAAACGTGTTAATTCCCGCTAAAAGCTTGTCTCTGACAGTTTTTCGATTGATTGACTCAGTACGTTGTGAGCGCTCATCAACGATGGACACCAGCAAAGAGAAAATTCGCTAAATTTTACAATTTTTATTCGATCAAGGCGAAAAATCAGCCAAAGCGGCTGAAAAAATTAATTTAGTTTATGGGCTCGAAACTGTAAACGAACGTGTAGCCCAAA
The DNA here is from genome assembly GCA_037013455.1 of Ceratitis rosa. Taxonomy (NCBI): domain Eukaryota; kingdom Metazoa; phylum Arthropoda; class Insecta; order Diptera; family Tephritidae; genus Ceratitis; species Ceratitis rosa. The sequence continues at coordinate 798,533 of JAWMAG010000108.1, read as the reverse complement.
ATTGGTTTGCTAGGTTCCGTTCCGGTGATTTCGATGTCAAATTTGCACCATGCGTCGGGATGCCTGTCTTCGAAAATTGCGATAAAATCATGGAAGTGGTGGAAACAGACCGTCACGTGAGTAACTATTTAATTGCTGAGGAACTAAAGATAAGCCAGAAAACAGTTTGGAACCATTTGCATAAAAAGACCGAACGAACTTTTTACTTTACCTAATATAAATATGTGTGAAAGTCGGTGAAATAGTTTTTCGTGTAAGTCGCAACCATATTACTGTTGCAAAGTTTTTAAAAAATACGGATACTAATGGCATGATTAAGGGTACTGGTCGAAAGCCTACTATCGATGGGAGGACTAAACGCCATATTCAGCTGCTGGCGACGAATAACAGCATGAGTTGCAAACAAATAAAGGCAGAATTAGCACCAAATATTACGAGACAATGGGTGCAGGAAATAATAATAAGAGATCCCAAACCAAAGTTTAATTTGGATTGACCACATGGTCATCATAAGAAGTGGTGAGACTTACTATATCCAAGAGTTTGTGCCGCATTTAGCAATAGAGGCATTTTCTTGCCTCATTTGTTGCTGAAGAGTGAACTGATGCAATATGGTGATGCTTTTCATGGGAATAATTGAACGTTTCAACAGGATAACGCATCAATTCATGTTGCTCGAGCCACGGGAGCATTTTTCGATTCGCCCAACAGTTTTATGCCTCCCAGACTGAAATTAGTGAAGATCCATAAAAGAAACACCATTCCATATTGTCAATATTTCTATTTCTCTTTTATTCTCATTTTAAGGTAATTTTCCAAAAAAAAAAAAAATAGTATGATTTTGTACATATACTATACCTATATAATAATGATATAATTGACGCTTTGTAATCACTGAAGCGATTTTTGCCATGCTCCTCCTCCAATTTTTGGTGTTGCGTCTTGATGTTTTTCCAACAAATGGAGGGACCTACAGTTTATACTAAGTCGCCTCCGAACGGCTGATGGTTTTTTAAGAGGAACTTTATTTCATGTCAGAAATACACTCGGAGGGGTTAACATTCCCTGCCGAGGGGTGACCGCAATTAGAAAATTTAGCTTAATTTTTTATTTAAATTAATTTTTTATAACTTTTAGGATATTAGTACGACACCAGGATTTGAAGTCGAGTCTTCCGAATGGCAGTACGCAATGCTAACCATATATTTTCTATGAAGATTTTGGCAAACCCATGAATTTTGTTTTGTATAAAAAGGATATGAGCAATATTTTCTAATTTTTGTTATTATTAATTATCCTATATTAACAAAAAAATTAAAACAGTTGAAAAATTATATACGATTTACCTTTATTTTGAAACAATCTTCTTCTCCTTTATTGGCGTTCGCACCGCTTTCGCGATTATAGCCGAATCTGTTTTAGAGCATCATTCATCTCTTCTTTTCGTTGTTTAACGCCAGTTGGGAATACCACTTGAAGCCGCTCTCCACCTGATCCTTCCAACGTAGTGGAGATCTTCTTCTAATACTTTTAAAGCTGGAGTGCTTTCATCTATTCGCACGATATGACCTAGCTTGCGTAGCCGCTGTTTCTTAATTCTTGACTCGTACAGTTCAACGTTCCATTGTATGCGGTATTCGTCGTTGCCAATGCGCAAAAGACGATAAGTCGTTCGTAAAACTTTTCTCTCGAAGACTCCCAAAGCAGACTCATCGACCATGATTTTGCCCCATATACAGAACGGAATCGATGAGAGACTTGTAGAGTTTGGTTTTCGTTCGTCGGGAGAGGACTTTACTTCTCAATTGCCTACTCACTCCGAAGGTAGCACCTGCTGACAAGCGCGATTCCGCGTTGGATCTCAAGGCTGACGTTATTATTGGTATTATTGCTGATCAGTAGATAGACGAAAGTTTTGACTGTCAACATTGACGAGAGAGTCAAGTCGCGAATGCGATTACTGTTTGTTCGATGACAAGGGATATTTCGTCTTGCCCAATACCAGATTCATTCGCTTCGCTTCTTTATCAAGTCTGGAGAAAGCAAAACTAACGGCGCGGTTGTTAAGGCCTATGATCAATATCATCGGCATACGTCAGTAGTTGTACACTTTTGTAAGAGATTGTACCAGCACTTATTATTTTCTACAGTAAAAAATTTTAGAATTCATGCGATAAAGAGTCTGTCTGAAACCCCGTTTGGTATCAAACGGCTCGGAGAGGTCCATCTCAATTTTTACTGGAGTTGTCGAGCGTTACACATCCGTATAGATTGTGAGGAGATACCAAAGTCAGGCAAAGCAGTGTAGAAACAGGTCCTTTTCATGCTGACGAAGCAATTTTAAAATCGACGAAGAGGTGGTGTGTGTCGATCCTCTTTTAACGAGTGTTTTCTAGGATTTGGCGGATGGTGAAAATCTGGTCAATGGTTGACTTACCAAGTGTAAAGCCACACTGATAAGGTGCAATCAGTTTGTTGACGGTGGGATTTAGTCTTTCACACAGGAACTTAATGCCACTGTAATTGACGCAGACTGTGGGTCGCCTTTTTGGCAGATTGGCAGAGCCAACTTAGGTTTCAATCTTTGAGCATGCTTTCACCTGACCACATTCTGCAAACTTTCATGGCAATGTTTTAATAGTTCTGTCGGCAGGCCGTCAGCTCCAGCGGTTTGTTGAGCGAGCAATCGCCATTCGAACTTTTACATGATCAGCTAATGAAACGCCTTTGCCGCCATCTTCAATTGGGGCTTCGGATTCATCATCTCCAGGTGTTCCATTTTCACTATCTATCCCACCCCAAACGTGTTGTGGTCAATCATGCTTGGTAGGCAGTCTTTCGGAAATCCTATAGTTTCGTTTGTAGCTGTATGTAGGGAGTTTGAGATGCCGTTCCACAGTTCCCTTTTATCGAGGTGATAGTGAGTGTCCGTTCAGTAGTCTGTTGTGATTGCAGCTTTTGTACGTTGAACTTTCCTTGTGTTTCTTGACGGGCGTTCTTTGATATACAGTTGACAGTTGTGCTGAAGATACCTTCTTTGCCTCCCTGGCATTGAAGTCGCCATGCACAATTTAGACATCATGGCGGGGGCAGCGCTCATAAATATGTTCGCGGTGCTCGTAAAAGGCATCCTTGGTCACATCGTCCTTCTCTTCCGTCGGGGCGTGAGTGCCCAATCCCTAAGCACAACCGCCTGGGATTCGTCTTCTCACTTTAGCTCGCCTCCAATCGGATGTTTTTGGCTACCCAGGGGACACTTGTTCTAAGACCGGAAGTCGTAAGCTGCTTGAACCGTATGCAAAATAATCGATTCTGGCCACTCTCATGAATGACAGTCAAAAACTTTCTTCACTTGCTGGCACTTCTACACATGGCCATTTAGGGCATTATCTGAACTTGATGTTTTCGATGCGTTGAAAACCACTCGCACTTTAGTTGTGACTTTTTCTGGTTTTACAACCGCATGATGTGGCAAATAGAACGAATGGTAATTGCCATTAGAAATGATTTCACGGAAGGTTATGAGTTCCATATGGCCCAACGTAATATTTTATTGCAACACATCGTTTTACATTTCCTTTAACTCCCTTTCTTCCGTAGCGTGCGTTCCATGCTAAGGAATTTCTGGAATTCCGCAGACCGGGAATGGTCTAGGGCGGGTTTCTCGGGAAATATTTCCTTAAATGGAAGCCTGACAATATAGCGACCGCTTGAATTGCAGGTCGTTGTTGCACGGTAATGATCTTCAAATGCCAGATTTTCAGACGTACTTTGTGGAGGTTTGTCGAATTCATCTTGTTCTCAGATTAGCCTCAGTTGTGCACTGAGTATTTCATTAAAAACTCGTTCTATTTGGGTGGAGAATGAGGACACCTTTTCGGTCAATGAGCCACTAAGTATGCGTCCGAATATGGCTTTTTGCGCAAGTAGGTTGTCGCAAACTTTTTGCAACCCTAAGATTTGTTGGAATGTGACAATTTGCGTCAGCTATCTCGAGATTACTCAGTTCATGACAGTTTTCGTGACTCATTGTAAAGCTTGGAAGAAGCTTTGTTAACTGGGGTAACACTATTTCACGGGCCTTAATTCTTTGCTTGGTTTTGGATGAGCTCAGCGTCAAGGAACAAAGTCTAGAGGAGTTTTGGACCACACGCCAACCCATGCCTGAAATTTCGAATCTGGATTGTTCGAACGGCCTTCTTCTGGACTTTTGAGAAAGTAAAGGAAGGAAACTTGGTCAATCAAGGCTAGTAATTGGAATAATTCTCCTTCATGTTCAACTCCCACCATGGCTGTTGGAAGAAGAACCTTCCTTTCGTTGTTAGAATGCAAATACTGTATATGTGCTTGCTTTGAGCAGCACAGCTGCTCGTCGGTATTGGAGCTGGTTTGTGGCTCTCGAGCGGGACTCGTTGACTTTGCCTTTGCATGTTGTACAGTAGCTTCATGGAGTCGGCTACTGGTACGTTGAGCATGCGCATTAACATCTATGTGCAAAAGAGTATGATGCCTTTGTTGGCATTTCGCACATGTAAACTTGCTTTTACAGTCTTTGACGTTGTGGTTGTAAGGAAGGCTGGTTCCACATATGTTGTTTTCCTGTACAACCTTACAATTTCTTGTTCCGACAGTTTGCGGAATTTTTGGCTGTACGTGTATGTATTATGGGGTAGTTGGAGCTGGACACCGGACAAGAATATACCCTCTTTGGTTCTACAATTTTGTACCCTAATTAAACGTTTTTGCTGAGCAGCATATGGAGCACTGGGCTTAGGCATATTGGGATTAATCTTAATCTTTAATCTTTTTAGAACTTCGTGCCTAGAAGTTAGAAAGTCGTTTAATCGAGACCATTGGGGTAGGTCTCGTCTTGATGAGAGCGATTGTTCCCAAACAGACAGTGTTGTTTCTGGTAATTTTTTGGAATAAATATATACCAGAATAGGGTCTTAACTGTCCGCTGAAATGTCCTGAGAGTGTAAGACAGACAAACGGTTGTTAATAGTAGTTTGAAGTCTTCGTATTTGTTCGCTGTTTTCGGATTGAATTGCAGGCAAGTTCATAAAAATTTCGACCTGATTATCTACTAAGGTGCGTTTGTTTATATTTATGACCGATTTAGTACTGAAACCATTTTCTTCGAGAGCCTCTTTTATTTCGTCTGACTTGACTGAGGATTCAATACCTTTAATTACAAGTGTTAGGCCTTTCGAGCTCTTCAGTTGATATGAGTAAAAAATTTTATTATTCGACGATAGAAAGCTTACTATTTGCATGAAGCTTTTTTCACTGTAAGTTTGAATTTTTGTTTCATCGATTGTACCTTTTTTAAAGGCACAACGTGAAAGTTATTAGTTCCGACTATTTTAGTAATATAACTAACGTGCTTGAGACACGTTCGCGCAAGTAAATTGGCGGTGGTTTGGCAACTGTGGTAGTACCCTTCACGCTGCCCTCACTTAATAGAGGAAATCGGTTGCTTTTGGAGGGTTCTTGAATTTTTACGTTGGTTCCACTCATTTGCACTTTTTTATTTGTATTGTTTTTAATAGGACTCGATTTCCTCTTGACATTTATATATCGATCTAGTCCTGTCTGTATTTTTGTGTTCTTTTTTATTTCATTGGGCTTACCGCTTGCCAGTTCATTTTCATTTGTGTTGGTGGGCGATTATCTACTGGGTGTTTGCTTGCTGTTACCTTTTTTCTCTTGTATTTCTGCCGACTTCGCCGTCTGTTTAGCGCTAGCTGAGTACTGCTGAGAGACTTCTGCTTGCATGTTGCTTTCTTTTGCCGTTGATTGTGTTGGCGTTGTTTGCTCAAAATAGGAAAAATAAGCATTTGAGAGCCTTCGATCCGGCGGGTTTGACCGCGACGCACTCATTTTTGTTTTTGTACTCACTGGATAGCTTTTTGTTTATTTTTTCCGTTTGCACTTATTGTTTATTAATATTATGTTCTATTATTTTATTTGGAGTTTGTTAATGTTTTCCTTTTTTCAAGTGCTCTTCAGATTACACTAAAGGCACTCGCTTACTTATTTTACATTTTCACTGTATGTTTCGTTTTATTTTATTTTTATGAGCAGTGCTTAATTGCTGGTGTGCTCTTACAGCTCTATAAATAATTAACGAATTGACTACATGTGCGTGTATGTGTTGTGTGTTTGTTTTTATTGTCGGTAATGACGAGTATACAATTCTAATGTTACCTAACCTGGAAATATTAATTAAGCTACTATGATCGGAATAAGCAAGATATAAAAAAAAATATTTAATTAACTAAAATTAAAAGAAGAAATCAAATACTATTCTTCTTCTTTATTGGCGTTGGCACCGCTAAAGCGATTATAGCCGAATCAATATAGGAGCACCATTCTTCTCTTCTTTTTGCTGCCTGGCGCAAGGTGGAAATGCCAAATGAACCCAAGTCACTCTCCACTTGATCCTTCCAACAAAGTGGAGGTCTTCTTCTTCCTTTGCCTCCACCAGCGGGTACTGAATCAAATACTTTCAAAGCTGGAGTGCTTTCATCCATTCGGACAACATGGCCTAGCCAGCGTAGCCGCTGTCTCTTCATTCGCTGAACTATGTCAATATCATCGCATAGCTCGTACAGCTCATCGTTCCATCGTCTGCGGTATTCGCCGTTGCTAATGCGTAAAGGACCATAAATCGTTCGCAGAACTTTTCTCTCGAAAACTCCTGGAACCGACTCATCAGATGTTGGCATCGTCCACGCTTCTGCGCCATATAGTAGGACCGGTATGATGAGTGACTTGTAGAGTTTGGTTTTCGTTCATCGAGAGAGGACTTTACTTTTCAATTGCCTACTCAGTCCAAAGTAGCACCTGTTGGCAAGATTGATTCTGCGTTGGATTTCCAGGCTGACATTGTGTTTGGTATTAATACTGGTCCCTAGATAGACGAAATTATCTACGACCTCGAAATTATGACTGTCAACAGTGACGTGTTAGCCGAGTCGCCAATGCGATGACTGTTTGTGTGATGACACCAGATATTTATTCTTGCCCTCATTCACTAGCAGAACTCACGGCGCGGTTGTTGAGGCCAAAAATGTCGATATCATCGGCGTATCCCAGCAGCTGTACACTCTTATAGAAGATTGTACCTTCTCTGTTCAGCTCTGCAGCTCGTATTAATTTCTAAAGCAATAAGCTAAAAAGTCACACGATAAAGAGTCACCTTGTCTGAAATCTCGTTTGGTATCAAACGGCTCGGAGAGGTCCTTCCCGATCCTGACGGAGCTTTTAGTGTTGCTTAACGTCAGTTTACATAGCCGTATAAGTTTTGCAGGGATACCAAATTCAGACATAGCAGCGCAGAGGCAGATCCTATTCGTGCTGTCGAAGACGGCCTTAAAATCGACGAAAAGGTGGTGGGTGTCGATTCTCTTTTCACGGGTCTTTTCCAAGATTTGGCGCATAGTGAATATCTAGTCAATGGTTGACTTACCAGGTCTAAAGCCACACTGATAAGGTCCAATCAGTTTGTTGACGATGGGCTTTAGTTTTTCACACAATACGCTTGATAGGACCTTATATGCGCTATTAAGAACGCTTATTCCACGGTAATTGGCGCAGACTGTGGGATCCCCTTTTTTGTGGATCGGGCAGAGCACACTTAAATTCCAATCGTCGGGCATGCTCTCATCCGACCATATTTTGCAAAGAAGCTGATGCATCCACCTGATTAGTTCTTCACCGCCGTATTTGAATAGCTCGGCCGGTAATCCATTGGTCCCTGCCGCTTTGTTGTTTTTTAAACAGACGATTGCTATTCGGACTTCTTGGAGTTTCGGGTTCACCATCTCCGCGTGTTTCCTCTTCACTGCCATTCAGCAGGCTGGAGAAGTGCTTCCTCCATAAATCGAGTATACTCTGGGCATCTGTCAATAGCTCACCTCCCTGGGTCCTACAAGAGTTTGCTCCGGTCTTGAAACCTTCTGAAAGTCGCCGTATCTTCTCGTAGAATTATCGAGCGTTACCCTTGTCGGCCAGCTTCTCAAGCTCCTCGTACCCCCGCTTATCGGCCGCTTTCTTCTTTTGTCTGCAGACGCGTCTTGCTTTCCTCTTCAGTTCTCGGTATCTATCCCACCCCGCACGTGTTGTGGTCGATCGCAAGGTTGCGAGGTAGGCAATCCGTTTTCTCTCCACCGCGACACGACAATCCTCATCGTACCAGTGGTTTTTATGACCTTTCCGAAACTCTTGTTTCGTTTGCAGCTGTACGCAAGGAGTTTGCAATGCCGTCCTACAATTCCCTTATACCGGGTTGCTGATGAATGCTCTCAGAGAGCAGGAGTGCAGGTCGAGTAGAAAATCGCTCGGCAGTCTGTTGTGTTTGCTGCTTTTCAACGTAGAACCTTTCTTGTGTTTGTTGACGGGCGTTCTTCGATACACAGAAGCGCGTGCGTTTCTTCGCTGCGACATGATAGTGATCCGAGTCAATGTTAGGACCTCGGAACGTACGCACATCTAAAACACTGGATATGTCTTCCATCTATAACAACATGATCGATCTGGTTGAAATTTTTCCGATCTGGAGATAGCCAAGTAGTAAATATTTTTGTGCTGGAATCTAGTGCTACAAACAACCATATTTCGGGCCCCGACGAAGTCGATTAGCCTCAGCCTATTTGTGGATGTTTCGTAGTAGAGGCTGAGTTTTCCGACTGTTGTTCCAAAAATATCTTCTTTTCCCACCCTGGCGTTGAAGTGGCCAAGCACAATTTTGACGTCGTGACAGGGGCAGCGCTCATAAGTGTGTTCGAGGCGCTCGTAAAAGGCATCTTTGGTCAAGTCATCCTTTTCTTCCGTCGAGGCGTGGGCGCAAATTAGAGTGGTGTTGAAAAATTTTGTCTTGATGCGAATTGTGGCTAGACGTTAATCCACCGGAGTGAATGCCAGTACTCGGCGACGGAGTCTCTCTCCCACCACGAATTCGACACCAAATTTGCGCTCCTTTATATGGCCGCTGTAGTAAATTTCACAAGGACCCACCTTCTTCCGTCCTTGTCCCGTCCATCGCAATTCTTGGGCGGCAGTGATGTCAGCCTTTAACTTTATGAGGACATCAACCAGCTGGGCAGCGGCACCTTCCCAATTAAGGGACCGGATATTCCAGGTGCATGCCCTAAAATCGTAATCCTTAAAACATCGTCGTCATCATCAGGGGGGTCTCTCATCCGAGGCTGAAATTGATTTTTCATTGGATTTCGTTTTTCATGTGGTGGGTTCCACACCCTACGCACAACCGCATGGGATTCGCCTTCTCACTTTAGCTCGCCTCCAAACGGATGTTTGTTGGCTACTCAGGGGATACGTGGTCTAAGACCGGACGTCGTGAGCTGCTTGAACCATATGCACAAGAATCGTTTCTGACCACTCCCAGGTGAATAGCTGGCAAAACCTTTCCTCACTTGCGTGAACTTCTGCACATGGCCCCATCCCCAGAAATCACATACACTTGCACTAATATGTGTACATTTATTATATGTATGTACTGAAATATACGTGTACATACGTGTAAAAATGTATAAATTAAATTAAATAAAATAAAGGAAATTATTGTTTATTAAAGAGGTATATATAAACATATAACATAATAATATGTATACAACTTTGCTTCCGCCGTTTTCCGATAGGTGGCTGTACCGGCTGAGGCTGGTCGAAATACATAGACGATAATGCCTTTAAGGTGAGTGTGGACAGTGCCTAACGAATTGTCATCACCGTTTCAGTGACGGTTGTTCTTGTTTTCGTATTATTCACACTCGAAAATGTCCGTTTATGTGCCCAATTCTATTCATTTGCGGGAAGTTTTACTTTTCTGTTACAATTGGAAAAAAATGCAGCTGAAGCGCATCAAATGCTCTCAGAAACTTACGGTGATGCTGCTCTGAGTGAAAGAACGTGTCGGGAGTGGTTTCAACGTTTTAAAAATGGGGATTTCGATGTCGAAGACAAACGTGGTGGTGGAAGGGAAAAAACCTTCAAAGATGAACAACTAGAAGCATTGCTTGATGAAGATTCGTGCCAAACCCAAGAACAGCTTGTCGAATCGTTGGGAGTGAGTCAGCAAGCTATTTCAAAACGTCTCAAGGCCCTGGGCTTTTAATTTTGGAAGAAACGGCGGAAGCAAAGTTGTACACCTAATATTATATATTTTTTGTACCAAGATGACAAGATAGCTAAACGACATCTACTTAAAACAAAGCTGCGATCTGTAATTGCAATTTTTGGTGAATATTTTCACACATACACGTATGTATATGTACATTTGATTTTGGTATTTCGTTTGTTACATTTTTTTTTTTTTGCTATCTAATGGCGTTGAACTTAGAGAGAATGACTGCCAATGTAGAAAATTGAAAGATTCAACTTTGGTTCGCCTGCAATATGAAAATTGTAAAGTGGCGTAAGTAGGTAAGTTAAACTGCAATTAGATGGATGCACATGTACATATAGTTATATGTATGCACCGATTTGTGTGTATTCTGTATATGAAGAATACAATTTTACGGGATTTAAATGATTTTTTTTTATATTAGCAGCAAATTAAATTTGTAAGACTTTTTTGAAACCGTGTTCAGTTATTAAAAATTAGACCAATATACATACATATGTATCTGTTTAAAGAAAAGTAAAAAATTTGCCTACTTGCTACTTAGTGGCCTCTTTACTTCCCTCTTCCTTCCTTTTTTAAATGTGTATGCTCGTACGACCGGATCTTGTGTGTGTGCTTATGAGGGTATTCCTTGGTGCCAGTGTGATTCCCTTTCCTATTGCTGTTGTTGAAGATATTGTGTTTCTAACAGCAATATATATATACGTTGAAGTATTATTTTTTAATAATTTTGGTGATTTTGTTTTTCACTTCGATTTTGATTTAAAAAAAATCAAAATTCGTTAATTAACTCGTGCGGTCTTTTTCGAAAATTAAGCCTTTATTGTGAACAAATTGTCTTGATCAACTCATAATACTTTTGCAAGTTCCTCTTGCGTCTGGCATGCATCTGCGTCGAGCAATGTCTCCAATTCTTCGTCTTGAAATTTGTTTGCCTGTCCGTCGTCTAAGTCGAAATTGCCACTTTTAAACCGTGCAAACCACTTTTGGCACGTTCGTTCGGCTAAAGCATGGTCACCATTAACGTCCAGTAAAATATGATGGCTTTCGGTAGCACCTTTCTTCATGATAAGGTAATGAAGAAGAACTCCCCGCAAAAACACTTTATCTGGTACAAATTTCGATATTTTCAAATGAATGAAACAAATTGTTGTTCACGCTAAAACAAATGACATCTATTGAAAACGACGCGAAACGACAGTACCTTTGAAATGAATATAGCCACAGATGAACACGACGCGAAATAATACTAGTAGAGCCCTCTCTTAGAAAACCGCGAATTAAAGCATACACCATACACAAAAATTATTTATTTTTTCTTTGTTTTTTGCTACTTTTACGCAATTATTGTTGTAGTTTTGGTTTTTCGTTTGTAGGTATATAGGTATGTATGTATGTAGGTATGAATTTTTGTTTTACTCTTCCTTGTAGCAGTTTTACCACCCCAGAATTATACCACAAACTTTTTGTAACGGAGTTTTCCACTTGGCTGGGGTAAGCTCAGCCTTGTCAAGGGTTTCCTAAAGTAATAACACGCTGTTTTCGCTACAACAAATTTATTAGGTATAAACAATATATATACAAGGTTTCTAATATGTTATATTATATTTCTACGACATGTATCTACTTTCTTCATATGAGCTATGGAGGTGAAAACCCTCTACTAGCCTTCGCTCCAGTCAGGTAATGAAACCTTCAGTGGAGTATAAATAAGTGTTCGTGAGGTGAAAACCCTCAGGGACACTACGTTTGTCGGTGGTGTTGATCCCACGGGCAAGTATACCTAATGATAACACAAAGACTACTTCTTTCGTATGAGCTGTGGAGGTGAAAACCCTCTACTAGCCATCGTTCCAGTGAGGTGGAAACCCTCAGTGGAGTATAAATAAGTGTTCGTGAGGTGAAAACCCTCAGGGACATTACCTTTACCGGTGGTGTTGATCCCACGGGCAAGTATACCTACCGACACGACAACACAAAGGCTACTTTATTTACTATAGCAATTTCCTCGCCTTTTATACTATTCTGCGCGCAGGCAGAATGTTTTTTATAACAACAACTCATCACTCTGAACAGTTTTCCTTAAAGCTATGTGTGTGTATGTATATATGCATGTTCGTATTCATGTTTGAACACGTTTCTTCTAGTGAAAGCAAAGCGAATACGCGTAAAACAAAATTCATAAAATGTGTATACTGTGTAACTTAAAATATTATTTATATATATGTATGTCTGTAAATTTATAAATACTTGTTAAACTTAAAATATTATTAATATATGTGTATGTATGTACATATGTACTCGAATTCATATTAGGTTTACATGTACATACATAGATATATTTGTTATAATTAAATAAATTGTTGTAAGGGCTCCAACATCTAAGATTTAGGGGTCCTTACAGTTTTTTTTGTAATTACTTTTATTGATTTTGGAAACTTTCGGCTTTTTCGTTTTTTTCGCAATGTACAGCACCTCAGCTCTTATTATTTATTTTATATTTGTATGTACATATAAATATGTATGTATGACCACTTAACGTATATATGTTTATGTCACACTTTTGGGTTTTTTTTTTTAAATTATTTTTTATTAAAGCGAATGCACGGGTAGCGGAGCGACGGTTGTGGACTGTACATATTGTGGTTTTTTTTTATTTCGGCTGATCAAGTTTGGCCTCGAAAATCTTATTTAAGTGGGGTGCAAATTGTAGCATTTTCTAAACGCTTGCCAATTTTTGGTCGGCCAGAATAAAATAAAAAGTTACATGTTTTTCTTTTCAAATTAAATAATAACAATTTATTCTAACAATAATTTTAATACACTTCAATAATGTTTGAGTTCAAGCAAACTAGAGACCAAATTTGTGGCTACTTTTTATATTTTGCTTAGCTGAATTTACTCGTCCACTAATTAATAATATTGATTGAATTAATCGTTAATTGATTTTTTTGCATAATTTTTCATAAACTTTAGTTCTTGTTAGTAAAAGACGTCCATGCGAGCGAGTAATGTCAACAGCAACGACAGCACCACCAACTCCAATAGCACCAAAACCGCAGCATAGGCTTAACCTACAGAAATAAAGATTGGCCTTTAAATAAGAAATGTACCAAGTAAAAATAATCAGTTGTCGTCGCTTGTTGCTTTGTAGCGATTCTTACGCAAATTGTTTACGTAATGACACTCATGCAGTTTGTTAGCATAAGAGTCGTTAACTTTAATGAATTCTCCAGCATTGACCAATAATTCTGTATCAACAAACAATAATTCTACACAAACAAATAATATTGTACAACATGTAGTACATTTAACATTATAAATCTTATTAATATTCATTTTTTAAAAACAGTTCATAAGAATCAATAAAGTGAAGCGGAGCACAAAAAACGTCTTTGTGTTTTAATTCAAAGTTAGCTCCACTCAGTTAACTGGCGCAGCCACAGAGTACCTTTTCTTAAGAAAATTAATAGGGATATTCATCCTAAATTTTAATATTTATCTTGGCACGAACACTCTGGCATTACTTCAGCAAAAATTTAGAACTACTCTAAAAATTATCAAACAAGAAACAATCGGGGATTTTTGGATAAAATCGCAAAAGGCATATGATATTGTTATAAACACTTTTACATAAAAAAAGAAAACTTAAAGTGAAGAAGTTTTACCACATCTCTGTTGAAAGATCCGAAAAAAATGTAATAAAAAAAAACTAATCATTCATCAATGAAGTGGAACTTATTACTGAATTATTCTCCGGCACCAACATGAAAGATTACTTCTTAAAGTGGCACGTATTAAAAAAAATGCAAGGAGAAGAAGCTAGCACCATTAGGGCCCTCGACAATCTAAGCTGGATGCAAGTAAAACAAGAACTCCTAAGAAATTTTTGAGTTCGCGAATCTTATCACCAACTTTACCACAAGTCATTGGACGCAAGCAATTCTAATGTAAGTCAATCATTTATGTATATTAAGAACATTTTAGATAAGCTTAATAATAAATACTATCAAGACCCTATGAAACCAAAAGAGTTTTCTCCCACAACATATCAGTACATTAGTCTAACCCCAGGCTTAATTAGGAGCCGGAATTCCTCTTGAATTCCGGCAACGGGGATCGGGGGTGGTGCCGGTCCTTCAGAAAGCTGAAAAAAACGATATCTACTTTCCTGCCAAGAGCCGAGATGTTGCTGCTGTGGCTGATGAATCAAAAGAAGAGCCTAAGGCCGGCAACATTGGTCTTTTAAAGATTTCCGCATAAGGTGGAAATCCTAAATGGGACTAACTGGACTTTTCCCATAAATTAGAAGAGTCACTTAGGTGAGAACAAAGGACAGCAGCGACATCTCTGGATAGAAGTTATGGCTGCTGGCTGCTGCATTACAAATTTTAATACAAAGAATTCAAATTTTATTTGTTAAATTTAGAAAATAATTAAAATGATTCATATACAATTTAATATTTAACAATTCATTTTTTTTTTTAATTTCATTTCTAAAACTAAAAGTGTTCTTCTTGACTCCCTCGCCGCCGTCTAATAGGATAGCTGATCGTGTTGGGGTTGCTGGCATAAGCCCTGGCCGGGGAATCATGCCATATATGTCGGCACCCAAAATCAGCGAAACCGCGCTTGACTTATAAAATATTGGGTTTGCAAACCACAAATTGTCGAACTCGTCTACTACTCTTGAGTACAGTGAGCGTGCAGGTGTGGTCTTCATTAGGCTAGCCACTACCCTATCCTATCCTATCTGATCCTATCACGCCAGCCTTTCAGCGTCAGATTGATCTGCTCTACTGAATCACGTCGCAGCAGGTGCATTGGTCTCTCCAGGGTACGTGCCATAATGGATTTTGGTTGCTCTGTGTCGATGAGGGCACGGATAGCATGTACGCGGCCGCTTGCTACCACTCTCACCATCGCCGTTGGCGTGGGGACAGACATACCCGTATCATTTCGAGCGGGTCCCTTGTTGTTGGTCTGTTGTTGCGCCTTCTTGATGAGGCACTTCTTCCTTCTCTCGGTAGGGGTGACCGCTGAACCACTGACCGGATACCCGACGGAGGTGGTCTGAGTACCCGGGGGCTTGGTTTTTTGTTTTGTTCTGCGGGAACCTCTTCGTCGCTGGCATCAATTTCCAGGACATCCTCGTCACTGGAGTCGTCCAACAAGGCTTGGGCTCGGTACGGGTCATGGCTTCTGGTAGGCCTACTGTCTAACGCGTCTTCCTTGCCCCTATCGGTTTCCCACAGATGTAGGAGGCTGTGATGCCGCTCCTGACACCGATCGCAGTGTCTCCGATGGGCAACTGCTGGTCATATGACGCGGCGACAGGCAGTTGGCACAATGCCGATGAAGGAGGACTGCCCTCAGTCTTTCCGTCGGTTCTAGTCGACGCAGTTGTTGACAGAAGAGCAGCCGGTGGTTGTGGTTGCACACAGGGCACCGGTGTTCCCTCACTTGTATAACTGCTATTTCGGAAACCACCACGTTTCCTCATCAGACTTCTTTTTCTAAACACCTTTGTTCGAATGGGAGTCAAACTTAGGATGCCCACAGCACGAGCTATCCCATTAAGCTAGATGTGTGCCGCTCTTATTTTTCTTTTTTAAGCCTTTTTTCGATTTACCTTTGTTGAAGACATGAGTGTCAATCTCATAGAATTCTAAAAGAAAAATAGAAATTAAATACATATTTTATACTCACCTTGAATTGTTTACTCTAATCTGAATTACTCACCCTTTATCCACTGGAATACCTACCTTAATGCTGCAACTACCCATCTTACATACCTTCCGTCCATAGCAACCTATCTTATGATAGTGCCATGCAAATGAAAAGTTGTCACCGCTCGCCCATACCGTTACTGACGGTTGTCCCATATTAACCAACGGCGATTTGACTTTTTCCGTAAAACCGGCTCAGCTCATTTCGCGCTCTTGTACAGACTTCGTAAACTAATATGAAATAAAATAATACCTATTAATATGAAAATGCATAGTTTTTTCAAAAGATATGAAAACTAAATTCGTAAATAATTATTCATTACCATATAGATCATGTATATTTGATTTGTGTTTATATTCGAACATATAAATTATGAAAATTGTTGACGAAAATTATAAATTTTTTTAAAAGTATGCAAACACACTGACAGCTGGCAACATTTCGCCGACGTTCGCAGCGTCGATAACTCGTGTATATACAACGCTCTTCCAGTCGGCTGTTATAGACGTTAGCTATGTAAAATGGGTAGTTGCAGCATAATTTCCAATTCTTGTAAAGCAAAGAAAATCGAAGAAAAAAAAACGGAAACCAAAATTTCCCCTCCTCTCCCGTTAACGTAAAACTAAGGTAAGTATTTTGTTACAAATAATAAGCTTACAGTATTTTTAAATAAGTAGCTTGCTATACTCCAAACCGTACAGTTCCTTAAGTGCTAAGAAAAAGCTGATGTTTATTTATTTATAAAGTGTACCGAAATAACAAATTAAAATGAATCAATAAAAGTGAAAATTTAAATTAGAAAAAACCTAAGAAAAAGCTGGGGTTTATTTATTTAAACAAACAAATATTAATTTCAATCTCCTCACCATCAGCTATTGTTTGCAAAATTATTATTAAAAAATTTTATCTAGAAGAATATTCTAAATATGGTGCCGAATACCCTTCAACGGAGTGGACCTATTAGAAAAAAAAAAGTGTATTAAAAGCAAAACAGTGGTCATAAATATACAAATGTACATATCTTAACATTAATTTAAAAAAAAGTAAAAAATACATAAAATTTAAACATAAAAAAATTGTAAAGTGGCCAGGGGTGAAAAATACATAAAAGTTAAAAGCAAAAAAGTGATAATAAATATACATATGTACGTGTATCTAAACATAAATTTAAAAAAAGTAAAAAATGCATAAAATTTAAACATAGAAAAAATTATAAAGTGGTCAGGTGCGAAAAATACATAAAATTTAAAAGCAAAACAGTGGTAATAATACATATATACATATCTAAACATAAATTTAAAATAAAATAAATAAATAAAAAAAAATAAATATATACGTGTATGTACATACATACCCCCCACTAAAGAAAAATAAAATAAAATTTTTTTTAAACGGCACAAAAACACCAACAGCCAAAGAACGAAGGGAAACAAGGAGCCACGATCCACAGCAAACACCGTCAACAAAGCTAAGTTCAACATTTTCGCACCACGTAAGGGCTTGCACGAAAAAAAAGGATATGCCAAAGTGAGTACTCCTTTACTCATCTCATTTTATTAATGTACACACGTATATACAAATCATTGCACATATATGCCGACCGGTCCGAAAACCCTTTCAACAGGTCCACAACTGGACCAGTGAATTGGTATTACCCACCCATAGTTGCTCATACTACTACTCCAATAGCGAGGTGTCCGCTACACAATAGCCGAGCAAACATATATACATACACTCAATATACATATTGCATATGCAGTGCCCAGCAATTCCCTTTTTTGCATTCCGGCTATTTCCACACCTTCGCTATTCGCAATAGCTAGCGGTCAGTACACATGCATTTTACTATACACGGCATATATACACACATTTATCCACTAGACACGTATATGCATATATATATAACTAGCTTTTACCCGCGGCTTCGCTCGCATTAAATCCATCCAATAAGAGATCATTACAGTACAAACGGCTCAATATAAAGAATATATTTTATTGCTTGTCTGAGATTATCTATTTGAAAAAATTACTACATGCAATGAAGTTTCAAATTTCAAAGTATACTTTATTGAATCAATACAACAAATATTAAAATATATATGTCACTATAAAGAAAATAAATAATTCGGAATGGTAACAATTGAAAATATAAAATGCAGATTATTAGTCAAGGATATTTCTATAAACTATATTGTACGTTTTTCCGTTGGGTGTAAATATTTGTAAATTCCGGGCATTAGACACACGCGAACAGGCTACATATAGTTGACCATGAGAAAAGCATGACTTTTCTAAATGCACTCGTGCTACCTGTAATGTCTGTCCTTGTGCTTTGTTTATACAATAGTTACGGCAAAGCTAAGTTTGACGGGAAACTGAACTCTTTTAAATTGGAATGGAAGGTCAGTGGGAATAATTGGAATCCGAGGTATGATTGCACTTTTTCCTTTACCGACACCTGTTAAAATAGTAGCACCAAGTATATTCTGTCCCAATTTCGTTATCCGAAGTCGTGTTCCATTACATAGCAGAGGAGCATTTAAATTTCGCATAAGCATTACTGGTACATTTAGTTTCAACTGAAGCTTATGTGATGGTACACCCGACAATTCAAGTGAATTTAAAAACTCTACAGGATATGAGGTACTTAATTCTGTATCCATAATTGTATCCATTGATAAATATTCCACCATTTCCCCATCCACCTCTTTTAAAATGTCATTGTTGATTCTATTAACTACTTAATTTTTTGGTGCTAATATTGCTCTTGCGCACAGCCACTGATCACAACCCAAATTCTGTTGCAATTCGGGAAAAACATGAGCAATGAGATCCACATCATTTTCTACTAAATTACAAAATTCTCTTGAAAGTGATACGCAACCTTCAGCATCAACATCTAAACGACCATCACCAATTTTCAATAACATTTCAGCATAACGTCCTGAATCCACGTCATTATGAAGATGCACTCTCATATTTGTTTTTAGGCTCAGCTTTTCAACTCTCGACCATAAGCTCGATGATTTTAAGCATGCTTGAATTTCATCTGCTGATGTTTCCCTCTGAATAACTGGAAGGGTTTGACGAAAATCACCAGCCAGTAAAACTACCATTCCTCCCATTATATCTG
Source organism: Ceratitis rosa (assembly GCA_037013455.1). Taxonomy (NCBI): domain Eukaryota; kingdom Metazoa; phylum Arthropoda; class Insecta; order Diptera; family Tephritidae; genus Ceratitis; species Ceratitis rosa. The sequence continues at coordinate 779,523 of JAWMAG010000108.1, read as the reverse complement.
TACTACCCCGCAGGTCCTGAAGAGTCCGGTTTAAAGCTTCTATAGCCTTTTTGTGAGACATTGTACATTCATCCCACACTAAAAGCTTACATTCTCGCAGCATCCTACCTCGAGAACTATTTTTACTGAAATTACAGATGGGCGAATCTTCATGTGCAAGGTTCAATGGTAATTTCAAAACGAAATGTGCCGTACGGCCGCCGTTTAAAAGCGTCGCGGCAATACCCGACGAAGCTACTGCAACTGCTATTTTTCTGTTTTTTCTGATGTACATTAATAATAAGTTGAGCAAAAACGTCTTTCCGGTTCCACCTGGTGCATCGAGAAAGAAGAGTCCACCTTTACCGTATTCTATTCTACGTAAAACTTGATCGAGAACATTAGCCTGCTCTGGAAGTAACAAAGGGATTAATTCTTCTACTTGTCGCTGCAGTGCTATGAAATCATAATCTAACTCTCGAGCAATTTCATTGTTGAAATCATCCTCATTATCTCTTTGAGGGCTTTGCATCCCAAAATCATCTAATTTTTTTCCAACCATTGTGAAAACCTTGTTTTCAATTAGAATTAGCGTTTGGTTGTAAATATGTTCATTGAAAGTCATATCTGTATGTACTTGCTGAAGTCGATGTAAAATATTTTTAGCTTTTACCCGCTAGATGGCGTTAACGTAGCGCTCAGCAAATAGATGACCAGGCCATCACCATACATGTACGTATGTATGCTCACATTTTATGGCCACCATACATGTAGATATGTATGCTGTATACTGTATACTGTATACTCCCATTCACACATACCACACTACTATCAATCCAGCTACATATGTGCCTATACCTATGTATAGTCCCACTCTCTCTCTTGTATGCTTACATTTTATGGCCACCATACATGTAGATATGTATGCTGTATACTGTATACTCCCATACACACATACAACACTACTCTCAATGCAGCTACATATGTGCCTATACCTATGTATAGTCCCACTCTCTTTCTCTCTCTGTGCATATGGGGCGTTACTTTATGCATGCGTATGTATATTCTCTATAGTGGCTATTGGACAAAAAAGTTTCTTTATTTTATTTAAAAAATAATTTTTTTTATTAAATAATTAGCCTGTGTTCATTCTGATACCTCCAAGAGTATGTGTACAAAGTTTCATGATGATCGGTTAAGTAGTTTTTGCGTGAAAGCGCAGCAAACGAAACGACTTTCGCATTAATAATATTAGTATAGATGTACTCAGAAGCGCTGAGACAGTGCAGTCCCACATTATAACGCCACCCTAAAATAAAGTACGCTCCATATAAATTGGAACATAGCAAATATTTAAAAAAAAAATAAATAAATAATTTTAAATTTAATAACATTAGAATAAAATAGTATTACAAAAAAATAACATTAAAAATTAAACAATATTATAAATAAAATAATATTATATAAAAAAAACAATTTTTTTTTTAACACATTTCCAGTTTCCACGACTCCAACTTAAAATAAGATGCCAGACGATAAACCCCTAACAAGACCACGCACTCGGTCCAAATCTCAAGCAGAGGAGGAAATCTCACAATTACACAGAAGATTCATTCATGATCTCTCAACAGTGGAGAAATTCTGCGAGAAGTGGTGGAGCGACTGCAGTACTCTTCAAACGGCGGTAGCAGTCAGGCATTACAAGGATCATCTGGATAAGCTAACAGACAAGGTGGACACAACTCACAACATCATGCAGCAAAGCGATACAGTGTATGAGAAAACTCGGGCTATGTGCGCAGAGGAGTACGAGACATCATTCAACAACGCATTGCTGACGAAAATCCGGATAAGTGAAGCACTTGAAGGATTTAACAAACCGGAACCCTCACATTAACAAGGCAAACGCAACCCACAGCGCAATTTCAACCCCACCCCAATTCACAATCACAATTACAATTACAATTACCTTAAAAGTACCTGCATGTGACACAAGTCCATTTTATGGAGGTTATGAAGAATGGCCCGCCTTTCGAGACCTTTTCACAGCAGTCTATATAGAACACCCCATGCTATGGAATGCGCAAAAGTTGATTTACCTGAAGACGAAGACAAGAGGAGAAGCAGCACGGGTAATTCAGCAGTATTCGGTAAGCGACTTAAATTTCGAGTTTGCGTGGCAAGCACTCTCAGCTCGATATGAAAATCTCCGGTTACTAGTAGATAACCAAATAGATATCCTATTAGATCTGAGCGTGGAGAGCGCGGAGCAAATTCAAAAGCTCCAGCTTATGATAACAAACAGTCTCTCCATCCTCAAATCTCACCAAATTTCCACACTCGACTGGAGCCCACTCTTGGTGCGTATATGCACTTCTAGATTACCTCGAGAATCCCTGTATCTATGGGAACAGCAAGTTTGCAACAGAAGAGACCTACCCCTCTGGTCTGAAATGAGCAACTTCTTGACAACTCATTTTAAAAACTCAATCCAAAAAATCCGAAACCTCAAATTACAGACTCCATCCCTAGGCGAACTCATAGGCCGACACATAACTCCACCTTCTTGAATAGGAATACAATGCACACACTACATACTGAGTCAAGAAGACCAGTATCGTGCAAACTCTGTAATTTAAACCACTCTTTGATGTTGTGCTTCAAATTTAGAGAACTTTGCGTTCCCGATCGGAACAAGTTCATAAAAGATCACAATTGTCGAAATTGTTTGGCGTGCTCTCACACCGAGAGAGATTGCAAGAGCAATTTTACATACGTCTACTCCCAAAGAAGGCATCACTCCCTCCTGCATTACTCTAATAATAGCCAAACAGCTAACAATCAAAGATTCTCAAGAAAAACTGTCACATCCCAAGTGGCAATTGACGAAGAACGGCCCTGTACCTCTCAACAGGCAGCAAAAGCGTCAAACTCTGCTCAAAAAGAGGATGATAAAATTCTTTCACACTTCTCCAGTAGTAGAGAAAGAACATTGCTTCCCACAGCAATCATCCCGATTCTCCATAAAGGAGAAATAACTCAAATAAGAGCACTCATAGACCAAGGGTCTCAAAAAACCTTCATAACCTCTCGTGTGCAAAAATTACTAGGACTTCCCACAACAAAAACTCATTACGAGATTCTAGGAATGGGCGGACACACGGTACAAAATTCAAATAAAATTTGTTCATTAACAGTATGCTCCAACGATAGCAAAATCAAAACCGCAACTCAAGCGATTATACTCCCACAGCTAACCCAATTTTTGCCGCCATTCAAGTTCACATATCTTGATATCAAACGATATGCCTCTCTACCTTTAGCAGATCCTAGCTGCTTCGCTCCAGCAAGAATCGACATGGTAGTCCGTAGTGATATCCTACCAAAAATACTAGCCCCAGGCCTTAAAAACGACATCGGTGGAAGCCTCATAGCCCAGAATACCATTCTTGGATGGATTTTAAGCGGACCTGTAGCACAACCGATTACTTCATTCAGTACTCAAGTAATCGAGACCATGGCCGACCACTTAGGTGATCTGCTGAAGAAATTCTGGGAACAGGAAGAAGTGCCAGGAGCCCAGACACAGACGGATGAATACACTATCTGTGAGGACCTCTATCGGAATACCACTTACCGGAGAAATGACGGTCGATATGTGGCAAAACTCCCCTTCAAACCGGAATTTCCAAACTCGATGGCTTTAGGTCACTCAAGACTCTCAGCTCAGCAGCAATACATCAGCATCGAACGAAACCTGGAGAAAAAACCGGATCTCCAAAAAATCTATGCACAGGTCCTAGAAGAATACCAAACACTCGACCATATGGAGCGAACGAATACCAAAGAAATTATACAGGACGGCAAATACTTATCATTCTATCTGCCACATCACGCAGTAATAAAACCCGATAGCAAAACCACTAAAGTCCGAGTGGTATTCAACGCGTCTAAACTCTCTCACTCAGGTCTCTCCCTAAACGACGTACTGCATACAGGCCCCATACTGCAAAATGATCTTATGCTCGTAATAATCAGGTGGCGGTTATATAAGTATGTTTTTAACGGCGATATTGAAAAAATGTATCGCCAGATATATGTCCACAAGGAAGATCAAGACTTCCAACGGATTCTCTTTCGCAAATCCCCAAGTAGTCCAGTAGAAGACTACAAACTGAAAACAGTTACGTTTGGTGTGAACTGTGCACCATACCTAGCCATAAGAACACTCCATCAGTTGGCTGAAGACTCCCAACCGAAATTCCCACAAGCCGTAAAAATTTTAGTCAACGAAACTTATGTTGACGGTATACTCTCCGGCGGTTACGATCTGAACTCAATGAAAACATCAATATCTCAAACAATCAAAGTGCTCAAATCCGCCGGATTCCCGCTCAGGAAAATCACAGCGAATCACAAATCACTGTTGAACGAAATACCCGAAAACCATCTCCTAGACTCAGACTTTCTGCAATTTCATGATACGAGCACTAAAAAAACTCTCGGAATTAGATGTAATGCATTGACAGATACATTCTCATATTCCATTGACCTCCTTCCTGACACAAACACGAAGGCGTTATTCTGACGCCTCCGAAAAGGCGTGCTGCGCGTGCGTGTATCTACGCGCTCAGCACAACGGATCGACGACATCCCACTTACTCGCTGCTAAATGCAAAGTTGCTCCCCTTAAAACGGTTTCACTCCCGAGACTGGAACTCTGTGGGGCAGTACTTCTCACAAAGTTGGTAAAGCAGATCCAAACTCAACTCGATCTGCCACCTCACGAGCTAACTTTATGGAGTGATTCCTCCATCGTACTAGCTTGGTTGGAAAAACCTCAATGGACATGGAAAACATATGTGTCCAATAGAATCCCTGAGATTTTACAAAACGTGAATAACGTTATTTGGCGACACGTCCCCACCTCCCACAATCCAGCTGATTTAGGTACGCGTGGTATCAAACCTCAGGAGCTTGTCAACTCCCCTCTATGGTGGTCCGGTCCAGAATGGTTAACCAAACCATCAGAATTCTGGCCGAAAACTGCCACCACGCACTCCTCTCCACCAGAACAGCGACAAGCAGATGCACATCACGCAGCCGAAAATGCCGATCTGTTGGAACGCTTCTCATTCTATCCAAGGGCACTCAAATGCTGCGATTCGTAAATATGGCAAAAGGGTTGCCTGCCCCTTCCTCACGCTACATGAACCAAGATGAAATGAACCAAGCAAAAACGTTACTCATTCGGAACGCTCAGCATCAACACTACGGTAATACGATCTCCGCTCTCTCAGCATCCAAGCCAATCAATAAGAAGGACCCCCTCTTAACGCTCAACCCGTTCTTAGACAAAGCAGGGGTGTTACGCGTGAAGAGACGTCTCAGTTACGCTGCCCTTAGCTATAATGAGCGCCATCCGATCATCATCCCGAGCGACTCAAGACTCCGTACTCTCCTTCTCGCCTTCCTATACTCGACGTTACTTCATGCCGAAAAGCAATTGATGATTCGCATGATCTAGCAAGAATGCCATATCCCCCGGTTGAAGCAGAAAATGAAAACCTGCATTTTACATTGTGAACCTTGCACCCTATATTAACAAAACACGAAGTCACAAATGATGGCAGCACTATCCACCGAGCGCAGAACCTACACACTTCCATTTCAAACTACAGGCGTTGACTTCGTTGGACCCTTTCTGGTAAAAACGTCAACTCTCCGAACAGCATCATACTCAAAGGCTTATGTTTGTGTTTTTGTATGTTTTGTCACAAGGGCCATACACCTTGAACTCTGCTCAGATTTAAATACTGAAGCGTTCAAAGCCGCAGTGAAGAGTTTCAAAATTCACTTCAGACCGATCTTCCCAATGTCGCAAGACCGAGATGATCTGAACGCTCTAACACCAGGGCATTTCCTCCGCGGAGCCCCCATACACTCAATCCCAGAACCAAGCCCGGCAAACCTGTCACTGATAAACAATTGGCAAAGGCTGAAAGTTCTACACCACCAATTCAGCAAACGATGGAAGACAGAATATTTGCAAGAATTACACAAACGATATAAATCGAAAGGACAGGAATCCAATCTCCGTGAAGGAGATCTCGTCATCATTAAAGATGACCTTCTACCACCGAACGAGTGGAAGTTAGTTCGAATTGTAAACCTCCATCTCGCCCCATATCAAAATGTCCGCGTAGTCGACATTCGCACTCAAGGCGGTATAGTCACTCGCAACATCACTAAACTCTGCGTACTACCTCCAGCGTAGCACATTTCCTTCCTAACATATACACTGCCCTCTCTCAAACTTATACGAGTCCCTCTACACAACCATCTCAAACTTATATCGTCTTTCGACCCTTTACAATCATTACAGAATACTCGACTTCCGCAAGTGCCGCTTATGCTGCCGCCCGCATTCCCTACGATACTGTCGTGCTTTCCTGGCGATTGCATAAATTGTCTAGCGACTTCACACACCACCGGAACATGCGACTCCCCAGACAGTTGTCGTCGATGCGGACTAGTACATCACACGCTCCTTCACCGACCCTCGCGCGAGCTCACAGAGCGGGCACCGCATCACAGCCGAAGGCAAGTTAGGTTCAAGTTGCCCAACGAACCACGGGAGAACCATCAAAGGCGCACCACTTGCCGGAACCGAAGCGCAAGGTAATGTGAAGAACAGCCAACGAGAGAGCTCGGCGAAACAGCAAATCACCTGCCCTCCAGCAACGAATCCGTGGGTTGGTAAATAAAGCCCAAAAAACTCTGCAATAGCTCGAAGACTTGGTTCAGGTCACGTCGCCGTAGGCCCGCCGACATGTTGTAGACATGAGTGTCGATCTCATAGAATTCTAAAAGAAAAATAGAAATTAAATACATATACAAAATATGTATTTAATTTCTATTTTTGAGTTGTTTACCCTAATCTGAAATACTCACTCTTTATCCCCTGGAATACCTACCTTAATTTCCAATTCCTGTAAAGCAAAGAAAATCGATAAAAAAACGGAAACCTAAATTTCCCCTTCTTTCCCGTTAACGTAAAACTAAGCTAAGTATTTAGTTATAAATAATAAGCTTACAGTATTTTTAAATACCATAAGTCGCTTGCTATACTCCAAGGGGTTCCTTAAGTGCCAAGAAAAAGCTGGTGTTTATTTATTTATAAAGTGTACCGAAATAATAAATTAAAATGAATCAATAAAAGTGAAAATTTAAATTAGAAAAAGCTTAAGAAAAAGCTGGTGTTTATTTATTTAAACAAACAAAAATTAATTTCAATCTCCTCACCACCAGCTATTGCTTGCAAAATTATAATTAAAAAATTTTATTTAGAAGCATATTCTAAATAACCTTCTTTTTTCCACTTTTATTTTTCATTTTTTTAAGGCTTTTTTTGCACTTTTACTACATTTCTATTTTTCTACATTTGATTATTCTTTTGTATAATCAAAATATAGATTTCTTTTTCATTCTTCACACAAAATATGTCTTGCTGATGGATCCGGCTCGAAGTACCATGTTACGTGTCGGGGTAAATTAGGAGCCGGAATTCCTCTTGAATTCCGGCAACGGGGATCGGGGGAGGTGCCGGTCCTTCAGAAAACGGAAAAAAAGAAATATCTACTTTCCTGCCAAGGGCCGAGATGTTGCTGCTGTGGCTGATGAATCAAAAGAAGGGCCTAAGACCGGCATTTTAAAGATTTCCGCATAAGGTGGAAATCCTAAACGGGATTAACAGGACTTCTCCCATAAATTTGAAGAGTCACTTAGGAGAGAGCAAAGGACAGCAGCGACATCTCAAAATAGAAGTTATGACAACTTTTTCAGCTCACGCCGCAACTACGTAGATCAAAATCAGCTAGCATTAGCAGGACAAACTAGAGAAGATTTTGAAATTATAACAGAAGTACCCCTCGAATTCAATGATCCCAATAGAATGGCTTCGAAGGTAACCTCATTTAGAAATAAAAAATTTAATGGACTTATTGGCCAAAATGCACTAAAATCATTAAATGCAAAAATTAACCCTAAAGAAGATTTCCTAGAAATTGGCAACAACAAAATTAAATATATAAATACGGAGATCTCTACATTAGAAGCCTCAACCTTAAATTTAGAAAACATATCAATGATCTATAGAGACGATACGAATGAGGAGGAAAAACCTACATAGACTTGATTCGACGAAAAAGTTCTGATATGTTTTATCGAGAAGGAGATAAACTAACTCATTAAATAAAGATAACGATCAAAAGAAAACTGCCTTTTCTACACCCTTTGGGCATTACGAATTTATCCGTATCCCATTTGGATTAAAAAATTATCATTCCACTTACAACGTTTGATTAACGCGGTACTAAGGGAATACCTCAACAGAGTAAGCGTTGTATATCTCGACGATGTACTCATTTTCAGCACTTCCATAGAAGAGCATATGAAAAGCATAATTCAAGTTTTTCCCAAATTAAAGGGACGCAATCTAAAAATCCAAATACACAAATGTAGTTTTTTTTTGTAAAGAAACACAATATCTTGGTCACATTTTGATCACAGAAGGAATTAATCCTAATGAAACGAAAGTTGAAGCTGTTCAGAAACTAAACCTTCCTCAAACTCAAAAACAAAATGAAATCGGTTAGGGTATAACAGGCGACTATAGAAAGTTTATAAAAAATTATGCCAAAGTAGCCTACGGACTTACAAAATATCTAAAGAAAAACACTAAATACACATTTGGAATATCCTCGAAAGAAGTCCGTCAAAAAACACAAGGAAATTTCGACGTCGAAAAGCTGCAATCACAACAGACTGCCGAGCGGTTTTCTACTCGACATGCACACCTGCTCTCTGAGAGCACTCATCAGCAACCCGGTATAAGGGAACTGTGGGACGGCATCGCAAACTCCCTGCGTACAGCTGCAAACGAAACCATTGGATTTCGGAAAGGTCGCAAAAACAGCTCGTACGATGAGGACTGCCGTGTCGCAGTGGAGAGAAAACGGATTGCCTACCTCGCAACCTTGCGATCGACCACAACACGTGCGGGGTTGGACAGATACCGAGAACTGAAGAGGGAAGCAAGGCGCGTCTGCAGACAAAAAAAGAAAGAGGCCGAGATGCGCGAGTATGAGGAGCTTGAAAAGCTGGCCGACAAGGGTAACGCTCGAAAATTCTATGAAAAGATACGGCGACTTACAGAAGGTTTCAAGACCGGAGCAAACTCTTGTAGGACCCAGGGAGGTGAGCTAGTGACAGATGCCAAGAGTATACTCGATTTATGGAGGGAGCACTTCTCCAGCCTGCTGAATGGCAGTGAACAGGAAACACGCGGAGATGGTGAACCCGAAACTCCAATTGATGACGATGGAAAAGTTGTTCCATTACCCGACTATGAAGAAGTGCGAATAGCAAACGTCCGCTTAAAAAACAACAAAGCGGCAGGGGCCGATGGATTACCGGCCGAGCTATTCAAATGCGGCGGCGAAGAACTGATCAGGTGCATGCATCAGCTTCTTTGCAAAATATGGTCGGATGAAAGCAAGCCCGACAATTGGAATTTAAGTGTGCTCTGCCCGATCCACAAAAAAGGCGATCCCACAGTCTGCGCCAATTACCGTGGAATAAGCCTTCTTAATATCGCATATAAGGTCCTATCAAGCGTATTGTGTGAAAAACTAAAGCCCATCGTCAACAAACTGATTGGACCTTATCAGTGTGGCTTTAGACCTGGTAAGTCAACCATTGACTAGATATTCACTATGCGCCAAATCTTGGATAAGACCTGTGAAGAGTGGATTGACACGCACCATCTTTTCGTCGGTTTTAAAGTCGCCTCTTATAACAGGAAAAGGAGCTGCCTCTACGCCGCTATGTCTGAATTTGGTATCCCCACAAAACTTATACGGCTGTGTAGACTGACCTTAAACAGCACTGAAAGTTCCGTCAGGATCGTTAAGGATCTCTCCGAGCCGTTCGATATCAAACAAGGCATCAGACGGGGTGATTCCTTATCATGTGACTTTTTTAACTTATTGCCGGAGAAAATAATAAGAGCTGCAGAGCTGAATAGAGAAGGCACAATCTTCTCTAAGAGTGTACAGCTGCTGGCGCACGCCGATGATATCGACATTATTGGCCTCAACAACCGCGCCGTGAGTTCTGCTAGTGAATGAGGGCAAGAATAAATATCTGGTGTCATCAAACAATCAGTCTTCGCACTGGCAACTCGGCTCACACATCATTGTTGGCAGTCATAGCTTCGAAGTCCCAGCTTCAACATCAACAACAATGCAGAATCACTCTTGCCAACAAGTGTTACTTTCGACTATGTAGACAATTGAAAAGTAAAGTTTTCTCTCGACGAACAAAACCAAACTGTACAAGTCATTTATTATTCCCGACCTGCTATATGGGGCTGAGGCATGGACGATGACAAAATCCGATGAGTAAGCTCAGGTTTGTCGAACGATTTATGCTCATTTGCGCATTTGCGACGGCGATTACCGCAGACGATGGAACGATGGGCTGTACGAGCTATTCGATGATATTGACATAGTTCAGCGAATAAAGAGACAGCGGCTACGTTGGCTAGGTCATGTCGTCTGAATGAGTGAATGCACTCCATCATTGAAAGTATTCGATGCAGTACCCGCTGGTGGAAGCAGAGGAAGAAGAAGACCTCCACTCCGTTGGAAGGATCAGGTGAAGAGTGACCTGGCTTCCGCGGGGCCAACGCCAATAAAGAAGAAGAAGAAGACACACCATTCGGCATTAATGAAATTCGGCATATGGATGTTTACAGAAGACAGAAACAGTAATACCATTACATTACAAATTGGAAAATCATTACTGATAATGAATTCAATTCAACGGACTACACAACCAAACTCCATATTATAGATCTCAATGAAATAGGAACTACAATAGAAAACCTTCGGGAAAATGTGCAAAAGTTAAAATTAATAGACAATAGAGAACTTCTTATATTAGAAATATATAAAGCTAAAACTAGATTGCACACACTCCAGATAAACAAAAATAAAAGAGGTCTAGTTAACATAGTAGGAACTGGTCTCCAATGGATAGCCGGCACTATAGATGGAGAAGATATATCAGATATAGAAAATTATTTAAACACAATAGATCAGAATAAGCATTATATAATAGAAACTTTTACCAATAATATAATATACCAGGTGTGTAAGTATGAAACCGGAATTTGTCTATAGGTTGCACGAGATGTCGATGCAGTTACCGACACATACCGTCAGAGCTGTCTTGCTATTGTATTGATATCCGACAAAGATTTCCAACTCACAATAGAACGAGTTTCATTTAGTAGCATTAGTTAGTTAGAGATAAACATATCGAGTTTTGTGCCAACAAATTACAATTAATTTGCCGACAGCACTACTTTTCTGTTTTCATCTGAAGAAAACCGCAGCCGAATCGCATCGAATTGTGACTGGCGATGAAAAGTGATTTATTTTGAGAATCCTAAGCGCAAAAGGTCATGGTTACTCCGGGTGAACCATCAACATCGAGAACAAGGCCAAACCGCTACGGACGAAGGCAATGCTGTGTATTTGATGGGATCAGAAGGGAGTAACCTACTACGAGCTGATGAGACCTGGGGAAACTGTCAATACTCGACGCTATCGACAACAAATGACTGATTTGGATCGAGTTTTGAGTGAAAACCGACCAGAATACCAACAAAAACAACACAAGTTGGTTTTGCTGCATGACAATGCATCAGCACAAAAAGCAAAACAGGTCCAAGAAACGATGGAGTCGTTCTGTTGGGAGATTCTTCAGCAAGCGGCTTACTCACCAGACCTTGATCCATCCGATTATTACAAGTTTGCATCGATGGGACACGCACTTGTGGCGCAGCGCTTTATTTCTTGCGAAGATGTACGAAAATGGCTCGATGACTGGTTTGCCTCAAAAGAGCAACAGTTCTTTTGGCGCGGAAAGATGAGAAAAATGTATAGATAGCAACGGACAATACTTTGAATAAGTTACTTTGTATGATATCATTACAATAAACCTGTTTTTTGTATACAAAAATTCCGGTTTCATACTTACACACCTAGTACTAATAAATAATAACTTCAACGGAACAATGAAAACAGTCACTAAACCAATTGATATAGGTAGACAAAAAATTGTAGAAAAATCAGTCTAACAGAGATATGCTTTCGCATTTATTTTATATGGACACCCTGTTAAAAATAAAAACTCTTAATGATATTAATATTATCGCTGCAAACATCAACATTATGGTAGATACAATAATACCCTAACAACAGAAGAAATACAAACACTCTGTCGAAGACATGGGTGCCGATCTAACAGAATTATAAGAAAAATATGTATTTAGTTAAATATTTTCAGAACGTATGTATATATATAATCCATACTTACCGTACCCTGAAATACTCACCTTTAACTGAAATTACTCACCTCTTATTCCTTGAATACTTACCTCCCTCCTAGATTAAAGCTGTAAAGAAAATAAATATAAACAAAACCTAAATTTCCCCTCCGTACCCTTTAGAAGATACGACTATTAATACTCGTATAACATTAAGTATGTTAGCTATCGCTTGCTAATCCTCTAACCACTCGATCGTGTAAAGGAAATTATTAAAACTTTTTATTAAAAATTGCAACTTGTTAAAAAAGCGAATTTAAATTAATACAATAAATAAAGAAAGAACATTGAATCCTTTAAATTAAGTATTTATTCAGCTAACGAAGTACTGAATACACTCGAAATTGACTTTTACAAACTATTTACCATATTTCTGAATGAGTCATGCATTAAATGCCGCGATAAATCGCTTTCATGTGATGGAGTTGATATGGCGCAGGCATAACTCGGAACTTTCTCTCCCTTAGGCCGTAAATTACCTTAAAACATTAAATTAGGCGTAGCGAAATACAAAAGTAATAAAATTTTGTTTATAATAAAAGTACCAAAAAAAAATAAATGTCAAAAGACAGTTTCTGTCACCAATTGCAGACAATAAATAATTTGAAATTAACTTTCAAGAAACAGAAATTGTATATTATGAATATTTTAATAACCCTAATGTAAATAAATTAAGAAAAACAACTATTTGTCAATTCAACGATAATGTATGCCCAAAAATTAAACATGTAAAACATGAAATAAAGGAACTCAAACTTATGATTATTCTTGTAAAAAACCTAAATAATACAAAACTAATAAATAATTGTGTTGAAAGAAATGTCACATTAAGTAATAACAATTTAAGTATTTAATACAATAATAATATATTTTGTTTATTTCGTTAAATCACCCACATTAATTTATAATAACACCAAGCCAACCTTATCATTAGATGAAATAGTCTTAAAGGAATTAGACAATATCGAAAAAATCGAAGAATTAAAATCCCACAAAAATATTCATTCAACATAAATTATTGTAACTTTTACAATTACATATGTTATTAACAATAGCTATCACTAAATTGTAATCATTCATATATACAAAAAAATTCAGAGCTCAAAACGAAATTCGAGCCAGTTTTCAAACAAGAGAAGGAGGAGTTATGTCAACAGCAACGGTAGCTGTTGACATACTCATACTTCAACTCCAATAGCATCAAAACCGAAGCTTAGGCTTAACCTGCAGAATTAAAAGCCAATGCTCAGTTGTCGTCGCTTGTTGCTTTGTAGCGATTCTTACGCAAATTGTTTACGTAATGACACTCATGCTATTTGTTTGCGTAAGGGCCGTTAACTTTAATGAATTCTCCAGCATTGACCAATATTTCTGTATCAACAAACAATAATTCTACACAAACAAATAATATTATACAAAATTTAGTAAATTCAAAATTATAAATATTATTAATATTGATTTTTGAAAAACAGTTCATAGGAATCAATAAAGTGAAGCGGAGCACTAAAAACCTCTGTGTATTTTAATTGAAAGTTAACTTTACACAGTTAACTCGATCGTAGATGGTTGGATTTGTATTGATTTGAATTTTTTTTTTGTAAGCTCGAACTACCGAAGTAGATGATAGTTCGGCTAAAGAAGTAGAGGAAGAATGGGAAACCAGAAGTTGCCGTTTAGATTATAGTTTATCTTGGGTGTTTAAATAAAGTGATATACTGGCTGATGTACAGACTTTACTGATTTTATGGAGGGAACATTTTCCCGGCCTGCTGAATGGCAGTGAAAGTGCAACATCCGGATAAAGCGAACCCAATTCCCTAATAGATGACGATGAAACAAATGTTTCATTGCTCGACTATAAAGAAGTTTGAATAGCAATCGCCCGCTTGAAAAACAACTAAGCGGCGGGGACTGACGGATTTCCGGCCGAGGTATTCAAATTCGGCGGTGAAGAGCTGATAGGTGCAATTATGAGATTCTTTGCAAAATATGTTTAGATGAAAGCATGCCTATTGGCACCTAACTTTGCTCTGCTGTATTCACAATGGTCTAGTCCGCAGTCTCCGTCAATTACCGTAGGATAAGCCTCAATAATATCGGCTATAAGATCCTATAGAATGTATTGTGTGAAAGACTATAGCCCATCGTCAACAATCTGATTTGGCGTTGTCAGTATGATTTTAGACATGGTAAATAAACCATTAACCAGATATTCACCATGTGCTAAAACTTGGAAAATACTCACAAAAAAAGGATCGATACATCGTCGATTTCAAAGCTGCCTTCGACAACACGAAAAGAGCTGCTTCTGCGCTCTTATGTCTGAGTTCTTTATCACCGTAAAACTTATATTTTACGTCTATATGTACTGACTGAACGGCGTTTTTAAGCTATTACTGAAGAAAATAATGGGAGCGGCAGGACAGAATACAGAAGGTACAATGTCCTATAAGAGTATACAGCTGCTGGAGTACGCCAATGATGTTGGCATTGCTAGTCTCAACAACAAGGCCGTGACTTCTGTGAACGAGAACAAGACGAAATATAATATCTCTTGCCATTAAACAAATAGTTATCGCATTCGAGGCTCTGCTCCCACGCCATTGTTGACAGTCATAACTTTAAAGTCGTAGATAACTTCGTCTATCTTGAAACCAGTACTAACACCAACAACAATTTCAGCCTGGAAATCCAACGCAGAATCACTCTTGTGAACTGCTATTACTTTGAACTACTACTACTACAGGTGAGTCGGCGTTAGGAGTTTTCGAGAGAAAGATTTTGCATAATTTAGAAGGCTTCCCATTTCCTGTCGAGGGTGACCGCTATTAGAAGAATTATGTTGAGATGTTGATTGCACCAGAACTCGAACCCTGGCCTTCCGAACTGCAGAACGCAATGCTGATCACTCAGCTATAGCGGCCTTGGATATTTGGAATATATAATTACAGTAATAATTATGTCATATTATTTTAGTTTTTATTACAATATATATTATTTAGTAAAATTATACATATGTACATTTACCTATATATTCAGATATAAATTATATATAAAGCAGTGCGTATTCTAACCCGTGCGGTGAAAACTAATCAAATTAGTTTTATAAATAACCATTTGCCAAAAGAGCCGTTAAGATAAAATTAATGTAAAAATAGGAAAACAAAGAAAATTATCAAAGCAACCTCCAATAAATACGTGAAAAGTCCTACAAACATAATCAATTCAGTCAACACAAAGGAAAGCATCAAAACAACATTTATAAACTAAATATAAACGGAAAAAATTGTAGCCGAGTGGTTAGAATTTTGTACTGCCATTCGGAACGCTCGGGTTCAAATCCTGGTACGTACTAACATCCAAAAAGTTATAGAATATTAATTTAAATTGCTCAAGTCGTTAAGGACATGATGAAAGTAAAGGGGTGCCGGCTGTCGAGCGGGCCTGACGGTTTCAATAAAAAACATACGTTTTTCTTAATTAAATTGGTTCACAATTTTTTAATCAGTATTTCCACTTTAATTAGCATGTAAGTTCTCAAACATCACGGTCGCCGCTGAGCAGTCGATCCGCTATTTAAGCCAAAAAGGATAAAGGAATTGGCGCGTGATGGTATACCCGAAAATAGTGTGAACAGACGGGGAATTCCACGCGCAAGATAGTTACATGAAAATTTACGATGGTTTAAGCGGGCGCTTAAACATACTCCCCGCCCTGCAGGGATGCGTTGCGTTGGTAGCTGGCGACGCCGTCTTGAGCTGTACGGATGCACCTTGGTGCATCTGGGTGTGATGCGCTTTATGGTAGCGTTTGCAACTGTTCGAGGAATCACATTCACCCGTCGTGTGCGTCAACGCCAGGCAATTCCTACAGTAGCCTTACGCCCTGGCTACTACTAGGCGTTGCGGCGGCTTCATCGCTCTGAATGCGCCATACATGCGTATAGGGTGGTATTTGTGGCAGAGTCTACACTGGAGCCAGTTTTCTGCCTCTGTCGTCGGGTCCAAGGGTACGACCGTTTTTATCGCCATTTTTTTAAACGAAAAGATCAAAGAATAGAGCGGACATTATTAGGGGAAACTGAATTAATATACCAGTCGTGTTTGTTGAAGTGTGCCGGTTTTACTAGTAGATGGCGCTAGCAATATGTATAAAATTCTATGACTTGGCATGCATGTAATTTTTTTCTATTGACAATAACCTACAAAAATACACAAGTCACATTCCGCCAAAATAATAGCGTCATATTTGTTTACCTCAGTGAATAGGTATGTCGAGTTTCGTTCCAAGTAAATCGCATTTGCGGCATTCGTTGCTTTTCTTATTTCATCAAAAGAAAAACGCAGCTGAAGCTCACCGGTTGTTGGTAGAAACTTATGGTGAACATGCTCCAGTGATTAGAACATGTGAGACATGGTTTCGCCAATTTAAAAGTGGAGATTTCGATTTGACAGACAATGAACATCCTGGTGCAGCGAAAAAATTCGAAGACGAGGAATTGCAGGCGTTATTGGATGTTGACCCAACCCAATCGCAACAAAAATTGGCAGAAACATTACATGTGACTCGAGGAGCAATTTGCCAACGTTTAAAAGCCATGGGAAAGATCCAGAAGTATGGAAAATGGGTGCCACACCAGCTGAACGATAGACAAATGGAAAATCGAAAAATCGTTTGTGAAATGCTGCTTCAACGATTTGAAAGGAAAACTTTTCTGCATCGAATTGTCACGGGGGACGAAAAATGGATTTATTTTGAGAACCCGAACCCCTGGTGAAGCTGGCCCATCGACTGCAAGGCCAAATCGCTTTGACCGTAAGACAATGCTTTGTGTATGGTAGGACCAGTGTGGTGTGGTGTACTACGAGTTGTTAAAACCTGGTGAAACGGTGAACACGGATCGCTACTGACAACAAATGATCAATTTGAATCATGCGTTGATCGAAAAACGGTCGGAATGGGCCCGAAGACATGGCAAAGTTATCTTGCAACATGACAACGCGCCGTCTCATACCGCTAAACTGGTGAAAGACACATTAAAAACACTTAATTGAGAAATATTATCGCACCCGCCGTACTCTCCAGACCTCGCCCCGTCCGACTATCACCTTTTCGCATCGATGGGACACTCCCTTGCAGAGCAGTGCTTCGCTAATTTTGAAGAAGTCGAAAAATGGCTCGTCGAATGGTTTGCCTCGAAAGAGAAAAAGTTTTTTCGGAATGGTATCCATAATTTGCCTGAGAGATGGGCGAAATGTGTTGAAACTATTCGTCAATACTTTGAACAAAAAAATTTTGAGATTCCTCTGAAAATTAAGTATTTTCCTTATCGGCAAAACCGGCAAATTTCAACTATATCTGAAACACATCTCACCCAGAAGTATAATTTTTATATCCCTGGGTTGAAGCTGTACAACACGAATCACACAGAAATTAACTGACCTGATTGACTTTGCAGTCACTAAGAACGTAGATAGGAGTATGGTATTTGCTGAAACCTGTGCTGACTTATCTTCTCACCATTCCTCAATAATTATTAAGTTGAACGAACAAGCAATTGAAAGTGAGTATGTTTTTCGACTTACTACATCAAGAACTAACAAGCTTACATATAAACATTATACATTAGCAGTCATATACAGACCAATCCGCAAATAGAGAGAGGAACTGATGTTGAAAATGAGTTACTTGTATTTAACAGTATACTAGCAACAGCAGCAACTATAGCCACACCAGAGCAGAATACAAAAGCAAAGACATTGATAACTAATATCGGAATATAATTACTGGTCCGAAATAAGCGACGTTTGCGCCGCGAATGGGAAGCCAACCGGTCTCCCGATGCAAAAGTTCGTCTTAAAGTGGCAGGAAACAATCTAAAAAAGGCATTAGTATACGAAGAAGAAAGAAGTATCAAACATCTTATAACGTTTTTGTCTCCCAACGTTTCTACTAAAAAGTCTCTATGGAAAGCTACCAAAAACCTTAAGCCGCCAGTAAGCACTGAAGTACCGTTGAGACTGCGTAATGGTTCAACGGCCAGAACGGATGAAGAAAAGGCGTAATGTGTTTCCGAGCACCTCACCACAGTATTTCAACCAAATACTGCTACACATAGTGCACCTTTGTCACCGGACCATATTGCTCCTAGACACACTGTTACTTGCGGAGCATCTGTGTCTGAACTAAAAAACACTATTGCCGCCTTAAATCCAAAAAAAAATCTCCAAGAGACGATCATATCTCACCAAACATGCTAAAAGAATTGCCAAGCATTGCACTCATTTTTCTTGCAAAGCTTTTCAGTTTAAAAAGTCGCAGATAATTATGATAGCTAAAACAGGTAAAGACGCAACCCTGCTGGCATCATATAGACCAATCAGCCTGTTGCCTTGCATATCAAAACTTTTCGAAAAAGTGCTGCTATCAAAAATTACTCCTTTTCTCCATCAAAATGATATTATTCCTACACATCAATTTGGTTTTCGGGAAAAACATGGCACAATTTAACAAGTAAATCGTATAACAAATGAAATAAGGAAAGCTTTCGAAATGCGAGAGTATTGCTCGGCTGTTTTTCTTGATGTGGCGCAAGCATTTGACAAAGTGTGCTATGCTGGCCTCATTCATAAAATTAAAAAATCATTACCTTGCACGATTCGCAGTAAAAGTAAATGAACACATGACAGAAGAGTGTCCAATTACGGCAGGTGTTCCGCAGGGTTGTGTTCTTGGACCAATATTGTACATACTGTTTACCGCAGATATTCCTACATGTGACGAAGTGATTACGTCAACATTTGCGGATGATGCTGCTATTATAAGTCGACATAAATGCCCCATTACAGCCACAACAGCAGCATCTTAAACTTATTGAAGAAGGGCTAGCGAAATGGCGTATAAAAGTTAATGAAAACAAGTGCAAACACTCAACTTTTACATTAAGGCCAAAAGCGTGTCCTACTGTTAAGCTCAACAATGTGTCGATAGCGCAAGCTGACGAAATTACATACCTCGGAATCCACTCGAACAGGCGCTTAACCTGGAGACGACACATTGCAGCTTAAACTCAAATCTGCCAGTTTACATTGGCTTTTAAACAAGAATTCTGGACTTAGCCTTAGCAACAAAGTGCTCTTATGTAATGCAATAATAAAACCGATATGGATGTATGGAATCCAGTTATGGGGCACAGCTTGCACGACGAATATAGATATAATTCAAAGATTCCAATCGAAAACGTTAAGAGTAATAGCGGGCGCACCATGGTACATGCGTAATGAAAATATTCATAGAGATCTAAATATACCTACTATCAAGGAAGAAATTGAAATCGCAGCAAAAAAATTCTTAACAAAACTGCGTAACCATCCGAAACCTTTGGCTAACACCTTGGTCCATGCAACAAGTCAAACCCGCCTGCGGAAAAGAGACAAAGCAGCCTTCTAAAGAGCAACGTCAAGCCAGCAGCCCATTCCTACTAATGGGCTTTATGTTTTAATTTAGTTTAGGATTTTATTACTTATTTTTCGGTTCATATTTCAAAAAAAAAAAAAATTTTGCCTTGAGTAGCATATTTTTGGACTTCTCGTTGAGGAATTTAACGAAGTCGCGTTATATAGCGCGTTGGGCGCCGATAAACGTTTTGCCGTTGTCGCTCATAATTTTGGATGGAAATCCTCGTCGGCCGAAGAAACGTGCAAACGCTGCTCGAAATGCTTCAGTTGCCAGATCTAAAGATAGCTCCAGATGCACGGCCTTCGTTGCAAAGCAGACGAAGACCGCAACATAGCCTTTGAAATATGTGTTCGACTTCAACACTGAAGCTTTTATTTGAAATATATATATAATTGGCGCTTTGTAACCGCTAAGCGATTTTTCGGCCAAGCCCCTCCTCGAATTTGTAGTTTTGCGTCTTGATGTTTTTCCAACAAATGGAAGAACCTACAGCTTATACTAAACTGCCTCCGAACGGCTGATGGTTTTTTTACGAGGAGCCTTTTATGTCCGAAATACATTCGGAGGGGTGGACATTCTCTGCCGAGGGGCGATCGCAATTAGAAAATGTAACTTAATTTTTTATTTAAATTAATTTTCCGTATCTTTTGGATGATGGCGGCACCGGGATTTGAACCCGCGCCTTCCGAATGTCAGTTCGCAATGCTAACCACTCGCCTACCACGGCCGCCGATTTGAAATGGCCCTGCAAAACTTAGTCCCGTTGTAGAAAGTGGGAGTGTGAGTGTGCAACGCTCAGGGGGTAGAGCGGCCATGATTTTCATGCGTGTCTTTTGCTTGTAAAGCGTACATGCCTTACATTGAAAAATGCATCTTTTAATCAAAGGTTTGAGCCTCGGAATGAAGAACTCTTGTCTGACAATTTGAAGCATCAAACGTGTCTCTGCGTGAAGAAGCAGTTCGTGGATAAACTTCAAATATAGTTGGCAGAATTTAGATTTGGTTGGGATGATGATTGGGTGTCTTTCATTGTAACTCAGCGTGGAATGTGCTAATCTACCATTCACCCAAAGAAGTCCATCTTTGTCCAAGAATGGATTAAAGACGAGTAGTGTACTCTTTTTGTTGATAGCTATTTTAGCTCGTAGAGCTAGGAAGAGAAATGTCGATGATGCGCTTCTTTGCAGCTTGGCATTCACCATATGTCAGATGTGGTAAGGTGAGTAATGGTTGCTCCTTGGACTTCTTTCGAATGTTGTCCACGAAACGGAACATGAATGCAGTCACGCGAATCGCTCGAGTGTATGAGGAAAACCGATCTAGATAGTCGGGCTCATCTTCAAGCGAGTGATATGCTTCTACCTTACGTCTAACCATAGAAATATATTGCACGCTTGTAAACTGAGTTGTTTTTGAATGGTTTCAACCAGTTTTGCGAAGAGTAAAGAGCCACACAGCTCTAAGCATGGTAAGCTTACTGTTTTCAACGGTGCTACCTTTCCTTTTGCAACCAGAAGGGTGGACGATATTTCATTATTAGTATACATGCGGATGTAAATTGTTGGAAATTGTATATATAAAAAACTAAGTTAAATTTTCTAATTGCGGTCGCCTCTCGGCAGGGAATGTCAATCCCTCCGAGTGTATTTCTGATATGAAATAAAAGCTCCTCATAAAAAGCCAACTGCCGTTCGGAGGCGGCTTAGTACAAAATAAACTTGTAGGTTCCTCGATTTGTTGGAAAAGCATCAAGACGCGGAACCACACATTGAAGGAGGAGCGCGGCCGAAAATCGCTTCAGCGGTTACAAAGCGCCAATTATATATCTATATATATATCTATCTATATATAATTGTACAACAGCACTCTTTTTATGATAAATAAAGAGCGCACAACAATGCCAAAAAAAAATTCATTATTTCTTTATATATTGTACAAGTCAGGACCAGTTGCTTACTCTGGTTAGCTGATGTTATCCGCTGGTGGAAGCAGACGAAGGATAGACCTTTATTCCGTTGGAAAGATCAAAAAATAGAAGAAAACAAATAAATTAAAAAACCTTACGTGTTTTTTTGTTTTTGCAGAAATCGCAAAAAGAAGGTGCAGGCGCATGGTGATAGTTTAAATTTTAGTCGGGTTTTTTTTCTCTTCAGCAATTAAAAACTACGCTGGGTCATGGTATTACAAGTTTTCTACCACCACCATTTTGCATATAAATACGTGTAAATTAATAAAAACCTTTAGTAACATGAAATATTTGTAATATTATGCTCTAGTATACAATAAAAAAATAGTTACTTGAAATTACCGCTTAATTGTTAATCGTAATAATTACGTTTTTAATAACTAAAAGAAAACTTGCATAAACGCTACCCTTACTCCAAATGGTGTTTCGAAAGGAAAAAGGAAGCCTTACATTTCATACGACATCAACTAGGGCACATTTTCCACTTTACTTCTTCTCTTCCAATGCCTTACCTTTTGCTGCGGGGTTGGTGAACATATGTGAGCGCTCGTTGTTCCACATCCAATCTCAAATTACACGCATGACACACCTAACGCAGAAATTTACCGACGACAACCTAAAAAGCTCTTACTCTGCACACTTTAACCATTAACAACGTTACACAACGATGATTTGGGCCGGACGTTGATTGTTGATACGACGAATGTTTCGGCGCGCAAGCGCAACAATGCGGACAGAACTGTTGTCCTGTTGCCCAGCTGTATCGACGGAAGAAAAAAAAACTAATTTGCATATGAAAATAGCAATTCAATCTAATGCACACAAGCATTCCAATTTCTGTTTAGATATAAACATAATGTATTTAAATTGATTTATATAAAACGGTACTGCAATGCGGTCAGCAGTTGCATTATTGAAATTTGCCTGAACTATTGAGGCAATCACAACAAACCCAAGGCCACAGTGTAGCAGTTGAACTTAAATATAAGCGAAATCTTATTTAAAAAAACTTAAAAATTATATGTCAAGCTTTAAAAAATATTTTCAGATAAAAGACTCCAAAACAAAAAGTCGATAGTCAGCCATACTAACGGATTACTGTTGAACATTGCTAACAGACATGTGTGAAACAGCAAAATATAGCCTAAAAATTAAAATTTATAGTTAAGTCACAATGTAACGGAAGAACTTCTTTTTGTTATTAAAACTGAAAATTTTAAAGTTCAATTTAGTGAAATTACGACGTATTTAGTATTTTTAGTATTTTATTCAAATAACGTACGGTTGGAATACACTGTTATTCCTAGAGAAAATAAATGACAAGTATACTGAAACATTTCTCTGTCATATGGAAATGATCGCACGTCCGTTGGTCTACCGTTGGCGAGCCGGTCTATCGGTCTGTTTACCTGAACATCTGTGCATTTACCCAGGCAACCGTTGAACCCTTCAACAATGAATTAACAATCGGCCGGCTGGCTGTGGCTGACTACCCAGAGCAAGCTGTGAGCTACTCTATCCTATGTTATTGGCGTCTTAAATCAAGGCATACATGTATATATACACACCAATCTATCTTTTCCTATCCATGTGCGCAATTAAATGAACCCTTTAGCAAATTCGGTAAGGTATTACCTTTTGGAAATGAAAAAGTAAGGGAAATAAAAAAAAAAAACAAAAAACAAAAGCAAAAACAAACTCTCTCAAGAAAAAAAAAAGAAAACATATAAAGAAAAGAACTATTCGTGTGTATTTGTTAATGCAGAAAATGCAACGCATGTTGATTTTTTATATATGTACTAGATGACCCGGCCATGCGTTGCTGCTAAGGCTTTTGTTATCTTACATTGCAGTAAACTATTTAAGAGGAACGGTAGGAGAACGTCCATCATGGGGACCACCATGCTTTTTTACATATGTAGATGCCCTTTGTAAAAAAAAAAATATAGCAATCTCCATTACAGATTTTCTAATACCGTACCCCGTTAATACAATGAAATTATTATTTACGAACGAAGGCGGAAACGTTATTATTATTATTATTATTTATTATTTATTATTTATTATAATTGAAAATTACAATAAATTGGAAACATTAGTTACTAGGGCTATCGGTTAATTTCGGTATATATAATAAATATCTTACATTAATTTATGAATATTCAATAGCTTTAAAAAGTTGAAAATATTTTTGATATTATCTTGATTTGGTGGGGATATATGATCTTGAAGGAAAAAGGTCGGTCGGTAACGGTTTAGAGATGGCCATTCCTTAAGGATATGGGTAATTGTTAACAGGAATGAATGACAAAAATGGCACGTTGGCTGTGACTCTTTCTTCATCAAGTGAAGATGTGTAAGACGGGTGTGCCCAAGGCGTAGCCTTATAAAACATTTGTTCATTGCGGTGGTAGTTGTGGTTGGTAGTACTAATGCGACTTTGTTTGGGTTAATATTTTTGTACTGACTGGTCTCACTGTTCGATATATTTTGTGTAGTTTTGAAGAATTCCTGCAGTATCTCATTTCTGATTCGTTCATTCATAAATGGACTAAAAAGCTTAATAGGGGACGATGATGCAGTTTTTGCTGCTTTATCTGCTAATTCGTTTCCTGTAATGCCTACATGGCCTGGTATCCACATTAGTTTAACTTTTTATTGAAAATTTATTAGGACAGACCGGATCTCTTCTGAGTTATTTATTAGGTTATGAACTCCATGTAAAATTGCTTTGTTATTTGTACAGATAACAAATTTACAGTTTTGAACTTCAGCTTCAAAGGATGATGTTTGTTCTAGTAAAATACCGTTTAATAATAGTTCACCATTTTCATAGACCATAGCAACAGATGTTCCATTACTGCTTTTTGACCCATCCAGTGACTAGTTTTTAAGGGAGACACAGTTTCTTGAAATACTTTCTTGTAAATAACTGGATTGGTAGAGTCCTTGTGATATATGGAAAGTGTGTTAATAACTGAATCAGAAGAAAGTAGCCAAGGTGAAGCAATGTGTTTTCTATAGTTTTTTTTAAACCCATTTATGTGTTTGTTTTGACATATTACACATCTCCATAAGGCCAGATTTCATATTCATTGGACTTAAGCAGCCATATTTCCTTTTCTAAAATGGAGCTTTAGTTAGAACATAGAATGTTAACTGATCGTGCCCTGATATAGACAGCACGTTCTTCTAATGGGAGAAAGCCACCTTCGGCTAAAAGATTTTTAATAGGAGTTGTTCGAAAAGCTCTCAGGCTAAATCGGATCGCTGCATGATATAGGCCCTTAATTTTGCTGAGTGAGGACTTAGAGGTCATCAATTTGCAATCCGTAGTCAATTTTTGCGAGAATGATAAGTTTAGTAAAGGTTATGAGTGTGTTAGTGTGGATATGACTTTTGTTTGAAGAAAGATATTTTATTACATTGAGCCTGGAGGCGAGATTTTGCTTAATATATGTACAATGTTGGTTAAATGTATTTCTTTTATCAAAAAGTAAACCTTGAATATTTATGGTGTCGGTATTTTCAATTGATGTGTCATTAAATTTAATATTTACTCTGCTGCACTTGAGTTTTCTACAGGCATGAAACTGCTTGCATTTCTGTAAAGAAAGTTTAGCGCCAGACCGTTTTGACCAGGTGTGGATACTTTTTAGTGTGTGCTCGAAGATAGATTTAATGTCATTGGGGTCTTTTTTATTACACATTATATATAAGTCATCTGCATAAAGGCAAATATTTAGGTTTCCTTGTTTTTTTAAGACTACAACAATGTCAAAAGCTATTAAAAAGAGAACTACAGACAATGGGGAGCTGTGTAGGATTCCATTTGACACAGGGAATATTGGAGATAAAACGTTATTTACTCCAACTCGAAGTCTCCTGTTTGTTAAAAAGCCTTTTATATAGCTTTACATCTTTTCACTTATTTTCCATTCTAGGAGCTTGTTTAGAACAACATGGACTCCTATGTTGTCAAATGCGCTTTGGACTTATGGTCAATGCATAAAAAGGCATCTGTTATGCTAGAACCTTTTTTGAAACCGACTTGCTGCTCCGAAAATAGCTTAGAAGAATCGAAGTACCATGTTAGTCTATTTGTTAATTTGAAATAAAGGCTCCTCGTAAAAAAACCATTAGTCGTTCGAAGGCGGCCTTCCATTTGTTGGAATAAAAATCAAGACGCAAAACCACAAATTGAAGGAGGAGCCCGGCCGAAAATCGCTTCAGCGGTTACAAAGTGCCAATAATATAAATATTATTATTATATATATATATATGGTATGGTCACTGTGGTGGAGGTCATCTATTACATTCCAGTAGGCAAGTGGGTTGGTACATTTTCGTTTAAAATTACTAGATTGGAGATTAGTACGAAATTTTCAATTATTTGTCCTCTGGCGTTACAATACTGGGAACTCCACAATTGAAATCTCCCAACATTATAGTAGGAGTATTTATGTTATTCGTTAAATTATGAAGGTCAACTGTGGTTACTGATTGTTGCGGGGGAATATAAATACAGAAAATTATTATTGGATAGGGAAAATGATGTATACAGCGGTAACAATAGGACTTGACTGAACGCTGATACACGGTGTGTCCCAAAAATAACCGAACTTTATATTTAAATCATACAACATACAGCGCCATCTATTGAAAATTTGCAACATTAAAAAGATACATTCATCCTCTTTCAAACGCACCTAACTTCATGTAAGTCGGATGACAGCCATTTCAATAAAACCAAAAGTGTGCTAATGGTTCCAAAAAAAATTGAACAAAGAGCAAATATAAAATTTTGTGTCAAACTTGAAAAAAAATGAAATTGAAGTTTAAAAAATTAAAAAAAAAATTGAAAAAAATGAAGCAGCCGTAACCGAGGTACTGAAGAACATTTCTATAAATGACAAAAAATTCTATGCATGCGCTGGTTGATCGTTCCAAACGTTGTGTTGAGTCAAATGGAACCTATTTTGAATATATAATATGTTTCAAAGATGATATAATGTGTATTTTACTATTTTATATCCAAAAAGTTCGGTTATTTTTGGGACACACCGTGTAAGTTTAAGTTGAAGAGACTTATGCAATAATATAACACAGTTCTGTTTGGAAGTCATATTATGTGGTAAGTTTAAAAGTATCCATCGTATTGTTGTGTGCAATAAGGTTTTTATCAAAGGTGTTTCGTGAAAGCAGAGAATTTGAGGAGCATACGTTTTTAGTAGGATTTCTATTTCTGTGTAGTTATTTTAATATCCTTTACAATCCCATCTTAATAAATTGATAGAAATATCAATACAGAGTGCAGTTTAAATTTTAAGTGTTATAACTTATATGTTACAAGTCGTCAGAAATGTCCTCAAACTGGTTTGACAAGTCTGTGTTGCTGTGTTTAACATTGTTGTTATCAGCGATTGTTGAAGTTGTTGGCATTTCGGTAATATCGTTTGTATGACCTGAGAGGTCGTACTGGAAGGTGTGCTGAGATGTGTAACGTGAACTGAGTGAGAGTATTTGATCTTGATGGGATGGGGCCATTCGCAGAAGTTCACGAAAGTGAGGAAAGTTTTTGATTGCCATTCAACTAGGAGTGGCCAGAAACGATTCTTTTGCATATGGCTCAAGCAGCTCACGACTTCCGGTCTTAGACAACGTATCTCCTGGGTAGCCAACAAATATCTATTTAGAGGCGAGCCTAAGTGAAAAGGCGAATTCCATGCGGTTGTGCGTAAGGTTTTGGACCCACCCCATGAAAAACGAAATCCAATGAAAAATCAATTTCAGCCTCGGATGAGAGACCCCTCTTTTGATGACGACCCCCGCAAATGTTTTAAGGATTACGATTTGAGGGCATGCACCTGGAATATCCGGTCCCTTAATGAGAAGATGCAGCTACCCAGCTGGTTGATGTCCTCAGAAAATTAAACGCTGACATCACCGCCGTCCAAGAGATGCGATGGACGGGACAAGGACGGAAGAAGGTGGGTCCTTGTGAAATTTACTACAGCGGCCATATAGAAGGAGCGACAATTTGGTGTTCGATTTGTGGTGGGAGAAAGACTCCGTCGCCGAGTACTGGCATTCACTCCGGTTGATGAACGTCTCGCCATAATCAGCGTCTATACGAAATTTTTCAACACCACACTAATTTTCACCCACGCCCCGACGGAAGAGGAGGACGATGTGACCAAGGATGCATTTTATGAGCGCCTCGAACGCACTTGTAAGCGCTGCCCCCACCAAGATGTCAAAATTGTGCTTGGCGACTTCAACGCCGGGGTGAGCAAAGAAGATATTTTTGGAAAAAATGTCGGAAATTTCAACCTCTACGACGAAACATCCACAAATGGGCTGAGGCTAATCGACTTCGCCGGGGCCCGAAATATAGTTGTCTGTAGCACTAGATTCCAGCACAAAAATATTCACCCAGCTACTTGGCTGTCTCCAGATCGAAAAACTTTCAACCAAATCGATCATATTGTGATGGACGGAAGACACGTATCCAGTGTTTTAGACGTGCGTACGTTCCGAGGTCTTAATATCGACTCGGATCACTTTATTGTCGCAGCGAAGATACGCACCCGCCCCTGTGTATCGAGGAACGCCCGTCAACAAACACAAGGAAGGTTCGACGTTGAAAAGCTGCAAACACAACAGACTGTCAAGCGTTTTTCTATTCGACTCGCATACCTGCACTCTGAGAACACTCATCAGCAACCCGGTATAAGGGAACTGTGGGACGGTATTTCAAACTCCCTACGTATAGCTGCAAGCAAAACTATTGGATTTCGGAAGATCGCAAAAACAGTAGGTACGATGAGGACTGCCGTGTCGCGGTGGAGGGAAAACAAGCCGCCTACTTCGCAAACGATGGGCCAAAACAAGTGCGGAGTGGGACAGAAAGCGAAAGTTGAAAAGGGAAGCAAGACCATCTGCCGACAAAAAAAGAAAGAGCTTGAGAAGCTGGCTGACAAGGGTAACGCTCGAAAATTCTACGAAAAGATACTGCGACTTTCAGAAGGTTTCAAGACCGGAGCAAACTCTTGAACGACCCTAGGAGGTGAGCTAGTGACAGATGCCCAGAGTATACTGGATTTATGGAGGGATTACTTCTCCAGACTGCTGAATGGCAGTGAAACTCCAATTAATGAGCATGGAAAAGTTGTTCCATTACCCGACTATGAAGAAGTCCGAATAGTAATCGCCCACTTGAGAAACGACTAAGCGGCGGGGACTGACGGTTTTCCAGCCGAGGTATTCAAATTAGGCGGTGAAGAGCTGATACGTGCAATTATGAGATTCTTTGCAAAATATGTTTGGATGAAAGGATGCCTATTTGCACCTAACTTTGCTCCGCTCAATTCGCAATGGTCTAGTCCGCAGTCTCCGTCAATTACCGTAAAATCGCATATAAGGACCTATAGAGTGTATTGTGTGAAAGACTAAAACCCATCGTCAACAAACTCATTGGGCCTTATCAGTGTGACTTTGGACCTGGTAAGTCAACCATTGACCAGGTATTCACCATGCGCCAAATCTTGGAAAAGACCCGTGAAAAGAGGATTGGCACACACCACCTTTTCGTCGATTCTAAAGCAGCCTTCGACAACACGAAAAAAAGCTGCCTCTGCGCCGCTATGTCTGAGTTTGGTATCCTCGCAAAACTTATACAGCACTTAAAGTTACGTCAGAATCGGAAAGAACCTCTCCGAGCCATTCGATACCAAACGTGGTTTCAGACAGGGTGATTCCTTATCATGTGACCTTTTTAAATAATTGCTGGAGAAAATAATACGAGCTGCAGAGCTAAATAGAGAAGGTACAATCTTCTATAAGAGTGTACAGCTGCTGGCGCACGCCGATTATATCGACATTATTGGCCTCAACAACCGCGCCGTGAGTTCTGCTAGTGAATGAGGGCAAGACGAAATATCTGGTGTCACCAAACAAACAGACATCGCATTCGAGACTCGGCTCACACGTCATTTTTGATAGTCATAACTTCGAGGTCGTAGATAACTTCGTCTATCTAGCGAAACCTGCATTAACACCAAAAACGATGACAGACTGGAAATTGAATACAGAATCACTCTTGCCAACAAGTGCTACTTTGGACTGAGTAGGTAGTTGAAAAGTAAAGTTCTCTCTCGACGAACGAAACCAAACTCTACAAGTCACTTATTGTTCCCGTACTAATATAGGGCGCAGAAGCGTAGATGATATCAATATCTGATGAGTCGGCTCTAGAAGTCTTCGAGAGAAAAGTTTTTCGAACGATTGATTGTCCTTTGCGCATTGACAACGGCAAATACTGCAGACGATGGAACGATGAGCTGTACGAGCTATGCGATGATATTAACATAGTTCAGCGAATGAAGAGACAGCTGCTACTCTGGCTAGGTGATGTCG
Organism: Ceratitis rosa; assembly: GCA_037013455.1. Classification (NCBI taxonomy): domain Eukaryota; kingdom Metazoa; phylum Arthropoda; class Insecta; order Diptera; family Tephritidae; genus Ceratitis; species Ceratitis rosa. The sequence continues at coordinate 749,245 of JAWMAG010000108.1, read as the reverse complement.
TCCGAATGGATGAAAGCACTCTAGCTTTGATAATATTCGATGCAGTACTCGCTAGTGGAAGCAGAGAAAAAGGAAGACCTCCCTTCTATTGGGAGGATCACACGGAGTGTCACCTGGCCTCACTTGGTATTTCCAAGTGGCGCCAGACAGCGTAATTGGTTTGGCTATAAAGCGTGCCAACGGCTATATAAGTGGTGACAACGCTCAAGAAGAAGAAAAGATCAAACCGTGATCTTTTAGGAAATGTGTAATCATCTGGTGGTAAAGAGAATCTATTAGAGGACTTAGCCGGCTGTCCGGGAGCCAGTTTCAAATTCGTTTATATTTCCATTTTATTTGAAGTTCTTGAAAAATAACAACAAAAAAGAAAACAAAAGTAAGCACGAAACGAGTTATCGAGAGATACACAAGAGAACGCTTTCCGTATTCAACACGTCCGATCGCTTTCGTAGCTAGTTGATGACTTAAAAGGCTGGTATAAAAATCCACTGGATTGGGATTTGAATGGGAAGGACTTTGAACATGATGGATTAGAATTTTCGTAGAATTTATATTAAACAAAAATCAATTAAAATAATTTATTTTAAAATTCATTATTGTTTTTATTAAAGTTTTTAACAAATGAGTATATTATAAAGTTGTTAGTAAATAACATGTGTCGCTTAAACCCTTTAATGAGATACATAGGTAGGGCAGACAGTCTTATTTCTTTAACGTTAATATTTTTTATTTTGAATTATAAGAAATTTTAATTTGCAGTTAATTTAGCATTAACCGGTGCGCAATATTTTTGGTTAACCTTCTTTAGCTTACAAATAGATTCGACGGTTTCCCACACGTGAGCATGGAATATAAGGTTGCGTCGTAAACTCGGCTTACTCCAGTCTTGATAAATAAGCGAAACGAATAGGTCTGGTAGTGAACGAGGACAAGACGAAATATCTCTTGTCATCAAACAAACAGTCATCGCATTCGCGACCCATGTCATTGTTGGCACTCATAATACTCTACGACCTCGAAGTAGACAATTTCGTCTATCTATGGACCAGCATCAACACCAATAATAATGTCAGCCTTGAAATCCAACACGGAATCACTTTTGGCAACAGGTGCTACTTTGGATTGAGTAGGCAATTGGAAAGTAAAATCATCCCGCGGCGAACGAAAACTAAACTATATGGCGATGGACGACGACATTTGATGAGTCGGCTTTTGGAGTCTTCGAGCGAATAGTTTTACGAACGATTTATGATCCTTTGCACATTGGCAACGGCGAATACCACAGACGATGGAACGATGAGCTGTACGAGCTGTACAAGAGCGACCTGGTTTCACTTGGTATTTCGAACTAGCGCCAAACAGTGAGAAAAAGAGATGAGTGGCGCGCTATAATTGATTGGGCTATAATCGTGTAAACAGTGCCAACGCCAATAAAGAAGAAGAATGCTTAATTTCAACACGGCTTATAGATGTTCATAAGACAATATATAGCTTATCAATTTAAGAGGCGAGTGTAAAGTCCATCTTTCGCAGTCGACCTCGGACGAAAAATAGAATGAACTGAAAAACATTCCAGGTATATTCAAGTGCATTCATTTTAACTCGATGGCCAACGACTATAAGCAGCTCATATTTGCTGATATATAATTATATTCTCAGTTGAATTAGTTTTTTGTTTTTACTTTAACACTGTTACTCTGTTCTCGGTTTCTAAAATAAACGTAAATAAAATGCATTTGAGATAATTTTTTTCAAGAAATTCCTTTTTCATTATAAAGCTTAAACTTTGACATTATATATGAAACACTAAATCATTAGAATGACCGCCGCGAAGTTTTCAAACTTTGATCTGTTGGAGATAATTTTCGATCTCTCTTGGGCACATATTGGGTGGTACGAGTATCTCCACCATAACTTGACGAATGTTGGTTTTCAAGTGTACAAGAGTTAAAGGTTTATCGCGTAGCCCCACAAAAAGAGTTCTCTGTGGCCAATTGACATCGCCAAAACGAGAGATTTCTCGACCCAATAAATCCATATTCGCAATTTCTTGATGTGTGGCTTGAGGCACCATACTTTTAAAACTATTCAATTGCGGCCAAAAAAGTAGGTTATCATTCGACCATAACTCTCCGGATTGACACTCTCCCATTGACAACGAGGTTAGGTCCCCCAAATCAGCTCAATTTGCATTCTACTTTTACATTTGCTGATACAAAATTTGTTTGTATGTAGATTCATAGACCAATATTGTCTTAACAAAGAAGCATTTGTAGTAGTGCTGGATGTCATTGAAGACAAGCTAGATAGGCTGTCTTTCCCATCTGTGCTCCAACTTGCAGCTACACTGCTGCCTTTGGTAGAAGGCTCTTATCAACAGGCTGTGGGTAATGACTCAAATATCTGCTTACCGCGACCCACAGCCTCGGTGGTCATAACAGAAGTGCTAAAGGCTTTTGAACGTTTGATTTGCCCACCCTGGAAAAAGTTAGGAATGAACGACAATGAAAAGCGGAGAGCTCGTGACCAATTTTACGCCGAGAACCATATTTCAAGTATTACTGGTTGTAAAATCCGTTGTTTATGACTTACATTTTTATTATGTTTACGCCTGCAAAGAAGTTAGCACACAATTCTGTCAACGAATAACTCTACTTCTGACACTTAATTGTGTTTCGAAAATTAAACCGTTATTCAAATCAATATTCGGAATGTGTAACACCTTCAGCAGAATTTTGTCGGTTTCAATTCCGATTCTGACAACAATCCTTTTCTGTAACACCCCTGAATATGTCATGAGAAAGTCCCAACTCTTGAGATCGTGGAAAAATAGACATATTCGGGTCTTCGGCTACACTTTACCTTACAGTAGCGATTTTTGAGGTGGTACGAGCTAAATGATCCTGACAACATCTGCAACCAATCCAAATCTTTTCAAATTTCTTTAAAATTGTACCAAAAGGCCACATGGCACGGAAGGAAAAAATCCACTACTTCAGGAAGAAGCGAAATGCATATTCACATTTTTTTGGTATAAAATTTTTAATGGGCAAATAAATATTGGATGAGTGCATAAGTTCGTGCCCGATTTCAAGTGCAAACTAAAATTGAAATTTTTTGAAGAAAGCGCTTTTATTAATCAATTATGTTTCTCGTTGAAAAAGGTGTCAAGGTGGTTTTTGACGTCTTCCACATTTTTAAATTTTTTTCCATTCAAATTGTTCTGCAGCGATCGAAACAAATGATAATCAGAAGGTGCAATGTCGGGTGAATATGAGGGATGCGGCATGATTTCCCAATTCATCTCCTTCAGTTTGGCCAGGGTCGGTTTTGCAACATGTGGCCTGGCGTTGTCATTATGGAAAAGAACTCCTTTGCGATTGGCCAAAATCGGACGTTTTTCATCAATTGCTTTCTTCAATTCGACCAATTGCTGACAATACTTGTTGGCAGTGATCGTTTCTCCAGCTGGCAAGAGCTCAAAATAGATCACGCCTCGGATATCCCACCAAATGCACAGCAGTACCTTCATTGGATGCAATCCACCTTTCGACATCGGTTCCGCCCCTTCGTGTGCCTGTTTCCATGTTCTTTTGCGTTGAACATTGTTGTACAGGACCCATTTTTCATCACCAGTCACGAGCCGATCCAAAAAAGGTTCGTTTTTGATCCGTCGAAGCAAAGAAATTGCTGTTGACATATGGCCCACTTTGTTCTTTTCACTCAACTGATGTGGCACCCATGTATCGAGCTTCAAAGTGTACCCAACCTTTTTTAAACGACGAAACGCAGTTGATTTGTTGACGTTCAATTCACTTCGCAACTAAAGTCCTTAGAACATCGTCATCAAGCTCAGAAGGCCGTCCACTGCGAGGTTGATCTTCGAGGTTAAAATCTCCAGAACGAAATTTCGCGAACCATTTCTTTACTGTGCGGAGTGCTGGAGCACGGTCCAAATAAACTTCGCGAATATCTTTAGTTGCAGCGCCCACTGTTTTTCCTTTGCGGAATTCGTATAACATAATATGACGCATATGATATTTTTCGTTGTTCATCTTCCATGCGTCTTTTCACTAAGCAACTCAAATCAAAATGAAGTTATTTTATGCTTGATTTACAGTTCGGACTGTCACCTTTCCAACGATATATAATATGTATATATTTCTTTCACGAGCGCCACTCTCAAACGATTCGTACGGCATCCAGCGGAATCGGGCACGAACTTATGCACTCATCCAATATATATATAAATATACATATATAATGAATATATGAAACCTCCACTCCAATGGAAGGACCTGTCTGTACTTAGTATTTCCAATTGGCGCCACACAGCAAAAAAAGGAAACGAATGGCGCAATGCTGTTAACTCGGCTAAAATCGCGTAAGCGGTGTCTACGCCAGTAAAGTAAGCAAGTAAGCGTATTAAAAATTATTTTTAATTATTTTATGAAATTATAATAACATCAAAAGTAAAAAAGAAACGTAAAACGTATGCTCTAAAAGAATTTTTCATTATAATTAATATTTTTAATAAAAACAATGTTCAGCAACCAATGTACAAGGTTGAACTTGCACCAAACTCGGTAGAATTTAGAAAAAATTAAGTACGCTCTATCTATAAATTGAAATAATTTTTATACCATAGGAGTTCAGTCGGGGAGCCACGGAAAATAAGTGGACCAGTCCAATGCATGAATTGCCAAGAATTCGACCACACGGAATCTTATTGTACCCTTCGTACTGTGTGCGTAGTTTTTGGTGAAATACATCACTCATCTATGGTAAATGCAATAGGCAAAAAGAAGATTTAACTACTAAGAACTGTGGTGGTAATCACACTGCAAACTATCGAGGCTACCCTGTTTATAAAGAACTAAAAACTAAAATAAACAATTTAAACGCGGATAAATGACCAATATGGTGCCAACACCTCTAGCACAAGAAACTGAGACAAAATAGTACTCCCACAGATAGATTGATTTTTTCCATGATTCAAGATCACATATCTTGATATATGCCTCACTACCTCTAGCAGATCCCAGCTCTTCGCTCCAGCGAAAATCAACTTGGTAATCTGCAGCGATATTCTCCCAAAAATTCTGATGCCAGGCCTCAAATGAGACATCAGTGGAAGCCTTACAGCCCAGAATACCATTTTCGGAGGGATTCAAAGTGGGCCAGTAGCACAACCGATTACATCTTTCAGTATCCAAGTAATCGAGACCGTGGCGGACCCCTTAGGTGATCTGCTGAAGAAATTCTGGGAACAAGAAAAATTTCCAGAAGCCCAGAGGCAAAAGGAAGAAAAGACGAAGACCTCTATCGGAACATCACCTACCGGAGAAACGATGGCCGATATATGGTAAAACTCCCTTTCAAACTCGAATTTCCTAACTCGATGGCTTTAGGACACTTCAGAGCACTCAGCAGCAATACCTCAACACCGAACGAAGCCTAGAACTAAAAATCGGTTCTCCAAAAAACCTACGCAGAGGTGCTAGAAGAATACCAAACACTCGATCATATAGAGGGAGCGAATTCCCAATAAATTATACGGGGCGGAAAATATTTTTCATTTTATCTGCCACATCACGCAGTAATAAACCCGACAGTAAAACAACTAATTAAGGAGTAGTATTCAATGCGTCTAAACTCTCTAAGTCATGTCTCTATCTCAACGATGTACTAAATGCAAAATCATAATAATCAGTTGGCGCTTATATAAGTACGTGTATGTTTTTAAAGGCGACATCGAAAAATTGTATAGCCAGATGTACGTCTATAAGAAAAATTGAGATTTACAACGAATTTTCTATCGTAAATTTCCAAGTAGGTCAATAGAAAACTTCAACCTAACAACTGCAGCTTTAGTTAGAAGTTTTTAGTGAGAGAAAGGCCTATTTGTTTGAATGAATTCAATTTTTTTTATTATACAACAAAGAAAAATTGTAGAACTGACTGCTGTTTCGGGGATCACCATATCTTCTCATCAGACTTCTTCTGGTAGGGATCGAATCAACGGATCCTGACTTAACAGGCGAGTGCTCTAGCACTGCGCCAACATAATTTGGCAGTTATTTTCTTAATAGTTAGTTTGCTGGGTAATCCGGTATACTTTCAGTAGATAAATTTGACTGAAAAATGTATAACCAGGATTAAGTGTCGGGCTCAACTTATATATATATATATGTATATTCAAAATTTTTTTGCGGCCTGTACTATTAATTTTTGTTGTAAGTTTTTAGTAAGCGAAATGATTATTTGTTTGCATGCATTGAATTTTTTGTTATACAACAGCATATTTGCCGAGAGTGGGTCAAATTATCTAGGGATAGAAGTGAAAAGTTGCGTTCGAGGAATCATTGTTTGGCTGCTAAAATTGCACACATGCAGCCTTGGCCCCACTAGTTACTGAATTTTTTGTTTTAACCAGCGAAGTAATGAATTTTTTTTAGTAAAACAGTGAAAATACAATGAATTAGTGATAATAGCATTAATATTTAGTAGGTCCACCCTTCGATTTAATAACGGCAGCAATTCTCTTAGGCATACTGCGTACAAGCCTTGCACATTCGTCCGCACTTATAGCGTACCACTCGTTAATTAAGGCAGTTTTTGATGTTATACTGTGTTCCTTAATCTTGCGATTTAAAATAGCCTACATGTGCTCAATGGGATTAAGATCTGGAGACTGTGCAGGCCAATCTAACAAAACAATGTTGTTACCTCTAAACCAATGCATCGTAGTCGCTGATTTGTGACAAGGAGCATTGTCTTGCTGAAATTGAACCCCGTCTAAATTAGTATCGCCGAAAATGCGCGTTATCGAAGGCAGAAGAACAGCTTCTAATACATATATGTGCTTTTGACTGTCCATGCGACCCTCCAAACGAACATTTCGCCGACACTATCAGCAGCCATACCGCCACAGATCATAATGCTGCCTCCTCCATGCTTAACAGTGGGTACCACGCAATCTGGATGATATTATTCCCCAACCCGTCGCCTCACGAACGTCACACCAGGTGTTCCAAAAGTAATGTTTTCATAAGATTTGTATTATGTTTTCAAAATTGCTCTAGGGTAAGAAGCTATGGCTGCTAATACTTTAAGACGATCTTAACTAAGCTTACCTCGAAGTTTGAGTCATCTGACCACAGAACATTCGACCAATCTTCTTCCGTGAAATGTTGGTATCGGCGAGCCCATTCCAAAAGATTTTTCTTATTCTTTTCTAAGAGCGATGCCGTGGCTTTACATCCTTTTAAACCTGCTTCCATAAGTCTTCTTCTTGCTGTTCGAGCACTAACTGGTTTACTAAATTCATCCGAAAGGACGGCAGCAAGGACAGAAGAAAATTTTTTGCGATCCTTGGGAGACTCGCGTATAAGTTTTCGGTCTTCTCGTTTACTGGTTAGACGCTTTCTTCCACTTTTTGATTTATTATTGTGGGATTTCGTCTCCACAAATTGGCTGATAGCATATTGGACCGCGCACCGCGAACATCCTACCAAATTGGCAATCTCAACCTGAGACTTACCTTCTACGCTTAGAACTTGATTTTTAACTCTATCATCGTAACTAATTTCACTTTTTTTAGGCATTTCGGTAAATATGAACTGTTTTTATAAGATTGGTAACTTTTCACTAAATGTAATTCACACTTTCACTTTCAAATTTTAAATGCGAAAATATTTTATGAATTCCTTAAAAATGACAATTTTTAGGTTTAGCTTACCCAGAGTGCTTTGACATTTAATATTATACAATTTATTCGTTTAATCAACAGTTAAACACCCATGTAAGACATTTACAAAAAGAAGTGGTAACTTTGATAGCCACATTTGAGAATACTTGTATTTTAGTGGGATGCCTAATACTTTTGGCCAAGGCTGTATAAGAATATTAAAGCCACCATTCAATGAGCACTTGTACTTCAACCGAAGGAGTATTTCAGTATATATGTGATGATAGTAGGTAGATACCAAAATGCTCACATTCAATGGATTTACTTATTTTATGTTTGCAGATTTGTGATACGAACATGAAAATAAGAGCGGTAGATCCGGGCTCAAGTCATGATGCTTTTATTTTAAACAATAGTAACACTCGACCACATTTTCTTAGATTGTATGAAGGAGGTGACCGTTCTTCTGTTAACATCTTACAGAGACCCACGTTTCAATTCAATTTAAATTTAATTTATCTCACTTTTCTGGACACAACATTATAGCATCGATCACAACGAAGAAGTAAACGTACCTGTAACATATGAAATATATGAGGACAATAATTTTATATCAGCTAATAGGACAATACAAAGCGAAGGTCGCATTTATTTAATTTAAATATTATTAAAATAAACATGTTCTTGAATTACATGTATGTACATATAAGTAAAATATTCATTTATTCATTTGAAAAATTAATATTTTAAAGAAATTAGAAAAAAATAAAGATTCACAACCACGTATTGTCACAAATAGTGCCAGGTCAAATTTTAATAATTCCAGTTCATATTGTTTACTTTTTATTTAATTTTTTTCTTTCATAGTTTTTAGTATACGTGGGACTGATTTTGCCACCGAGTCGTTGGAACTTGCAATAGCACGATATATGCGTTTCAATCTGTCAGTTTCTCTTTGTATACTAAGAATGTCATTTAACTTTTTATTCATTTCAATCTTTTGGTACGTGTCGTCTGTTAAAAATCGTTTAAGCCTATCAGTATGTCGTCGTCATTTAGGTCTTGGTCCGTTATATTTTTATCATTGCCAAGTGTTATGCCTAATATGCCTTCCACTGACTATACAATACCACACAAATGAACAATGCCCTCTACGTTCTCCTTCAATTAGTACTTGGGGAAGGAACCACTTGCAGTTGCTCGGGACTTGACTTTGTTGCGGGCCATTTTCTTTTTTATTTCGCTTTTCCAAGCAGATTAAATTTAACTGGTATTCAAAAACTGTGTCCTTATCCAGGATGATAAACTTTCATTCCAAGCATCCATGGAATCTGCAATTAACCTAATAGAAAAAATATATAAGCTTAGCGACCAGGAATTCAGAAACGAGAACAAGGAAAAAATTAGGAACTTACTACATAAAACTGGATATCCTAACGCACTAATAGAAAGATTTATAAAAACAACAATTAACAATATAGAAGGCGCCAATAACAATGTTAAATCTAAAAACGAAAACAAAACATTAACTGGCATAACACACACGTACATACCAGGTTTAACGGACAACAAATCATAAGGAAAATATATCAACAACAACACAATAACTTTTGCGCACAGACCACTCAACACAATTTTTACCAAAACGAAAGATAAAATAAATAAGGAGCAACAACACAATGTAGTATACAAAATAAAGTGCAATGGAAAAATGGCGAACAATGCAATAAAGTTTATATCGGAACAACAAAGCGATAACTAGGTGTTAGAATAGGCCCAACACCTTGCACAATTGATATAGAGAAGAAAACAAGGAAAAGAATGACATTAGAAGGACTGAGAATACAACAAAAATACACTGTGCGATGAACTACAAAGAAGACGTAGACAACATAAATTGCGCATACACAGCGATCATAACGAACGAAAAAGTAATAGCCTATTTCCACCAAGCACTTAAATGCATTTAAGGCCTCTGTTAAGGGAATGAAATGTCAAACGTTTCCGCCGAAAGTGAGTTAACTCAAACAGCTGATTTTTGTTTACATTTCCAGATTGCAAAACTTGTCACAACTATTGAAATCATGAATTCAAGAGACCGCGTTCATTGCTGCTGAAATAAAAATGCTTTTGTGCATGTTTCTATTCTCACTTTTGCTTGTTTGTTTCCTTATACTATTTATTTTGTTCAATATTTTTATGTTGAAGGGATCGTTTGCGATTCCGCAATTGCTTTTTTTCTGTCTTATTCTATTTTTTTTGAAAGAGGAGAAGCATTATCTTCTCCAATTACATAATATATGCATTTATGTTAAAACTAATGCAAAAAAGTAATTTTTGCAGAAAAAATTTCACCATGCAAAATAAAAGTCTCGTCCCTCATTAAATCATTAAATCTGAAAATACACGACTCCGGCAAGAAACATACCGAAACTTCCGAAACGTTTACATTAGTAGTGACAGCATCGACTGTTAACATAACATTTTCTGTTAAATTACCGAAAGTGAGTTAACTCACTTTGAAAAGTGAGTTAACACACTTTTATACAACAACAAACACATGGGAACTCACGCATTTAAATGAGATGTTTAAATGCATTTAAGCTAAAATGCATGTAACGTCCGGTGGAAATAGGCTATAAAAGTGGATATGTAGCATTATTGTCTTTATTGCACTGTAAGTGATAAGTCAAAATGTAATGACCACTTATAATAACTATTATCTATGTGAATATATTTGTAGTAAGGTATGATTGAAAAAGATGTGTGTATGTATAATGTTTGTAAATAATGTTTTCTTGTTCAAAATGAATTAGACTCCTTGAGGAAGATACAAAATTGTATCGAAACGCGTAGGAGGCAAAAAAGGAAAACAAAGGTTTTTACTTTTAATTAACGGCCGAAAAGCTTAAATACACTATCCTATTAAAAATTTTTTTTTTAAAGAAGGTGAAGGAGTTAAAAAATTATAGCGAAAATTCAGCATGATGTCCCGAGTATGATGTGAAAAGGAAGTACGAAGACTAACGAAATTGAAACACAACGAATAATAAGAAAAAGTCGATAGTAATAAACTACGATCGATGAAAAACACCCATTACCAATTATAGATTATATTTTAGTCAAGTTGACTTGAGTTGAGTTGATGCGGCTGCTGGTCACTACCAGTGCAGTTAGGCTAATAGGCCCATTGTGATACCGCTGTGAGTCTCCCGTGTTCACCTTCTGAAATGATCGAACCATTTCGTATGCCTTATAAAGCCAAGTAGATTTCTAATTTCCGCTGCAGGTATCTCAGAGAGACAGTCGAAGAAGTGCTTTCCGAGGAATTTGTGTCGCGCAGATGTAAGGGCTAGGCAGTGACAGAGGTAATGCTCGATAGACTCCTCCTTCTCTTCGTCCCTACAGCTGCGGCTTTTCCCGGGAAGCCCCATTAGACGGTGTCCAGTTATTATGCGAGTCGTTATGTTAATGGAGAACCGGTCCAGAAGGATAAGATGTTTTGATCTTTACGCGCCCAACATCGGCCAAAGCTGTCTAGTCACATTACGCATGATAACGTACAGCCATCGGTTCTATTGTGGGTAGAAGTGCTCTTGTCAGTTCGTCTGCCATGCAATTGCCTAAATTGTCACTGTGTGCTGGTACCCAGATAACGGCAGTACTAGATTTAATTGAGAGTTTGTTGAGATTGATTTTGCATTTTATGGTCGTTTTTGACGTGGTAATGTTAAATTGGAAAGTTCGGATGGCAGCTTGACTATCGGAGTGTATTGTAACCGATTGTACTTCGAGTTGAGTAACCATTCGGTAGCCTCCATGATTGCAAAAAGTATCCCCTGGAAAACACTACAGTGGCGGACTGTGGAGGTGGCTATTGCTTCCTGGTCGTGGCAATGGTATTTTCCCACTCGCCTCTGGTTGGAATTCCCGTGGAGAAAAGATTTTCGGAGCACATACAGGAGGCGCTGTAGGCCAGCCAGTTTTCCACAGTTAAGTCGCATTCAATCTGATTGCGTTGCAGACCGCTTGTAGTTTCCCGTTTAGGTCCAGAGTTGAGAAGAGTCAAAAGTGCTTTTGACGGCGTTGATAGCAGTGCCCCCGCGATCAGGATAGCAGCCGATCGTTGAACTTTCTTTAATTTCATCCTGAAAGTAATTTTATCGAGTGCCGGCCACTACCAAAAACGGTGACGACGTAGAAAGGGATTGGTCGAACAACCAAAGTATAGACCCAGTACACGATACTCGGTCTTAGACCCCATCTCTTTGCTATCGCCGTTTTGCAGGCATAAAGTGTCGTTACAGCTTTCCTTGAACTTTCTGCTGCGTTCCGGCTCCAGTTTTGTTATCAATCTAAGATTATCCCGAGATATTTGACTTCAGTAGAAAGGATGGTCTCCACGCCCTTTACTTTAGGTGGCTTAAAAACAGGTGGTCTGTACATCCTTGTAAATAAAACCAGTTCGGTTCTATTGGGTTTTGCATCCAGCCCGCTATCCTTGCACCAGCTCCCAACTATAAATAGAGCATTTTGGAGTAAATCGTTTTATGTTTGTAGATGTTTGCCTGTCGTTGTCAGGGCAAAGTCGTCAGCGTACGCCACAATATCACATCCCATGCTTTACAGTTTCCTAATCAGCGTATTAGCTCTTATACATCACAACAGTGGCGATAAAACTACTCCTTAAGGGCTGCCTCTTGTTGTGTGTCTGGTGACGCTGGCGCTGCCCATCTCTGCGAATATGATCCTGTTTCTCAGAAGAAACTCTACGAGATGCACTATGGGTTATCGAAGACCCATTTACGAATGTCGGAAAAATGTTGTCGAAAATTCCCTCGATATCGAGGAGTACATAAAGCGCTGTACGCAGCGATCGATGGAGTTCTGATGGTGAGGTGAAAAGACATATATAGATGGTTCGAGAAGGAGGGTTCATTGACCACAGTTACCAGTTTCTGCTCTGGTAACTAATGTTTGTCTAGAACTTCCTTTCTTGAAGAAGTTACTGTTTAGGCCAACGCCTAAAATTCGGATCACCCCAGTGATGGGTTATACCAACCAAAACTTATAATAAAATTTTCGCGCCAAAAAAAAATTGGTAAAACGCGGTTCGTACGGTTTTAATTATTTTTTGTCAAATCACTCGTTTTTCAACAGCAAAGGTAAACATAGATTTTCTATGTTATACATATGTATATTGAATAATAAAGATTAATATAATATTTCCTTAACACACCCACTTCTTTACTTTATTTGATTTGGCTATTTGTTAACACCGATTCTTATCTTCTCTTTTCTTACATTCAAAACAATTGGATAACGTCTTATTTGGAGCGACACATCCTTGTATTGCGCATGGTCCTTCGAACCGGATTATAGAAACTATATTTTTTCAAAGATTGGAATACCACTGATAACCAATTTTCAATCAACATTCAGCGAGCACATCATTTGCAAACATCAAGCAGCTACATACGTGTATGGTATATACAAAAACATCAAAAGTTGCTATATCGTGCATCTAGCAAGCAGCTCCACACACACACACAGTAACATCTATAGTCAACCAAGCACCGATTGGCTTATAAAATTAACAGAGCAACCGATTTAATAAAAACGAAAAAAATAGAGCTGTGCATTATATTTTTTCCAAAAAAAATTTTTTTTTAAACACATCAAGCTCAGTAACTGCATCAACTTTGCTTGTATTGTTCGTGACGATTACAAGCTCAGTGACTGCAGCAACGTCACTTATACATATTAAAGAGCATTATAACATCAGTTACACTGATCACTTTTCAGTTTTCTTACGTAGTTTTGTTTTTTGAGATATTATCACAAATAAATTGTGGGCACATAAAAGTTCACACATTAATACTCTTGGGTGGCGAAAACGTTAAAGCATTTCACATGTTAAGGTGAAGGTTAAACCAATATATTAAACTACTCACTTATATATATATATATATATATATATTATTGGCGCTTTGTAACCGCTGAAGCGATTTTCGGCTAAGCTCCTCCTCCAATTTGTGGTTTTGCGTCTTAATGTTTTTCCAACAAATGGAGGGACCCACAATTTATACTAAGCCGCCTCCGAACGGCTGATGGTTTTTTTACGAGGAGCTTTTTATTGCATGTCCGAAATACACTAGGAGGGATGGACATTCCCTGCCGAGTGGCGACCGCAATTAGAAAATTTAACTTAATTTTTTATTTAAATTAATTTTCCATAACTTTTGGATGTTGGTGGCACCGGGATTTGAACCCGAGTCTTCCGAATGGCAGTACATAATGCTACCACTCGGCTACTATTTATATGGGAATAGTCTTTGGAGAACCAGACTGAAGTTTCAAAGTGGAAAGAATAGATTCCATACGATAGAATCCATAGCCGAAAGGGTTAACAAATCTCAAACTTTAAACAATCTGCGAAACCTGAGAAGAGGCTCGGTAGTTACCAAATTCGAGTAACAAAGTTTAGTTGTCAAATGTGTCAGAGGAATGATCACAAACTATTCCGATGTCCGAAATTTCTAGATATTACCCCGTCCGAGAGAATCGAATTTATTAAAAACCACAAAACTGAACTGGCTATCGCCTGTACACATGGTGTTAAGACGCACAAATGCTTACAATTGTAACACTTGTCATGGAAGACATAATACACTTTTGTATATCAAAAGCGCAGAACCCAAGACAAACTATCAGACGAATACTCAAAACTTAATGGATGATATCCCATCTACATCAAAGCAAGCCCACAGGAATTTAAGGAAAACCAAACACTTTTCGTCATACCATGCCAATGCAAACAATAGGAACCGCGCAAGTAAACAATGGGGTTAAGTTTCAAACTCGAGCCCTAATAGACTCGGGATCTGAGTGCTCATTCAAACGTAGAATCAACTTGCCATCAATAAAGCTAAATGCCCAAGTATCGGGTATTAACAACTCAGCGCAGGTAAAAAAAGCATGCTCAGAATTGCGGTCACCTATTGACCCATTCATAAAAATATAAGCTTTGGTACTCGTATTACCACGGCTGACCAGGAATCTTCCGACTTGCGATATCAGTCCCATGATACAGCAAGCGTTCCTAGACATAGCCCTGGCGGGTAAAAGATTCTTTATCAATGAGCAAGTGGATTTTGTTCTTGATGGAGTCATCTATCCCCAAGTAATTCGGAACGGAATAAAGAAGAATGTTCTACATATACTTATAGATCAAGAAACTGTTTTCGGTTGGATATTAACCGGTAATGATGATACATCTCAGCCAAAAAAGAAATTTGGTATTCTTTTGCAACGAGGTTTCATTGGATAAGCAGCTGACCGCATTTTGGGAATTAGAAGACGTCCCAAGGAAGAAATGCCCAACGGACCACAAGAAATTCTGTGAAGAGCTCTACCGAAGAACGACAGAGCGAAGGAAAGACGGAAAATATATAGTATCATTACCATTTAAGCAGGATTTCCCATCCAGCATTCAACTCGGTTCATCTCTCCAAAGAGCAGTCTCCTAGTTTTACAAGATCGAGACTCGACTGTCGAAGATTCCAACACCGCAAGGAGAATATCACAGAGTATTATCAGAGTACGGAACTCTTGGACACATGGCAAAACTTACCATCCACATAGATGGTTACTCGACTGATCATTACTTTTTACCGCACCATGCAGTGATCAAGGAGGAAAGCACATAAACCAAAATCAGTGTGGTGTTCAACGGATCCAGTCAGACGGCTAATGGAAATAGCCTGCATGACTCTCGGGGTTAGTATTGCAGTCAGATCTGACAATACTAATTTTGCGCTGGCGACTTTACAAGTATGTCTTCAACACAGACAGAAGACGTCGTCAGATCCTGGTACATGGTGATCATACGAAGTTCCAGAAAATTATTTATCGCGATAGCACAAATAATCCAATGAATTTTTTCAAGCTGCAGACGGTTACCTTTGGCTTAAACTTTGTTCCTTATTTGGCAATAAGGACATTATTACAACTTGCTGATGATGCAGAGGGCACGAATCCCATAGCGGCAGACGTTATTCGAAAATGCATGTATGTCGATGACGTTCTCGTTGGAGGACATAACATCGAATATACAATACTATGAAAGCAAGAGACGAAATCTTTCGAGTGTTGCATTCAGCAGGCTTTCCATTGAGAAAGTGGATCGGCAACTGTGATGAAGTACCACCATCTTTGTTACAAATAGGAAGATCCAATTGGCCTACACAAAATTCAACTTATAAAACAGTTATAGAGAATAAACGGGTTCAAGCACATACTCGTACAGGAACACAACATCATGTTAGAGCGAATTTCCAATTTTTCTAAAGCTTTGAGAGTAATCACGTATGTTGTGAGAGTTTTTGAAAGAATCCACTATGGAACCAAAGCATCGTTTAAAGCCAAGTTTGAAGTGAACTACTTTCCCTAAGCCCTTTTTTTAGACAAATGTGGAATAATGAGAACAAGTGGGAAGATTTGCCTTATAATGAGCGACATCCCATTATTTTGCCCTACAATTGTAAATTATCCCCTTCGGTAGTCCAGTTTGTCCACGAAATATCTTTACATGTAGAGAAGCAACAAATGTTACGCCTAATTTGAACGCAATATTGGATACCGCAGGTAAAAAACATGATAAAATCCATTGTTCACAATTGCAAAATTTTCACAACGAGTTCAAACCCAGCTTTTGGGTGCGCTTCCAAAAGAACTCACCACGTTTACACGAGTCTATACAAACGCAGGTGTAGATTTTGTAGGGCCGTTCGATATAAAAAGTTATAGGGGAAGAGGCTGCCGAATGTCAAGAGGCTATGTCGTCTGTTTTATCACCAAAGCCATCAATTTAGAGGCAACTAATGATTTGTCCACTCCTACCTTCTTGGCAGCATTTTCCAGACTTGTTGCCAGAAGAGGTTGTCCGAAAAAGTTATATCTGACAACGGAACAAATTTTGTTGGAGCTTCCCGATCTCTATGATCAGAATTTAAAACTTTTATTAGCAGAATCTCGCCATGCAACCTTAATGAAATTTTCTCACTAAATGATTACATGGCATTTTATCCCTGCAGCAGCTCCTCATATGGGTGGATTTTGGGAAGCTGGAGTAAAAAGTTTCAAAAGCCACTTTAGAAAGGTGGCATCTGGGTATAAATATACATTCGAGGAATTTACAACGCTTTTGTGCTGAATCGACTCATGTCGTAACTCCAGGCCATTATGTCCTGCGTCAAATGTATTCACCGACCTTGAACCGTTAACTCCAGGTAATTTTTTGGTAGGTGGAAATCTTCTGGCTCCACCAGAGGTAGATCTTAATGAAAATCCTACCACCGTAGTTAACCGATTGCGGAAGCTAAAGACATTGCATCAACATTTTTGCAAAAGGTGGAAGGCTGAATACCTTTCCGAATTGCAAAAAAGATACAAGTAGAAGCGCGAGAAACCAGATATAAAAGTAGGAGACAACTTGTCACCCAATGAATGGTAATTAGGTAGAGGGATGAGAACACATCCTGGTGCCGACAATCGAGTGAGAATACTGGACTTAAAGACTGAAAAGGGCATTATAACAAGACCAAATGCCAAACTCGTCCTACTTCCAACTCACAAAGAAAACGAGAATGCAACAAACATACTCTAAACACTTCCATCGTGTCAATATGCAGACATCTGTAGCTATACACACATATGTAAATCCATACGAGCTCCTTTTACATACAGTACATCTGTCAAGGTCAACTAGGCTGTGAATCTAATGTACCCACATGCATCCTACACACGTATGTAGGTATTAAAATACAATAGGAAGTCCAAAAAATTGGTCTAACTTTACCAACGAAAAAAAAATCAAAAGTATAAGATTTGGGTCCCATAGAGAAAACAACAAAACACATAAATCAACGTACTTATTATTATTATATTTATAATTAATTAATTAAACATAACAATTCTTCAGAGGAAAGTATGAAAGATAAATCAAAGATAAGAAAAGGAAAACCGAATGGATAAAAGATTGGACAGATCATGTAGCTTGCCTCGATCCTCACAGCAAAACTTCAATACTCATACGGGAAATGTTACTCGAGAAGCACCAAATGAAATTTAAACAAAAGCTCGACGCCATGGCCATCAAAAGAAATCTAAAGAACCTGATTATAAAATAGAAACTGTGCCAATGGATTCACGTTTTCTAAATATGAAGTTAAAATGACATTGCTAGTTTTCTTATGTGGAGTATCATCGTTCTAAGAAAAGTCTTGAGGGTACAATGAAAAGCTTGCATCATGTGAATATTTTCAAAAAGTTTTCAAATATTAGGTCCCAACGCTTGAGTAGAAAAATGGAATGAACAAATGCAAGATGGTATATTTCCAAGCAGCCAAAGCAGCTGAAAAAATTAATTTAGTTTATGTACGTGTAGCACAAAAGTGGTTTGCTAGGTTCCGTTCGGGTAATTTCGAAGTCAAAGATGCACCACGCGTCGGGAGGCCTGTCGTCGAAAATTGCAATAAAATCATGGAAATAGTGGAAACAGACCGTCACGTGAGCACTTATTTAATTGCTGAGGAACTAAAGATAAGCCAGAAAACCGGTTGGTACCATTTGCATAACCTTGGAAACAAAAAGAAGCTCGATGTTTGCCACATGAACTAACGCAAAAAAACACGATGGACCAAATTTCCATCTGCGAATCGCTGCTGAATCGCAACAAAATCGACTCATTTCTGAAGCGTTTGGTGACTGGCCATGAAAAGTGGATTACTTACGACAACGTCAAGTGAAATCGGTCGTGGTCGAAACGCGGTGAGCCGACGTAAACGGTGACCAAGCCAGGATTGACGGCCAGGACGGTTTTGCTGTGTGTTGGCAAGGAATCATCTACTACGAGCTGCTTCCCTATGGCCAAACGCTCAATTCGACGCTCTACTGCCATCAACTGGACCGCTTGAAAGCGGCACTCATCCAGAAGAGGCCATCTTTGATCAACAGAGGCCGAATTGTGCTCCATCAGGACAACGACAAGCCACACACGTCTTTGGTGACGGGCCAGAAGCTCCAGGAGCTCGGGTGGGAAGTCCTTATGCACCCAACTTATAGTCCGGACCTCGCACCTAGTGATTACCATATTTTACTGTCCATGGCGAGCGCTCTTAATGGCGAGAAGTTGGCCTCAAGAGAGGTCTGTGAAAATTGGCTCTCCGAGTTTTTTGCCAATGGGGACGCAGCCTTCTACGAAAGGGGTATAACGAAGATAAAATCAAGTTTACGAACAAAACGGCGCATATATGACTTAAATCGGACAAATGTACACAAAGTTATCATATTTTGAAAAATCAATAAAAAACCGAACGAACTGCTTACTTGACCTAATATTATTTATTTTTGAGGTAAATACGAGGAGTGCCTAATTTTTTCGCTATCTAAGATAGTTACTGATAATACTAATTGCGGGACTTATTATTAGTATAAATAACACAACTTTTTGTTATAACATCTCGTTCCTGGAACAAGCAACCACACTATGTCAACTGAAACTAGAAATTCTCGCAATTTGGAGCACCGCGCTGTAAAAAGAGGACTGAAAGAAATTTTTAAGGAGGCGTCATCGGTTTTTCAGGACTCTGCCCCTTCATAAACGATGGTGAAAAAATTTCACAATTTTCGGCAGTTTCAACAAGTAAGAGAGACCTGTGAAGATGAAAAATTAGTACTGGCTGATCGACGAATTAAATTGTTACATGTCGCCGAAGGATTACAGATTAGCAGGGAACGAGCTGGAGACATTTAAATATAAGAAAATATTACTTCGCGTTGTGTACCGCGAATGCTCACGACGCTCGACAAGCAGCGACGATTAGAGAGTTGTGGCAAGATGATTTGGATAAAATATGGACCAGCATTGAAACAGTTAATGAAACTTGGAATCGTCAGTATGATCCCGATACCAAACAGGATGCAGTGGGCAAGAAAATGGGAAAGGCCACCGAAAAAATTCTAACTGAAAAAGTCGCGCCCCTCGGCAGGGATGTCAACCCGTCAGCCATTCGGAGTCGGCTTAGTATACCATAAACTGTAGGTCCCTCCATTTGTTGGGAAAACATCAAGATGCAAAACCACAAATTGGAGGAGGAGCTCGGCCGAAAATCTCTTTAGCGGTTACAAAGCGCCAATTATATATATAAATTATTTAATTAAATAAAAATAGTTTAGTTTTTCCTGCGATTTTTTTATCTTATTTAAAAAAAATAGTTTAGATTTTTTTCTGGGATTTTTGCTTTTATAATTAAATAGTTTTGAATTATAATTTCGATTCTAATAATTAATAATAATGAGACTTCTATTTCAACTTCAAGCTTAATAACAAGTCATCTTGTAATTATCGAATAATCGCTGCAGCTATGTAGTAATTGAATAAGTTTCTTCTTTTTATGCTTTTATGTTTTTTAATGGAGGTATGCATTTTCTTATTTTGTTCAAGCATATCATGTTTCTTCGGGGAAAAAATTTTTGTTTATTTAAAAGCAATATTGGGAATCGAAAACAAACATATAATTAATATAATAATAATAATTAATTTTTTATTAATATTCATATAAAATTACGAATTGTAAACGAAATTTAACCTTGCCTTTCTTCGTGTATTCGCGACTTTATAGATATTTAAAGTTAATGCATAACTTTCGTTAACCACGTTTTTGAATGCTCTGGAACGAATAGTAAAAACGAAGATATGAGAAAAATGAATGAAAAGAATACGAAAAGCTTATAAGAGAATTCAATTGAAAATTGCCACATTACACGTGCAGAAAAATTTCGCATGCCAGACCTACCGACATCTCTTCGAAACAGTATATTACTAACTAATATTTACTAATACTAAGTAGACTCAAATAGACAGATATTTTAAATTTCGGTAAGTGAAATAAATTTTACCGAATGTTATCAACAACTGATGTCCCGTACAACTGACTGGTTTACCGTAGCGCTATTACCAACACGTTCTCTTCAGACTTATATCACCAATGAGTTTCCTTTTTATTATGAAATACATTTGTGAACTTCTGTAGGCACTAACAACAACAATACCTAAATATTAACTCATTTGTTTGCATAGTCGGTACACGGCTCACTATTGGTGAATTCAAGTTTACCTATAGTGAAATAATGCGGTGGCATCCTTCTTGTGGTGAATATAGATCAGCTGATATTTTCGTCAATATGCGAATATGTCGATTCTGATTGGCTGCTACCGAAACCCTTACAAGAGAAGCAGGTGCTATGACTAAACAGCTGACAATTGATTTATATATTTTTAACGAGTAAGGGAAAACGAAAGAGGGGAATTGGAAAGAATAAAGATGCGACTATGAGTCATGCTTTACGAACGCTTTACGCACAACAAACATAATTAAATTGCTTGTTTTCGCCACCCTACGTTCCCTTCATGCTAATATTTCAATACATGTATAAATAATCAAATTATGTATATGAAAAATTACCATTTTCCATAAAGAAAAGCGCTAATCAAAACCCTCAACGCTACTCAACGCCTTGCTGTATGTGCACAGGGAAACGTCCTCTACGGTTGTGTTCAAAATTACGCGCCAAGACACCAGAAGAACGCTTGCGCAAGACACTGGCTGGGCGCTATTGCACTAATTGCTTATCGCCCCACCAGAGAGCTCAAAATTGTACCAGCGAGTCAAAATGCCGCCGATGTGGAGAGAAGCATCATACGACCAATGAGCCTTGGGCGGCCAAGCGAAGAGGAACAACAACAACAAACAACCGTGGAGCGAACCCTTAGACGAATCAAGTTCTGACGAAGCGCTCATCATTAACGCCTCAGAGTCGCATGAGCTTGAATAATGTATAATTTAAGTTTAGTCTAAATTTTTTTATCTAAGCTAAGGACTGAAGTGACCGAAAGCGCAGAATATTAACTCCTCTTTTTGTTGTTTACCGCAAGGGGGCCGGCATGTTTAGGCCAACGCCTAATATTCGAACCACCCTAGTGTAGAGTTATTCAAACCGTTTTTTTTTTTAATAAAATAAAGTAGGGACTCACCGCGGATGTTTATATCGTTGTATCCCCAAGCAACTCCAACAAGCAATGGAAACTTTTTGTGGTTCGCCTCCTTTACTGCGTTTTGCGAATACCGTTTGGTAGATAACAGACGTCAGTCCACAGACACTGTTACTTACCATACAAGGTTCTTGAACTAGATTAAGTCCTCCGCTTTCTCGCAGAGGTGTAGAATAAGGGCGGCTGACCCTGCCTTTGAGTGGTGCAGAATAATTTGAAGTATCTGCACCGTGCTGGGCACCCCACAAGTTTTACGCGGCCTTTAAGCCACTCTGCGTCACGCTTTATGGGTCACCCTACTCAGACCCATCAGTACAGACTTCAAGTTGACCGAAGAAATGTACCGGTCCGGGTGCGCCCAGTCTAGGACACCTAGCGTGAGGTGCTCTTTGGCAACCTGTCTAGGCGGTCGGCCTTTGATGTTGTGCTGTAGGCCTCGGCCTCTTGTGTTAACTCGAGGTGTTTTCCTGCGACATAGGCCTTTTTGTTGTAGAAAAGGGTTTCAGCTTTTCGCTGCTTGAACCAAACATCTGCTTTTCACTGACAGCGAGAATGCCTATCGCCCAATTTATACTTTTTTTTTGTTGAATTTCCAGGCTGACATTGTTGTTGGCGTTAATACTGGTTCCAAGATAGACGAAGTTATCTACGATTTCAAAGTTATGACTGTCAACAGTGACGCGGGAGCCGAACCGCGAATGCGATCACTGTATATGTACTGACAGGAAATATCTCGTCTTGCCGTCGTTCACTACCAGACCCATAGCCTCCGCTTTCTTATCCAATTTGGAGAAGCAGAAACGGCGCGGTTGTTGAGGCCAATCAGCTGTACACTCTTATAGAAGATTGTTCTTTCTCAATTCAGCTCTGCAGCTCGTATTATTTTCTCCAACATTAAATTAAAAATGTCACACGATAAAGAGTCACCTTGTCTGAA
This sequence comes from Ceratitis rosa, assembly GCA_037013455.1. Classification (NCBI taxonomy): domain Eukaryota; kingdom Metazoa; phylum Arthropoda; class Insecta; order Diptera; family Tephritidae; genus Ceratitis; species Ceratitis rosa. Next base: position 726,505 of record JAWMAG010000108.1, on the reverse strand, counting down.
GCCTCGTTTGGTATCGAATGGCTCGGAGGGATCCTTACCCAATCTGACGGAGGTTTTAGTGGTGCTTAACGTCAGTTCACATAGCCATCTCCGGATACTCCATTTTCACTGCTATTCAGCAGGCTGGAGAGGTGTTCCCTATATAAGTTCAACATGCTCTGGGCATCGGTGGCTAGATCACCTCTTTATGTCCTACAAGAGTCTGCTCCGGTCTTGAAACCTTCTGTAAGTCGTCGTATCTTCTCATGTATCACTGTTTCTTTTTTTGTCTGCAGATGCGTCTTTCTTTCCTCTGCAGCTCTCGGTATCTATCCCATCCCGCACGTACCAGCTGTTTTTGCGACCATTACGAAATCCAATAGTTTCATTTTGCAGCTGTGCGTAGGGAGCTGGAAATGCCATTCTACAGATTCTGTATATCGAGTTGCTGATGAGTGCTCTCAGAGAGCAGGAGTGAAAGTCGAGTGGAAAACCGTTCGGCAGTCTGTTGTGATTGCAGCTTTTCGATGTCTATCTTTCCTTGTTTGATACACACTATCTTCGCTGGATCAAGATTGTGGTCCGAGTCGATGTTGGCTCTTTGGAGTGTACGCACGTCAAGAACACTGGATACATGTCTTCCGTCAATCACAACACGATCGATTTGGTTGAGAGTTTTTCGATCTGGAGATAGCCAAGTAGCTGGGAGAATATTTTTGTGCTGGAATCTCGTACTATAGACAACCATAATTCGGGCCGAGGAGAAATCGATCAGCCTCAACCCATTAGAGGACTGTAACAGCTTACCCAGAAGCTTTACTACACCCCATTTCACCTTAATTTATAGTCGTAATAATATTTTATTGCAAAATATTTGTCTATTATTTGATATTCACAATTATCTGTCAGCTCCCAACGATTTTAACAGATGGCGACTGCTGAGTGGATTGAGTAAGTAATCAATAGATGGCGCTGTTATGATATGTTAAACTTAAAAACGTAATATGTAAGCTACAATTCAATAGCATAACCACCACGTGTTGTTGAAGCTCAAGTAAAAGGTTAATTAATTTCGAAGTAAACGAAATTCTATTGCTTTTAGTTTTTCAATTTTTGGTGTTAGCATTGGCTCAATTATCGGGTGATTTTGGGAGCCAAAATGTTGAAGATGACGAGATACAACAGTTGTTACCAGGCAATTTGATGTTTTTAAATCAATAGATACTGTTGTTGATGAAAATGAAAGTGTAAATTTTCCAATTGATTTTTTTAAAGATATACCTGGAATGCTACCATATAATCTTTGATTAAAAATTGGTTCCCCTATTATTCTCCTACGTAATTTGAATCCACCTCAATTATGCAACGGTACGAGTTTGGTTATCAAAAAGATCACCCGAAAAATTCTTGAAACAACCATTAGAACTGGGAAGTTTGAAGGCAAAGTGGCCCTGTTGCCACGTCTATTATTAATTCTACAGACCAAACAATGTCTATTTATGGTTTAGATATGGAAAATACCTTATTTTCTATTAGGCAACTTTATATTCCATATTCACGTATAGGAAAACCGTCGAATCTATTTGTTAGCTAAAGACAGGTTAACCAAAAATATTTTACACCGATTAGTGCTAAAACAAAATAATAAATATTAATGTTAAAGAATTAAGGTTATCTGCCCTACCTACCTCATTCATAAGTTTAAGTGACACATACAAACTTTGTAATATACTCATTTGTTAAAAACTGGAATTAAAATAATAATAAATTTTAAAATAAATTATTTTTTATTGATTTTTGTTTAATACAAATTCTATGAAAACGATTGATTAGTTTTCCAAGTCCTTCCCTTCCTTACCCAAACTTGCAAAGACGAACAAATTGTATTAAATGGAATATGTCATATCATAAAATAACTATACTTTGTAAAGTAAAGGCTACTACTTTTCTAACTGAAGAAGATAGCTAAATATTGTTAACATCGAATATGGAAGTTTATATAATTTCATGAAAACAATTTACATTCTGAGATTTTGTAGAAGAAAGTAAAAACCATAGAAGAATTATTTTTAATTTAAAATTCCATAGCTTGCTATCATATGCAAGTAACTTATTTAAATTGCGCTAATAATAACCATAGTTATTACTAAAAACAAATTTATTAAAATTAGTTATATATAATTATTATACTAACTTAGCAATCAGCGACATTTTATTTTGAAAGTAACTTCTGGACTATTTTATGAAGAAAAGAAAACGAGTAAACAAATACAATATATTGCAGTAGTGCTTTAATTCGCGTATTTGAGAACGGAATAGTATAAATGTGGTGTGGTATCTATCTCAGTTCAAGTGGGTTTAAGAATCTAGTACAGGTTGGTTAAAACAGCAGTGTAAGTTTTTCATATCCAAAATGTATTGAAAATAGTCCAATTTGACATTTTGATGTTCTGCATTCTACGCAATTTATTTCGACTTTGTTTTGTTTCCGAATATGAAATTCATTCCTTTTTAGTGTAATTGGATGTTTTCCAAATTATTTTGTGTTAATAATTGCATTAACCACACTAGGAGAAGCAAAATACTCTTCATCAGATGAATCCATTACCATGTACAGCAATTTTATAAACACAAATGATCAAAAAGACTTAAGTACATAAAAGCAAAACACATGGAATAAACAGAATTTTCTTCTCGCGTAAAAATAAGCGTCAATAAGCTTGGGTCGGCTCCGCTCGGTTTTCAATGCTCACTCTGTTCGCACCCTAAGACTTCTCCACTGCATTTGTACTCTAATGTGTATTTAAAATTAAATTAAAAAAATTAAAATTTTAAATCGATGAATATTATACACGAAATTATAAAAAACCATAAAAAAATTTAATGAAAACCAAAAAGTCGAAATAGGTTACAAGACTATATAAAGTTTTCATTTAGAAATACCCCTTTCTTTGCAACAATAATTGTTGTAAAAAAAACATATCTATGTATATATGTTTATTATTAATGCATTACAAAGGCTAAACAACATTTTTAAAAATATTAAATTACATCATTAATATCCATTGTAATATCATATTTTGTAAATTTATAACGCATTTTACTCGCACATTGTTTATGCCTTGCTTGGTTTGCGCCAACAAATTGTGCAAAACACAATTGCACTTGTTACAGTTTCTCGTTACTTTAGTGTCTTCACTGAAAATATAAAAGTGAAACATATGCTTGAAGGGAACAAGCATTGTTCTCTCTTTTGAATTTAGCAGCGCATCACCACCAGCAACTCAAGTGCGGGCTACGAATAAAACATAGTGTGAGATAGCCAAAATTAAAACAGTGTCGGCACTACAGACTGGTATTGATCGATATATGTCACACACATAAAGAGAAAATCAAGTCCACCAAAAAATGAGCAATGCAAAAAGGGGCACTGTGGATGTTGGAAAAAAAGCTTTTAAAGGTAATAGATTTTCCAAGGTATACACGTATGTTAAAGACAGTAAAGTTGAGTCGAAGGGTGCGTGCGAAGTCACCAATGCCAAGCCTCTACCAGTTTACTTGTGTGATCTAATTGGTACCAACAACTTCCATATTGAAAGGAAATATAGATAACACGAAAATATAAGTACACCTGGAAAAGCACTTTCTCTCAACAAACAATTAGAAATACAAATCTTACCAACTGAAGATCGCAAGAGCCCTAATTGTAGTTATAAAAGGAATAGAAGCTTCGGCTGACTCAAGTGAAGCAAAAGAAGCTAAAGGAGGGCAAGGCTTTAATGTTAGGACGATAGTAAACATAATTATTACGACTATAGTGCCTCAACCCATGTATAGAAGAATGAAACCCATCCAATTTACAAAATAAAATATATCTTAACACAGCAGAGTAGTGGTAGTCAAACGAAGTGGTCCTGTACATTGTATGTATTCGGGCACACCAAATCTTACTGAACTTTATGTGTAGCATGTGGTGACCTCCATCATTCGAGTAAGCGCTCTTCAAATGAGACCGATGCATCAAAGAAAAAGCACAGCAATTGTGGTGGCATTGATATTTATATTTACAGAGATTTTCCTGCATATAAAGACTAATAAACAAACAACACCCACATAATTTTCATGTTACGGCCTCCCAATATACCCAGCTCAAATTCTGGTAAATTAACTTACTTTAGCGTTTTAAAAGAAGTGGGGTTTGTCCGAAATTCCACCCTCACCAATAAGTATATTTTTAATATACCTGGATTTAAGTTGTACTGCACTTATCGCCCAGATGGAAAAGCTCAAGGTGGTATAGCTTAAAAAAACCGTTTGAACCATAGCGTTCTTCACTCCTACGCAGCAATCTGGTTACAGTCAACTTCCATAACTCTAAAAAATAAAGGGGTGACAACCTTGGTCGCAATATAATAATAGAGAAGCAATTTAGTGACTTTTTATAACACTTTGAGACAGATTTATAGTTGGAGGAGATTGCAATACCAAGCCCACTCGCTGGTTATAGTCAACTTCCATAACTTTTGAAAACAAGGGAGAAGACCTTACCTTGGTCGCGATGTATTATTCGCCACGCTTCGTTATAACAGAAAATCAATTTAGTGACTTTTCTACAACACTTGGAGACAGATTTTTGTAGAGGAGATTACAATGCGAAACACACTCACTAGGGCTCTCGACTTATAAACCCAAAAGCTCGACAGTTATATAATACGGTTATGTGTTCCCAAACAAGCGACGATGCAAAAGCCCGACTTAAGATGACAGAAAACAAGCTACAAAATCAGAAACCGCAGCAGTTATGAGGAAATGGGCAAAAAATTAAGTTCAATAATAATTTTTGAAATTATATTTTTTCCTCACAAATTAATCGTTATATTTTGATTCTAATTTATCGGTTAAAAAATAAGAGTTATTTGATAACAGTTATTTATTGCTCACAGAATAATAGTTACGCGAAGAATTTGTGTGCTCTTAGTTAATAGTTATAAAATGATTTTAATTTATCGCTAATTTGCTACCATAATGCATTTTTTAATTTGTTGATATGTGATTAAATGAAAGGATGTAAAAGAGACTTGCTTATTATAAAAGATTGAACTCGATTGGCATTTCCTTTTTAATACATAAGTTTTAATTGATAATTACAAATGCGAGGTGCGTATGCAAAGTGCAGTTTCCTAAATTTATAATTCTACCATCATGGGTCCCACGGAAGTCCGAAACTTGTTTTTATTTGAAAATGTCAAAGTTGTGAATCAATTGTAAAATATATATAAAGTGTTTTAAAGATAATTATGTTACCAATTTAAAACGTAATTTAAAACTGAGCACAGGGATGTATATAACAACGAAATTAAAAGAACTTTCCAAACTAAAAAACAAAATTTGCAGTACAATTTTCTAAAAGTGAATTGCAATATGCATGTGTAGAAATAGTAACAATGGAAAAGTTACCATTCCGCTTTCTGGACTCTGAGCAATGCTAACAGAATAAATATTTGCGAAGTTAAATATGAATACATAAATATAAAAACATAATGGATTTATTTCAAAGTACATATGAAATAAAACGAAATAAAACAAAATCAATGCTTAAAGGTGAAATCATATGTTTGAAAATAGATACAGCAACTCGGCTCAATTGATCAATTATCGGGATAAGCGCGCAGTTTTGTAAGCACCTTAGGTGTAATTGAGTTCGAAAAAAGGCATACTGCACAGAATTTAAAAACTGAGATAGAAAAAGTGATTGACGATTTTGGTATTGATAAAACACAAATTCACTCTGTAAGTACTGACAATGGTCGTAATTTTGTAGAAGCCTTTGAACTATTAATTGAAAACCAAGCTACAGGTCAAAACGATGATAACGAGGAATGTTGGTTCAAGGCTTTAAAATATATTAAATTTCTTCCTTCAAATGTGCAGCTCACACATTGCAACTAGCCGTTAAGGATTTTTTAACTGATGGGTTATACAGCAGTTTTATCATTCACTGCAAAAAAATTGCAAAGACTTTACGAGATCCTTCTTTTGGAAGTTTTTAGAAACTTCGTTTAACTCTCCACCACTTTTCACCTCACCTAGTATACATACACTAGCATTTTGTAAATTGAAATAATAGGTCACTAATTTCTTAAAGCGTCTTTTATAAATACTAGTTGTACCCTGAAACTGTTCGCTGCCGCACATACTCATTGAATGTATGACAAATTAATCAAAGGATATCTTTTAATCATAAATTTATTTACCCAATACTTGTGGGAAGACAACATTTTTGGTTTTACCATTGACATTGGTCCACTAAATAAAATTTTTTCGAATCGGTCAGTTCCTGGTCCACTTTCCGGAAAGAAGTGTAGTCTTCCTGCTAATCTAAGCAAAAGGCCACCTATGTACCGAATTTCAAGTAAACCGAACCATGGATAAGATTTTTTCGAATAGGTCAGTCCCTGGTAACTTTCCCGGAGAGAAGTGTAGCCTTCCTTTTAATCTAAGTAAAAAGCTACCTATATACCGAATTTCAATAAATACAATTTTTCGAATAGTTCAGTCCTTGGTCCACTTCCCGAAGATAAAAGTAGTCCAATTTTTTTGAATATGTCAGTTCCTGGTCAACTTTCCGGAGAGAATTGTAGTCTTCGTTTTAATCTAAGCAAAAAGCCACATGTTCACCAAATTTTAAGTAAATCCAGCCATAAATAAACTTTTTTCGAATAGGTCAGTCCCTGGTCCACTTTCTAAAAACAATGTTGACAGCACAATCTTTATCTTAAAAAAGCATCAATTTGACACAACATTTTGTAACAAACTTCACATAAACCATTTACTAAAAAGGCGTATCGAAGCCTAAAATTTTGGTTTGGATAGGTAAGCCCGTTTTTGAGTTATAAGACCGCAGCGAAAAGTGGCATTAATTTTTACATATATAGATAGATAGATTTTTATTTGATATACGCATTTTTTTAGCTTTGTTTTATTAAAAAATATATATAGTGCACTTAGATTTTTAGGACAAACAGAGATTCCTTGCACTAATAAAATTGCATTATATAATGTTTCCTTTCATTTTCCTCTGAAGGAATGCCACAAAGGATGTCCCAACCCGTTGGAATTTCACATTAAAAATGCTGGAAAAAAATTTTACAATTTAAAGATATTTGCAATATATTGAAACATCTCTTAACCTAGCGCAAACAGAATGGGAAGGAATAGCGAAATCGTTTACTGTGCTAGAATCAGCTTACTTGGCTACTATTAAGTTACAGTCAGAAAATCTTTTTTAAGAAAATTTTGTAAAATTTGGCTAGAATTAAAACTTTCAGTTAAAATAATAGCTAGTGCAAGCAGTACTCATTTGCTCGGTTGATTAAAACAACGAGAAATTCCTATAATGAACAACGATTCTCTTCCTGCCGCATTTCACTTAGATCCTCGAATTCTTCGAATTTTAATGAAAGAGTATTTGAAATTGAAGCCTGCCATCGATTTACCGGCAAGTTTGATATTTTCGTTTCTTCACTGTTTACTTTGAAGTAATTCTATGTTATTAAAATTACAATATAACTCGGCATGAGATTGAAACTTCTACATCGACACCGACACATTTAAATACATTATAAGCTACAACTTTTGCAAATAACAATTCAAGTCAAAGCAAGGAACAATATTGGAACCCTATTGAGGTGTGCGTCTATATCGAAAATCGAAAATCATAATCCGAAAGCGGTTACTATTGAAACAAATATTATGGAATATTGGCACAGTAAGAAATATGCATTTACTAACTTCTATCAATTAGCTAAGGTCATTCATGCCGTTCCTGCTACACAAGTAAAAAACACATTTTTCTTACATACTATTTTGAATATTTTGTGAATTTTACTGCCATTTATGTTCTTACAAACAGAAAAATAAATCAAATGAATTACATACGAGAATTGATAATCACAATGTAGAACAAAGTGCGGTTATTGCTTTAATATTTCTATAATAAATTAGCGACTGTTGCAGGCTTATCGACGTGGCCTACACTGTCAACGGCTTGTAGCATTAAACAATGTTAATGGTAATATATTACCAGTATATTGTAAGTTTTCATTAGTAACCTACTATGAGGAATAAATTCTGCAAGAAGCACGTGTTGATAACTTTTTTATACCAAAACATTCAAATATGTCCCTGTTATAATTAAATTTTGTAAACATTTGTACAGAGCTATTGTTATTTCTTCAACTATTCAAAACCTTCTTAAATATTTTCTACGAGAAAATTCAGCTTTTTTCAAGTATTTTGCTACGATATGTAAATTTCTAAAGTTATTGAAAGGAAAAAAACTTCCTACAATATTAAAACTTACAGCATCCTGCAAAGCTCAGTCATCCTGGAGTTTAAGGTAGAACTAGAGCTCAATGCAAGTCAGATGAAGAAAAAGGAAACACAGCCCATATACAATTTAAAATATTTGCTACAACGTAGGGTAACAGTAGAAGAGCCACACAAAAGAAATGGTCCAGTGCAATGCACCAACTGCCAAAAATTCGGCCATACTAAATCCTACTTCACACTGCGCAGTGTTTGCGTAGCATGTGGAAGTGAAATGAAAAGGAACAGGCAAGCGGTAAGCTCAATGAAATAAAAAAAGAACACAATAATACAGACAGGAATAGATCGATATGTAAATATCAAGATGAAATAAAGTCCTATTAATAACACCAACAAAAAGAAAGTGCAAATGAGTGGAACCAACGTAAAAATCCAAGATCTCTCCAGTAGCAACCGATTTGCTTTATTAAGTGAGGACAGCGTAAAGGGTACTACCACAGTTACAAAAGCCAAACCACCGCCAATTTACTTGCGCGAAAAGGTACCATCGATGAAACAAAAATTCAAACTTACTGTGAAAAAAGCTTCACGCAAATAATAAGCTTTCTATCGTCGAGTAACAAAAATTATTACTCATATCAACTGAAGAGCCCGAAAGGCCTAACAGTTGTAATTAAAGGTATCGAATCCTCAGTCAAGTCAGACGAAATAAAAGAAGCTCTTGAAGAAAATGGTTTCAGTACTAAATCGGTTATAAATATATTTAATAGAAAGAAAGTACCCCAGCCAATGTTTAAGGTAGAACTAGAGCCCAATGCAAGTCAGATAAAGAAAAACGAAACCCATCCCATATACAATTGCTACATCGTAGGGTAACAGTAGAAGAGCCACACTAAAGAAACGACCCAGTGCAATGCACCAACTGCCGAGAAATCGGCCATACTAAATCCTACTGCACACTGCGCAGTGTTTGCGTAGCATGTGGGGACCTACATCCCACGTCTAAATGCACGTCAAAGAAAGATGATGTCACAATGAAAAAATGTAGTAATTGTGGAGGTAATCACACTACCAATTATAGGGGCTGCTCTGTATATAAAGATCTAAAAGTTATGCTGGCCAACAATGTACAGACTCACGGAAGTCAAATGGTAAATACATTTCAAATCCAATTTGTAGAAAAAGCTATGGAAAAAACTGTTCCAAACGTGCAAAATATAACTCCAAATAAATTATCTTATGCGAATGTACTGAAGAAGGATTCAGATAATATTCCACAGAAGCAATTTAATGGAGGTATAGAATCGATGATTTTAAACCTTACGCAGTTCATCTCAACTACGCAAAGAATGATCCAAGACTTCATTAAATCCCAGAATAACATGCTACAAATCTTCAAGCAAAAAAAATGAGCATGCTAAACATTTGTTTTTGGAATGCAAACGGCGTGAACCAACATAAATTAGAATTGGCACGATTTTTAACAGAGTATGTTATTAACGTAATGCTATTGTCTGAAACGCACTTGACGGATAAATATAACTTCTATACCTGGGTTCATATTCTACCCCACTAACCATCCTGATCGCAAAGCGCACGGCGGCACTGGAATACTTCTAAGAAACCGCCTTAAACACTGCGTCTTACAACCTTATGCCACCAATTATCTACAAGCTACCTCTGTAACTTTGAATAATTATGGCAAAGAGCTAAATCTCTCAGCCATTTATTGCCCTCCAAAATTTAAGATCACAGAAAATCAATTTAAGAAATTTTTTGATAATCTTGATGATAGATTTATAGCAGGAGGAGACTACAATGCAAAGCATGTATACCCCAAAGGCCATCAGCTATACAATACATAATAAACAAGCGTAACAATTTAGCTTGTATTTCCCCAGGTCAACCAACATACTGGCCTACCGATGGGAAGAAAATGCCTGACTTAATAAACTTTGTTGTCTCAAGAAAAATCGACAGGCAACTTGTATCAGCTGTGACAGTTGCTGAGCTGTCTTCAGACCACTCATCAGTTCTAATAAAAATTTATGAGCGCCCGAAGATAGTTGCACAAGAATCAAGACTAACAAACAGAGAAACAAACTGGCTAAAATACAAAAAATATACTAGTAGTCATATTAACATCAACCCAGTATTGAATTGTGAAAACGATATTGATGACTGCATTAATGAGCTCAATAATGTTCTTGTTTCTTCGGCAGCCATAGCAACTACAAAAAGTAAAAAGCCCAAAAATCCTAACAAATACAGAAATAGAAAAATTAGTAAAGAATAAGCGCCGTTTGCGGAGAGAATGACAAGAATATCGCTCTTCAGCCGCAAAGTTACGGTTGAAATCAGCAGAGAGGAAGCTGAAAAGTGCACTGAAACAAGCAGAAGATCACAATACCAAGGCATACATAGAAAAACTAGCGCCAAATTCTGCCAAAAAATACTCACTCTGGAAAGCACAAAAGAAATTTAAGCCTCCAATAGAAGTGAATATGCCAATCAGGGACCCAAATGGTAACTGGACACGTAGTAACGAAGAAAAGGCAAATTGCTTTGCAAAGCATTTAAGTAATGTATTCCAGCCAAATGACGCAACTAATAATTTTATTTTCCCGGAAGTTGTTGTAAACGGCCATGAAAAATCAGATGGCAATTAAAATATCAAGCCTAGAAGTGGTAAACGCGATACAGAAACTGAATCCAAAGAAATCTCCAGGCCACGACCTTACTACACCAAAAAAGCTAATAGAGTTACCAAGATCGCAGATATTAATGATAGCCAAACCAAATTATTTGCAAAATTCTGCTATCAAAAATATCTCCTTTTCTCCACCGTAACAATGTGATACCAGATCACCAATTCGGCTTTCGTGAAAAGCATAATACTATTGAACAAGTTAACCGAATAACTAATGAAATCAGGAAGGCATTCGAGCTCAAGAAGTATTGCTGTGCAATCTTTCTTGACGTAGCACAAGCGTTCGACAAAGCTCTGCCGGTTCAATTTTATATGATACCTTAGTCATATCTGACTAACAGACAATTTACCATTAAACAATCAGAGTTTATCAGTGAGGAGTATCCGGTAAAAGCTGGTGTTCCGCAAGGTAGCGTCCTTGGGCCTATTTTATATATTATACACTGCAGACATCCCATTAAACCGAAAAGTACAGACATCTACATTTGCGGATGACACAGCTGTTTTATGCCGGGATAAATGCCCTTAAAGAGTAGCAAAACCGATTAGTGATCATTTACTCCTTATCGAAGAATGGCTAGAAAACTGGAGAATTAAAATTAATGAACAAAAGTTTAAACAAGTTACATTCACTTTAAGACCGCTATCATGTCCTTCAATTCGCTTAAATGGTATAAACATTCCCCAAGTAAATGATGTTACATATCTCGGTATACACTTAGATAGACGTCTCACTTGAAAGAGACACATAGAGGCAAAAATACTATACATGAAATTAAAAGCAGCTAGTTTAAATTGGCTTTCAAATAAAAAACTCCGGTCTAAAACTAGACTACAAAGTCCTTGTTTACAACACAGTATTAAAACCAATTTGGATGTATGGTATTCAACTGTGGTGTACGACCTGTGCAACTAACATTGATGAAATACAGAGGTTCCAGTCCAAATTTTTAAGAGCACTAACGGGCGCACCATGGTACTTTCGTAACGTAAATATTCATAAAGACCTTGGTATTTTACTGGTTAAGCCTGAAATTAAAAGAAGCAGGACGAAGTACTTCACAAAGCTGAGAAATCATCCAAGTCCGCTAGCTAATGCTTTATGCAACCCATCAAGAAATTCCCGCCTGCAGCGAAGAGATGTTCCCGCCTTCTGAGGAGAGCGCCGAAGTTTGAAAAGGGCTCAGAGTTACATAACTCGAGCTATCATGTTTGTAATTTAGTGTTTAAGAGTTGTACACTTACTGTTAGGCTTATATTAAAGCAGATCCAGTAAATAAATGAATTGTGTATAAAAAAGTAAAAAAAAATATATGTTATTCCCTAAATACCATTGTTATTGTTGAATACGGAACGCCATGACTGTTGCAGGTTTTGTATGTATATTAATGAACGTAAAAAAGACGACGAGTGTTGCCACATAAATTTTTAACCAATTCACAGCCGGTAGACTGGATAATAAATACTCACATGTATCTATGTACATACCATATGTGGGTATACATAAGTACAGTAAGAAGAAGTAGACTAATATGAAAAAATTTTAGTTTAATACTAGTATTTTGAAGATGAAATCATACCAGTTGGTCATTTGTAAAAAAGTTCACCAGTAACAAGAGTAATAAGAGATTTCACAACCATATGTTATTGTTATTTTTAGCACGTCACGACTGAGTTCCATTCTCAGTTACGCTCTGTTGAAGTGCACGATGGTCAAGTGCTTAGATGTTATCGCTGTAACTCATAGTTAACGGTTAGAGTTCAGCTGCAATCAGATTCATTTTTGTTTTCTGTAGCTTTGTAGAAGTTCGCAAGTCACATTGTTCTAAGTATCAGGACGAAAGCCTTGTAGTTAGAGCTTTTCACTGTGGCGCATGAGGTTTATAGATCGAACCTCGATATAGGAAATCTCATTTTAAGTTTACTTAATTTTTTTTTGGCGAAGTAGAAATACTAAAAATACATGGAAGATGAACTAGTAAGTGCAAAAATGTATACCAGTTGGATTCTAGTAAACAATTAGTATTTTTCCCTCTAAGTTATTTATAATTACTCATATTTATGTATGCCCAAGCTCTATTTATTTTTGTTGACTGTGAGGCGAGAGCAATAGATGTATGTACATCCGAGGTTTGTTCAAATACTATTGAAAATTTTAGTTTTTGAAACAAAATATTATTTTACTCCTCTACATTGATGTTTTCGCCATCAAAATAGTCCCCATTAGAGGTTATGCACTTGCGCGTCTTTTAATCCCCGAAACATTTCTCAAGGACTATCTTTTAAACAGCCTTTAGTTCTTTCAGTAATATCATATTTCGGTGTGGAACGAGGTTCTCGTTCTTTGTTGAGCTTTTGGCCGCAAATTCATCATAAATCAATGTGAACAGTTGCATTATGAACTGTCTTTCATCAAATCCAGGCGTATTTTTTCGGATGGCTTCACGCAAACGGCATTGAGCTTAAACGTCGAACTTCTTTTTGAACGTTTAACTTGGTGGCAGGAATTTATTATGCACTATGACATTAGAATCAAATAACACTGTGCGTGAAGGTTTTGGCGTTCGACCGACCATTTGGAACAAAATTTGCTGCCTAAAACCTTGAAAAAAGTGTCATGATATGATTCAATCGATATGCCAATATCGTCAGCGACTTCTCTTCATTTCTTTCACGTTTTCATCAGTTGTTGATCTTCTGGGGTGTCCAGAGCGTGGCAATTTGGGCCACTGTAATATCAATTTATTCCAAAACCAAATTTTCTAAACAATTTTCAACGACATTGCAGTAAGCCCATTGTCACATCTTTCTTTCTGCTGAAGAACACAAACTGTGGATATCCGCCCCTTAATGAAGTCCTTTCATCAATTTGCATAGTTCTTAAGAAACAGTTACAAGAAAATAAAACACAATTTGCACTTTAGTGGTGGATGTGCGTATACCTATACATACATATGAATGTACCCTTTAACAAAATTGGCTTTAGCTTTTGAAAGCGAAGAGGTAATGTAGATCGATCCTTAAAAAGCAAAAGCAAATACAAACTTTCTCAGAAAAACAAGAAATATAAAAAAAATATCTTTCTGTATATTTGTTGTTGCAAACGCAAGGAAAAAATTAATCATAAACTTGTCGGCGCTTCGTGATAGTTTAAATTTTAGTCGTGTTGAGAAAGTAACAACTATTTTAGCTCGCAGTGTGTTCCTTACTGTTGCTAAATTTTCCATATAATCGTCTATTAAAAATTAAAAAATAATTCGTAATATTAATATTTTTTTGATTAAACGTAGAAGAAAAATTAAAACGTAAAACAATGAAGAAATTAATAATAAAATACGCAATACACGAACTCCTATTCTCTAACATGCGATAAAAATGTTCATAGGTACCTGAAACACCTGCTCAGTTGGTAAGCCTAGTATTTACTAGTAAATATGCAATACCCAAAATAAAACACACATGAACACTTCCCTTGCTCCAAAATTTTCAGTGAAGATTTTAGGCAACAATGGCACTGTTTTCACGTTACTTCTTCGTTTCCAAGGCCTTACCTTTTGCTACTGGGTACATACTTACATATATACCTATATATATCAATGAATAATATCCAGGGTTTTCAATAAGCCGTAAGGTGACCTTTTCCCTCGCCACATCTTCAACAAATAAAGGAAGAGCTATAATAGGAACAACGCTATGATGTATGTGTTTATGTATGATGTCGATCCCTCTAGAAAAATTGGTAAGGCCTTACCTTTTGGAAACGAAGAGGTAATGCAGATCGATACTTAAAAAGCAAAAGAAAACACAAACTTCTTCAATCAAAAATGAAAGCAAATAAACCAAAAACTTTTCGTGCGTCGGTGCAGGCGATTGATGATACACGTAGTTGGAATTATAGTCGTGTCTTGTCTCTTATGTAAGCAACACCAGTCTTAGTTCACTGTATTAATACAGGTATTCGCTTCCGAGACCTTATCTTTTGCTGCTGGGATGTGTCCAACTAGAAGTTGAGTTACTTATATGATACTGCGACTGTTCCTTCAGAAGTCTATTACCAAGCAGATGTTTAGTTCGAACAGTTGGTGTGTTCGAGCTGTGGACGATGAATATGGTAGCGATCGCGTTCACGATTTCAGTCGTATCACCCTACTGACCTAACAAGTCAACAGGAACTACATGTTAGTAAAAAAGCAGCAAAAAGAGAAGTTATGCCCATACACACATATATGAATACAAAGCAATGAGATAATAACAAAAACTAGATCAAATAAAAATACATATGTGGCCCTTATTCAGATGAGAGAACTAAATTCAATGAATATCCGTACATGTATTGAACGTATATATGTATGTATCTTTATCTGCAATAAATTTTGAAACTTGCTAGGAATATTCCTGTAAATTTTTCTTGGCAGCGCACCTTTTTTAGTTTATAGCCTAAAAGTAAATAAAATGTCAAAATCAGCTATTAATATTCATTTGAAACCTTGCCTGAATGTATGTGCATATGCATAGGTATACAAAGGGTTCAACAGCAAATGCAGAGTGTGATGAAGCGGAACATACACATACATACATATATAGTTCAAAAATGATGCAGCAACACTAAAGCCACAAACCTCTGTCACATCCTGACCGATAGTGTTTATGCCATTACATTATTTTACTAATATAGTCCCTTTTCCAATATATTTGAACACCACAGATTAAAAGCTTGAGTGTCCAACATATCCTACCAATTCTAACTACTAGTGTGAAAGCGTTTCCCTGCATATTGAATAGGTTATTTTAGAGATTTCCGTAGGACATCCGTAATATTGAGGAAACGTAGTCTATGGAATATACTTTTTTATTTGAGCTGGTTTCTACGTAGCAGGTCCCAAGCCCAACACCCAATCTCGCTAGGCGAGTAAGTTTAAAGTTTTTACACATTTATAAAGCCAACCGCTTGCTTCAAGATCAACGCCCGCTCGCAGTCGCACCTCTGGTGAACAGACGCTGCAATTAGACTTCAGCGTACTCTTAAACCAAATAAGTCGGACTGGCTCCACTGAATTTTTCTGGGTTGAGATACCTCCTTTCTGATGACGACCCCCGCAAACGAATTAAGGATCTCGATTTGATGACATGCACCTAAAAATAAAGGCTGACATCACCGCCATCCAAGAAGTACGAAGGACGGGACAAGGACAGAAGCAAGTAGGTCCTTGGGACATTTACTACAGCGGCCTCATAAAGGTTGGCAAATTTGGTGTCGGATTCGTTGGGAGAGACACTCCGTCGCCGCCGGTGGTTGAACGTCTCACCACAAACAAAAATGTTTAACATATCGCTGATTTGCACCTGGAGCGTACTCATGAGTGCTGCCACGATGTGAAAATCGTGCTCGGCGATTTTAATGCCAGGGTGGGCAAAGAAGGTATCTGTGGTACAACTGTCGGAAAATTCAGTCTTCACAACGAAACATCCTCAAAGGGGTTGAGGCTTATCGACTTCTCCGGGGACCGAAATATGGTTGTCTGTAGTACTAGATTCCAGCACAAGAAAATACATCAAGCCCCTTACCGAAAAACACAAAACCAGAAAGATCATGTTGCGATAGACGGAAGACATGTCTCCAGTTTTCGTAACTTGCGTACACGCAGAGGACAAAACATCGACTCAGACCCAACATCGAGTCGGACCCACCATCGACTCGGACCACTGTCTTGTTGCAGGGAAGATACGCACGTGCCTCTGTGCATCAAAGAACTCCCGTCAACAAACACAAAAAAAAATTTCGACGTCGAAAAGCTGCAATCACAACAGACTGCCGAGCGGTTTTCTACTCGACTTGAACTCCTGCTCTCTGAGAGCACTCATCAGCAACTCGGTATAAGGGAACTTGTGGACGGAGTTTCAAGCTCCCTAAGGACGATTGCAAACGAAGTTATTGGATTTCGGAAAGGTCGCAAAAACAGCTGGTATGATGAGGGGTGGAATAGATGCCGAGAACTGAAGAGGGAAACAAGACCCATCTGCAGACAAGAAAAGAAAGGTGCAGAGATGCGTGAGTGTGAAGAACTTCAGAAGCTGGCCGACAACGGTAACGCTCGAAAATTCTATGAAAAGATATGGCGACTTACAGAAGGTTTCAAGACCGGAGCAAACTCTTGTAGGACCCAGGGAGATGAGCTAGTGACAGATGCCCAGAGTATACTAGATTTATGGAGGGAGCACTTTTCCAGACTGCTGAAAGGCAGTGAAGAGGAAGCCCCCGGAGATGGTGAACCCGAAACTTCAATTGATGACGATGGAAAAGTTGTTCCATTACCCGACTATGAAGAAGTCCGAATAGCAATCGTCCGTTTAAAAAACAACAAAGCGGCAGGGACCGATGGATTACCGGCCGAGCTATTCAAATACGGCGGTGAAGAACTGATCAGGTTCATGCATCAGCTTCTTTGCATAATATGGTCCGATGAAGGCATGCCCGACGATTGGAACTTGAGTGTGCTCTGCCCAAAATGTAGAATAAGACTTCTTAACTTCGCATATAAGGTCCTATCAAGCGTATTGTGTGAAAGACTAAAGCCCGCCGTCAACAAACTGATTGGACTTTATCAGTGTGGCTTTAGACCTGGTTAGTCAACCATTTACCAGATATTCCTGGAGAAAATAACACGAGCTGCAGAGCTGAATCGAGAGGGTACAATTTACAATCTTTTATAAGAGTGTACAGTTGCTGACGTACGCCGATGATATTGACATTATTGCCCTCAACAACCGCATCGTGAGCTTTGCTTTCTCCAGATTGGATAGGAAAGCGAAGGATATGGGTTAGGTGCTGAATGAGGGCAAGATGAAATATCTCCTGTCATTAAACAAACAGACATCGCATTCGCGACTCGGCTCCCACGTCACTGTTGACAATCATAACTTTGAAGTCGTAGATAACTTCGTCTATCTTGGGACCAGTATTAATACCAACAACAAAGTCAGCCTGGAAATCCAGAGCAGAATCACTCTTGCCAACAGGTCCTACTTTGTAATATGGTAAGTCCTCTCTCAACGAACGGAAAATAAGCTACAAGTCCTTAATCGTTCCCGTTCTGATAAATGGTGCCGAGGCATGGACGATGACAACTTCTGATGAGTCGACGTTAGAATTTGTCGGGTAAAAGGTCTTAGGTAAGATTTATAGAACTCTACGCGTTGGTAACGGCGCATACCGCAGCCGATGGAATTATGAGCTGTATGAAATATACGACGACATTGGCATAGTTCAGCGAATCAAGAAACAGCGGCTGCGCTGGCTAAGTCATATGGTCCGGACGGATAAGAATACTCCAGCCTTGAAAGATTTCGATGCATTACCCGCCGGTGGAAATAAGAAGCAGAATTATATGTCTTTTGTTATTTTGACTGAAAAAGTTATCAGAATAGTCAATCTTTATCGAACAAATATTTGTGGTGCACCATCAAGCCATCAAGCCATCAAACATAAAAACTTCCATAGAAATGCTAAAGTATCACAAGATTACAAAATGTATATCTGAATATTTTTATATTTCATGGAATAAATACATACGCACAAATGCCTCCGACCCTTAATTCTGCTCAAAACTCAAAAACCTCTAGAAAATCATTTAAAGCTCACTTTTGTTTGAGATAGAAAAATTAAACGGTAAAAGTCAGAATATCGTTGGACAAGAATTAGAGATTTCTTCAAATATGGCTGACAAAGATTCAGAATCACAGAATCTTTGCTTATAAAGTTGACGTTGTTCTTTCCTGATTAAAAAAAATTTGCACATGCAAACGATAATTTAACCGCGTTTCCTTCGCACCCGTTAAACCATGCCAACCTAGTTCAATTGTACCAAGCGCTCCGCTTGTAATATATTTCGATAGCCTTTCACCGTACAACAAAGTGCGCTAGTGCCCCCACGTAATTTCTGTTTATCCAAGTAATTTTCTGCCACTACCACAGCTTTTCTAATATATAATTAACCCATGCCACCCAATGACAGACCATCGCGGGGAAAAAACAAATGACCACCCTTGCACAACAGCTACAGAAACAACAGTGCGAATGCGAAATCAAATGCCAGCGGCTGCTCCTCTCTCCTAGTAATAAATAAGTGTGCGCTAAGAAAACAAAAATTAAAAACTTAAAATAAAACGAGCAGCAAGCGACAGGAAAATGAAAAAGTATAAAATTATATATTGAAATGCCAGTGAAACCACCTCCTACCCCTTAAAACAGTGAAAGTACAAAAAAGATAAATGCGAAATGACAAAGTTGTGGGACAGACGTTGGCGCGGACAAATATGAGCATTATGGGCGCACTAGTGCGGACGCCAGTCAAGCAGAAGTGCAAGAGCGTATACATATCTTCTTACGTTCCCTTTAAATATTATTGTTATTATTGTTTTCCTTCGTAACATTTTTATATTCACTTGCGCTCAATTTTTATTTGCAATCTATTTTGTCTCCTGCTTCCCCGGTTGACCCAAGTCAGAAATCTAAGTAACCAAACCCAAATCAAGAAAAATCAGCAAGAATGTGACAGTAAAAACTTCAACTTGTTAAATGATGGTGAAATGAAGAAGGGGAACATCTTGCTCGCACAAAAGTGAAATTCCAATTTGAATTTTAAGAAGTTCGCCATCCATTCAAACTTAATGCCAAGATGATTGCTGTTTCACCAACACAACTTTGCACCATCCGTTTATGCCCAAGTTTAATTTCTCCGCTATGTTGTCCCCGACTTTGGGGTGGGAGAGTTAGGTAAAAGTGCAGTAACGGCAATGCTTCTTTGGTTCTTTAAAAAACTCGGCGCTGCTGAAAATGGCTAACTAAATACTTTGTTGTAATGTGTAAAAGGAGAAGCAAGGCGAGGGTAGGAAAATTGTTCTAATATAACGATTTCTGTGATATTAGAAGTTGATTGGGCCTGTATACAACAAACCAGAATAAACTGTAGATTCTTTCACTTTTCTTAAAAAATATCAAGACGTACACCTCAAATTGGAGAAGGAGGAGAAATATGATTCAGCGGCTCTTTAAATAAAATCTGGTATGTAGGTGTATTTTTGTAGTTATTATTTGTTGGAACAAGCCAAATCGGACGATTACAACATAAGCCTTCAATATTTCTACAGATGTGTATATATGTTATTTTATGAATTCGAACAATAAAAAAAGCTTAAAAAAATGAAACCGTCGAAAAACTCAAAATCAAAAAATGATATATTTTATTATTTAATTAGTTGAAAGCAAATTAATTATTTATGTGAAGCATTATTCTCGACGTCGACACGGCGCGATGTAACGCTTCGTCGGAAAATGTAAAGCGTTCACGAAGTTAAGCAAGACAGCGAACCGATGTAGGACTCGTGCGGTAAGGGCGGGTCTAGCTGGGAAATATTTTAGACATTCCCCCTATAGCTCGTTAGTCATATAGAGTACTTATATGTGAGTCTTGTCAAAACAGAATATATGTAGCTGTACTAGAGCGTATTAAAAGAGACCACTTGAAGCGTTTACAGCTCTCGTTTGGTAATACAAGCATTCAAAGTATGACCAATGAAGAAAATCCAGCACAGACAGCTCGCATTGTGACAATCCCTTTAATGTTTGTCACTTCAGATTTCACGATTCATTTTTAATTTGACTTCGTTATTTCTTTAAATCTAAGACCTTTTAGTGGTGTCTCCCCATTGATTGTTAAGCGCATGCACA
The DNA here is from genome assembly GCA_037013455.1 of Ceratitis rosa. Classification (NCBI taxonomy): domain Eukaryota; kingdom Metazoa; phylum Arthropoda; class Insecta; order Diptera; family Tephritidae; genus Ceratitis; species Ceratitis rosa. Next base: position 705,761 of record JAWMAG010000108.1, on the reverse strand, counting down.
TAATTTTGAAGGATACATAAAAAGTTTACTATTTTTGGCTTTTTAGTTCTTCAGCAGTTTTAAAAAGCAGGGATTAAAAGAGCTTTTATTTTATAATTTTTTGTGGCTTTAAGCTACTAATTACAACATATTTCATTTCTAATCGCTTTTTTCGTTAAACGCATTTCACAATAATCTATTTTTTCACTCTAATAGTGATAATTTCTGTTTTCAGTTTTCATTTTATGCGGGACAAAAATTCGAATCCCAATCGTACTACTTAGTAACGGATTAAAGTTTTTTCCAAATTTCTGGAGGACAAACTTCAAAGTTCAGTTCCTTAATTAATTCAAAAAGATTTATCGAAATCGGGATTATAGTTTGAAATTTCTACTTTTGTAACTACTTCTGATGAGACCAATTTCAAATTACACCCTTTACAATAAAATAAAAGAATTATCAAAATCGTTATGCATGATCATTGATCATACATACAAAATATACGCGATGAATTAGAACCTTCGTGAGTTAAAACGCAAAAAGTCCATGTAATACTAAACACATTTTCTAAGAAGATTTTTATTATAAATTTAAAATATACGTTTGTGCTTCTAAAGTATCAAACAGAACATATTTTGTTATTGTTTTATATTTTATTCTTGTTAATGTTTTTTATTTTTGGCCTAATGTATCCATTAAAAAATCTTTATTATGATAGGATCACTCAAAACTGGGAAAGGTAGGGTTGAATTTTTTGTGTATGAAAATTGACACATATGACATATAAATATTAATTCAATTAATACGATATTATCTATTTTTCAAACTTGCCTTAGCTTAAAATATAAGCGTTCAAACTTCTTATTAGGAAATCGTTTCTTTAGGAAAAACTGAAACTTTTTTATATAAAAATTGCTTGGCAAATACTTTTAAATATTCTCAGTAATTCTTGAACTAAATACAATTACGTGTTCAAAAAAATATTGAATTCGCTTGGTGCACCTTGATTGGGTCGTTTTGTTGCGATAAAATTTTTTAAAAGAATTTAGATCTCGACATGCTAGGTGAGATTCAAGAATTCATAATATTAACCAGTATTTAATTATTTAAATAATATTTTTAAACGTTTTTTAATTAGTCAGACACAGTTAAAACATATTTAAGGTAAAAGTTCCTTATTAATGATAAGCATTTGTTAATAAAGATAAAATAAAATAATAACTGTTTTTCTCATATTAGGTCTAGGAAGTTCTTTATACCTTTCATCAACATACCATCGTGAGAGTTGCTTGGTTTTTTGACAATTTTAACCTAAAACGACATACCCGAAAAATCGGTTGTAAGAAGTATGTATTATGTAGTATAGTCTCCCGATTCCGATGACTTCCAGTTTAAATATTTACTTGCCAAATATCACGCTCTTCCATATATTTTTGACGGATTTATTACCCACATTCTAAAAATTGGTCATGTATACTCATATATTATATTATTATAGTAGCTAGTAATCTGCACAGTATAAAAATGCATTTGTTTATCAAATTCGGTTGAAATATCTCCAAAACAAAGGAAGTAGTTTGCGTCCAAACTGACGAAAAGGCAAACAGACGGACGGATGGTATGTATGTATATTTATTGCTGGTTGTTTTCTTCCACTTCTTATTAAAATAAAAAGAATACAACAGAAGAAGTTGATGGGAAAGTTTTACTAGAAAATATTACCATTGAAGAAAGTCGATAAGTTGAAATAAAAAAGTTTTCACATACCATGGAATTTAAAAAGTAAAGTATTTTATATGTAGTATGATCCCTGAATGAAATGAATACAATCGCTTTCTATTTGTGTCATTCTTCATATACATAAATCTATTAAAATCGAATTATCTTCCAATTTCATATTCATATATTTCTTATATTCAGTATTTCTTTTAACTAAATCGCAATAAAAATAATGCAAATTGAATTTCACAAAGTTAGCAAGAGCTTTATTAACATCATTTCCTCACTCTAACTTTCGAAGCCGACTTTAACTTCACTATGATTAAGATAAAGTAACCATTTAGTTAGATCCAGCTCTAATTTCCTGGTAGCCGAATCTAACTTGACTATGAATATGCCACACGCTTTGTAATGCATTGTTGATTTGCGTATGCTTGTGAGTACATATCTTTGTGTATAATATGTACCATTGCAGTGAGAAGTACATCTATCGGACCGGTTGTTATAACCGCAACTGCAAATATTGTATGTTTGACGAGTATACGACAATACCTACATACACATAAATACCCATCATCCGCATAAGTAAAAGAGCTCTATTCAATTGCTTCTTCCTTGGATTTTTTCATTTCCATTTTCAATCCTCTGTTCCCATATGTACGTCATTCTTTTGTGTACCTAAATACATATGTATTTCATCGAAAAGTTCGTTACAAATATTTGTTTACCTACAACTCTTTTGCTATTGCTTCATGTATTGTAGCTTTTATATTTACAAATGGTACCACGTCTCTGTGTATGCACGTACGTGTGTACTCCTATACATGTAAGATTTTTTTAAGTGGTCATACACATTTAGCTGCAACAAACCTTACATTGAAAGGACTTTCGGTTACAACTGTTTTTATTCATGCATAAAATGTCTTTGGACAAATTATATTTTTTGTTATTACTTTGTTTAATATTATTTTAACATTTTTGTGTGCAATAGTGCGATAAATGTCTGTTTAGACGCAAGTGCGAGTAGTCGCATATAATACATATCAACGTACTACTTCAGCAAATTCGGTTAGGTGTGAAGTAGGCAGTAATGTGGATCGATTTTGAAAAAACAAAAGCAAACGCAAACTCTTTTAAATAGAATAGAGAAACTAATAAAAACTACTTAAGGACATTTCGAAACATAAACGAGTAAGACACAATATTATTCTTATTTGTCATGCCTATCCGATTCAGATGTCTCGTTTTACATAAATTAACGACTCAGTGAGTTAAATGAATGTCGATATCCTTAAATCAATCTTTTATCTTAAAATAAAAGAACGCATTTACATAAAATATATAAAATTTTCTGAAACCAGCCCTTCTAAATGTTTTAGATTCACAATGGGAGTACTTTAATCAATTAGTAATATAATATATAAATGCTGAGCGTTTTTTGGCCGAGCTCCTGCTCGAGTTTCTAGTTTTGCATCTTGATGTTTTTCCAACAAATAGAGGCACCTACAATTTATGTTAAGCCGCCTCCGAACGGCTGATAGTTTGTTATGAGGAGCTTTGACTTCATGTCAGAAATACACTCGGAGAGCATGAGAGGCCTGCCAAGGGGCGGCCGCAATTACAAAATTTAACTTAATATTTTTTATTTAAATACTTTTTCGATAACTTTTGGATGTTGGTCGTACCAGGATTTGAACCCTGCCCTTCCGAATGGCAGTACGCAATGGTAACCACTCGGCTACCGCGGCCGCCAAAATAGTATATAGTAATAATAATACGAGTAGTACCGATAAATTTCACTTTACTGCAGTTATCAAAATAAATTTTATTTCGGTTTCACCCAAATCAGTAGCGCCTGTTCTAAAACCCGATCGGAATTGATTTGCTATCGTGTTGGATTTCCGACTCTGATACAAAATGATGTTCTGTAATCCTATCGGAATTGAGAAATTCGGCTGAAAAGCTATTCGGATCTTTGCCGCCATGCTTGAATAGTTCATCCGGTAAGCCATGAGCACTCTTCGCTTTGTTATTCTTTAGAACCTGATCCAAATTCGATGATTGAATGCCCATACTATCACCTTTGTTTAGGGTTTTGGGTTCGCCCTCTCCCTGATCTATTTTCATTGAAGTTAAGCAGTCTGGAAAACTGCTTCCTCTATATACTCAATATACTCTGAACCTCAGTCTGCAGATCCCCTTCCTCGTTCCTAAAGGAAGAAACTATGGTCTTGAAACCTTATAAAAGACGCCTAACTTTTTATTTTGTTCTATTCTCTTTTATTATATCTTATCATTTAATCTCAGAGAGATTGTACGCAAAATTATATAAGAACAAAATATTTTTTTTATTAAATTTTGTTTAAATTAATTTTATTTTTTTTTCGGTTTTTAACTCTTGTTTTTATTTCTATAAAATTATTTATTTTTATTTTATTTATTTAATTCTATAGTTGTGTTTTATTTAAATTTTATTTTATTTACTTCTGTTTTGTTTAATCTCGCTTAGTTTACTTAATTTTATTTTGTTTTATTATATTTTATGCTATTTTATTGTATTTCATTCCACTTTGAAATTTAATTAATTTGATTCAATTTACTAATTTTTGTTTTATGTGTTATAAATTTTTTAATTTATCTTAAATTGCTTTCTTTAATTTTATTTAATAATATTGCAAAGTAGGGTACTATTGTAAATGGGCCACTGAAAAACCCCAAGGAAACAACTTTCTCAACGTCAACCAAATAAAATAATCAATCCTCATAGTTTATTAATACAATATCAAACAAAATATCAATGCGTACATATGTATATTTTTGAATGTAAGAGAAAAATTAAAGAAAATTTATGCGCGAAGAAGCCATTGGTTTTTTTAAAGTTGGAAGTCTTCTCATGATATTCATTTTCGCTTGAGAAGTAATCAGAGGCTGAACCGTACAGAAAGTATACACTCAGCTCATATTGTCTAGTAACAATGAGACCGAATATCTGATCAACTATAAGTCATTGAACACGTTACGATCCTAACACGCCTAGTCACCCAGCTACAACCTTCTCATTGGGGGAAATAGAAATACTCTATCGTAAGTGCAAATTGTGATCCAGTTAAAAATAATTCAGCTGGGCGTTCTTCCCATGGCGGAAGCAAAAGAAAACCCCTAATATAAATTAGCATAGCCCTTATTTCGAAATGAATTCGGATTCTCGGTCTCGACTAAAAATTAATATGAAAAAAATATTTTTTCCCAATCAAATGAGGTTTGGAAATGGTCAAGACACAACCGCTGAAGCGATTTTCGGCCGAGCTCCTCCTCCAATTTGCAGCTTTTGCTTCTTGATTTTGTTTCCAATGTTGACATTCCCAGCCGAGGGGCGATCGCAATTGGGAAATTTGAATTAGTTTTTTATTTAAATTAATTTTCTATAATTTTTGGATGTTGGTTGGACCAGTACTCGAACCCTGGCCTTCCGAAAGGCAGTTCGCAATGCTACCCAGTCGGCTACCGCGGCCGCCATTTAACAAAGGAATCAAAAGTATGCTATATATTTAAATAACTCCTTTTTTACTTTTAACTTCTATGTTACTTAAAATATGAAAAAAAAAAAATTATTTTTTTTTTAATTATACTTTTAACAATTATTAAAAAAATTATAATCTCTATTAAAAATATTAAATTATTTTTTTAAATTATATTTTTAGCAATTATTAAACAAATTATAATCTCTTTTAAAAGTGCAAAAAAGTAATTAAAATTTTTTTTAACTTATAATAACATAGCTTATTTCAAAAATTTTAATCACATTTTTTCCATCTTAGTTCATATTTCGAATCAAATATTTTATATATTAGTAAATTTATTTTTATTCACTGAATCCGATGTTATAAACTTCACAATAAGTTATCAAATCTTCAAAACGTTATTAAAATATAATAGCCCATTGGCTAGGAATGGGCTGCTGGCTCAATATTGCTCTTTACAAGGGTGGTAAGTCCCTACTCATCATGCGCGTTCGACTTGTTGCAGAGACCCAAGTGATAGCCAAAGGGTTCGAATAATTGTGCAGTTTTGCTATGTACTTTTGTGTAAGGATTTCAATCTCTTCTTTGATTGGATGTTTTCATTACACACGTCGCATGGTGCACGCACTATTATTCTCAATGTTTTCGACTTGAATCTTTGTATTAAATCTAGATGTGGCCCGCAAGCTGTGTCCCACAACTGGATTCCATACATCCAAGTCGGCTTTATAGACGAATTATAAAGAAAGGCACTTTGTTTTCAAGGCTGAGCCTAGATATTTTTGCTTAAGGCAGTAGTCTTCTTTGAAACCCAAAAAAAGCATCTCCCTTAGAACCCGTAAAAAGCGTTTTTTCAGCAAATTTTTTTGAAAGGCAAGTAAATTACTGCGGTAAACGAAATTTTTAGACAACAATGTACTAAGTTTGAGATCCAAAAAAATAAATTTTAGTATCAAAAAATATTGGAATTTTCCAATGTTCTGATGGGTTTTTTAGACCGGCTGCAGTCTGGAATAGTGAAACGCTGCCAGTGATGGAGTTCTTGCGTTGCATCTGAAACAGTCGAACCAATTTTTATAATTTTAATTTTTATATGTATACTTCTATATTAACTAAAAATATGGCGAATAAATTTAAATATAAAATTAAGTTAAATTTTCTAATTGCGGTCGCCCCTCGGTAATTATATATACACGTATATATTTACATATGTCACAGTAGTTGGAAAAATCACAATTTTGTCGCGTTTTAAACAATTCCTTTTGTGTATAGCTGCGACGCTATGTACTTTGCCATCTGGATGATAAGTGCTGTTCAGCTTAAACCCAGTAACATAAAAATTATACTTATGGGTACGATGTGTTACGGATGAAAGCATTACATAAATTTCATGAATCTGTAAAAATAATTTGGGTGCTAATTTATGCTGGTTTACACCATTTGATTGCCATAAAAAAATCCCGAGTTCACTAATTTTTTGATCATCAGGGTTTGAAGCATTTGATTTTGCGTATATATAAGGACTTGGACCATGCTTTGCATGGTTGAAATAAATTGTGTTATATACTGGCTTAAATTAAGAATTATGGCCTCAACTCCAACTGGAAGGAATGACTGGTGGAGCCTGTTCACTGGCTACGTATTATTACTTTGGCATAGGTCATTTAACCAATAGTAGAGCTGGGTCCTTCCAAGTTACCAGAATGGAAGTAGTATATAGGTTTTGGTTCCGTTTAGCTTGTATACCTTGAACAAGTTTAGATTTTAAGTTTTTGTAAACTAGACAACCATTAACCATAAAATCAGCGTTGTGATTGCCACCGCAGTTTCTACACGTTTCTTGTGCTACATTTGTTTTATTCAAGGAACACTTTTTAGAGTGCTGAATATTAATACATGCTACGCAGGCGGAACATAAAGTACAGTAGGTTTTTATGTGACCAAATTTCTGACAGTTTGTGCATTGTACGGGACTTTTCGCTTGAGCGGTTCTTCCACATTGACTCTTAGGTGTAAAAGATATTTTAAACCGTAAATTGGATGCATTCGTTCTTCTTGAGTTGAGCTGAGCTTGGCGATGAGAACACTGCAAACATAGGTTGCAATATTTTATTTCTATTAATTTTGTTGACGACCGCCCTAATTTCAAACCGTTACTCCTCTAGAGTTTCTTTCATATAATCTGGGCCAACAATGGCTTCAATTCCCTTAATTGCAACAAAGAGGCATTTCGCAACTCTTCAACTGGTAAGAGTAGTAGTTTTTTATGTTTGCAGAAAGAAACACAACTTCAACAGATGCAAAAAATTCAACTATTGAATACTAAGAAGATAAAAATATAAAACGTTCAAATATGCATGCATACAAGGTCATAGAACTTATGTTTAATGTGCAGGAATCTGAACAGATACCAATTAATGTAACGAAATTTCAAAGTGCATGTACGAGCATGGGCCTTTTGCATACATACAGAGACTTTTCAATGTGTTCGTTTAAAACTTCAGCTCAACTTGAATTTCTGATTTTTGTAAATTTTGTTATCGTGGCAATGTTTGCTAATGGCGGGTGTAAAGTAAGAGAATAGGCAAGTTTCTATCGATGTACTCGTATATGTTTTTCGTATACAAATTGGTCCCTTTGAATATATGTGTGTACAAGTATGTACTATATTTGTATTCAACTTCAGACCAACTTGAATTCTCATTTTTGTAAATTTTGCCATCGTCGGCAGAAAAATGCTTGTAGATGATTGGTAGAAGAAGAAATACATTTTAAATTGTTTGAATGTATGTGTTTTCACTTTTTCGTGAGTTGAAAATCAATTTCAGATTTTTGACGAAATTTGTCAGCGAAAGGGCTTGTTGGTGGAAGAAGAAAGGGAAAGGCGATAGCACAATAATTTGCGTACATTTCCTTTTTTTTGTATACACTAGAGGTGTGCGTGAATGGATTTATTTAGTATACTGCCTCTCTTTTCGAATTCGATCGAAACGTGTCGAAGAGATACTTAAAACGAAAGCAGCATACAAGTATGAGTACACAAAACAAAGCTGCATTGAGTAAAGCATTTTTGCTCTTATACGTACTTTTCATATAAATGGTATAGGGAATTGTTGTTTCAATATCGCTGATTATTATACACGAAATTATTAAAAATCATAAAATAATTTAATGAAAACCAAGAAGTCAAAATAGGTTACAAAAGTATATAAAGTCTTCATTTAGAAAACTATTGTAGAATACCCCTATTTTCTTTGCAGTAATAATTGTTGTAAAAACACATTTACATATGTGTAAATGTTTGGTTTTCATTGCCTTACAAGGGGTAATCACCATAAAATATATATTTCTTTTTTACTTTTGGTGTTACATTTATATTTAGTCCGAATTAACACTTCTATCTTATTTTACAATTAATTTTTAAAATTGTAAATTTTCCTTTCAAAGATTTTAAATTTACATCATCAATATCCATTGTACTATATCTTTTAATTTAAAACGCACTTTACTCACACAGCATTATCACGAAGTGGGTTGAGACTGATCGACTTCGCCGGTGCTCGAAATATTGTTGTCTGTAGTACTAGATTCTATCATAAGAAAATTCACGAAGTTACTTGGCTGTCTCTAGATCAAAAAATCCACAACCATATCGATCATGTTGTGATAGACGGAAGACATGTATATAGTGCTTTAGATGTGCGTACGTTCCGAGGCCCTAACATCGACTCGGATCACTACCTTGTCGCAGCGAAGATCCGCACGTGCCTTTATGAATCATACAACGACCGTCAAAAACACAAGGAAGGTTCAACGTCAAAAAGCTTAATTCACAACAGACTACCTACGACTTTCTACTCGGCTCGCATACCTGCTTTCTAAGAGCACTCATCAGCAACTTGAACTGTGGAACGGTATCTCAAACTCACTACTTACCACCGCTACGGAAAGGTCGCAAAACAGCTGGTACGATGGGGAATAGACAATACTTGCCCTTGTCGCCGAAACACTCGTTTGTAGGGGAGGGGGCGACGACGAAGGCGACAATGCAAAGTCTCTCTGTGCTCGTTCTACTCGTTTTGTGTTTCTATTCGTCTCTGTAGATTTTGGCATTCCCTTTTATTTTGTTTCTCACTTCAAACTGATTGTAGCTGACTTAAATTTCAAACGAATAATTACCGTAAGTTTAGAAATTGAAATTTGGGTTCTTTAATACAATATTTATATGTGCATGCAAACATACATACATATATGCCTGTGCGTATATGTATCTAATTATTAATTTTTCAGATAATGGAATTTGCAGATAAAGTTAAGTTAATGCAAGAAATATTAGAATGTATTGAAGAAGCCGTTGAGATTGACTCTGACGATAGTGAAAAGGATGAAATATGTAAAGGTTTGTAATTAGATTACACTTTCAAATTTATTATTAAAAACATTTCATGTACACTAGGACTCATTGAAATGTGTGACAAAGTTGCAGCTATGCCTACTATAAGAAAACGACGTGTGTGGGTCAAAATATGGAGAAAAGCGAGGTCGGAAAAAGGATCATTTGCATTTTTAACAAAAGAGTTGTTAATTTCGGACAAAGCCAACTATAAAAACTATGTTCGAATGACCGAGCCACAGTTCAATTTCCTTCATTCTCTGGTAAATGATGATATCAAAAAACAGGATACTATTATGCGTGCAGCAATATCTCCAGCGGAAAAGCTTTCTTTAACTTTACGATTTCTTGCTACAGGTAAATAAGAGTGCGCGCATATAAGAAAATTGCGCATAGAGACTCAAAATAACGAATTTTGCAGGTGAAACGTTTCAGAGTTTGAGCTTTGATTCGAAGATATCTAAGGCGTCTATTAGTGCTATAATTCCCATTGTATGTGAGGCTATTTGGATACGGTTGAAGAGTCGATATGCGAAGGTATATATTTTAAGATCGTACATAAAAAATTCTAGTTTCTGAAAATTGTGTGTTCCAGTTTCCAAGCAGTGTTATGGAATGGGAGTCTATAGCGAATGAGTTTGCAATAAGATGGCAATTCCCCAATTGTATAGGGGCTTTAGATGGTAAGCATATATCCTTTAGGTCGTTGCGAAAAAATGGAGCATTTTACCATAATTACAAAGGGACAAATAGCATAGTATTATTGGCACTTGTAGACGCAAACTGTAAATTTATTTTTTTAGACATTGGATGTAATGGACGCAACAATGATGCAGGAGTTTTTTTTTCAAAGCAAGCTCTCGGAAGTTTTGCGCGAAGATAGGAGATTACCAAAAAATGCTACTATTGGAAATAACCGATGCCTTCCGTATGTAGTTGTTAGCGATGATGCTTTCCCACTTCAAACGCATATTATGAAGCCGTATCCATATCATTCAAACTCTCGCGAAAAAAAAATTTTCAACAAACGGCTTTCTCGTGCCAGACACGTCGTTGAGCATTCGTTTGGTATTCTATCCAACAGATTCCGAGTTTTCCTTGCTCCCATTAATTTGAAAGTAGAATCAGTGCAACAAATTACGCTAGCTTGCTGTGCTTTGCATAATTATTTAATAGAAAATAATAATACGAGTAGAAACTTTAATTTATCTTCCTCCGAAGCACCGACCACTACTTTATCAAACAATTCATATAATCCCCGGAGAGGAGGCATGTTTTTATTTTAATATTAATTAATTATTATTAATTAATTGCATATTAATATTTTATTTTCGTACATAGTAAACATCATCAGTTCAGTTTCTTTGTAAAATATCACAGTAATTCAGTATAAAAAGTATTTCATTCAATACATTCACTCAAAGTCAGCTTCATCAAAAACTCCACTCATCGCATTCTGCAGAATGTCGCTTCTGTCTTCAGCAGCATTCTGAGATTTGCGCACCAATCGGCGCATAAGGCATTGTATCTCCCATGCTGCATCCTCCTGCTGACTAGGAATGATTTCCTCCATTTTCGCCGCCACCATATTGCCTAGCCAAGCATATGATCTGTTCCTCCTTTCGTTTATTTTTTTCTTAACCGCAGATAAATCTTTCCGTATTTGGCTTAAAACGGTTTTCTGCAAAATGAAACAATAACAAATGCAAATGTATGTTTTATATTCATTTTAATGAAGAACAATTTTAATAAAGAAAGAATAACTGTTACCTTTGTTTGTTTCTTCTGAGGTTTTTCACTGGGGCTTCTGCTACACAAATCAATAGTCTACAAATGCATATAATAAATTTTTAAATTGTATTTACGAAGTTGTTGTGTGCTTCATATTTACTTACGGAAAGAGTATCTTCATTCGGTGCATGATTTATTCTGCTTGAAGATGGCCCTTCAAATGTGGTTTCGGAATCATTCTTAAAAAAGAAATATCAAATTATATGGAAAAAAGATGTGAATAATCGTATGACTTTCCTCAATATTGTCCTGGCCGCTCCTACTTTTTGTGTGTGTTTCCAAGAATTTAAGATTATTGAAACACCACAATTTGGGCTCATATAAATCGTTGATTCCTGCCCCACTTTTTCTATAAGCGCTCATCACCCTTACTTCCCTTAAATATTGACACCTAATATTTTTCCATTTTTTCTTTATTTCAGTAACATCTACGCCTGAAATATTTAGCTGTTCGCGTATTTTGTGGAAAGCCTGCGCCTTGCTGTTCCTATCCAAATATCCCTTTGATCTTATATTATATATGCAGTCGTTTTCTTCTATAATACTAATTAAATTTTCAACTTGCGTCTTCGACCACTTAATTTTTTCTGCCATTTTTAAGCTACAAAGAAAGTATATTGTAAATTAATATAAAAACGAATGATTGTTTAAATTTTACTCACTTTTTAATTAAAATATATTTCTAAAAATAACTGCCAAGCGCGAAGTGAACGAAAAATTGCGTGTGAAAAAAACGGTATAGAGAAAAAATATGTACACCAAAGAAATGTCAAAAAATTTGCTTGAAGAAAGTATCTCAGTGTGAACGTGAAGGGCGACACAAAAGAGAAAATTGCGATAAAAAGCGACAAAAAGTATCCTCATGTAAACTCGGACTTTGAATGGCTTTATGCATGCTACTAGCCTTTACCAAATAACGTATATGAATAAGAAGCGGCATGACGGTCTCGTAAATTGGGTTTTTCAGAAAGAGCGTAAATAGAAGGTCCATTTTCAGGAATTCGCGTCCTCTTCACACCATTCGTAGTTCGGAGGGGCGATATGATGAAGCGAAACCAAATTTTCGCTTGAAAGTCTATCAAAATAAAAACAAAAGCCCAGCTGTATGAGAATTAGCAAAAATTGTTCAATGCAGCTGTGAAAAATGTAAACAACCGAAATTTTGCTAAAATCTACAGTAAATTGTAAAAAATTGAAAAAGTAACATTAGCAATAAAGTGATTATGAAAATTTAATAGAAGGTGCAGTGTAAAAAGTGTTTTGTTCGTGGATTAAAAGAGTGTAAATTCAATCAAAACCAGTGTACATTTTCATATTTATCAATGTAATAGTTCAGTAAAAAACCTATGCATTTTTATATGAGTGTGCATATGTTTTGTTGACATCAAAATTAAAATACATATTTATATATATATATTTATGTGGCTGAAGTAGCAATCGAAATTACATTTACTTCTTATGCATTCATATTGTCCAGTTTAATATGGGTGTTTTGAATATTATTCTAAATTTATTAAATTACTCGGTTGGGCATGTTATACGTCACCATTTTCACAACAAATGCAATATAGCCTTTGGCGTAATGGTTACGCCTGCGCATTTTTTACTAGAAGTCGCGGGTTCAAATCCTCTCGCTTTTTATTTTTTGAAATTGGCAAATTTTGAATTGTAGGTAAGGAATTGCTTGTGGATGACGGGGTACAAAGGAAATATGTTGGCATGCTTTTGTGTATGTATGAGTCTTTCATATACGTACCGGGACATTTGAATGTGTTTGTATTTGACTTCAACTCAACTTAAAATTCTGATTTTTGTAGATTTTGTCATCATCGCAAAAAAGTCGCTTGTGGATGGCGGGTAGAAGGGAAGAGAATAGGCAAGTTTTTGCGGGTGTGTGTGTTTTTCATGTACACATTGGCCTCTTTGAATGTATGTGTCTTCAACTTCAGACCAACTTGAATTCTGATTTTTGTAAATTTTGTCATCGTCGGGAAGAAGTCGTTTGTTGATGACGGGTTGAAGGAGGGAAGGGCATGAGCATTATTACGATTGTGTGCATTTTTCGTATACATATTAAAATGCTTGAATGTATGCGTTTTCACTTTGGCGTGAGTTGAACATCAATTTCTGATTTTTAGTAAAATTTGACTTCTTCTTGAGGAAATCGCTTGTTGACGAAGAGTAGAGGGTTTGTATGCGGTAGTTGTTTTTGTTGCGTTTATGTTTCTTCTTCATATAGCAAATAGCTTTTTGAATAAAGAAGTGCGCAGAGGAGTAAAGTGAGCTGCGCATATGAAGTTGTTTTTGTGATTTTTAGCATGAATGGCTTGTAATTATGAATGAATGGAATTATTTGAAGTTATTTGCTTTTAAATGACTTTATGCATGCTTTAGGTATTACATCTAAATGCCCATATTTACATGCATACATACATAGTACATATGCTTAATATTTGTATATAAAGTATTTAATTAACATTAAAATAAATATATGTAAACATATTTAATATAAAATAGCTATTTAATTTTCTAATTTCATTTCATAGTTTTTCCGATTTATTTTATGACTTGGTTTAAATGTTATATTTATTTATAACTTTTATGAATTATTCAACCCAAAAATCAAGCATATTTTATCCACCGCAAGCATGCATACATATGTATATATGTTTGTGTGTACATATGTATTATGTCTTCACTTGTAAACGCACATCATTACCATGACAACGTACGTACATACATACAATATATGCCGCCTAGTTGAACTTGCAAAAACTATTCTTCGCATTGTCAACAAATCGTATATTTGGCGAGAGCAATACCTCTCCCCGCGCGCAGTTCTTCCACAAGCCACAGCACACAAAAATCAGAAGTTGAAGAAATTTTTGTACCCGCAGCGCAAAAACGAAACAAAAAAGGCGAACAAATGTACTGCAATTCAAATATTAATGTTCCCTAAATGCCCTCAAAGCATACGACATTAATAAATATAATTTGAATTTAGATCTAAAAGAGTTTAGTAATGTCAAATCAATTCAAAATGTCATAAAATTAGGAAATACTACTCCTTTAATTTGCATAAACTAATGAACATACCTTATTGAAATGATATACGCATTGTTCGCCTACACGAGCGCGCACTGTTCAAATAAGCGAAATCGATTGTGGACGAAGTGCGCGCGGGATGAACATATTCTTTCGTACATTTAACTGAATAAGAAGAAGTAAAAACCAATGTTCTATTTCTTTGATTCGGTATAAGTACAGAATATGCCACAGCCCTTTTATGAGTTGCTGTGGTACAGTTGGTAATGCACAAGAGTACATATATTTATGCTATTTTTGCTTCTGACGGAAGTTGAAATTCCTTTCCCAGGAGTCAATTTCAAATAATTATTTTTTTTTTAATTTTTATCCATTTTTTTTTGTATATTAATAAAAAAAAGTCATAATGTAATGAACATAAAAATGAAAAAATATTTGTTGCAACAAATTTGCACCTTCTCGTTGTTATAAGTTCTCTGATATTAGTTCCTGTGTAAATTGCAATTGGTGTGATTTTAACTCCGCTATTCGCGGAAACGCCCTGGTCCATTTTTGCCATTTGGGCACTAGTTAAACCGCTCGGGCTTTAATAGATTCAGCTTCGCAGGCCTCATTTGTTTCGGAACGACTTCGAAAACTTTTAAAGCTCGTTTATGAAGACAAATACGATTATTTCCGAGTTGAATCAAAAATCGTGCAATAGGTCATCGAAATCTTGTTCGTTTATCTTGGGCTCACCCCGCGACCCAAATATTTTCATAGCAGCTAATGCATTCGTGTTACCTCAAAGCGGTCCTATTGATGTTTTTATCGGAGGAGATTTGCATCCCTAAGTAATGTTGGATGGGGTGAAGCGTAGTAAGCATAATCTTCTGTCCCAGGAGACCGTGTTTGGGTGGTTTGTCCCTGGAGGCACATCCACTGCACACGTTTCCTGCTTTGCTACAAAAGTCTCAATCGGAGAGGACATTTCATTGGACACACACCTACGTAAGTTCTGGGAATCAGAGAAAATCCAAAAAGAAACCTTCAATCAGATGAGGATACGTTTTTTGAAGAACTTTACTCGAAAACTACTATCAGGATGTCGGAGGGTAGATATGTAGTTTCACTTCCTTTCAAAAGTTTTTATCCTACGGATATTAAACAAGGATCGTCGAGACATATTGCATTTCGCCAATATATTCGGAATGAAGCCAGATTGGTGACAACGCCATTTTTTAAAGCAGAATATGATAGCGTGGTAAAAGAATATTTGGATTTAGAAGATATGGAGAAAGTGCATTCTCCTTCCTTTGAATATTCGTCAAATAAATTTTATTTACCCCATAATGCAGTCTTGAAACCCAAAAGCACTTCGACTAAGCTTCGGGTCGTTTTTAACGCGTCGAGCAACACTTCAAACGGAGTTTGTCTTAACGACATCTTGCATGTAGGCCCAGTTCAACAAGCTGATCTTACATTATCAAAGAACTCTTTTCAGAAATGACCTGGACAGTAGCATTCAAGATTTCGAATTGAAAACAGTAACTTTTGGAATAAATTGTGCACCATACTTGGCTATTAGGACTCTTCTGCAACTAGCTTAAGATTCTCAAGAGTCATACCCTCTAGCAGCTCAAATTTGGAGGAATTCAATGTACGTAGATGACGTGTTAGCGGGTTTTCATTCCAAGTCCACAGCCTCAAAAGCGCGAGATGAGCTAATAGAAACACTCAATAGTGCAGGTTTCGCTTTGGGAAAATGGTCTTCAAATAGTAAGGAAATATTAGCAAATATTTCGCAGGATCACTTACTCGTTAAGGAATTGTTAGATTTTGATGAGACGAGCACAACAAAAGCGTTAGGTGTTAGATGGAACGCAAGATTAGACCATTTCTTTTTCCACATACAGCCCATCTGGTCCAAGGAAAGCTACACAAGAACGAGAAGTTTTAGCAACTATAGTGAAACTTTTTGGTCCAGCGGGTTGGCTAGCTCCTGTTGTAGTCATAGCAAAAATAGTAATGCATCAAATTTGGTCAGATGGTACTCTCTGGGATTCTTTAACCCTTTCTAAATGGAAAGCATTTGTGGAAAATTATAGGCACATATAAAATGTTAGAATTCCGCGTTGGGTGAGTTTCAACAATGAAGCACCTTTTGCGACGCACCGGAAAAAGCATACGCTGGGGTGATTTATTTGCGGTTAAAAAGTCAGGGAACAGTATCATCACACTTGTTGTTATCAAAAACTAAAGTAGCACCAAGTGAATCTTTTTCGCTTCCTCGTCTAGAACTATGTGGAGCAGTTCTCGTTACTGAACCACTTTTCCAGGTAAAAAATAACTATTGTTGGACAGACTCTACCATCTCATCAACCTAACTAACCGGCACACTCGTCGATTCCACTCGTACACTTCGCGAACCATTTCGGGGGATGAAGCCTCAAAAGTTCGATGTCGCCTCATCATTCTTGCCCAAATGCAACACTTTTCTTATGAGTGTAAGAGTTTAGTCTCGACAATTCCACTTTCGCCAAAAAGCAAAATACTTAGTTTAAATCCATTTTTCGACAGCCAGGGTATCATCCGAGTCAACGGCCGACTTGCAAATTCATTGCTTTTGTCACACAATGAGAAGCATCCCATTATCTTCCCATCCATAATGAAACTAACTTTATAGGCGCATCCGCTAGCTTCAAAAAGGATTTGAAAAAATTTCTCGCCACAACACAGGAAAAATTGTCAATATGTACAGTCACCAAGCGATTTCGTGGAACTTTATTCCAGCCGGCGCTCCTCATATACATAGGTAGATTGTGGGAAGCCGGAGTTAAAAGCGTAAAATTTCATTATCGCCGCTACTCAAAAGTTTACTTCTGAAGAATTTAAGAATTTAAAAATACTGCTTTGTCGCATTGAAGCTTGCCTCAATTCTCGTCCAATATCGCCAAAATCTAACGACGCTGCAGGTTGTGTAGCCCTTATACCTGGTCACTTTCTAACTGGTGGTGCGATACTTTCGCAAGCCGAGCATTCCATTGAAGCGGACCCAATTGCGTTAATAAATCGGTGGCAAAAATTAAAAGCCTTTAGCCAATAACACTCTCTTCGATAGAAAGAACAATACCTAAAGGAACTACATAAACGCTACAAGTGGAAGTTTCCTCAAAAAGATATTTCCATAGATGACCTTGTCGTGGTTCGTCATGTGAATATTCCTCTTAGTGAGTGACGCATGGGTAGAGTTACAAAATTGATCAAAGAGTTGGAGAATGATAACGCGCCCAATTGTAATATTAGCCGTTTTACCAAACTAACCAATTCATGCACACTGCGAAAAATTGTCGTAGCAACGGAAAATGTAACTATTGCCAGAAGAAACATCATACCCTCTTGCATGCCAATCAACGCTTCATTCCTCGCCGTCCACCGCGACCACTGTTGACACAGCTTTCCGGGACAGTCACCGTACTTCCGACAATCGCCGTATACAGAGCAACGACGGGTTTTAGCGCAAGCTCTATTGGATCCCTGCCCGCCAACAAGTAAAGTGTGTCGATGACTAGTACAACGGCTCCGGCTACAAATGTATCCGTTAGCTATCACCGGCATGTGCGAGCTCCACATTAGCTTTTCGTACGACGGTAAAAATCATAGCCGAAGTTGACTTGAAGACACCAGCTCACCATCTCAGTCAAGCTACGCGAGAAAAATAGACTAACATGAAGCTGGCAGACCCGATTTTCTATACATCGTCCGGCATCGCCGTGATTTTTGGTGGAGATGTGTACCACAAAATTTTGCGAGGTGAAATCATTTCATATCCTGGGTTTGCTACAGCCCAAAACACTATTTTCTGTTGGGTCCTTTCAGGAGCGAGTGTCTTTATTATTTTAGTTTTTTATTTAGTTTTATTGTAGTTATAATATATTCGTTCGGGTCTTTCAGACTCGTGTGCCCCTCTAGACCACCGTGTGTCTTTCTAGATACCACGGTTGATTTTAATTGTAGTATTATATTTCGTATTTTGAATTTTCGCACTGAGGCACTAATCTATGAATAAAACTACTTATTAACAGCTGAACAATTTAGTTTTTTTTTGCACGCACAAATATAATAGATTTACCGGTTTATAGTTTTAAGCCACAAACATTTGCATCCCTATAGAAAAATTGTTAATTATATTCTCAGTTATTTACTTGAAGTAGTTATAGGGTCGCGATAGCCGAGTGGTTAGCATTGCGCACTGACATTCGGAAGGCTCGGGTTCATATCCCAGTTCCAGCAACATCCAAAAGTTATGGAAATGTTATGGACCAGCATACAAGCAGTCTGTGTAGCATATACATATACAACCTTTGCCAAAAGTACTAGGCACCCCACTAAAATACAAGTATTCTCAAATGTCGCTATCAAAGTTACCACTTCATTTTGTAAATGTCTTATATGGGTGTTTAATTGTTGATTAAACGAATAAATTGTGTGATATTAAAAGCCATAGCACTCTTTATAAGCTAAACCTAAAAATTGTAATTTTTAAGAAATTCATAAAATATTTTCACATTTAAAATTTGAAAGTGAAAGTGTAAATTACATTTAGTGAAAAGCTACCAATCTTATAAAAATAGTTCATATTTACCGAAATGCCTAAAAAAAGTGAAATTAGTTACGATGATAGAGTTAGAATTCAAGTTCTAAGTGAAAAAGGTAAGTCTCAGGTTGAGATTTGCCAATTTGGTGGGATGTTCTCGGTGCGCGGTCCCATATGCTATCAGGCGAATTGTGGAGACGAAATCACAAAATCATAAATCAAAAAGTAGAAGAAAGCGTCTAACCAGTAAAGGAGAAGACCGAATACTTATACGCGAGTCTCTCAATCTTCTTCTGCCCTTGCAGCTCTGATGAATTTAGTAAACCAGTTAATACTCGAACAGCTAGAAGAAGACTTCTGGAAGCAGATTTAAAAGGATCTAAAGTCCGAAAAAGCCGTGGCTCTCAGAAAAGAATAGGAAAAATAGTTTGCAATGCGCTCGCCGATACCAATATCTCACGGAAGAAGATTGGTCGATTTTTCTATGGTCAGATGAATCGAACTTCGAGGAAAGCTTAGTTAAGATCGTCTTATATACGTAGTATTAACTGCGATAGCTTCTTACCCTAGAGCAATTTTGAAGACAATTTTTTCTTTTCTACAGATATTTGGAACACCTGGTGTGACGTTCGTGAGGCAACGGATTGGAGAAGAATATCATCTAGATTGCATGGTACCCACTGTTAAGCATGGAGGAAGCAGCATTATGATATGAGGCTGCATGGCTGCTGATGGTGTCGGCGAAATGTTCGTTTGCAAGGGTCGCATGGACAGTCAAAAGTACATAAATGTAATAGAAGCTTTTCTTCTGCCTTCGTTAACGCGCATTTTCGGCGATACTAATTTAGACGGGGTTCAATTTCAGCAAGACAATGCTCCTTGTCACAAATCAGCGACTACGATGCGGTGGTTTAGAGGTAACAACTGTGTTTTGTTAGATTGGCCTGCACAGTCTCCAGATCTTAATCCCATTGAGCACATGTGGGCTATTTTAAAACGCAAGATTAAGGAACACAGTATAACATCAAAAACAGCCTTAATTAACGAGTGGTACGCCATAAGTGCGGACCAATGTGCAAAGCTTGTACGCAGTATGCCTAAGAGAATTGCTGCCGTTATTAAATTGAAGGGTGGACCTACTAAATATTAATGTTATTATCACTACCATAAATCATTGTATTTATTTTCACTGTTTTACTAATAAAACTTCATTACTTCACTTGTTAAAACAAAAAATTCAGTAGTTAGTGAGGTGCCTAATACTTTTGGCCAAGACTGTATATATATATACACACACATATATATGTATATATAAATATATATATATAATATATATATAACACAAAATATTTGAGGTAATATATTGTATCATACTTAGATACTCTTATTTGTTGAAATACATATACTTAGATACACCCCTTTGTATACGTGTATACGGTGTATACGTGTAAGTCTATCGTTATGTTGCATATTTCGCGGCATATATGCTTTTATATGTCTTTTTCTTTAATAAACTTTAACATATTTTTTTCTAATAAACATTTGGTTGCCTTTTAATATTTAATTGAAATATTGCGGTGAGTTTGTACCGGCATTCTTCGGTTTCTCAAAGAAACACATTGTATAGTGCTAAAATATTTATTATTTTCAATTCACTAAAAAGTATTTTTTTAATTTATTTTATGAAGTAATTTAAATGCAAAATATATTTTTGTATATAAGTCTATCGTTATGTTGCATATTTCGCGGCATATATCCTTTTATATGCCTTTTTCTTTAATAAACTTTAATATATTTTTTTCTAATAAACATTTGTTTGCCTTTTAATATTTAATTGAAATATTGCGGTGAGTTTGTACCGGCATTCTTCGGTTTCTCAAAGAAACACATTGTATAGTGCTAAAATATTTATTATTTTCAATTCACTAAACAGTTTTTTTTTAATTTATTTTATGAAGTAATTTAAATGCAAAATATATTTTTGTTTTGATTTTTATGGATTTTTATCACCCCAAAAATAAATCATATATTTATACACTTGCCAATACACATACATACTTACCTATGTACATTGTTCAATTTTGGGTGCTAGGTAATTGCTTCCTCTTTTTTGAGTTTTTGCTTTCTAACATACCTATATGTACATGTAAGATTTATAGAGTTTATTTAGTTAAATAGAAGTACAATAGAAGTTATTTATTAATAATGTGTATGTTCCACATATGTAAAATATTTGAATGTAATTAAGCTTTATTAAAGTAAACTAAGATTTCGGCTGGACGATCTGCTTCTCCGCTTGACTACTTGCTGACTGACTCTTTCTCATACCAGTGCTGCCCATCACCTCTTGTCGGGTTGCCATGTAACATACATAGATATATTTATGAAATCGTGTTCCCTGATCTGTCTGCATCTTCATAATCCATGCTCCCTAGATGTGTAAGCGCTTGGCGTCTGCGCAGCATCAGATGCCTCCTGTGATATTGGGTAAATACAATCTTTTGCAACCAGCCTAGTGCTTGACCTGAATACATTCTACATTCTCCTCCACCCTTTTAGCTTCTTCCACTCATTAATAACAGATGAGGGATTTTCGTGGACATCAGGCTCTGGTGGAGGTAATAAGTGTCCACCAACCAGAAAATGACCTAGAGTCTATGGTTCCAAGTATGTTGCATTATTTGAAGTAGGACAAAGGGGTCGCAAGTTTATCTCGGCATAATAATGAACTTAGTTATACGACGACGTTGGCATAGTTCAGCGAATCAAGGGGCAGTGGCTACACTGGCTAGGCCATGTGGTCCGGCAGGATACGAATACTCCAGCTTTGAAAGTTTTCGAAGCAGTACCCGCCGGTGGAAGCAGGGGAAGCTGAAGACCTCCACTCCGTTGGAAGGGCCAGTTAGAGAAGGACCTGGCTGTACTTGGTATTTCGAATTGGCACCACACAGCAAAAAGAAGAAACGAATGGCGCAATGCTGTTAACTTGGCTAAAATCGCGTAAGCGGTGTCTACGCCAGTAAAGTAAGTAAGTAAGTAGTTCTTCAAACATTTATTTATAGTTCGATGCCATTCTTTTAAAATGATTTTTGAAACTTTTTACCCCAATTCCTAAATGGGAGGACTATCTAATGAGCTGGAATCAAATGCAAGTTAACGCTTGAAATACATATAGGTATACACAACTTTGGATATTCGACAACATCTGCCGCTTTAACTTTTGATTTCAAGCGGGCCCGCAAAATCCATACTAGTATTAATAAATGCTCGTGAAAACGTGATGCGCTTTTGGGATAGATTTCTCAAATGTTGGATTTGTGTGCGTTTTTTATAAATCGAACATATTTTGCAATTGTATATTTTGGACCGGATCATGTTCTTCACCCGTGGAATCCAAAACTTCGTTCGGATGAGGCGTAGCATCAACGGATTTTCTCCATATAAGGAGATTTCATGGCTGAACTGGACTATCAGACGGGGCAATCTACAATTGTAAGATAATATTATTGGATGACGCTTACTATAGGCGAGATCACGAGATGCGTCTAGTCGACCATCAACTCTCATAACATCGTAATTGTCTAAAAAGAGGTGTAAAGACAGTAATTCAATCTCAAAGTCAGCGGTAAAATTGAAAAAACGATCAAGAATATCGAACTTGTTTATTGTAGTGATCGCATGTAGATGCAGACTTTTTTCCTTTCCTGTAGTGTTACATATTATCTCTTGGTTTAGGCCTTTTCGAACGATTTCCTTCAAGCCATGTAGGACCACAGAGTATTGTTCATAAGTTCGGATGCTGAAAGTCCTCTGCCTGACAAATCCGCTGGGTTAGTGACTGAGTCGATATATTGCCAGTTCTGGTTTCCAACTTTTTCAACAATTTTTATGAATTTATATGGGGCGAAAGTTGACTATGAACACGAAGGTTTCAGTATCCATGCCAGCGCAATGGTTGAATCCGTCCATAAGTGTAAGCTCAGGTTGTTCATCAATGATTCCATTAGTTACCTAGCAATACTGAGCCGCAAAGGGCTTTTGCGAAAAGCTAATTGTGCGCATCTTTTCGCTGTGCCGACGATCCAAAATGGTTGAATATACTACGTCATCCCAGTCGATGCTTTGCTTAATAACTTTGGCTGCAATTATTGTTGGCGCCGACCAAATTAGTGGGTCAAAAAGTCTAGCGATTTCTGAAAGTATCGCTCTTTTCGTTATCATTTCATAACATTTAGGGGATTTTATCGAATAATACAAATAATCAGAAAGAGTGTTCCATCGTATACCCAAAACTTTATCGTACTCGTATCATCAAATTGTTCTCATCAGCAAGCTGAAGTAATGTCCTAAGGAGCGGTAAACCTTCCGATGTCTGTGTTAAATACATATTTAAATAACCCTCAACGTATGTATGGTCAAATCAGACTGCAATACTGGCCCTGAGTGAAGCACGCCATTCAAACTAGTACCATTCGTCGAAACTTTAGCACACGTTTTCTTAGATTGTAAGTTAAGTGTCCGTTTAAGTTCTTAAGTTATAAATGAGCATTACGAACCCGAATTAATTAAAGTGCGTGCCGAAAAATTTTAAACTCGAGATGTTCCTAAAAAAATTCCGGAGTTTGCCTGTGCATGCCAGCATTGCACATTATTTGGTTTTCGTGAGGTGTATGGTGTATCATCATTGCTGACTTGTGGTCCATGATCAATTGTTTGCCTACGAGTATACATGGCCTGCATATGCAGTAGTGTACACGTATGATGCTCATTTGTACAAACTCGAGCATTTGGATATGATACAATATGTTTTTCAGACACACAGATTGTGCACATGTGATGACGATTAACAATCTCCAATCGCTCTTTCGGATCTCATTTTTTACAGCTTAAGCAGATACTTATTTTATGCATAGAAGAACCACATCATAAACTACGAAAAATCTTACGGCTCGGCGGCCACGGTAGCATTGCGTACTGCCATTCGGAAGGCTCAAGTTCATATCCCGGTGTCGTATTAACATCCAAAAATTTATAGAAAATTAACTTAAATAAAAATTAAGTTAAATTTTCTAATTGCGGTCGCTCTTCGGCAGGGAATGTCAACCCCTTCGAGTGTATTTCTGACATGAAATAAAGGGTCCTCATAAATACCATCAGCCGTTCGGAGACGGCTTAGTACAAACTGTAGACCACTCCATTCTTTGGAAAATATACCAAATCGCTTCAGCGGTTAAAAAGCGCCAATTTTATATATAAACTAGCAGACCCGGTCACGCGTTGCTGTGGCTGCGTGATTTAATATTATATTTTTATAACATTCATTTAATAAATACTTTAAATATTTTTATTAGATGTATTTAATCGTAATAAATCACAGTTGGTGTTCAATAAAGCGTCAATCGATGTATAATGTTTTTGGTCAATCGGTCCTTTGTTAACACAAATCAACTAGATGCTCTTCCTACTCGTGAACACGCCACGTATATTTGCCCATGGGAGAAACATGGGTTTTCCATGTCTAATCCGCAAACAGACATTGTTTGGCCTTAAGATTTATTTATTGAAAGCTAAACGAATGGGAAACTGTAGCCTTTTAAATAGTATGGGAGAATCGGATGGTATCATCGGAATACGTGGTAACAAAACGGTTTCTCCTTTAAACTTTCTTGTTAACAAAGTTGCTTCAAGAACGTTTCCAGTCATTCTTTTGATCACCCAACGTGTACCGTTGCATAGTTTAGGAGGGTTTAAATTACGCAGTAGAATAATCGGTGATCCAATTTTCAATTGAAGACTTTATGGTGGTATTCTTGATATGTCTAAGGAAATTAAAAATTTAATTTGGAAATCCACTGCCTCGTCTTCTTCTACAGTAGCATCGATAAACTTAAATGACATTAAATCACCAGGTAATAATTGTTGTTAATCTGATCAACATCAACATTTTTCGCTGTCAAAATTACATGATTACTAGGCCAGTCATTTTAAATAGTTATTTATTATTTCTGGGAGAAGTTATCTGGCAATCTAATATGTTGAGTATCTTGATGAAATTCTATTTCACCGTTTCCAAGATCCAGTAATTGCTGGAAAAATTATTGTGCTCTTGGATCATTTTGGAGTTGTATTTGCATGTTTTTTGTCAGTCTGAGTATTTCAACATTTCTCCATAAAATTGATTGTTTTAGACATGCATTAATTTCATCTGCAATAGTACCACCGAAAAGCCTATCACTATTGTTTAAATCCTACATAGTCCCATTTAATGCTTCAAGCGAATGCTTATGAGCTTACGCTCATGCCAAATTATGATCGAAGTCTTCCGTAAAACTGCTGCCATTCCGCTTCTTTTTTTTGATATTACACGTTGCGTTTGGATTGTTATGAATATCTAATGGTAGCTTGAAGGCAAAATGTGCAGTCCGCCCCCTATCCAACAAAGTAGCAGCTGTGCTGATGATGCAACTGCTAATGCTAATGTTGTGACCGTAGTTTCGCAGGAATGAAAGATAACAAATATGTTTTACCGGTCCCACCTGGTGCATCTACAATAAATAGAAAAAACCGCCTTGTTTGGCCTCAACAGCTAACATAATTCGATTGCATATGTTTTTCCGCTCGTCATTTAATAAGGGTACATTATTAGTAACAAATGTATTTAAATCATGATTATTTACTAAGTCTGTGGCTGGGCGATTAGGAGATGGAATACCATAATGACTAAGAGGTAAATTTTAGATCATAATACATAAATCTTCAATCATTATTAATGCTTCGTTATACATATCTTGTGTGAAGTCTTCAGTCATGTAGTTCTTATATTTTTCCCACAATGTAGATGACTGTGTTGGAAAACATGTCGTCAAAATAATGGCAAATAGTTGACGAATATTACTCGGCGAGGACGTTACAGCGGCATCAGCAAATGTCAGATCCCAATGGCTGTCATCTTCTAAAAGTTGCAATGCGTGGCATGCATCTTTATACGTACTAAACACTTGGTCTTTAGCTGTTCGTAAAAATTGAAAAGAGATTGGTCCAGGAATATTCACCAACTATAAACGCAGAAAAAAGCATTCACGTAGTTTTGGATGTACAGTATAATGCCGTCCCAGTTTCTAGCTTTAAATATGCCTGCAATTGAAGGATGTCGTTCTCCCTGTTTACGTGATTCCCATTTTTTAGCTGACGCGTTCCAAGTCAAATAGCATGGAATATCAGTGCATAATAGTGTTTTTGCGAATTGACCAATCACATCAGTTTTTTGACAACGAGTGAAAATTCGGTTAGTGTTGTTTTTGGTGGTTCAAATGCTTTTAGAATGATATTTTCTTCAGTGAAATACCTATGTTGTCCATTTTCGAGATGCACCGCAGGATGTTGGATAGCAGGTTCTCTGTGGTGTATGGGGAAGCTAAGTATGCGCCAGATAGCTTCATTGCTGCTAATGTATCTGCCCATTTGATAGCATGCTATTTCATCATTTTCGTTTACATTTTGTACTCGAAATACGGTCAAATCACTGCCCTTATTAACGTACTTGCAAATATATTTGATGAATTTGACAGAACTGCAAGGCTCAACATTAATATGAGCCTTGTACGTTTTGGAGAGTAGTGGTGAGTATGGTACCACCCATTTATTGTCAATTTCTAATTGGTTAGAATTTGACGTTTTCACTCTATATGTATGACCATTATCAGCGTATCTGCGACGATACATTGGATAACCATCAATATATAATGGTATCGTTTGTGAATTTCTTAGGAAAATTTTTTTTTGTCTTGTTAAAGGCTCCACACGCTCCATGAATCATATGGCTTTTAACAATATTAAATAATTCTTGATCAATTGAAGAATCTAGAATTTCGGCCGAAATATTTCGATGATTTTCCTCTGTACGAATTTTATCTTCAAGCCAAATTAAAATGTGAGCATGCCACTCAATTGAATACAGCCAACAACACATTTTGCCAAAAACTGAATATTTTACCATAAAGTCAATCAAAGATTTCAATTTTTGATTTAACACTCGTGCAGTGATATCGTGATGATGTATTGATTGTTGACCTGGTAATAATAAAGATTGGATTTCCCCCAATTTGGATTATACGTAAATTTTATAAACAAATCTTGACGACCGTAATGACGTACATAAGTCATTGCATCCTGTATGTATTCTAGCATGTTTCGTGGGCTACCCTTGTTGCTTGAAGGTAAAATAACAGCACTACCGATTTCATTGGTGTTTAAATTTCCATCGACGTTTCCAACAATAGCATCTCGTAAGTGAATCCTCTGATCATAGTTTAGCTTGGTTGAACCGAATGAATCGCAAACGTTCGCTTTCAATCTTAGCAAACATATCCACAACATATTGATGATACAATTGACGATATCGAAGGATAAAGTTTTCCTGATTGTGTCTAATCATAAATCGATACGCATAGTAGTTCATGGAACGAACTTTTTTTATTCATTTCATTACCGTTGACTAGATCACACTGTTTAATGTTGTTGTCCTTGTCAGAATAGCAATGGGTACTGGAGTGCATCGTACGACCGGTGTAAATCTGAGATTGTACTCAATGAATTATCTCGGCGTGTAATTTTTATGGATCTGTTGTCAACTAAATCTGCCGGCGTGTTCTCCCAAAGGTACCTGGCCTTGGATTTTGAATGTTGTCTCAAAATTACGACAATCAGATGACAAATCACAAACCTTGGATGCTCCGAACGACCTCATTTGGAAGCAAGAATTCAATTTTCGTGTCTTACGCAAAAATAATTTTGATTCATTTGAAATGCTAGAAAGAGGGGATTTTAAAGGTTCAGGTGGAGTAGGGAGTGGTGACAATACAACTTTTCCTGATGCGCAACACATGCCGTGTGTTTTATTGCGAAATTTTAACGACTGATAATAATTGCATATTTTGTCCATCGCACCAATAGTTACTTTGGCAACAGCCGAGTAATTGATGTCTGCTTCATAATTATATGTAGGATGAAGAAATGATCGATTGGGCCGGTGATTTTCTCGGTTTGTTCTCTAAATGAATCTATGTGTTGTTGACGTGTCACCCTGGTTCTCAATGCACTTTCCTGTCTACGATTATCATGCTGGTCTCGTGATTCTCGTGCACGAATTTCAGCTGTGCGAATTCTTTGGGCTGCATTTATGTCTGCTCTCTGTTCAAATGATTCATGAGCTCTTTCAACACATGCATATCGAGTCTTCTTGCTACGGGTTGGATTTGTGGGTCACATTTTACTAAAAGTGGTAATTGAGTTTTTAGTGTGAATGAATTTCGCTTTTCTCAGATTTTGTAGATTATATATTTGGCTATATTTATATAACTGCAAATTATAAGTAAGAAAAAAATACTCTAAGTACTATGCGGTACAAAGACCAAATGAAGAATGATTTGAAAGAAGCGATGTTAAGTGTTATAGGCAAAATAAGACATGTATAGTGTGTGGTCTAATGCTGCAACTACCCATCTCCCGTACCTTCCGTCCATAGCAACCTATCTTATGAGAGCGCCATGCAAATGAATAGTTGTCACCGCTCGCCCATACCGTTAGTGATGGTTGTCCCAGAGAAACCAGCGGCGATTTGATTTTTTCCGTAAAACCGGCTTAGCTCATTTCTCGCTCTTGTACAAGGTTGCCAGTATAGACTTTGTAAATTAATATGAAATAAACTACTAACTATTAATATGAAAATGCATAGTTTTTTCAAAGGAGCATTATGCTGCAACTACCCATCTTAGTTGAGTAGTTGCCTATCTTCCGTCTATAGCAACCTATCTTATGAGAGCGCCATGTAAATGAAAAGTTGTCACCACTTGCCGATACCGTTACTGACGGTTGTCCGGCAGAAACCAGAGGCGTTTTGTTTTTCTCCGTAAAACCGGTTTAGCTCGCTACTCGCTGTTGTGCAAGGTTACCAGTGTAGACATTTTTAAAGTAATATTAAAGAAACTTAGAAAATGCGTAGTTTTTTTTAAATACATGAAAACTGAATTCGTAATTAATTATTTATTACCATATAGATAATGTATTAGGTGTTTGCATTAATTCGTGGGGTTATTTTTTCGAAAATTAAGACTTTATTGTGAACAAATTGTCTTGATCAACTCCTAATATTTTTGCAAGTTCTTCTTGCGTCTGCATGCATCTGCGTCGAGTAATGTCTCCAATTCTTCGTCTTGAAATTTGTTTGCCTGCCCGTCGTCTAAGTCGAAATTGCCACTTTTAAACCGTGCAAACCACTTTTGGCACGTTCGTTCGGCTACAGCATGGTCACCATAAACGTCCAGTAAAATATGATAGCTTTCGGTAGCACTTTTCTTCATCTTAAAGTAACGAAAATGAACTCCCCGCAAAAACACTTTATCAGGTACAAATTTCGACATTTTCAAATGAATGAAACAAATTGTTGTTCACGCTAAAACAAGTGACATCTACTGAAAACGACGCGAAATGACAGTACCTTTGAAATGAATATAGCCACAGATGAATACGACGCGAAATAATACTAGTAGAGCCCTCTCTTTGAAAACCCCACGAATTAATGCATACACCCAATATATTCGATTGGCATTTATATTCAAACATGAAATTCGTTGGCGAAAATTATAAATTTGTTTCTAAGTATGCAATCACACTGGCAGCTGGCCGCTATCAGCAGCGTCGATAACTCTTGTATGCATATCGCTCTTCTCTATTAATTATTAAGACCATTAATTTAAATAATAACTATCTCATCGTCTGAGTTGGACCCAATAGCAAATATATGTCAACTTTCATGAATATCAGTTGATTCGTTTTTGAGTTATTTCGGAACATGCACACGGACACGAGTTTTTTATATATTAAAATATAAATATATATACATATATATATATATATATATACACGCATATATACAATATATATATAACGACAGCAATTCTCTTAGGCATACTGCGTACAAGCTTTGTACATTTGTCCGCACTTATGGCGTACCACTTGTTTTTGATGTTATACTGTGTTCTTAATCTTGCGATTTAAAATAGCCTACATGTGCTCAATGGGATTAAGATCTGGAGACTGTGCAGGCCAATCTAACAAAACAATGTTGTTACCTCTAAACCAACGCATCGTAGTCGCTGATTTGTGACAAGGAGCATTGTCTTGCTGAAATTGAACCCCGTCGAAGTCATTATCGCCGAAAACGCGCGTTATCGAAGCCAGAAGAACACATTCTATTACATTTATGTACTTTTGACTGTCCATGTGACCCTCGCAAACGAACATTTCGCCTACACTATCAGCAGCCATGCAGCCCCAGATCATAATGCTGCCTCCTTCATGCTTAACAGTAGGTACAACGCAATCTTCTTCCCCAGCCCGTCGCCTCACGAACGTCACACCAGGTGTTCCAAGTATCTGTATAAAAGAAAAAATAATGTTTTCATAAGATTTGTATTATGTCTTCAAAATTGCTCTAGGGTAAGAAGCTATGGCTGTTAACACTTTAAGACGATCTTAACTAAGCTTACCTCGAAGTTTGATTCATCTGACCACAGAACATTCGACCAACCTTCTTCCGAGAAATATTGATATCGGCGAGCCCATTCCAAAAGATTTTTCCTATTCTTTTATGAGAGCCACGGCATCTTTCGGACTTAACATCCTTTTATGCCTGCTTCCAGAATTCTTTTTTTTTGCTGTTCGAGCACTAACTGGCTTACTTAATTCATCCGAAAGGGCAGCTGCAAGGGCAGAAGAAAATTTTTTGCGATCCTTGAGAGACTCGCGTATAAGTATTCGGTCTTCTCGTTTACTGGTTAGACGCTTTCTTCTACTTTTTGATTTATGATTTTGTGATTTTGTCTCCACAAATCGCCTGATAGCACATTGGACCGCGCACCGAGAACATCCCACCAAATTGGCAATCTCAACCTGAGACTTACCTTTTTCGCTTAGAACTTGATTTCTAACTCTATCATCGTAACTTATTTCACTTTTTTTAGGCATTTTGGTAAATATGAACTGTTTTTATAGGATTGGTAACTTTTCACTAAATGTAATTTACACTTTCACTTTGAAATTTTAAATGTGAAAATATTTTATGAATTTCTTAAAAATTACAATTTTTAGGTTTAGCTTACCCAGAGTGCTTTGACATTTAATATTATACAATTTATTCGTTTAATCAACAGTTAAACACCCATGTAAGACATTTACAAAAAGAAGAGGTAACTTTGATAGCCACATTTGAAAAATACTTGTATTTTAGTGGGGTGCCTAATACTTTTGGTCAAATATAAATTTCAAATAAATAATAAATTTCAAATAAGGAAAAGCGAAAAGGGAAAGAAAGTAATATCAAGTTCTCGGGTTTGATCCTAAGGTTGGCTTTTCTCAGCTGCTGGAATACTTCCTTGAGTTGCCTTACATGTCGTCTAGGTAGACGAATGCTTGCGGCTCTAGTTCTGGGCCGATGACCGGATCAAGTGGAACGTCGCTGGTGCGAGGTGTAAGCCGAAAGACATCACCTTCCACTGGTAAAAGCCACGTCCAGGCACTGTGAATGCCGTGTACTGTTTGCTGTCTTCTTCCATGGGCATCTGCCAATAACCGTTAATTAGGTCCAGACTGCTGATGAAACGGGCGCTCTTTGCATGAGCTCACTGACTGTTGGATCCGCTAGGTTACCTGTTGATAGTGTGGTTTGGCTCGGGCTTTCTGAGACCGTGTAATCATTACTTACTCCGGTGTACTTCGCTCCCCAACTTGAACTCTGCTTCTAACATTTCTCCGACGTTTACACTCGTGTCTTTACGTGCCTCGTTTTTTCGGTACCCAATCTCTTCGACGTCTCTTCGTTTACAAAACTCCTCGTTGCTCCGGTATAGCTTGCTGCTATTACGTCCTCGTCGTTGATGGTCACCGTGGCCAAGATCCGGCCCTGTGTCTGGCTCAGTGCCGCTCTTGTTCTCGAGGAAGTGTTGTGGACCCCACCCTTCGATACTAATAAGGCCCTGGTCGGTCCATTTTTTGTCTGCATGTGATTCGGGGGTCTACGTACCTCCCCTGCTTGTCTGTTTGGCGCTCTTCTCTAATTGGTGTACTCTGGTTTCGGTCTTCGTGCAAATGCACGGCGAGAAATTCGGTAAATACGGCTCAGTTTCACTTCGTACCAGGGCATAATCCTTGAAACGCTCATCAGATCGTTGGACGCGTTGTCGTATCTCGTCGTCCAGTTGCTCGAAGTAACGGAACATAATGGCAGCATACGATGACGTCGTGGGTTCTTCTTCGCGTAGCATGCCGCGCGCTCCTTCATTGTACGTCTTTGGTAACTGTCCAGGTGTGTCGGAGGGCCAGCTCCGTTAAGCGCCCTTGGATGCCTTCTCCTTCACTTTGGTTATGGACGAAGCTCGCAGAGCGTTTGCGCAACTCCTCCACTGTTCCGTGATCCTCGAACCATAAATCTTCTGCATACCTCCCGCTTGGCTGGAGTTAGCTCAGCTCTGCCAATGGTTTCCTAAAAAAACAAACACGCTATTTAAGAAGCTACAACAAATTTTATTATTTATATATAGAAAAATAAAATAGGTATAGAAGCATCTACTCCAATTTATACTAATTTAGTATATCTACTCTCTCGCATTGACTGTAAAAACCCTTTACTGGCCCCTTTTCACTGAGGTGAAATCAATCAGTGAAATATAACTAAGTGTTCCTGAGGTGAAAAGGGACACTAGATTTGCAGGTGGTGTTGTTCCCACACCGGTTCACATCCTACTTAATTTCCTTTAAATTTTCCTCAACTTTTATACCACTCTGCGCGGACAGAACACTATTTTATAAAAACAATTTATCGCTTTGAACATTTATGTTTGTATATGTGTATTTATAAAATTCAGCTATTTTTTTATGGTATACTATATGTACATATACATAAAGTATATCTATGTTTTATATGTTTTTGTTATTTAATATATAAAATTTTCGGGTCACAGTGTTAGACACGATACTCTTCCGAAACGGCTTGACCGATTTGGATGAAAGTTTAGGTGCATATTCAGTAAGTCTGAGAATAATATATCATTTTTTTACACACCGGGAAGAGCACCTGGGACTGATCTATCCGAAAAAAATTCATTTATGGATCGATTTACTTGAAATTCGTTATAGGTGACTTTTTGCTTAGATTAACAGGAAAACTACAATTCTCTCCGGGAAGTGGGCCGAGGACTGACCTATTCAAAAAAACTCTCATGTCCGTTTGTAACGGGTGTTCTCCAAAACTAAGGGACCGATTGACTTGAAATTTCGTCAGATTGTTTTTATGATACCAGTAAATAAAATTTTCTGGAAGTGGACCATGGACCGAACTAACCGAAAAAATCTTTTTTATGGTTCGATGTACTAGAAATCTAGGACATAAATGTCTTATTGTTTAGATTAACAGGAACACTTTTCTTCTTTCCGGGAAGCGGACCGGTTACTGACCTATTCGAAAAAATCTTATTTGTAGTTCGATTAACTTGAAATTCAGTACGTAGATGTTTTTTTTCTTTAATTTAACAGGAAGACTACAATTCTCTCTGGGAAGAGGACCTGGGACTGAGCTTTTCGCGAAAATCTTATTTATGGTTCGACTTACTTGAAATTCGGTACATAGGTCTCTTTTTGCTTAGATTTTTCTTCTCTCCGGGAAGAGGACTAGGGACGGACTCATTCAAAAAAATGTATAGTTCAATTTCCTTGAAACTCGGTACATAGGTTTTTTTTCGCTTAGACTAGACCGGAAAGTGGACCAGGGACTGACTTATTCAAAAAATGTTTATTCATGGCTGGATTTACCTGGTATTTGGTACATAGGTGGCCTTGTGCTAAGATTAACAGAAAAACTATATTTCTTTCCAGGAAGTGGACAAGCGACTGACCCATTTGAAAAAATCGTATGTTTTGCTCGATTGACTTAAAATTCGGGACATTGGTGGTTTTTTGCTAAGATTGACAGGAAGACTACACTTCTCCCCGGGAAGTGAACTAGCGACTGACTTATTCGAAAAAACCGGGGACTTGGCTATTCAAAAAGTCTGGCTTTTCCTCTCTCCGAGAAGTGGACCAATGTCAATGGTAAGACCAAAAATATTTAGTTAATAAAGTAAGGATAAAAAAATATCTCCCATTATTAATTTTTCATACATTCATTTTTATGTAATTATGGGGTGTTATGAGGTGTAGTCAAGCTTCAGGGTATGCTGTTACAGTTGCAAGGCTATACTCAATTCCTTCTATTGCGTACACGTCGCGCACCCTGAAAACGCAAGCAACCCTTGTGCAAGATCGACCACAACACGTGCGGGGTAGGGATAGATACCGAGAACTGAAGAGGGAAGCAAGAGGCATCTGCAGACAAAAAAAGAAGAAGGCTGAGATATGTGAGCATGACAAGCTTGAGAAGCTGGCCGACAAGGTTAATACTCGAAAATTCTATGATAAAATACGACGACTTACGGAAGGTTTCAAGACCGGAGCGGGCTCCTGCAGGCCACAAGGAGGCCATTTATGCCCAGAGCAGTTGAATTTATGAAGAGAACACTTATCCAGCGTGCTGAATAGCAGTGAAACTGGAGTATCCGGAGATGGTGAACCCGAAACCCCAATCGATCACGATGGAAAAGACGTTTCAATACCTGATCATGAAGAGGTTCGAATAGCAACCGCCCACTTAAAAAGCAACAAAACACACATGGTGGTGAAGAGTTGACACGGTGCATGCATCAGCTATTTTGCAGAATATGGTCGGACGAAAACATGCCTGACGATTTTAATTTAAGTGTTCTCTGCCTAATCCACAAAAAGAACGACCCCTCAGTATGCGCCAATTATCGTGGGATAAGCCTCCTTAATATCGCATATAAGGTCCTGTCGAGCGTATTGTGTGAAAGACTAAAGTCCATCGTCAACAAACTAATTGAACATTATCAGTGTGGCTTTAGGCCTGGTGAATCAACCATTCACTATTCGCCAAATATTGGAAAAGACCCGTGAATAAAGGATTGACACCCACCACCTCTTCTTCGATGAATAGCAGCTGCCTTTACGCCGCTATGTCTGAATTTGGTTTCCCCGTAAAACATATACGGCTATGTAAACTGACGTTAAGCAACACTAAAAGCTCTGTCAGGATCCGTTGGATACCAAACGAGGTTTCAGGCAGGGTGATTCCCTATCGTGTGACTTCTTTAACTTATTGCTGGAGCAAATAATAAAGGGTGGTTAAATTTTCAAGGGCCGATGTTGATTTTGAATAAAACACAAACTATTTAGGAAATTATTGAAATTTTATTTTATTTTGATATATTGGTATTACTCAATTATGTATGTAACAAAATATCGGCCAAATGAGCGCCGCGACCTCGGCGGCACACCTCCATACGATGGTCCAAATTTTCGATGACGCTGAGGCATAATGGAGTTTCTATGCCGTTAATGTGCCGAATTATCTCATCCTTTAGCTCTTGAATTGTTGCTGGCTTATCGACGTACACCTTTTCTTTCAAATAACCCCAGAGAAAAAAGTCCAACGGTGTCAAATCACATGATCTTGGGGGCCAATTGACATCGCCATTACGTGAGATAACACGGCCATTGAATTTGTTTCGCAAAAGAGCCATTGTTTCGTTAGCTGTGTGGCAAGTGGCACCGTCCTGCTGAAACCACATATCGTCTACATCCATATCTTCCAATTGTGGCCATAAAAAATTCGTTATCATCTCACGATAGCGAACACCATTCACAGTAACTGCCTGACCGTCCTCATTTTGGAAAAAATACGGCCCGATGATGCCGCCAGCCCATAAACCGCACCAAACAGTCACTCTTTGTGGGTGCATTGGTTTTTCGACAATCACTCTTGGATTCTCATTCGCCCAAATGCGGCAATTCTGTTTATTGACGAATCCACTGAAGTGAAAATGTGCCTCATCACTGAAGATGATTTTCTTCGAAAATTTTCATAATAAGTCTGGATAACTTTAACACGTTGTTGGATTGTGTATCTCTCCATGGTTCAAATTGAGTAAGTCTGAAATAGAGAAATGTCAAATTAAATTCGGAAAAAAACTTGGCGTTTAGGTGTGGTTCACATTCAACATCGGCCCTTACAATTTAACCACCCTTTATGACCTGCAGAGCTGAATAGGGAAGGTACAATTTTCTATACGAGGGTACAGATGCTGGTGTACGCCGATAATATTGATATTATTGGCATCGACAACCGCGCCGTGAGTTTTGCTTTCTCCAGATTAGATAAGGAAGCAAAGGATATGGGTCTGGTAGTGAACGAGGGAATACGAAATATCTCCTGTCATCACACAAACAGTCATCGCATTCGCGAC
This sequence comes from Ceratitis rosa, assembly GCA_037013455.1. Taxonomy (NCBI): domain Eukaryota; kingdom Metazoa; phylum Arthropoda; class Insecta; order Diptera; family Tephritidae; genus Ceratitis; species Ceratitis rosa. The sequence goes on along the minus strand of JAWMAG010000108.1, from coordinate 669,329 downwards.
TTGGCCCCCATGTCACTTTTGACAGTCATAACTTCGAGGTCGTAGATAGTTTCGTCTATCTAGGAACCAGCGTCAACACTAATAATGATGTTAGCCTTGAAAACCAGCGCAGAATCCCTCTTGCCAACAGGTTTTACCTTGTAGTGAGTAGGCAATTGAGAAATGAAGTCTTCTTCCGACGAACAAAAACCAAACTCTACAAGTCTCTCATCGATCCCGCCCTGTATATGGTGCGGAAGCATGGACGATGACAACATCTGATGAGTCGGCTTTGGGAGTCTTCGACAGAAAAGTTTTGCGAACGATTTATGGTCCTCTGCGAATATCGCAGACGATGGAACGATGAGCTGTACGAGTTATACGGCGACATTGACATAGGTCATGTGGTTCGGATGGATACGAATACTCCAGCCTTGAAAGTTTTCGTAGCAGTACCCGCCGCACATACATACATTACCGAAATATTCACCACGAATTGTTTGCAGTGAGCGCATAAAAAAACAAAGAGTGTTATAATAACAAGTGATCTTCTCACTAAACCATTACCCACCATTATCTTTTATGCGATATCCGCTTATTGCAATAGATGAGCAGTGCACTTTACAGCATCAAACTAATTCAAGAGCATTGTGCACACTGCCACGCTCCTAGTTTAACACTCTTTACCATTGCCATTTCTCAGCATTGGTCAGTTGCAATTCTCTTTGGCAGCAAAGACAATAAATCAAAACATTGATACACCAACATACATATATACATATTTATTCTAATATGAGCTGTACCAGAACAGCTGGTGTATCTTGTTTACATATTTAGCACAGAAATACATACAGGGTCCGCCGCATGACTTTTTTTTTTAAAACAGTGCGCACAAGATCGATCATAACGTTGGCTGTGTGGCACGGAGCACCGTCTTGCTGGAACCAAATGTTGTCCAAGTCCTCCTCTTCGATTTCCGGGAAGAACCAATCCGTTAACACGGCGCGGTAGCGTTCGCCATTGACCGTAACGGCGGCTCCTGTCGCATTTTCGAAGAAAAATGGGCCAATGATGCCGCCGGCCCAAAATCCGCACCAGGATCTCTGAGGATGCATTGGCTTCTCTTCGATCACGTGCCGATTTTCCGTCCCCCAAATACGACAATTTTGTTTATTGACGTAGCCGCCAAGATGGAAATGAGCTTCGTCGGAAAAGATGATTTTTTGGTAAAATTCCGGGTCTTCGGCCAAGCGCTCATCTGCCCATTTCTCAATCGTATACACAACCATTTTCGTGCAGCGGAAGGATAGAACTAACTTTCTGTCAAATCAGATGTAACATAAGTGTTACCACACTCAAAATAACCACTAGTTCAAAAAAAAAATGTTACATGGCGGACCCTGTCTATAATCGAATGCGTGCATTAAATAACATACAAAATAGATTTCTTAATATCTTGCCATCTCGATTTAAAAATATTACATATTCACATAAATATACTTAGTAAATAATAATTTACGTTATATAATTTCAATTAACCTATATATTTTTACACGTATATTTCCACACGTACGTTTATATTTCAATACATGTACCATATATACCTACATAAGTGCAAGTGTGTGTGATTTCCTTTTATTTTAAATTTATTAAAAAAAAAATTATTTTTATTTTCGTTTTCATATCTTGTTTGTTCCAAACAATAGCTTAACGATTTTCTATAAGTTAAGTTTGGAATTACCATTTCCGACAAAAAAACACACATACACACTCGCATATATACTAAATTCATTTTCCGAATTTAAAAATTTTCTGAGGGAAGTTGTACAAATATTAGTTTCACTACCTGCTGGGTGATTTCTCAAAGTTTCTTGCTTTATTAAATTTTTTCGGCCTTAAAAAGGTTTTTTTTCCAAAAATTCCTCAATGCCAATTGGACATAGTCCCAAAAAACGAAATTAGCCAAGATGTCAGATACTGAGGGTAAAAAAATACTACTTCGCTAGATTCCGCAAGTGCGAAGAGGGAATCCTCACAAACACGCTCAAGAAGTAAAGCGTACGACCCCTGTGCGCAAAAGTTTATAACAGAAAGTGACAGCCTAATGAGATGCGGTGCAAAATTCGGTAATTCACCGATTGAAGATCATAACGAATCGTATCTCGAAGTCAAACACAAAAGTCTAAATGACTATTTTGTACGACTGCAATCTGCCTTTGATAACGTTTTTTCCAAAACGGATGACTGCTTGCCTGATAAGTTCAAAGAGTCAGCTCAAGGCAATTACGACGCATGCCTTGACATCTAGGAGATTACATAAATCGAGATGTCGGACCAGCTAGAAATGCTCAGACTAGTCGATGCTTCGAGTCCACCATCCCGTGAGGAACCCACTTCAGAGCAATCAAGTACTTCCAATGTTTTCTTACAAGTTCCTCCATGCGAAACAGAGACTTTGTATGGGGGTTACGAAGAACGGCCGGCTTTCCGTGACATGTTCACAACTGTATACATTAACCACCCGAAGCTCTCTCGTGCTCAGAAACTATACCACCTCAGGTATAAAACAGAAGGAAAAGACGGTGCTATTGTCAAACTATACCCCTTGAGTGAGATAATCAGGTCAAAATTTTAATGAACTTGCCTGCTATTCAATCCGATCATAGCGAACAAATACAAAGTCTTCAAACAAGCATTAACAACTGTCTGTCTGTCTTACATGCTCAAGACGATTCAACAGACAGTTGGGAACCGATCCTGGTATACATTTGTTCAACAAAATTACCAGAAACAACACTGTCACTTTGGGAACAATCGCTCTCATCAAGACGAGATCTACCCAAATGGTCTCAATTAGACGACTTTCTAACTTCTCGGTACGAAGTTGTAGAAAGACTAAATAGGCTTCATCCTAATAAGCCTAAACCCAGTGCTCCATATGCCGCTCAGCAAAAACCTTTAATTAGGACACAAAATTTTATGGTAGAACTAAAGCAGGCATATTCATGCCAGGTGTGCAACTCCAGCCACCCCCAAAAATTCTGCCAAAAATTCCGAAAAATGGCAGAATAAGAACGTTTTAAGGTTGTACAGAAAAACAACCTATGTAAAAACGGTCATGCTTATAACCACAACGTCAAAGACTGCGAAATGCTAACAAAGGCATCATACTCTACTGCACATCGACAACCGCAAACCAGCTCCAATCCCGACGAGCAACCGTGCTGTTCAAACAAATTTCTTTTTCCAACAGCCATGGTGGCAGCTGACCATGAAGAAGAATTATTTCAATTACGGGCCTTGATTGACCAAGGTTTCGAAAGGACTTTTATTTCCTCAAAAGCCCACAAAAAAATGTAAATTACCGTTCGAACATTCCAGGTTCGAAATTTTAGGCATTGGTGGTCAAAAATTCTTCTAAGCTTTGTTCTTTGACGTTGGTTTCTTATAAAACCAAGCAGAGAATTAAGGCCCATGTAATAGTGTTACCTCAGTTAATAAAACTACTTCCGACCTTTACAATGAGTCGTGAAAAATGGCATGAACTGAGTAGTCTCGAGCTAGCTGACCCAAATTGTCACATTCCAGCTCAAATCGATATGGTTATCGGCAGCGATCTTATTCCACAAATTCTAGTGGAAGGGCTGCAAAAGGTTTGCGACAATCTTCTTGAGCAAAATACTATATTTGGCTGGATACTTAGTGGTTCGGTGACCGAAAGGGTATCCTCATTTTCCACCCCAATAGAACGAGTTTCCAATGAAACGCTGGGAACAGGAGGAAATCCATATACCTCCACAAAGTACGCCTGAAAATCAGGCATGTGAAGATTATTATGTTGCAACAACGACCCGTAATTAAAGCGGTCGCTACATTGTCAGGCTTCCATTTAAAGAAGCATTTCCCGAAAAACTCACCCTAGGCCATTCCCGGTCTGCGGCATTCCAGCAATTCCTTAGCATGGAACGCACGCTTCAGAAGAAAGGGGAGTTAAAGGCAATGTACAACGATATGCAGAAATACATAACGTTGGGTCATATGGAACTCACAAACCCCCGTGAAATCACTTCCAATGGCAACTACCATTCGTTCTATTTGCCTCATCATGCGGTTGTAAAACCAGATAAAGTCACGTAACGGGCGCACGATGGTACGTTCGTAACGTAAATATTCATAAAGACCTTGGTATTTTATCAGTTAAGCCTGAAATTGAAAGAAGCAGGACAAAGTACTTCACATTGCTGGGAAGTCATCCAAACCCGCTAGCTAATGCTTTATGCAACCCATCAAGAAATTCCCGCCTGCAGCGAAGAGATGTTCCCGCCTTGAAAAGGGCTCAAAGTTATATAACTCGAGCTATCATGTTTGTAATTTAATTTTTAGGACTTGAACACTACTGTTATGCTTACATTAAATCAGTTCCAGTGAATAAATGAATTGTGTATAAAAAAAAATTTTAAAAAAATAAAATTTTGCGACATCCAAATTCCTCGATGGCTCAAATCCATGGGTTCTGCGACGCTTGTGGCTCACATACCACATCGACTCTTGGCCTAATTCAAAGGCACGCTGTACCTCTCCGCCACAATAGCGGAAAATTGATACCTTTCATGCACACGAAGAAGAACTCGATTTTCTTGATCGATTCTCTTCACTCCCTCGAGCAATTCGCGTGACTGCGTACATGTTCTGTTTCGTGAATAATGTCCAGAATAAATCAAAAATGTAACCAATAACTACCATGCCTCTGACTCATGCTGAATGCCAATTCGCAAAGTAGCGTCTATTCGAAGTATCGCAATCCCGCTATTTTCCTGGCGAAAAAGATGCGTTACAAAACAAAAAGCCAATTGACAAAAAAGTTCACACTCAGCTACAATGAGTGGCACCCAATCATTATCCCAAATGCATCAAAATTTTGTCAATTACATTTGAAGTTTTTACACGCACTGCTTCTCCATGCAGAAACACGCCTCATGCTTCAAATGGTCAGGCAAGAATACTACATACCGAAGCTAAGGCCTTTAATAAAAAAAATGCATTTTTCAATGCAAAGCTTGCTTTCTATACAAGTAACAAACGCGCTCCCAGCTAATGGCCATTTTCTGTAACTGGAGTGGACTTCGCAGGACTGTTTTTAATAAAGGCCCCTCAGTTTTAAGATCCACTACACTCATCAGAGGGTACGTTGCCGTATTCGTTTCTTTCGCGACGAAGGCAGTACATCTTGAGTTATGCTCTAATCTTTCCACTGAGGCATTTAGAGCAGCATTCGCCCGATTCGTGGGCAGGCGAGGATATCCCGCCACAATGATGAGCGATAATGGAAAAACGTTCATCGGAGCACAGAGAGCAACTGAACGCGAATTCGTCTAATTCCTTAACGAATGTTCAGCAGACATTACCCAGAAGTATGCTCCCCAAGGCATCAATTGGCAATATGTACTACCCAGCGCCCCACATATGGGCGGCCTGTGGGTATCCGCAGTAAAGAGTTTTAAAATTCATTTCGAGAAAACCGCTACATCCCACAAATTTACATTTGAGGAGTTCACGCCGCCGACCGAGTGGCGTCTCGGACGAATCCAAAACGTTTATCGTGGGCCTGATAATCACATTCTTGTCGTGGATCTCCGCACGCAAAACAGGATTATCACGCGGCCCTTAGTAAAACTGCGCTTCATTCCACATGAGCAACCTTTGCTCGAAGCACAGCAATAAAGAGAAATTCCCCTCTTAATGCAACTGACTACATACGACAACTACCGATTGTTCCGTTTTTCCTCCATTTCCAGACGAAGGACACCAATGGCAACGCGCAATGCAGTGCCTCTCGCGCCGACGGCAGATACCACAAACTGCCTACAGTGTCGGCTGTGTCACCGCTACCACGTCTTGCGCAATTGCGCCGCTTTCCGGGCAATGCGTCCTCCTCAACGCATCACGGTGGCCAACGCGCAAGGGTACTGCAGCAACTGCTTGGCGCTCACCCACGTCACGGAAGAGTGTGCCTCCCGAGGAAGGTGCAGACGATGCAAAAAGCACATCATACTATGCTGCATCCAGCAGAGTCGCAATATAGCCAGCCAGCGACAGCAACAGCACCCGCCGCAACCAAAAAGAACAATACGAAGAAGCGGCAACAAAAGCGCGTAACACAGCAGCGCGCAACACCGCAGTGTGCCACTAAGCAGCACGCGACCCAACAGCGTGCCACAAAACAGTACGCAACATCACAGCGCGCCACAACGCATCAACGTGCAACAGTGCACAACCCAACAACGTGCCACGCAGCAGCGCGCCAGCAAACAGCGGGCCATCAGAAAAAGCAGCGGTGAAAGGTTGCGGTCAATAACGCACACGACCACCAGGCTGCAAACTAAGGTATTCCGAAATCGGACCACCAAGGGCGCTATAGGTGAAGCAATACGCGCCCTGCAAAAGCTGCAGAACGCCAGCGCATCTCTCCAGGGCGGGCAGGATGTTTAAGCGCGCAACCTAAAATATTATTGTAAATGCCGTGCGCGCCAACTTCTGGTTTCACATTATCCCGTGTCTCCTTTCACGCGGTTATCCTTCTTTCCGTGTATACCCTACTTCGTTAGCCAACTATCGTTTAACCGAGGTAGTTCGAGCTAACAAAAAAGGGTATGCTAACAACACACTTAGAATCCAACTACATACGCGCGCGCAACGGCATATTTTATAGCGGCAACTCAAGGCTCCAGTGAAGTTCAAATCGATAGAAAAATCAAAAGTGTAAAACTCTATCGATAGATTATAAAATCATTTAAAGTGAAATGACACAAATGGAATTAAAACAAAAGAAAGTGAATAAAAACCTAGATTAGTGTTTGTGCACAAAACAACTTACTTCTTTTAATTTTCTTGGGCCGATTGGCACCTGAAATCAAGGCAAGTTATTCAGTTCATTTTCTTTGTTTTGCCCAATATTCCTTTCACTGCAAGCGTTGGCAGTGGCATCTGTCGGCAAATATTTAGTGTATGCATTAATACGTGCGGTTTTTTCCGAAAATTAAGACTTTATTGTGAAAAAATTGTCTTGATCAACTCCTAATACTTTTGCAAGTTCTTCTTGCGTCTGGTATGCATCTGCGTCGAGCAATGTCTTCAATTCTTCGTCTTGAAATTTTTTTAGCTGCCCGTCGTCTAAGTCGAAATTGCCACTTTTAAACCGTGCAAACCACTTTTGGCATGTTCGATTGGCTAAAGCATGGTCACCATAAACGTCCAGTAAAATACGATGGCTTTCGGTAACTTTTCTTTTTATACGGCGAGGGGAAAATTATCCTAATGTACTTAGTTTGCTATGGTGGCGTGCGCTATGCAACTCTGTCCCAAGGGGTGATGGGGGCGGCGCCAAATGATTGGACCAATACACACTCGCCAGAGAATTCTGAAGGCCGACGCGTAGCTTGCGGCCTGGTTCGTAGGTACGTGCGGGATCAGATTCTCGTAGTCTTTGAAAGTGTGATCATCTTTTTTTTGTGCAGACGTGCGTATTTTTTTTTTTTTTAAGATTTTCTATAAATATATAGAATATTATAGTGTTTTGCCAGACGGGGCAATAGTAAAAGGGCAGTTGAAGCCATTTTTTTGTGGCAGGAGTTACTGTCGGTATAGTTATGTTAGAGAGACGGAACTGGAGTTTGGCGGCACCACCGGAGGAGCACCGAAATTGGGTACTCACACCCGACTGAGAAACCCTAAGTATCATTTTCTTGATTTATTGTTTGTCCATTTTTTTTCGTGCCGACAGTGTTGCTTCCTTCGTTTTTCCCATACCCATCCTTATAGCATCCCGCACCCAGAGCCCAGTCATACAGACGGGTTAAAGTTACCCCCGGCAGCATGGAAGTAGTGCGAGTGGGTTCATAACCAGTTTGGTTGGACCACACCTTGGGTGCACCCCAAAAAACATATTTTGTTTACTTTGTGTACGTACATATACATATAGTTGATCTGTTGTTTAATTACTGTCGCCGTGTGATCTTCTTCTGGTATTAGCGTTGATCATTTCACTTGGTTTGTTTTTGCCCATAGTTTTGTTATTGTACGTAGCTAGCGACCCACGCCGTCTTCACTAAGCTGGCCGGTCGCTTTTGTAGTTTCTGTCATCTCCTTTTTGTGCGGTAGTTTGTTTTGTTGAAATGTGTGGTTGCTGGTAGGCGCTTGACAAACAGCCACTGTAGGTATATACATACACGTATGTATATACTAACATACATATTGTTAATAAAAAAGTGGAGGTGACAAAATATAATCAAGCAGTGGAAAACATTTTTACAATATTATGAAGTGGAAACATCAGGGACATTCGTGTGATAATGGTAAGTCAGATTTTATGGTTCATATTAAGTTTATACAATATTAACATATGTATATATTTATTTTTGGGTTTTTTCGGAATTTTTTATTGATATGAATAAGTGTTGATGTTTGGCTTAGGGGATTTCAGTTAGGCTTTATTGTATGGGTATATTGTTTGCCAAGGTTTCATTGTTTGCCGTAAGTAAGACTAATTTGACAAGAGGTCTTGCCATTCCTGCTCTTTCAGTCCTAATTTCCAATATTTCTATATCTAACGTCGACAAAATATGTGGCGTAAAGCTTTTATATTCTGTCACCTATTAATAGCAGATGCGGACCAACCCGAAAATGACCAGGAGTCAATGCTTCCAAGCCAGTTACGTTATTTGCAGAAGGACTAAGGGGTCGCGAGTTCAACTCAGCATAATTACGTACTTCTTCAGTTCAGTTCTTGAAACGTTTATTTATAGTTCGATCCTATTTTCGAAATGATTTTTGAAACTTTTTACTCCCACAGTCCTCCCATATGTTGAGCTTAAGCTAGAGAAAAATTAATAGTTAACGCTTGAAATATATTGTTGAAGCCACAAACTTTCACAGTTTGAGAACCACCGGTGATGTTCAGCGGAGTATTGTCATCTCTTTGTTGGCTGATTATTATCGGTGTTTTTCCAATAAGAAACTGGCAATAAAATACAAAACGGAAGGTGGATTCATCACCAAATCAATTTCGATTCTTCTACAAGAAACAAGCAGTGGATCGCACCATCGAATTGTCATTTTCAGGATTTTATTTATAATCATCTTTCAACACACAATTTTATACAAAGGTAACTTTGAACATACGTATTATTATTATTTTTAATCTTCCTGAATAAAAGCTGGTGCATTAACTAACACCTTTTTATATTTACTTTGCTTCATTTTCTGTTGTAACCTGTATCGACGAATCTGTTGTTGGGAATCCCCATCTCAACATTTGGTACTTCGAGCCATAAAACTGTAGCATAAAAAATTACAAACGTCTTCCATCTGCACAAAGCATCAAAAACTACAAAACATCAATCCAGCATTCATATTGATTTTAATCGAAGAACAAACCCACCATCGTTCTGTCCACACATACAATCAAACAGGTGCGTGAAAACTATTTGTTAAGCAATTTTTTTTTATTTAAAGTGCTAAACTTAGAAATATAAATTTTTTTAAATAAAAGTTTATAAAATATCGTTAAAAAATAAAAAAAACGCGCTTTAAGATGTGCATGAAGGATAAATAAAATCAAAGTCTGTGACAAATTTTGCTTGTATGTAAATATACTATATAGCACATTACATATCTGCGAACACAGAAGATATATGAAAATTTATTTATAGTTCGACATAAAAGACACGCTCAATTATACAAATATTTTTATATTTATATACTATTGTCTTAAGTTTATTTCCAAAATTATTTTCAACTTTTTAGTTTAATATTCTTTAGAACCGTATTTTTTAAATTTTTTTAAACTATATTTTTTAAATCTTACTTTCACTTCTTGCTTTAAATCTTATTTCAATTACATGCAATTTTTCTAATTCTCTTATTTTCTGCTATTTTTCCTGCTTTAATAAGTATACGTGTAGCTAGACGTAAACCCCATATTTCAAAAGTGAACCAAAAGAAACGTTTAGCCTATGCCAAGCAGTGCTTAAGCAAACCAATTGACTTTTGGGACAATGTCCTCCCTTCGGATGAAAGTAAATTCAATATCTTTCAATCTAATGGCCGTCAAACTGTGTGGAGAAAACCTAACACTGAATTTCAAAAAGATAACCTTTCAGCGACTATAAAACATGGTGGTGGAGGAGTCATTGTATGGGGTTGCATGTCCGCTGCAGGTGTGGGCGAGCTGGAATTAATTGACGGCATTATGGACAAAAAAATACTAAATGGAAATTCTTAAGAGGAATGTCAAAAAAGTGCAGAAAAAACTCAAATTGCCAGAGTCATTTACATTTCAGCACGACAATGATCCCAAGCATACCGCTCATGATGTGCGTATGTGGCTTACACACCACATCACACATACACTGCCGCATCCGCCCCAATCGCCTGATCTAAACCCAATTGAACATTTGTGGGAAGAGCTGGATAGGCGCCTTAAAAAGCGCGCTGTATCAACAAAAGAGGAGTTGAAGCTGGCAGTGGTGAAGGAATGGCAGAATATTGGAGCAGAAACCACACAAAAATTGGTCTCATCGATGCAAAAGTCTTTGGAAGCTGTCATCAAACATAAAGGCTTGGCTACAAAATATTAATTTCGTTAATATTTTACCATTTTATTATAATTTTTTTGTGTTTTTATGAAGTGTGCCAATACTTTTGTTTGGTGAAAATTATACTTTATTCATTTATAATTAGTATTAATTTGGCATAAAAGACAATAAAATGAATTGAAATGAAAATAATTGAAAATGTGTCCCTCTGTTTAGCATTTTTTTTTTCGGAATTAAAAATATTTGGTGGACAAAAAAGGTGTTAAAGTTGAACTATCTTGCTGTGCCAATACTTTAGTTTATCACTGTACATATATATCATTGCACTAGGGATTATTTATCTTAATACTAATTTGCTAAATTTTTCGCGTTTTTTATTCCGTAGGTGATAGAGCATTTACTTGTTGTATGCTGTATTGTTACATACTCGTACATGTAGCATACATATTATATTATTATATAATATAATATGTATATGTTTATGTATACACATTAAGTTTTTCATATTGTTCTCTGTGCGTTACATTATATTAATACATAGGTACATACGTTTCCATATATACACCTACCGGAGTTAGTAAACATATGACACTGTAGTATATTGTTACCAAATATCCAGTAGGAAATCAAAACTTTCGCGGATTCAATTTAAGATGTGAATATTTTTCGTGTTATGAAATGATTAAATTAGGAAGCGTATTAAAATAATCTGTTTATGCCCAATAAACACATCCCAGCATTGTCCTCAAAGCGAATAAGAGGACAATGCAAAAATACAAAAAGCGCCAACATAAGTATAATGTTTTCAGTTTTTAAAAACAAACAAAAGTGAAAACAATAAAGTTGAACTATGCCCGTACAACAACAACAACCACATCGTTGGAAAAATAACATAAATCCACAGGTCATATATAAATATATAACACACTAACCCTACACAATAAGTATCATATTTTTATACAAATCAATTAATTTGAATTATAAAAGACATACACATATGGATATACATATTTCTAAATAAACACATATTTATAAAGTGTAAATTTTAAAAATCCTCTTTTTTTCTTTTTATTCGACACGCCGGCGATACTTTTGTCGATTCAACTCGACATTTTGGTCCTTCGAGCCGGATTTTCAAGTGTCCTTTAAAGAGAGTTAAAGACTCATCTACCCAACCAACTCAATAAATTAAATTTACCCACCCAAACCACAGAAATTGTTCATCAGCGTTGGACTTGTTTGCAGCCGTTCTTTGTGCACCAATAAATACCCTATTATAGGTATACAGTGGGGAGCAAAAGTGATTCCACGATCAATGTTTTCATGTTTGGGAGCACATAAAAACTAAACGAACGAAGTAAATGATAAAACTTTTAAATATTTTTAATAGTATTTTATTTGTAACAACAAGGCGTTAGAAATAAAGTAAATGAAGAAGCTATAAAGGGTGGTTAAATTTTCAAGGGCCGATGTTGATTTTGAATAAAACACAAACTATTTAGGAAATTATTGAAATTTTATTTTATTATGATATATTGGTATTACTCAATTATGCATACGATGGTCCAAATTTTCGATGACGCTGAGGCATAATGGAGTTTCTATGCCGTTAATGTGCCGAATTATCTCATCCTTTAGCTCTTGAATTGTTGCTGGCTTATCGATGTACACCTTTTCTTTCAAATAACCCCAGAGAAAAAAGTCCAACGGTGTCAAATTACATGATCTTGGGGGCCAATTGACATCGCCATTACGTGAGATAACACGGCCATTGAATTTGTTGCGCAAAAGAGCCATTGTTTCGTTAGATGTGTGGCAAGTGGCACCGTCCTGCTGAAACCACATATCGTCCACATCCATATCTTCCAATTGTGGCCATAAAAAATTCGTTATCATCTCACGATAGCGAACACCATTCACAGTAACTGCCTGAACGGCCTCATTTTGGAAAAAATACGGCCCGATGATGCCGCCAGCCCATAAACCGCACCAAACAGTCACTCTTTGTGGGTGCATTGGTTTTTCGACAATCACTCTTGGATTCTCATTCGCCCAAATGCGGCAATTCTGTTTATTGACGAATCCACTGAGGTGAAAATGTGCCTCATCACTGAAGATGATTTTCTTCGAAAATTTTCATAATAAGTCTGGATAACTTTAACACGTTGTTGGATTGTGTATCTCTCCATGGTTCAAATTGAGTAAGTCTGAAATAGAGAAATGTCAAATTGAATTCGGAAAAAAACTTGGCGTTTAGGTGTGGTTCACATTCAACATCGGCCCTTACAATTTAACCACCCTTTAGAATAGTCATGATTCAAAAACAAAAACAAACGGCATGTACTCAGTTTTGCACCATTAAAGAAAAAATACAAATAAATTCATTATTAATATTTGGTCCAGAGACCCTTATTTTCTAAGACATTTTTCATACGTTTTGGCATACTTTCAACTAATTTTTCGAATATTCCTTTCGGAATATTATTCCACTCTTGTTCAACACGCCCCCAAAGATCGTCCAAGTTGGATGGGGCTGATTGATACTGTCCGAGCCATCGCTTTACGATTGACCATAAGTTTTCAATCGGATTCGGTCGGGACTTTGCGCTGACCACTCCATCATCTTAAAATGTTTGTTTCCGAGCCATTCTCTAACAATTTTCTCGGATAAAGCTGGTTTGTTTTTTTTTCACTGCTGCGACGTATCCAATCCTACCGAGCTAAAATACTTCAAATAAATTACTTTCCTCAAGGCAAATATACATACATACGCTTATACATATATATATATTGCATTCCTAAACCCAAAGTACATTTTGTTAGTGTTGTCAGTTAGGTGCACTGAAGACAAAATACCCAGTAGGAAAAATTTTGCAATACCCAGTAGGAAAAATTTCTGAAAACCCAGTAAAGAATTTTTTCTTGACCCACTTTGGAATTTCGTTAACTAATTTAACGTTAAATATTAAACATATTTATTATTTAAATAATTAACCCATTAAACCCAAGAGGGCCAAAAATACCCATAATCAAAAGATCGAATTTTTGCGAAATTTATGTAGCTTTTTGCTTTTTTTCACAAAGAACCCTACCCAATTTTAACGTTTAAAGCTAATTTTAATTTAATTAAACAAACAAATATAATGGAAGATTTTAAGTTCTGTATTCTCGATTTAGTAGAATATAGAAGAACATAATTCAACACCCCCGGAAGATGAATCAGCCTACACTCTGGAAATCAAAAGTATTGAACTCAATGCGACCTACGATGGGACAAGCAAATCGTACCATGCCTTGCGCAGAACCCCGCAAAACCCTACTGATCCCATTGACTTAACGGAAGTCAAAGAAAAGTTTAGGAAAGGCCATCAGTTGTATTTGAGATGTTTAGGATCCATCAACCAATGCCTTGATTATCTCAAGACCCCATCAGCCACTATAAAGGAGCGAACTTCAGAGGCAAACCAATCGATGAACGTAGGATCATTTGTTCATCTTCCCCCTATTGACACGGTTATATTTTATGGAGATTTCGCAACATGGCCCTCGTTTAGGGATATGCCTACAGCTATATATATCCATAAAAAGACGATCGGCAACATGGAAAGACTCTTCCACCTAATACAAAAAAGGAGAAGCGCGGTTGATCGTAGAAAATGCCCCTTTAACAAATGACGGATTTCTAATAGCTTGGAAGGATCTCGTTTCGCAATACGAGAACAAAAGAGTTCAAACAAATGCCCAATTGAAGGTTTTATTCAATTTACTCCAAACCACCCAAGAAAGCGGAAGTACCATCAAAAATCTCCAGAGGACGGTTAACAATTGTCTAAATAGTCTGAATAATCTTGGCATGGACACAAGTAGTTGGGAGCCTATATTAATATTCTTATGCGGAAATAAGTTACCCAAACGCCTTCTCCATCAATTCGAAGACACGTTAGAAGACATCTCGGAAATACCTTCTTGGAAAAACTTTGATGCCTTTCTCACCCATAAATATAAATCATTGGAATCAGTGGGAGATCTGGTTGATCCAAATCCCACTACCCATCACGACAGTATACTCCAGAAGAAAGGAAGGGACGTGAGATTCTACAAGTTCCATTCAAAGGTTTTAGAAAACCCGACCCCCAGCTCATTAAGCTCTAATAAATCATCTATTCCAAGAATCACCACGTCATCGAAAACATCACGTAGTTATCAAACCCGATCGAATAACTACGCAACTGAGAGTGGTATTTAATGCGTCATGTCCCACATCTAACAGAAACAGTCTGAACGACGTACTACATACTGAACCTATTCTGCAGGCAGACTTGGTAATCTTAGTAATAAAATGGCGTCTATTTCGATTCGTTTTCAACGCAGATATACAAAAAATGTATCGGCAAATTCTTGTAGAACCCAAACACAAACGATTTCAGAGAATACTCTTCAGAAAGTCAAATGATGACCCATTAGTGGCATTTGAATTGCAAACCGTAACATTTGGCATTAACTGTGCTCCTTATTTAGTAATCCGAACACTGTTGAAATTAGCAGACGATGTAAAAGGAACCCACCAACTACCATCAGATATAATTCGTAATGGAATGTATGTAGATGATGTTCTCAGCGGAGCCCATGATATATCAAGTGCGAAGTTGGCTCGAGACGAACTTGTAACATCCTTGGAGTCAGCAGGTTTTGCTCTACGCAAATGGACTTCCAGCGACCCAAAAATCTTATCAGGACTCCCATCAGAACATCTATTGGATACTAGTTTGCTCGATTTAACAGAATCCAATAGCACAAAGACCGTAGGAATTAGAAAGATGTATTCTTTTTCGTTATCAACCCCACTCCAGACAAAGAATCTTTCATTAAACGAGAAGTATTATCAATAATTGCTAAATTGTTTGATCCAGCAGGCTGGCTCAGTCCAGTAATCGTAACAGCAAAAATCAAAAAAGTATATCACTACCCAGGCTAGAACTATGCGGTGCCGTTCTTCTCGCAAACTTAGTGGACACGACCTTATCCCAGTTAAATTTGACACACTATCGCACCCATCTCTGGACGGACTCAACTATTGTTCTCTCTTGGCTAAGCAAACCCCAATGTTCATTAACGACTTTCGTTTCTTATCGAGTCGCTACGATAGTTGAAAACGTCGGAAGCGATACTTGGAATCATGTGGAAAGCCGTGATAGCCCGGCGGACCTAGCAAGCCGTGGGTGCGCTCCCCTAGAAATCGCGAGCAACAAACTCTGGTGGCACGGACCTCAATGACTACAACTCGATTCGAAACAGTGGCTAATCACTCAGAAACCACCCGCCACAACCCTAGAGCTTAAACCAATTAAAACCTTTACCGCTACAGCTCAAGAAGATACACTAGACAGATTCTCTACATTTCCCAGAGCAATTCGCGTTATATCATATCTATTTAGATTTTGTTCAAACGCGTCACCAAACAGAAGAAAAGAGCAATTTACAACCGTCGAAATAACCCCAGACGAATTTAAATCAACCCGTTCCAAGCTAATTGTCCTAGCTCAGAAAAGATGCTTTCATGAGGAACATGAAGCTTTGACCCAAAAGACCCAGATACCAAAAAAGAGTTCTATATTGACCCTTAACCAATCAATCAACCTCAAAGGAATCATGCGAGTTAATGGCCGCTTGAGTAATTCAGCTGTGCTATCATACAACGAACACCATCCGATTCTACTACCCTACAACAGTCGATTGGGAAAATTACTCACCCAATTTACCCACTCAATAACACTACATGGAGGAAACCAGTTAGTATTACAACTCATTCGTACAGAATTCTGGATTCCAAAACTGAAAACCCTTATAAAAACAACGATTCATCAGTGCAAAACTTGCATGCTGTACAAAAAACCCAAACTACTCAAATCATGGCAGCACTACCAGTTGAACGTACTACCCTTACCTGCTCATTCGCAGCAACAGGAATTGATTTCGCTGGACCTTGCGATATAAAAAACTATACCGGAAGAGCATGCTTAATTACCAAGGGATACATAGGTATGTGTTTTCGTTTGCTTTGCAACCAAAGCAATACACTTAGAACCCGTAGTGATCTTACTACAGAAGCATTTCTGGCAGCATTCGCACGATTTTTATCTAGGCGCGGATGCCCCGCCGATCTTTATTCGGACAATGGAAGGAACTTTGTAGGAGCTTCGCAACTGTTACTCAAAGATCGACGAGAATTTATGAAAACCTTGAGAACCCAAATATTAACGAGTCAAGCGCACCAGAACATCAAGTGGCATTTTAATCCTCCAAGAGCTCCTCATATGGGCGGCCTCTAGGATGCAGGAGTTAAAAGCTTAAAAACACATTTAAAAAAGGTGGCACAGATCCAAAAATTCACTTTTGAAGAATTGGCAACACTATTTACCCGAATCGAAAGTCGCCCCCTAAACCCTATCAGCGATGACCCCACAAGTTTAGAACCTTTAACCCCAGGCCATTTCCTAATCAATACCCTGTTACTCACCCCAGCTGAACCCAATCTAGATACGCAAATCTCAGTACCGTGAATAGATGGCAGAAACTAAGGATACTTCATCAACACTTCTGTATTCGATGGAAAGAAGGATACCTAAAAGAACTCCACAAGCGTTATAAGTGGAAATACCCCCAACGCAATGTAGAAGTTGGAGACTTGGTAGTCATTCGACAAGAAACCGTACCTACAAATGAATGCAAATTAGGTCGTATCGAAAAGACTTACCTCGGGTCAGACACCAGAACTAGAGTAGTAGACATACGAACCTCACAAGGCATTATGACCCGTCCAATTACAAAAGTTGTGACTCTACCCAATAACTAATATTTTATTTCCATTTATAATATCACTGGCTTTTACCCGCGGCTTCGCTCGCATTAAATCCATCCAATAAGAGATCATTATAGTTCAAACGGATCAATATAAAGAATATATTTTATTGCTTGTCTGAGATTATCTATTTGAAAAAATTACTACATGCAATGAAGTTTCATATTTCAAAGTATACTTTATTGAATCAATACAACAAATATTAAAATATATATGTCACTATAAAGAAAATAAATAATTTGGAATGGTAACAATTGAAAATATAAAATGCAGATTATTAGTCAAGGATATTTCTATAAACTATATTGTACAATTTTCCGTTGGGTGCAAATATGTGTAAATTCCGGGCCTTAGACACACGCGAACAGGCTACATATAGTTGACCATGAGAAAAGCATGACTTTTCTAAATGCACTCGTGCTACCTGTAATGTCTGTCCTTGTGCTTTGTTTATAGTTACAGCAAAGCCAAGTTTGACGGGAAACTGAACTCTTTTAAATTGGAATGGAAGGTCAGTGGGAATAATTGGAATCCGAGGTATGATTACACTTTTTCCTTTACCGACACCTGTTAAAATAGTAGCACCAAGTATATTCTGTCCCAATTTCGTTATCCGAAGTCGTGTTCCATTACATAGCAGAGGAGCATTTAAATTTCGCATAAGCATTACTGGTACATTTAGTTTCAACTGAAGCTTATGTGATGGTACACCCGACAATTCAAGTGAATTTAAAAACTCTACAGGATATGAGGTACTTAATTCTGTATCCATAATTGTATCCATTGATAAATATTCCACCATTTCCCCTTCCACCTCTTTTAAAATGTCATTGTTGATTCTACTAACAACTTCATTTTTTGGTGCTATATTGCTCTTGCGCACAGCCACTGATCACAACCCAAATTCTGTTGCAATTCGGGAAAAACATGAGCAATGAGATCCACATCATTTTCTACTAAATTACAAAATTCTCTTGAAAGTGATACGCAACCTTCAGCATCAACATCTAAACGACCATCACCAATTTTCAATAACATTTTAGCATAAAGTCCTGAATCCACGTCATTATGAAGATGCACTCTCATATTTGTTTTTAGGCTCAGCTTTTCAACTCTCGACCATAAGCTCGATGATTTTAAGCATGCTTGAATTTCATCTGCTGGTGTTCCCCTCTGAATAACTGGAAGGGTTTGACGAAAATCACCAGTCAGTAAAACTACCATTCCTCCCATTATATCTGGACTATCCCGCAAGTCCTGAAGAGTCCGGTTTAAAGCTTCTATAGCCTTTTTGTGAAACATTGTACATTCATCCCACACTAAAAGCTTACATTCTCGCAGCATCCTACCTCGAGAACTATTTTTACTGAAATTACAGATGGGCGAATCTTCATGTGCAAGGTTCAATGGTAATTTCAAAACGGAATGTGCCGTACGGCCGCCGTTTAAAAGCGTCGCGGCAATACCCGACGAAGCTACTGCAACTGCTATTTTTCTGTTTTTTCTGATGTACATTAATAATAAGTTGAGCAAAAACGTCTTTCCGGTTCCACCTGGTGCATCGAGAAAGAAGAGTCCACCTTTACTGTATTCTATTCTACTTAAAACTTGATGGAGAACATGAGCCTGCTCTGGAAGTAACAAAGGGATTAATTCTTCTACTTGTCGCTGCAGTGCTATGAAATCATAATCTAACTCTCGAGCAATTTCATTGTTGAAATCATCCTCATTATCTCTTTGAGGGCTTTGCATACCAAAATCATCTAATTTTTTCCAACCATTGTGAAAACCTTGTTTTCAATTAGAATTAGCGTTTGGTTGTAAATATGTTCATTGAAAGTCATATCTGTATGTACTTGCTGAAGTCGATGTAAAATATTTTTAGCTTTTACCCGCTAGATGGCGTTAACGTAGCGATCAGCAAATAGATGACCAGGCCACCACCATACATGAACGTATGTATGCTCACATTTTATGGCCACCATACATGTAGATATGTATGCTGTATACTGTATACTGTATACTCCCATACACACATACCACACTACTCTCAATGCAGCTACATATGTGCCTATACCTATGTATAGTCCCACTTTCTCTCTTGTATGCTTACATTTTATGGCCACCATACATGTAGATATGTATGCTGTATACTCTATACTCCCATACACACATACAACACTACTCTCAATGCAGCTACATATGTGCCTATACCTATGTATAGTCCCACTCTCTCTCTCTCTCTCTGTGCATATGGGGCGTTACTTTATGCATGCGTATGTATATGCTCTATTGTGGCTAGTGATATCACTTTATGCATGCGTGGTAGTGATCTCACAGCCAGCTGTACAATTTAGATGGAATACCGAAGTTATTGGAATTTGAATTGAGCGCGCATATACAGTACAGTTGGCATACTTACTGTACGTACGCGTCACTTCATGCATGCGTGGTGTATGTATGTATGTATACTGTACCATTTAGCTGGAATAACGAAATTATTGGAACTAAATGTATATCATATCTGTATGTACTTGCTGAAGTCGATGTAAAATATCTTCAGCTTTTACCCGCTAGATGGCGTTAACGTAGCTCCATAAGGAGGCTATTGGACAAAAAAGTTTCTTTATTTTATTTAAAAAATAATTTTTTTTATTAAATAAGCCTATGTTCATTCTGATACCTCCAAGAGTATGTGTACAAAGTTTCATGATGATTGGTTAAGTAGTTTTTGCGTGAAAGCGCAGCAAACGAAACGACTTTCGCATTTATATAATTAAAATATATAAGTATAGATGACACCCACTAAGGCAACAAACCCTCGAGAACACAGTCCAGCGATCACCGTGAGCTCGCGAAGCAGCAGTCGAAGCGTCAGCCCGAGGTCCGAACCAAGAACCCTAGCCAGTCGTCTACAATGATTCAGAGCGACCCTTTCCCCATTTCATGAGGAAAACGACTCCATTCATCCCACAGCACAACGTACCATAACCCACTTAAAGCGGAACTGGAAGTCCGCTTATAAGCACGTTGCATGTGGAATTTGTAAAAAGGACCATCGCTTGGTGACATGCTCCAAGTACATTGCAATGAGTGTCAGAGAAAAGTTTGACACAGTTACACGACACAAGTACTGCGTCAACTGTTTGGCCTGATCACACAAAACCCGACACTGCACTAGTAAGACAAGGTGTTGCACTTATAATGGAGAGCACCATTCTACGCTACTCGGTCATCCAAAGTTTACTGAAGAATGGCAGCAACGCAAACTCACCACCCCGATCCATGTTTAAGCAACAGACGTTGTTAGTTGTTACTTTTCTTCTAGCCGTGGGAAAAAAATAACCAATTTCCCCGCTTTGTTTCACGTACGTGTGATTCTCTTTTTCATTCATTCGCATTGTATTTATCGGTATGCGACATATGTATATTCGCCTATTTTAATTTTCATATATTTTTGTTACCGTGTTTGTAATACATCTGTTATTCAAAACAAGCACGTATTTTACTCGATCTGGCAGCAGCTGGCTATTGAAAACAAATGTACATGATACCGTATCTGCTACCCATGTGTTGTTGGAAACATAATCATTTGTTAGCATATATATGGGGGATGAGTTATTCAAAACAAATGCAGTTGTTACCGGACCTGTCACCGGTAAGTTATTCAAAACAAATGTCTTTGCTATCGGACGAGCTACTGGTTAATTATTAAAAACAAATCGCTTTGTTACCCGACGTGTTACTCGTTAGTTATTAAAAACAAATGCCTTTGTTACCCGATTTGTTACCCATAGGCTACTGACCTTTACCTATATTTCATTTAAAATGACAAAACAGCAATTTTAGGTTTGTTTTTGTTTATTAAAAATGAAAGTAACAAAAATTTACATATTTACATTTTTGATTTAAAAAGTTAGTTTTTTTATGAAATAATTAAATGAAAATAGTTAATTTAAATTATTTTTACATATATTCTCAACAAAATTAATGGCACATTCATTTGTAATACTTAATAGACAATGGTACTAAAATTTTGTCTAACTAAAAATAAGTTTTAGAGGAATTAAAATATTAAGACAGCTGCTCGGGCGGAAAATCTCCACTCCGTTGGAAATATCATGTGGAGTAGGACCTGGTTGAACCAACGGTGTTGTTAACTCGGTTTTATTCGTGACAGCAATCTACGCCAGTAAAGAAGAAGTATACCAATGGAATCTGAAATATACAAAAAATAATTATTATGATGTATTTTATTGATTTTTTATCTTTATTGCTAGCATATACGACCGGTTAATACCTATAATACAATTAATCGCAATAAAAGCTTTACAAAGAACATAGCTATTTACATACATTATTTTTGTATGCTTGGTACATACGTAACAAAAATTTAAAATTTTTACGAAAAAATAAATTTTTTTTAATAATATATATCATGAAATAAAAGATAATTAAATAAACTATCTTCCAAAACTCATTTAAACAAATTTAAGTTAAATATTCAAACAAAAAAAGAACTTTTGTTACACCATTGCTTTTCTACGCCCGGATATATGTAGGACTGGCACATGCAACACAAAAGTGCAAAATTTTCACAATAAAATAAAATATTTTAAAATAAATTTCATCAAACTAAAAGATAATTAAATAAACTTTATTTTAAAACTCATTTATTCAAATTTAAGTTAAATGTTTAAACAAAAAATTAACTTTTGTTACATTGCGAAATTTGTACACCCGCATATGTGTATGACTGGCACATGCACAACAAAAATGCAAAATTTTACAATAAAATAAAATTATTTTAAAATAAATTTCATCAAACTAAAAGATAATTAAATAAACTTTATTTGAAATTTGATTTTAGCTAATTTAAGTTGAATGCTTAAACAAAAGAAGAACTTTTGTTAAAACATTGCAAATTTGTACACACGCATATACGAGTATGTATGACTGACACATGCACAACAAAAAGCTAAAATTTTTACCAAAAAAACCATTTTTTTTAAATAAGTTTGATTAAACTAAAAGGCAATTAGATAAACTTTCTTTTAAATTTAATTTTAAGAAATTTAAGTTAAACAATTTATCACAATAAAAGGTTTTCAAAGACCTTGCTATTTGCATATACGTTTGGTACATGCATAACGTACATGTACATAGGTACATATGTGTGCCTGGCACATAAACAACAAATGCAGAATTTATACAAAACAATTTCTTTACACTGCAACTACGGCCAAATGGATACACACTTTCGCACTAAGTTATATAGGATTTTTGTCGTAGCTTCAAACATTAATAAATGAAAAACTTACGTTTTGATTATTTATGAAGGACGTTTTGCGATGATAATCCTATCGATGATATTCGTAATAATTCACTTGAAGCTTGCGTTGATAATCCAAACAAATGCTCTGATGTGGTGGCTATTGATTCGATGAACAACGCTGAAATAAACAATATTGTTATTCTCATAAAACCAAAAATAAAACGTAAATATCATATGTACATACATATGTACATATGCGCACATTCGTCTTTATGCACATACGTATGTAGATATGAATATACACATATGCATATGTTGTTATCTTACCTTGTTTCTTGATATAATGTTGCTCCCACTCTGCTACAGCTAATAAAGAAATTATTAAGAAACAAATAATTAAATATTATTTATAAATATATTTATATTTTATAAAATAACTCATCTCACCTCTCAGCGTCTTCACTTGAAAAAGTAAATGGCGGAAAATTTTCAAGGCTATATTTGAAAATGTATACGTACATTTCTTTGTAATATACTAGACAATCGTTTTCAACATATGGTACTCGTCTTACTACAGAAACTGCCTATAATAACGAAAAAATAGTTTTGTGGAAAAATTTTACGATATTAGTTGCGAAATGGTTACCTCCGTCTTGCAGAGAATGCAAAATTACAAAACAGCGCCAACATAAGTATAATGTTTTCAGTTTTTGAAAACAAACAAAAGTGAAAACAGTGAAGTTGAACTATACCTGCACAACAACAACAACCACATCATTGGAAAAATAACATAAACCCACAGGTCATATATAAATATTAAACACACTAACCCTACACAATAAGTATCATATTGTTATACAAAACAATTAATTTGAATTATAAAACACATGCACATGTACGTGTTTATTTTAAAAAATTTTTTCTTTTTATTCGACACGCCGGCGATACTTTTGTCGATCCAACTCGACATAATCTTTCTGGATTTGATTTTGTGTTTTACGTCATTTTGGTTTTTTCGTTTACTATTGAATGATTATGTCGGCACTAAATTATTTTACTCGAGGCGGTAGAGATTAAAGCGAATTTCGATTCAATTGCTCTTAACGAACATTCTAAAGTTTCTCTAGATCTTTAAAAAGAGGAAGTTACTGAGCGATGGCGAAATACTAAAGCGGCATATGAAAGATGTCCACAGACTTTAGAGGCAGTAAAAGAGATAGAGGCGGTTGGGGCCAAACCTTAAACAACTACCTATCGTGTATTAGCAGCATTACGGAATGTACGCAAAAATTTGTAGTTCTTTCAAAACCTTTCGCCTCGTCAACTGGCCCTACCCAAGAAATGACGTCACACAATAATTTTCACTTGTCACCTTGCGATATGAGGTTTTTAAAGGCGATTATGTAGAATTGCCAACTGTTCGAGATCTTTTTACTGCAATATATATTGACAACTCACGTATGAGCAATGTCGAAAACTTATACCACTTATTAAAAGAGACAAGTGGAGAAGCGAAAGTGATTGTTAGCAAAGTTCCGCTAACGAACCTAGGCTTTAAACTAGCATGGGCTCATCTTAAAGCAACTTATGAAACCAAAAGGGCTTTAGTTAGTCGAACATTGGGACCCAATAATAATTTTTATCTTTGCAAGCCGGCTCTCGGGCTATATTTTATATTTATGTGAACAGACACTGATAGGCAAAGCTGTTTTACCAGTTTGGAATCAACTAACGACTTCCTTACCCAACGGTGCCGGGATTTGGAGTCGACCATGGAGAGCAAATGTGTAGAATCTACATTTCAATAACAGCAACGTTGACAACAATTATCAAGTCAGACCGGGCAAAGAAGGTTGGCGCATACCACGAAAATATCCACACCATATTGCCTCTTTTTCAAAAGCAACTTCTCCTGCACAACGTGCAAAAAAGACATCATACTCTACTTCATAGAGTAACTTCAAATAGTGTAGATTCTAATCAAGGGACAAGGTCTTCAACTCTAGCTTTTCCAACTAAAATACAGTCCACTTCTGATAATAATGGAATCTCAGAAAATTCAACGTGCATTGGTTCGGCACTGCTCAGAACTGCTTAAGTTCATATTTGCCACTTTTGCTCAACTTATAGCGCTCGCGCGTTGATTCATTTTGTTTTCATTACGTAACGAATGCGTTCATTACAGAACGAATGCGTAGAATCCGTAAGTTATCTTTTTAAAAAACTTATGCGACCATTACGGGTCTGAAGAGTAAATGTTGATGCTGGACTCTAGATAGACGAAATCTACGGCCTTGAAGTTATGACTGTCAACAGTGACATGGAAGCCAAGTCTCGAATACGATGACTGTTTGTTTGATGACAGGAGATATTTCGTCTTGTTCTCATTCACTACCAGACCCATTAGCTTTGCTTCTTTATAAAGCCCGGAGAGAGCAGAACTAATGGCGCGGTTGTTAAGGTCTGTGATATCAATATCATACGACAGTAGCTGCACGCTCTTGTAAGAGATTGTACCTTCTCTATTCAGCTCTGCAGCTCTTATTTTTTTCTCCAGCAATAAGTTAAAGAAGTCACATAATAAGGAATCATCCTGTCTGAAACCTCGTCTCGTATGGAACGGCTCGGAGAGGACCTTCCCGATCCCGAGGAGCTTTTAGTGTTGCTTAACGTCAGTTTACCATATATAGCCGTATAAGTTTTGCGGGGATACAAAATTCAGATATAGCGGCATAGAGGCAGCTACTTTTCGTGCTATCGAAGGCTGCTTTAAAATTGACAAAAAGGTGGTGTGTGTCGATCCTCTTTTCACGAGTCTTTTCCAAGATTTAGCGAATGGTGAATGGTTGATTTACCAGGTCTAGAGCCACACTGATAAGGTCAAATCAGTTTGTTGACGGTGGGATTTAGTGTTTCACCAATACACTTGATAGGGTCTTTTAGGCGATGTTAAGGGTGCTTATCCCACGGTAATTGGCGCATACTGTGGGATCGTTCTTTTCGTGGTATGGGCAGAACACACTTAAATTCAAATCGTCGGGCATGTTTTCGTCCGACCATATGCTGCAAATTAGCTGATGCGTGCACCTTGTCAACTCTTCACCACCATGATTGAAAGTTCTGCTGGTAAGCCGTCAGCTCCAGCAGTTTTGTTGTTTATTAAGTGGGCGGCTGCTATTCAAACCTCTTCATGATCAGGTAATGGGCGGTTGCTATTCAAACCTCTTCATGATCAGGTAATGGAACGTCTTTTCCATCATCACCGATTGGGGTTTCGGGTTCGCCATCTCCGGATAGTCCTGTTTCACTGCTATTCAGCAGGCTGGATAAGTGTTCCCTCCATAAATTCAATAAGCTCTGGGCATCTGTGGTCTCTTTGTGTTCTTCAGGAGTCCGCTCCGGTCTTGAAACCTACCGTAAGTCGTCGTATTTTTTCATAGAATTTTCGAGTTTTAACCTTGTCGGCCAGCTTCTCAAGCTTGTCATGCTCACACATCTCATCCTTCTTCTTTTTTTGTCTGCAGATGCCTCTTGCTTCCCTCTTCAGTTCTCGGTATCTATTCCTATCCCGCACGTGTTGTGGTCGGTCGCAACGTTGCGAGGTAGGCAGCCTGCTCTCTCTCTACTGCGACACGGCAGTCTTCATCATACCAGCTGTTTTTGTGACCTTTCCGAAATCCAATAACTTTGTTTAGAGCTGTACGTAGTGGTCTTGAAATTCCTTCCCACAGTTCCCTTATACCGATTTGCTGATGGAGGTGATGTCAGCTTTTAATTTTTTGAGGGCATCAACTAGCTGGAACCAGATGTTCCTTAGAACGTTTGCGGTTTATTAGATAACTTTTACATGTGGTAGGTCCCAAACCATACGCACAACCGCGTGGGATTCGCCCTCTCATTTTAGCTCGCCTCAAAACGGATTTTCGTTGGCTACCTAGGGGTTACGTGGTCTAAAATTTTGTAGATTTGGTTAGGATCGCCACGCAATCCTAATTCAACTTTAGAAGCTACAGCGTTTGTATTACCGAAAATTACGGGTAATTTACCATCTGCTACAATTAGTGGATCAATTGCTAACCAACTGACAAAAGTACCTTTGGCAGATCCTACCTTTTTACAGAGCGGTCCGATAGATATTCTAATAGGGGGTGATTTGTATCCCAAGGTTAGACCTAATATCCCAAGAAACTATATTCGGGTGGATTGCCACTGGGGCAACTTCCACCACTCCCGTTTCTTACTTTGCTACTGTTTAATTATTAAAGGAGTATTTTGCAAATAAAGTTTTATTGACTGATATTTTAAAGTATATATGTTTGTGTATGTGACAATTCATTTGATTCTTGTAAATTTTTATTTTTCATTCAATTGAAATTTAATACCATAGTTATAGCAAACATAAGTGTGGAACATTTTCCATAGAAATTGAATACAAAAGTTAAACCAAATCATTGAAAATACAAAACTAAATATTAGTTCAATAATGGTTGTTGTTACTTAGAAGTCCCGTGTCGTTCCCACGATGAACCTTGGATAATGATTTATAAAGATGATGATGTTGATTGTGACGATGGCGTAATGAAAAAGAGAGTGCATTCGGTGATGGCAACCTGTGTATATACATAGGTGCGCCTGGCAACCTCAAGTGCAAATAATTCGAAAAATGGTTTCCGTATTCTTGGAATGGACGGGTTGCATTTTTAAGGTAGTAACTACCCTAAACATGGCGCCCCCGGTGCACTGGTACAAGGAATAAAGATTTTTTAACCTGCAACGATGACATACAAGACACAGATGAATGGTTGGATCACTACCACGAAGTTGTCTGCCAGTATCGCGATTGTATTGGAAGAGGGCACAATTTAACAATTTGCCTAGTACGAGACCGTTTTGTGTTCGCACATCAGCGACACGAACTTTATCATTTGCACCGGGGTAGATTTTTTCGATTATTCCTAAGCGCCATTCATTGGGTGGTAGCAATTCGTTTTTAATTATAATAAAGTCGTTTGTTTATAGATTATTTTGTGGTTCCTGCCACTTATGTCTCTTGTGCCATTATTTCAAGTATTCTCCTTTCCAACGTTGATGCAAAATTTTTAATTTTTCCCAGCGGTTTAGAAGGGAAATATTTTCTGCTACTGGTTCGGGTATAGCTAGGAGTCGAGCACCTCGTAAAAAGTGTCCAGGAATTAAGGCAAGTATTTCTTGTGGGTCATCCGTCATGGGCGAAAGTTGACGAGAATTTAGTTTTATTCTTCAAATGTGAAGTGTATGTTAGAAGCGGCGCGCTTGAAGTGTAGTTTAAAACTTTTCATCGCGGATTCCCATAGGCCGCCCATATGAAGCGAATAAGGATGTATGAAATGCCATTCAAATCCATGAATTCTGTATTTCGAACGGATGTCGGCTGATTCTTCGGCACGAAATTCATAAAATTCCTTCCGAAATATACGACTTGCTCCTACGAAGTTTTTTTCCATTGTAAGGGTATAATAGTTGAGGTGGACCACGTCTACCAACGTAAAAAGGCTGCCTGGACTGATCTTGTAGAAAGGTCAGAGCAAAGTTCTAAACGTATTGCTTTTGTCGAAAAGCATATGAAAACGCAAGCCTATCTTTTGAGATGGTGCCTAACGGGAGTTTGCGGATTTTATATTAAAGGGACCTGCGAAATCTATTCCGGTGGGAATAAATGGTAAAGAGTATGAGGATCTTTCAGTAGTGCTGACATGATTTGGGTTCGCATCTTTTGCTCTTAAATGCTACAAGTTTTGCAATTTAAAATGATTTGTTTGACTTTGGATTTAAGCCTTGGAATAAAATATTCTTGTTTGGTCACTTATTTAATGGTGTTCTACGTGCATTAGCAAATTATAAATAAATTGGAGATATAACTCACAAAATCTTGAACAGGATGGCAGATAATTGGAAGCCGTTCATTATATGAAAGTGAAGCATTTGCCAAACGATCGTCCACTTTAAGAATATAATTTTTGTAAAGAAATGGATTTAATGATAGGAGGGTGCTTCGATATGAATTGAGACTTTGAAAGCCTATAATATTCTTTTGGATAGTATCGTTTTTGTGCCAATAAAATGAGTCGGTTTTTTACAAATCGAAATTCGGCTTGGGAAATTACCGTCGTTTCATTTGAAGGTTTTGAAGTGGACTGTAGATAATTTGGTTTGATGCGGTTGAAGAAACGATAGATGTATGAAATTACCACGGCCACGATAAAAATCGCTGTAGTATATCTTGAGATGAATGAAAGGATTCTACTTTCTGGATTTCAGGAGGAATAGTTTTTGAATCATAAGAATCAACTCGGAAGGTTCTACTAACCCCTCGGGACCGTGCCACCAAAGTGAATTATTAACTAGGTCTTGTGGTTTGCAATCACGAGTTCCCATATCTGCAGCGTTTTGATTAGAAGAAATATGTCACTATTAGATGTCTCCGACGTTTGCAATTATTTGTGCTGTTCGATTGGCCACATAAACTCTCCAAGTACAAGGTGGTTTTTCTAGCCATACGAGAACTATAGGAGAATCGGACCAGTGAAATATATTAGGTCAAGTAAGAAGTTCGTTCGGTTTTTTTTATTGATTTTTCAAAATATGATAACTTTGTGTACATGTGTCCGATTTAAGTCAAATATGCGTCGTTTTGTTTGTAAACTTGTTGCCAACGAGATGTCAACTTCACTTTACCCCTCTCGTAGAAGGCAGCGTCGCTATTTCACAGGCCTCTCTTGAGGCCAACTTCTCACCATTAAGCGCGTTCGCCATGGATAGGAAAAGATGGTAATCACTTAGTGCCAGGTTCGGACTATAATGTGGGTGCATTAGGACCTCCCATTCGAGCTCCTGGAGCTTCTGGCGTGTCACCAAAGACGTGTACGGCCTGGCGTTGTCCTGATGGAACACAATTCGGCCTCTGTTGATCAAAGATGGCTTCTTCTGGATGAGTGCTGCCTTCAAGCGGTCCAGTTGTTGGCAGTAGAGGGCCAAATTGAGTGTTTGGCCATAGGGGAGCAGCTCGTAGTAGAAGATTCCTTGTCAATCCCATCAAACACACAGCAAAACCTTCGTGGCTTGGCTACCGTTTCCACCGGCCCACCGCATTTCTACCACGACCGACTTCGCTTGACGTTGTCGTAAGTGATCCACTTTTCATCGCCAGTCACAAAAGGCTTCAGAAATGGGTCAATTTTGTTGCGATTCAGCAGCGATTCGCAGATGGAAACTCGGTCCATCGTGTTTTTTTGCGTTAGTTCGTGTGGCACCCAAACATCGAGCTTCTTTTTGAATCCAAGGTTGTGCAAATGGATCCAAACGGTTTTCTGGCTTATCTTTAGTTCCTCAGCAATTAAATAAGTGCTCACATGACGGTCTGTTTCCACTATTTCCATGATTTTATCGCAATTATCGACGGCAGGCCTGCCCACGCGTGGTGCATCTTAGACATCGAAATTACCGGAACGGAACCTAGCAAACCACTTTTGTGCTACACGTTCGTTTACAGTATCGGTTCCATAAACTAAATTAATTTTTTAGCTGCTTTGGCTGCTTTTTCGCCTTGATCGAAGAAAAATTGTTAAATATTGCGAATTTTCTCTTTGCTGTTGCCCATCTTTGACGAGCGCTCACACCGTACTGAGTCAATCAATCGAAAAACTTTCAAAGACAAACTTTTAGCGCGAATAAATACGTTAGTATGATGACACTTTGTAATCGCTGAAGCGATCTTCGGCCGAGCTTGTACCGTGGGTACATATTAAATAAATTTTTATATTGCATTTATACCATCTCATTTCTCTTTCTCTTGGTTTAATCCTTATATTTATTTGAAAAAAAAAGTATCAACCGGTGTAAGACACTGAACGCAGCCAAGAGCATATGAATCAATTCATCGAATCATGGATAAAACAATGAAAATACAACTTAAATATCAATGCGATTTCGGTAAAGCTCCTTCTTTTCCGTATCAAGCCGCTGAGCAGTGAAGACCTACCGGAGCATTAAATAATAGTTTTATTTAAAACTGCAAACCGGTCTAAAGGAAAAAAAACTAAGTGCTTAAAAGAAATTTTGCTACCGACATTGCATCGTTCCCATCTTACATTCTGCAACAGCTTTCGAAGTACATCATCAACGAAAAAACAGTATTTTGGACGTATAATAGTTCACCATCCTATCGATATTGAATTTTCACGACGCATGGCGTTTCGAGATCACGTGTTTCACAGACCACAAAAAAGATGGGCACCAATCCATTTTGAAGTTAAAAATTAAAAATTTCAAGTCTAATAGGTGCAAAGTTCATTTTGGCTACGCGGGTGCGTCGACTTCCTGGTGACTGCGAATTAACCTACAAAAAAAAATGTTTTTGACAAAAGCGTGGCTCCTGCCTTGAAACTGTAACAAGAAAAAAAATAATAATAATTTAATTCGTTAAATAATTTAGTCATAATATGCATTGGTATACTTACTTTTACATTTAAAGTAAACATTTTTTCATACTCACCTTAAAACCTAATTTCTAAATGTTAATTAGTGGAGTCACATTTCATTCAGAAATCTTCTATTTTTCCTACATTTTAATTATTTTATATACTTACGTTTTCTTTCATAATATTGTATATATAAATATATATATATATGTTACTATACACTCTCCAATCCTAACGAATTTTTAGCATATTGAGGGAGAACATATTGGAAAAGTACAGTATGCGCCGAATAGAATAGACTAAACCTTGAATACTCTTGGTCAAGAGTTATGTCTTTAAGTTTTTTATATAATCTACAATATATTATACCGTGAGTTTTGAACTCTAGAAATTCGAATATTAGAAAAGAAATAATAATTATAATAACAAAAAACAAAACACAATAAAAGTATTAGCACACGGCAAACAGTAACAAAGCAAAGAAGCCTCTTCGCTCGTGGGACATGCCAAAGTGAGTAAATTTATTTCCATCAATTTTTACTTTTAAAAACTTTATTATTTTGTTAGAATCGGTATGTATGTCTTTACTTGTTAATATTTAAGTTTATACCATACATATGTTTCGATGTATGTATGTTCATATGGGTGTAATTGGTTAGAGGGGAATAATTTTGACTCTCAGAGTTTATATTACTGCGAGATTGACAAACACATGTACATACATATATGTTGAACTAGTTTATTTTTCCGTTTGATATTTTAAAGTGAGCGAAAAGGCCTGGTTTGTTTGTATGAATTGAATATTTTTGTTATAAAGGGTGGTTAAATTTCAAAGGGCCGATGTTGATTTTGAATAAAACACAAACTATTTAGGAAATTATTGAAATTTTATTTTATTATGATATATTGGTATTGCTCAATTATGTATGTAACAAAATATCGGCCAAATGAGCGCCGCGACCTCGGCGGCACACCTCCATACGATGGTCCAAATTTTCGATGACGCTGAGGCATAATGGAGTTTCTATGCCGTTAATGTGCCGAATTATCTCATCCTTTAGCTCTTGAATTGTTGCTGGCTTATCGACGTACACCTTTTCTTTCAAATAACCCCAGAGAAAAAAGTCCAACGGTGTCAAATCACATGATCTTGGGGGCCAATTGACATCGCCATTACGTGAGATAACACGGCCATTGAATTTGTTTCGCAAAAGAGCCATTGTTTCGTCAGCTGTGTGGCAAGTGGCACCGTCCTGCTGAAACCACATATCGTCTACATCCATATCTTCCAATTGTGGCCATAAAAAAATCGTTATCATCTCACGATAGCGAACACCATTCACAGTAACTGCCTGACCGGCCTCATTTTGGAAAAAATACGGCCCGATGATGCCGCCAGCCCATAAACCGCACCAAACAGTCACTCTTTGTGGGTGCATTGGTTTTTCGACAATCACTCTTGGATTCTCATTCGCCCAAATTCGCCAATTCTGTTTATTGACGAATCCACTGAGGTGAAAATGTGCCTCATCACCTCATCACCTCATCATCATATTAAGTCTGGATAACTTTAACACGTTGTTGGATTGTGTATCTCTCCATGGTTCAAATTGAGTAAGTCTGAAATAGAGAAATGTCAAATTAAATTCGGAAAAAAACTTGGCGTTTAGGTGTGGTTCACAAAGAAAAATGGTAGAAGTGATAGCTGTTTCGGAGATCACCATATCTCCTCATCACTCTTCTAATGGCAGGGACCGAACCAACGGATTCGTTTTCTTTATATACCTATTTTTTTCTTTTGTTTTTATATAAATGTATGCATATATACATATGAGCAAATTAAGGTCAGTGATCCCTTAAATTATTATTGATGAGGTAGGTCATGTCTTTATTTAGAAGTTACACCCTAAAGAAAAAGTTAGTTGTAGTAAAAAGTTATTTTAGGATTATTCTAATTAAAATTTAAATTATTGCACTGTTTGTTAATTTTTTATATTGAAGAGATGAGTTGAATTGTCAAATACAATTGTATACTGAATAGTTAAATTCTTCTATTTTTGGTCTGATTTCGAAGGAAGTGAGAGAGGTAAATGGGGCCGTTTTACCATCATAGAGGCCAGGATAGGGTGGGTACAGAGCAGCCCAAGAAAGAAGTTCGGCGCTGCTGGGTGATGTGAGTTGTTTGTAGGTATATGTAAGTATTTTATTAGCTATTTAATTTCATATATTTTTTCAGTGTGCAAACAATATTTCTTGTTTGGACTTTAGAACATGGAGAAGGTGACTTGGTCTTGAATTTTCGTAATTTTACCCAAAATGATGGTGTGTTTGGACAACCGCTCTTGTATATTTCTTTGTGATCTTTCAGACTTTCAGATTTGAACTTTGTTTGACTGTTAGGAGTTTTTCCGATTTAAGGCTTAAGGCTTAATGGCTTAACAACAGCTCTTTCAATTTTCTCATTTTGAAAGTCCAATTTTCACCGCCTCTCAATTCCCTCATGGGATTATTCACTTTTTTTTATAGCTTTTATAATTGAAGCTTATCGAAATTTGTAGGTGAGATTTTACCATATCCGATATATACAGAAGTTGATGTTTTTTTTTTTTTTTTGTAATTTAGTATCAGTACATACTTATGTCAACAATAACTCATCAGCAAATTCAACTACCCCACGACTGGAGAAACAAAAAAAAAAATGATTTTCGATAATTTTGCTTTTGTTTTAAATACAAGTTCCTACTTACTAAAATTATTTCTATCGAGGTTACATATGTATGTACCATATACATTTTTTTCGTAGTGGAGAGAATTTGCCACCACAGGCTAATTCGAGTAAGATTTGTCGTGAAAATTTTGGTGACAAAGATGAGATTTTAGTAACGGTATTCTCCCACCGGTTTCATAAATCGTGTCTTCTATACTGGTTAAAACGAAATTCTACATATCCCCAATGTCGCACCAAATGTCACAGTCGCGAGCTTAATCGAAATTCGGGTGTGCAAACTAGATCTCGTAATGCGCCTCAAACAATTCAATCTGTTCAAAGAGATACAAACTAACTAACAAAAAACCGAAGGTGCTGAAAGTTTACTTTTAACCAATGCCACAGGGACGAATAATGAGAACAATGACGAATATTCAACTTTTGACGTTGAATAAAAATATTAATATTTCTTAATTAAATTAAAAAACGCGTTTTCTTTTATATCTTTATTACACTGATTTTGTATTATCTGGAATAACGCACATATGTATAAACGTTCTGTATTGAGGTGAAGCAAGAGATTGAGTTAAATACTGTAAGCTTATTATTTATAACAAAATACTTAGCTTAGTTTTACATAAACGGGAAAGGAGGGGAAATTTCGGTTTCCGTTTTTCCTTCAATTTTCTTTACTTTACAAGAATTGGAAATTAAGGTACGTATTCCAGTGGATAAAGTGAGTATTTAAGATTAGGGTAAACAGTTCAAATTGAGTATAAAATTTATTACATATATATATATATACGTATATTTAATTTCTTCTCTCTTTTAGAACTCTATGAGATCGACACTCATGTCTTCCACATGCCAGCGGGTCTGCGGCGACGTGTTCTGTACCAAGTCTTCGAGCTGTTACAGAGTTTTTCGGGCTTTATTTTCCAACCCACGGATTCGTTGCTGGAGGGCAGGTGATTCGCTGTTTCGCCGATTTCTCTCGTTGGCTGTGCTTCACATTACCTTTCGTTTTGGTTTCGGCTCAGTGGTGCGCTTTTGATGGTTCTCCCGTGGTTCGTTGGGCAACTTGAACCTAACTTGTCTTCGGCTGTGATACGGTGCGCGCTCTGAGAGCACGCGCGACGGTCGGTGAAGCAGCGTGTGATGTACTAGTCCCCATCGACGACAACTGTCTGGGTAGTCGCATGCTCCGGTGGTGTGTGAAGTCGCTAGACAATTTATGCAATCGCCAGGAAAGCACGACAGTATCGTAGGGAATGCGGGCGGCAGCATAAGCGGCACTTGCGGAAGTCGAGTATTCTGTAATGATTGTAAAGGGTCGAAAGACGATATAAGTTTGAGATGGTTGTGTAGAGGGACTCGTATAAGTTTGAGAGAGGGCAGTGTATATGTTAGGAGGGAAATGTGCTACGCTGGAGGTAGTATGTAGAGTTTAGTAATGTCGTGAGTGACTATACCGCTTTGATTGCGAATGTCGACTACGCGGGCATTTTGATCGGGGGCGAGATGGAGGTTTACAATTCGACCTTACTTCCCCTCGTTCGGTGGTAGAAGGTCATCTTTAATGATGACGAGATCTCCTTCACGGAGATTGGATTCCTGTCCTTTCGATTTATATCGTTTGTGTAATTCTGGCAAATATTCTGTTTTCCATCGTTTGCTGAATTGGTGGTGTAGAACTTTCAGCCTTTGCCATTTGCTTATCAGTGACAGGTTTCCCGAGCTTGGTTCTGGGATTGAGTGTATGGGGGCTCCGCGGAGAAAATGACCTGGTGTTAGAGCGTTCAGATCATCTCGGTCTTGCGATATTGGGGAGATCGATCTGGAGTTTAAGACCGCTTCAATGCGTACGAGAAGAGTAGTGAATTCCTGGAATGTGAACTTATGATTGTTCGCGATTTTCGTGAAGTGAATTTTGAAACTCTTCACTGCTGCTTCCCAGAGTCCTCCCATGTGGCATATGGTGGAATAAATTGCCAGGTGAGATCAAGATTTGCTCCAATAAATGTTCGTCCTTTGTCTGACATCATTTTGCATGGTATACCGCGTCTGCCGACGAAACGAGCAAATGCGGCTTTGAACGCTTCAGTACTTAAATCTGAGCAGAGTTCGAGGTGTATGGCCCTTGTGACAAAACATACAAAAACACAAACATAAGCCTTTGAGTAGGATGCTGTTCGGAGAGTTGACGTTTTTACCAGAAAGGGTCCAGTGAAGTCAACGCCTTTAGTTTGAGAAATGCAGGTTTTTATTTTCTGCTTCAACCGGGGGATATGGCATTATTGCTGGATCATGCGAATCATCAATTGCTTTTCGGCATGAAGTAACGTCGAGTATAGGAAGGCGAGAAGGAGAGTACGGAGTCTTGAGTCGCTCGGGATGATGATCGGATAACGCTCAATATAGCTAAGGGCAGCGTAACTGAGACGTCCATTCACGCGTAACACCCCTGCTTTGTCTAAGAACGGGTTGAGCGTTAAGAGAGGGTCCTTCTTATTTATTGGCTTGGATGCTGAGAGAATGAAGATCGTATAACCGTAGTGTTGATGCTGAGCGTTCCGAGTGAGTAACGTTTTTGCTTGGTTAATTTCATCTTGGGTCATACAGCGTGAAGAAAGGGCAGGCAACCCTGAGTGCCCTTGGATAGGATGAGAAGCGTTCCAACAAATCGGCATTTTCGGCTGCGTGATGTGCATCTGCTTGTCGCTGTTCTGGTGGAGAGGAGTGCGTGGTGGCAGTTTTCGGCCAGAATTCCGATGGTTTGGTTAACCATTCTGGACCGGACCACCATAGAGGGGAGTTGACAAGCTCCTGAGGTTTGATACCACGCGTACCTAAATCAGCTGGATTGTGGGAGGTGGGGACGTGTCGCCAAATAGCGTTATTCACGTTTTGTAAAATCTCAGAGATTCTATTGGACACATGTGTTTTCCATGTCCATTGAGGTTTTTCCAACCAAGCTAGTACGATGGAGGAATCACTCCATAAAGTTAGCTCGTGAGGTGGCAGATCGAGTTGAGTTTGGATCTGCTTTACCAACTTTGTGAGAAGTACTGCCCTACAGAGTTCCAGTCTCGGGAGTGAAACCGTTTTAAGGGGAGCAACTTTGCATTTAGCAGCGAGAAAGTGGGATGTCGTCGATCCGTTATGCTGAGCGCGTAGATACACGCACGCGCAGTACGCCTTTTCGGAGGCATCAGAAAATCCGTGTATTTGGATACTTGGGATCCTTATTTCGGTTATAGCAAAGATTATTCCGAAACGAGTTACATTTGCGAAGCGAGAGTGGCTTGACTGTTTCGTCCCAGTCTGTTCCTTCCATCCAGAGCTGTTGAAATAGGGTTTTGGCAGTTATCATTATAGGCGATTGCCATCAATGAATATGAGAATTTTTCGGTCAATGCATTCCATCTAATTCCGAGAGTATCATGAAATTGCAGAAAGTCTGAGTCTAGGAGATGGTTTTCGGGTATTTCGTTCAACAGTGATTTGTGATTCGCTGCGATTTTCCTGAGCGGGAATCCGGCGGATTTGAGCACTTCGATTGTTTGAGATATTGATGTTTTCATTGAGTTCAGATCGTAACCGCCGGAGAGTATACCGTCAACATAAGTTTCGTTGACTAAAATTTTTACGGCCTGTGGGAATTTCGGTTGGGAGTCTTCAGCCAACTGATGGAATGTTCTTATGGCTAGGTATGGTGCACAGTTCACACCAAACGTAACTGTTTTCAGTTTGTAGTCTTCTACTGGACTACATGGGGATTTGCGAAAGAGAATCCGTTGGAAGTCTTGATCTTCCTTGTGGACATATATCTGGCGATACATTTTTTCAATATCGCCGTTAAAAACATACTTATATAACCGCCACCTGATTATTACGAGCATAAGATCATTTTGCAGTATGGGGCCTGTATGCAGTACGTCGTTTAGGGAGAGACCTGAGTGAGAGAGTTTAGACGCGTTGAATACCACTCGGACTTTAGTGGTTTTGCTATCGGGTTTTATTACTGCGTGATGTGGCAGATAGAATGATAGGTATTTGCCGTCCTGTATAATTTCTTTGGTATTCGTTCGCTCCATATGGTCGAGTGTTTGGTATTCTTCTAGGACCTGTGCATAGATTTTTTGGAGATCCGGTTTTTTCTGCAGGTTTCGTTCGATGCTGATGTATTGCTGCTGAGCTGAGAGTCTTGAGTGACCTAAAGAATCGAGTTTGGAAATTCCGGATTGAAGGGGAGTTTTGCCACATATCGACAGTCATTTCTCCGGTAAGTGGTATTCCGGTAGAGGTCCTCACAGATAGTGTATTCATCCGTCTGTGTCTGGGCTCCTGGCACTTCTTCCTATTCCCAGAATTTCTTCAGCAGATCACCTAAGTGGTCGGCCATGGTCTCGATTACTTGAGTACTAAATGAAGTAATCGGTTGTGCTACAGGTCCGCTTAAAATCCATCCAAAAATGGTATTCTGGGCTATGAGGCTTCCACCGATGTCGTTTTTAAGGCCTGGGGCTAGTATTTTTGGTAGGATATCACTACGGACTACCATGTCGATTCTTGCTGGAGCGAAGCAGCTAGGATCTGCTGAAGGTAGAGAGGCATATCGTTTGATATCAAGATATGTGAACTTGAATGGCGGCAAAAATTGGGTTAGCTGTGGGAGTATAATCGCTTGAGTTGCGATTTTGATTTTGCTATCGTTGGAGCATACTGTTAATGAACAAATTTTATTTGAATTTTGTACCGTGTGTCCGCCCATTCCTAGAATCTCGTAATGAGTTTTTGTTGTGGGAAGTCCTAGTAATTTTTGCACACGAGAGGTTATGAAGGTTTTTTGAGACCCTTGGTCTATGAGTGCTCTTATTTGAGTTATTTCTCCTTTATGGAGAATCGGGATGATTGCTGTGGGAAGCAATGTTCTTTCTCTACTACTGGAGAAGTGTGAAAGAATTTTATCATCCTTTTTTTGAGTAGAGTTTCACGCTTTTGCTGCCTGTTGAGAGGTACAGGGCCGTTCTTCGTCAATTGCCACTTGGGATGTGACAGTTTTTCTTGAGAATCTTTGATTGTTAGCTGTTTGGCTATTATTAGAGTAATGCAGGAGGGAGTGATGCCTTCTTTGGGAGTAGACGCATGTAAAATTGCTCTTGCAATCTCTCTCGTTGTGAGAGCACGCAAAACAATTTCGACAATTGTGATCTTTTATGAACTTGTTCCGATCGGGAACGCAAAGTTCTCTAAATTTGAAGCACAACATCATAGAGTGGTTTAAATTACAGAGTTTGCACGATACTGGTCTTCTTGACTCAGTATGTAGTGTGTGCATTGTATTCCTATTCAAGAAGGTGGAGTTATGTGTCGGCCTATGAGTTCGCCTAGGGATGGAGTCTGTAATTTGAGGTTTCGGATTTTTTGGATTGAGTTTTTAAAATGAGTTGTCAAGAAGTTGCTCATTTCAGACTAGAGGGGTAGGTCTCTTCTGTTGCAAACTTGCTGTTCCCATAGATACAGGGATTCTCGAGGTAATCTAGAAGTGCATATACGCACCAAGAGTGGGCTCCAGTCGAGTGTGGAAATTTGGTGAGATTTGAGGATGGAGAGACTGTTTGTTATCGTAAGCTGGAGCTTTTGAATTTGCTCCGCGCTCTCCACGCTCAGATCTAATAGGATATCTATTTGGTTATCTACTAGTAACCGGAGATTTTCATATCGAGATGAGAGTGCTTGCCACGCAAACTCGAAATTTAAGTCGCTTACCGAATACTGCTGAATTACCCGTGCTGCTTCTCCTCTTGTCTTCGTCTTCAGGTAAATCAACTTTTGCGCATTCCATAGCATGGGGTGTTCTATATAGACTGCTGTGAAAAGGTCTCGAAAGGCGGGCCATTCTTCATAACCTCCATAAAATGGACTTGTGTCACATGCAGGTACTTTTAAGGTAATTGTAATTGTGAATTGGGGTGGGGTTGAGATTGCGCTGTGGGTTGCGTTTGGCTTGTTAAGGTGAGGGTTCCGGTTTGCTAAATCCTTCAAGTGCTTCACTTAACGGGATTTTCGTCAGCAATGCGTTGTTGAATGATGTCTCGTACTCCTCTGCGCACATAGCCCGAGTTTTCTCATCCACTGTATCGCTTAGCTGCATGATGTTGTGAGTTGTGTCCACCTTGTCTGTTAGCTTATCCAGATGATCCTTATAATGCCTGACTGCTACCGCCGTTTGAAGAGTACTGCAGTCGCTCCACCACTTCTCGCAGAATATTTCCATTGTTGAGAGATCATGAATGAATCTTCTGTGTAATTGTGAGATTTCCTCCTCTGCTTGAGATTTGGACCGAGTGCGTGGTCCTGTTAGGGGTTTATCGTCTGGCATCTTATTTTAAGTTGGAGTCGTGGAAACCGGAAATGTGTTAAAAAAAATTTTTTTTATATAATATTATTTTATTTATAATATTGTTTAATTTTTAATGTTATTTTTTTGTAATACTATTTTATTCTAATGTTATTAAATTTAAAATTATTTATTTTTTTTTTTTTAAATATTTGCTCTGTTCCAATTTATATGGAGCGTACTTTATTTTTGGGTGGCGTTATAATGTGGGACTGCACTGTCTCAGCGCTTCTGAGTACATTATTTATATATGCATATACATGTCTAGTGGATAAATGTGTGTATATATGCCGTGTATAGTAAAATGCATGTGTACTGACCGCTAGCTATTGCGAATAGCGAAAGTGTGGAAATAGCCGGAATGCAAAAAAGGGAATTGCTGGGCACTGCATATGCAATATGTATATTGAGTGTATGTATATATGTTTGCTCGGCTATTGTGTAGCGGACACCTCGCTATTGGAGTAGTAGTATGAGCAACTATGGGTGGGTAATACCAATTCACTGGTCCAGTTGTGGACCTGTTGAAAGGGTTTTCGGACCAGTCGGCATGTATGTGCGATGAGATGTATATACGTGTGTATGTTAATAAATGAGACGAGTAAAGGAGTACTCACTTTGGCATATCCTTTTTTTCGTACAAACCCTTACGTGGTGCAAAAATGTGGAATTTAGCTTCGTTGATGGTGTTTGCTGTGGATCGTGGCTCCTTGATTCGTCTTCATTCTTTGACTGTTGGTGTTGTTGTGCCGTTTAAAAAATATTTTTTTTTTCTTTAGTGGGCGGTATGTATGTACATATATGTATATACATATATAGATATATTTTCAATTTCAATTTCAATTCAATTTCATTTCCGTACAGTAAGACACAGAGTCTTTTCATTGTACACATATTAACATATAATAAATTACAATTTGATTTTTTAAATCTTAGGAATAACTAAAAATAATATTATGTCTAAAAGGAGGGACTTCAAAAGTATGTTGACATAGGTAAGGAGAATAGGGATGGGTATTATGCAAATATGTTGGAACTGCCGTTTTGAAGCATCCAATCATTTTGATACATTTTATTGAAATTGGTAGTGAGTTCCACATTCTGACAGCACTAACAAAAAACAATCTAGAGGTCGTCAAAGTTTTGTATTTGGGGACAACAATATTGTGAGTACGAGA
The DNA here is from genome assembly GCA_037013455.1 of Ceratitis rosa. Taxonomy (NCBI): domain Eukaryota; kingdom Metazoa; phylum Arthropoda; class Insecta; order Diptera; family Tephritidae; genus Ceratitis; species Ceratitis rosa. Next base: position 627,880 of record JAWMAG010000108.1, on the reverse strand, counting down.
AGATTGCACAAACTTTATTTTGCGGAAAAGATATCCTGGTTGACGGTTTTTGATGATTTTAAATAAATATATTGAATTACGAACCTTCAGATAATTCTCAAAAGGGAAGCCGAGAAACGAGGTGTACAGAGAGATGTGTTCAAACTTTTTTTGCAGTAAATGAACCTAGCTATGTTATTTAAAGCTAAATTTAATTTGTTTCTGGAATCGTAGCTTAGAGTACCATATACGATTTCAATATAAGAAATTTGGGGACTAATAACGGACTGAACTAGTTTAAGTTTTATTCTAATCGGCAAACAATCACATGTATGCCATAAATTTCGTAATGTCGAATATATTTTTATTACGCAATTGTTTATGTGATCTTCACAATTTAGACAGACATTAATTTTGAAGCCAAGATTTTTTACAACATGTTCAAATTTTAGTTCAACCCCGTTCAAAACGATTGGTGACCTTCGTTTTCTTAACATTTAGACAGAGACAATTTATGTTAGACCATTCCTCAATCCTTATTAGATCCTCATTCAATCAAGCTATTAAATCTTCACCAAGACCAATGGGACGTGAGAGGTAAATCTGAGTATCATCGGCATATAGATGTATAGAAGAATTTTCGCAACAGTGGACAATGTCATCAATAAATAAACTGAAAAGTATGGGCCCTAAAATAGAGCCCTGAGGAACTCCAGAGATGATTTCTCTGCGATTTGAAATTACGTCCCCACACTGAACTTGCTGATATCTGTCCGATAAGTAGCTTCTCATAAGCTTAATTGCTGATGTGTTTAAACCAAAATAAGTTTTCAGTTTTAACAGTAGAATATCATGGTTTACAGTGTCGAAAGCTTTAGAGAAAACTAAGAGCACTAAGATGGTAAGTAAGTTATCATCGAAAGCAGGGCGTCCATGATTTTCATCACAGCTGTGGAACAACTATGATTGGATCTATACCCAGAGTGAGATTCGCTCAATAAATCATGTATAATCATGTAATAAATTGTTCAAATACTTTTGACAATGTTGGTTAGATACTAATAGGCCTGAAGTCTTGGGGTGCATTACACGAGTTACCTTTAACCACCGGAATGACGTTGACAATTTTCCACTGATTTGGAAACGTAGAGGAAGTCATACGGCAGTATAAGTTTTAGAAAACGTAAACTCAGACCATCCACTCCAATTGCGTTAGATTTTATATTAAAAACACACTTTATAACATCCTCTTCAGTAGCAGGGTTAAATGAGAATTCATGGGTGTGGTCAGTAACTACGCTTTCATTGATGGTGAAAGCAGATACATTTGCATGTGAATTTATATCAAGAAAGTATGAGTTCATCACACCAGCATCAATCCTACAAGTTTTTGCCTCTTTGGCACAAATACCAAGTGATTTTAGATTTGTCCACAATACTTTGCAAGGCAAATCAGTATTAAGTGTTGCACAAAGATAAGCTTTTTTACTTTTTCGCAATTCAGTTGTTACTTTATTCCTCAAGTTCTTGTGATCAAACGTTCATTAGTCGGATTACGCTTCCAATATCTATAAGCCCTACATCGGCCTTTTATAAAAGCTAGAATAGCCTTAGTGATCCAAGGTTTAGTATGGTTTATAGATTTAATTCTACGAAGGGGAACATATTTTTCAAACAGATAATTAATTAGCGTGGTAAAGTACTGTAACTTGTATTAACATCTACAAGTAGCCAGCAGTAATTCCAGTTTAGGGTCACGGCTTCAGCTGATAGCGAAGCACTGTCTATATTCTTGAAATCTCTAAAAGTTAAATCTATTGATGGCTTAACTTTATTTAATTCAAAATTGAAAAATATTATAATTAGCTCATGGTCAGAAACTCCGGGCAACAATGATTGGTCAACATGGCTTACACTACTCCCCACGCTTACACCAAAAAGGTCTAACATACTTGGCTTGCAGTGTGTTGCAAATCTAGTTGCATATAGTTTTCGGTGTGTACGAGTTATCGTACACTTTGAGGGCTTCAGAAATCTTTTTCTAAAGTGAACCTCAACCGATATGGAGTAGCAGAAAAAATAAAAGCTTCTTTACTAAGTACTTATTCTGAACTGAACTGTTTTCTTTATTAACAACTTTATTCTTAAATTCTATGAAATAAGATACGCTTATGAATGTATGACTATGAGTATTTGTTTACATACATTCCATGGAATAAGCTGACTCTTATGTATATATTTGTTTGCTTGCATTCCGGAGTGAGTGATACTTCTATTTTTGTTTATTTTTATTGTAGCGAGGAATATATGTACATATGTTAATTATATTCGTCAGCGATTATGAAATATTTGACGGCTAGAGTTAATAGGATATGTCAAAATATGACTCCTCCGCCCCTAAGTTCAATGGTCTCCATTGAATAATTAATTAAATTTCTCAAGGTTCACTCTGGTATGCTGCAATTAATTTATAAATTATGGGTACAATTATTTATTGATTATAAATAAGTTCTTAGAAATAAATTTACTTTTCGCTTATATTATTGTCTGCTTTGGACCTAGCAATGGACCTATTCTCTCTGTTTTTTGTTTATCATTTAAGGCATTTTGTATTGACAATTCTAAGTTTACATTTGTGGTCTCATTTTTCTTCTTGTATATTATATATATCGCTAGAATTCCTATTGTTAATAACAATATTGTTAATATATTTATTCCATAATTTATATTTTTATGAACTTTTAGTTCTTCAAGCTTATTTACGTTATTTTCTTGGGTTAATATTATTTCTGAGAAGTTAATTTTCCTTTCAAAATGCAATGCGTTATTTTCTTTTTCGGAGTAAATATATTTTTCTTCTACTATAACTTTTGTATTTTGGAAAGATTTATTTACTACCTCAATTTAACAATTATAAAAGTTTATTAACGCGTTCCTTTCGAGTATAATTTCTCTATTATCGCAATTTTGTTTTATTTCCGTTTTGGATGCATTTTTTATTAAGATTGTGTCGTCTTCGATTTCTTCAATTGTTGTTTTATTGTTATATTCAAATTTGCATTGCTTGGATGAACATATGTCAAATTCTTTTAAATTTTTGAAATGTGCCCCTTCTTTGTATTTATATATCTTGCTTCCTATTGTAATAGCATATTTTTGTTCTCCTATAATTTCAAAATGTTGACTATTAGGTAGTGGGGTTATTAGTGTTAATTGTGCCTTAATATGTGTTATAGGTATTTTTATAGCTAAGAGTAGTGAGTCATCTTTATATGAGAGTAGCCCTGTCTCTATGTGTTTTAATTTATAGATGTCAATATTGAATCTTTCGATTTCCTTTGTTGATAGTATGCTAGGATGTAATATGTTATGTCTTGCTGAAGCTATATTATCCTGAATTTGTTCAATTTTGTTTTCTAAATGTTTAAATTTAAACATTTGATCGGAATAGAGCATGTGTTTCATAATTTTTTCATTTGATCCGTTTATTTTTTCAAAAGTTTTTAGTATCTCTATTCCATCATTTTCTATGGTTCTTTTGAGTGTATTAATTGATTTATTAAAATTGTCGTTTATATATATTTGTTGATTTACCGCTCCTATTATGTTATGGTTATTTTTATCTATTATTTCTAAGTGTTGTAATATGTTTTCCCTGTCTTCGTTGTCCATTGTCCCGAAAAGCCATTTATGTGTGCTCCCTATAATATTAATTAGTCCTCTACGTTTCCTTTTCTCTTCTATTGGCATTAATGTATTTATTTTCGCTTTTATAATTTTTATTTCCTCATATAACATTTCCCTGTCATTCTTGTCATATATTTTAAAATTAGTTTCTAAGTTATTTTCAATTTTATTTACAATTTCTTCGAATTCTTTAGGGTGTATTATATGTATAACTGTTGTCGTTTGGTTTACTATCTCTACTTCTCTGATCCTTATTTTTGCGTATCCCGTCTCATTCTCTAGTTTGTTTATTTGCAGGAGTGCGTTAATTGTCGTTATAATTGCTAGAATTATTGTGATTTTCGCCATTATGGTCCTGAAATTTAAATTTTCGTTTAATTTGATTTTTATAAGCTTTCTTGAATTTATTATCTTTTGATATTAAATGGTTTCCTTCTCTATTATAATTACTTATTTTCTTATATTTGGGTTGTGTTTTGCTAACTCTATAATTCTTTATATATTTATTCTGGAAATCTTGAATGTCTACTCTATTTTCTTTCCTATTAATATTATTTATTATATCTTCTTTCTGTTTTTGTAGATTTTCCGCAAATTTTGTCAATTCTTGTTCCGGGAGAAGGTTATTTATGAGATCAATTGGTCTCTTTTTTAACGTAGAATGTATAGTGTTATTATAAGCGGTTATTGCTTTGAATACTTTCTCCTTCAGATTGTCATTGTTATTTCCATCAGCATTAAAAATCCTTAAGTGTTCGTTTAGTGTAGAGTGTTCGACATCTGAATTTCCTGTTTTATTATAAGTGGTTGTTAAATGTAGGTTTATTTTATTATCTTTTAAGAATTGTTTTATTAAGACTGTATCCAATTCATTGCCTGTTACTAGAGTTTCTGGTTTGCCTAAATATTGGATTCTTTTTTTATGGCGTTTATAATTGGTATCCAAGTTCTGTCTTTTAATGATTTAGCTGTTGCGTATTTTGTTAATTTATCAATGCTTGTGAGGTACATTACGCCTCTTTGTGGATACCAAATATCGAAATGAACAATTTCGTTATGTTTCTTGGGAGTGTCTGTAATATTTAAACTATGTTTGATGGGGTTTCTGTCGAATTTCGCCTTATTACATATTTCGCCGTTATTAATGTACTTTTGTATTTCCTTTTGTAACTTAGGGTTATAATGTGTTTTCCTTATTTCCTCTGTTATTTCGTTTATTCCTCTGTGATTATTTTCCAAGTGTTTATCTTCAATCAATGTTAAAAATTCTCCTTTGTCTGTTATGTCTCTTAAAATTATGTTTGATTTCATTATTTTTAGTTTAGCATTATTTGCGAAAAATTTTATATATAACTTTTGAAATTGTAAAAATAATTTGTCATCTGGGCAATAAACTACTACTAGTCCTTTTTCAGGTAAATTTTCTCGCATTAATTTTAAAATATGGCTTTCAGGTGTCACATTTATTGTATTTCTTATTTTCTTCTTATATAATATTATTTTTGTTATTGTTTGTCTTTGCGCTCTTTGAAGTATGAGTTGGTTTTTAAATAATTGCGTTTTCCGTTATTTTTAGGTAATACGTACTGTCAGTTTCTGCACTGTGTACCGAATCTATGTCGTCATCATTGAACATTTCATTTATATTTACTTCCGCCGTGTTATTATTTTCATAGTTTAGTCTTCTTAGGCCATCCGCAATTACATTTTCTTTTCCCTTTATATAGTTGATATCGAAATCGAACTCATTTAACTTAATTTTCCATCTTTGGAGTTTAGCATTTGGTTCTTTTAAGTTGCTCAGCCAAATTAATGGTCTATGGTCCGTTTTGATAGTGAAATGTCGGCCAAACAAGTAAGGACGAAAATATTTCGTTGCCCAAATTATTGCGAGTAGCTCTTTTTCTATTGTGCTATAGTTTTTTTCATGTCCGTTTAGTGATCTACTTGCATAAGAGATAACTTTATCGGTTTGCAGTAATGCCGCTCCTAAAGCAAAGTTGCTGGCATCTGTCACTAGTGTGAAAGCTTTATTGAAGTCTGGGTGGATTAAAATTGGATCTGCTTTTATTAGCTCTTTTAGTTTATTAAATGCTTTTATATAGTCTTTATCATTATGATTTATTTTCATATCTTTCTTTAAATATTTGATAATGTGATACGCCACTTTCGAGTAATCTTTAATAAATCTCCTGTAATATCCCGTAATTCCTAGAAATGCTTTAATCTCCTTAACGTTTTTTGGAAGTAGAATCTTTTCTATTGCTTCCACTTTCTCCGGGTTCGGTTTAATTCCTTCTTTTGTAATCATGTGGCCTAGGAATTTTGTCTCTTGCCTTAGAAAATTGCATTTATTTATTTGTATTTTTAGATTCTTCTCTTTTAATCTAATTAGAATTTTATTCAGTGATTCCAAATGTTCTTCTATACTTGTAGAAAATGTTAGGATGTCATCCATGTATACGATGCAAATTTTTTCAATATAATCTTTTAAAACTTCGTTCATTAGCCTTTGGAATGTTGCCGGTGCATTTCGTAATCCAAAGGGCATTCTTAAAAATTCGTAATGTCCGTTTGCTGTGGAGAACGCCGTTTTGTATATGTCGCGCTCGTCCATTTCAATTTGATGGAAACCTTTAGCAAAATCGAGAGTTGAGAAATATTGGCATCTTCCCAATTTGTCAAATATATCGTCTATATTTGGAATTGGAAATCTGTCCTCCGTAGTTACGCTGTTCAACTTCCTATAGTCGATTACAAGACGCCATTTTTGTTCATTAGTTGCGTCCAGCTTCTTTGGAACCAGCCAAATAGGGCTGTTGTAAGGACTAGAGGATGCTCTGATTATGCCTTGAGTTAACATTTGGTCTATTTGCTTTTCTATTTCCGGTTTGTGGATTTCTGGATATCGGTAAATTTTAGAGTAAACCGGAATGTCATTCTTGGTCATTATTCTATGTTTCGTTGTACTAGTAAATGTTAAATTATCATCTTCATTATAAAATACGCTCTTATGTCTTTTAAGAATATTTCTGAGTTTATTTTTGTCTATACCGTTAAGGTGATTAGTGTCAACGAATTCTGTGACACATTTATCTCTTACATCGTTATTGAAGATTTCCACTTCATTTTCTTTATAACTTATTCTGTTGTATATTTCTTCTTCTTCTGTTAGATAGAAATTTATTGTTGCTTTATTTGTTTTTAAAATTCTGTTCGGGTAATCTATTATGCAGTTAAATTTCGTTAAAATAATGTTACCTATGAGTCCGTCGAAGTTTTTGTTGAAGTTACATTCAAGAAATTCACATATGAAATCTTTTTCATTGAATTCTTTGAAAATTGGGAATCTGCAAAGTTTCTTAACTTGCATTGTTCTTCCCAGTGCTGTGACTTGTACATTTATTTCGCTCTTCCATTTGGGATCACAAACGTTTGATCAAACTGAACTCTGCTCCTGTGTCAATGATGAAATGTAGTTTACGTACATGTGTGTTTATTACTATATAGGGTAGTTGTTTCTTGTATCCCTCCGAAAATTTAATGCTGTGTTTCCAATATCCATTGGCTCTGGTCTATTACCATTAGATACTCCTGACCGATTATAATTTCCTAATTGATTAAAGTTTCTCCTTTGATATCCATTTCCCTGTTGGTTAAAATTTCTCTGTGGGTTAGAATTTCCCGGTTGGTTTTGACTCGTGTATGTTGTCTGATACGACATTCTAGTTTGGTTTGATCTGTTGCCATTATTGTTGTATTTATTATTATTATTATTGTTCATATTCATTGGAACGTAGCCGCCGTTATATCTGTTGTGTGGCATATTATTGTGAAATCTGTTCCTGTTATAATTGTTATTGTTATTTATATATTGATTGGATCCAAACGCTGTCCTATTATTCGTGTTATCGCTAAAATTAGTCCTACGGTAGCTATTTGGGTTTGGATCTTTCCTTGTTTGCCCAAGTGCTGTAAAGGTTTGATGTCGAGCTTCTAAGATGATTTTGTATGCTTTATCTAGATTATCAGGGTTTCTTGCTATAATCATTGTTTTTGTAGGCTCTGGAAGATGTTCTTTGAATGCTTGTAGCGCTATTCTGTTCACTTCTTCCGTTGAAAAGCTCAAGTCATTATGCGCCAATATTCTATTATGTAGTTTGTTCCTAATTTTGTTAATTCTAAAGTGGTAATTTTCTATTGTGGAATCGAGTCTGGTGGTCTTCAGCTCGTCCATGAGTTCCGTTGAACTCCTCTTTTCCCCGCAATTGCTCAAAAGTATTGGTTTCAGTGTTTCCCAGTTATTGATTTGTCCGTATCTATGAAAAATTTCCCTGGTTTTTCCTACGCATCTTCCATCTAAGTTGAGTTGCGTTGAGTTTTATAAGCGGCGTTCCATTGCTTTTCCAACTCTCGAGCAACAGCAGCGCTTCCACATTAAAAATCAATTGTCATGCAATTTATTTTGTTTGATTTCTTCAAGATATTTCCACGCACATGCAGACACATGCAAATCACACTAATTACAATCTGATTGATTTATAATTTCTTTTTCATAGTTTTCAAATACAATTCGATTTTGGAACGTATTTCCCGTGACACAGTGGGGTTTTTAATAATTTCTTTGATTTAGTGGCATTTATGCTTTCTTAATGTTGCTTTAAATGCACAGCAGTTTTTCACATTGAAGCATTCTTTCCAAGATATTTTTTTTGTAAAATCACTTTTTAGTGTCGAGAAAATATTCACAAATATTTTAACAGTATTTTTGTGTTTGACAAAATTTTCACAAATTTTTTAGTTAATTTTGTTTATTTTTTTTTTTTAATTATTTCTTCACCAAAAACTTCTTTCTTTCGCAGCTGCACCGTGAGCGATAATCCAAGTGTTCGCTTTTATCACGGGTTTCGCTTTTTTACGAATAGTTTTTTTTTTTTTTTTTTTTTAATTTTCTTTTCTTAAAAACAGTTTTTCTCGCCGCACTTGATGACAATTTGTGGAATTTCAGTAACAACTTTTCACTACGTTCTTTGCGCCTTTTATTTATAGACGACTTTTTGCTGCTTACGCTAAGTTTCGAAACTGCTTCACGAATTTATAATTTTAATATTTTGTTAATTTAACAAATATAAGATTTCATTTATATCTTTTGGAAAGATGTGTGATAATTTCAAAAATTTTTTTTCAAAATTCTTCACGTTTATATGAAATTTCCTCGTCGCCAGTTTTCGGTGTGTACGAGTTATCGTACACTTTGAGGGCTTCAGAAATCTTTTTCTAAAGTGAACCTCAACCGATATGGAGTAGCAGAAAAAATAAAAGCTTCTTTACTAAGTACTTATTCTGAACTGAACTGTTTTCTTTATTAACAACTTTATTCTTAAATTCTATGAAATAAGATACGCTTATGAATGTATGACTATGAGTATTTGTTTACATACATTCCATGGAATAAGCTGACTCTTATGTATTTATTTGTTTGCTTGCATTCCGGAGTGAGTGATACTTCAATTTTTGTTTATTTTTATTATCGCGAGGAATATATGTACATATGTTAATTATATTCGTCAGCGATTATGAAATATTTGACGGCTAGAGTTAATAGGATATGTCAATATATGACTATATTCATTTACTATTCTTATGCCAACGTTGCTAAAACAGCTTAGCAAGTGTCTAGACTTAGCATTATTCGACAACATATCAACATTAATGTCACTACAATAACTCAAGGACAGTTCCGATATTTGACTGAACAGTTGAGTGAGATCATTTGACTTATGAGGGTTGCATACACATACAACAACACACTTTTGTTCATTATCATTACATTCAATAAACATACTTTCAACAGTTTCAGAAGAATGAGATTTTTATATTATTTTATATTTAATATTAGCCTTTAAATAAATTGATATGCCACCCCCTCTCTGACCAGTGGTTCTATCATTTCGTACAAGCAAATAGTCACATACAGAATATGCACAATCTGCAATAAAAGGTTTGAACCAGGTCTCAGCCAAACAAATTATGCTACAGCTTAGGTCACGAAACGTCTAGGTCATATAATCAAGTTTTTCACGGGTTAAACTCCTAGCATTAATGTGGCAAACATTGAACCCTTCATGATATTGACATGTATATTTAAGAGCTAGCCTCAGATTGTCATTGTTATTGTGCTCGCAAAGATTGCTGCATATATATAAGAGATGCTTGAAAATGGCCAGTTACTATGAGGAAAACGGGAAACATAAGGTAAGGATGAAATGAGGGATTAATAAGGCATATCTTACAAATAACATAAGAAAATTATAAACTTAAGATAAACAGTAGAATTTGCATAGAGCTCATAAAGTTTTCAGCTAGCAGCTGCAATTTGATCGACGCTTACTTGATAAAATATTTTCGTCGCTTCGCAGTGTTGATTCTTTCTAACATACACTTGTCCACGAGTTGAGAACGCACTCGCCAATTGTTTTTGTCGTTTTAGCTGCGTTGCGTATTGCATTAGCCCACGATTTCTCTTTGTTAGGCATTGATGCACAAAAATGTCTCCATTAGCATCAAGCCCAAAATTTTTAAGTGCTAATGATTTACGGCTTGCAATCCCCTTAAACAGAACTGAGCGGTGATATGACGCATTCAATTTGACTATAATAGGAGCGGGACAGTTAGTTTTGTTCTTGTTTTGGCGCATGCGAAAAATTCTAGTGCACTCACTCTCTCATCAATACCTTTCATAGCTGATTTTAAATTGCTGAGTTCAGCAGAAACTTCACTTAATTTCTGCATCATACGCTCTTCACTCTCTGGCATTTTTGTTATGATGCTCGCTATGGAAGCTTCTAATTTTAGTTCAAGCCTCTCAAACAAACTTTGTGTAGTTGGGCTGTTTACCGCTTTGCTGTCTCCCTTACCTTGTAACTTCTGAGCAGGAGTTTGTTGAGGGGAGAGGGCATTACGTGCACTTTTTCTTTATGTTGACATATTATACGTGTATTATGTATATGTACGATTATTCGCAAAATCAAAAATAAAATTGCTGAAAATTAGCTTGTTTGAAGATTTGCCACTAACACAATTACGAGGAATGTTGATGCAAATTTTGACAATTTGTTACGACAAAATGTTTTTTATTGTAAAGCCGGCAATAACGTTTTAAAGCGTGATTGGTTGCAGATATTGAAAAACACGTCTACTCACTTCTACACATACTTTCAATTATTTCGAACATTCGGAAGCAGGATTTTTGACAATTCAGAGTTTTCTATAAACGTTATGTCTTTGGTCATGTAGGTAGTCTATCCATGTCAATAAACCAGTCCGTAGGCAATTCCCTTGATTGAGCGAGCAGCGACGAATTGAATTATGAAAATTAAATTTATGAAAAATTAATCATGGGATATCTTTTTATTATAATTTTATTTACTCAAAACTTGTGGGTAAACATAATTTTACCATTGACATTGGTATCCTTCCCGGAGAGAGAGTAGTTTTCCTGCTCATCTAAGCATAAAACCACATATGCAATTAAATACAAATTTTTTAACTAGTTCGGTCTTTGGACCACATCCAGGAGAGACGAGTAGTCTTCCAGTTAATCTAAGCTCTGTACCGAATTTCAAGTAAATCGAATGTTAAATAAAATTTTTTCGAATAGGTGAGTCCTTGATCCACTTACCGGAGATAAGAGTAGACCGATTTTTTCAAAAGGTCAGTTCCAGATTCACTTCCCGGAGAGAATGTAGTCCTCCTATTAACCTAATTAAAAAGCCACCTATTCACCAAATTTCAAGTTAACTGAACGGTAAATAAGATTGTTTCGCATAGTTTAGTCCCTGGCCCACTCCCCGGAAAGAAAAGTAGTTTTCCTCCTCATCTAAGCAAAAAGGCACCTAACCATCGAATTTCAAGTAAATCGAACCTGGTAACTTCAAGGAGAGAAGAGTAGTCTTCCTGATCTTTTACCTAAAATCCACATATGAACCGAATTTCAAGATAAATACAATATTTTCGAATAGGTCAGTCATTGGTCCACTTCCCGGAGAGAAGAGTAGTCTTCCTATTAATATAATCAAAAGGCACCTATTCACCGAATTTCAAGCAAATCGAACGATAAATACAATTTTTACAAATATGTAGTTCGGTCCTTGGCCCACTTCCCGGAGGTAAGAGCACTTTTCTTGCCGTGCTCAAATATAAACGAGACTACTCAATAAAACAAAAACGGTTAATTATTCTTCAATATTTACTTTATCCCCTTCAAAATAGTCACCATTAGAGGCGAGACACATATGCCACCTTTTTTTCCAATCTTCATAACACTTCTGGTAGGCCGCTTTAGGTATGGCTTTCAGTTCCTTCTTCGAATTCTCTTTTATGACTTCAATCGACTGAAAATGCTTTCCACGAAGCGGCAATTTGAGTTTAGGGAAAAGAAAAAAGTCACACGGTGCCATGTCGGGTAAATACGGTGCTTGCGGAACAATATTTACGTTGTCTTTGGTCAAATAATCGCGTACAAGACGAGACGTATGAGCTGGCGCATTATCATGATGTAGAAACCATGACTTGTTGTCCCACAAATCCTTCCTTTTGAGACGAATATTCTCACGCAAACGCTTCAAAACGGATAAATAATATTCAGCATTAACGGATTGACCTTCCTGAAGGAATTCCGAGTGCACAACACCTTGGCTATCAAAGAAAACAGTGAGCATAACTATGATTTTCGATCGACTTTGACGTGGTTTTTTGGGTTTCGGCTCATTTGGAAGGCGCCATTCAGATGATTGCTGGGCTGTTTCAACGTCGTATTCATAGACCCAAATCTCGTCACCAGTTATGATGTGCTGGATGTCCGTATCACTCATTGTGAACATTCCCTTGGCGACAGTTTTGCGTTCCTCTTTTTGAAGAAAATTCAACAATTTTGGAACAAGTCGAGCAGACACACGTCTCATGCCCAAAACATCAAATCAAGAATACGTGCACGTGATAGGCAAGACTCCCCATATGCCTTCTGCAACATTTTCATTGCGTCCGTCGCACTTATTCCATTGGAATAACAAAATTTCAAACAAACTCTTTGCTCAACGTTAATTTCCATAGTAAAATTGAAAACACTCGAGGTTGACTTGTTTATAGTGCCGTAAAAAAAACTATGTGACAGATCGCGCTCAAATTTCACATGTAAACATATAACAGTCCTGCCAACCTAAGCAAAAAAACAAAAATATGGCCATATGTCTTGTCCTTGTCGAGTTATGGATAAAGTCTCCGTTTATATTTGAGCAGAAGGTATAAGCTCACCTTTTAACGAACTCCAAGTAAATAAGAGTAGGATTCCTATTAACCTACCGTATATCGTGTGCAAACTGTTACGAATGATGCACAGAAAACACAAATAACGTATAACAACACTACCATCAATAAATCTTCTCAAGATCAAATACTCTCATTCTCTGCACGTTATACATCTCAGCACAACTTCCAGTATGACCTCTCAGGTCATACAAACGATATTACCGAAATACCAACAACTTCAACAATCACTGATAACAATTACATCAAACACAACAAGAGAGTGTCAAACCAGTTCGAAGACATTTCTGATAACATTTAACATATTGTGTTGCTCCAAAAGAAACCAGCGATTTTTCATACAGACGGCGTTGACAATTTTTATTTACATTTTTTCTTTTGACAGTAATAAGCTGTCACTTTTGGCTTGTTCTAGAAAAAAAGTACGTGTAATTTGTATATATTTTTGTTTGTGTTGAAGACATGGATGAGGATGACCTCATCATCCTGTAAATAATAAGTTGTACCCATAATAAAATATAAGAAAAAGAAATGAATGTAGAAACTAATTATAATTTATAATTAAATTTATGATTACTTACCTGAATACTTACCCGAATACCTACCTGAATACCTACCCGAATACTTACCCGAAAAATAACCTCCCTGCTTTTACTCAAACGCACTTACCTGCAACCCTACTCCGTTCCGTTACTCCTTCAAATGTATGTATATACAAATAGTATAAATAAAGAAAAAAATTAGCGAGTTAGGCAAGCGCGTTGTGTATATGCAAATGAAATTATACGGTTCTCAAAATAATAAAGTTATAAAATTATACGGTTCTCAAAATAATAAAGTTATAAAATTATACGGTTCTCAAAATAATAAAATTATAAAATTATACGGTTTTTGAAATAATAAATAAAGAGTGGGATTGTATCCAAATTTGAAATTAAAATATTTGCGTGCGTTTCTTTGAAATTAAACACGGAATATTTACATGGTGCCGAAACCCGGGAAAAACGAACGATAACTAGCTATTTCGATATATAAAAAAAAATCGAAAAACGAAAATATTGTGTTGTGAAAAAAAAGAAATAAAATCGCAAAAAATTTTTCCCGCGCGGGGAACATCTCAAAATTAAAATTAAAATTAATACAAAAAAAATTTATACATATAAAAAAAAAAAAATACATATAAATGTGGGATTGAGGTCAACCCACTACTACAATAAGTTACCATACTACAAAATACATCACTGAAGTTAGAAGACAGATAAAACCCTGACCTATCGAAGCTTGCGTTAAATTGATTTTTACAACGGACAGTTAGTTTCAGTTTAAGTTGAAAAGTTAGTTGCGACGGACGCGAATGTTTAACGCTTAAGAAGTAATGTAAAGTAATGAAGTAATATCTTTTAATTTAATTTAATTTAATTTAATAAGTAATAAATAAGAAATGTTTAACTTTATATGATAATAAAACTGATTTGCATTGAACGTTAAGGTGTTTTACTTCACGTGGACTTAGTAAAACACCACAATTGGGGACTCGTTCGAGTGATACCTGTGAAGTGTTGGTGAATTTGTATGGTACGCAAACGTTAAAAAGTGCGCATAATTGTTAATTGCGTATGTGCCCTAAACTGTGAATATTTGAACAATATACGTGTATGTAAATAGTAGGCCGGATTGTGTTGCGCAAAATCGCTAAATTTTCGCACACACAGTGGCCGGGGTGCTCCAGTGATCACCCACAAAAATTACAAGACACGAAAGTGAGTTGTTGTTGTGTGCTCCGAATGGTATTCGCAGAAATAAAGACAGTTAATTTCAAATCCAACGAGTTGAGTGAAATGAAAACTTAAAGAAACAAGTGCAACGATAAGGACTAGAAGGAAAGAGACATACGGAAAATTCGAACCAAGAATAAAACAAAGAACGAATCAAACTAGTAAGAAAATATAAACGAGCGCAAAAAGTGAAATAGACAATGCAAACATCCAAACGAAATAATTATCAGCGCAAGCAGTTTAAAGAACGAGACAAGTAGTGAAACAGTTTAACAAACATGCGTTGCAATTAAACAAAGTTGCATGAAACAATACATATAACAGAAAAGAAAGAAGACAACAGATAGAAATAGAAACACATACTAAAAATGCAAATATGGTGCAAGAAGTGAAACGCAAATAAGTAAAGACAATAAAAGCACGTCGTAGTAGCAGTGAAGCAGTGGCAGCAGACGACTGCGCTAGCATAACAGTGCTACAGCGCAGCGGTAGCAGTGAAGCATCAGTAGCAGTTAAGCAGCGACAGCGATGAAGCAGTGTCAACAATGATTTGTTAATGCGTAAAAGGTTTATTTTGGAATTTTATATTGATCTAAAAACTAAATAATGTTTTTAAATGTAATTTAAAATTAAAACTTTTTGGTTTGTTAATTCACTAACATAAGAAGTAGTATTTTAATTTGATTAATTAAGTTTAATGTTTTTTGAATAATATTGTTTTGTAATAATCTATCACGGTATTGATATATTGACAAAATGGACAGAGACGCGATTCGTTTGATGACTGTTAGTGAATTAAAAGATAAATGTAGAGAGTTAAATTTGGACTCAGCAGGACGGAAGCAAACTCTTTACAGCAGGCTGATGGACCATTTTGGGTTAGTTGAAAGTGATGACGAATCGACAAATTCTAATTACACTGAGGCGTTGGCGGATGGACCTGTTAGTAGTTCGGGAAAAGTTAACTTTACTTTGCGCGATATTCAAGATAGTGTAACATCATTCTCGGGAGATGATAACTACGATGTTAGTCTCTGGGTTAGTGAGTTTGAAGATATTGCTGACACAGTAGGGTGGAACGATCTACAAAAATTTGTGTATGCCAAACAATTACTGCGGGGTGCAGCTAAGTTGTTTGTAAGAGGCATAGGTGGGCTAAGGAGTTGGCTTACATTGAGGCAAAAGTTAGTAGATGAGTTCGGAAAACAGTTAAGCGCAGTAGAAATACATCGACTAATGCGGCAAAGGCATAAGCGTCCAAAGGAAAGCCTTAACGAGTATTTGTATTGTCTGATCGAGTTAGGTAACCCCATTAAGTTAGATGAAGCTAGTGTGATTGAGTATTTCATTGAAGGAATACCCGATTCTCGATTGAGTAAAGCTGTATTGTATGAAGCTAGTACTCTTAAAGCTCTTAAAGAGAAAATAAGAATTTATGAAAAGATTCGCGGATCTTATCTGTCGTCAAATAGAACAAATCCACCGAGTCAGTTCAAAAGTTCTGGAGAGGAACAGAAGGATAATAAGAAAATGTGTTTTAAATGTGGTTCTGAAACTCATTTGGCAAGAAGTTGCAAAGAGCAGGGCATAGTTTGTTTTAGGTGTAAACAAAAGGGACATTTTGCTAAAGATTGCAAGGAAAAACAAACCAAGATCGTCGTCAAAAACGAGCAGGTATACACGATTGGAAATCGTTTACTGAAAGAAACTAAGAAGGGTAACTTGAATTTTATTGAAGTTGCGATTAAGGGGATTATTTTTAACGCACTGGTCGATACCGGCAGTGAGTTTTGCATTATCCGAAACGATACGTTAATATCAATTGGAGATGTTGAACTAAAGGATGAAGTTGTTCACTTGAGTGGTATAGGAGAGGGAAGAATAACTACTTTGGGTCGTTTTGACACGGACATTAGGCTTGATGGTCTCACCGTCAAGGTCACTTTTTACGTCGTACGAGAGGAAGATACTATGTTTTCGGTGTTACTAGGAAGTAGTATTTTTAAAGTCGTAGACATGGTTATCGGTCAAAGAGGTGTAGCGTTTAAAAAGAAGGGATGTGTTGAATCTATAAAGAATATAGGGAAGGAAGACGAGTTTGGGAAATCCAATAACGATATGGATTTATTCCATGAATTTTCGGCGCTTTGTTGTGCAGAGTATGAGAACAAACTCCCTAGTAGCGTTGTTAACTTGAGTCACCTTTCCAAACCAATTGCGGCTACAATTGAGAACCTAATTAACGATTTTAAGCCAAGCAAAGAGATAATTTCACCTATTAAAATGAAGATTATCGTAAAGGATGATATCCCTGTATATCAAACACCACGTAGAACATCTGTAGCGGATAGGAAGTTTATCGATGAACAGATTGAATTGTGGTTAAACGATAAAATTATTGTACCGAGTACGTCTGAATACGCAGCACCCGTGGTTTTAGTTTCAAAAAAAGATGGCACCAAACGTCTCTGCTGTGACTATAGGAAGATTAACGAAAAAATAGTTCGTGACAATTTTCCTATGGCTCTAATAGATGAAGTGCTCGAGAAGTTGCAAAGCGCGAAGGTATTTATAACACTTGATTTAGCGAATGGATTTTTTCATGTACCTATAGAGCCAAACTCACGGAAATACACTGCTTTTGTTACTCAGGGTGGTCAGTTTGAATTTTGTTATACGCCTTTTGGTATTTCTAACTCCCCAGCAGTTTTTGGGCGTTATATTCAGTCAGTATTTCGAGATTTGTTAAAAGATGGAACGGTAGTCATTTATATGGACGACATCGTCATTCCCGCCAAGGATGTCGATGAGGCCATGCAAAAGTTAGAAAAAGTGTTAGAAATTGCCAGAAAATGTGGATTGAAAATTAAATGGTCGAAGTGCCAGTTTCTAGAAAGGCAGATCACATTTTTAGGATACATTATAGGAGATGGTAAGATATTGCCATCAGAACGCAAAACACAAGCCATAAGAGACTTTCCAGTTCCTCGGAATATGAAGGAACTGCAGCGATTCTTAGGTCTAACATCATATTTTCGACGATTCATTGGTAAATATGCAGAGATAGCGAAGCCTTTAACAGATTTGCTCCGCAAAGATGCAAATTTTACAATGAGGGAAGATCAGGTTATAGCTGTGAAAGAACTAAAACACGCGTTAGTCTCAGCACCTTAAGTTGTATAACCTAATTGCTGTAAGCGAGATACATACGGATGCATCTAAGTATGGTTATGGAGCTGTGTTCTTACAAAAAGATTCTGAAGATCAAAGTTTTCACCCCGTAGAATATTTAAGTAGGAAAACTACAACTTGTGAAGAAAAGTACTGCTCATATGAGTTAGAAGTGTTAGCCATTATACAAACTCTGAAAAAGTGGCGAGTATACCTCAAAGATATTCGTTTTAAAACGGATTGTAATGCTTTTGCCCTTACAATAAAGAAAACAGACATGCCGGACAGAGTAATGCGTTGGTCACTATATTTACAACAGTTTGATTATACGATCGAGCATAGAAGCGGAACTCGAATGAAACACGTGGACGCACTGAGTCGAGTGTACTGTCTTTTGTTAGTGGAAGGTTCATTAAAACATAAACTAAAAGAAGCGCAGTGCAGAGATGAGTGGATCCGAGCTGTTAAGAAAGTACTTGAGAAAGATTCTTATGAGGACTACTTCGTTAGAAACGACTTGTTGTACAAGAATTTAGACAAAGAACTTTTGGTAGTACCAATAGCCATGGAAGATGAAATCATAAAAATAGCGCACAGAGAGGGTCATATAGGAGTCAAAAAAACGCAGGAGGTAGTAGGAAATCGATACTTCATACCAGGATTAGTACATAAAGTCCACAAAATTATTAAAAGTTGCGTAGAATGTTTAGTAATAGATGCAAAGGTTGGAAAGAAGGAGGGTTTGTTAACACCGATTGATAAATCTTGTGAACCCTTGGGAACGTATCATTTAGATCACGTTGGTCCTTTCTCAGAAACACGTAAACAATACAATCATATTCTAGTTGTTGTCGATAGTTTTTCAAAGTTTGTGTGGTTGTATCCCACAAAGTCCACAGGTGCAGAAGAAGTAGTCGAACGCTTGCGTAAACAAGCTTCAATTTTTGGCAACCCCAAACGAGTAATAACAGATAGGGGAACAGCATTCACGGCTCATCAATTTAAACAGTATTGTACAGACGAGGAAATACAGCATCTTACTATAGCGACTGGCGTACCCCGCGGTAACGGGCAAGTCGAACGCATACACAAGATTATTGTTCCTATGATAGGTAAGCTGTGTCAGAGTAATCCCACTCATTGGTACCGACATGTAGATGAAGTCCAACGAGTAGTAAATAATACGGCTCCACGTAGTACGAAAATGACATCTTTTAAAATTTTGACTGGCTTAGACATGCGTACTTCTGAAAACCCCGACTTAAGGGAAATGTTGCGAAACGCAGAGTTAGAAGAATTAGACAAGACAAGAAAGGATGTTCGGACTGAAGCAAGTAAAAACATTCAGAAAATTCAGGAAGAAAATCGCAAATATTTTAATAAAGCTCGTATGAAAGCAAGTAAGTACAAAACAGGAGACCTAGTCGCCATAAAAAGAACACAATATGGAGTTAACATGAAACTTAGACCACGTTTTCTTGGACCATATAAGATTACAGGTGTTCTTAACCATGATCGATATAACGTAGAAAAGGTGGGAGAGCACGAAGGACCTAATAAAACTATTTCAGTGGCGGAGTTTATGAAGCCTTGGGGTTCTATCATTCGGGACGAATGACTGTCAGGATCGCCGAATGTGGGATTGAGGTCAACCCACTACTACAATAAGTTACCATACTACAAAATACATCACTGAAGTTAGAAGACAGATAAAACCCTGACCTATCGAAGCTTGCGTTAAATTGATTTTTACAACGGACAGTTAGTTTCAGTTTAAGTTGAAAAGTTAGTTGCGACGGACGCGAATGTTTAACGCTTAAGAAGTAATGTAAAGTAATGAAGTAATATCTTTTAATTTAATTTAATTTAATTTAATAAGTAATAAATAAGAAATGTTAAACTTTATATGATAATAAAACTGATTTGCATTGAACGTTAAGGTGTTTTACTTCACGTGGACTTAGTAAAACACCACATAAATAGAATTTATAACAATAAGATAGCAATTGCAGTGTGTTATTTGGTATTGATACAAGTAACACGATTTACATATAAAAAATCTATATTTCCATTATTGAGAAAAAATGCGAAATTATATACCGGTAGAACAAAGTTAAAATAAAAATAAATAAAAAGTGGCCGAACGGAGAACAAATACCGGTAGAACAAAGTTAAAAAAAAATAAATAAAAAGAATATAGCAAAGGTGCACACAATCAAAGACGAAACACATAAAACACATATCTAACGCTAAGATATAATAAAAAAAATTTTTAAAGTAAAAACAAAAAAAAAAGATTTAAAGTGAATTTTAAATTCCGGTTTCCGAAAAAATAATCTATTCTCATTTCACCTGTGCTACGGATACAATTCTCCAATCAAATCTGAAGGAATATTATCTGGTCTGAAGTGCTTTCAGATGATCAGACAATTTTTTTGTGTTTTTATTATATTCATGATTCCTTTTGTGCATAAAATATATAAGTAAAACAAACAAAAAATACATATAATACAAAAAATTTTTTAAGAAACACAGCTCCAAACTAAAGTTTTCCCAATATTTTAAAAACCAAAGTAAGCAAAAATATCTTGTGGACTTATCGAAGGGAGGTCAAGGAAATACATCGAGTGAAGGACCACCCACCATCCCCCCCCCCCCCCCCTCCTCCAGGTAATAATAAAAGGAACAAAGCCAGGATGTCCAAGTAAGTCACAAGATTCTCAAATATATATATTGATATTAGTTTAGCGGACATCTCAAACCGTGGTTCCAAATACACAGCATCCGCTAAACTAAATACACTCATACATATTTATATAAACATATGTATAAATATATAAATATATAAACTTTGGGGTTTGTCTCTCAATTTCCCCTCACAAAATATATACATACATATATTTAAATACTAATACACAAATCCGCTAAGTATATATACATATATATTTACTCTCTTCATATACTTGAAAGACTATACCCCACATAGCAATCAATAGTATATCAACTGGTCCGCAACCCATTCCCACAGGTCCAGGAAAACTCCACTCATATATATATAAGTCGCTAAGCGTAGACTCATCCGCACACCCTCTCGGGTAAAAGACTATACCCCACATAGCAACCCATAGTATCTCAACTGGTCCGCAAACCCATTCCCACAGGACCAGTAATACCCCACTTATATATATAAGACCATACAATATATGGCTCAACAGACATTTAACTAGTTCGGAATCCATTCTCATTCAGAACGAACTTAAGCAAACCTCTTTGCACGAATTATTCTCACACCCATTTTCAAAGCCCCCGGTTCCCATTGGCGGTGCATCCACACTATCTCGCTATAAAATATAGCAATATTTCCGAACATAAGCTAAGCAAAGCACCCAGCATACAAACGGGGTATAACAAAAACCCAGTATACATTTATACATTGCTGTGCTCAGACGCGCTGAGACAGTACTATACAAACATAAAAGCTACCCTCTAAATAAATTTATTATAAATAATATATATATACTTAAATATATATATATATATAAGTATAATTAAACATTTTATATTAAAATTAAATAAAATATCTCACAATGGAGGATAAAATGGAGAAGCCCCAATCACTCCACCCCCTTACAGGACCCCGAACTCGCTCGAAATCCCAGGCAGAAGAATAGGAATTCTCCCAGCTACACAAAAAATTTCTATATGAGCTCTCCACGATGGAAAAATTCTGCGGAAAATGGTGGGACACCAGTGAAGAGACTCACTCCGAAGCAACCCTCAAAATTTTCAAGGACCATCTGGAAAGGCACATGGAACTAGTGGAGGCAGCCAACCAAAACCTACAGATGAGCAACGTGGAGGATGAAAAGACACGCTCAGCATGCGCAGAGGCCTACGAAACAACAAATGACAATGCATCCACGAAAATCAGGATAAGTGAGCTACTTGGCCAAATCCAACAAAGTATGGATTCCTCCCGATCAATTACCCCCATCACAAAGATGCCCCCCCCAACACAATCTGGCTCACTCAGCTTTCTCAAGGTACCTGCGTGTGACACAGAAATCTTCTATGGAGGATATGAAGATTGGCCCTCATTTAGGGACATGTTCACAGCAGTGTACATCAACCACCCCCAATTATCCGAAGTGTAGAAACTATACCACTTGAGACAAAAAACAAGAGGTAAAGCTGCACTCCTCATTAAAAATTACCCTCTCAGTGGTCACAATTTCTCATTAGCATGGGATGCACTCAAGGCACGCTACGAAAATAGAAGAATCGTAGTGGATGGCAACATCCAACCCGCCCACACAGAGAACGGAGAGAAGATTCAACAGATCCAGACGACAATAAATAATTGTCTTTCTACCCTACAGGCAAATGGAGCATCAACAGACAGCTGGGACCCAATGCTTGTCTACCTCTGCTCGTCAAAACTGCCGGACGAGACACTAGCTCTCTGGGAGCAATCAATCAACTCAAGGAAGGAGTTACCTCGATGGTCAGAAATGGACCAATTTCTGACAGCTCGGTACGAGGTCGTGGAGCGACTCAGCACCTACAGACCCAATAAGCCGAAGATGAATCAACCCAGCTACCCCCAACGGACACCAGCGGTCCCCCCCCCAACATTTAATTATCGGAACAAAACCCAATCGTTCCGTACTCAAAACAAAAGGCAAGTTTCCTGTAAACTATGCCAATCAAACCACTCGATGACAACGTGCGTCAAATTTCGAGAACTATCCGTCTCAGACCGGAACAAGTTTATTAAAGACAACAACTACTGCAAAAATTGCCTGGCGTACTCGCATTTGGAGAAAGATTGCAAAAGCAACTTAACGTGCGTGTATTGTCAAAGACGTCACCACTCCCTCCTCCATTATATTGCGAGCAACCCCACGCCTTACCCCCCAAAACCTCAAAGAAACTTCACTACCTCTCAAGTGACAGTCGAGGAAGAACAGCCCTGCACCTCTAAGCAGGCATCCAAAAACTCAAAGGCAAATGAAAGCGGTAGAACAAAAACTCTATCTCACTATTCGAGTAACAAAGAAAGGACATTGCTTCCCACAGCAAATATTCCCATTCTCCATAAAGAAGAGTTAACTCACATCAGAGCTCTCATTGACCAAGGCTCTCAAAAAACTTTTGTAACATCCCGTATACAAAAGTTACTTGGTCTCCCCACCACAAAAGCCAACTACCAAATTCTTGGCATGGGCGGTAACTCAGTCCAAAACTCGAATAGATTATGCTCTATTACGATATGCTCAGCTAATCAATCAATAAAAATCGCGGCTCAAGCGATCATACTGCCTCAATTGACGCACACTCTCCTATCCTTCAAAATAAAAGAACTAGATCTAACAGAATATCTCTCGCTACCCTTAGCAGACCCCAATTGCTTTACACCAGCTAGAATAGACATGGTCATTGGTAGCGACATAATCCCCAAAATACTCACCCCAGGTCTCAAAATTAATGTAGGCGGCAGCTTAATAGCCCAAAACACAATATTTGGGTGGATATTAAGTGGACCAGTCGTGGAAGAAATCTCATCATTCTCTACTCAGGTGATTGAAACCCCTTCAGAATCACTAGGAGATTTACTCAGGAAATTCTGGGAACAAGAAGAGGTACCACCGGCCCCCACATACACAGACGATGATGAATACTGTGAAGCGCTCTACGAAAAAACCACTCATCGACGAGAAGACGGCCGATATGTAGTAAAGCTGCCATTCAAGTCAGCTTTCCCGGACTCCATTGCACTCGGGCACTCAAGACCCGCAGCACAGCAGCAATACCTCAGCGTGGAACGAACTAACGAAAAGAAAGATGAACTTCGGAGCACCTATTCAGAAGTCCTAGAGGAATACCTCACGTTAGACCACATGGAACCAACCCATTCACGAGAAATCATACGCGACGGTAAATATTTCTCATTTTACCTACCCCATCACGCGGTGATTAAACCAGGAAGTAAAACTACTAAAGTCCGTGTAGTTTTCAATGCCTCAAAAACCTCGCATTCCGGTCTCTCACTCAATGACGTATTACATACTGGCCCCGTTCTCCAAAATGACTTAATGCGCATTATTCTAAAATGGAGATTATATAAGTATGTATTTAACTGCGACATTGAAAAAATGTACCGCCAAATATACGTCCATAAGGAAGACCAAGACTTCCAACGCGTTCTATTCCGCAGAACCCCCCATAGTCCGATAGAAGACTTTAAACTAAAAACGGTGACATTCGGTGTCAACTGAGCTCCATACTTGGCAATAAGGACACTCCACCAATTAGCCGAGGACTCAAAGGAGACATAACCCCATGTCTCAAAAATATTAAAAGGAGAAACATACGTAGATGACATCCTCTTAGGCGGACATAATCTCGACTCAGCCGGTGAATCGATACATCAAGTTATCGAAGTACTCAAGTCTGCCGGATTCCCGTTAAAAAAGATCACAGCAAACCACAAGTCACTGCTGAAAGACATCCCCCCGTCTGATCTTTTAGATGAAGAATTTCTCGAATTCCAAGAGGCAAGTTCTACAAAAACCCTCGGAATAAAATGGAATGCTCTCACTGATACATTCTCGTACTCAGTTGACCCCCCCATATCCTCAGACACTGCCACGAAACGACAGATCCTCTCATCTGTCGCGAAACTTTTCGACCCGGCAGGATGGCTATCGCCCATAATGATAGCAGCGAAAACTCTTCTTCAGCAACTATGGATAGAAGGAACAGAATGGGACGAAACCGTGAAGCCGATCTCACTCCACAAATGGAACACCTTCAGGAGAAATCTCGCCGCAATCGAAGAAATAAGGATACCGCGATGGGTGCAATTCAGCCCAAACAGTTCCATTCAGCTACAAGGATTCTCAGATGCTTCCGAGAAGGCATTCTGCGCTTGCGTATACTTACGAGTCCAGCAAGGTGAATCTGCTACATCCCACTTACTGGCAGCCAAGAGTAAAGTAGCCCCCTTACAAACCGTCTCTCTCCCTAGGCTGGAACTTTTCGGCGCAGTTTTACTCGCAAAATTAGTAAAGCAGATCCGATCCTCTCTAAATCTGCCATCTCATGAACTAAATTTGTGGACAGACTCCTCAATTGTATTAGCATGGCTGGAAAAACCCGCATGGACGTGGAAAACATACGTAGCGAACAGGACATCTCAGATCCTCGAACTCGTAAACAATGCTACGTGGCGACATGTCTCCAGCGCTGACAACCCAGCTGATCTAGGTACGCGTGGAGTCAAACCCCAAGAGCTCGTCAACTGTTCACTCTGGTGGAAAGGCCCCGAGTGGTTGACTAGGCCATCCCCACTTTGGCCGAAAAGTTCACCAACTCATTCGTCCCCCCCCCCCCCCCCCCTCCCGAACAGAGACACATAGAAGTGCTCCATGCTTTAGAAGATACGGACTTCTTAGACCGTTTCTCCTCCTTCTCAAGAGCCCTTAGAGTGACGGCTTTCATATTAAGATTCTCACAAAAGGCACGGGAACTGCCTCCTCCCAATACTTCTAGCCTCACACCAGCGGAAATAAATCAAGCAAAAACTCGTCTCATTTTATGTACGCAAAGAAGATATTTTGCAAAAACTATTACAGCGTTAGAAGCAAAATCCCCGGTCGGTAAAAGGGACCCACTGCTTTCCCTCAACCCATTCATAGATTCGTCTGGCATTCTACGCGCGAATGGACGACTAAGCTATGCGGCTCTCAGTTATAGTGAGCGCCATCCAATTATCATCCCAGATAACTCTAGATTTTGCACTCTTCTCCTCGCATTTCTCCACGCTACCCTTTTGCACGCTGAAAAACAGCTTATGACACGAATGATTCAGCAGGAATATTACATCCCACGAATGAGGCAGAAGATCAAGATGTGTATATTCAACTGCAAAGTTTGTACAATTTACAAACAAAAAATGAAATCCCAAATCATGTCGGCGCTCCCTCCTGAACGCTCAACGTACTCGCTCCCCTTTCACACCACAGGAATTGACTTTGCAGGTCCATTTCTTGTGAAAACTTCTATACTCCGTCGTGCATCTCACTCAAAAGCCTATGTATGCGTTTTCATATGCTTCTCCACAAAGGCTATTCATCTCGAAGTGTGCTCCGACTTGACCACCGAATCTTTCAAAGCCGCGTTTGCACGTTTCGTCGAACGCAGAGGCATCCCACATAAAGTCATGTCCGACAACGGTAAGACGTTTGTAGGAGCACAACGTAGTTTCTCACGTGAATTATCCTCCTTCCTTGCAGAAGCCTCCGAGGATATAGCAAAAAAATACGCCATTCATGGATTCACATGGCAATTCATCCCGCCATACGCCCCTCACATGGGCGGACTTTGGGAGGCTGCAGTGGAAAGTTTCAAAACTCACTTTACGAAGGTAGCCGGCAGCCAAAAATTTACGTTCGAGGAGTTCACTACGCTCCTTATTCGTATCGAAGCGGTTCTTAACTCCAGACCGCTCTCCCCAATGTCTCAAGATCCCGACGACTTAAAAGCTCTGACCCCAGGCCACTTTCTGCGTGGAGCTCCCCTACTCTCCATCCCGGAACCGAACTCGGAAGAGCTAACTCTAATGAATAAATGGGAAAAATTGAAAGTGCTCCACCACCAATTCAGTAAACGCTGGAAGTCGGAATATCTCCAAGAGCTCCACAAACGGCATAAATGGAAAGGCCAAGAGCTCAATCTCACTGAAGGAGATCTCGTTGTCATTAAAGACGACCTCCTGCCCCCCAACGAATGGCGTTTAGGACGCGTCATACAACTTCATCCCGCTCCCGACCAAAATATCCGAGTGGTAGATATCCGAACTCAAAGCGGAGTCGTTACTCGCAATATCACAAAACTCTGTGTATTACCACCCGCTTAGCTTATACGTTCTCAATTTATACATCTCGTTCCCCACACGATCCCACATGCCGCTTATTCTTATTAACAAATACTGCAACTCTATATTTACAGATCTCAAGGTTTCCGAAAGTGTCGCCTCTGTTGCCGCACCCATTCGCTGCGCTTTTGCCGAGCCTTCATAGCGATGACTCCCGAAGAGCGATATGAATCGGCCAAGGTCCATCGCTACTGTTTAAATTGCTTGGCGACCTCGCATACCACGGGATGCTGTGATAGCCCCGACAGTTGCCGCCGCTGCGGCCTAGCTCATCACACAATGCTCCATCGGCCAATACGCGACCTCCCCGAGGGTAAACCAACAACGAAAAAGGTAACTTTTCAACTGGCTGACACTCGGCGCACCAATCCACCTTCAAGGAAAATGAGGAAAGAGCAAACGTCAACCCGGCGAATTCAAAGAGCTGTTTCCCGCAATGCTCCGGCTGTAAAAAGAAAAATACGCGGTTTGGTGCAGAAAGCGCGAGAAACGCTAAACCAGCTCGAAAACCTCGTCGAAGCATCGTCGCCGCAGGCCCGCCGGCATGTTGAAGACATGGATGAGGATGACCTCATCATCCTGTAAATAATAAGTTGTACCTATAATAAAATATAAGAAAAAGAAATGAATGTAGAAACTAATTATAACTTATAATTAAATTTATGATTACTTACCCGAATACTTACCCGAATACCTACCTGAATACCTACCCGAATATTTACCCGAAAAATAACCTCCCTGCTTTTACTCAAACGCACTTACCTGCAACCCTACTCCGTTCCGTTACTCCTTCAAATGTATGTATATACAAATAGTATAAATAAAGAAAAAAATTAGCGAGTTAGGCAAGCGCGTTGTGTATATGCAAATGAAATTATACGGTTCTCAAAATAATAAAGTTATAAAATTATACGGTTCTCAAAATAATAAAGTTATAAAATTATACGGTTCTCAAAATAATAAAATTATAAAATTATACGGTTTTTGAAATAATAAATAAAGAGTGGGATTGTATCCAAATTTGAAATTAAAATATTTGCGTGCGTTTCTTTGAAATTAAACACGGAATATTTACAGTTTGTTTGACGTCAATTTCAAATTGGAACCCAAAAAAGAACATTTTCGTCATATTTTACTTTATTATTTCCTTAAAGGAAAAAATGCAGCGCAGTTTGCTAAAAATTTCCATAATTTGTATGATACTAAGGCCTGAAATACAGTGTCGAAGTTGGTTTGTCAAATTCCTTTCGGGAGATTTTTCACTCAAAGAAAATCCACGTTCAGGTCGGCCAAGTGAAGTTGATGATACGCTGATAGTTGATGATATCAAGGCTTTAATTGTATAGGATCGTCATGTAACTGAGCGTGAGATTGAAGAGAAATTAAGTATACCAAAATCAACCGTTCATAATCATATACGACGTCTTGAACTATAAAGAAAACTTGATATTTGGATACCACATGAATTGAAAGAAATTCATTTAAAAAGCGGCTTCAAAGCTTCTGATATACATCTTAAACGCAATGAATATGATCCGTTTTTGAAGCAAATTATAACCGCAGATGAAAAATGGATGGTTTACAATAACGTCAATCGAAAACGATCATGGTCCAAGCATGATGAAGCGCCACAAACCACTTCAAAAGCTGATATTCACCAAAAGAAGATTAAGCTGTCAGATTGGTGGGATTGGAAGGGTATGGTATATTTTGAGCTGCTTCCGAAGGAACCAAACGATTCCAAACATCCATCAACGATAAGCGGCCAAAATTGGTCACTAGCCAATAACTGAGAGAGGTTTGTTGGGAATTGTTGATGCATCCACCATATAGCCTTGACCTTGCACCGCCAGACTACCATTTGTTTCGATCTTTCCAGAACTCAGTAAATCGTAAAACTTTCGAAAATGATGAGGCTATAAAATCGCACATGGCTCAGTTTTTTGCAGATAAAAGGCAGAAGTTCTATGGGCGTGGAATAATGATGTTGCCGGAAAGAGGTCGAAAGATCATCCAACAAAATGGAAATTACATAATTGATTAAAGTTCATTATAAAATTTAAAAAAATGTATTTAGGTTCTTTTAAAAAATCACCGGTTTCTTTTTGGGCAATATAAGTTATCGCATTTCATTTAAACTGTACTCTTTATTAACATGTCTCTCAATTAACTACAACGGAATTGTAAAGGATATTATAATAACTACACAGAAATAGAAATTCTAGAATTCAAGAAACACATTTCACTAATAGCGTCAAATCTTATTGCCCAAAACAATCGAGGATAAGATAAGTACATAAGACTATTCAATATAAACTTATCAGCATTTAGTCAAGTCTTATTGTTACAGCTTTAGAAATCAGTTTTCCCTGTCCCCCGGCTATCGCGGCCGCCAAAAACATAAAAACTCCTATAATAATGCTAGGAGATTTCAATGGTTGGAGTTCTTTATGGAGGTCCCAGTACTGTAACGCCAGAGGACAAACAAGTCAAAATTTTATACTAAGCTAAAATCTAGTAATTCTACACGAATATGTACCAAACCACTTTTCAACACATGGCACATTCAGCAACTTAGACTTATCTCTATGCTCGCCCCAGTACCAGTGACCATTTTCCAATTCCCCCCAATATTAACAAAGAAGCCGCACAAATACAAAAAATACTAAGAATTGCTACTAATGAATCTATCCCAAAAACCATCCGCAAAAAGACTAGCCAAAACGGTCCGTGATGGAATCCTCATCTTAACTTATTAAGGCAGGCAAAGTGAGACATAGTTGAAGACTTAAAAAAAACAAGGAAATGCAAATTTCTACCTTTATGCAGATGATTCATATATACAATACAATAAAAAATTCCCCAATGACAGCGAAGTAAATATTAAATTTAATGACACAACCATAAAAAATATGACACTATAAAAATTCTAGGTTAGCTTTTTGATAAAAGAAATACATTTAACCAACATTGCACATATATTAAGCAAGACCTCGCATGTAAGTATCTTTCTTCAAATACCATTTTCACACTAACACACTCATAAACTTTACAAAGCTTACCATCCTAGAAAAAATTTACTATGGATTGAAAATTTATGGCAGTGGTCCGTGAAAATGGTAAACTAATATCAAACGGCGTTTTACTAGAAAGAGCATCATCCTATGAAGCTGAAGGTCAAAACGAAGACACAAAACAAATGGAACAATGAGATCAGTCAGTACAAAAGTATTCACCCAAACATCGCATTAGTATTTCCAACCACAACCACCAGTGCAATGAACAAATGTTTTATAAGGCTACGCCTTGTCTCAGTCTCAGCCAACGTGCCATTTTTGCAGTTCATCCCTATAAACAATTACCCATTACCAAACTCTTTCCCTCAAGATCCTATATCCGATATTGCATCGTTGTCATCTTACATTCAGCAACAGCTTTCGAAGTATATCATCAACGAAAAAAAGTCTTTTGGACGTTCACCATCCTATCGATATTGAATTTTAACGAAGCATGGCGTTTACGAGATTAATCACGTGTTTCCCAGACGACAAAAAAGATCCATTATGAAGTTATAAATTAAAAATTTGAAGTCTAATAGCTGCAAAGTTCATTTTGACTACGCGGCTGCATCGACTCCCTGGTGGCTGCGAATTAACCTACAAAAAAAATGTTTATGACAAAAGCGTGGCTCCTGCCTTGAAACTGTAACAAGAAACAAAATAATAATAATTTAATTCGTTAAATAATTTAGTCATAATATGCATTGGTATACTTATAGGTATATATATATAATTGGCGAGCTCCTACTCCAATTTGTGGTTTTGCGTGTTTATGTTTTTCCAACAAATGGAGGGACCTACAGTTTATACTAAGCCGCCTCCGAACGGCTGATGGTTGCCTTTTATTTCATGTCAGAAATACACTCGGAGAGGTGGACATTCCCTGCCGAGGGGAGACCGCAATTAGAAAATTTAACTTAATTTATTATTTAAATAAATTTTCCATAACTTTTGGATGTTGGTGGCATTCCGAATGTAAGTACGCAATGCTAACCACTCGGCTATCGCGGTATACTTACTTTTGCATTTAGAGTAAACATTATTTCATACACATCTTAAAACTTAATTTCTAAATGTTAATTAGTGGAGTCATATTTCATTCAGAAATCTTCTATTTTTCGTACATTTTAGTTATTTTATATACTTACGTTTTCTTTCATAATATTGTATATATATATATATATACCTATGTTAATATACACTCTCCAATCCTAACGAATTTTTACCTTATTGAGGGAGAACATAGTGGAAAAATACAGTATGCGCCGAATAGAATAGACTAAACTTTGAATACTCTTGGTCAAAAGATATGGCTTTAAATTTTTTATATAACCTACAATGTATTATACCGTGAGTTTTAAGCTCTAGAAATTCGAACATTAGAAAAGAAATAATAATTATAATAACAAAAAACAAAACACAATAAAAGTATTATATTAGCAATCGGCAAACAGTAACAAAACAAAGAGGCCGCTTCGCTCGTGGGACATGCCAAAGTGAGTAAATTTATTTCCATCAATTTTTTATTTTATTTATTTATTTATTTATTTATTTATTTAAAAGAGAAACAATTATTAATAATTATTCCACTTACAAACTAAAGCACTGGCTGCCAGGGCCTTCGGCTTATTTTAAAAGTAATGTTAAAGTGATATACAATGTAAGGTTATTAAAGTATCTATATTATAAATTATTTCTAGCTTATGTGCTAATAATTAAAATATAGGGAAAATATCAATAATATTTATATCTGATAATGTTTTTTTTTTTATTTTTTTTTTTTTTTTTTTTTTTATATGGTTATTTTAGAAAGCGATACAAATTTTGCAATTAGTTTAATGTTACGGTCACTATGGATTTTAAGATGATCAGATGGCTTGGAGTTGTTGAATATTCCACTTCTTATTACTTGTGAGTTTGGGCAGTTGTCGAGGATATGGATAACATTGAATTCAGTACAACCACAATGCGGACAGCTTGGTTTAGGTAGGCCTTTCAAAAGATGTTCATGAGTAGCTAGTGTATGCCCAATGCGAAGACGCATAAATGTTCTTATATCCTTGGAAAAAGGGTATGAAGGGTAGACTGGCCTTGTCCCTGACGTATTAAAATATTTGTAATGATGGTTGTAGCTACTCCACTCGTTAATGAATTTGTCACTGAGAACTTGGTTAGCTAAATTTTTAATATCGTTATCGGTGAAGTGTCCCGATACGTATAGTGGTTCAGCACAAGCTTGTTTAGCTCTTTTATCAGCCATTTCATTGCCTTGAATTCCTATGTGCGCTGGTACCCACATTATTTTTATTTCATTGGAGTTTTGGAACAGAACGTTTCTGATCTTTATTATAATGGGGGTTTCGTTTGATTGGCTGAGGACAGCTTCAATGGCAGATTTGCTGTCAGAGCAAATAAGGGTTTTCCTATTATGTTGTGATGAAAAAAGTACTGCTTCTAGTAGGGCAGCAACTTCGGCTGTAAATGCAGAGCAGTATGATGGAAGAGAGTATGCAGCGATGGTAGCACCTAGTATGTTTGTCACAGCAAATGCAGTACCGGTGTCTGATTTAGATCCGTCTGTATATAGTACCTCCCAACCTATTTTGTGGTGATCTAGAATTTCGTTGTGTAGTTGGTGATATTCACTATTGCTGGTTGCATTCTTAAGGTGATGTTGCAAAGTATTAATAAACGATGATGTAAGGTTAAAGCAGGATGGAAATGCGGCTGTTTCGACCAATGATGGAGTTGCAACGATATGTAGTTCTTTTGCTATCGTTAGAGCGCGGATTATGGTAGATCGTCTTTTGTTAGTGTTTAAGTTACTAAGAGCGATCTGTACTTGTGCGAACAACAATTTGTTCCGGATATTTAGTAACTTAGGTATAAGCGCCATCGTGTTTCTGGCAGTTCTTTGGGCAATATTAGGTAAACCGGCTTCCGATAAGATAGGTATGATTGGTGAAGTTGCGAAGGCTCGAATACAGCTTCTAGCTGCCGCATGATAAGGTGCATAAAGAAGTTTGATATGACTTTTTGCGCAATGCCCGTATATTGAAAGTCCATAGTCTATTTTTGACAGTAGTAATGCCTTGGTTATATTTACAAGTGTATTTGTATGACATAAGGAGTACTTAGAAGACATAAATTTTATAATGTTAAGTCTAGTACATAAGCTTAGTCTAATATATTTACAATGTTCTTTAAATGACATACTTTTATCAAATACTAAACCTAATATTTTTAAGCAATTAGTGTGAGGGATTTCAATGTTACGAAAGGAGAGGGATGGAAAGGAGCATTGGTGTTTTCTGCAGATGTGAAAGGTGGTACATTTGCTTTTGGAGATATTGGCTCCAGATTCTTCAGACCATCTGCTGATTGCATTTAGAACTTTCAGGAATATTAGCTTCACTTGTTGTAAGTCTTTATTTTTGGTAAAGATAATTACATCATCAGCATAAGCAAAATGGTGAATGGTCGGACTGGAAGATATTAAGGAGGTCACTTTGTTAAAAGCTATTATAAAAAGAGTGACCGATAATGGTGAGCCTTGGGGTATACCATTATACAGGTGATATATTTGTGAATGATGTTTATTAGCAGAAATAAAAAATTTACGATGAGTCAAAAAAGATTTTACAATGTTATAGATTTTGGTACCAACTTGCCAACGCTTTAGTTCATCAAGTACTACATGCACCCCAATTTTATCGAAGGCCTTTTCAAAGTCTAAGCTTAATACGGAAATGTGATTACGAGTTGACATAGCTGTAGAGACAAAGTGTTCAAAATAAAGTAGAGGATCCATTACCCCTAAGCCTTTATGGAAACCGAATTGATGGGGGTCCATAAGGCCACTCGCTTTTGCATACCACATGATTCGAAGTGATATAATTTTTTCTATAACTTTGGACATACAAGGGAGAAGGGAGATTGGTCTGTAATTTTCGATAAGGTGGGGGGATTTGTTAGGTTTGAGGACGGGTATAATAGTGGCAATTTTCCATTGTTGCGGATAAATTCCGGAATCAAAGATGCTATTATACAGGTTAACGAGTCTATTTTTAAGAACTAGTGGGATATGTTTTAAAATGGGATACGATATTCTATCAGCTCCAGGCGTTTTTCCTGAAAGCGATGCAATTGTGGTATCAAATTCTATTGCAGTAATCGGTGAGTCAACCATAAGGGCTTTTGGAGGTGGGTAAGGGTTGGTATAATTTTCATTTAAAACATTTTCTTTTTTAAGGGTAAATCTGTTATGAAAATTTTGATCATTAGAAAGGGATGACCATGTTTGGCCAAACTTTTCAGAAATATCTTTTAGCGAGTAAATTGGACCTTCTACTGTCTGGATATGATGTATACTAAATCGTTGAGTACCGGATGTCAAATATTTTATATCTGACCATATTTTTTTGGGACTCGAGGACGGATTTATATTCTCCGTGATTTTTTCGAACGATTTACGTTTAGCTGATTTTAGCTCCTTTCTAAATACGGCATTGGCTTTTTTATAATTTATTAGGTTGGTATCAGTCCTATTTTGCTTAAATTTAGACCACATTTGCTTTTTGTTGTTTCTTAGATAATTTAGGTTGTTGGACCAATAAGGAAGTTTTGCTGAAAATTTTTTGGAGCTAGACTGAGGAATAGATAAGTGCGCGGCAGAGAGAATAATCGATTTTATCGCAGAAGTTTCGGCATTTACATTTTGGGAAGTTGGTTTTTTATTAGACAGAGATGTGGAAAGGGATGAAAAGGTTGACCAATCTGCCTTATCTGTAAGGAACTTGGGTCTGGGTTTAACATTATAGGTTTTAGGGATAGAAAGGGTAGTTATGATGGGGAAATGGTCACTGTTGTGGAGATCATCGGTGGTATGAGTGGAAAGTTTTGGGGCTAATGTAGCTGAAGCTAGAACAAGATCGGGATGAGTGAATGTTCCATGGGTCGAAAAATGCGTTGGCGCACCATCGCTAAGTACAATAAGGTCATGTAATAGTATTACGTCTTCCAATATTTCACCTCGTCTGTTTGTATTTGTGGAACCCCATAAGGGACTCCATGCATTAAAGTCACCTACTACTAGGATAGGGGTGACGATGCAGTTTAATATGTTCGAAATATCTCTGACATTAAAGTTTTGGTGGGGGGGAATGTAGCAATTAATAATTGTAATCTTAAAACCAATGTCTATCTCGAGAGCTAAACATGAGATGTTTGAGCTGATTTGGATACGTTTGTGGCTTATTGTTTTTTTAATAAAGAGAGCTATCCCTTGCTTACACGAAGTATTTTGTCTATTGTTGTGGAAGTAACTATAACATTTATTATGAGGGTAAAAGGTTTTATTAAAGGGTAGATGAGTTTCTTGTATTGCTACAATTTCAGGAAAATATTCGTTAATTAGTATATTTAAATCTGGGTAATTATTGAAAAGACCGTTCATATTCCATTGCAAAATTTGCATTATTCACTCTATCATTGGGGACTCCGTTGAAGGAGCTGTAAGTTGGGAGGGGTCTAATGCTGTAGAAGTAAGGTGAGAGAGTAGTGCGGACAACATTGTATGTGTAGATGAGTCATCGACTGATGTTGACATTGTTGCGTTGAGCATAGGCACTGTGGTGTTGTTTTCTTCGTTTCCTTTTTCGTTTTCATTTGTTTGTTTGACTGGTATATTGTTATTGTTGTAGTTAGTTTGAACGGCGTTGTTAAGGTTGTTGTTTTCTTGTATATTGTTGGTTTTTTGTTTTGTTATG
Source organism: Ceratitis rosa (assembly GCA_037013455.1). NCBI lineage: Eukaryota > Metazoa > Arthropoda > Insecta > Diptera > Tephritidae > Ceratitis > Ceratitis rosa. The sequence continues at coordinate 592,179 of JAWMAG010000108.1, read as the reverse complement.
TTAGCATAAGAAGTAGTGGTTGAAGTTTCTTTAAGGGTGGGAGGGATTTGCATTTTGTACATTCGAATTGCTTCACGCATAGAACATTTGTTGTCTGTTTTTATTGTAATTATTTCTTTCATTTGTATATACTTGGGACATGACTTGCTGGAAGCTGGATGACTACCTGAGCAATTTGCGCAAAATTTTCGTGAACAAGGTGAAGGAGAGTGGGGTGGGAGTGCACATTCGTCACAAACAGGGGCATTTTTATTGCATCGTTTGGTTGTGTGTCCAAGAAGTTGACAAGACTTACATCTCATAGGATTGTCATAATATGGTCTTACCTTTGTAGTATACCATGAGATTTCAATTTTTTCGGGTAGACGGTACATGTCAAACGTAAGAAGAATAACACCGCTTGGAGTTGGTATATTATTATTATATTTAGGGAATTTAAAAATTGACACAACACCCTGTTCTTTCAAATTTTCTAAGATTTCTTTATCTGGTACTTCGTTTAGGCATGGTGCGTAAACTGTACCTTTTACACAATTAAGATTTTTGTGGTAGTCACATTTTATTTCGCAGATTCCGAATAATGATTTTGTTGCTATGAACTTTTCGGCAATATGGGTATTTTTTACGAATAGCAACAAATTGCCATCTCTCAGTTCAGATATATTAATGATTTCCGAGCTTATATTTTTTAAAGCTTTATGTACCGCAAAACAAGAAAATTTATTCAATGGCTTAGCAGTATTAACGGCACTAACTACCAAATATTTGGGGTTGTCTTTTTTCACTGTTTTTAAATTGGGGAACTCTTCTAATAAAATGTGTTTAGTTTTTTCTTTTTTTTTTTTAGGTTTTGAACTTGAAGATAGCAGGGCGAACCTGTTATCCCCAAGAGGGGGCGCCTGGGAGGCATTGTTTATCTTCTTTTTTTAACACCAATAAATGTATGTTTTTATCACAAGGAAAATAATAAAATAGAAATAATATTTAGCGCACTATGCGAAAGAATTAAGAAAACGAGAAAAGAAGGAAAGTCACTCAGAACACAACCGTACGCAACGAATATCAGTCGATGACTGCCATCAATTTTTACTTTTAAAAACTTTATTATTTTGTTAGAATCGGTATGTATGTCTACACTTATTAATATTTAAGTTTATACCATACATATGTTTCGATGTATGTATGCTCATATGGGTGTAATTGGTCAGAGGGGAATAATTTGGACTCTCAGAGTTTATATTACTACGAGATTGACAAACATATGTACATACAGTCAGAGACTAAAGTTTAAATACACCCTAGAAATCTTTAGTTTAAACAACACTATGCATCTTTTTAAAAACCTAAGTATGCTGTATTATTTCAATCATTCGCTTAGCAACAAAAACAATAAAAAATCTGTGATTCGCGAAACTGCTAACTGTAAATCCTCCAGAAACAAAAACAAGCACTGGACATACGTGTAAGTTTAAATACAAGCCAAAACCAAAGTAACTTGCTCGTGTACTTGAAATTTCTTACGAAAAAATCCCGTTATATTTTTTTATTTCTTGTTTTTATGCAATTTTATACAGTATTTGATGCGGTTTCATTGTGCGCAGTTCATTAAAAGCGAAAAAATGGGTAAAGGAAAACAAATAAACAACGTTAAATCATATCGTGATATTGCAAAAACTTTAAATCTCTCTTGCGCGAGTGTACAAAATATTATAAGAAAATATAAAACATACAACACAGTGTAAAATAGGCCCAGAAGCGGAAGACCAAAGAAACTTTCTCTTCGAGATGTTAGCCTTATCCTGAAAAAAGTAACTAAGGATCCTAAAATCAGTGCACCAAAATTGGCCAGTTGGGTCGCTGCATCATCAGGCAAACATGTTCACCCAAAAACTGTGAAGAGAGCTTTACGAGAAAAGAATTATCAATGCAGAGTTCCGCACAAGAAACCCCTTATTTCTGAGAAAAATCGACAGCTTCGTTTGGACTTCGCAAACAAGTACAAGGATATGGATGAGGACTTCTGGAGAACAGTACTGTTTACAGATGAGTCAAAATTCAATAATTTTGGAAGCGATGGTCGCGCAAAAATTTGGCGCAAGCCCGGAACATCGTATGAACCCAAGAACTTAATACCAACCGTAAAGCACGGTGGTGGTAGCGTAATGGTTTGGGGAGCAATTGGAGCAGCAGGTGTGGGGCGGAATTATGGACAGACATCTTTATAAAAGCACTTTGGTAGAACATCTGCAGCCTTCGGTGGATAGCTTGGGTCTTGAAAGGTATTGGATATTCCAGCAAGACAACGACCCCAAGCATACTGCGCGTTTGGTGAAGGATTGGTTGTTATATCGTGCCCCACGTCAGCCCTGTAGCCCACCGCAATCTCCCGACTTAAACCCCATCGAACACGTTTGGTAGTTATTGGCGAGAAAAATTGATTACGCTGCTATACAGAGCAAAGAATCTCTTAAAAAAGCTCTGAAAACACAGTATCTGAAACAGAAAACTTGCTTCTATCTATGCCGCGTCGTTTAGAAGCAGTTATTGAGGCACAAGGAGGACCAACGAAGTACTGATTTAAGTTTATAATCTTAACTTTTAATCAAATCACATAAAATAATGTAACTATCACTGATGTATTTAAACTTTTGTCTTTCGTTTTTTTCTTGTTTTTAAATAATTGACTGTTATTTATACCATGAAGTATTTTTTTTTTGTTTCTATTATTGTTTAGTTTTTAAGTGTAAATAAACTGCATTCTTTGATTTTTGTTGAAAGGCTTTATTTTAAATAAATGATAAATTTTAGGGGTGTATTTAAACTTTTGGCTCTGACTGTACATATATGTTGAACTAGTATGTACATATGTGAGCAAGTGAAGGTCAGTAGCCCCTTAAATTATTATTGATGAGGTAGGTCATGTCTTTATTTAGAAGTTACACCCTAAAGAAAAAATTAGTAGTAGTAAAAAGTTACACTGTTTGTTAATTTAATTTTTTTTATTGAAGATTTGAGCTGAATTGTCAAATAAAATTGTATACTGAATAATTAAATTCTTCTATTTTTGGTCTGATTTCGAAGGAAGTTAGAGAGGTAAATGGGGCCGTTTTACCATCATAGAGGCCAGGATAGGGTTGGTACAGAGCAGCCCAAGAAAGAAGTTCGGCGCTACTGGGTGATGTGAGTTATATGTAGGTATATGTATGTATTTTATTGGCTATTTAATTTCATATATTTTCTCAGTGTGCAAACAATATTTCTTGTTTGGACTTTAGAGCATGGAGAAGGTGACATGGTCTTGAAACTTCGTAATTTTACCCAAAATGATGGTGTGTTTGGACAACCGCTCTTGTATATTTCTTTGTGATCTTTCAGACTTTCAGATTTGAACTTTGTTTGACTTTTAGGAGTTTTTCCAATGTAAGACTTAATGCTTAATGGCTTAACAACAGCTCTTTCAATTTTCTCATTTTGAAAGTTCGATTTTCACCGCCTCTCAATTCCCTCATGAGATTATTCACTTTTTTTATAGCTTTTATAATTGAAGCTTATCGGAATTTGTAGGTTGATGTTTTATTTTTGTAATTTTAGTATCAGTACATACTTATGTCAACAATAACTCATCAGCAAATTCAACTACCCCACGACTGGAGAAACAGAAAATACTGATTTTTGATAATTTTGCTTTTGTTTTAAATACAAGTTCCTACTTACTAAAATTATTTCTATTGAGGTTACATATGTATGTACCATATACATTTTTTTTTTTTATTAATTATTCCTAACATATGAAAATGTCACAGCGTCGTAGTGGAGAGAATTTGCCACCACATGCTAATTCGAGTAAGATTTGTCGTGAAAATTTTGGTGACAAAGATGAGATTTTAGTAACGGTATTCTCCCACCGGTTTCATAAATTGTGTCTTCTAAACTGGTTAAAACGAAATTCTACATATCCCCAATGTCGCACCAAATGTCACAGTCGCGAGCTTAATCGAAATTCGGGTGTGCAAACTAGATCTCGTAATGCGCCCCAAACAATTCAATCTGTTCAAAGGAGAGATTCATACAGAGATACAAACTAGCTAACAACAAACCGAAGGTGCTGAAAGTTTACTTGTAACCAATGCTAATTACGTGCGGGCGATATTGGCGCTCACACGTAAAACAATTAAAGGAAAAGAAAATGTTTGTATTAGTTTTAGTACAGTGGCTTTATTAAATAATATTAATAATATTTGTACAATTGGTTAATAAGTTTGCAATAAATATATATATAGATAATTGGCTATTACCTGAAGTGGCGCAATGGCTGGTGTATCTCGCTTGAAACCGTGATCGAAGTAAATCAAAAGAAAGTTTTTTAATAAGGAGAAATAAACCGTTTCTTTCTTGTATAAGAGTTGTCTGTTACTTATGCATATGTGCATATATATATTTATATAAATTTAGGGCATTGGTCTACACACGCCGGCCCCTTGCGGTAAGCAACAGACTTATTGCAATTCCACCAACCATTACTCCAACCAGGATGTTCATTGAATTGACGTTTATTGGCTATGTAAAGAAAAGAGATAGTTCAGTTTATTAATTATAATTGGATGAACACGAGCATGCAGCTCTGCATATGGTTTGAATTTCGCGTCGCTCCTTATCTGCTATTAGAAAAAAAAAAAAGTTTATTGAAATAAAAGTACCGTGGTTAAAATTCAATGCACTATTTTATTTTGACTATGGTATAATAGTAGGCTTTTTTTTGTTTTGTTGGGCGGGGCTCAAGCGGCTGAATCGATCGACCATTGTGGCTTGCCTGGTAACTCGTTGGGTTACTCCGTATTTCCCACATATTTTCAGGGAACACCAAGTTTGGTTCCTTTCTAACTTCAATTCTCGCACTAGATTGCCGTTGCATTGTAAGGGCAGATGATTTTTGATGGCTGTAAGGCTTAGCCCTGTGACCATTGCGGTGAGGTGGGCGGAAAGGACGTGTTTCCGCGCCACGTTCTTGATAATCGCGTAAGTCACGGTGAGATAGGCGAAAAGGACTTGTTTCCGCGCCATCCTGTCGTCCGTAACGACGCTTGGAATTAGATGGGCGGAAAGGAGGAGTTTCCGCGCCATCGTCTGTTAGACACGCCTGTTCGTGACGCAGTAGTGGGGGAAATCGGCGTACCTCGGTATTACCGTCGCTCGGTAATGGGGTGCCCGCCACTAGTTCTTCCTCTTCTTCTTCCTCGACTAATTGCGCCCATGACTTGTGACTATCATCGATATTGATTGATAGTGCACTGTCGCTGACTTCAACCGTCGTCAGGTTTGGGGTATCTTCGGCCATGTGTAGTGTGGTATGTGTTTCTCGGCGCATCGTAGGCACCGGTCCTTGCTCGTTCATATTTCCACCTTATGGAACGGGCTCAAGACGTTAGGGCAGTACATATATAAGTACGGCTCGCAGGCGTTCCCCTGCCGATTAGCTAGCGACCTATTTATGGTTCGTTTGTGGCGTTGGATATATATTGCGTTGCATTGCGTAGTTGAATAAAGGTTGTGTGTCTAATGCACATACCAAACGTGGCGTGTTAATCTGGCATAATTACCTATAATCGTTGGACTGCATGCATTAGCGGCGTCAGGCAGTTTGCCGTGATCGATAAATGGTACGGAGTCGACAGCATAAATGCACTGCGAGAACATTTGCAATGTGCAATTAATAATTATTTGTGTATATATTTGCGAATTGAAAAAGGAGCTTTCTGGGAATGCGTGCTCAAAATGGATAGGTAATGTATGAGCGGCGAACAACTCCCCAGTATGTTCACTTAGGTTAATACACTGTAACCTGTTTGTTACAGGAGAGTTGTGGTTGGTTTTATGTTGGTGAATTTTGTTAATTCAGCAACTTGGCCTGCCACCCCAAAAAATAAAGTATATAAACAACATATCTGAAATATGAAATTCGTATTTATTGAAAGAAAAAACATGCGCTGAGGAGTTCCATTTTTATGATCTATGATGTAGGAAAAAAAGCTTAGAAAACGTTAGGCTGACAACATCACTATGAAAATAAGAATTTGTTCTGGAGACTTATTGTGAATGTTACTCTAGCTGATATTTGAAGCAGCGGCGCAGCTGAAATTTCCTGCGCAGGAGCCATTTTACAGCCACGAGGATTACCAACCAAAATTAGGTAAGTAATTTAATTACTAATTATACTATTATAATTTTCTTCATTTTTTTCTAGGTTCGAAGTAAATACTATTTCCAATATTTAAAATGAATTGGAAGCAATCTCCCAATTGATTTCGCTGCTAGCGTTCGTGCATACATGCTGTTGGGAACTCCTGCCTGTAAAATTATTTCATATTCATGTCATTTAAGTTTAGCATAATTTCATTCTCATTTTGTTTTATATACATGCTCTCATTTGTAGTATACTCATATTTGTTCTCATTATTCTCATACCTACTCTGTATTGATGTATGTTCGAAATTCCTATGTACCTCAACTGTTTTTCTTAGTCGCGAATTATACATATATACGAGCATGTTATGTACAAGTGGTAACGGTCAATGCAGTATCGCATTTCCCCTCTTAGTTTACTGTTTGTACATATATATTTGTTAAATTAAGGGAAATATTATTTGCAGAGAAGTTATTTACTCTTTGAAACCATATACCGCAGTATGTAGATCGCTTATTCCGTTTTTCGTATTTGCGGAGCTGTTGCGAGCGCAGAAGCCTTTAACAAAATTCAGTCGTCGACCAAATGGAATGAGTGAAGGACATAGTAAGTAACTATTTCTTAGTATATTTCTATTTGCTTAACGCAAGCGGGTCGACGATACATTTTTATTTCGTATCGTGCCAAATTGGATGTTCAAATATTTTAGCCGAGCAACACAAAGTATCGTTTGATATTGACGCTGCAGCGGACGCAACCGGTTCGCCAACTACTCGCCAGCCGGAGAAAGTTAATACTCGTTCTTCATCTGCCGCCCGCCAGGAATTAATGCTTCACGCAATGCAGAAACGTATCGCCTTGCTTGGAAGCAGCCTGAAAGTTGCCCAACAGAAGATAAAGGAACACGAGCCGTCAAATGCAACGCATGCCGTAGAAGCTCAAAACAATGCCAGAGATCCCAGCGTCCAATCTGCTGGAGAAGTTGCCTTGCCATCGTCAAGTTTACCAACGCCACATCATTTTCAGCCACAATTGCCGACGCCCCTGAGCGTCACCACTAATGTAAGTACAGTACAGTTACCGCTGCCACCTCAGAGCGCGACAAGCTGTCCGCCGTATAGCAACAACAGCTACTCATCACCGCTATGTACATCAGTTGCAAATGGTTCGTCTGCCGCAACAACAACAAGTAGTATGTATACAAGCTCGTTTGTGCCAATACACGAGCCGTATATTAATAACTTTTTGTCGACGTTGCCCAATACCGCCAACAAGAGTTCCATACATTTGCAACCTTAAAGCCAACCAAGGAAATTGCAGGACCTACCAGAGTTTTGCGGCAAGGCGGAGGATTGGCCGATATTTTTTACTGTGTATACTGAATCAACTGGGTTTATGGGTACAGCTGTTTGGAAAACAACATACGATTGCAGAAAAGTTTGAAAAGCGAGGCACGAGAAGCAATTAAGTCACTACTTATCCACTCGAACAACGTGGGAAACATAATTAACCAACTGAAGCACCGATTTGGGCGCCCGGATCAACTTATTCATAGCCAGCTTGCCCAGGTATGAGAGATTGCCCCAATATCGGACAGCTCTATAGTGAAATTGATACCATTTGTTACAAAGGTGAGCAATATTTGTGCGTTTTTGCATTCTGCGCATGGTGGAGAGCAGCATATAGGGAATCGAACTCTTCTGAACGAGCTCGTGGGGAAGTTACCTATGAGCAAGCGAATAGAATGGGCACTCTTTGCGGCATCAATACAACCATACGCAAATGTCAACCACTTTAACGAGTGGCTAACTAAACTAGCCAATGTAATATGTACAGTGTACGATGAGGAGGCAACACGGGACCCAAAATGCCGGGTTTTGCTACACGCTGCCATCCCATATGTCAAGGTCAACACAAGCCAGCCGATTGTGAGCAGTACAGTCAGTTAACTGTTTCAAAAAGATGGGAGGAAACAGAGTGATGTCGCCTCTGTTTTGCTTGTCTTAATATCGGACATGGTTCGCGCAATTGCCGATATCGAAAGGTGTGTGGTATCAATGGATGTAAAAGGTCGCACCACAAATTGTTGCACGAAGCTGACAGTACTGCCGACGAATCACCGAACCAGCCACTACCTCATCCAGATTGTTCCAGACGTGTTTCCATAGTTGATCCAAGTAAAGTTTTTAAGGCACAGACGCAGCCAGCATCGCATAGTCAACAGAAAGGCGATATAGACGCAGCGGTCCCTAGTTGTAGCAATGATGTCGCCGCAAACAAACTGCTATTTCGAATTCTGCCGGTCGTCCTCTATGGGAACAAGAAGTCTGTCCAAACGTATGCCCTCTTGAACGAAGGCTCGCAAATAACAATGGTTGACAATACTCTCATTAAAGAATTGGGATTACATGGCCGTAGCGAGCATTTGAATTTACAATGGTTCGGAGGGCGTGCCACTCAAGAGCCAGCCGTCGTAGGCGATGTTTTTGTAAGTGGATCCGATACTCAAAGAAGGTATAAGCTACGGAATGTGTATGGTGTGACAAACTTACAGCTGCCTTCTCAGAGTTTGAGCAAAAATGATTTACGCCATCTCGATAAGTACATAGATAAGCTTCCGATCCAGCCGTATACGCATATCAGGCCAAAACTCTTAATTGGACTTGACCATTGCCCCCTTGGTTTGCCATTAGCTACAATGAAGCTGGACAAGTGTGACCCCTTCGTCGCGAACATCGAGGTAGGATGGGTGGTATTTGGCCCATCAGCCAACATGTGTTCGGCAGTGCCATCATGTCTCTTCGTTAACAGCTACACTGACCAGTCGCTACATAACGCGGTGGCCGATTACTTTAGTACAGAGAGCTTTGGTCCCCCTTTGCGCCCCCCATCGAGAGCAAAGCTGATGTCCGTACGCGCGAAATTCTGAAGTCTACCACGAGCCAAGTGGGCGGAAGATACTAGACAGGCCTGCTCTGGAAACACGCAGATGAAGAACTACCCGCCAGTTATTCCATGGCGCTGAAAAGACTAATGCGTATTGAAGCGAAAATGAGACGCGACGAAAACTTCGCTGCGAAGTATAGGTGCATCATAAACTCGGATGTGGAGAAAAACTATGCACAAAGGTTATCCACAGAAGAAGCCGCAGTAATCAGCACTAGGACATGGTATCTCCTACATTTCGCCGTGAGTAATCCCAATATGCCGGGCAAGTTACGAATAGTATTTGATGCAGCTGTCGAAGTTGATGGTGTGTCCCTTAATTCGCAGCTTCTAAAGGGTCCGCAGCAATATAGGCCATTGCCGGCTATATTTTTCAACTTTCATGAGAGAGCCATTGCCGTTTGCGGTGACATCAAAGTGATGTTCCACCAGGTGTTAATTCAGCGTGAAGACCGATGTGAGCAACACTTTCTCTGGCGCGATGGTAACACTGCCAAAGAACCCGATGTTTTCGAAATGGGAGTTATGACCTTCGGATCAGCATGCTCGCCTTGTTTTGCGAACTACGTCAAAACAATAAACGCTATGAAGTATCTCAAAGAGGACAGTGGTGCTGCTAGAGCAGTAAAATCCATATTAGACTACCACTACGTGGATGACTATGTCGACAGCTTTGACACAGAAAAAGAAGCAGTTGATGTATCACAAAATGTGCGTGCAATTCAAGCAAGAGCAGGTTTCGAGCTTCGCAGCTTCACGTCCAATTCAACCGTAGTTACTTGTGAACTTTGTAGTAACAAGGAGGTTCGTCAGATAGCGAAGAAGGAAAGAGGACAAATGGAGAAGATTCTCGGCTTATTCTGGAAGGTATCAACTGACACATTTGGGTTAGATCTGAAATTCCACAATGTAGAACCCAGTGTGATGAACGGAGCACGACGTCCGACAAAGCGGGAACTCCTAAACGTGGTCATGTCAATCTTTGATCCGTTGGGATTTCTAAGTAATTTTGCAGTCAGCGCTAAACTCCTCATGCGGGAAGTGTGGAAGTACGACATCCGGTGGAATGAGCCATTGCCGAACATAGTAAACGCTGCACGGAAGTCGCATTTATCTGTGCGAAGACCAAATGTGCACCGATGAAAACCCTTACCATAACGAGACTAGAGCTACAAGCGGCAGTTCTGGGCACACGGCTTTGTGAACTGCGTACGTGAGGAGCACTTGTTGCCTATCGAAGATTGTATCCTCTAGAGCGATTCCCAAACAGTAATTCAATGGATCCGGAGTGAACACCGGCGCTTTAAGCCTTTCGTGCAGCACAGAATCGCCGAAATACTAGCTGTTGCAACCGTTAAAAATTGGAGATGGTTGCCAACTACGGAGAACGTCGCGGATGAAGCCACCAGAGCGAATAATCATATCGATTTTAGTTCATCTGCACCTTGGTCCCGCGTTCCGCCATTTTTACTTCAAGACGAGAACCTTTGGCCATTAAAAACCTCGTTGTGCAATCCTCAGAAGGAAGCGGACAAAGAACTAAGCCATAAATACGCCCTTACTATCCTTACTTGTAAGTTTTTAGACTTTAATCGATCGATACAACAAATTAGTGAGAACTGTAGCATGTGAACAGAGGTTCATCAATGTTTGCCGCCGGCGGAATCAATCAGACCTGTGCTATGGCCTGACAGCAAACGAAATCAAGATGGCTAAGCTTCGATTGTGCCGTTTGGTTCAACATGAAGAATTCTTTGCAGAGCTTCAGCAGATCGAAGACGGTAAAGTCTTAGCACGTTCTAGTCCACTAATTAAGCTCTCGCTATATAAGGACGAAGATGGAGTACTTCGCATACGAGGACGCATAGATGCCACCACGTGGCTTCCAATGAGTGTGACGCGTCCAATAATAATGCCACCAAGTCATGCCTTCACAAAACTTGTGGTGGCACACTACCACGACAACATGTATCATCAAAATATAGAGGCTACGATTTGCGAAATCCAACGAAGTTTTTGGGTACCACGTCTGAGAAACCTTTTACGCAGTGTAACTGCCAGCTGCGCCGGGTGTCGCTTAAAAAAGGTCAGGATCGTGTCACCACTAATGGGTCCGCTTCCAACGGATAGTCAATTGCTTCCTCATCAAAGCCGAAAATGTTGTAAATTCTCGACCGTTGACGCACTTACCAATCGAACCCAACCAGGAGCAGCCTCTGACACCCAATGATTTTCTATTAGGCGAAGCCAATACAGCGCAAACTCCAGTTATGAATGATGCTCGACAACTCAGGGATCATTTCTGGAAGCGATGGATAGCGGAGTATCTTCCCACTTTAACACGCCGGGTGGAATGGTGCCAGAAAACAATACCCATAAAAATTGGTGATCTTGTCTTCACATGCGACTGAAACGACGATCCGTATCGAAATTGGCCATACTGGATTTTGAAAGTGGTGAATCGGGCTGATTCACGCGGGTGGGAATGTTGGGAACTCCTGCCTGTAAAATTATTTCATATTCATGTCACTTAAGTTTCGTAATTTCATTCTCATTTTGTTTTATATACATGCTCTCATTTGTAACATACTCATTTCTGTTCTCATTATTCTCATACATATGTATGTTCGAAATGCCTATGTACCGCAACTGTTTTTCTTAATCGGGAATTATACATAAATACGAGTATGTTATGTACAAGCGGTAACGGTCAATGCAGTATCGCATTTCCCCTCTTAGTTTACTGTTTGTACATATATATATTATATACATATATATATATATATATATATATGTAATTGGCACTTTTGTAACCGCTGAAGCGATTTTCGGCCGAGCTCCTCCTCCAATTTGTGGTTTTGCGTCTTGATGTTTTTCCAACAAATGGAGGGACCTACAGTTTATACTAAGCCGCCTCCAAACGGCTGATGGTTTTTTTTACGAGGAGCCTTTATTTCATGTCCGAAATACACTCGGAGGGGTGGACATTCCCTGCCGAGGGGCGACCGCAATTAGAAAATTTAACTTAATTTTTTATTTAAATTAATTGTCTATAACTTTTGGATGTTGCTGGCTAACCACTCGGCTATCGCGGCCGGCGGTTTGTACATATATATTTGTTAAATTATCGGAAATATTATTTGCAGAGTAGTTATTTACTCTTTGAAACCATATACCGCAGTATGTAGATCGCTTATTCCGTTTTTCGTATTTGCGCAGCTGTTGTGAGCGCAGAAGCCTTTAACAAAATTCAGTCGTCGACCAAATGGAATGAGTGAAGGACATATTGCGGTAAGAAACTATTTCTTAGTATATTTCTATTTGCTTAACTTTGTATACTTTTTGTTTAGAAATAAACCAAGTGATTTGTTCAATCTGATTTAAAATTCATTTGCGTTAAATTCGCAAGCGGGTCGACGATTACACATGCCTATATGTCGCGAACATTGTTCAGACTTATTAGTAGGTTTGCACAGAAAGAGAAAAATATAATTAAGTAATGACGAATTTCAATTTCGGAACAATCGCACAGGAGTTAGATGATATGCAGGAGGAGGGATTATCATTTGAAGATAAACAATTGACATGAGAAAACGCCGATGATGTCGCTGATATTGTGCAGGCTTTGGAAACTACAAAGGTCGTCCATTATCTTTAATTGGGTGGCAATACACTGGGCATTGATGCAGCTGCCGCAACAGCGAAGGGGGGCGGAGAAGCATCCAGAATTTCGTAAAGCGCTTTGGTATAATATGTTCTCGCGACGATTGAAAACAGAAACGCCATTGTCATTGAAACACTTCGGAAAGGGTTTAATGATAGCTGATATTGGATGTGGTCAGATGCTTTGGAAAGCAATATTAGATTGTCATAGAAGCAGCGTGTCTGACGGCACACCATTGCAATTGAAAGTTTTTATTGCTGGCCGTAATCGTTTGGAGAACGATGGTGCCAAAGCTATAGCAAAAATTTTCTCTACACTTAAGACGATGGAAGAAATAGCAATGCCACAAAATTACATATATCATCCTGGCATTGCTGAATTGGCAGCCGGTTTTAAAGAGAACCCCAATTTACGGGTCTTGAATTTAAATGATAACACCGTAACAGAAAAAGGTGCCGCTTCTCTGGCTGAGACATTTGCTTATACGCCTGGGTTGCAGGACATCAACTTTGGCGATTGTCTCTTAAAGACACATGGTGCATATCACTTTGCTGAGGCTTTAAGTGAAAATCATCTCCAATTAGAAGCTGTACACTTGGGCTTTAACGAAATCAGCGCGGACGGCGGTGTTGTACTTGCGGAGGCTTTACAAAATAAGCCAAATTTAAGGAGTCTTAACTTGGAGGGCAATCAGTTTGGCTATGAGGGACGCGAGGGAATTAAAGAGACTATGGAGGTCTCAGCAAATCCAAATGCTTTAGAGAGTTTAGAAGAGGATCAATCAGAGTGTGAGGATGGTGATGAAGATGTCGGAGATGATGACGATGACGATGATGAAACTACTGAGATTTTGATGAAGATGATGATTATCAAGATGAAGATGCTGATGAAGAGGCTGATGAAGCATACATCTCAGGACTTTACAACGAATTTGTTCAACCCCAATGAGTCTTTTAATGAGGATAAAAATCCGCTCTTCGGCAACGACCACAACTAAAGAAGGTAAATTTGATTCTCGTTTCTTCCACCTAATTTAACATTGTGGCGATTTTTCAGATGGTCAACTAATCTATGACTGTATATAATTAGCACTGAAGTACGTTGCGCCCTACCGTAATCCGCATGTTCCACGATAAGGGCAACAACGGGCTGTACGCGTATTTCTGCTAATGCTTGGTGATATTTCTCAACTTGTCGTCAATGGCGTGGGGAGCTGGTTGTGTGTCAAAAGGTATGAGGATGCATGCATTCCTTTTATTTATTATTTTATGTTACCCAATACAAGATAGCTCATGATTTTACCACGATCGTTTTACATATTAATTTTTTAATGGCAAGTATTTTTCCGCCTATTAAATTCCGAAAAAAAAGGAATCATTAAAAACAAAAACTAAAACAATGTAAAACTTTTCTGATCGTTTGAAGTGATAGGAGATGTTTGTGCAATTTGCGCTGCTGACTGGCTCAGTTCTTCGATGCATGTACGTATGTATGCATCAATGTAAATAAATAAGCTCATCTGTTTTCTGCTCCAAACGCAAATATTGTATAAAACCACTTTTTTATAAGCTATTGTTAATAATTTTTAAATAAAACGAATAGGAAAAATTACCGATCAAGGTCAATTGTTTAATCAATTGCTGCGTTTTACACGCTATTGGCTTACCTGGACGGTAGTACTCAGTTTAATAAACCGCTTCGATATATTACCCATGAATTTAGTGTATCTCCGGCGCGATGCAGTTTTGGGACACTTTCAGTTATGGCATTGTGTGACAGCATTTCCTTATCAACTGCTATTTCATATCACGTTGTATAGCACAGCTGGAGAAGGATCAATTCGGACGCAGTTCAGCTGATTATCTATACATGTTGCTAATAGTCGCTTTCCTGGCGATTGTTGGTGGCATGCTATTCAATGTACCAGGTGTGTTTGTTGAAGTGTGCCGGTTTTACTAGTAGATGTCGCTAGCAATATGTATAAATTTCTATGATTTGGCATGTATGTAATTTTTTTCTATTGACATTAACCTACAAAAATACACAAGTCACATTCCTCCTAAATAATACCGTCATATTTGTTTACCTCAGTGAATATGTCGAGTTTCGTTCCAAGTAAATCGCATTTGCGGCATTCGTTGCTTTTCTTATTTCATCAAAAGAAAAAAGCAGCTGAAGCTCACCGGTTACTGGTAGAAACTTATGGTGAACATGCTCCAGTGATTAGGACATGTGAGACATGGTTTCGCCAATTTAAAAGTAGAGATTTCGATTTGACAGACAATGAACATCCTGGTGCAGCGAAAAAGTTCGAAGAGGAGGAATTGCAGGCGATATTGGTTGTTGATCCAACCCAATCGCAACAAAAATTGGCAGAAACACTACATGTGACTCGAGGAGCAATTTGCCAACGTTTAAAAGCCATGGGAAAGATCCAGAAGTATGGAAAATGGGTGCCACACCAGCTGAACGATAGACAAATGGAAAATCGAAAAACCGTTTGTGAAATGCTGCTTCAACGACTCGAAAGGAAATCTTTTCTGCATCGAATTGTCACGGGGGACGAAAAATGGATTTATTTTGAGAACCCGAAGCGAAAAAAATCATGACTTTCCCCTGGTGAAGCTGGCCCATCGACTGCAAGGCCAAATCGCTTTGGCCGTAAGACAATGCTCTGTGTTTGGTGGGACCAGTGTCGTGTGGAGTACTACGAGTTGTTAAAACCTGATGAAACGCTGAACACGGATCGCTACCGACAACAAATGATCAATTTGGATCATGCGTTGATCGAAAAACGGTCGGAATGGGCCCGAAGACATGGCAAAGTTGTCTTGCAACAAGACAACGCGCCGTCTGATACCGCTAAACTGATGAAAGACACATTAAAAACACTTAATTGGGAAATATTATCGCACCCGCCGTACTCTCCAGACCTCGCCCCGTCCGACTATCACCTTTTCGCATCGATGGGACACTCCCTTGCCGAGCAGTGCTTCGCTAATTTTGAAAAAGTCGAAAAATGGCTCATCGAATGGTTTGCCTCGAAAGAGAAAAAGTGTTTTTGGAATAGTATCCATAATTTGGGCGAAATGTGTAAAAACCAATGCTCAATACTTTGAATAAAAAAATTTTGAGATTCCTCTGAAAATTAAGTGTTTTCTTTATCGAAAAATTTCAACTAACACCCCTGGTAAGTCCTGATTTCTGTTATTATGGACCGGTTAACCCTTTCTTTCGCATTCGCTTGTGGACTATAAAGAGCGGTGAAAACATGCTCCACGACCTGTTAAGAGAGCATTGATTTGTTTGGACTTAAATTGTTTACCACTATCACTTAATTCCATTTCAGGTGTTTTAAAGACGCTGAATAACTATTTTATTTTATTTTATTTTTTTTAAGATGATTTAATACGATTAGTATAGGTACCCATGTTTCCCTTTTTATACCTTGGATATGGGCCTAGTAGGTCGATATAAAGGTTCTGAAAAGGTCGCTGGACATTGTACTGAGCAATCATAGGAGGTCGTAGCGTTATATTTGGCGATTTACTTTGCCGACAGATATCACATTGGCTAACATATTCCTTGACGTCAACGGACATATTAGGCCAATATACATTTAGCCGTAATCGCTCCAGTGTTTTCGCTATACCACAATGGCATTTATTAGGCCATTAGCTTTTGTTATCCAGAACTTCCAGTTAAACGCTTCACGATCGGGATCACCGTTGCGATATTCAGTGCGTTTATAAATGTGATTATCTAATATTTGTAAGTCGGGGAGACTTTCTCCATTTTCCTGAACTTGACGCATAAGTTTCTTGTACTCTTCGGATACAAACTCTGACGACTACAGGTCAACCAAGGGACGGACCTCGAGACTAGCGATTTCATCGAAACTTTTACGTAACAAGCTGTCGGGTTTCTTTTCGGTGTTCAATTTTGAATCTATAACCTTGAAGTTTGAGAGACCATCCGTCTAACGTATGAGCCATTGTAAGCTAGCGTGGTATGTTACTATAGTAAAGTCCTGCCCCTCTACATAATCTCTAATTTTCTTAAGACTTAAGATCGCAACAAGGCATTCGAGCTCTGTCACACTATAATTGGTCTGGGCCTTATTCAATTTTTGTGAGAAGTAGGCTATCGGAACTTCAATACCGTTATCGTTCTTTTGAGCTAACACAGCACTAACACCAAGCTTACTAGCATGGCATAGAATTATGCATGGCATCTCATTGTTTGGACTAGCTAACATGGGTGCCTTACAAATCACTTTCTTTAACATGTGATCTCTGTGCCTCGTCGTTCAGGGAAATTTTCTTACTTTTCTACAACAAAGCCGTTGGAGGTGTGGTCACTTACTTACCTTGCTGGCGTAGACACCGCTTACGCGATTTTAGCCGAGTTAACAGCATTGCGCGTTTTTTCTTTTTGCTGTGTGACGCCAATTGGAAATACCAAGTACAGCCAGGTCCTTCTCTACCTGGTCCTTCGAACGGACACATCGTGTCGGGGGCAGCGCTCATAAGTATGTTCTAGGGGCTCATAAAAGGCATCTTTGGCCAAATCGTCCTTCTCTTCCGTCGGGGCGTGGGCGCAAATCAACGATATATTGAAAAATTTTGTTTTGATTCGGATTATGGCGAGACGATCATCCACCGGGGTGAATGCCAGTACTCGACGACGGAGTCTCTCTCCCACCACAAATCCGACACCAAATTTGCGCTCCTTTATATGGCCGCTGTAGTAAATGTTACAAGAACCTACTCGCTTTCATCCTTGTCCCGTCCATCGCACTTCTTGGACGGCGGTGATGTCAGCCTTTATTCTTACGAGGACATCAACCAGCTGGGTAGCGGCACCTTCCCATTTAAAGGACCGGACATTCCAGGTGCATGCCCTCAAATCGTGATCCTTAATTTGCTTGCGGGGTCGTCAATAGAAAGGGGTATCTCACCCGAGGCGTTGTAAACTTTTTCGTTGGAGCTGGTATTTACGTGGCGGGTCCCAAACCCAACGCACAACCTCGATAGGCAAGTAAGTTTAAAGATTTTACACATTTATATAGCGAGCCGCATTCTTCAAGACCGACGCTCGCTCGCAGCCGCACCTCTGGTGAACAAACGCTGCAATTAGACTTCAGCGGACCCTAAACCGAATAAATCGGAGTGGCTCCACTGAAACTTAGTATCAGCATCTTGTACAAGGGTTGTTCACGTTTCCGGAATGCGCGACGTGGACGCAAGCGTATGAGTATAGCCTCGCAACTGTAATAGCATACCCAGAAGTTTGACTACACCCCATTACACCCCAGAGGTGTGGTTACTGTTGCGAAATTGTCTACAAAACGAAGATACCAACCGCCCATGCCAAGAAATCTCCCCATCTTTTTCACACTGGTAGGAACGGGATAATTCGAGACGGCGGATATCTTGTCCGGGTTGGTTCGAAGCGTACCATTTCCCACTATTTACCCCAGGTATTTAACCTCTCGGATACAGAATTTGCTTTTATCTACGTTAATAACCAGCTCTTCTTAATTCGTGAGCAATCTCTGCGAGAACGGACATATGATCGTCAAAAGTTTCGCACACTATTAAGAAATCGTCTAAATATACGAAAATCTGAATTTTCAAGCCACAAAGTGCTTGCGATTAGTTACATAAGCCAAAAGGCATTACACGATATCTATGAAGCGGACGATTTGGGACAGTAAAACATGTGTAATCTCGGGAGGTTTCTGCTAAAGGGATTTGCCAAGGCACGACGCAAGTCAAGCGAACTAATATATTCAGCCTTTGGTATTCTGCTCAAAATACCGTCAATATGAGGAAGTGGATAAGCGTCCTTTACGGTGACACTATTACATTTTCTGGAGTCAAGATACAGACGGACCTTGTTCGGCTTTTTAACTAAAACAGCCGGACTGGACCATGGACTATTAGGATTACACCTAACTTGATCATTTCATCAATTTCTGCATGAACTAATTTTTCCACGGCAGGCGATATATGGAAGTAACGCTGTTTTATCGGACGAATATTTGGTTCAAGCTCTATTGCGTACTCCACTAAGGAAGTTTTTCCAAGTCCTTCTTTTTCGAAGCTTGGAAATTTATTTTTCACCAAATCTAGCTGTTGCTCACTACTTAAGACGAAAATGTTATCATCAGTTTTAGTCTCTAAAAAAAATTTCAGAGATAACATGTGGCGCTATTTTGAATTTAATCCAAAAATCGACTCCCAAAATAACTTTTTGAGACATACTTGGAATCACACAAAATATAATTTCCTCATTCTTGCCTTGAAATTGAACGTTCAAGTCGATGGTGCTATACACAACTTGTTTCTTGCCATCTGCTGTACAAATCGAAATGGTATGCTTACGCTATTGATTTTGTTTACACACATCTTTAGCTAATGACGAACCTAAACAGGCTCCGCTGTCTAGCAAGCCTAAATGCTCGGAATCTAATATTGTAATTTTAGCGTATGGTCTTATATGAAAGGTTTTATGTTCTATAGAACAAATTACTCTATTCAAAATCATACGGTTTTTCTTAACTCTTTGCCAACAACGTTCACAACGTTCATACGAACGTCTATAAGCGTTGCTTTTATTGTCTGTGTTAAATATTTTCTTTCTAATTCGGATATAATTTTTAAGGCGAAGTTTATATGGAGTAATTTTGGGAATAATCGGAGCATTTCCAATTAAACTGTCTGTGCGTAGGAGCTACTTATTTTCATTTAAGGTTTTGAATCGACGCGAGGACTCTTCCTCAGATCCTTGCTCGCTATCGAGTTTTCCGGATTGCAATGACTACATTTAGGTCGATAAGTAACTGGTGCATCACAACCGTAGTAAAACACAGTTCTGGTTTCGAAGCAATCGAAGTATCTACGTCCTTCACGTCTACAATTTCAGCATACTTGCTTGGTTTTAGCTGACTGCTTCGATATTTCATCGATTTCTCAATTCCTGGGCTTTCTAATAAACTATCTTCAGTATTTAACTCATTGATGTAACGACGTGGTTGTGGTCGCAAGAGTGTATTTGCTATTGAGTTTGTAGGCTTATTAATCTCGCTTGTCAGACTTTCGCCTTTGAGGCAGAGCCTACGTAATTCAGCTAAAGAATTTATTTGCACGTAAAGTAACTGTTGTCGTATTCGAGGTCGCAAATTGTGTTGTAAAATTTCTATTAATTCGGATTTTGGAAATGGTGTCTGTACAGGTTCAGCTAGTTTAATGACCGCGTTACGAAAGTCGTCACTCGTATTGTCCTTGTTTTCGACTGCGAACTATCTCCCTTATTTCGAAAACCGTTTTGTGCTGTTGAAAGTTTGTGCGTAGCGCTTCACAAAGGGATGGTCAGGTAACACGCTTCATTCAAGAACAAGCTTTGAATATGTTCGCAAAGCAAATTATAATTACCACACAATGTGTCTGTGTCAAATTTGATGTCCCAGGTAGATATCAATTAAGCGACTCTACCGGTCAATCTGGTTAAATTGTTAAATAAAATAGCATGCCTAGCCGAAGTTACTACAGAAACAATATAACGTATCATGTTATTTTCGTCATTGCTGTCATTATTCGTCTCTTTGGCATTTGTTTAGACCAATGGCCTAAATTTAAAGGACCACCCTAATGTGCGTGTAACCCGATATGCATATACCTACACGCATTTATGCATAAGTAACAGACCACTTTTATACAAGAAAGAAACGGTCTATTTTTCCTTATTAAAAAACTTTTTTTTGCTTCACTTCGATCACGATTTCAAGCGAGATACACCAGCCATTGCGCCACTTCAGGTAATAGCCAATTATCTATATATATATATATTTATTGCAAACTTATTAACCAATTGTACAAATATTATTAATATTATTTAATAAAGCCACTGTACTAAAACTAATACAAACATTTTCTTTTCCTTTAATTGTTTTACGTGTGAGCGCCAATATCGGTTAAATTTTCAAGGGCCGATGTTGATTTTGAATAAAACACAAACTATTTAGGAAATTATTGAAATTTTATTTTATTATGATATATTGGTATTACTCAATTATGTATGTAACAAAATATCGGCCAAATGAGCGCCGCGACCTCGGCGGCACACCTCCATACGATGGTCCAAATTTTCGATGACGCTGAGGCATAATGGAGTTTCTATGCCGTTAATGTGCCGAATTATCTCATCCTTTAGCTCTTGAATTGTTGCTGGCTTATCGACGTACACCTTTCCTTTGAAATAACCCCAGAGAAAAAAGTCCAACGGTGTCAAATCACATGATCTTGGGGGCCAATTGACATCGCCATTACGTGAGATTACACGGCCATTGAATTTGTTTCGCAAAAGAGCCATTGTTTCGTTAGCTGTGTGGCAAGTGGCACCGTCCTGCTGAAACCACATATCGTCCACATCCATATCTTCCAATTGTGGCCATAAAAAATTCGTTATCATCTCACGATAGCGAACACCATTCACAGTAACTGCCTGACCGGCCTCATTTTGGAAAAAATACGGCCCGATGATGCCGCCAGCCCATAAACCGCACCAAACAGTCACTCTTTGTGGGTGCATTGGTTTTTCGACAATCACTCTTGGATTCTCATTCGCCCAAATGCGGCAATTCTGTTTATTGACGAATCCACTGAGGTGAAAATGTGCCTCATCACTGAAGATGATTTTCTTCGAAAATTTTCATAATAAGTCTGGATAACTTTAACACGTTGTTGGATTGTGTATCTCTCCATGGTTCAAATTGAGTACGTCTGAAATAGAGAAATGTCAAATTAAATTCGGAAAAAAACTTGGCGTTTAGGTGTGGTTCACATTCAACATCGGCCCTTACAATTTAACCACGCTTTATTTATTGGTCCTTCGAGCCGGATTACATTAAAATTGATCGCAGCGAATACAGATTCAACACTTTGGCTTTCATCTTAAGCTTTGTTTTATTACTTCAGAGAGATTTTGGTTAACTACCACTACATTGTGCCAACTCCACCAACTGCATCAACGCAACACAGCTGGATCGACGCAACCCAACGGCATCAACGCAACAAACCATAGTCAACGTGCCACACGATCAGCTTTAGCCACAATATTTTTATCAACAACAACTAATTGCAAGGTATGTGGTTATTTCAATGCATTTAAAAAAATTGTAAACTGCGTGTTTAAATAAAATTGAGAAAAATAATAAGAAGTGAAAGAATATTTGTGCACCACCATCGATTACGTATTTATTCTCCGAAAGCAAAAAAAAGGGGGAATACATCAGTGCAAATCGCGAGTGATTTTTTTTCCGATAAAATTGTCAACTAGTTATAGCAAATTCACTTTAATAATTTATATAAACGGAAAAGATGTTTTAAACCGCGAGAAACATCCATTTCGTGTTACCACATATTGTTGTTGTTCTTTTGAATTCAATATAGCGGAACATATTTTTCATTCCATATATATATACATACATATTTACAATTATCATTGCAATAATTCACTTTTTTTATTTTTCTATATATGATTCATTTAATAAGTTTATAAGTTTTCAATTGGCTTTGTTTCACTATCGCGACATTTTTTACATTTTATTCTGATCCAAAATAGCACAGATTGTCTTCCGTTTTCTTTTTTTTTTTCTGAGTTCGCGCTACCACGTGTATGTATATACACTCGGGTGCACAAATATTTCACAGGCACGAAATATACTGTTTTAACACAAATTTGGGTGGCTGGTGATTAATAAATATACACCAATATCGATTTCACACATATATCACTGCGTTTTTATTATCACAAATATACACGTATACACCCACGTAACGTTGGGTCAGTTTGCATATCTTTCGTGGCTGGTGATCAACAAGCATATAAACATTCACGCACAATACAAGTTTTAAATTTTTTGACACTGCGTTTCTATTGAAAACACATATACACCCACTCAGCATTGAGTTCGCATCTTTTCTTGGTTTCTTCTTGGCTAGCTATAAAATTAGACAAAATTACAAAAAAACAATCAAAGTTTTAATATTGTTGTCAAGGGAGTACACGTGGTATCTCTGTTTCCTAATTCATTTTTTATTAACAATGGAATCTTTTATTAGATTGGCCGATGCCATCACTGAAGTTGAATCTGATTTTCAAGAGACACCATCCGAATATCAGAACAAACACACCCTAGCTATACTTCAAGATGAGTTGAAGGCTATGTGGCGAAAAGTCAAATCTGCCCAAGACAACCTCAATAACTCAGACTTTCAAAAGATGAGCGGCTGGATGTAAAAGCTAAGCAGAAAAGCAGTGTAGCCTGCTATAAAAGGGGCATAGCTGCCTTTGCGGCTAATGCAGAAAAGGTAGAGAAATATACAAAACAAATTGAGAATGTGTCCATTCGGGAGCAGAATATACATTTGCCTCCTTGCAACACTGAAGTTTTCAAAGGAGATTACCTTTCATTGCCGTCATTCCGAGATAATTTATATTCAAAGTCAACGCCTATCCTCAGTTGAGAAGTAATTCCACCTCAACCAGAAAACACAAGGGGAGGAAAAAGAAATAGTGCGAAGGAGTCCATTAATCAATGATGGTTTCGAATTGACTTTTTTTTTTATACACAATTTATTTATTTACTGAATCTGCTTTAATAGAAGCCTAACAGTAAGTGTACAAATCTTAAGAACTAAATTACAAACATGATAGCTCGAGTTATGTAACTCTGAGCCCTTTTCAAACTACGGCGCTCTCCTTAGAAGGCGGGAACATCTCTTCGCTGCAGGCGGGAATTTCTTGTTGGATTGCATAAAGCATTAGCTAGCGGGTTTGGATGATTTCTCAGCTTTGTGAAGTACTTCGTCCTGCTTCTTTCAATTTCAGGCTTAACCAGTAAAATACCAAGGTCTTTGTGAATATTTACGTTACGAACGTACCATGGTGCGCCCGTTAGTGCTCTTAAAATTTTGGACTGGAACCTCTGTATTTTATCAATGTTAGTTGCACAGGTCGTACCCCACAGTTGAATACCATACATCCAAATTGGTTTTAATACTGCGTTGTAAATAAGGACTTTGTGGTCTAGTTTTAGACCGGAGTATTTATTTGAAAGCCAATTTAAACTAGCTGCTTTTAATTTCATGTATAGTATTTTTGCCTCTATGTGTCTCTTCCAAGTGAGACGTCTATCTAAGTGTATACTGAGATATGTAACATCATTTACTTGGGGAATGTTTATACCATTTGTGTTTACACTTTTGCTCAGTTTTCTAGCCATTCTTCGATGAGGAGTAAATGATCACTAATCGTTTTTGCTGCTCTTTTAGGGCATTTATCCCGGCATAAAACAGCTGTGCCATCCGCAAAGGTAGATGTCTGCACTTTCCGGTTTAATGGGATATCTGCAGTGTATATAATATATAAAATAGGCCCAAGGACGCTACCCTGCGGAACACCAGCTTTTACCGGATACTCCTCATTGATAAATTCAGATTGTTTAATTGTAAATTGTCTGTTAGTCAGATATGACTTAAGTATCATATACTAAAATTGAACAGGCAGAGCTTTATGTATTTTGTACAGTAAACCTTTATGCCAGACTTTGTCGAACGCTTGTGCTACGTCAAGAAAGATTGTACAGTAGTACTCCTTGAGCTCGAATGCCTTACTGATTTCATTAGTTATTCGGTTAACTTGTTCAATAGTACTATGCTTTTCACGAAAGCCGAATTGGTGATATGGTATCACATTGTTACGGTGGAGAAAAGGAGATATTTTTGATAGCAGAATTTTTTCAAATAATTTGGAAAGACTGGGTAGTAGGCTTATTGGTCTGTAAGAAGACGCCTGTGTTTGGTCTTTGCCTGGTTTGGCAATCATTAATTTCTGAGACTTTTTCCACGTGTTTGGAAAGTAATTTAGTTTTAGAATGGCATTAAAGAGTTCACAGAGCAATGCTTGTGCAACTCTTGGCAGCCCTATTAGCATTTTTGGTGTAATAAGGTCGTGGCCTGGAGATTTCTTTGGATTCAGTTTCTGTATCGCGTTTACCACTTCTAGGCTTGATATTTTAATTGCCACCTATTTTTCATGGCCGTTTACAACAACTTCCGGGAAAATAAAATTATTAGTTGCGTCATTTGGCTGGAATACATTACTTAAATGCTTTGCAAAGCAATTTGCCTTTTCTTCGTTACTACGTGTCCAGTTACCATTTGGGTCCCTGATTGGCATATTCACTTCTATTGGAGGCTTAAATTTCTTTTGTGCTTTCCAGAGTGAGTATTTTTTGGCAGAATTTGGCGCTAGTTTTTCTATGTATGCCTTGGTATTGTGATCTTCTGCTTGTTTCAGTGCACTTTTCAGCTTCCTCTCTGCTGATTTCAACCGTAACTTTGCGGCTGAAGAGCGATATTCTTGTCATTCTCTCCGCAAACGGCGCTTATTCTTTACTAATTTTTCTATTTCCGTATTTGTTAGGATTTTTGGGCACGTAATAGGCGACCGCGATAGCCGAGTGGTTAGCATTGCGTACTGACATTCGGAAGGCTCGGGTTCATAACCCAGTGCCAGCAACATCGAAAAGTTATGGAAAATTAATTTAAATAAAAAAAAAGTTAAATTTTCTAATTGCGGTCGCCCCTCGGCAGGGAATGTCCACCCCTCCTAGTGTATTTCGGACATGAAATTAAAGGCTCCTCGTAAAAAAAACCATCAGCCGTTCGGAGGCGGCTTAGTATAAACTGTAGGTCCCTCTATTTGTTGGAAAAACATCAAGACGCAAAACCACAAATTGGAGGAGGAGCTCGGCTGAAAATCGCTTCAGCGGTTACAAAGGGCCAATTACAATATATACAATAGGCTTTTTATTGTTTTGAGTTGCTATGGTTGCCGCAGAAACAAGAACATTATTGAGCTCATTAATGTAGTCATCAATATCGTTTTCACAATTCAATATTGGGTTGATGTTAATATGACTACTAGTATATTTTTTGTATTTTAGCCAGTTTGTTTCTCTGTTTGATAGTCTTGATTCTTGTGCAACTATCTTCGGGCGCTCATAAATTTTTATTAGAACTGGTGAGTGGTCTGAAGACAGCTCAGCAACTGTCACAGCTGATACAAGTTGCCTGTCGATTTTTCTTGAAACAGCAAAGTCTATTAAGTCAGGTAATTTCTTCCGATCGGTAGGCCAGTCTGTTGGTTGACCTGGGGAAATACAATCTAAATTGTTATGCTTGTTTATGATGGCATTGTATAGCTGACGGCCTTTGGGGTTTATTAGACGGGATCCCCAGTATACATGCTTTGCATTGTAGTCTCCTCCTGCTATAAATCTATCACCAAGATTATCAAAAAATTCCTTGAATTGATTTTCTGTGATCTTAAATTTTGGAGGGCAATAAATGGCTGCGAGATTTAGCTCTTTGCGATAATTATTCAAAGTTACAGAGGTAGCTTGTAGATAATTGGTGGCGTTAGGCTGTAAGACGCAGTGTTTAAGGCGGTTTCTTAGAAGTATTCCAGTGCTGCCATGCGCTTTGCCATCAGGGTGGTTAGTGGAGCAGAATATGAACCCAGGTATATAAAAGTTATATTTATCCGTCAAGTGAGTTTCAGACAATAGCATTACGTCAATAGCATACTCTGTTAAAAATCGTGCCAATTCTAATTTATGTTGGTTCACACCGTTTGCATTCCAAAAACAAATGTTTAGCACGCTCATTTCCTTTACATGAAGATTTGTAGCATGTTATTCTGAGCTTTAATCAAGTCTTGGATCATCATTTGCAAAGTTGACATGAACTGTGTCATGCACTGCGTAAGGTTTAAAATCATCGATTATATACCTCCATTACATTGGTTCTGTGGAATCTTATATGAATCATTCTTCAGTACATTCGCATAAGATAATTTATTTGGATTCAAATTTTGCACGTTTGGAACAGTTTCATCCGTAGCTTTTTTTACAAATTGGATTTGATTTACCATTTGACTTCGGCGAGTCTGTATAATGTTAGCGAACCTAACTTTTAGATCTTTACATACAGGGCATCCCCTATAATTAGCAGTGTGATTACCTCCACAATTACTACATTTTTTCATGGTGGCATCATCTTTCTTTGACGTGCACTCAGACGTGGGATGTAGGTCCCCACATGCTACGCAAACACTGCGCAATGTGCAGTAGGATTTAGTATGGCCGAACTCTGGGCAGTTGGTGCATTGCACCGGGCCGTTTCTTTTGTGTGGCTCTTCTACTGTTACCCTACTATGTCGCAAATATTTTAAATTGTATATGGGATAGGTTTCGTTTTTCTTTATCTGACTTGCATTGGGCTCTAGTTCTACCTTAAACATTGGCTGGGGTACTTTGTTTCTATTAAGTATATTTATGACCGATTTAATACTGAAACCATTTTCTTCGAGAGCCTCTTTTATTTCGTCTGACTTGACTGAGGATTCAATACCTTTAATTACAAGAGTTAGGCCTTTTGAGCTCTTCAGTTGATATGAGTAAAAATTTTTATTATTCGACGATAGAAAGCTTACTATTTGCATGAAGCTTTTTTCACTGTAAGTTTGAATTTTTGTTTCATCGATTGTACCTTTTTTAAAGGCACAACGTGAAAGTTATTAGTTCCGACTATTTTAGTAAAATTATTAACTAACGTGCTTGAGACACGTTCGCGCAAGTAAATTGGCGGTGGTTTGGCATTTGCTACTGTGGTAGTACCCTTTACGCTGCCCTCACTTAATAGAGGAAATCGGTTGCTTTTGGAGGGTTCTTGAATTTTTACTTTGGTTCCACTCATTTGCACTTTTTTGTTTGTATTGTTTTTAATAGGACTCGATTTCCTCTTGACATTTATATATCGATCTAGTCCTGTCTGTATTTTTGTGTTCTTTTTTATTTCATTGGGCTTACCGCTTGCCTGTTAATTTTCATTTGTATTGGTGGGCGATTATCTACTGGGTGTTTGCTTGCTGTTACCTTTTTTCTCTTGTATTTCTGCCGACTTCGCAGTCTGTTTAGCGCTAGCTGAGTACTGCTGAGAGACTTCTGCTAGCATGTTGCTTTCTTTTGCCGTTGATTGTGTTGGCGTTGTTTGCTCAAAATAGGAAAAATAAGCATTTGAGAGCCTTCGATCCGGCGGGTTTGTCTGCGACGCACTCATTTTTGATTTTGTACTCACTGGATAGCTTTTTGTTTATTTTTTCCGTTTGCACTTATTGTTTATTAATATTATGTTCTATTATTTAGTTTGGAGTTTATTAATATTTTCCTTTTTTCAAGTGTTCTTTAGATTATACTTAAGGCACTCGCTGACTTATTTTGAATTTTCACTGTATGTTTTGTATTATTTTATTTTATTTTTATGAGCAGTGCTTAAATGCTTGTGTGCTCTGGCGTAATTTAGAATTGACTTGGACAAGCTTAGTTGACCGATACGAAAATAAACGTATTCTGGTCAATACACAGTTTAAAATTCTATTCAATTTAAAGACAATTGAGAACGAATGCGGTAGCTCCATAAAGAAATTGCAAACAGACATTGATAATTGGATCTCGTCACTTCAATGTCATAACATTGATATTTCGAATTGAGGCGCTATTTTAACATATTTATGTTCAACCAAGCTATCGGAATGCAAATTAGCTCTATGGGAGCAAACCATAGAAAACAAAACGGAGATTTCCAAATGGAAGGATATGGATAGATTTCTATCAAACCGGTTTCAAACGCTGTAATTCGTCTCAGGTCTTAAGGAGAACAGACCCAGGAAATCCGCAAATTAACACCAGCACAGCGGATTGAATTCATCAAAGGGAATCACCGTTGCCTGAATTGCTTGTCAGCTGGACATACAGTAACAAGATGTAAAAGTCCGTTAAACTGCAGCATATGTCGATCCAGACAGCATACGTTGCTTTATCTACCACAAGCAAGTCAACCAGAAGCAACAGGTTCCAGGTGACTTCCACATGCAATCGAGGAAGGACCTTCGACTTCCAGACAGGCTCAGCAAAGAATGGAATCTGCAAAGGAAACGTAGATTCATGTCATTCAAATACAAACAGAGGAGTTTTATTAGGGACAGCACGGGTACAAATCCATTTCAATGGCATCAATTTCTCGGCCAGAGCATTGATAGACTCTGGATCTGAATGTACTTTCATAACTGAGAGACTAAAACGCCGAATTAATCTGTCATCTAAACGCTTGCATGCTCAAGTATCGTGCATAAACAATTTTATATCTGCGCAGGTCAAAGAAGCTTATGCCATTCAATTACGGTCACCCATTGATAATAAATCTAGAGGCAATTGCTCTAATCTTGCCAAAATTGACAGGGGACTTCCCTACTTGCCAAGTAAGTGCACTGACGCAACAAGCATTCGATCTCGTCTGAGGAGGAGACATTTACCCACAGTTAGTGTTAGGTGGAATTAAAAAGAACGTGTTAAGTACGCTTCTCGCCCAAGAAACCGTATTCGGTTGAATTATAACCGGCAGTGCCAAAACTTCACATTCAACCCACAATATAGTCTCCTTTTGTATGTAGTCAATTTGGAGAAACAATTGACTGAGTTTTGGGAATTGTAAGTTCTTCCAAAGAAAGCAACCCTAAACGAAAATGATAAATACTGCGAAGAGCTATTTAAAGCAACTGCCAAAAGGAATGTTGATGGAAAATATGTGGTCTCCTTACCTTTCAAACAGGATTACCCAAGTGACATTTCCCTGGGACCATCGCTGCTCAGTTCTACCGCAACGAAACGCGCTTGGCAAAAAAGCCTGAGTTGCAGACAGAATACAGCAGAGTCCTATGCGAATACGAGACTTTGGACCATACACGTATGTCCAAAATTCCGTACAGCATACAAGCAGACTGCACTGATTGCTACTTTTTGCCTCATCACGCTGTGTTGAAGGAGGAAAGCACCACCACTAAAGTTAGAATGGTATTCAACGCCTCATGCCCCACTGCTAATGGCGTGAGCTTAAATGTTGTTCTATACCCCGCGTGAACACACGAAATTCCAGAGAATAGTTTTTCGTAAGAGCCTTGAGGAACCTATCAGTTTGTACGAGCTGAAGACGGTTACCTTTTTTATTAACTGTGCGCCCTACTTAGCTATAAGGACTTTACATAAACTAGCAGATGAGAAAAGCTACCCGATAGCATCAAACATTCTTCGTAACTATATGTACGTAGATGATATACTCTCTGGTGGACATAATCTGGATTCCACAATTCGTGCTCGAGAGGAAATATTAAAAGTAATGACATTATTTGGGTTTCCCTTGCGCAAATGGACATCCAATAACTCTCAAGGTTTAGATGGCATACCAAAGTGACACTTGCTAAGTGCAGACTTTTTGGAATTCGAAGACTCTAGCACCGTAAAGGCTCCTGGAATCAGATGGAATGCCCGGTCTGACTATTTCTACTTTACTACCAAACCTATAGACAGCAAGGGAATCATTACGAAGAAATTAACAATATCCGTATACCAAGATGGATCAATTTCACACCGTGTGCCACTACAGAAATACCCGGATTCTGTGACGCAACGGAGAAAGCATATGCAGCTACGATTTTTCTAAAAATTATGATTGAGAGCAAAGTTAACGTAAGCCTACTGATGGCAAAAACAAGAGTCGCTCCAGGCAAAACGATATCTTTACCTCGACTAGAATTATGCGGAGCAGTTCTTCTTGCAGAAATAATGGAATCCATTATCAATCAATAATATGGGTCATTTAACTACTCATTTCTGAACGGATTCTACCATCGTACTAGCATGGATACGAAAACCACCGTGTTCCTGGTCAACCTTTGTTGCCCATAGAGTAACAAAAATAGTCGAAAAGGTTGGAAACAAGAACTGGCGCCATGTAGACTCAGAGTCCAACCCAGCAGACCTGGCCAGCAGAGGATTACCAACTTGTTGTGGTGGCAGGGACCTTCTTGGTTACAAGAAGACGACAGTAGTTGGCCTGGATAATGAAATCGAACAACAAACAACTATAGAGGAAAAAATAGTGCATACTCACACAACATCAACAGTAAACGACTCCCAAGATAAACTGAATAGAGTTTCTAATTTCTCGCGAGCTTTGAGAGTGATCTCCTATATAAGGAGATTCTACCAAAGAATCTCAAACGGTATTACAGCGAAGAATATGAACGATTGAAATCTGGAAAATCCATTCGGCGAAAAAGTGAAATCCTGTCTCTTAACCCATTTATTGATAGAGATGGCATTATAAGAGCTGGTGGATGTCTCAGCGCATCTTCTGACCTATCTTATAGTGAACGCCATCCTATTCTTCTTCCTTATAGCTTCAGGTTGTCCCGTCTTTACGTCCAGATTGTCCACCAAGTATCCATCCATGGGGAAAATCAGCTGATGCTGCGGCTCATCCGATCACAGTTCTGGATACCTAGGGTCAAAAACATCATCCGATCTGTCATACACAACTGCAAGGTCTGCACAATCTACAAAAAATGGTCACAAACCCAACTTATGGGAATCCTTCCAGAAGAACGCACTACCTTTTCCAGAGCGCTCACAAATACCGGAGTGGATTTTGCTGGACCTTTCGATATTAAGTCCTACCGCGGCAGAGGTTTTAGAATTTCCAAAGGTTACTTCTGCCTATTTGTCTATTTTTCAACAAAAGCTATCCATCTAGAAGCCATCAGTGACCTTAGTACTGCTTCCTTTTTAGCAGCCTTTGCTAGGTTCAAAGCCAGGCGTGGATGTCCAAAAAATGTATACTCGTCAACAGATGGGAAAAACTCGAGGCCCTACACCAAACTTTCTGCAAAAGATGGAAGTCCGAATATCTTAGTGAATTGCAGAAGCGCAACAAATGGAGGCATCCTCAATCCAACCTCAAAATGGGAGACCTAGTTATCATCAAAGAAGACAACCTTCCACCCAACGAATGGAGACTGGGAAGAATCACCCAATTACATCCAGGTCCCGACAACCGAGTACGGGTAGTGGACGTGGAAACATCGAAAGAAAAAACCACGAGACCAATCGCGAAATTGGTCTTACTTCCCCCCTACGACGAAAATTCAGACAAAAAATCCGTTTAAGTAGGACGTTTAGGAGTATGTGTATATACATATATACATACGTGTACGTACGTACATAAATACACTCATGCATACCCACATGTGTATGTACATATGGACATGTATATTTACGTATACGCGTACAGAAAACATATATATATATGTATGTATAGACGCCTACTTACCTACATAGATATATGCATGCGCACATACCCATAGGCATACATTCATATATGTAGATATGTGCACTTACGTGTATACGAATATACATACAAATAATATAAGCACGAACATACATACATACGTACGGACATACATATATTCATGCATACACACATAGGTATGTATGTACATCTGGACATGCATACTTACGTATACGCGTACAGGGAACATATATATATGTATGTATAGACTTAATTACATATTTATATATACGTACATGCATACTAACATACATGGAGGCATACATACATGTGTATATGTATATCAAGTAAATAGGTATATACAAAAACACATGCACGTACATACCTACGTACATGCTCACGCACCTACATATATACTCGTATAGACATATATGTGTACGCATGTACATATGTACACGTATTTACATACGTACGTACCTCCATACGAACATACATATATACACGTACCTACATACGCACCTGCACGATATGCATACGCATATACATATATACTCGTACGTACATACGTACGTACCTACATACGTACACACATGTATATGAGTAAGTAATACAAATCAACATACATACATATAAACACATACCTACGTTCATATACAGGGGCGAGGCCTGGAGAGTACGGCGGGTGCGATAATATTTCCCAATTAAGTGTTTTTAATGTGTCTTTCACCAGTTTAGCGGTATGAGACGGCGCGTTGTCTTGTTGCAAGACAACTTTGCCATGTCTTCAGGCCCACTCTGACCGTTTTTCGATCAACGCATGATTCAAATTGATCATTTGTTGTCGGTAGCGATCCGTGTTCACCGTTTCACCAGGTTTTAACAACTCGTAGTACACCACACCACACTGGTCCCACCAAACACACAACATTGTCTCACGGCCAATACGATGCAGAAAAAATTTTCTTTCGAATCGTTGAAGCAGCATTTCACAAACGGTTTTTCGATTTTCCATTTGTTTATCGTTCAGTTGGTGTGGCACCCATTTTCCATACTTCTGGATCTCTCCCATGGCTTCTAAACGTTGGTAAATTGCTTCTCGAGTCACATGTAGTGTTTCTGCCAAGTTTTGTTGCGATTGGGTTGGATCAGCATCCAATTCCTCGTCTTCGAACTTTTTCGCTGCACCAGGATGTTCATTGTCTGTCAAATCAAAAACTCCACTTTTAAATTGACGAAACCATGTCTCACAAGTTCTAATCACTGGAGCATGCTCACCATAAGTTTCTACCAGCAACCGGTGAGCTTCAGCTGCTTTTTTCTTTTGATGAAATAAGAAAAGCAACGAATGCCGCAAATGCGATTTACTTGGAACGAAACTCGACATATTCACTGAGGTAAACAAATATGACGGTATTATTTAGGAGGAATGTGACTTGCGTATTTTTGTAGGTTAATGTCAATAGAAAAAAATTACATACATGCCAAATCATAGAAATTTATACATATTGCTAGCGACATCTACTAGTAAAACCGGCAAACTTCAACTAACATCCCGGTAGCTACGAAACGATCAAACGCATTGGGATAGACATTTCATTGACATTGCTGAAGCGCTAAGAAACTCACATCACCAATCTATTGGTCAACAATTTCGGTCAACAAATGGTATCTCACGCGGATGAGTACGAACTATTAAGAAAACTGGAATCACTTGATGATGACATTCTTAGTCGTAATGATAGATTAAACCTCATACGAATGACCGTTATGAACAATATTGCGCAAGCTTTTGAAAATTTAGCGAAGCGGGATAATCTAAGAAATACGACCAAAAACTTCAATGTAGCTGATATAGTTTTTCAAACAAAGTGATGCAGCAAAGATATTTTACGCTAAAAAACTAAGTACTTAAAAGGAATTTCGCTACCGATATTGCATCGTCGGCTGCATCGACTCCCTGGTGACTGCGAATTAACCTACAAAAAAAATGTTTATGACAAAAGCGTGGCTCCTGCCTTGAAACTGTAACAAGAAAAAAAATAATAATAATTTAATTCGTTAAATAATTTAGTCATAATATACATTGGTATACTTATATATAATTGTCGTTTTGAAACCGTTGAAGCGTTTTTTGGCCGAGTAAACATTTTTTCATACTCACCTTAAAACTTAATTTCTAAATTTTAATTAGTGGAGTCACATTTCATTCAGAAATCTTCTATTTTTCGTACATTTTAATTATTTTATATACTTACGTTTTCTTTCAAAATTATAAGGCGTGCGTACGCTTAGGTACGAGTACATTAGGGTGTCCGTTATTACCCAAATTGATTTTTGACTCTGCAGCGCCCCTTAAATTTTTAGTAAATGCCCTAAAAAAAATTATGAAACTCATATGAGCTCTTAATATTGATAATAAACCGTGCCGCAAAGACGATTTATTTCCCGTGTAAATAACATGGAGTTTTCGTACTTTTTGCTATTAATTTTTTATTTGCGAAGCCAGTTGATACAATGCTGCGGCATCGAATTATTTTTGTAGGAAATTGAACGTTCTACAAAAACTTTCTCTGAAGTTTTGCAAAAAAATCACTAGCGTCAAAGTTATTCAAGGTCAAAGTTCAACTAAAAATAATTTTTTTTTTTAACAAAAAACTATTATTTTTTACATAAGAATTTATTGTTTTTCGTCAAAAATATCTTATTTCAACGATTTTTGGATCTGTGGGAATAGTTAAAAAAAGGACATTCAACACTTATTGAAATATATATTTATATTTAATATTTTTAAATTTTCCTTCGATGACTAAATGTTGCTCATACGACCAGTGGACATGTCATGCACGGTTTATTATCAATATTAAGAGTTCATATGAGTTTCATAATTTTTTTTAGGGCATTTACTAAAAATTTAAGGGGCGCTGCAGAGTCAAAAATCAATTTGGGAAATAACGGACACCCTAGAGTACATAGTAGTATCAGGTAGTATGGTATATAAGTACCATGCGGTGAATCCACATGGAGCCAACAATAGTATATAAGCTTTAATTTGCTCATATATATGTACACATATATATGTATATTTATATATATATTGCCCCAAAAATAATCGAACCTTTTGGATATAAAATAGTAAAGTACACATTATATTATCTTTGAAATTTATTATTTATTCAAAATAGGTTCCATTTGACTCAACACAATGTTTGGAACGATCAACCAGCGCATGCATAGATTTTTTTATGTCATTTATAGAAATTTTCTTCAGTACCTCGGTTACGGCTGCTTCATTTTTTTCAATTTTTTTTAAATTTTTTAAACTTCAATTTCAATTTTTTTTCAAGTTTGACACAAAATTTTATATTTGCTCTTTGTTCCATTTTTTTTTTGGAACCATTAGCAGACTTTTGCTGTCACTTTTACATCTGTCATCCGACTTACATGAAGTCAGGTGCGTTTGAAAGAGGATGAATGTATCTTTTTAATGTTGCAAATTTTTAATAGATGGCGCTGTATGTTGTATGATTTAAATATAAAGTTCGGTTATTTTTGGGACACATCGTGTATGTTAATATGCACTCTCCAATGCTAACGAATTTTTAGCTAATTGAGGGAGAGCATATTGGAAAATTACAGTCCGATACAGCCGATAGAATAGACTAAACTTTGAATGCGAGATCACTCTTGGTCAAAAGTTATGGCCTTAAATTTTTTATAAATATAATCTACAATGTATTATACCGTGAGTTTTAAACTCTAGAAATTCGAACATTAGACAAGAAATAAAAGTTATAGTAAAAAAAACAAAACACAATAAAATTATTAGCACTCGGCAAACAATAGCAAGGAGGCCTCTTCGCTGGTGGGACATGCCAAAGTGAGTAAATTTATTTCCATTAATTTTTACTTTTAAAAACTTTATTATTTTGTTAGAATCGGTATGTCTACACTTATTAATATTTAAGTTTATACATATGTTTCGATGTATGCATGTTCATATGGGTGTAATTGGTTAGAGGGGAATAATTTTGACTCTAAGAGTTTATATTACTGCGAGATTGACAAACATGCATATACGTTGAACTAGTTTTTTTCGTTTCCTTTATACATTGGGGCCGTTTTACCATCATAGAGGCCAAGGTAGGGTGAGTATATGTATGAATTTGATTGGCTATTTAATTTCATATACAATATTTTCTCCGTGTGCAAAAAATATTTCTTGTTTGGACCTTAGAACAGAGAGAAAGTGACTTGGTCCTGCAACTGCGAAATGACCCCGCTCCCAGGCTAAAGCTCCGGGAACTATGGTAAGCCAGTGCACACGCCGCAGTAGTAGGGTGCTTTCGTAAGCCCTTCTGATCGCCTCTCAATCGGTTCCAATGCACCATGTTCTCTGGTCTCATAACAACCAACAAATGGAGGGACCTACAGTTTATACTAAGCCGCCACTGAACGATTGATGGTTTTTTTATGAGGAGCTTTATTCATGTCAGAAATACACTCGGAGGGGTTGATATTCCCTGCCGAGGGGCGACCGCAAATAAAAAATTTAACTTAATTTATTATTTAAATCAATTTTCTGTAACTTTTTGGGTGTTAGTACGACACCAGGATTTGAATCCGAGTCTTCCGAATGGCAGAACTTTTAAATAAAGTTATTTTAAAACCATTTACTTTTTTTGTGGAATCCTTCCTCTCATGTACGAATATTTTTTCCTGCACGGCTTCTTCGTTGCTTGCTTTGTACGATAGATGTATTTACATATATATGTATGTATGCATTTGCTTGATGATGCGATTTGTAGGGGATGTTGAATTTCAGCAAATTACTATTTTTTTTTTAACTTTTAATTTAAACTTTTTTCAGTTTTTGACTATAATAAAATATAAATTATTTAATAAATTGGTTTTTCGGTTGGTCACAGGTTTTTTACGTTTTTATGATTTTCTCCTTTTGAAAGTTGTTGTGTGTAGCGAGTAGCTTCAAATTCGAGGTTTGCGCTCAGTTGAGGGTTACCAGCTCAAATTTGGCTCGGAAGGACCATGTTTAATTACTAAAGAAGTATTTTGCAAGTAAAGTTTCTTTGACTGATATTTAAATATATACATATATGTATATGAATAATGATTTATAAAGATGATGGTGATTGTGACGATGGCAAAAAGAAAACGAGCGTGTATTCGGCGATGGCAAGCTGTATACCAGGGGGTTGAAGTTTGCCGGTTTAACTAGTAGATGTCGCTAGCAATATGTATAAATTTCTATGATTTGCCATGTATGTAATTTTTTTCTATTGACATTAACCTACAAAAATACGCAAGTCACATTCCGCCAAAATAATACCTTCATATTTGTTTACCTCAGTGAATATGTCGAGTTTCGTTCCAAGTAAATCGCATTTGCGGCATTCGTTGCTTTTCTTATTTCATCAAAAGAAAAAAGCAGCTGAAGCTCACCGGTTGCTGGTAGAAACTTATGGTTTCGTCAATTTAAAAGTGGAGATTTCGATTTGACAGACATCCTGGTGCAACGAAAAAGTACGAAGACGAGGAATTGCAGTCGTTATTGGATGTTGATCCAACCCAATCGCAACAAAAATTGGCAGAAACACTACATGTGACTCGAGGAGCAATTTGCCAACGTTTAAAAGCCATGGGAAAGATCCAGAAGTATGGAAAATGGGTGCCACACCAGCTGAACGATAGACAAATGGAAAATCGAAAAACCGTTTGTGAAATGCTGCTTCATCGATTCGAAACGAAATCTTTTCTGCATCGAATTGTCAAGGGGGACGAAAAATGGATTTATTTTGAGAACCCGAAGCGAAAAATGGTGAAGCTAGCCCATCGACTGCAAGGCCAAATTGCTTTGGCCGTAAGACAATGCTCTGTGTTTGGTGGGACCAGTGTGGTGTGGTGTACTACGAGTTGTTAAAACCTGGTGAAACGTTGAACACGGATCGCTACTGACAACAAATGATCAATTTGAATCATGCGTTGATCGAAAAACGGTCGGAATAGGTCTGAAGACATGGCAAAGTTGTCTTGCAACAAGACAACGCGCCGTCTCATACCGCTAAACTGGTGAAAGACACATTAAAAATATTATCGCACCCGCCGTTCTCTCCAGACCTCGCCCCGTCCGACTATCACCTTTTCGCATCGATGGGACACTCCCCTGCAGAGCAGTGCTTCGCTAATTTTGAAGAAGTCGGAAAATGGCTCGCCGAATGGTTTGCCTCGAAAGAGAAAAAGTTTTTTTTGGAATGGTATCCATAATTTGCCTGACAGATGGGCGGAATGTGTAGAAACCATTGGTCAATACTTTGAATAAAAAAATTTTGAGATTCCTCTGAAAATTAAGTGTTTTCTTTATCGAAAAAAACCGGCAAATTTCAACTAATACACCTGGTATATAGGTGCACCTGGCAACCTCAAGTGTGAATTGTTCGAAAACTGGCTGCCGTATTCTTGGAAAGGACGGGTTGCATTTTTGAGGTAGTAACTACCTTAATCAGCTACCAAAGTCTCAATG
Source organism: Ceratitis rosa (assembly GCA_037013455.1). Taxonomy (NCBI): domain Eukaryota; kingdom Metazoa; phylum Arthropoda; class Insecta; order Diptera; family Tephritidae; genus Ceratitis; species Ceratitis rosa. The sequence goes on along the minus strand of JAWMAG010000108.1, from coordinate 553,600 downwards.
GGAGAAGATTGCTCCATAGATAGTTAACTTCAGCAGTTTTGGGAATTGGAAGAGGTCCGAAAACAAAACATCTTAAAAGCAGAGGACGCATTTTGTGAAATTTTGTACAGAAGTACTACTACTAGGAATTCATATGGCAGATATATCGTTTCGTTGCCCTTCAAGAATGAATATCCAACTTATGTAAAACTAGGATCATCTCGTCCGAATGCTCTACGGAAGTTCATCAGCAACAAAACTAGGTTGCTAAAAAAGGGTTCCTTCAAAGATGAGTCAAAGAATACTTTGGCCTAAATCATACGGATAGGGTAAACGCTCCGTTTTATGAGAATTTTCCATAACATTTTTACCTTCCGCATCATGCGCTTCTTAAACCTGAAAGCACTTTCACGAAGTTAGCGGTAGTATTCAGTGCTTCTAGCAAATCAGCGAACGGTGTTTGTCTTAACGACATATTACACGCCGGTCCAGTCCTTCAAACAGATTTAACTTGGCTTCTCATACGGTGGAGAACACATCAGTTGGTATTTAATAACGATATTCAAAAAATGCATAGGCAAATTTTAGTGCAGCCAAATCATAGGCCATATCAGCGAATTCTATTTCGCAATACACCATATAGGGAAATGTTAGACTTTCAGCTGAAAACAGTTACAAGTTTACAAGTAAGGAATGAATTAATTGAAACGTTAGGTAGCGCTGGCTTTTCTTTACGAAAGTGGGTTTCGAATTCTAAAGAAATTTTAGAAAATTTGCCAGAAGAAAAGAATTGCACTTATTAGAAAACGATTTTCTAGAATTTGATGAATATGGCAATACAAAAGCACTTGGGATTAGATGGAACGCTCGTCTAGATCAATTTTACTTTCTAGTTCAGCCTTTAAGGCCTATATCCAGTTCTTAAGTAATGAGCAAACTCCACATAAAAAAACGATTAAGTTCATGGTTAAGAAAATTTTTGCTGTAATATGAACTTTGAATGGTATGCTGTTCTTAAGTTAGAGAATCGATAACGTCATACCTTTTTACGATAAATGTTTCCCTTTCATAAAAAAATAATGTGGAAACCAGTGCGAACTTGGCTATATATTAATATGTCAACAATTGTTTTTTAAGGAAAGTAAAGTAAAGTTTTTTCAGAAGTGGAGTTCGCCGGGCTTTCGAAGCAAAATTTAAAACGCCAAAAGCACGCCCCTTATTTTTCTGCGGAGCAAAAACGAAAATTAGTGGCTCAACTTAAGACGTTGCCCAGAATTTGGGACTTGGCAGATAGCCTTCATAGTATTGTATTATAAATACAAACATATAAATGAAATTTAAGCTCATCTTGCAGATAATTTTTACACTTTCCTCGAGCTGATTTCAGTAGGGTATCTTAACATAACAAAAGAATGTCTCTACTACATATTTTTTCTTAAGTAATTGTATATCTTTGTTTACTTAACAATGAACTTAAGAATTGGATATAGGCCTTTAGTAGTTAAAAATTCATACACTAAGCGTGAAGTTTTGTGAATCATAGCAAAACTGTTTGATCCAGGGTGATGGTTCGCACCGATAATACACGTATGTAGTAGTAGCAAATATTATAATGCAACAGATTTGGTTAGATGATACTCCTTGGAACAAACCGCTTAATTCTCAAAAACTTTTCAAATGGAAAGCATTTTTTTAAAAATGATCGGTACTTAGGACATATTAAAATTTCGCGTTGGTTAAAATACACCAATCAAACCTCGATGCAAATTCATGCCTTTTCAGATGCCTCGGAAAACCATACGCGGGGGTGATATATCATGGCGTAATATGGTCTAATATCTTGTTTTCAAAAAAAAAAGTTGCTCCAATTAAAACGATATCGCTGCCTCGCCTAGAACTATGTGGGGCCCTTGCTGGAAGACCTTTGCAGCCAATAGGGTAGTAAAGATTCAGGAGAAAGTCGGCCATCAGAAATGGCACCATGTTGACACCAAGGATAACCCTGCTGATTAAGGAAGTTGCAGTCAATATCCGCAATAATTAACTACCAACGAGCCGTGGTGGTATGAGCCATATTAGTTACGAAAAAAGAGCGAACACTAACTAGTCATCTTTGGTTGCGAATATTGAGGATGTTTCGCTTGAAGCTAAAAATTTCGTAGTACTCGCTACACAGATTGCGGAATTGGTGGAATCACTAGAAAGGTTTTTCTTTGCTTCCTCGAGCGTTACGAGTTCTGTCGTTTGTATTGTTTTGGCTCTACAGCGGTCTTGAAATATCCATCATTCGGAGAAGACTAAAAGCTTTGTCTCAACAAAAACGGTTTATCGAAAAGTATCAGAATCTCTCTGATAAAATTCCAATTCCTCTAAATAGTAAGCTCATGAAAACGTTGCAGTGCAAATAGCTGTCATGAACTTGTTTGGAATTTTATACCAGCAGGCGCCCCAAACATGGGTGGTTCATGGGAGGCTGGTATGAAAAGTTTTAAATTCCACTTCTACAGATGCAGCAGATTACGCTGCCCTTACTCCGTGCCATTTCCTTACAGGAGGCCCAATTCTTGCCTCACCGGGCCATCTCAGGAAACTAACCTGCTATCCATTATCAATAGATGGGAAAAAATTAAAGCTCTCGGTCAACAACTTTTCCTTCGATGAAAAGAAGAATATTTAAAAGAACTGCATAAAAGATCTAAATGGAGATTTCCTCAAATAGATATATAGCAGTGGGTGACTTGGTAGTGGTTCGCCATGAAAACTTATCACCTAATGAGTGGCGCTTGGGCAGAGTGACGAAGATATATCCGAGTAACGATAAAAGAATCCGCGTACCCGACATTTTAACTCAAAAGGGCTTAATAATACGCTCAATTGTTAAACTCGTAGTTCTGCTTTACTAAGTTTGTCATCATATTCTTTATTATTATCCTTATATCATGGAATTAACAACAACCACCACAGCTATTGACATTGTCTCAACATCTTCCTCGAAATCTCTTTCGTTATCCTGTAATATGTCACCACCTAAGGCGGCAAAAACCAAATACAAAATATGTTATCGTTCCCATCCAATACATACACATTTATATAATTATTGCTTTGTAACCGCTGATGCGATTTTCGGCCGAGCTCCTCCTCCAATTTGTGGTTTTGCGTCTTGATGTTTTCCCAACAATTGGGGGAACATACAGTTTATACTAATCCACCTCCGAACGGCTGATGGTTTTTTATGAGGAGCTTTATTTCATGTCAGAAATACACTCGGAGGGGTTGACATTACCAGCCGAGGGGCGACCGCAATTAGAAAGTTCAACTTAATTTATTCTTTAAATAAATTTTCCATATCTTTTTGGATGTTAGTACTACACCGGGATTTGAGCCCGAGTCTTCCGAATGGCTGAACGCAATGCTAACCACTCGGCTGCCGTTCCCATCCATGACGTTTTTGTAAAAGGTTTCAAGCCATGAATTTTGAAAGACGTATGCATTTCGGAGTGCTGCACAAGTATTGTTCTAGATGCTTAGCGCACTCTCACACATCCAAATCCTGCAAGAGTAGCGGGAGATGTACATATTGTCAGGAGTGGCATCATTCATTGTTGCACGGAAACAATCGGCTGGAACGTGTGCGCCAGACAGCCCTTAGTCTGTCTAGGTGTAGACGTTACTCTACTACCAACTTGAACAGTTTATTTAAACGCCCCAAATAAAATGTTTTTGGTTAAAGCTCTTTTGGACTCATGTTCACCAAGAAGCAAGACCTGCGAAACTCTGGTAAAAAGAACACACATACGTGTACCTACATTACCCATAGCAAACTTAGATGTATACGAATTATTCGTCACGTCCGCGAGCGATAATCGAATACGTTTCATGCTCACGGCAAATACATGAGAGAAAAGCGTGGGGCGCTTTGTGCCATAATTTTCATATATCGAGCGCCACAAGCTTTTCTCTCAATTATAAAAGTATTTTTTATATACTATTGTCTTAAGTTTATTTCCAAAATTATTTTCAACTTTTTAGTTTACTATTCTTTAAAACTTTTTATATATTTTTCTAATTAACCCTATTTTGATTTTATTTATTTTTTATTTTCTCTGAATTAATTTTATTTTTTTATATTTTACTTTAATTTAATTTGATTTTATTTTATTTTATGTATAATATTTCGTTTTTATTTATTTAAATTTTTTTAATTTAACTTTATTGACTCTTTTTATTTTATTTTATTTTATTTTGTTTTAATATTTATATATTTTTATAATAATTTATTTTTTTTTTTCTATTTTATTTTATGCTATTTTACTTTTATATTATTTTGATTGATTTATTTTTGCCTTTCATATGTCAATATAAATTATTTAAGGAGTAAGACCACTGTAGATGCATCAAAAACATTTTTTTTTTTATTGGCTAAAAATATTCTTTGGACCTTCTAGAATAAAGAGCAAAATGTCTTACCAAGCGCACTGGGTCGCTCCGATATATATTTTGTATTTCTCAAAACTTTAAATGCATTTTTCTCGAATCACGATTTTTGAAGTTGGCTTGCAGCATAACTGAAAAATTTTCAATATTTTCAATTGGCTTTTTTCTTAGCCCTTTTTAATATTATTTCAAAGAGACTGACGTACGGGATTTTAGATTACCTAATTTAATCAATAGGTATAAGCAATTAGGTGCCGCTTTTTTGGTCGAAAACGAGTTTTTTTCTCAAATGCTTTCAAATTTCATAAAATTGAATATTTTTTAAAATCCGTAGGCTATTCTCTATCTATTCTCATGTAAATAAACAAGAAAAATATTGTTTTTTTTCTTAGCCCTTTTTAATATTATTTCAAAGAGAATGACGTACGGGATTTTAGATTACATAATTTAAACAAAGACAAGGACGGATGAAGGTGGGTCCTTGTGAAATTTACTACAGCGGCCATATGATGGAGCGCAAATTTGGTGTCGGATTCGTGGTGGGAGAGAGACTCCGTCGTCGAGTACTGGCATTCACCCCGGTGGATGATCGTCTCACATAATCCGCATCAAAGCTAAATTTTCCAATATATCGTTGATTTGCGCCCACGCCCCGATGAAAGAGAAGGACGATGTGATTAAGGATGCCTTTTACGAGCGCCTCGAACGCACTTATGAGCGCTGTCCCCACCACGACGTCAAAATTGTGCTAGCAGGTTGGACAAAGAAGGTATTTTTGGAACAACAGTCGGAAAATTCAGCCTCCACGACGAAACATTCACAAATCGGCTGAGGCTAATCGACTTCGCCGGGGCCCGAAATATGGTTGTCTGAACCACTAGATTCCAGCACAAAAATATTCACTAAGCTCCTTGGTTGTCTCCAGATCGAAAAACTCCCAACCAAATCGATCATATTGTGATTGACGGATTGATTGACGTGTTTTAGACGTGCGTACGTTCCGAGGTCCTTATATCGACTCGGATCACTATATTGTCGCAGCGAAGATACGCATGCGCCTCTGTGTATCGAAGAACGCCCGTCAACAAACACAAGGAAGGTTCGACGTTGAAAAGCTGCAAACAGAATAGACTGTCGATCGTTTTTCTATTCGACTTGCATACCTGCACTCTGAGAACACTCATCAGCAACCCGGTATAAGGGAACTATGGGACGGTGTTTCAAACTCCCTACGTATAGCTGCAAGCAAAACTATTGGATTTCGGAAGATCGCAAAAACAGTAGGTACGATGAGGACTGCCGTGTCGCGGTGGAGGGAAAACAAGCCGCCTACCTCGCAACCTTTGCGATCGGCCACAAAACGTGCGGGGTGGGATAGATACCGAAAACTGAAGAGGGAAGCAAGACGCATCTGCAGACAAAAAAAGAAAGAAACCGAGATGCGTGAGTATGGAGAATTCAAGAAGCTAGTCCACAAGGGTAACGCTCGAAAATTCTACAAAAGGATACGGCGACTTACAGAAGGTTTCAAGACCGGAGCAAACTCTTGTAGGACCCAGGGAGGTGAGCTAGGGGCTGATACCCAGAGTTTACTGGATTTATGGAGGGATCACTTCTTCAGCCTGCTGAATGGCAGTAAGGAGGAAACACGCGGAGCTGGTGAACCCGAGACTCCAATTGATGACGATGGAAAAGTTGTTCCGTCACTCGACTATGAAGCGTATTGTATCCCACCGTCAACAAACTGGGTGACATAAGACCTGCTAAGTGAACTATTGACCAGATATTCACCATGCGCCTAATCTTGGGAAAGACCCGTGACAAGAGAATCGACACACACCACCTTTTCGTCGATCTTAAAGCAGCCTTCGACAGTACGAAAAGGTGCTGCCTTTATGCCGCTATGTCTGAATTTGGTATCCCAGCAAAACTTATACCGCTGTGTAAACTGACCTTAAGAAGAACTAAAAGCTCCGTCAGGATCGAGAAGGACCTCTCCGAGCCGTTCGATACCAAACGAGGTTCCAGACAGGGTGATTCCTTATCGTGTGCCTTTTTTAATTTAATGCTGGAGAAAATAACACGAGATGTAGAACTGAATGGAGAAGGTACAATCTTCTATAAGAGTGTACAGCTGCTGGCGTGCGCCGGTGATATTGGCATCATAGGCCTCAACAACCGCGCCGTGAGCTCTGTTTTCTCCAGACTTGAAAAACAAGCGAAACGAATGGGTCTGGTAGTGAATGAGAGCAAGATGAAATATCTCCTGTCATCAAAGAAACAGTCATCACACTCGCGACTCGGCTCCCACGTCACTGTTGACAGTCCTAATTTTGAAGTCGTAGACAACAATGTTAGTCTGGAAATCCAGCCAACAGGTGCTACTTCGGACTAAGTAATGATTTATAATAATTAAAAAGTAAATTCATCTCTCGGCGAACAAAAACCAAACTCTACAAGTCGCTCAACATACCCGTCCTACTATATTGCCCAGAAGCAAGGACGCTATCAACATCTGTTGAGTCGGCTCTAGGAGTCTTCGAAAGAAAAGTTTTGAGAACGGTTTATGGTCCTTTGCGCATTGACAACGGCGAATACCGCAGACGATGGAACGATGAGCTGTACAAGCTATAAAATGACATTGACAAAGTCCAGCGAATGTAGAGACAGCGGCTAGGCTGGCTAGGTCATGTAGTCCGAATGGATGAAAGCACTCCAGCTTTGAAAGTATTCGATGCAGTACCCGCTGGTGGAAGCAGAGGTAAGAATATTTTTTAAAATCCGTACATTCTCTAGGTATTCTCATGTAGATCTCTTGTGCTGCAAGAAGCGGAGTTCTTAGAAAATAACCCTTCACAAAAATGTCCACAGTTCCGCAATTTTACAAAATTTCTTTGTTGTAAATTAAATTTTTTAAATATGAGACTAATAAGGTATCTTTTTTTCCACATAAAAAAAGTCTTGAGCAAATGTGTATTTTTTTGGCTTTACATTGGCCTTACCTCTTAATTTAATTTAATTTCTTTCATTACAGTTTCATTAATATTATTTATTACATTTCATCTGATTTTGATGTGGGATTCATTTTCAGTATTTTTTCTCTCATGCTACGTTTTTGTATTTCTTCCAAATGTTAAAATAACAGTTTTCGGTAAAATAATCATTTAGCTGTGACGCGATCCCAATATGACATATTTAAAATGTATCGTGGCGCTGCAATTAACAAAATACTCCCAGAAACAGGGTGATATGTAGAGTGTTTTCAGTACTTCAAAGAAACTGCATGTAAATTTCGCCAAGTTGAAATGAAGTAGTCCAAAGGAGAGTTACAAACTGACAGATAGACAGACATACAGCCAATAAAAACGTGTTAAAAAGAGAGATAAACTGCTCATTCAACCTCTGATGCTGTTGTATTTGGTTTGCCGTTCGTGAAAGATGAAAACCTGAGACAGACTTTTGACAGCGTATGTAAGTCTATAGATTAGGGACTCCCTTTATATGCGACATTTTTCGCACAAAGCATACTGCTGAGCGGCCTAATAGTGCGGTGATTATCAAATTTCCGTCTGGTCGCACACGCGCGTTATCTGTTTTTTCGCGCTATAGAAAAGAGCAGAAATCTTCAGTAGCAGAAATCTTCTACTAGTAGGCTTTGATAACGACGGTACTATTAATATATAAGAAAATTAAATAAATTGCACAGTGTTTTCTCTTGGAGAGGTGAAATCATTGTGCGAGTATCTCCTGAAAGTAAATCTGTTGCCGTTTCTGATAGCAGCGAGCTTTTTAACATTATTAGCGATATTTAGTATTTGCAAACGTGTATTTAGAGTTATTTATTGTTTATTATAATTTTTATTTTTTATCTGCAATAATAATTTTATTTTTTTTTTTGCCATTATTATTTTTGTAAAGTTTGTTTATAGCCAATCATTTTTAATTTTACTTCATATTATGTGTGCATACAATACGCCTTCTATGTTATTTTTAATCAAACAGTTCTGTTGAATGTGCTCTGTAAGCGTGCTGATGGCTTTTATATAGTTCACTTCAATGCTCGCAGTTTAAATAGTGATAAATTGGATAACATTAGAAGTACGTTTGAACAATCGCTTGTTGATGTTATTTGCGTGTCAGAGACTTGGTTTTAATATATATAACTTTTTATAATAATTTAATTTTTTTTCTATTTTATTTTATGCTATTTTATTTTTAAATTATTTTGATTGATTTTATTTTTGCCTTTCATATGTCAATATAAATTATTTAAGGAGTAAGACCACTGTAGATGCATCAAAAACATTTTTTTTTTATTGGCTAAAAATATTCTTTGGACCTTCTAGAATAAAGAGCAAAATGTCTTACCAAGCGCACTGGGTCGCTCCGATATATATTTTGTATTTCTCAAAACTTTAAATGCATTTTTCTCGAATCACGATTTTTGAAGTTGGCTTGCAGCATAACTGAAAAATTTTCAATATTTTCAATTGGCTTTTTTCTTAGCCCTTTTTAATATTATTTCAAAGAGACTGACGTACGGGATTTTAGATTACCTAATTTAATCAATAGGTATAAGCAATTAGGTGCCGCTTTTTTGGTCGAAAACGAGTTTTTTTCTCAAATGCTTTCAAATTTCATAAAATTGAATATTTTTTAAAATCCGTAGGCTATTCTCTATCTATTCTCATGTAAATAAACAAGAAAAATATTGTTTTTTTTCTTAGCCCTTTTTAATATTATTTCAAAGAGAATGACGTACGGGATTTTAGATTACATAATTTAAACAAAGACAAGGACGGATGAAGGTGGGTCCTTGTGAAATTTACTACAGCGGCCATATGATGGAGCGCAAATTTGGTGTCGGATTCGTGGTGGGAGAGAGACTCCGTCGTCGAGTACTGGCATTCACCCCGGTGGATGATCGTCTCACATAATCCGCATCAAAGCTAAATTTTCCAATATATCGTTGATTTGCGCCCACGCCCCGATGAAAGAGAAGGACGATGTGATTAAGGATGCCTTTTACGAGCGCCTCGAACGCACTTATGAGCGCTGTCCCCACCACGACGTCAAAATTGTGCTAGCAGGTTGGACAAAGAAGGTATTTTTGGAACAACAGTCGGAAAATTCAGCCTCCACGACGAAACATTCACAAATCGGCTGAGGCTAATCGACTTCGCCGGGGCCCGAAATATGGTTGTCTGAACCACTAGATTCCAGCACAAAAATATTCACTAAGCTCCTTGGTTGTCTCCAGATCGAAAAACTCCCAACCAAATCGATCATATTGTGATTGACGGATTGATTGACGTGTTTTAGACGTGCGTACGTTCCGAGGTCCTTATATCGACTCGGATCACTATATTGTCGCAGCGAAGATACGCATGCGCCTCTGTGTATCGAAGAACGCCCGTCAACAAACACAAGGAAGGTTCGACGTTGAAAAGCTGCAAACAGAATAGACTGTCGATCGTTTTTCTATTCGACTTGCATACCTGCACTCTGAGAACACTCATCAGCAACCCGGTATAAGGGAACTATGGGACGGTGTTTCAAACTCCCTACGTATAGCTGCAAGCAAAACTATTGGATTTCGGAAGATCGCAAAAACAGTAGGTACGATGAGGACTGCCGTGTCGCGGTGGAGGGAAAACAAGCCGCCTACCTCGCAACCTTTGCGATCGGCCACAAAACGTGCGGGGTGGGATAGATACCGAAAACTGAAGAGGGAAGCAAGACGCATCTGCAGACAAAAAAAGAAAGAAACCGAGATGCGTGAGTATGGAGAATTCAAGAAGCTGGTCCACAAGGGTAACGCTCGAAAATTCTACAAAAGGATACGGCGACTTACAGAAGGTTTCAAGACCGGAGCAAACTCTTGTAGGACCCAGGGAGGTGAGCTAGGGGCTGATACCCAGAGTTTACTGGATTTATGGAGGGATCACTTCTTCAGCCTGCTGAATGGCAGTAAGGAGGAAACACGCGGAGCTGGTGAACCCGAGACTCCAATTGATGACGATGGAAAAGTTGTTCCGTCACTCGACTATGAAGCGTATTGTATCCCACCGTCAACAAACTGGGTGACATAAGACCTGCTAAGTGAACTATTGACCAGATATTCACCATGCGCCTAATCTTGGGAAAGACCCGTGACAAGAGAATCGACACACACCACCTTTTCGTCGATCTTAAAGCAGCCTTCGACAGTACGAAAAGGTGCTGCCTTTATGCCGCTATGTCTGAATTTGGTATCCCAGCAAAACTTATACCGCTGTGTAAACTGACCTTAAGAAGAACTAAAAGCTCCGTCAGGATCGAGAAGGACCTCTCCGAGCCGTTCGATACCAAACGAGGTTCCAGACAGGGTGATTCCTTATCGTGTGCCTTTTTTAATTTAATGCTGGAGAAAATAACACGAGATGTAGAACTGAATGAAGAAGGTACAATCTTCTATAAGAGTGTACAGCTGCTGGCGTGCGCCGGTGATATTGGCATCATAGGCCTCAACAACCGCGCCGTGAGCTCTGTTTTCTCCAGACTTGAAAAACAAGCGAAACGAATGGGTCTGGTAGTGAATGAGAGCAAGATGAAATATCTCCTGTCATCAAAGAAACAGTCATCACACTCGCGACTCGGCTCCCACGTCACTGTTGACAGTCCTAATTTTGAAGTCGTAGACAACAATGTTAGTCTGGAAATCCAGCCAACAGGTGCTACTTCGGACTAAGTAATGAATTATAATAATTAAAAAGTAAATTCATCTCTCGGCGAACAAAAACCAAACTCTACAAGTCGCTCAACATACCCGTCCTACTATATTGCCCAGAAGCAAGGACGCTATCAACATCTGTTGAGTCGGCTCTAGGAGTCTTCGAAAGAAAAGTTTTGAGAACGGTTTATGGTCCTTTGCGCATTGACAACGGCGAATACCGCAGACGATGGAACGATGAGCTGTACAAGCTATAAAATGACATTGACAAAGTCCAGCGAATGTAGAGACAGCGGCTAGGCTGGCTAGGTCATGTAGTCCGAATGGATGAAAGCACTCCAGCTTTGAAAGTATTCGATGCAGTACCCGCTGGTGGAAGCAGAGGTAAGAATATTTTTTAAAATCCGTACATTCTCTAGGTATTCTCATGTAGATCTCTTGTGCTGCAAGAAGCGGAGTTCTTAGAAAATAACCCTTCACAAAAATGTCCACAGTTCCGCAATTTTACAAAATTTCTTTGTTGTAAATTAAATTTTTTAAATATGAGACTAATAAGGTATCTTTTTTTCCACATAAAAAAAGTCTTGAGCAAATGTGTATTTTTTTGGCTTTACATTGGCCTTACCTCTTAATTTAATTTAATTTCTTTCATTACAGTTTCATTAATATTATTTATTACATTTCATCTGATTTTGATGTGGGATTCATTTTCAGTATTTTTTCTCTCATGCTACGTTTTTGTATTTCTTCCAAATGTTAAAATAACAGTTTTCGGTAAAATAATCATTTAGCTGTGACGCGATCCCAATATGACATATTTAAAATGTATCGTGGCGCTGCAATTAACAAAATACTCCCAGAAACAGGGTGATATGTAGAGTGTTTTCAGTACTTCAAAGAAACTGCATGTAAATTTCGCCAAGTTGAAATGAAGTAGTCCAAAGGAGAGTTACAAACTGACAGATAGACAGACATACAGCCAATAAAAACGTGTTAAAAAGAGAGATAAACTGCTCATTCAACCTCTGATGCTGTTGTATTTGGTTTGCCGTTCGTGAAAGATGAAAACCTGAGACAGACTTTTGACAGCGTATGTAAGTCTATAGATTAGGGACTCCCTTTATATGCGACATTTTTCGCACAAAGCATACTGCTGAGCGGCCTAATAGTGCGGTGATTATCAAATTTCCGTCTGGTCGCACACGCGCGTTATCTGTTTTTTCGCGCTATAGAAAAGAGCAGAAATCTTCAGTAGCAGAAATCTTCTACTAGTAGGCTTTGATAACGACGGTACTATTAATATATAAGAAAATTAAATAAATTGCACAGTGTTTTCTCTTGGAGAGGTGAAATCATTGTGCGAGTATCTCCTGAAAGTAAATCTGTTGCCGTTTCTGATAGCAGCGAGCTTTTTAACATTATTAGCGATATTTAGTATTTGCAAACGTGTATTTAGAGTTATTTATTGTTTATTATAATTTTTATTTTTTATCTGCAATAATAATTTTATTTTTTTTTTTGCCATTATTATTTTTGTAAAGTTTGTTTATAGCCAATCATTTTTAATTTTACTTCATATTATGTGTGCATACAATACGCCTTCTATGTTATTTTTAATCAAACAGTTCTGTTGAATGTGCTCTGTAAGCGTGCTGATGGCTTTTATATAGTTCACTTCAATGCTCGCAGTTTAAATAGTGATAAATTGGATAACATTAGAAGTACGTTTGAACAATCGCTTGTTGATGTTATTTGCGTGTCAGAGACTTGGTTTTAATATATATAACTTTTTATAATAATTTAATTTTTTTTCTATTTTATTTTATGCTATTTTATTTTTAAATTATTTTGATTGATTTTATTTTTGCCTTTCATATGTCAATATAAATTATTTAAGGAGTAAGACCACTGTAGATGCATCAAAAACATTTTTTTTTTATTGGCTAAAAATATTCTTTGGACCTTCTAGAATAAAGAGCAAAATGTCTTACCAAGCGCACTGGGTCGCTCCGATATATATTTTGTATTTCTCAAAACTTTAAATGCATTTTTCTCGAATCACGATTTTTGAAGTTGGCTTGCAGCATAACTGAAAAATTTTCAATATTTTCAATTGGCTTTTTTCTTAGCCCTTTTTAATATTATTTCAAAGAGACTGACGTACGGGATTTTAGATTACCTAATTTAATCAATAGGTATAAGCAATTAGGTGCCGCTTTTTTGGTCGAAAACGAGTTTTTTTCTCAAATGCTTTCAAATTTCATAAAATTGAATATTTTTTAAAATCCGTAGGCTATTCTCTATCTATTCTCATGTAAATAAACAAGAAAAATATTGTTTTTTTTCTTAGCCCTTTTTAATATTATTTCAAAGAGAATGACGTACGGGATTTTAGATTACATAATTTAAACAAAGACAAGGACGGATGAAGGTGGGTCCTTGTGAAATTTACTACAGCGGCCATATGATGGAGCGCAAATTTGGTGTCGGATTCGTGGTGGGAGAGAGACTCCGTCGTCGAGTACTGGCATTCACCCCGGTGGATGATCGTCTCACATAATCCGCATCAAAGCTAAATTTTCCAATATATCGTTGATTTGCGCCCACGCCCCGATGAAAGAGAAGGACGATGTGATTAAGGATGCCTTTTACGAGCGCCTCGAACGCACTTATGAGCGCTGTCCCCACCACGACGTCAAAATTGTGCTAGCAGGTTGGACAAAGAAGGTATTTTTGGAACAACAGTCGGAAAATTCAGCCTCCACGACGAAACATTCACAAATCGGCTGAGGCTAATCGACTTCGCCGGGGCCCGAAATATGGTTGTCTGAACCACTAGATTCCAGCACAAAAATATTCACTAAGCTCCTTGGTTGTCTCCAGATCGAAAAACTCCCAACCAAATCGATCATATTGTGATTGACGGATTGATTGACGTGTTTTAGACGTGCGTACGTTCCGAGGTCCTTATATCGACTCGGATCACTATATTGTCGCAGCGAAGATACGCATGCGCCTCTGTGTATCGAAGAACGCCCGTCAACAAACACAAGGAAGGTTCGACGTTGAAAAGCTGCAAACAGAATAGACTGTCGATCGTTTTTCTATTCGACTTGCATACCTGCACTCTGAGAACACTCATCAGCAACCCGGTATAAGGGAACTATGGGACGGTATTTCAAACTCCCTACGTATAGCTGCAAGCAAAACTATTGGATTTCGGAAGATCGCAAAAACAGTAGGTACGATGAGGACTGCCGTGTCGAGGTGGAGGGAAAACAAGCCGCCTACCTCGCAACCTTTGCGATCGGCCACAAAACGTGCGGGGTGGGATAGATACCGAAAACTGAAGAGGGAAGCAAGACGCATCTGCAGACAAAAAAAGGAAGAAACCGAGATGCGTGAGTATGGAGAATTCAAGAAGCTGGTCCACAAGGGTAACGCTCGAAAATTCTACAAAAGGATACGGCGACTTACAGAAGGTTTCAAGACCGGAGCAAACTCTTGTAGGACCCAGGGAGGTGAGCTAGGGGCTGATACCCAGAGTTTACTGGATTTATGGAGGGATCACTTCTCCAGCCTGCTGAATGGCAGTAAGGGGGAAACACGCGGAGCTGGTGAACCCGAGACTCCAATTGATGACGATGGAAAAGTTGTTCCGTCACTCGACTATGAAGCGTATTGTATCCCACCGTCAACAAACTGGGTGACATAAGACCTGCTAAGTGAACTATTGACCAGATATTCACCATGCGCCTAATCTTGGGAAAGACCCGTGACAAGAGAATCGACACACACCACCTTTTCGTCGATCTTAAAGCAGCCTTCGACAGTACGAAAAGGTGCTGCCTTTATGCCGCTATGTCTGAATTTGGTATCCCAGTAAAACTTATACCGCTGTGTAAACTGACCTTAAGAAGAACTAAAAGCTCCGTCAGGATCGAGAAGGACCTCTCCGAGCCGTTCGATACCAAACGAGGTTCCAGACAGGGTGATTCCTTATCGTGTGCCTTTTTTAATTTAATGCTGGAGAAAATAACACGAGATGTAGAACTGAATGGAGAAGGTACAATCTTCTATAAGAGTGTACAGCTGCTGGCGTGCGCCGGTGATATTGGCATCATAGGCCTCAACAACCGCGCCGTGAGCTCTGTTTTCTCCAGACTTGAAAAACAAGCGAAACGAATGGGTCTGGTAGTGAATGAGGGCAAGATGAAATATCTCCTGTCATCAAAGAAACAGTCATCACACTCGCGACTCGGCTCCCACGTCACTGTTGACAGTCCTAATTTTGAAGTCGTAGACAACAATGATAGTCTGGAAATCCAGCCAACAGGTGCTACTTCGGACTAAGTAATGAATTATAATAATTAAAAAGTAAATTCATCTCTCGGCGAACAAAAACCAAACTCTACAAGTCGCTCAACATACCCGTCCTACTATATTGCCCAGAAGCAAGGACGCTATCAACATCTGTTGAGTCGGCTCTAGGAGTCTTCGAAAGAAAAGTTTTGAGAACGGTTTATGGTCCTTTGCGCATTGACAACGGCGAATACCGCAGACGATGGAACGATGAGCTGTACAAGCTATAAAATGACATTGACATAGTCCAGCGAATGTAGAGACAGCGGCTACGCTGGCTAGGTCATGTAGTTCGAATGGATGAAAGCACTCCAGCTTTGAAAGTATTCGATGCGGTACCCGCTGGTGGAAGCAGAGGTAAGAATATTTTTTAAAATCCGTACATTCTCTAGGTATTCTCATGTAGATCTCTTGTACTGCAAGAAGCGGAGTTCTTAGAAAAAAATCCTTCACAAAAATGTCCATAGTTCCGCAATTTTAAAAAATTTCTTTGTTGTAAATTAAATTTTTTAAATATGAGACTAATAAGGTATCTTTTTTTCCACATAAAAAAAGTCTTGAGCAAATGTGTTTTTTTTAGGCGTTACATTGGCCTTACCTCTTAATTTAATTTAATTTCTTTCATTACAGTTTCATTAATATTATTTATTACATTTCATCTGATTTTGATGTGGGATTCATTTTCAGTATTTTTTCTCTCATGCTACGTTTTTGTATTTCTTCCAAATGTTAAAATAACAGTTTTCGGTAAAATAATCATTTAGCTGTGACGCGATCCCAATATGACATATTTAAAATGTA
Source organism: Ceratitis rosa (assembly GCA_037013455.1). Taxonomy (NCBI): domain Eukaryota; kingdom Metazoa; phylum Arthropoda; class Insecta; order Diptera; family Tephritidae; genus Ceratitis; species Ceratitis rosa. Next base: position 537,312 of record JAWMAG010000108.1, on the reverse strand, counting down.
TCGTGGCGCTGCAATTAACAAAATACTCCCAGAAACAGGGTGATATGTAGAGTGTTTTCAGTACTTCAAAGAAACTGCATGTAAATTTCGCCAAGTTGAAATGAAGTAGTCCAAAGGAGAGTTACAAACTGACAGACAGACAGACATACAGCCAATAAAAACGTGTTAAAAAGAGAGATAAACTGCTCATTCAACCTCTGATGCTGTTGTATTTGGTTTGCCGTTCGTGAAAGATGAAAACCTGAGACAGACTTTTGACAGCGTATGTAAGTCTATAGATTAGGGACTCCCTTTATATGCGAGATTTTTCGCACAAAGCATACTGCTGAGCGGCCTAATAGTGCGGTGATTATCAAATTTCCGTCTGGTCGCACACGCGCGTTATCTGTTTTTTCGCGCTATAGAAAAGAGCAGAAATCTTCAGTAGCAGAAATCTTCTACTAGTAGGCTTTGATAACGACGGTACTATTAATATATAAGAAAATTAAATAAATTGCACAGTGTTTTCTCTTGGAGAGGTGAAATCATTGTGCGAGTATCTCCTGAAAGTGAATCTGTTGCCGTTTCTGATAGCAGCGAGCTTTTTAACATTATTAGCGATATTTAGTATTTGCAAACGTGTATTTAGAGTTATTTATTGTTTATTATAATTTTTATTTTTTATCTGCAATAATAATTTTATTTTTTTTTTTTTGCCATTATTATTTTTGTAAAGTTTGTTTATAGCCATCATTTTTAATTTTACTTCATATTATGTGTGCATACAATACGCCTTCTACGTTATTTTTAATCAAACAGTTCTGTTGAATGTGCTCTGTAAGCGTGCTGATGGCTTTTATATAGTTCACTTCAATGCTCGCAGTTTAAGTAGTGATAAATTGGATAACATTAGAAGCACGTTTGAACATTCGCTTGTTGATGTTATTTGCGTGTCATAGACTTGGTTTAATGAAGATATTCCGGACTACTGCTTCTCCACCCCAAATTATAATTTATTTCGTAATGATCGTAATGAAGATAGAAGAAGTCGTGGGGTGGCTTTGTGTTGTAGAAACCGTCTGAATGTTAATATTATTAGATCCTATTATTCTGATGTTGAGTTTCAAACTGTCGTGATTTTAGATTCGAGCACAAAAGTCTTGGTGTCTTATGTATATAATTCGAACAAGAGCATTTCACCGCAGCCTTTTTTCGATGATCTTACTATGACTATGATCATTATGTTATTTGTGGCGATTTCAATACTAACTTACTTACCAAAAATTTTTTTTAGACTTAGTCGCATCGTGTAGTTAAATCTTGTATGCCTACAAGATTTTCTTTCAATGTTCGTCCTAGTCTTCTTGACATTTTCATGGTTCCAAGTCCAACCTCTGTACTTTCGTTTGACCAAATGTCGTTCATTTCTGACCACGATTTGATTTTCTGTTCCTTTGACTTTAAATTAAATAAAAAATCGATGTAGGTACGTAGTTTTATTACCGTGACTATAAAGCCATTAAACTTGATGAGTTGCTTTCAGATTTAAACCGGTTCCACTGGCTTAAATTAGTCGACAAAGCCAAGAACTTGGGTTTCATCATGAATTCCGAACTTTCATGTGATGATCACGTTAGTGAAGTTGTGAGGAAAATATTTTTTACTTTATGATGTCCTAGAGTAGCAGTATTAATGGCGATGGTCAATTTATGCATAAATAAACTGCCACAAGATATACCTATATTTTGCTTAAAGAAATACGATCATCTCTCATCTATGCGCTGTTCTATATTTGGCCGCTAAATCGCATTTTTATTTTTAAAATGTTTTCCAGTAAGAACCCGGAATATCTGTATAATAACCTTAATTTCTCTAAAAGTATACGTTCGTTAAATCTTATTCCTCCGAGGTTTAACTATTTATGTACATCTAGGCTGTTTTTTAATAATGCGGTTAGGCTCTGGAATGATCTTCCACTGTCCTTGAAGAACGCGGTGCACAAAGGCAATTACAAAAAACTTCTTTTTAATTACTCTTCGTCAAAAGTTGATTAAGAATAGCGTTTATAAACACACATTTTTTTCAAGAATACATTGTTTATAACTTAGCATGTACATTAACTTCATTAATATTTTTATTGCAATTATTACTTATACTCATTATTTTATTTTGTTTTATGTTTGTATTATTGTGCAAGAAAAGATTATATCTTAATGTACTAATGTTTTCAATCCAAATAAATAAATATGAAAAAATACAAGTGCACACACATACATACATCAAACATACCAAATCAAAAAGAAAAAATATATATATAATATATGTGTGTAATAGAATACAATGAAAACTCGATTCTTGCACGCACTCGCTACTTGCACACCTCGATTCTTGCAACATAACATTTTTTTCATTACACACTCAGTACTTGCGACATTGGAAAATTGTGACCTCAATACTTGCAACATATTTTATTTCCTTAGGATATTATTTTAATTTACGCATCTTTCGAGCTCGAAGAAGCACCAAAATGTGTAAAATTGAAGACGGGAGCAACAACAAAATTCGGGGAAATACGGACTTCGCTGCATTGCTGTCAATTTTGATGTAACTTTTGCTCGGTGTGTTGCCAAAATGGCAAAGAACTGTTTACGCTGTTAACAATTAAGAGCAGGATTTTCTGCCAATCATAAATATAATATAAGCAAAACTGATGGTAGTTGGAAAATCAGCGAATCCACGTCCATCAAAAATATTTGCTGATGTTCCTGTCGTCTAAAAAGGCAATACAAGTGCTTGGGTGATATTAACTTTATTTGAGGAATGGTTTCATCAAATATTAGTTTCAGAGGTATACACATTTTTTTACAATAAAGACAAATTTTAATAAAAAATATCTTTAACAGGTAAAAGAGTTCCTTCGTAGCCAAAATATTCCAGAAAAAGCGCTTCTACTTATAGATAATGCTCCTAGCCATCCCAAAGAACAAAGTATATCGACAATGTGTATACCTCCAAATTGTACAGCAAATGGATCAAGATGTTATAAGGCTCACCAAACATAACTACAAACAAATCGGTATTAACTCACATGATTGGAAAAATTATAGATGAGTCTTTAAGGAATATTAATCTGAAGCATGCAATATGCTTTTTAGCTAATACTAGGGCTGTACTTTCATTCAATCATCGTTGCAAAAACTGTTTGAAAAGGCATCTGATTGGGATAGTGAGGATATAATTTCTCTTTCTGAGTTACGCTTGCAAATTGCTAATAATACATCTAATATTCAACTCATTGCAAAGTTGCTTCAGAAACCCTTGGAGGAGGAGTTCAGAAATCGAGCAATGGATGTGTAATGACAATGACGAAGCTTATGGTAATGAAACTAACGAACGGAGGTCACTTCAGGTTTCAATATGTATATGCTTGGTTTGGGCGGAGTAAAATTATGCTTCCTTAGACGATATTATGACGCTTCAGAGGCTTAGAAGCAAGTCAAACTCACATCGAATTTTTTTTAATGGCATATAAAAATTTTTCGATCTTTTTTTTCATTCGAAATGAAATCTTTTTATTTTCTTGAATTAAGTTAATGAAATGAATTTTTTAGTTGTAGAAAATACCTTTTTAATATGTATAAAAAAATAGCTGTACTTTCTACAACCTCAAAATTTGCACCGGGGTCGGTTTTAATTACGTGCAAGAATCGAGTTTCTACTCTATATATTATATGTATACATATATGAAATTTCAAAACAAACCCAGTAGCAAATAACATCACCGATGAATTTATTAATATGAAGCAGTAATCCATAACGCGTGGTCTTTGCGGCCGCGGAAGTCGGAGCTAGCATTGCTTTCGTTTTCGATGATTTTTTCCCAGAATGACAACAGCTAAACTAAAAATTTAGGCATTATTTAAATGGAACTTTTACTTGAAATTTTATGCTTTTTAGTATTCTTTTGATCGGTTGCGGTACAACATAGAAGTTGGGTAAAAAAAAGTAACTTTAAAATTTGTAATTAAATATTTATAAAAAAATACATAAGTCGTGTTATTAATTATGTATTCAAATCGATACGAAAAGCGGCTTATTAATGCTGAGATAAAAAATATTTTGAATATTAACAATTCCGAGCCAATTGTTGGGAACGAAGCTTCTAGTGAAATATTGCATAAAAGTATTGAAAATGTTGAAGTTGGTAAAAATTGGACAATAGGTATTAATGAAAGTTTAGCTAAAAATTTATCACAATGGGCAATAGAGAGCAAAATATCAAAAAAAGTTTTATTAAGTTGCTCTAGGTTTTGCGAAAATGGCGTATCGTTATCTTCGGAATCCGGTGTCAAAATACGAACTGTTTCTCCGGCATTGGCATTGAAAAACAGTTACGAAAGAAAGAAAAACTTTTGCTAATTTAGAAAACATTGAATTAGATATTGGTATTGATGGTTTACCGCTATACAGAAGTTCAAGAAAAGGCCTTTGACCTTTATTGGGAAAGATTTTTCCACAATTAAATGGCGAAGCATTGATATGTTATAAATATTATTTAGGCAACAAAATGCCACAGGCTTGAATATCAATGAAAAATAGTGCAGATCAAAATAAGATTATTTATTTGTGATGCTCCGGCCATAGCATTTATTTACCAAACCACAATGCAGTACAAGGCTGTAATAAATGCGTACAAATAGGGATACGGATAAATAACAGCACATCGTTTAGCACATCCAAAAAAAAAAAATATTACATTCAGACGAAGAACTTAAATTAAAGAATAAAAATACGTAAAATATCATAAGAAATTTCCAGACGGCGAATTTTTACTGGAAAAAAATTGTATTAAAATGGTTTCACAATTTCCTATAGATGTTATGGATGATATAGATTTAGGTGTCGTAAAAAAATAATGCTGTGCCTGCTCAAGGAAAAACCATTTGGCAATAAATTAAATAACGAAGAAAAACAGAAAGTGAACAACATACTAACTTCTTTTGTAGGTTATGTTCCATTAGAGTTTTCAAGAAAACCAAGAGGGTTTGAAGAAGTCCATATGTGGAAAGCCGTAGAATTTTGCCAGTTCATTTTGTATGCGGGAATCCTTGTTTTAAAAGACGTAGTAAACCAAAATGTGTATGAGCATTTTTTATTACTACATTCAGCTTACAGGCTTCTCTCTACTGAAAAAAACCTGTTGAGATAAGCCTAGTAGTGGCGAACCAAATGCTTCAATATTTTGTTCAGCTTTACCCTACCAGTTATGGCGAGAACAAGGTTTCATATAATGTGCATAATTGCAATATAAACTTTTCCAATTACCATACGAAGTTAATAGATATTTATTTGTACTAATTTTGCCAACAAAAAAATTAAATTAAAAATATCAACATAATTAAGCATACAGTCTATGTATTAAAATAACAATTAACAACTTAAAGAATTAATTTAAAAACAATATATATACTTTGCATATGTAAAACGGTCTAGTAATAAAAATTCATTTGTGCCCGTCTTCCCGTGCAACGTTAGTGTTGGGCAAGAAAACTGCAACCCATGTTAGTCATTATTGCGTTTAATTGTGTAAATCAGAATTTATAATAGATTTTTTACAGCACCTGGCGAATGTAGTATTGCTAAATTAAATAGTAGCATAGAAGAAATGCAAAAAAGTATTTCCGCCATTACGTGGTTAATTGTTCACAGTGGTGAACTTTAACAAATTAATTAATTTGTTTTATGTGTTACAGAGTTTTCTAAACAAATAGAGACGCTGCTTGAATCCCAGGCAAAAAATAATATATTGATGAGAAACGTTTTGCAAAAAGTGGAGAAAAAGGAGCATCCAATCAAAACGTTGGAAGAGTTCAATGAAATTGAGAAAGACATGGAAGAAAATAGACATTGCTATATAAGTTAATTTAATTTTAATATTATTAATATTTCTTTTAATTGTAATTTCTGTAATATTTTTTCTAATTATTTTAAATTTTTATTTTAATTTACAATTCACAGATGAAAATACTTTAAGATATTTTGAATCCGAAGAGTTTATCCAACCGATTAAGAAAAATATTGTCGGACAGCGTCAATATTAAAATGCACTACGATGGAGTTCAAAACAAAACTGCCTTCACAAATTTTGAAATTTTTAATATAGGGTTGTTTGGTAAATTTATTTATATATTTTTACGTATATAAATATTTTATTTATAGAAACTCTGTCACATGACGGCTATATGCAATATTCGTATGTGAAGGATAAAAAAATCGCCATTTCAAGGCAGAATATTTCAGGAAAAAAAGTATTAATAAAATAAGTTTGCATCTTTAATTTCAATGTTTTATTTATGTTGGCTTACTTTAGTAGCAAAAAGAAATGTAAGTTTCACACATTAACATTTCGCTGGTCTTGTATAATAAAGTAGTAAGCTGCACACATTACCCTTCGATGGTTGTGTATAATGAAGTAGTAAGCTGCACACATTACCATTTCACTTGAAATTTACAACGGAGTGGGAAGTTGCGCTTATGAACACTTAGCTTGCAAAAGCTGGTGCAGTGGTAAAATGCCTTGGTGAACTCTTCGTTAGAAAATGGAAGTGAAGTGGTGATGAACGAATTTTCAAACACAAGCCTTGTACAAAATGTAGTCGATGCTGGAGATTGCAGAATACAGTAAATGTAACTTACCACTTTATTGGAAAGCCATTACATTTCGCTACTGGGGAAAAAAGTGTTGAAAGTATATATATGTATTTACATATGAACGTAAATTCAAGAAGAGAAAAAAAATAAATTTTAAATTATTAAAAACGTGCACACATTCTTATCCATATATATATTAAAAAATAAAGCCAATAAAATACAGGACGGTTGCAATCGTTCGAGAATACAACATAAAAAATATACATATTATATATTGATATTATATATACATACATAGTACATGTAGTGCGAAACTAACAATGATCTAGCCACCTTTTGTAGGGCACTAGCTCCCGCTGTATCTCCGAGCCTTGCGTTTAACAGTCTACTTTTACATGGCGATGTCCCAGGAAGTGACAATTGCACCCTTCTGCAGAACTTTCGAAGTCGTCCTAAGATAGATGTGACCGGCCCTCAAATGGTACGAAAATGGGTAGACATGGACTTGCTTCAGAAAGAACAGTTCTGAGCTATCTCAAAATTTTATACTTAGTAGCTACTTTTACCCTATAAAATTCATAAAATAAACTATTTTTTTTTTACATATAGTCATATGTATTATGTACATTCATTTATATATTAGTGCAATATTTGTAATTCAATAAATTAAGCAGTAAATTAAAAAATGTTGTAATACAATTGCTTTTTGAGAAGCTAAAACCCTACAGGGCAAAACCAACTAGTATGCGAAAATTCTAGTTAAATACTAGTATGGTGGATAATGAAATCACACCAGTTCGTTATTTGTAAAGAAGTCCATCAGAAACGGGAGAAATAACAATTTCCACCACCGTTTGTTGTTATATCGGCAGGCCGCTGTTGAATTCCATTCTCTGTTCTGTTTTATTGAAGTGAGCAAAATGACGTTGATCGTTACGTTGTCACGATAGCCGAATGGTTAGAGGTTATCACTATCCCGCTAGAAGCAAATTAATTTTTAATTTTTTTTTTTAATTTTTGGTGAAACAGAAACTTTCATCACTCCGTCATTCGTTTGTTGTTGTTGTTTTCAGTACACCATGGCTGAGTTGCATTTCCTGTTCTGTTGAAATGCGCAGGTTTCGATACTCTCTACAACACAACGATAGCCTAGTAGTTAGAGGTCTTAATCTCATTTTTATTTTATTTATATATTTTTATTTTTTTTTGGTGAAATAGAAATTCAACATGTCGAAATGGTCACGATTCGGAATCGAAAGTACAAAATATAGGGGAACCAGAAAGGAGCAGAACTGATGGAAGCCAAAGTGATAATCCTTAGTTGGGCATTCTTTTATTTAACAATCGCAGATGATGATACCAAAGTGGCGAAACTTGTAATGCCAGCGAATAAAAAAATTATGGGACATCCATCAGGTAGACACGAATCTCATATTCGTTTTATAGTATTTAATTGTCATATACTCGTATGGTTTAAAAAATAGCGGCACGGGCAGTGTAGATGAATGTGTGAATAGCCGCACAAGAGAACGAAAACAGAGAGAAACGGATCGGTGAGCAAATCCGAAGATACCAGTCTAAGGTATGGATGAGTTGTGTGCGGATAGACACACTCTTCAAATTATTGAAAGATAATTTTCTAAAGTCTTAATATAACAATGAGTATGTATTATTTTCAACAGAATTGACAGTTTGTAAAACGTTCTCAGGATAATGTGTTATAAAGTGTAGCTATAATTACCATTATACTACAAATGAGTGTATGTATGACCTTTATGATGTTTTTATTCAAAAGGTTTACTTTTAACGCTCAATATAAGATTTCCAAGTTAATTGACAGCTTGTAAAACGTTCACAGGATAATGTGTTATAAAGTGTACCTATAACAACCGTTATACTACAAATGTGTGTATGTATGCCCTTTATGATATTTTTATTCAAAAGGCATTTAACAAAATATATGTCCATAACTAGTAACATCTCTTCAAAAAAACATAGTAATTATCAACCAGAATGCCATTAATTTTGATTTTTACACTAACTAGTTCTTTTTTCGCCATTTTTCGTTATTAGCAACTGGAATCTTAACCATGCGGAGCACAACGAAATGTCGTTTGTATTTTGAATTTATATTTTCAAAATTATAAAAAGTCTTGCCTTCAGGGAGATTCAAACCTTGAATCTCAAGCGCGACAGTGACAACCGCTAACCATACGGCTACCGTGGAAATCTAACTGCTATAAAATCAATCTTATCCATCCAGACCACATGACCTAGCCAGTGTAGCCAATATGTCTCGTACAGCTCATCCTCAAAGAGAGGACTTTACTTCTAAATTTTCTACTTAGGCCGAAGTAGCACCTGTTGGCAAGAGTGCTTCTGCGTTGGATTTCCAGGATAACATTGTTTTTGGTGTTAATACCAATATAGACGAAGTTATCTACGACTACAATGCTATGTCTGCCAACAGTAATGACGAGACAGGAATGCGATATCTTTTTGTTTGATGGCAGACCGCTGTCCTTCGCTTTCTTATACAGTATGGAAAAAGCAGAGCTCACGGCGCGGTTGTTGAGGCCAATTATGTTAACATCAATGGTGTACGCCAAGATGATTGTACCTTATCCACTCAGCTCAGCAACTCGTACTATTCACTCTAGCATCAAACTAAAGAAGTCAGACGATAAGAAATCACTTTATCTCAGACCCCGTTTGGTAGGCAATTGAAAAGTAAAGTCCTCTCTCGGTGAACGAAACCCAAACTCTACAAGTCGCTCATTATACCGGTCCTACTATATGGCGCAGAAGCGTGAACGATGTCAACATCTGATGAGTCAGCTCTAGGAGTCTTCGAGAGAAAAGTTTTGCGAACGAACGGCGAATACCGGAGACGATGTAACGATGAGCTGTACGAGCTATTCGATGATATTGACATAGTTCAGCGAATGAAGAGACAGCAACTACGCTGGCTAGGTCATGTCGTCCGAATGGATGAAAGCACTCCAGCTTTGAAAGTATTTGATGCAGTACCAGCTGGTGGAAGCAGAGGAAGAGGAAGACGTACACTCCCCTGGAAGGATCAAGTGGAGAGTGACCTGGGTTCACTTGGCATTTGCAACTGACTCCAGGCAGCGAAAAGAAGAGAAGAATGGAGCTTTTATATTGATTCGGGTATAATCGCGTAAGCGGTGCCAACGCCAATAAAGAAGAAGAAGAAGATTGCTATTCCAAATTCTTCATAGTCGGGCAATGGAACATTTGTTCTGTTGGGATTGCAGCTTTTCGACGTCGAACCTTCCTTGTGTTTGATGGGTGTTCTTCGCTGCACGGAAGCGGGTGCGTATCTTCGCTGCAGCAAGATAGTGGTCTTAATTGAAGTTGGGTCCTTGGAGTGTACGCACGTCAGCAACACTGAGAACACTATCAGACAACCAGATTTCGGTCCCCGGCGATGCCGATCAGCCTAAACCCATTTGGGAATGTTTCGTTATGGATGTTGAATTTTCCGGCAGTTGTACCGAAGATACGTTCTTTGCCTAACCTGGCATTAATATCGCCAAGCACGATGTTCTCATCGTGGCGGCGGCAGCGCTTCTGAGTTTGCTCCAGGCGCGTTGGTCACATCGGCCTTTCGCTTTGTTGCAGATTGTGGCGAGATGTTCATCCACCGGGATGAATGCTAGTGCTCGGCTATGGATTCTCCCTCCCACCGCGAATCCGACACCAAAGTTGTGCTCCTATACCTATATGACCACTGTAGTAAATGCTGTAAAGTCATCTTCGTTTGCGTCCTTATCCCGTCCTTTACACTTCGTGGATGGATGTGATATCAGCTCTTAATTGGACGATGACATCAAGCAGCTGGGTAGCGGCACCAATCCAATGAAGGGACTAGATATTCAGGTACATGCTGCAATTAGAATTCAAAGAACCCTCAAATCGAATATGTCGGAGTGGTTCCACTGAAGCTTCCTCTCTTTTAGCAGTGACCCAATGCTCCACACCTGTTGGTTACCGCATCTTGAACAAGGGTTCGTGGCGTGAACGCAAGAGTTGAAACTGTGTGTGCCCGGCATCGGTGCTCGATGTTCGAAGTTATATCGGGCTATTCCAAGCAAAATCTCTTTATATTGATCCGTAAAATGAGATTGAACTTTCCTTGTCATGAAACTTGGTAGCGCTAGAACCAAAAGTGGGGCGTTTTTTGGTAGTTTTATAGCTAATCGTATTGCTAGCAAATATATTTTTGGAAGGAGGCGCTTGCTGCACAGGGTGTGTATGTAGCATGGAATTGTGCAAAATCGAACAAATAAGGCCCTAGTACAATTCGCAGCCCCATGACTAGCTTTCAGACAATTTTGTCAACTATATTTTTTGAGCGCTATTATATTGCTCACAAAGAGCATTTTTTTAAAAAAAGTTGGCAGAAACATTGCTATTTCACAAATTCCTTTGATGTCTTGCCACACTCCTTTGAAAATATTGTACATTTGGCGTATATGAGCACCTTTGAGATCGCATACAGTTTGCAAAGAAATTATCCATATCTACCCACTTTGGAATATTCCACTTATCGTCGGATTACTCCCATAAAGACAGTGAGTTCTAAGGGAGTTTAGCTGAGCAAATATAATTTAAGATCGCATCCAATTTGTTAAGTCAATTTCATGAATCTGAAATGCCGAAATGCAATTATTTATTTCCCGTTTAAGATGTTCAATTGTACTGCCAGATTCAGTTTCTATCGGGGAAAGGTTGAAGAGAATCTTCAATTGGCTATTAACCAATATTCTTTTATTTCCACAGGGATCCCTAATGTTTAGCCAGGTGGTTGCAAAATCTCTCATTCGCAAGTGGGGACCTACGGACGATTTCCTTTGCCTCACCCTCTAATTGTTTTATTAAGTAAAATAATTTTTTCACCGGACTAATACGTTTGTTGCGTATGTACCTATATAGTACGGTATGTTGGTCAAGATAAATAACTCCCAAGTGTCTATGTCACACGGTGGAAGCGAATGTCATGGTATATGAAGACGGACTCTTCTACTTTCTTCTTCTCGACTTGGGACAAGCGGCTTGCGAGCTTCCCGGTTGCTGGTATGCATCTTAAAAAGCTTGTTAACACATTTTGTACTTTTTCTTGGCCGAGCTAATTTTCTTTGTACCGCCAGCAGAAGATAAACTCATAAATTCGCTATAAGCAGACTTAACTCTACCCAATAGATCTCTCAATTCATCTTTTTGAATTTCAATACTAAATTTGCTGTGCTTCATTAAAGCACTATCTTTGAAATCGGACTCAAATTTTCGGCATCCATTTGATTTGTTCCCAAGAAAGTGGATGCCAGTGGGAAGACAAAGTGGAGACTTGTCATTGATTACCGCAAATTAAATGAGGTAACCATCGATGACAAAAATCCAATACCCAACATTTAGACTGAAGACAGCCCCTGCGATGTTCCAGAGGCTAATGAATAACACTCTGAAAGATTAAGTTAACAAAATATGTCTAGTTTATTTAGATGACGTAATAATTTTTTCTACATCTCTACAGAAACATATAAATTAAATAAACCTTACTTTTAATCGTATAAAAGACGCAAAACTTAAGATCCAACTGGATAAGTCCAAAATCCTCAAGAGAGAAACGAGATCCTTAAAAGCACAAAACAAATCAAGCAATTTTTAGGACTTACTGGCTATTATAGGAAATTTATTAAAGATTATTCTTTAACAACGGATGCCAGCCACAGAACGATCATCCAATATGATACGAAAGTCGTAAACACACATGAAATTAACTATAGTACCATAGAAAAGGAGTTACTAGCTGTTATATGGGCTACCAAGAATTTCAGGCCTTACCTTTTCGGCAGTAGATTCATAATAGAAACAGACCATAAGACTCTAACATGGCTCTTCTCAATAAAAGAACTCAATTCCAAACTTGTAAGATGGAGACTTAAATTATCACAATTTGATTACCAGATAAAGTATAAAAGAGGGGTTAAAAATGGCAACGCCGACGCCTTATCCAGGATCAAACTTGATTCAGGTAATATTAATATACCAGAATTGAACCAAACAACAATAAATGAAACCAAATCCCCAATTCACATATTCAAAAATCAAATTGTTATTACAAAAATAATATCAGGCTCACTGAAGATAAAAAACAAATCCACTTTTGGAAATAACAGAAAAACTATTCATACTATGGAACTGGATAGAGAAACAGCAGCCATCGTACTTAAGAATCATTTTAACCCTGCGCAGTTGAATGCTGTTCTAATAGAACAAGAATTTTATACAGTGCTAAAAACGGCGTTAGACGCAAATAACATAAAATTTAGAATCATAAGATGCTTTCACTTAGTAAAGGATATATTGTAGAAGACGAGGAAACTCTAACAGAGACCATAAAAAGTGAACACCTTGACAAAAATCACCGAGGTATTCAAGCAGTTTTTAATGAACTCATAACACGTATCTATTAACTAAGAATTATACAATTCATAAATAACTGCGAAACCTTCCAAAATACCGTATAAAATCACGAAACTCCATCTAGGGTCTAGCAAAGTAATGCATTTGGATGTATTTTACACTTTAGAAAAAAATTGTTCATGACAGCAACAAACAAATTTTCTAAATTCGCAATGGCGTTTCAAATTAATATAAGAAATTGGACCGAGTTTAAAACCAAATTACAGCAAATTATAAATACATACGTTGTCCACTATAGCTCGGATTCAAAGCTATTCCGGTGCAACATTTTTGAAAGGGGAGAACAAAGAAATACACTTCACATCTAATAGCAATCACACATTCAACGCAGACATCAAACGATTGCACAGTAATAACACATACGATTACTGAGGCGTGATGACAGAAATAGGGAAATAAACTATTGAAGACAAAATGATAAGATAATAGGTTTCTACAACAATATAATCCATAGTACCACTGGAATCAAGCCCAATGACTTTCTAAATGGCAAAATATATGAAGATCAGTATAAAGAAATTGGGAACCTTATGAATTCAAAAAAGGAAAAATATATACAGAAATTAAATAAGAATAGAAAAAAATATAGAACTAGAGGAAGGAACAAACTATATTAGCGAAATAAGAGGCGGGAAGAATCATAGAAGATATAGAAAGGTAAATACAAAAATAATAGATGAGGACCATATACAAACTATAGGAACTGGGCACAAATGCTATAAATCTCACGTTAACCACAAAAGAAAATACCAGGACAGAGACAACCCTACTAAAAAACCTACAAAATAATTTCCTTTTAGATGACAACTTGGGCGCTAATATTCATTTTCTTCACAGTCATAAAAACGCAATATTTAGGTGTTCAAGATCTAACCAAGAACAATGGATATATTCCAATTAAACTAGGCGAAGTCAGGCCAATAGAATCTTACCAAAATAATATACGTGATTAATACTACCTTGTATGAGGAAACACTTGACTTAATTGCAAACAACAAAGCCATACTGAAAACTACTACCACGGACACTAAGACATTACTAGATACTGTTGACAAAAGCTTTGTCATACTTAAGGCTAAGGTTGAGAGTTTGAATCCAAAATTTAGACAAAAGAGAGGAATAATTAATATACTAGGGAAAGGATTAAAAATTATAGCCAGAACAATGGACAGTGAAGATGAAGAACATATTAATACTAGTTTGAAACAACTTCATGGAAACGAAGGACTGTTAACTAACACAATACATAATCTAACACAAGTCAACAACTTACTATCGCGCAAATACAGAATATAACGAATCATACTAATATATAACCAACACACGTACCTAAATCAATTTAAAAATATTTTCCAGAATAAAGTAGCTACACTAGAAGATGAAGTAGTATTTATGAAAAACATCTATCAAATCAGAAATGACATACCACTTTTACTGAATCACATCGATGACATAGGTCAGGTAATTGGAATTATCCCAACAGACATTTTCACGCCAAAGGAAACGAACCTTATAACATATTTTGACAGCTACACAAACATAAAAGTGTCTGTGGCCTTTCACGATGAGAATATATTATTAATACCCTTATATTCGAAATATACTCTTAACAAAATCACTTTCGAGCCAATCCCGGATATTAAAAATAAAACATTGGCATTAAAACCAGAAACAATACTTATTGATCAAAGCAAAAAAATGTATAAACCATTTTTTGAAGATAACTTAGAGGAAAACTTTATCACTCTTAAAAATGACTGTATACAAAATATTTTAGAATATAAAGAAGCTGAGTTTTGAAACGGGAGAAGTAGTAGAAATACTTTCAGGACTACTTATATTAAAAAATTATAACCAAAATCTTAAACATAACTTTAACGAAGAAGATTTACAAATTAGAGGAACTTTGCTGATAAAATTCGAGAATTGTAAAGTCTTAACAAACAACAAAAGTGAACTTAATAATTAGAGATAAAATAATTTTACCAAATATTTATTATAACAAAAATCAAAAACAAAAAAATTTTACCCTAAACGATTTAAAATAAGAAACGTTATACTTGAAACAATTAAAATACGAAGAAAATTTAAACAATATATAATATTACGATAAGACAACAAAAACTATAAATTACGTCGTTGATGTTGTAATTATTTTTTGCAATCATTTTAGTAGTTATATAAGACCAAAACAAATCTATAATGAGTCGTCGTAGCCTTAATCTAACGGTGGGGGTGTTATAATGTTACCTGCTATTCCCTTAACACGAGTCAATATAACATATTATAGGTATGTGCGTACATATATATGGCCAATATGATATAATTATAACGTATGTACATAAACATTTATATGCTTACTTTAATTTACTTACTTTATTTTCTCTATTATCTTAACATAGGTAGGTAAATACAATTCCAAGAACTGTTTACGAATTTTATAATTTGCATTTCCGTTCCCACTAACATTTGAACACAGACAAATTTATTGGGAATTGATTTGCAATAACACATTTCATTATTAATATGATTAGCAAGCAAAATCGACAAACAAATATTTATATAAATAAAGCCAGTATTAGTTGGAAAATGAAAGAATGAAAGTGTTCTATTTTATTGTATAGGTATACGTATAATTTGAGAACTGAAAAGTCTACACCTTGTGCGCCATAGTTGATTCGCTGTCAATGTTTAGTGGCTCTAGCTCACCGTCGATAGAGGACTGGTTAAAAGAGTTTGAAAAACGCTACTGCCGTTCAATGGAATAATCTTCTAAAATTAATTTATACAAAAGAGTTGTTGAGCGAAGCGGCCAAATTATTTGTGCGCAGCCAGCGTTGTGTTACAGATCGGAGTTCATTAAAGCAGGCAGTCAGATCTGAGTTTGGTATTATAGTGCCATCCATTGAAGTGCACGGCATACTTAGGAGCTGCCGAAATCGTCAAAATGAGACTTACCCTTATCTATACATCTTTATGGAAATCGGGAAGCCGATTGAATTAGATAGTTGGGTTTATATAAATATATATATATAAATGGCGCTTTTTAAACGCTGAAGTGATTTTCGGCCGAGCTCTTCCTTCAATTTGTGGTTTTGCGTCTTGATGTTTTTCCAACAAATGGAGGGACGTACAGTTTATTCTAAGTCTCCTCCGAACGGTTGATGGGGTTTTTACGAGAAGCCTTTATTTCATGTCCGAAATACACTCGGAGGGGTGGACATTCCCTGCCGAGAGGCGACCGCAATTAGAAAATTTAACTTAATTTTTTATATAGTTGAGTTTAGGAACATATTTTATTGAGGGCATTCCGGATTCCAATGCCAACAAGAGAAACCTATATTGAACAAAAACTGTAAAGGATCTTAAGATCCAACTAAGCATTTACGAAAAAGTGCGGATTGGTAGGCAGGAAGTTAATTGCTCAGGTTCTGTTCGTTCAAGAGAAACGAGCAAGGCGTCTACTAGTTTTCGTAACAAACAAAAATCGAAACATAACGTTGTTTTAAGTGCAGAGACACCATACACATCTCAAAGGATTGTAGTGAAAAGCAAGTCAAATGTTTTAAATGCGGCAAGCCAGGTCATCGCGCTGCAGATTGTCAAAAGCAACAAATTGAGGTTAAAGAAGAGAAAACAATGTGAATACATTGAGTAATCTGTATGTGACCTTTGCTTAATTCGCCACGATGCTTTGTTGTTGATAAATGATGACAAAGAACTAATGGCTGGCGTCGGAAACGACTTTAGGCAGCTTTAAAATTATTGTCATGGTCGATGGATTCATGTAACTAGAGAATGTGACATGCGATATTCAGCACTAATTAGTTGAGAGAAGTCAATCAGAAATAAAGGGTTTGGAGATTTGGATGCAGAGCTTAGGGAATCGTGCCAATTAGCAGTAGTTGACGAAGCGAGATAGCCTGTTATAGATATATCGCATTTTAAAATCTCAAAGAAAAATGTAGTAAAGATGCTGATTAAAAATTATGCACCAGCAACAAATAAAGAATCACCAGTTGAAATGAAGATTCTACTGACGGGCGATAATCCTGTGTACGAAGGTCTTAGACGTGTAGCGCATTCGGATAAGAAAGTTTTAGGAAAAACAAGTAGCAATGTGGTTAAAAGAGGCTATTATTCAAACCAGCATATACGAATATGCATTAGCTATTGTACTTGTTGCCAAAAAAGTGACACAAAAAGGTTTTGTTGCGACTATAGGCGTATTAACAGTAAGATTATTAGGGACATCGATGTTAGCTGATGTCATTGAAAGACTGAGGGCTAAAATTTTTACGGTTATTGCTAATATAGATGATCTGTTTATTCGCGCTAAGGATATAGCTGAGGCTTTTCAAAAACTGAAGCATGTTTTGAGTCGAGCTGCTGAATGCACCTTGCTAATAAAGAGAAGCAAATTAAAACTCTAGAAAAAAGTAAGTTTTTTGGGCTACATTATAGAATATGGAACTATAAAACCGTCGGAGACAAAAACTAGAGCGGTGGAAAGTTTTTCAGTTCCCAAAGTCCAAAAGACCGTACAGCGTTTCCTGGGGTTGACATCTTATTTCAGGCAAGTTACTGAGAACTATGCAATGGTTCCAAAACCTCTTTCAGATCGTTTCCGAAAAGATACTCAGTTTTTATTAGAAGCAGATCAGTTAGCAGCTAAAAACAGCAGTAGTGAAGGCTCCAGTTCTGCGGTTATACAACCCAAATGCGTTAACAAAAGTACACACGGATACGGAGGTGTTCTTCAAAAGGATTCTGAATATCAGTTTTTCCACCCAATAAAGTACATGAGCCAGAAGAATACGAAAACAAGAAAATATCAATCAAATGAGCTGGTGCTTGCAATTGTAATAGCTTTGAAGAAGTGGAAGGTCTATTTGTTAGGTGTAAAATTCAATATTGAGACTAATTATAATACGTTCACTATGACTCTCCCGTTGGGCGTTATTTTTACAAGACTTTAACTATCAGATAGATGTTGCTTTGCCCAACACGAACCACTGCGGCAGATAGTGTTGTAGATCAGCTTAAGAGACAGGCAGCAATATTAGGGATTCCAAAACTAAACTCTCCATTCAGTCGTTTTCTGAATATTGCAAGAGAGTGGGTATACAAAATTTAATGATAACTACTGGCGTTCCGAGGGGAAACGGTCAGGTGGAGCGCACCCATAAAATCATTATACCAATGTTGTCTAAATTATGTTTTTAAAATCCCACCCAGTGGTATAAGCATTTACAAAGTGCAACAAACGAATATAATACACCGCATAGACAGGGATTGATGTAAGGGTAAGTGCGGCCCCAGATTTGAAGGAATTTTTAGAAGATACAGCGATTGAAGAAATAGATAGAGAAAGAGAGGCAAATAAGCGAAAGAGAACATCAGGATCAGAGGGTAGAACTAGAAGAAGTAGGAAATACAGTCCTGACTTTACTATACCACAACACTAATAAGATGAGAGCTTGAAGCTAATAACGATGACTCGTCGTCGAGGTAGGCGTAAAGTCAAAGTCCCTGCTGGCGGTTGTGCTAATAAATATATTTACTGTAAAATATATCGATGTGTTTGTCTACTATAATTAAAGTTAAGTTTGTAATTCATATGCATATATTAATTTACTATTTATACCCATTGTAAAAAAAAACTATTGTGTTTTGGTGTTGAATCCCTACATGCATATTGAAAATTGAGAGTAATATCTATATTATTTTTTGCCTGGCCAAAGCGTTGGTTGATATACTTATGACTTAGCGAATTCGCCGCACTCTTTTATTTATTTAGTTTTGTGTTTCTGTTTTTTTTCTGATATCTGCACATAAGTGCGCAAGTGTTATTGTTGTTAGTTCAGCCCATATTGGAGTTTAAGCTAATAAAAAATGGCAGTGTCCAATTTTTGTTAATAAATCATTAGAATATATGTAATTTTGTGAAAATTAATCAATTTGATAATAGGAAAATTATTAGGCAATTACCGAAAACAAAATATAATATTAAACAATTGGATAAGTTAAAAGCACTAAAAACATACACGTATACTATTACCGAAGATATTAGTGTGTATATTGACGAAATAGCGTACTTTTGCGAATAAGTTATTTCACAATGTTAATAATCTTTTGAAATATTTTAGAAAATAAATATAAAGACACTCGCGTTTATTTTTTGTTAAAATATTTAAATAACACACAAGCAAAATAAATATCTTCTTGTATGTATGCAGATTGAAGCATAAACCACGTACCTTCATACACATATATATTTGTTTGTTTTGTTGTTATGTTAAATGTAGTTTTATTTAATTTTGGTTTTAAAAAGTAGCTCCCGGTGACACTTATGAAGATGTTCTCCAACGAAGACGATTTTCTTTGTGGACATGTATGTTTTAGATTTCTTTAAATATCCGGCTCGAAGGACAATGTAAATGGCTAACGTAAATCGGTTCTAAAATCCGAAAAACAAAAAAGGAAACCAAAAAGAATTAATATAGATTTGGTGTTTAATTAAAAATTTGTATATACTAAAAGGTGTACCTATCAATTGAAATAAAAGCATATATACATACATGTATTGGAAACAATATTCGAATTATTTACTTAAACTTCGTAAATTTGCACAATAGCTGTGTCAGTACAGGGTGTCTTCTTAAAGATGCAAATAGGAATTGAATAAAGCGTTTAATATTGGTAACAGAACCAATAAATTGTAGATATAAAGGTAGAACGGCTGCTGTGTATTAATATATTAATACGCTTTCATTAGCTTCACTTGTATGTCAGTCAGTATGTCTGTCTGTCAGTTTGTAACTCTTTTAGCTGTGACGCGATCCCAATATGAAATATTTGAAATGCGAATCGTTGCATACATCGTGGCGTTAACAAAATTAATCAGAGAACGTATAATAATCCATACTACATCCATACATCCATAGAAAAAAAAATCAAAATAGAGTTAATTAGAAAAATATATAAAATAAATATAGTTTAAAAAACACTAAAAAAAAAAACACGCTTTTAAAGAATATTAAACTAAAAAGTTGAAAATAATTTTGAAAATAAACTTAAGACAATAGTATATAAAAATTACCAAAGCGTGTTTTTTTAGTTCCTTTAAACTAATTTGTATCTTATTTATGGTGGTCACTTACAAACATCAAATCACACACATACAAAGTGATTGAAAATTACAACGTTAAAATATGAGTTTAATAAAACAAATAATTTAATTTTATTTGATTTGATTGATTTGATTTATTTGATTTTGTTATATAAATATTAATTTAACTTAATTCAATTTCAAGAATATTAAACTAAAAAGTTAAAAATAAATATAGTTTAAAAAAACTAAAAAAAACACGCTTTTAAAGAATATTAAACTAAAAAGTTAAAAATAAATATAGTTTAAAAAAACTAAAAAAACACGCTTTTAAAGAATATTGTACTAAAAAGTTGAAAATAATTTTGAAAATAAACTTAAGACAATAGTATATAAAAAATACTTGTATAATTAAGAGAAAAGCGTGGGGCGCTCGATATATGGAAATTATGGTACAAAGCCCGATATATGGAAATTATGGTACAAAGCGCCCCACGCTTTTCTCTTAATTATACAAGTATTTTTTATATACTATTGTCTTAAGTTTATTTTCAACTTTTTAGTACAATATTCTTTAAAAGCGTGTTTTTTTAGCTTTTTTAAACTATATTTATTTTTAACTTTTTAGTTTAATATTCTTTAAAAGCGTGTTTTTTTAGTTTTTTTAAACTATATTTATTTACTTAAGCTCTTTGGCTACACGCATACACCTAACAAAAAATCATAAAATTTTTGGCATAAACAGATATAATTTCGTATATGAAAAATAGGACTATAATCATAGCCGTGAGTTAGAGTACACTTTACATAGAGTGACACTACATATATAAAGTGCACTCTAACTTTTTGTGTATCATAGTCAATTTAGCGCCATGCTCCCGAGTGTCTTCTATTACTTTTCTAAAGCGTTCTACTACTATTTGGCCATTCAAGAATCAGATTTGGAGAAATTATTATGCGAATGGGCATGGAAATAGTAGCTCGAAAAGCTGTTTTAGCTCCAAGCATTTAAAGCTACAAAAAGTGATGTATAGCAGTTAAACCTCTTTTTGGTTATGCCTCCTGAGCTGCAGCCACTGGAAGGCCTTATTTATTTATCGATTCTTCTATATTTGAAATTCGCTGCGTACTAGAAAGAATGCATAGCCAGCGTAGGACTTTCTGTCTAGCTTATCATTAGTCCAATCGGCGTCTGCGAAACCAACCGCTTGTTCACCTGTTTTACGGTACACGATGCTTAAACTAACGGTACCGCGAAGATATCGAAGAATGTGTTTTTTATCCATTCTCGGGTTCTGCGAGTGGATTTTTGTAGCGTTGCGTGTATAAAATCAGATTTGCTCAAAATTGCCAAGTACATAATTTATTATTAATATACTGTTATGTTTAGTCATATTTACAGCCAATAAAAAAACCTTGATCGAGCAGTTTTGCAACTAACTTTTCTGGTTCACTATTTCGTTGTATTTCATAGCCAAGAAAATAAGAATTTGTATGATATCTGCTTTTTAATCGCACAGATTTCGTTCTCGCTGGATAACGTATACAATGTTACTGCTACCCTGCTGCAATTGTTTCACATACATACATGCTTGCTTTTTGCTACTTTTGAAACCCATACTTTCCTTACTTCGTCTAACTTCGCCCATACACGATCCGATTTCGTAAGCCCATATTTTTTGAGCTTGAGAACCATATTACATATACGTGTAGTACAATACTTCACCGCCAAGACTACTTCAAATATGCATTTGAAATATAGACGTGATGCATAAATATTGTACATGTGTTTCTGCAGGTATAACGAAAAATTTGACATCTCTGTGCGATAAGCTTCTGCTGTTGTTGAATAGCCGACAAATATGTTGTTTATCTTTTGCTTTTGTCTAAGACAAATGCTCGCAATGCTATACGACCTTTCCACTTTTCAAATAGTGTGCAACCATCTAATGCCTTTGTAGGACACCTGTTGAGCAGATACACTGCCGTTTATATAGCCCCAGCTTTCAGAAAGTTCTCTAATTTAGCGTGAATCATGAGATTTTTTCCATTACGATTATCGTGCGGTTGTCGCGGTGGGCGACTCCATTTTGGAGAGGTGTTTACGGAGTTCTGAAAACAAAACTTTGTAACACAACATAGCTTCTGAGTATAAATTTTTTGAAAGCTTCGCTTTTACAGCCCATAAAATTAATGTAAATTTTATCTGAAAAGTCATTTATAAATGTGACGAAATAGCGATTTCCGTCTAACGATTTAACGTTCACTGTTACGCAACTTTGTTGTCAAATGTTATAAAATTATCTTTTTCAGTTGCTTTGTTAACCGAAATTAAATTGATTTGCAACGTAGATATAATAAATAATAAATCTTCACTCATTTTAATATTTATACTGTTGACTTTTAATATAACCGTCCCTATACCGAAATATTTTACGTATTTTTCTCAGGAAACGAAACGAAATTGTTTTTGTCACATCACATATGCGTAGTTGCATCACTGTCAATGCACCAATTTCTTATGTCCGCATGGAAAAATACAGTAATTTCCTTGAAATTTCGTCACATTATTTCTATGAATCCTGAGATGGTTTTTTGACCTATTAAAAAAAATTCTAATGTCCCTTTGTAACGGGTGTTCTCCAAAAGTTAAAAAATTTTCGGGAAGTGGACCAGGGACTGATCTATTCGAAAAAAAGTTATTTATGGTTCGATTTACTTGAAATTCGGTACATGGGTAGCTGTATGCTTAGATTAACAGGACGACTACAATTCTCTCCGGGAAGTGGACAAGGGACTGACCTATTCGAAAAAATCTTATTTATGGATCGAAATACTTGAAATTCAGTACAGCTTAGATTAACAGGAAGACTCTTCTTCCCTGCGGGAAGTGGACCAGGGACTTACTTATTCAAAAAAAGTTTATTTGGCTGGACTTACTTGAAATTTGTTACATAGGTGGCTTTTTGCTTAGATTAACAGGAAGACTACACTTATCTCCGGGAATTTGACAAGGGACCGACCTATTCAAAAAATATTACTTATGGTTCGATTTACTTAAAATTCGGTAAGTAGTTGGCCTTTTACTTAGATTAACGTGAACACTGTTATTCTCTCCAGAAAGTGGACCTGGGGCTGACCTATTCAAAGAAATCTTATTTATGGTTTGATTTGCTTGAAATTTGGTACATAGGTGGCTTTTTGCTTAGATTAACAGGAAGATTACACTTCTCTCCGGGAGGTGAACCAGGAGTCGACCTATTAAAAAAAGTCGAACTACTCTACTCTCAGGGGAGTGAACCGGTGAATGGCCTATTCAAATAGTCGGACTATTCCTCTATCCAGGAAGTGGACCAATGTCAATGGTTAAACCAAAAATTTTGTATTCCCACAAGTATTGAGTGAATAAAGTTATAGTAAAAAGATATCCCATAATTAATTTTTCAAACCTTCAATAAGTATGTGGACATCGAAGCGTTGTAGGGTACGGCTGGTTTAAGTTATTTGCCAACAACTTCGCGTTATTTGCGTATATGGTACATTCGCTTACTCGATCACCTTTCGCACATCTTTTTCCAGAAGTTTCCATTTTACCGTGTAGAATAGCGGGAGGTTGTCGCGTGTCTCGACTGCCGTGTCCACCTTTGTATATTATAGCACATCGTCACTTGGCTGCATTTGCAACTGCAAAAATTTTGTTTTTTCGTATTGGTCCAGCTGGCAAATGGACTTCACGCAATTTTTCCCATGCATCTGCAGCTGTAGCCATTGTACACCTCCAAAGTAGGAGCACTTAGCGTCTGTTTCCTGATCGACCTCACAGCTTAGATCATCTGATTGTTTTCGTTTTTCATTTCAGTTGTCATTCGTAGGGAAATGCACTTTCTAGCGCGGTGTTGCATAAATATGTATTAAACGAAAAGAAGTATTAATGCCAACCGGCATAAAGTGCTACTGAAAATTAAAATAATAATTATTTATTTAGATATTAAGCATATCGAAAATATAAAACGTTTTTCTTACTGTCTTATTTCATTTTTATTTGGTTAGTTTATTAACTGCTATATATCTTATAATACATATATAAATCACATGTCACATGTCATGTTTGTTCGCGATGGATTCCTAAGCTACTTATTCGATTTTAATCAAATTAGCTTACATCTTAATTTTTAGTCGCAATGTTATTTTATTGAAAATTATAATATTTATATATAAGTTTTCAGTGTGGTAGCTCTTGAACGGGGCAAGTAATGTCTGCATGGGTTGGTAGAGGTCCCACTCTGATGGTGAACCACCTGCTGTCCCTTGCAGCTGCTTCTCTTTTATATAAAATATTTTAGATAATATTATTTTAATATAATTTCTATCAAAGCTCGTTCGCCTGATTGTTCCCTTTACTTGTACTAAAAGTAAAATTCCTAGTAATGAAGTCATCAAAAGCTATATTACATGAGTACATGATGTATATTAAATAAAATATTGTAATGTGCTCGAAAAGAAAAGAAATCATGTTATGAATCAAGAAATTTGATTGATCATTTTCAACTTACGCGCTCTAGTTCCTTGTAGGAACAACATTTCGTTTAATCGTTTTCCTCTGAGTTCGTTCCGTTGCTTTATGGTTTGTGCGGCTTTAGAAAAAAGTCTCAATTTGATTGATTGATTTGTATAATATTGGAAAATGCAACTTAATGCCTTTCCAGACTTCCAAGGGATTTTCTCTCAGTCTACTAACTGGACTTGTTAAGTAGACTGACAATTGATCTGACAAATTTTCCTCCGTTTTGTTTGACTTCCAGCTACTGTGTACAAGTCGTTGATGATCGATCCAAAGGGGAAAACTGTTTCGCTTCTGTTAGAGACACCCAATTCTGAGTCGGTTTTATGTCATCACTCTGTGCTATTTCTTCCGCCATAGCCTTTATTTTGTGTACAACTGCAGGGATCTACAAAATTAAGCTTTTTAAAGCGCAGATGTAAAATCGTAGCGGTTGCAAGGGGTGTGACCTAAAAAATCATTTTATATAAGAGTTTGAAATTTACAAAGCTAAGGCGTAAGAATACTCACCACCTATCCTTTTATGAATCTCTCTTAAAAGATATTGCCGCATTTGACTTGAAAACAACTTAATCTTTTGCACCATACACGAAACCAAGGGAATGATTTTACTTGCGATGCAATATTTGTCTCCAGATATTTCTGTTGTGGATGCTTTTAAAGGCCGAAGAAGTTGGAGAACACCAGCCGCTGAAGACAACTCGAAACCACTTAGCATAGGTTGAGCGGAGTTACATCTGAAGAGAATCTTAGCAATTGTGCATTTCATGGCCAAAAAACGTTGAATCATTTAGAATGTACTGTTCCATGGAGTGAATACATCTAGGATCAATTTTGCTTTTTCTGCTGTTGCCTTACGCAACTTATCGCTTCACTATTTCTTTGATTTTCGAAATTATATTATTTAATGGCGTGTATTGAATTGTAGATTGTAAGACGAGGCTTAAAGTATGGGCAAAACATGGCATATGTTTTTTTCCCAAATCCAAGATATGTAGCTTTGATCATTTATACCGCATTTTCAATTATTACAGTTGATAATGCATGTCAATGCCAAAATGTGCCGCGACGCCTAGAAAGCTTTTTATTTGCATTATTTCAGACCATATATGTATAGTACATGTCGTAAGAGTCACATTTTCAATCAAACTTAATTTATCGCGAAAAACTACAGATAGCTCAGCATATTTGGCGTTATTGTTGTTCTACCAGCAAAAGAGCAATGTAATTGTAATATATTGGATGAGTGCATAAGTTCGTGCCCGATTTCAAGTGCAAACTAAAATTGAAATTTTTTGAAGAAAGCGCTTTTATTAATCAATTATGTTTTCGCCATCATGTTCGGCAATCCACTCCAAACGTTCAACCCATTTACGGATGCCTGATTCATAGAAATCGCGCGGTTTCTCGTTGAAAAAGGTGTCAAGGTGGTTTTTGACGTGTTCCACATTTTTAAATTTTTTTTTTCCATTCAAATTGTTCTGCAGCGATCGAAACAAATGATAATCAGAAGGTGCAATGTCGGGTGAATATGGGGGATGCGGCATGATTTCCCAATTCATCTCCTTCAGTTTGGCCAGGGTCGGTTTTGCAACATGTGGCCTGGCGTTGTCATGATGGAAAAGAACTCCTTTGCGATTGGCCAAAATCGGACGTTTTTCATCAATTGCTTTCTTCAATTCGACCAATTGCTGACAATACTTGTTGGCAGTGATCGTTTCTCCAGCTGGCAAGAGCTCAAAATAGATCACGCCTCGGATATCCCACCAAATGCACAGCAGTACCTTCATCGGATGCAATCCACCTTTCGACATCGGTTCCGATCCTTCGTGTGCCTGTTTCCATGTTCTTTTGCGTTGAACATTGTTGTACAGGACCCATTTTTCATCACCAGTCTCGAGCCGATCCAAAAAAGGTTCGTTTTTGATCCGTCGAAACAAAGAAATTGCTGTTGACATACGGTCCACTTTGTTCTTTTCACTCAACTGATGTGGCACCCATGTATCGAGCTTCAAAGTGTACCCAACCTTTTTTAAACGACGAAACGCAGTTGATTTGTTGACGTTCAATTCACTGGCAACCTCTTCCGTCGAAATACGTGAGTTATTCGCAACTAAAGTCCTTAGAACATCGTCATCAAGCTCAGAAGGCCGTCCACTGCGAGGTTGATCTTCGAGGTTAAAATCTCCAGAACGAAATTTCGCGAACCATTTCTTTACTGTGCGGAGTGCTGGAGCACGGTCCAAATAAACTTCGCGAATATCTTTAGTTGCAGCGCCCACTGTTTTTCCTTTGCGGAATTCGTATAACATAATATGACGCATATGATCTTTTTCGTTGTTCATCTTCCATGCGTCTTTTCACTAAGCAACTCAAATAAAAATGAAGTTATTTTATGCTTGATTTACAGTTCGGACTGTCACCTTTCCAACGATATATAATATGTATATATTTCTTTCACGAGCGCCACTCTCAAACGATTCGTACGGCATCCAGCGGAATCGGGCACGAACTTATGCACTCATCCAATATATATCACAAGTTAACATATATGTACGTCAAACCAACATGGATTTTTATAGCACGGTGCTATAGTCTTAAGTCAGTGGCGTAATCCTTCTTTTTCAAAAATGAAGAACGGAAAACGGTTGGTTTATATTAATGGCTTTCTAGCCACTAGAAAATGCATTCATATTTAGAAAACTAATGAAAAAAAAAGATGTAGTTGCACATGCCGGCGGCACTACTCCTCCTTTTTCCTTCGGTGCACCTTTTTCTAATTTGTCACAATAACTTCTCTTTTTACTATTATTTTGCGTTCTGTTTATGGCATCGAAAGTGCTCTTGTGCACTTGTTTAATATGGCACATTAAGTTGGAAGTATTGCCGGCTGTTTGGATGGACTTTTTGCACATTTTGCATTTTGCCATTCCATCCGTACTTTTTTGAAAAAAGCGCCAAATGATGCTTTTCAGTGGCATTGTGTCGTGTATAATATGTTTCCAAATGAATTAGAAATGTAAATTAATGTTTAAGCGGAAAATATACTAACGTGCATTTTTGAAAAACATCGGGATGAAAACATCGATATATCGATACTATCAACCATGCGTACACCGAGTGAAAAATTTCCTATATATCGGAGCAAACCATCGATATTTTCGATTTATCAATGTTTTTGTGACACCCCTAATCACGGCCGATTTTATCAATAAATATATCTGGTATTGTAAAAAACCTTCAAAATACAACCATGCGTAATTTTATTATGGCATCCCTTATGTTTACATTTAAATAAGATTTCTTATTTGACAAACGATGGCAAATATAATTTCCATGTTTTTTTTAAGCCGTTGTTATTTCTAATTAACTTTTGAATTTATAGATAATGGAACTGATCATCTGCGTATGCATATAAGTTAAACCATATTTGTCATTGTGTAATATATGCACAAAGTACAACAGAGTCTTTGGTTCCACGACATGCCTGTTATTGCTATTTACATATTGTTTATGTTCAGTATTGCTTTGCAATTAATCATGGAACATGAACTACGTTTACAAACCGTTCAACTTGATTACGAAAATTCACATTCTGTATAGAATGTGTTTCGTGCGCTTCGCTCAACTTATGATCAATATAATTGGCCTACTGAGCGTACTATTCGCAACACCATCGTCCATCTTGAGAACCAGCATTCATTATTGGATAATATTCGATGGAGCAGACCACGTCTAGCTCGCATTGAAGAAAATATAGCGGCCGTAGCTAAAAGTGTGCACGAAGACCGTGGAGATTCTATTCGGCGCTGTCCGCAGCAACGCAGCAACTCGGATTGACGTGTGGAACGACTTGGCGCATTTTACATCGACATCTTAAATTGAAAGCTCCCAAAAAACGCGCTCAACATTCCCAATCAAGCAAAATGGCCGGACTTGGGACGAGGAGCAACCTGAAGAGATTCAAGAACTGCCGGTGGAGTCATCGGTTAAAATTTCTTGGCCACCAAATCGTGTGATATCACACCGATAGACTTTTTCCTGTGAGGATATGCAAAGTTTAAAGTCCATGCGGACAATTCCACGTCGGTTCAGGTCTTGGAGCAACACATTACGCGTGTCATTCGGCAGAGTCATCGGAAAGTGGAATCACCTGATGTACCATCTGAGACGTAACCGCGGCCAGCTTTTTAGATGATCTTCAAAAAATAAATGCCACGAATGTTCTTTCGAATGATAATAAACATTCCCCATTAAAATTGAATTTCCTGTATTTTTCTATGAAAAAGTAGGAAACTTCAAGGCAAAGCACCCTTTAAAACGCTTATAATACATACAAACAAGTATGTGTAAAGCGTAGCAAAGATGACAATATAAGGAATCTTTATTATTTGGTATATCTTGTTCCGTGACTGTCAGTACAGTGTTGCAATGAGGCTGCGTTCACAAAAAATATGCCAAAAGAATTAACAATATACACATTTTCATAAGCCACAACCTTAGATAGATTTCTGAAAGTAAGAAAACACCTTTATTAATTAGTAAAATTATAACGAAAGGAAATTTGCCTACAAACGTTAAAAAGAACTTTCAAATTAAATAAAAAATAAGCAGCCGGAAGAATGTACCTCAGTCGGACTTTTTCAATATTTTGATAAATAACTATGAGAGAATTTTTTCACATTCATAAGATAAAAACCATTGCGCATGATTGATGCGATATCTTTAAAACAAGTTTTACTAAACTATTGAAAGAAAAAGTTAAAATTTGAATCCAAACACCGTTATCCTGACTGTTTTAAAACACCTTGGTTTTGACAACCGATGAAGACACGGAAGTAAAACAAAAACTGAGTTAGGTTACTTGATAGACTCTACAATGGCTGCAGCACAATTCTTAATGTGTTGCCACAACGTTTATTTTGGCCTTTTTGTTATTTGTGTTCCACTTTTTTGCACAGTCGCACCAAAGATGCCTTTTTTGCCCAACCTAGCATTAAAATCGCGCTTTTAACATCGTGTCCGGGGTAGCGCTCGTAAGTAAGCTCCAGGCGCTCATAAAAGGCATCTTTGGCCAAATTGTCCTTCTCTTCCGTCAGGGCATGGGTGCAAATCTACGATATGTTGAGAACTTTCACTTTGGTGCGGATTGTGGCGAGACGTTCATCCATAGAGGTGAATGACGACGACGGAGTCTCTCTCCTATCACAAATCCGACACCAAATTTGTGCTCCTTTACATGGCCGCAGTAGTAAATGTCCTACTGGTTATCGACCAAGTCCCTTCCATGCGCACTTCTTGGACGGCGGCGATGTCAGCCTTTAGTTTAGCGATGACATCGACCAGCTGGCCAGCAGCACCTTCCCAATTAAGGAGCGGACATCCAAAGTGCATGCCCTCAATTCTTGATCCTTAATTCTTTTAGGAGGGTCATCAACAGAAAGGGGTATCTCATACGAGACGTTGTAAATTTTTCCATTGGAGCTGGTTTCTACGTGGCGGGTTCCAAACCCAGCGCACAACCTCGATAGACGAGTGAGTTTAAAGTTTTTACACATTTATATAGCAAGCCACTTGCTTCAAGAGCAACGCCCGCTCGCAGCCGCACCTCTGGTGAACAGACGGTGCAATTAGACCCTTTAGCCGAGTAAGCCGGAGTGGCTTCACTGAAGCTTCTTCTCTCATTAGCCGTGTCCGAAGGCGGGTTGGTTACCGCATCTTGCACGAGAGTTGCTCACGTCTCCAGGCGGCATGGACGCAAGAGTAGGAATCGAGTATAGAATCGCAACTGTAACAGCATACCCAGAAGCTTGACTATACCCCATTACACCCCAATTAAAGATTACATTTGGTGTGCTAACAATATTATAGGTGATTCAGCTTTCCGCTTCTCACAGCATTTGATGAAGCCATACTCATATAGCGTAAACAACACACGGGAACAAAAAACACTAAACTACAATTTATTAAAATTTCAGCGCGTTGTGGAAAATGATTTTGGTCATCTAAAAGCCAGGTGAATACATCTAACATTTTATACTCTTTCCAACCTGTTACAATTTAAATGTTATTTTAGAATTAGAAGAATTGGAAAAGACGTGGAAAATGATATAAAAAATGCAAATATAGTTAGTTTTTGCTGCGTGCGTTTTGCACAATTTTTAATTTAGTAGTAAGGATTTCATCGTAGGGATGGGTTTCGATGAAAATGCAAGAAAAACAAGGCGCAACCTCCAATTCCACAACAATCAAAGTGACCGATCGGAAGGAGAAGTAATAAGAAATTCTCTGAAAGAATATTTCAGTAAGTTTTATGATGATAAATAAATAACACTAAATTCGCATTTCTTTTTAGTTAAGTTTTATTATAGTAGTTAACAACAGTAAACTAAAATTTAATTGTAAATAAAATGTTTGTACAAGACGTGAGCGAAGACCTCATCGAATTTTAAATTAAAAATTACATGTACAAAATATATAAACATTATAATGAAATATTGAATTATATTTACCCTATTACTTTCCAATACTTACCCACCATGAATTTATTCCCAATTAAAATACTCACAAGCAACCCTACTTCCGTTACTACTCTAAAATAGAAAACAAAACAAAAGGAATAATGTATATAAATATGTATGTAATTGTAGCTCTAAATTAATATAATTTCGCTCGCTAAAACTCGACGGTTGTGTCCCTAAAAATAATATAAATATAAAAAGAACCTGAATAAAATATTAAATTTGTGGATAATATTTAAAAAAAAAGTGTTTTAAAAAATACACATTACATTGTGAGCGCGGTTATTATTATTTTTTTATTTAGTTATTTTTTATTTTCCTAAAAGTTTCTTAAATCTGTTAAGACATCAAATGCAGCCCAGGGTGGGAACAAAATTTAGTACTTAAGTGAAAAGTACTAATCAGCTGTTAATACGCTGAGGGAAAATATCAATCTGGACTTCCGCTATAGGGAATGTTCTTAAGAAAACAGCCTTTTGGATCCTGATCGTCAAAGTGTCAAGTTGTGTTAAACCACAAAGAAATTTATAAAAAAAAAAAAATAAAAGATTAAGTGTTTGATTTTCGAAAAGTGGTTACGCCTAACGTAAAAGAAAAAAAAAAACAAAAAGACCGAAGCAAAATCTGCTCTTTCGTTTCCTTATATAAATTTTGTGAGCTGACGAATTCTTTGGACTGTGTCCTCTAAATTATCATCAGACGACAGCTTCAGTTAGCACATAGGAAGCTTAGGTGACCTTCCCGATAGCGAGCCGATCTACATCCAGCAGACCACGTGGGTCACGGTACAAAAGATCATAGCTGGAGCAAATCAGATCATGATTAATTATCATACGATACAAAAGCAAAACTAAAATATTAAATTGGAATTTCTTAAATAATTAAATTTATATATATATTATTTATAAATATATAATATTTATAAATATATGAAAAATTAGATCCGTGAAAACTGAATCTCGTTACTGAACGTCTAATTAATTAATTTATCCAAATATATATAAATAAAATACATTTGAAGAAAGTAATTACCTAAGGCAAGGCAGAAGAAAATATATGAGAAAAAAAAATTGGAATCGAAGATGAATTAAGTTACCTAAATTAGCATAATCAGTTTAAATTATAGATAACTAACCTAACCATATATATGTCGGTTTAATTAAAAAAAAAAAAAGATCTTAATTTGAAATATTTTTGTAGCATAAGCTTAAGTACTTTTTGCTCCGCCACTGGTGGTGCGTAAATTCCAAACGGTATCTCTCGTAAAACCTTGAACTTGAACTTGAATTTAGTTAATTTTGAGAATATGTAAATATATATGTATATATAAATGTTAATATATAAGGCCTAGGAGTAAATTAACTCACCACACCGAAGCAACTCACCAGGCGCCTGCTGATCCAGCTCGGAGTACAAATGTAAGTGTAAAACAAAACAAAAAAAAAAAAAAAAAAACAATTTCTCTTTTTACATTCAATTACTCTTATTTGCAAATTTTTTGGATTATTTACCTTATACATTATATACATAATTATTTAAACATATCTACTTAAATAAGAGAGATGTAAATTTTAAACTAATTCAAATTTGTAATAGGGGGTGTCTTAATTTTGAGCTTACGGGGAAAATGAAATTAAACATTAAATAAGATAACCAAACCAAATCTAGTTAATTTTGTTGCTTTATATAAACGCATAATATGTATAGAAGTAATGAGTTAACTAATAATAAATGAATTGTTAATTATTCTGAAATGAAATTGTAAACCTTTCTTTTGTTGTTGTGAGATGATAGCGTCCTAGATCTATGAATCATTGGTTGGGATTGGCGATACGGAAAAGTATTTCTCTATGGTTGGGTAGGGGAGAGTAGAGAAGCGGATGACATTGCTTCTCAGGTTTGATTATAAGGTTTCATTCAATTTAACCGTCCGTCCGTATACTTTATTGTGGGAATAGTGGGAAGTTTTAGTTGGTTAGTGTTTTCTTTGGTCCGTGTTAGAAATAAATTACGTGCATGAATTCTTTTATCGTAATGGTTGGATGGCTGCAGTAAGTAGGGGCAAAACCCACCCCAATCCGACGAGCTCAGAACCTGGAGAAAGCTAGCATGCACAGCCCACCTACAAGCAGTTCTAATCCAAAGCTTGCTACTGTTACATAAAATGGCGCCCAACGTGGGGCCTCGAAGGCGTAAAGTTTTCGGGGTTTCGCTTTAATTTAATTAGATTAGATCTGGAATAAGTATGAATAGTAGAGTTTCTGCGAGCTTACCGATCAGCATACAATTTCAATGGAAATTCTTTTTTTTTGTTTAAGACTTGGAATTAGGATGAGATAATAATTTTTCTACCTAACCATTGCAAATTGAATACAACTTTAATTTGAACAACGTTTTCTGACCTCATTTCTAATACAGGAATTACTTAAAATAGGTTTTACTTGTTTTAGTAACCGATTAGATAGAGATCAGTTAAACAATTATTTTTGGGGAATTTAATTCGGTCATGGAGGAAAGTCATATGATTAAAACTTTAAATTTCGGCTTCCTTTGGCTAGAATTATCTTATACTGAACTACCCTTAGTTTCGGTACTTCACCATCATCGAAACCTAAATCAAACCTATTTCCTTTTTCACAGATCGAAGGCGTTATAACCAACATCTCACAACAAAACTTATAATAATTTCTTTCTTTAATTAAAGGAACATTTCATTTATTGTTTTGTTAAACTTTATTGGTTCTTTCGCAAAATGATTGTATGTCATAGCAAAGATAATTTGCTTCAGCTTGATGACCAGACGTTAGTGTGTAGTATATGTAAAGAAGAAATTTTAAAAATAGATCTTTCGGTGACTCCTTGTCAACACAACTTCCATCGGGCATGTATAACCGGTTGGCTAACTGATAATGATGCTTGTCCATTGTGTCGCAGTGGCTGTGATACGCAATCACTAAAAAGTTTTGCAGAGCAAGAACAGGTGGATTCTTTGGCATCTCAAGGTGCCATACCAAAGGTTAATTATAGAGGTCCTATGACACGTGCTAGGAGAGGTCTTAATGCATCATTTGGCTCAGCAACAAATTCAAATAGAAGAAGAGGTGGTGGTGCTATGTCCAATCACACCCCACGATACAACTATGATAGTAGTCATAATAATTTTATCCAAAACTTGGTGAACGAAAATTTTCGGAGTTATGAAGAGCGATTTTCCAGGCAAATGCATGGTGAAATAAGTAGAGTAGTCGCAGAATCCCTGGAAAGTTATTTTCAGACGTTAAGAGTAAGTGACACACGAAACGAAGTACGAAGATCGGATCAAACTAATGAGAACAATGCGAACAACGGTCGTAATTTGTTGCATGGTTCAAGGCGAAGTAGCGAGGAAGATAACAGGCTAACTCAATCAGCAGCGAGCAAAATTATTTCGGGTTGGAAGTTGACGTTTGATGGCTCGTTTAGTAATGTACAGGTAGACGAATTTATATATAGGGTTAATGCTTTAACACAAAGTACTTTGCGTGGAGATTATCGCTCCTTGTGTCAAAATATGCATATGCTTTTTGAAGGAAAGGCGAAGCGTTGGTTTTGGCGATACCACCACTCAGTGCCTGAGTTGGACTGGACAGATATTTGTGAGAATTTGCGAAATGACTTTAAGGACTTTCGTACAGATTTCGAAATTAAAGAATCTATTAGAAATTCGAAACAAAAGATAGGTGAATCATTTGAAACGTATTTAGATCATATTTCGTCTATTGCGGATGGTTTAAAACATCCTTTAACGGAACGTGAGTTGGTGGAGATAGTTTTAAGAAATCTTCAACCAGAAATTCGATTAGAACTTTTGCATTTAGAACTTAATAGTATTTCAGAACTTCGTAAGGCATGTCGTAAGCGGGAAAGCTTGGTTGCGGAATTACAAAATAAGTTGCCCAGTTCAAGATTGAATATGGCTTTACGAAGGAACATATCAGAAGTTAACAGTAAAGGTGATGAACCTGATAAGGAAAGTGTGTGCGCAGTTGTAGTAGAGAATGATCAGTCTAAAGAGAAGAGGTGTTGGAATTGTGACGGCTTTAATCACAATTACAAAAATTGTACAAAACCTCGTAGAGTATTTTGCTACGGATGTGGGCTTATTGCATTTTTCTTGCCTAATTGTCCACAATGCAACGAAACAAAAAACGAGATGCGGGATGTAAAGCAGCAGCCCAAGCATCCCTTCAAGAAATCGGAGATCAACAACTAGAAAAGAATATTACAATTTTGAAAAATAAGTGTTCGGATTCACGAAGAGAACCAAAACTATTCCCTATTGTACCTTTACACAATCGCTTACTTAATTATCAGAAGATACGAGATAAAATTTTTAAGAGAACTAGGTCAGCACAACGCGCAAGACTGTATTGGAAAAATATAAAAGAGACAAAAAGCTCAATATGTTCAATTCTTCATAAAACCAATGACATTCGACCATATGCTTCCGTGCGAATCATGGGGAAAATGAGGCTAGGGTTACTTGATTCAGGAGCATCTGTAAGCTGTATAGGTGGTGCTCTAGCAAATGAGATATTAGAGAGCAACATAGCTGTTAAGAAACTGAAATCTACTGTCCACACAGCAGATGGATCACGCCAGGATTTAGCTGGTGTAGTCTCTCTAGATGTATCTTATAAAAATAGTAATAAAAAAATCGAGTTTTACCTCATACCATCATTAGTTCAGGACATTTATCTAGGGGTAAATTTTTGGAGAGAATTTCAAATTGCCACTAACTTAATTAGCGAAATTGACGAACGTCAGGAAAGCTCAAAATTTCATGTTTTGAATAACGACCAAAAGTATAGGCTTCAAAAAACGATATCAGCTTTTCCAAATTTTGATACTCAAGGGCTAGGAAAAACTAACCTGGTTGAACATATAATCGACGTAGGTTACGCGAAGCCTATCAAGCAACGACATTTTCCTGTTTCACCAGCAGTAGAGAAGCTGATGTGTGAAGAAATTGACAGAATGCTAGCGTTAGGAGTTATTGAGGAATCTACGAGTCCCTGGTCCTCTCCAGTTGTTTTAGTTCGCAAACCAGGAAAGGTGCGCTTATGTTTAGACAGCCGAAAAGTCAATGCTGTTTCTGTTAAGGATGCATATC
Source organism: Ceratitis rosa (assembly GCA_037013455.1). Lineage (NCBI taxonomy): Eukaryota > Metazoa > Arthropoda > Insecta > Diptera > Tephritidae > Ceratitis > Ceratitis rosa. Next base: position 500,827 of record JAWMAG010000108.1, on the reverse strand, counting down.
CGCTTCCCCATATTGAGGGAATATTGTCCAGGTTACCGCGTGCAGAATTCATTTCCAGCTTGGACTTAAAGGACGCTTTCTGGCAAATACCCCTGGAGTTAAATTCACGCGAGAAGACGGCATTCACTGTACCTAACAGACCACTTTATCAGTATAAAGTAATGCCGTTTGGTCTTTGTAACGCCCCTCAAACAATGTGTAGACTGATGGATCGCGTTATACCTTATAACCTTAAGCAAAAAGTATTTGTATACCTGGATGACCTACTGTTGGTTTCGGAAAATTTTGAAGAACATCTAAAGTTGTTAAAGGAAGTAGCTAATCTCATCCGTAAAGCAGGGCTGACAATAAACGTAGCCAAAAGTAAATTTTGTATGACAGAAGTTCGTTATTTGGGATATATAGTAGGCGCAGGGATGTTAAAAACAGACCCAGGGAAGGTATCCGCAATAGCTAATTATCCAATCCCGAAAACAGTAAAACAACTCCGTCGTTTTCTTGGTATGGCAGGTTGGTACCGCCGATTTATCTCCAACTTTTCTGAAGTTACGCATCCGCTGACTGAACTTTTAAAAAAATCAAAAACCTTTCAATGGTCTAATGAAGCTCAGATCTCTTTCGACCTGTTGAAAGCACGACTGACGTCAGCACCATTTTTGGCTAATCCCGACTTCAAAAAACCATTTGTGATTCAATGCGATGCGAGCTTGCATGGTGCAGGCGCAGTATTAGCACAAAATAATGATGAGGGTGAAGAGTTGCCTATTGCATATATGTCCCAAAAATTGAATAAGGCACAACAAAATTATTCGGTAACGGAGAGGGAATGTCTCGCAGCAGTTTTAGCTATCAAAAAGTTCAGAGCATATGTAGAGGGTCAAACATTTACTATAGTTACAGACCACGCAAGTTTGCGTTGGTTAATGAATCAAAATGACCTCAACGGACGTTTGGCTCGATGGGCTCTTAAATTCCAAGGATTTGATTTTAATATAGTTCACCGGAAGGGAAGTGCAAATATTGTTCCTGATGCGTTCTCTCGCATGTACGGAGAAGATGAGATAATATCATCACTTGCTATTAGCTATTGTCCGGATATAGACATTTCCTCAGACGCTTTTGATGACTCAGATTATCTAGAATTAAAAAAGAAGTTACTAGAACAAGCTGACAAATTTCCTGACTTTAAGGTGTGGGACAAATACATTTATCATCGTACCGAATTTCACACTAGCGATCCAGAGAAAGAAAATAATTTATGGAAACTTTTCGTTCCTAAATCATTACGACATGAGGTTATGAAAAGTGCGCATGACACTGCGATTAGTGCTCACGGTGGTACAGCGAAAACTATTGAGAAAATACGGCGATACTTATATTGGCCAGGATTAGTAAAGGATGTACATAACTACGTGTCGAACTGCGAAGTGTGTAAAACCACTAAGCATCCAACTAAAGTCTTACGACCGCCAATGGGAAAATATACACCTGTTGAAAGAGTTTTTCAGAGATTGTATATAGACCTTATTGGACCATTTCCTCGATCGAAGAATGGACACATAGGAATTTTTATCGTACTTGACCATATGTCCAAGTTTACGTTTCTCTGTCCTTTGAAGAAGTTTCGGGCCATCCCTTTGATAAATTTTTTGAAAAGCGAAGTGTTTGACATCTTCGGCGTACCAGAGTATGTCGTTAGCGATAACGGAAGCCAATTTAAATCGAAAGAGTTTGAAGCCTTTTTAACCAAATGTGGAATTAAGCATACTTATACTGCTATATATTCGCCCCAAAGCAACCCATCAGAAAGGGTGAACCGTTCCATAAATGCTGCCTTAAGAGCATTTATTCAAAAAGACCAAAAAGAATGGGATTTACATTTAAGCAGCATCAATGCCGCTCTTCGAAATGGAATTCATCAATCCACTGGTTATAGTCCGTATTTTGTTGTTTTTGGGCAGCACATGATCACTCATGGACATAACTACGAGCTTCTACGGAATATATGGTAGGTATGGTTTCTGAAGGGATAGTTGAATCGAGAACTCGATTCGATAATTTATCATTAGTAAGAGATAATGTTAGAAGCAATTTGTTTAAAGCCTTCGAGCGTAACGGACGTCAGTACAACCTGAGGGCAAGAGAAATCAAGTATGTGGTAGGTCAAGAAGTATTGCGTAGAAATTTCGCACAGAGTAACATGGCCAAGTCATTTAACGCAAAATTAGCTAAAACCTATCTCAGGGCACGGGTTCGAGAAAAATTAGGGTCATCTTATTATCTTCTCGAAGATCCGAATGGAAAGCTGTTAGGTACTTATCACGCCAAAGATATGCAACCTTTTTAAATTACCGCCTTTTTCAGATTTTTTTGGCAAACTTAACATTACGTACCCTTTGCCAAACAACACCTGCTTTGTGAGCGCGGTTATTATTATTTTTTTATTTAGTTATTTTTTATTTTCCTAAAAGTTTCTTAAATCTGTTAAGACATCAAATGCAGCCCAGGGTGGGAACAAAATTTAGTACTTAAGTGAAAAGTACTAATCAGCTGTTAATACGCTGAGGGAAAATATCAATCTGGACTTCCGCTATAGGGAATGTTCTTAAGAAAACAGCCTTTTGGATCCTGATCGTCAAAGTGTCAAGTTGTGTTAAACCACAAAGAAATTTATAAAAAAAAAAAAAAATAAAAGATTAAGTGTTTGATTTTCGAAAAGTGGTTACGCCTAACGTAAAAGAAAAAAAAAACAAAAAGACCGAAGCAAAATCTGCTCTTTCGTTTCCTTATATAAATTTTGTGAGCTGACGAATTCTTTGGACTGTGTCCTCTAAATTATCATCAGACGACAGCTTCAGTTAGCACATAGGAAGCTTAGGTGACCTTCCCGATAGCGAGCCGATCTACATCCAGCAGACCACGTGGGTCACGGTACAAAAGATCATAGCTGGAGCAAATCAGATCATGATTAATTATCATACGATACAAAAGCAAAACTAAAATATTAAATTGGAATTTCTTAAATAATTAAATTTATATATATATTATTTATAAATATATAATATTTATAAATATATGAAAAATTAGATCCGTGAAAACTGAATCTCGTTACTGAACGTCTAATTAATTAATTTATCCAAATATATATAAATAAAATACATTTGAAGAAAGTAATTACCTAAGGCAAGGCAGAAGAAAATATATGAGAAAAAAAAATTGGAATCGAAGATGAATTAAGTTACCTAAATTAGCATAATCAGTTTAAATTATAGATAACTAACCTAACCATATATATGTCGGTTTAATTAAAAAGAAAAAAAGATCTTAATTTGAAATATTTTTGTAGCATAAGCTTAAGTACTTTTTGCTCCGCCACTGGTGGTGCGTAAATTCCAAACGGTATCTCTCGTAAAACCTTGAACTTGAACTTGAATTTAGTTAATTTTGAGAATATGTAAATATATATGTATATATAAATGTTAATATATAAGGCCTAGGAGTAAATTAACTCACCACACCGAAGCAACTCACCAGGCGCCTGCTGATCCAGCTCGGAGTACAAATGTAAGTGTAAAACAAAACAAAAAAAAAAAAAAAAAAAAACAATTTCTCTTTTTACATTCAATTACTCTTATTTGCAAATTTTTTGGATTATTTACCTTGTACATTATATACATAATTATTTAAACATATCTACTTAAATAAGAGAGATGTAAATTTTAAACTAATTCAAATTTGTAATAGGGGGTGTCTTAATTTTGAGCTTACGGGGAAAATGAAATTAAACATTAAATAAGATAACCAAACCAAATCTAGTTAATTTTGTTGCTTTATATAAACGCATAATATGTATATAAGTAATGAGTTAACTAATAATAAATGAATTGTTAATTATTCTGAAATGAAATTGTAAACCTTTCTTTTGTTGTTGTGAGATGATAGCGTCCTAGATCTATGAATCATTGGTTGGGATTGGCGATACGGAAAAGTATTTCTCTATGGTTGGGTAGGGGAGAGTAGAGAAGCGGATGACATTGCTTCTCAGGTTTGATTATAAGGTTTCATTCAATTTAACCGTCCGTCCGTATACTTTATTGTGGGAATAGTGGGAAGTTTTAGTTGGTTAGTGTTTTCTTTGGTCCGTGTTAGAAATAAATTACGTGCATGAATTCTTTTATCGTAATGGTTGGATGGCTGCAGTAAGTAGGGGCAAAACCCACCCCAATCCGACGAGCTCAGAACCTGGAGAAAGCTAGCATGCACAGCCCACCTACAAGCAGTTCTCATCCAAAGCTTGCTACTGTTACAACATTAAAATAAATAAATACAGCAAGTAGCTGAAATTTATTCATGGTGCCGAAACCCGCTTATCGAAAAGAACTGTAAAAAAAGATATTTTATATTAAAAATTAAATAAATTATAACAAAATTTAACGCGATCGGCGAATTAAAAACACAGCGAGCGAAAAGTCGTGTTCTCATGACTCGGGCGTTTAAAAAAGTTTGTGAGTGCTGTGCTCAAAAAAATAAAAAATATATATATTGAAAGTGCTGTGTAAAAATATATACAAAACATACAAAATTAAAACTATTATATATAAAACATATAAAAGTGAAATTTAAAACAAAAAGCAAAGAAAAAATAAATACATACTGAAAGTGCATACAAAACCTTCAAAACATACAAAATTAAATTAATAAGTAGAACCAAAAAAAAAAAAAATATATATATATAGATATGTACATATAAAACAATAAGAATCATAAACATAAAAATATATACATATATAAATACATATGTACATGCGGTGACAGAAAACATAAAAAAAGGGAAAAATAGAAACCAGAGAACATAAAAAGCGGTGAAAAAAAATAAAGGGAAAAAATATATATTTCATATATATACCTATATATATGGTTTATATATATATATATATATATATACACTGTGTGTCCCAAAAATAACCGAACTATTTTGGATATAAAATAGTAAAATACACATTATACACGTATTATCTTTGAAAGTTATTATTTATTCAAAATAGGTTCCATTTGACTCAACACAATGTTTGGAACGATCAACCATTGCATGCATAGATTTTTTATGTCATTTATAGAAATGTTCTTCAGTACCTCGGTTACGGCTGCTTCATTTTTTTAAATTTTTTCAATTTTTTTTTTTAATTTTTTAAACTTCAATTTCATTTTTTTTTTAAGTTTGACACAAAATTTTATATTTGCTCTTTTTTTTTAGGAACCATTAGCACACTTTTGGTTTTATCACTTTTACATCATTTACATTTACATCAGTGACATTTTATGTCACTTTTACATCTGTCATCCGACTTACATGAAGTTAGGTGTGTTTGAAAGAGGATGAATTTATCTTTTTATTGTTGCAAGTTTTCAATACATGGCGCTGTATGTTGTATGATTTAATGATTTAAATATAAAGCTCGGTTATTTTTGGGACACACCGTGTATATATATACATACATACATACATATATAATTACATATATGCAGTGACAAAAAAAAACAGAAAAAGTAGCGGAAAATATAATACATATTTACATTCATAAAAAAGAAAAGAAAAAAAGAATTAAATAAAATTTTAGAATATATAAATATATACAAAAATTAATAAAATCAAGAACGAAAAAAAATACCTACACAGGTTTACGTTCATAAGCAACAGAGGACACAATCAAAACTTCAACAACACAGGAACGCCAGCACTACATAGAAGACAACACTCCCCGTCTCCCAGAACATTCATAAGTGGTTTGTAATAAGTCCGGATATCAAAGTAAGTCCCACTCTCTCACTCTATTGCATATTGAATTAAGTTTAGCGGATTTTGCCAAACGGTTTATGATACCCCCGCAAAATTCCAAAATCTGCTAAACTATTTCATTCTGACAATATATAATATACATAGCGGGTCCCCAATGTCGGTAAATGAAAATCCTCTGCTTTTCATTTACCGAACATAACAGCGCTCATATATAATATATTAATACGTGTATATGAAAAACGCGCGCTTTCCCCATCAAAAGTATATATTTTAATACAAAAAACCGCTTATTATATATCCCCTCACGTACATAAACTCCCCCTTTATATACACTAACTGGCCCAAAAACACCTTAGAAAAGGACCAGAATCGAACCAGTTTCCGCTCTCATACATCATCCCAAGTATATATATATTCTCGGTATATACACCCCAACTGGACCGAAACTCATTCTAACGGAGCAAATAACCGGATCAGTGTAAACACATTACACTGCCCAAAGTCAGCACCTCATAGCAAGTCAAAGCTACCCAACCGTGGTACATGTATAGTCTGAGTTTACATGAGGATACTTTTGTCGCTTTTTATCGAAATTTTCTCTTTTGTGTCGCCCTTCACGTTCACACAGAGATATTTTCTTCAAACAATTTTTTTGACATTTGTTTGGTGTTAATTTTTTTTCTCTCCTCCGCTTTATTTAACACTCGCAATTTTTCATTCGCATCGCGCTTTCTAATATGTCTAAAATAAAAACACTATGTTTGTGTAAAGGAAGACACAGCTTTTATTTATCTATTTCTTTTATATATTTATACATTTCATTAAACATCAACTCTACCCCTTCCAAAATGTAATCTAATTACATATCTCATCCTTTTCACTATCATCAGAGTGAATATCGGCGGCTTCTTCAATACCCTCTAATATTTCTTGCATTAATTCAACTTTACCTGCAAACTCCATTATCTGAAATATTTATTAATAATTGAATAACCTATCCACAAAGGCATATATGTTTCCATGCATATATTACATATATGTAAATATTGTAGTAAAACTCCCCAATTTCAATTTCTAAATTTACGGCATTTATTCGTTTGAAATTTTAGACAGCTACAATCAGTTCAAAGTGAGAAACAAAATGAAAGGGAATGCTAAGATCAACAGAAACGAATAGACAGCGACACGGTGCGCTGCTCCCTCCGTCGACGCAATCTCCCCTACAAACGAGTGTTTCGTCGACAAAAAGTATCCCCGTGTAAACTCAGACTTATACCTACATACACATTTATACATAAAGTGGTTATTTCATATTCCGGCAATTTCCACTCCTTCGCTATTTACAAAAGCAAGCGGGCAAAGATACGTATGTACATAAGTATACATACGTACATACTCGCATAAGCTATATAAAAAAGGTATAATAAAAACCCAGTCTACATTTGTACATTGCTGTAGACGCGCTGAGACAGTACAGTACACAACATAAAAGCTACCCACTAAATAAATTAATTCAAAATGATATATATACATACATATATATAAATATAAATAAATATTTTATATCAAAATTTAATAAAATCAATATCTCACAATGGAGGACAAAATGGAGAAACCCCCATCCCTCCACCCCCTTACAGGACCCCTAAATCCCAGGCGGAAGTAGAGGAATTCTCCCTGTTGCATAAAAAAATTTTATATGAGCTATCCAGAATGGAAAAATTCTGCGTTAAATGGTGGAACACTTGTGAAGAGACTCACTCCGAAGCAGCCCTTAAAATTTTCAAGGACCATCTGGAAAGGCACATGGAACTAGTGGAGGCAGCCAACCAAAACCTACAGATGAGCAACGTGGAAGATGAGAAGACACTCTCAGCATGCACAGAGGCCTACGAGACCACAAATGACAACGCAATGCTCATGAAAATCCGAATAAGTGAGCTACTTGGCCAAATCCAACAAAATATGGATTACCGGTCCTGAGACCCAATGCTTGTCTACCTCTGCTCCTCAAAACTGCCGGATGAAACTCTAGCTCTCTAGGAGCAATCACTCAATGGATCAATTTCTGACAGCTCGGTACTAGATCGTGGAGCGACTCAGCACATACAGTCCCAATAAGCCGAATATCAGTCAACAATCAGCCAACACTCAACTATCGGAACAAAACCCAATCGTTCCATACTCAAAACAAAAGGCAAGTTTCATGTAAACTATGCCAATCAAATCACTCGATGACAACGTGCGTCAAATTTCGAGAACTGTCCGTCTCAGACCGGAACAAGTTTATCAAAGACAACAACTACTGCAAAAATTGCCTGGCGTACTCGCTCGTACTCGTAAGATTGCAAAAGCAACTTTACGTGCGTTTATTGTCAAAGACGTCACCACTCCCTCCTCCATTACACTGCGAGCAACCCCACGCCTTACCCCCCAAAACCTCAAAGAAACTTCACTACTTCTCAAATGACAGTCGAGGAAGAACAGCCCTGCACCTCTAAGCAGGCATCCAAAAATTCAAAGGCAAACGAAAGCGGTAGAACAAAAACTCTATCTCACTATTCGAGTAACAAAGAAAGGACACTGCTTCCCACAGCAAATATTCCCATTCTCCACAAAGGGGAGTTAACTCACATCAGAGCTCTCATTGACCAAGGCTCTCAAAAAACTTTTGTAACATCCCGTATACAAAAGTTACTTGGTCTCCCCACCACAAAAGCCAACTACCAAATTCTTGGCATGGGCGGTAACACAGTCCAAAACTCGAATAGAATATGTTCTATTACAATATGCTCAGCTAATCAAACAGTAAAAATCGCGGCTCAAGCGATAATATTACCTCAATTGACGCACACTCTCTCATCCTTCAAAATAAAAGAAGTAGATCTAACGGAATATCTCTCACTGCCATTAGCAGATCCCAACTGCTTTACCCTAGCTAGAATAGACATGGTCATGGTCTCATCATTCTCTACTCAGGTGATTGAAACCCCTTTAGAATCACTAGGAGAATTACTGAGGATATTCTGGGAACAAGAAGAGGTACCACCGGCCCCCACATACACAGACGATGATGAATAATGTGAAACGCTCTACGAAAAAACCACTCATTGACGAGAAGATGGTCGGTATGCAGTAAAGCTGCCATTCAAGTCAGCATTCCCGGACTCCATTGCATTTGGGCATTCCAGACCTGCCGCACAGCAGCAATACCTCAGCGTGGAACGAACTAACGAACGAACGAAGAAAGATGAACTTCGGAACACCTATTCAGACGTCCTGGAGGAATACCTAACGTTAGATCACATGGAACCAACCCATTCCCGAGAAATCATACGCGACGGTAAATAATTCTCCTTTTATCTACTCCATCACGCGGTGATTAAAGCTGGAAGTAAAACTACTAAAGTCCGTCTAGTTTTCAATGCCTCAAAAACCTCGCATTCCGGTCTCTCACTCAATGACGTATTACATACACATACATACTGGTCCCGTTCTCCAAAATGACTTAATGCTCATTATTCTAAAATGGAGATTATATAAGTATGTATTTAACGGCGACATGGAAAAAAGTACCGCCAACTATGCATCCATAAAGAAGACCACGACCTCCAACGCATTCTATTCCGTAGAACCCCCAATAGTCCGATAGAAGACTTTAAACTAAAAACGGTGACATTCGGGGTCAACTGCGCTCCATACTTGGCAATAAGGACACTCCACCCATTAGCCGAGGACTCTAAGAAGACATACCCCCATGTATCAAAAATATTAAAAGGAGAGACATACATAGATGACATCCTCTCAGGCGGACATAATCTAGACTCAGCCGGCGAATCGATACATTAAGTTATCGAAGTACTCAAGTCAGCCGGATTCCCGTTAAAAAAGATCACAACAAACCACAAGTCACTGCTGAAAGACATCCCCCCGTCTGACCTTTTAGATGAAGAATTTCTCCAATTCCAAAAGGCAAGCTCTACAAAACCTCTCGGAATAAAATGGAATGCTCTCTGTTATTCCGGCAATTGGCGGCCCGCAATTGAAACAATATCCTAGTCTCCTTTTCAACGAGCTGAAATCTTTATTAAATATGGTCAAATTTAGAAGTTTTAGTTTTCTTAAAATAATACATTTTCAATATAAAAAACTTACATTTTGTTTTATCTGCGGCACCTATGCGCACTTGAACAACCAGAAAATATAATGAAAGAGAATTTACATTGAATTTGACACTTACAATTAAAGCAAGAAGAATTGAGGATAGAGAACAAAGAGAAATCACAAAATGCGATGGGTTGTCAACATTTTGCAACATACCCCCCTTCGTAAATTTCCTACGTCTTTTCGTATGAAGTTTACCAATTCAATTTGGGCTCGCGATATCTGGTTTCGCCAACTTAACCACAGGTCGAGTACACAGGCCGTTTATCGTCCTCACCACAGCGCTACGGGCATGCCCATCTTTTCCGCGATGAAGGTCTATTACTACTCCCTTTGGCCATGAGTTTCTCTTCGCATTATCGTCAACAATGATTACGACGTCGTTTACTTCAATTGGTTGTATCGGCGGATGAAACCACTTAGCCCGTCTGGTTAGGCGTGGAAGGTATTCTCTGATCAATCGCTTCCAAAATTGGTTAGCTAGTTGATTCGAAATGCGAAAGCATCGTCGGAGGGCCGTACCGCTTTCATCGTCACAATCAGACTCGCGAATTCCACTCGAGTTTCCTAACAGAAAATGATTGGGCGTTAGTGCATCGCCGTCTGTAGTATCCAAAGGCACATATGTTAGCGGTCTAGAGTTTAGAATATTTTCGATGTCAGCAAGAGTAGCTCTCAAAACTTCTTCTCGTAGGGTTTGTCGACCGTATCATTCGTTCCCATGCCCCACCCATGTGGGGAGCTGAAGGCGGGTTGAAGGACCATTCGATTGGGGGATGTTTCTTCTTTAGGTCAACGGACGACACCTTTTCAATCTCTTCGATAAGTGCTCGGTTAGCGCCACGAAAGTTTGTGCCATTATCTGACACAATGCGTTTCGGTACGCCTCTGCGACATACGAACTGCTTTAGAACGAGGAGAAATGATTCCTTTGACAACGATGGCGAAATCTCAATGTGAACAGCACGAGTGCTTAGGCATGTAAACAATGCACCCCAGCGCTTCTCTACGTGATGGGCCGAAATAGTCTACCCCCGTGAACGTGAATGGCAATATATATGGTGACAATCGTACTGAAGGAAGATCTCCCATTAAAGGCGGTTGCGGCTTTGCCTTACGATTGCGGCACATCTGACATCTTTTGGCACACTCTCTTACTAACACGCGCAGCGCAGCTACGCAGAACCGTTGTCGCACCTCATTCACTGTTATTTCGTTATGATGGTGATGAAATTTTATATGATAAAAGTCAATTATCAACCGCGTGACTGCGTGGTTCTTCGGAAGTATTACTGGCCGCTTTACGTTGACAGCCACACCTTCTATGAAATCGATTCTTCCCTTCACTCGAAGAATGCCAAACTCGTCCAGATATGTTGACCATATGTTATTTTTTGACAAAACGCATCTGCCTGGCACACGGCTATAATAACGAGCTCTGCTGCGTCCATATCAGTTAATTCGAAGAATTTTAGTAGCGACTGAGGAGTGGCCTTCACAACTAAGCGAGAAAATGTAAAACAAAGTGCTGTGTGGAACGTAGCCGTCGCCAAGTGCTGAATCTCTCTACTTTTGGACAAAGTACTGAGAGCGCCGATGGCGATGTATTTGATGGTCTTATGTGATGCAGTTCAACTGTCACGTTTGCCGTAGGGATCACTATCTCTGTCGAAGGCCAATTAGATTCTGACTCAGTAAGGAACTTTGGGCCGTAAGGCCAGCGCGAGTTGTCCTCAAACTTACGTTATCCGTTCCATTTCGTGCCTTCATCGGCAATGTTCTCAGAGGATGGCACCCACCTCAAATCTTTAGCGCAGGAGCCTTCTAAAATTTCTCCGACACGTATCACGACGAATTGATGGAATCTTCGGGCATCTGAACGCAACCAGTATATAACGTTTTTTGAGTCCGTCCAAAAAATTTTACGGCTTACCTGAATAGAAAGTTCTTCGCTTATGAATTTTGCCAATCGCAGGCCGAGAACAGCCGCCATCAATTCCAGTCTAGGAATAGGCGTAACTCTCGTCTTCGAAGCTAACAGCGAGCAGGTCGGTCGGTTACTACCCTCAGCACGCAGATATGCCACGGCAGCATAGGCGTTGATGCTCGCATCTACGAAAATATGCAATTGATTACCGTCGCTACTCTTAGCGAGTGTGTAGCAACGAGGGACCCTAATGTTGTTTATAGAAGATCCAAGAGGATCGGATATCTTCATTATCGTACGCAGAACTTGCCGTTTCAAAGGAAATTTAGACTCGTCAAATATTTCTTCTGGAAACTTCTCCACAAACGTCAGTTCGTCCGACATTGGAAGCCACCACATTCCTAATAATTTCTCAATATTAGCGGCTGGCTCTTCAAAGCATCTTGTCAGCTGCTTCTGATCTGCAGTGAGTTCGGTCAGGACTCGTTTCGAATTCGATACCCAATTTCGCATTTCGAATCCGCCTTCGTTGTGAATCCAGCGAACCGCAGTAGCCATATGAGATAAGTCTTCTTCAGTGTCTGCACTCTGGAGCCAGTCATCGACGAACGTATTTTTAATGATGATATGAATGAATATTTACGAGTCCAGCAAGGTGAAGCTGCTACATCCCACTTACTCGCAGCCAAGAGTAAAGTGGCCCCCTTTCAAACCGTCGGTCTCCCTAGGCTGGAACTTTGCGGCGCTGTTTTACTAGCAAAATTAGTAAAGCAGATCCGATCCTCCCTAAATCTGCCACCTCATGAACTAATTTGTGGACAGATTCCTCAATTGTATTAGCATGGCTGGAAAAACCCCTTGGACGTGGAAAACATACGTAGCGTCTCAGATCCTCGAACTCGTAAACAACGCTACGTGGCGACATGTGTCCAGCGCTGACAACCCAACTGATCTAGGTACGCGTGGAGCTAAACTCCAAGAGCTCGTCAACTGTTCACTCTGGTGGAAAAGCCCCGAGGGGTTAACTAGGTCATCCCTCTTTGGTCGAAAAGTTCACCAACTCATTCGTCCCCTCCCGAACAGCGACAAATTGAAGCATTCCTCGCTTTAGAATCCCCTGATTTTCTGAACCGTTTCTCCTACTTTTCCACCGCTCTCAGAGTAACAGCGTACATATTTCGTTTCGCACAAAAGACTAGGAAGCTGCCAAATCCGCCCTCTACCACTCTCACTCAAAGCGACTTAAAGTTCGCAAAAACTCGCCTCATAGCTGTCACCCAGTGAAAATATTTCGGGAAAACCATCACAGCACTGGGGTCGAAATGTCCGATAGAAAAAAGAGATCCTCTCCGTACTCTCAACCCCTTCTTGGATAAATCAGGACTGCTGCGTGCAAATGGACGTGTCACTCATGCCGCCCTCTACGACGAGCGTCATCCAATTATCATACCCGATAATTCCGGATATTGCTCCCTCCTCCTCGAATTCCTCCACTCAACTCTACTGCACGCGGAAAAGCAGCTGATGATTCGCGCGGTCCAACAGGAATATCATATTCCCCAAATCCGCCAGAAGGTAAAATCTTGCATTTTTCGGTGCAAGATATGCACGATATACAAGCATAAAATGAGCACGCAACTGATGGCAGCGTTACCCCCTGAACGGTCCACATATACACTCCCATTCCATACCACCGGTGTAGATTTTGCCGGCCCATTCCTCGTCAAAACCTCGACTCTCCGCCGAGCATCCCATTCCAAAGCATACGTGTGTGTATTCGTATGTTTCTCGACAAAAGCCATTCATCTGGTAGTATGCTCCGACCTAACAACAGAAGCATTTAAGGCAGCATTCGCACGATTTGTAGGACCAAGAGGCATTCCCCACAAGATAATGTCCGACAACGGCAAAACCTTCGTAGGAGCACAGCGAAGCCTACAAAGAGGACTATCCTCCTTCCTTGAGGAAGTTTCGGACAAAGCCACAACAGAATATGCCATTCACGGACTTACATGGCAATTTATACCGCCTTACGCTCCACATATGGGAAGACTTTGGGAAGCGGCAGTGAAAAACTTCAAAACTCACTTCACTAAAGTCGCTGGAAATCAAAAGTTCACCTTCGAGGAGTTTACCACTCGCATCGTAGCGGTACTCAACTTCAGACCACTCTCTCCTATGTCTCAAGATCCCGAAGACTTGAAGGTACTAACTCCAGGCCACTTCTTACGAGGCGCATGCTTACTCTCGAACCCTGAGCCAATCTCAAAAATCCTCTCACTCATTAATAAATGGAAAAAATTAAGAGTACTCCATCATCAGTTCAGCAAGCGCCGGAAAACTGAATATCTCCACCATCTTCAAAAACGCTATAAATGGAAAGAATCCCAGCGAAATAAGAAGGAAGGTGATCTCGTCGTCATCAAAGACGACCTCCTACCCCCAAACGAATGGCGACTAGGTCGCATAACGAAACTGCATCCCGGACCCGACCAAAACGTTCGCGTGGTAGACATGGCGGAACGGTCACCTGCAACATAACCAAACTCTGCCTTCTGCCACCCACTTAGCTTATACATCCCCCTCTCCCTTTCTCCCAATAAGCTAAACATTGCACACCTCCACTCTCCATCATCTCATACTAAAATTGCTTTTCGAACGATGTCTTTTCAGATCACAGAACTTCGGCAAGTGCCGGCTGTGCTGCCGCACCCACTCATTGCGCCACTGTCGTGCGTTCCTGGCAATGACTCCAGGCGAGCGGTATGAGCCTGCGAAGGTGCATAAATATTGTATCAACTGCTTGGCGACCTCGCACGCGACGGGAAGCTGTAATTCTCCAAACAGCTGCCACCGCTGTGGATTTGCACACCATTAAATTAAAAATTATATGTATAAAATATATCAACATTATAATGAAATAATGAATTATACCTACCCTATTACTTTCCAATACTTACCTACCACGAATTTACTCCCAATTAAAACACTCACCAGCAACCCTACTTCCGTTACTAATGTAAAGGAGAAAGCAAAACAAAAAATGTATATAAATACCTATGTATGTATTTGTAACTTTAAATTATATTTATATTCGCTCGCTAAGAACTCGACGGTTGTGTCCCCTAAAAAATATAATATAAATATAAAAAGAACCTAAATAAAATAATAAATTTGTGGATAATATTAAAAAAAAGTGTTTTAATTAAATGCAGAAAATAAATAAATACAGCAAATAGTTGAAATTTATACAAAGTTAATTACGTATAACAATAGTAAGTTAAAATTTTATTTCAGTTTCAGTTCGTAAATTAAGAATTGTAAATTAAAATTTCATTTCAATTCCTAAATTAGCAATTCTAAATTAGTATATTAAAAAAGGTTGCTAAAACAATTAATTACATTAAAAAATTTTATCAGTCCAATCAATTGGTTACGCTTCAAAAAAGTTGCAATATTCTGAGACAGCTGTTCAATTACCGTCACTTTCCTTTTTTCAATTTCTATTAACTCTGCCCTTAAATTATTGTTTTCTGCCATCGTTAATTTTGTGGTTTCATTCAACTCATAAATTTTTTGCCTTTTGTAAGTACAGGCACCGCTGCACAAGCTACGGCGCGCCTATGATATTTCAATAAAACTAAATTTAAAATTTTAAAACTTTACTAATTAGTATTTTTATAAATAAATTTACCTGTTATACTATCCACAACAATGACATCAATGTTATTGATCGTGTCATTGCCTATGATCGTGTGGATTCGTACGTAATGGAACCAAGACACAGGAGATTTTCCTGTATATGCCCTGCTTTGCACTTTCTGTAAAACATAATTTGTAGCATTGAAAAATAAATTAAATATAATCCTTATTCATAAATACATATGTACAATATATATTTTACCCATATTTAGGTACAAAATTAAGTATTTTGTATTTATTTTATGTCCACAGCACGTATTCCCGGCTGGTACGCCTCGAGTGAATGTGTCATTTCGGCATAGATATGTGAGTAATTTGGGGAGTTGCGCAGCTCCTTCTCCTCCCATAAATCTATGAAAGCCACAACTGCTGCTGGCCCCCAACTTACTGCTATTTTTCTTGTTGCTTCTATTAACACAATCACAAAAATATATCTGTTGTCGACATATATATAGTTATTGAAATAATAGAATCGGATCACCAGGTAGCACTGGTCACTATGTATTCGTATTCCTTTTCATCCCATATTTTCGTACCTACGTACACATATACGTTTTGCAAATTGTTAATTATGAGGTGACCTAACTGTAAAAACAGGTCTGATTCTTAGTTATTATTGCTATAAATAGATGCTGAGCGTACATTATAAGACACAGTTGTAAGATAGGATCGAAATACACGTACAGTTGATTTTTAAGCATACATACATATGCTCTAAAAAGTATATTTTATTTTAATTATCAAATACAACTGCCGCAATAAATAAAGTCATAACATTCTTAAAAATCAACTTTTAGAAATTGGATCGACTTACTCGCACAAATGATCCGTAGGAGCACTAAAAATGCTGATCGTAATTGCCCTAGATGCGATGAAATAGACAACGACGAAATGATCCAGTGTGAATCTTGCGACGTCTGGTACCACATCGAATGCGTTGGAGTCGACAGCAATATGGCTGATATATGCTCACACCATTCACCAAACGAGGTTCCCACAACCACCACAGCTACGACTATGGTAAACACAAGTATGCCAATAGCAATTACGTTTTCGCGATCTGCCACCGCCGCTAAATCATCACAACCAAAGCTGGTATCTGCATGTTGGAATTCCGAGCCAATAGTAACGTTTGCGCTAGCACAAAACCGTCAATTACCCACGATGATAAAAGAGCATTATTCAACACCCCCGGCAACGATATCGGGAACGCAATTCCCACCTGATAATATTGCTACATCTTCAGCGAATATCATGTCTCCCAGCTCAAAAGCAAATGATGAGCAAGGTACAACAAATGTCCAAGTAGCTCATAAGCCGCGTAACCAGAAAATACACCGAAAGCTACAGTTGAAACGACTGGAAGAAGAATTGCGAATACAGCAACAATACTTGGAAAATAAATACAAATTCCTTTCGGAGTATGATGAGTTACTTCCAAACAATTCATTTTTTTCTGTAGCTATTAACCCCTCTCCGGAGCAGTTCGCTGCAAGACAAGCCATTCCCAAACAGCTCCCCACCTTCAATGGAGATCCGGACGAATGGCCGCTTTTCATTAGCAGCTTCGAGAACAGTACCGCCGTCGCCGGCTACACTGATACTGAGAAGTTGATACGACTACAAGCGTGCCTTAAAGGTAAAGTACGTGAGATGGTAAAAATTAAACTATTCCATCCATATTACCTGAAATCATTAAAACTCTTAAGATGTGTTTCGGTAAATTGGAATACATTATCGAGCGGACAGTAAGTAGGGCACGTGATCTTTCAACCATTAAAGATAAATTAGAAGCTCTAATTGACTTCGCGCTTTGTGTGCCGAATATTTGCGCTACCATGGAAGGGTGCCACATGTTTGCGTATTTACAATAATCCATTGTTGGTTAAAGAGCTGGTAGACAAGCTGCCAAATAACCAAAAATTAAACTGGGCTGTTCATTCGAAAAATTATAAAATACCTGCAGTCAAGCAGTTTAGTGAATGGTTGTTCAACATAGCTGGTACCGTAGTCAGCTTAACGCCAACTAATACTCGCATGGTTAACACTCATCCCGTCGAGGCGTCCCGAGAACGTACCCGAGCAGAACAAAACACAGGTCAAAGCAAACGTTTTAAGGTTTGTGAGAATAACGATCATAAAGTAGCTCAATGCAAAATATTTGAAACTTTTCCACAACAACGCATATGGGAAATAGTGAAGTCTAACAATCTATGTCGACAATGTTTCAACCCACATAGGCGAAAATGTTTCTTAAATAGAGTCTACAGTAAGGATGGATGCCCAATAAAACACCACCCCTTACTCCATAAATCGGTAATAAACCAAGTGGAACTCGTAAATAATGCAACGCATTTTGAAGATGCACAGGTCAACACTCACAGCAAGTGAAGCAACCAACCACTTTTAAGAATCCTGCCAATTTATGTTCACTCCAAAAATAAAACTCTAGGAGTATTTGCATTTCTAGACGAGGGATCATCCGTCACGTTAATGGAAAGAAAAGTATTCGACGAGATCGGTTTGGATGGAGAACCAAACCCCTTGTATCTGCGATGGACAGGAAACACCACACGCGTCGAGAACGGTTCTAAAAAGGCTGCTGTTGTAGTTTTAAATATGGTAGATAGTCGAAGGTATACTTTGATGAAAAGCCACACCGTTGACGACCTCGGCTTATCAGCACAGTCACTCGATGGGCCCGAGTTGCAAAAAATGTACCCCTATTTGGAAGGTATACCATCGATGTTAATCGGCGTTGATAATTGGAAGCTCGCAGTCCCTCCTAAAATAGGATAAGGAACCTGGGCACAACCAATAGCTCCAAAAACTCGCTCGGGATGGACATTGCCGGGTTGCGATGTTGTATACCTATGTATATGAAATGCCACACCTGTGACTGTCGAAAAGATTATGCTGAACTGCATTAATTAATAAATGAATCATTTAAGATGGAATCTCCAAAGCCAACAAAGATAATGGCAAAAGATAACGCAATGAATAAACCGTGATGTTAATATATCGTTACCAGATAACTATTCTTACGCGCACCAACGACTGAAGTGTTTATGAAGAAAATTTATCAAAGTGCCTAATCTGAATAGCTACCAAACAAGAACAAATCGATAATTTACTTGCCAAAGGATACGCATGAAAACTCACTAAAGATAAAGTTGAGGCTCCTGCTAAAAAAATGGTATGTGTCCAGTTTAGTGGTATGATGAAGGTAGTGAGCAGCAAAGCGTTTATGCTATGAAGGCATTAACATTCGGTTTAAACTGCGGCCTACGTATAGCGCATTTTATCCGTGATAAGAACGCGGAGGGTTTCAGTAACGGATTTCCTCGCGCAGTGAAAGAGTACAAAAAACCATTATATAAATGATAACATTGACAGCACTTACAATGAAGACTTTGACTCGACAAGTTCAGAAAATTCATTAAAACACTGGATTCAACATTCAATGACCCTTGTAGAGCAGCTCAAAGAATGGGGCTCTACAAAGAAGGTGCTTGGAATGTTATGGGATCCCATATGTGACGATTTCAAATATTTATAATTGCCGATTTGCAAGACTCCGTCGCGACGTGAACAGTCAACCCTTTATAACGACTAAGAGAGAGCTGCTTCAAGTACCGATATCCATATTTGATCCATTGGGATTCGTAAGTTGTTTTACCATCGGCTTAAAAAGTATATTACAGGACGTATGGTGCGCGGGAATTAGTTGGGATAAGCCGTTGCGTTGCTACTTTTATAATAAATGGTGCCAATGGAAAGGTGTTATGCCATTGATAGCAGTAGTGGAATTACACGATGCTATTCTTTGCTGCTTAAAAATGCGGATGAAGTTCAACTTCATTCTTTGTTGATGCTGGAACGAGTGGCTACGCAGCCGTTTGCTATTTACGAGTGAAAAGATTTAACGATATCACAGTGTCTCCAGTGGCTGCGAAACCAAAAGTTACGCCACTAAAACCACTATCAATTCCCAGGTTAGAGATGCAAGCTGCGGTGATTGGTGCTCGGCTAGCTAGCAATGTGAGTAACGTGCATCGTATTCCCATAACTTCTAGATCTTGCGACTCCGACACCGAACCCAAAGCAATGGCAATGGGTGCCCTTAAGTCTACAGACTTAGCTACAAAAGTTAACGAAAAGTGTAACTATCAACCGTGGTTTAATGAACCAGAGTTTTTGATGTTAACCCAAACGAGTGACCGAAATATGATTGGATAAAAGAAGTTGGAATCGATGCAGCAGAAACGAAGCATTATGTTTTAAACGCTGCAAAAACGGTAACAACATACACGTGCTGTACCAAATATTGAATACTTTTCCGATTGGAAACGCCTTTACTGAGGTGTAGCAACCTTTTTACTAGATATCGACAGTTGTAAAATATTATGTGTACAACCTTGCCTCCGCCGTTTTCCGATATTTGGCTGTACCGGCTGAGGCTGGTTGAAATAAATAGATGGTAATGCCTTTAAAGTGAGTGTGGACAGTGCCTAACGAATTGTCATCGCCGTTTCAGTGACAGTTGTTCTTGTTTTCGTATTATTCACGCTCGAAAATGTCCGTTTATGTGCCCAATTCTCGTCATTTGCGGGAAGTTTTACTTTTCTGTTACAATTCGAAAAAAAATGCAGCTGAAGCGCATCGAATGCTCTCAGAAACTTACAGTGATGCTGCTCTGAGTGAAAGAACGTGTCGGGAGTGGTTTCAACGTTTTAAAAATGGTGATTCCGATGTCGAAGACAAACATGGTGGTGGAAGGGAAAAAACCCTCAAAGATGAACAACTAGAAGCATTGCTTGATGAAGATTCGTGCCAAACCCAAGAACAGCTTGCCGAATCGTTGGGAGTCAGTCAGCAAGCCATTTCAAAACTTCTCAAGGCCCTGGGCTTTTAATTTTGGAAAAAAAACGGCGGAAGCAAAGTTGTACACCTAATATGATCGAAATACAGTTGATTTTTAAGCAAAGGTGTGTTTTATTTTAATTATGCAATTCAACTGCCCGCTTGGGCATTGTGTTTTGAATATTGACAGTTAAAACAGTGCTGCCATATATGGATAAGAATAAATTAATAAAAATAAAAAAATGACGTAAAATCATCATTTTGCCAGTCGCAAATAATGGAAAACATGCAAACCCAACTTAAACACGCTGTGATAAAATTAGTTTGAAGTGAGTTTGTGTTATGAAATATATATGGAATTTGACAAGTGTTTAGAGCGGTATTTGTGACTGAACACAGAGCGCACAGCGGCTTGATGGAAACGCCCTATAAGATACGAACCTAAGGCGACCTTCACCAAGCTGATAATAAAATAACATATATTTTACATCAAATTTAGGATATTAGAAAATATCATAAAAACTTATTACCTATTAAACTTGTGGACACAATATTTTTAATTAATTTGGGAAAATTTATTTTCTTTGTTGATTAACTTAATTATAATAGAATATTATGAGGATTGACAGTTTCCACGCTGGTCCGCAATTGAACCTTCTCTTTATTATAAGTTCTATGACAATACCTAAAACACAAATATATTCATATCATATAATGGATTTTGATATTTTACTATGTTTGTGGTCATCATATTTTGACCGTCTCCTTCTAATGCAATACAATAGATATATTAATGCTACTGCATATCAGCTTTTGTCTTGTTTTTTGTTATAATCGTTGTGTATGCGGAATTTATGTTGCCTACGTCTTCTTTGTAATTTGTAATAGTATAGTTTTGTTTTCGATGTCTATTATTTTCGCGTTGTCGAAGGCTGTTGTGTGATTGCTTTGCGCAAGGTGGGCTAACGCAGTTGTTCTCTTTTTGTTCTTCGCGTCCGCCTTATGCTTGCCTATTCTAACTCCTTACGTTCGCTTCGTTGTTCCTATGTAAAGTTTGTAGCATTTCTCCTCTTTTATGCATTTCATTTGGTATATCACATTGTGTTGTTGTTCCTTGTTTATTTTGTCGTTCTTGCTATTTACCTATATATTTGCCTAGTAATTTGTTGTCCGTTAAACCTTGTACCTATGCCAGTGAACTTTTATTTATTTAACTGGTTATCATACGACCATAAAGCTCCGAATTGATAGCGACAGTCTCGCCGTTGTCGTTTTCAAAGAAGTAAGGTCCAATCAAACCTTCGCACCAAGTAATTTTTTTTTTTAGTGTAATAACCTCTTTTCAGATATTTGAGAACTCTCTGAGCTTTAAATGGGACAATTTTGCTTATTTACGTATTCCCGAGTGATGCCTCTTCGCTGATGAAAATTTTGTTCGAGAAATTGATGACCATTGGTTGTTATTTAAAAACCCCATCGACGTATGTACGATGTTGTGATTAGTCAGCTGGCTTCGGTTGTTGAGTGAGCCAGACTTTATATGGATGTAGGTGGCCGCGGTAGCCGAGTGGTTAGCATTGCGTCCTGCCATTCGGAAGACTCGGGTTCATATCCCGGTGCCACCAACATCCAAAAGTTATGGAAAATTAATTTAAATAAGAAATTAAATTAAATTTTCTAATTTCGGTCGCCCCTCGGCAGGGAATGTCCATCCCTCCGAGTGTATTTCGGACATGAAATAAAGCTCCTCGTAAAAAAAAACCGTCAGCCGTTCGGAGGCGGCTTAGTATAAACTGTAGGTCCCTCCATTTGTTGGAAAAACATCAAGACCCAAAATCCAAAAATTGGAGGAGGAGCTCGGCCGAAAATCGCTTCAGCGGTTACAAAGCGCCAATTATATATATATATATAGGTGTAAGTCCAAATGCAAAATATGCCGTAAGAAATTCCCAGCCCTTGATAACGCCCAGAAATAGACACATTCGGGTCTTCGGCTACACTTTCACTTACAGTGGAGATATTTGAGGTGGAATGAGCAAAATGATGATGCACGGGCCTTACGATATCTGTAACCGATCCAGCCTTTTCTGCAAAGTTCTTTAAGATTTTAATAATGGCTTGAATAGTTGGTCGACTGTGTGCAACATGATCCCTTCTTAAATCACGTTCCCAAACGTTTTGTGAATATTTATTTCGCTGTTGTATATTTTATTTTAAAAATTTGTGGTCAAAGTGAATTAAATGGCGATCTTTAGGTTAAACTTTAATTAATTAAAGCTTTTAATTTTACAATAGCATTTTAATATTTTATTTTCCGGAGTAGTTTTCAGCCTATTCTTCTTGTTATATACGCACATTTTTTTTTGGTTTTTATTTGGCTTTTGCTTATAATTTTTGGAAATACAGACACAAAAGCTGTGTTGCTTTTTAAATGTCAATATCCTTCTATTCAAAACTGTTCATTACATAGCACCAAAGTTCTATGGTATTTCTATAAAACTGTTTCCTTTTTTTATGCTCTAGTATTATTGTTATATTTTCGGAAATTAAGACTTCATTGTGAAAAAATTGTCTTGATCAACTCCTAATACTTTTGCAAGTTCTTCTTGCGTCTGGCATGCATCTGCGTCGAGCAATGTCTCCAATTCTTCGTCTTGAAATTTTTTTGGCTGTCCGTCGTCTAAGTCGAAATTGCCACTTTTAAACCGTGCAAACCACTTTTGGCTCGTTCGTTTGGCTAAAGCATGGTCACCATAAGCGTCCAGTAAAATTCGATGGCTTTTGGTAGCACTTTTCTTCATGTTAAAGTAATGAAGAAGAACTCCCCGCAAAAATACTTTATCTGGTTCAAATTTCGACATTTTCAAATGAATGAAACAAATTGTTGTTCACGCTAAAACAAATGACATCTACTGAAAACGACGCGAAATGACAGTAGCCACAGATGAACACGACGCGCAATAATGCCCTCTCTTAGAAAACCGCACGAAATAATGCATACACCCAATAATATTTTTTATTTTTTAAAATATCTTTAATATTTTGTGGTTAATTTTAAAATTAGTTGTTACCATTATTACTTTTATTAATCCTTTATTTTATTGTTTTAACAGTTATTACTCTTATGCTTCATTTCTACTCGGGTTGAGCCTACAAGCATAAACGCTAAATGTTCTACTCGAGGTGAATTCAGAATGAAGTTAATATCAGGGCAGCTAAGCCCAACTTTGATAAATTTTAGGTAAATAATAATAATTTGCGGCCGCGATAGCCGAGTGTCCCAGTGCCAGCAACATCCAAAAAGTTATGGAAAATTAATTTAAATAAAAAACTAAGTTAGATTTTCTAATTGCAGTCGCCCCTCGGCAGGGAATGTCCACCCCTCCGAGTGTATTTCGGACATGAAATAAAAGGCTCCTCGTAAAAAAACCATCAGCCGTTCGGAGGCGGCTTAGTATAAACTGTAGGTCCCTCCATTTGTTGGAAAAACATGAAGACGCAAACCCTCAAATAGGATGAGGAGCTCGGCCGAAAAATCCCAAAGCGTCAATTATATATATATATATATAATTCTATTTTTGACAAAAAATTGATTTCAGCTCAACCCGCGTTTATGCTACCAACTTAGCGCTTCTACATACACGGTGTGTCCCAAAAATAACCGAACTTTATATTTAAATCATACAACATACAGGGCCATCTATTGAAAATTTGCAACATTAAAAAGATACATTCATCCTCTTTCAAATGCACCTGACTTCATGTAGGTCGGATGACAGATGTAAAGGTGACAGACATTTCAATAAAACCAAAAGTGTGCTAATGGTTCCAAAAAAAATGGAACAAAGAGCAAATATAAAATTTTGTGTCAAACTTGAAAAAAAAATTGAAATTGAAGTTTAAAAAATTAAAAAAAAAATTGAAAAAATTGAAAAAAATGAAGCAGCCGTAACCGAGGTACTGAAGAACATTTCTATAAATGACATAAAAAAATCTATTCATGCGCTGGTTGATCGTTCCAAACGTTGTGTTGAGTCAAATGGAACCTGTTTTGAAAGTTATTCAAAGATAATATAATGTGTATTTTACTATTTTATATCCAAAACGTTCGGTTATTTTTGGGACACACCGTGTATGTTGAGAAAATGTGTTGAATCTACCAGAGTAGACGCCTTAACTCGTGGTGAAAAAGTGTTTATGCTTGCGAGTTTAATCTACCCGAGTAGAAATGAAGCATAAACGTAGTATATGACTTGTTTATTCCCAGCTGTGCTATTAAAGGTGACTGAGCGCTTTGCCGCTTGATGGCTGTGTGATGAGCTGACTCATCACAAATGAGTTTTATTGACTGGGCGAATTGTTGAGGCAATTTGTAATTCCAAAGGTATACGATGATAGTGTCTCTCATGTAGAGCGACTGAAGTAGATTTATTTAAGCTGTTTCGCCAGATTTAGTGAAATAGGTCAGGAACTCACTTCCTTAACAGAAATGTGAAAACATTATGAGGATGTTCCAATCTTTCAAGAGCTTGGACAGATGTCATGAAGATAGTAATCGTGATCCTAAACTCAAAAATGTTATCTGTCCATCCGACGATATTGCTTTAAATCATTCTTCTCAAAAAACAATCTCTCATCTGCTTCCGCCATATAAAGAACCCTTCTACGCCTCAATCAAATATATCTGCCTGAGCCACTTTACAAAACTGGTTGTTGTTCCTCTCAAAAAATTTGTTTTTATTTCGAGATTTGCAAAAAGATACCACCGTTAACGAGGTGAAGTCTTGCATCACATCAAAAATTAAAACTGGTGACAAAACAGTGAAAAAATTTAATTATAAATGTGAAAGAAACACTTCTTCGTTCAAAGTTTATACTTGATTTGAATGCTTTAATCAACCTCTTGATAGTACATTCTGGCCACCCTGAACTTTTACCTTTTTTTTTTTTTAAATTTATAGAACTGATCGATTAAACATAATCGGTGTTCTACTTGCTGTTCTTTCTTCAATCCCTTCCGAAAAGTTCCATGTTCCTATCATAGACTCCGTGGAATTTAAATGCATGCGAGTGCTAGTTCTTAGTTCCAAACCACTTTGGTAAGTTTAAGATATGGTTTATGTTGATAATTTTTCGAAATTTTTCGTTATTAGAAGCGATCCTCTTGTTCTGGCAAAGGATTTGTAAACTTGTGGCTGACAATTCAACCCTTAACTCGAATTTTTGATTTCGCTTTGCGAAAGCTAATTATAAAAAGTTAAATCAGGACGCCTCTAAATTAACTTGGCCCAATTATACCGATAATATTGAAATAAGAGTCTTTTTGAAAAACTTGAAAGTCAAGAGCTTGACTTAAAACTTAAAAAAAGTAGTTTACACTTAGATTACATAAGTAATCATACTTTCTTCGAAAATGGGCATTTCTAATATTTGTGGAATTTTTTTAATGAAATTATTTAATTATCTCTCGAAATGGTTAACAGACGGTCAAGCTACAGTAATTTATACACAAACTATTTCTGAAGATGTATCATTTGATCATTTGATAAATCTAAAACACTCTTTCAGTGATTCTACAATTAAAATAATAACCTAACGAAAACACGAAATATACATAGCATGTTGCACAATTCTTTTTTACAGTTTTGCATAATATTTGGTTGCCATTTTTGTACTTAAAATTATGTTGAATTTCAACACTATCGTTATGTGGTTTTAACTTTGAGCACACGTTGTAGTGCTTATGATATTATTAAACTATTTTTCGAAATGGTTTGACCGTATGTTAGCTACACTAATTTATTCACAAACTATTCCTGAAGAAAATGTATTATTTGATCATTTAATAAATCAAAAACACTCTTTCAGTAATTCTACAAATAAAATAATAACCAAACGAAAACACGAAATAAGAGTATACATAACAATGTTGCACAACATTAAAAATTTGGTAGTTTTGCATAATATTGGTCAAGTAAACAGTTCGTTCGGTTTTTTATTGATTTGTCAAAATATGATAACTTTGTGTACATTTGTCCGACTTAAGTCAAATATGCGTCGTTTTGTTTGTAAACTTGTTGCCGACTTCATTATACCCCTCTCGTAGAAGGCTGTGTCCCTATTGGCGAAAAACTCGGAGAGCCAATTTTCACAGGCCTCTCTGGAGGCCAACTTCCCATTAAGCGCGTTCGTCATGTACAGGAAAAGATGGTAATCACTTGGTCCCAAGTCCGGACTATAAGGTGGGTGCATTAGGACCTTCCATCCGAGCTCCTGGAGCTTCTGGCGTGTCACCAAAGACGTGTACGGCCTGGCGTTGTCCTGATGGAAAACAATTCGGCCTCTGTTGATCAAAGATGGCCTCTTCTGGATGAGTGCTGCCTTCAAGCGGTCCAGTTGTTGGCAGTAAAGGGCCGAATTTGGCGTTTGGTCATGGGGGAGCAGCTCGTAGTAGATGATTCCTTGCCAATCCCAAACGCACAGCAAAACCTTCCTGGCCGTCAATTCTGGCTTGGCCACCGTTTCCGCCGGCTCACCGCATTTCGACCACTACCGATTTCGCTTGACGTTATCGTAAGTGATCCACTTTTCATCGCCAGTCACCAAACGTTTCAGAAATGGGTCGATTTTGTTGCGATTCAGCAGCGATTCGCAGATAGAAATTCGGTCCATCATGTTTTTTTTGCGTTAGTTCGTGTGGCACCCAAACATCGAGCTTCTTTTTGAATCCAAGGTTATGCAAATGGTTCCAAACGGGTTTTCTGGCTTATCTTTAGTTCCTCAGCACTTAAATAAGTGCTCACTTGACGGTCTGTTTCCACTATTTCCATGATTTTATCGCAATTTTCGACGACAGGCTTCCCGACGCGTGGTGCATCTTTTCAACGCCATATAGTATGACATGATGCGACACGTAATACTAGCACCATGGACAATAACGCCATCTCTTAGGAAAAAACCAAACGAACTGTTACTTGACCTAATATTTGGTGGGCACTTTTGTACTTAACATTTTTTTTGCAACATTATTGTTATGTCGCTTTAACTTTGAGTACATGTTGTAATTCTTTGTTTGTCTTTACTTTTCCTAGTGTCATGATGAGCAAGAAACACAGCCTCTGTAGCCGTTGTCATACTAGAGGTTCAAGGATAGTATTTTCCTGCAGGTATATTTTTTATTTCTGTTCCTGTAGTGAAAAAACTCATATTAAATAGAATGAAGTTGATACATAGCCAGACAGTTGATTTTTCGTAGAAAATGGCCGTGTTGAAAATACCAGTCGCAACTACAGGTTAAGAATTTGCAAAAAAGTATCGTGTGTATTTTCATGTTTTCATTCAGACTGTTATGAAAACCGAATTTAATATAGCCGTAGTTAGTACATTGGACAAAGTCGTTATATCCGAGTTTCCTTTCGTTTTATCTCAGAGCTTTATTTTGACGCACAGACATACACGTATGTATATGTATGTATTTATATGACTGACTTATGTATAGGTATATATACTTCTACGTTGGTCCGCACTAAAAGTGTTGGAGGCGAGACCAAGCGAGCCGAGGCAAAATATTTCGAACACTATTTTACGCTTCCTAGATTAGAGATTCAATACGAGATATATAAATACACCAGAGTAAAATTAACTCTGAAACTCATTTCATTTGGTAAACTTAAATTTTGTTAAGTCTAACAAAGATATTAAGCAATGGTAAATTTTTAAAAGATTTTCAGTGTAGAATACCCTCGGTTGACTGCGCTCTGTAGGCAGACTTTCATCTATCAAGCTGTACGAAGCAAGTTTTATATGCCCTCGCTTTATACATTGTCTCTGTCTTTTATGCATGTACAACAAACAAGCCCATATATTTTTCTTCGTAAGTAAATGGAATCCAACTAATCTCAACTAATCTGTTCGGATTTGTGTAACGCTTTTAACTGTTTAACGTTGAGCAAAGGGGTTGTTAAGTGCTTAACATCATGTTCATGATAATTTCTGTCATGTTTATGTTAAAATATGCTGGCAAAAGGGGTAATTCATGTTTTTGAAATTAGAATAACAAATTTGCTGGTAAGGCGTGGACTCTCACTGCCAGTTCTTAACATTTTACCAAGAATGTTGAGAAAGTGTTGGGTAACATTCTGTAATTTAGAGGAAAAAATATATACACAAAAATCTTAATAGGTGTACTTGTGTACTACACACTATAATTGTATACTATGTGAAAGTTCCAAGGTGATCAAGCATTGCACGGATGCAATAAGTTTTTTTGTTGTCAGAAAGATAAATAAATAATGTTTTGTTTTTTTACAAAATTTAATATTTAGTATCTTTTATTGCATTAGATTGTTGGATTTCGCATCGGAATTCATTCCTTAAATTTCGCATATGTAAAAAGTTTGGGCTTATTATAGCCTGCTCAAAATATCAAAATACATGTATACGAGTATGTAAGTTCATATTTTAAATATTAAAAATATAAGCGTTTAAACTGTTTCTGCTTATTTAATATACCGGAATAATTGGAAAAAAATGGAAAGGTTATTTGAAACATTTTAAGAGATCACTTCATTTCTTTAGATATTCCAGAGGCAGTGTAAGCGCATATACAAGGTGTGATCAGAAAATATCCGTTCTTATCAAAAACAAAACCGTTATCATGCCTCAACTACCGTATTCACCGGACTTGGCCTCCGCTTACGTAAAAAGCTGTGTCCAACGTTATTATCATTATTATTTACAAATTCATTTCGTTCAACATAGTAAAGAAGAAGCATTTAATAATATTACTAGTGATATAATGCCCCTTACAAAGCCAACTTCCATGGCTTTTGAGCTGAAATAAACCGCCACGTTATGAAAAGGATATTTCAGAGACCCAATAGAATAGATTTACATGTGATGAAAACATAAGCCCCTTTTATACTATGTAAATACAGGAAACCGAATTGCAAATAATTAAATACCAACCATTTAAGTTTTGGTACGTTTTTTTATTGAATATAAACTACGAAAAGTTAACTATGCTGTCCAAATCAAAGTTATAAATTTACCCTCTGTGCTTGTGTAATCATTTACATTTTAGCAACGCAAAATTTGTATACCTTAATTTTTCTAAATTTTTAAATTTTAATGTCGATTTCGAATTCTGGACGTTGCGATTTAGTATTCTAAAACGGAACAGTGTAATTCAGCACATGATCATTAAATGAGAATTTCACTTAAATATTATATTATTCCTATTTTTTAACCATTTTTTATCTTGACACTACGAGGGTTGCTATATATATGTCTGGCCAAATAATGAAAACACAAATATTTATCAACCAAAATGGTTTTATTGTTTTTCAAAATATTCTCCATCAAGATTTATACACTTTTGCATGCGCTCAAACCAATTTTCGAAGAACTTTTTCCACTCCGATTGAGACACCTCCAAAACATGGTTTTTGAATGCTTCAATAGCATCTTCTGGCGACGAAAATCGTTGACCACGCATTATTTTCTTGATGTGTGGGAATAAAAAGAAGTCATTGGGTGCCAAGTCAGGGCTGTACGGCGGATGACCCATCAATTCGACGTTTTGGCAGGTCAAAAGGCCGCTGGTTTGAGCCGATGTGTGAGAGCTCGCATTGTCATGGTGCACAATGATTCGTCTTGTCTTGTTCGTTTTTCGAATTTCTCCGAAGACTTCAGGCAAACAAATGGTGGTGTACCACTCAGAATTGACCGTCCTACGTTGCTCAAGCGGAACAGTCGCCACATGACCAGTTTTGCCGAAGAAACAGGCGACCATTTGCTTCGAAGTGCTTCTTCCACGAACAACTTTCGTTGGATTTGGTTCGTCTTGGAAGACCCACACGGTCGATTGCTGTTTTGTTTTGGGCTCATACGTATAGATCCATGATTCGTCACTTGTGACAATCTTATAAACGTCTTCTGAAGCACCGCGAACGTATTTTTTCAGCATTTCTTTACACCAATCCACATGAGCCTTTTTTTGAGCGATTGTCAAATTGTGCGGGATCTAACGAGAACAAACCTATTTTACGGCCAGGTGTTTATGCAATATCGAATGTATGCTGCTGGGAGATATGCGTAGGCATGCCTCTATCTGAAGGTATGTTACATGACGGTCTTGCATTATCAGTTCACGTACGGCATCGATGTTTTCTGGCACAACGGCTGTTTTTGGACGACCTTCCCGGAATTCGTCTTTGAGCGAGCGTCGGCCACGATTGAATTCGTTGTACCTGTTTTTCACAGTGCTATAGGATGGTGCTTAATAGCCATACAAAGGTTTTAGTTCATCGAAGCACTCTTGTCGTGATAATCCACGTCGAAAGTTGTGAAAAATGATCGCACGAAAATGTTCACGAGTTAATTCCATTTTTCGGCCGAGATGAATTTTTTAATTCCCTGTAAATAAAACAATTCGCCATTAAATGACAAAACGTTCTGAGTGATGTTTTGCTAAAAGATGTCAAACTTTCCAATGGAAATGTCAGATTGCACCTGGCAACACTTAGTGTTGCCTAGGCCAGACCTATATATAGCAGCCTACGTATGACATACAATGATAAGTTCTTGAATATGTTGGCGTCATATTTACATTTACATGATCAAAAGAATTTAAAGACCCTTTTTTAACTAAAGCACTTTATACGACTTTGGTGAGGCCAATATTATTGTAGAATATGGTTCAGTGATATGAAACCACAATTATAAGGTTAACACTAAACCTACCAACACCGGTCAAATTGACCGTTTTCAAACTTTTTGTAAAACTTACACATTTTTAAACGTTATAATACCATTATCAAACTATATGACAATTCTTAGAATATGCATATAATATGTTGGTCACTCTTTACTTTTATTTTTTTTTTGTATTTTCCCAAAAAAATTTGTTATGTAGCCTAACTACCGCGGTCGGTCAATATGACCGGTGGGAAAAAATGTTCTACAGTTATCTCAGAGAAAAATTTTTTACAGTTATCTCAGAGTCGCTTTCAAGTGAAAAGAGTAAATAACAATAGTATTGATTACAGTCTCAAGTAGTGCACTCCCAAAGAGTTTTTTATGCATTTTTTTTTACAATTGTTTATTTGAAGGAGATAAGGTAAAGTATCAAAACATGGACGTAAATTTGTTATTCCTTACATAGTGTAATAATCTGTTGTAGATACTTACCCTAAAAATGTCAAAGCATTTGAAAATTACAAATTACCTAAGAAATATAACGGACATGGAAGAAGAATTTTCAGAATATGATGAACAAGAAACTTCTGAAATTGAAAAAAAACATGGAAATAGATCAAGAGCTATTTACAAATGAATTGGAATCAGGTTTTTTTTAACATTTTGGACCTAGCTGGAATAAATGCCTGGATTTTGTATAAAGAAACGACGGGTGAAAACATATCCAGGCAGGAATTTTTGTTCCAGTTAGCTTCAGAACTCAGAGATGCATATACAAAATCTCAAGAAAAAAAGCTTTTACCAACACCGTCCACAAGTTCCGATTTGTGCGTACGAAAAACTTGCCAAATGAAATTTTGTAAAGATTATAAAACAACAAAAATCTGTTCGAAGTGCGAAAAATATGTTTGCGGCAAATGCACATTTCAGACTACAATTATTTGCAAACAATGTGAGGAAGCCGAAGAAGTCGAATAAACATATTATGTATGCATAACATTCGGTATTAAAATTTTATTTTATTTGTTTTTTTTTATAAAGAATTTTAGAAATTATATAGAAATAAATTTGGACGAAATTTCATGAAAATTCTTTATTTTATATACATTTAGCCACAAATCAACCATTATCTGCACTGAATAATAAAATTGATAACCTTTTTAATTACCGGTCAATTTGACCGCGCGCGGTAGGAATAGGTATACAAGAATTGTCGGTAGGTTTAGTGTTAATTCCGATAAGTTGGAGTCTGTTCAAAAACAATTTTTACTTACGCTTAAAGCTTCTAAATCTGAACTGATTGTGTCACAATTTTAATTTTCATTCCAGCACCTACGATATCTCAGACTCACTTTTTAGCATAAAAGAAACTATTCTTACCTCTCTCAACGATTAAATTTTAAAATTCCATATTTATTAAATCTCAGCTGTTAAATAATTATTTTTCTATAGCTGAACAGTTTTTAAATCTCGACGCTTAATAAGCGCTTCCCAATCATGACTCGGCATATTCCGTACGTTATGCGGGTGTCGCATCTCTTGTCGGTTGGGCGGGTGGAGGGTATTCGTTGGGCTTATTGTATATGTAATATGTATTTCAGTATTCCTTTAAAATTATTTAATGGCAAATATATTTTGAAATCAAGAACCTTGAATCATCAACAAATGATTAATGCATTTGAAAATAATTCCCAGTTGTTGTTATCTCAATATGAAAATTAAATTTAGTGTCTGAATTCAAACATTTAGTTTTTTGATCGGACCAAGGCTGGAACCCTAGCCCTCGGAATGGCAGTACGCACTAATAACCGCTCGGCTATCGCGGGCACCATACATACATACATTACTTAGTAGCTTTTTGTTAAGTTAGCATGAAGCTGCCTTTTCTTCCGGGAAGTGAACCAAGGGTCGATATATTGGAAAAAAGAGATTTATAGTTTCTTTACTTGAAATTCCTCTTTTTTCCAGGAAGTGGGCCATCTATTTGAAAAATGACTTTATATCTTTATGGTTCGACTTGATTTTTTTTCGAATGATATGTCTAAAATGAATACTTTTGCTTCTCGGAAATAGACCAGGGACCGAGAAAGGAATCACTGACAGATTTGTTTGTTTTTGATATCGTGTGCAAGTATGTTTCCTGTGCAACGTTACTATTTGCGTCTGCGGCTTTTCTTTTACGATTACTTTCATGGTGAATAAGTATAGAAGTATGGTTCTGAATGGTTTACTTCGAGGCTTTTATATGGAATTTACGTAAAAGACTTCCGAGTAGTACCAGCATTTCAGCGCTGAATGATCACTTATGATTCCTTGCTATTATTCACCAAATCTTCAAAACTCGCCATCTTTTCCTGTTTCTCTACTACACTTTCGAAGAAAACTTAAGCGTTCATACGTTCAATAATTTCTAATTTCAAAAAAAAAAAAAAAAAAAAAAAACATAACTAAAGAACAATCAAGTGTAAGTGAAACAATGGAAAACATAAAACGGTCTTTAAATTGAGAAATAAATAAAAGAAAAAACCAAATAAACTGAAGTACGAAGTGAAGGCGCTAACAGCAGCCAATAAAATGACGTTACTGTGGTTGAAGAAAAGAATAAAGCTATGTCAATTCTTCCTTGTAATATCAAAGCGAATAAATTCTTATATATGTACAGTGAACTAAATAAATTTTGCATTATTTTTGATTTTAATTTATAACGGATAGTTCATCAAAAATTTATTGAGAAATCAGCAATACTTCTTTCAATATACTTTATTAAGGAACCAATATTCGTTCTGCAGTGGACATTCACTCCACATTTGCCTTCCTTTATTTACAGCTCAGCAATCACTAAGAATTCCTTAATATAATCACTGCTGAAAGATTCCTCAATCTTTATATAAGGCTATCATTGATGTTTCATCACTAGGTAGGAAATTTTATTAGTGACTAGCTGACCCGGCAGACTCCGTACTGCCTCATCGATAAACAAAAGACCTAATCTTTTGTATAAAATGATATTAAAACAAACAAATCGAATCCGTATTCAATAAAAAAAGCATTTATTGAATAAAGCATGAAGTTTTATTATTATTTTCGATACATCATGTTGCTTACTTACAAAACAGAGTTTTCCTGAAATACTGGCTATTTATAAGGTTTAAATTTGATATTCACAGACACACACTGTTAAAATACAGTCTGTTAATTAATTTAAAGCTTTCTCATAAACTATATTTTTTGTTTTGTTTTGTGGTGCGTAAATAAACAAAGAAGACGGTTTTCCAATGCGCGAACACGCGACGTATAATTGTCCATGCGCGAAACAGGGAAACTCCAAGTTGATTCCACAAACTTCTAACGACTGTCCTTGCGATTTATTTATGGTCATCGCAAAGGCCAGACGTACTGGAAATTGTAAGCGTTTAAAATCGAATGGTAAGTCTGTTGGAATCATCGGTATCCGCGGGATCAAGACATCCTCTCCTTTGTATTTTCCTTTTATGATCGCCTCAATGACGTTATTCATCAGTCTTTTCACAGCCAGTTTTGTTCCATTGCATAGTAGAGGTTGATTAATGTTACGCAGCATGATGACAACTGATCCTACTTATAACTGCAAATTGTGAGGTGGTAATTCAGGAAATTCCAGTGAATTTAAAAACTCAGTGGAATAGTTGACTACATCCTCCTGGTTCATTACGGTGTCGACTGATTTGAAGGAAACCAACTGTCCTGGAAGAAAATTCTGAATGGTAGCATTAAGATCCTCGATATCTTTATTTTCCGCTGCTAATATTGCTCGTTCACCCAGCCAATTATGGTTATTGAACTTTTGCGCTATATCTGGGAAAACTCGCTGAATAAGCTCCACTTTTGAGTCTGTGATGTGACAGAAATCTGTTGGTAATGTGATGAATCCGGTCGAGGTGTCCACTGCAACTTTATTATTTCCAATGTCTAACAACTGCTTCGCAAACACATTTGCAGTTTCATCTTGTTGCAAAAATACTCGCATGTTAGTTGTTAAGTGGAGTGTCTTTACGTACTGCCACAAATTTGATGATTTTAGGCATGCATTTAGTTCATCAGCAACAGTTGATCGGGGAATAACTGGAAGAGTCTGACGAAAATCACCTGACAACAGAATCATAGCCCCACCAAAAATATTTTGGTTGTCACGAAGATCTTTCAACGTTCTGTCCAGTGCCTCCAGTGACCTCTTATGGGCCATTGTGCATTCATCCCAAACAATCAATTTGCATGCCTGTAGGATCTTGGCCATTGCGCTATTTTTGGCGATGTTGCAAATTGGTATTTCGGTGATTTGCATGCTTGATTGTAATTTAAATTTACCGCAACAAAAAACGGCAAATTTTAAATTTTGAAAAAGTGATGAAATTATTAATATTAGTTTTTGTTTAAAACATTTTAGTTATCTATATGTAAATATACATAGTTAAATATTCAAATTGCTCGTTTATATAAGTTAACGCAGCACTTCACAAATTATGAAATGTTCAATAACCCCGTAAGTACACGATATGCTTCCGGTCAATATAATGATAAACGCTGATTAGGCGTCTGGAAAATACTGCAACAAACAACAGTCAGCAATAATCGATGCAAACAACAGTCAGCAATCAGTTAACCAGAAATTGGTTGTCAGCAAATTAATATTAAGAAGCTAGGTGTAAAGTTGTAGTAAGAAATAATTGTTAGTTAGTCTTTAAGTTTTATGTGAATAACGCTCATACTTTTTTAAAAAGTAAATAAATGACGTAAAAACGTAATTGGCGCCCGAGACGGGGTCCGGTAAAAGTTTGTGTATCCGTTTAAGTCTTTTGGCAAATAATCAGCCAACGCGCCGCGAAAACAAAAAGCCTGTAGAAAAACAGCCTAACAATCGCACAGCAAAGGACTAACAAATAATCACCTGCTAAAACGCAGCTGCAACGTGAACACAAATTTTCCGGACAAAGGCGTTAGGATCCTGTAGGAAAAAAGCACCCACCTCTAATCCAGTGTGACCGGCGGTACCTTAGTAGCCGCAACAGCAAAGAGGATCAATACCCCATCACCAGGAGGTGCTTAATAGTAAGAATAGGTTAAGTTTAAAAAACAAACAAAAATGTATAAATATTTGTACTACAAAAAAAAATTTTTTTTAAGAAAAATGAAATTTTAAAAATTTTAAGAAAAATACTTCAGTAAAAATTATTATTTTTTAATTCTGTAGTAAATATAATAATTTTAAGAAACTAAAATATTTCAACTTTCAAAATAAACTATAAAATCCGGCTCGTACAGCCGATAAAATATATATAACCCGAAGCTGCGATTCACCACCTACGGGGGGACCCTCCAGCTTATAAAAAAAAAATTCTCTGCGATTCACCACCCAAGGGACCCTCCAGAAGAATTATAAAATAAATAAAAAAATTATATAATAAAATAAAACAACCACATAATGTCCAACCCCAACAACTTAATCCGCCCACCCACCCTTAACGCACCTGTCCCACCAAATTCTGCTATCCCTTTCAATATGGACCAACTAACCAATATAGTGACAGGACTAGTAACTGACATACTGAGACAAGAAGTACGAAACATGGTCCAAGCGGCCCTCAACCCAAACGCCAACTTCGCGAACATAACGGACGTGACAATAGACGCAAACCACTCCAACAACATAACGGAATTAGACAAAATACCGGATGTAGTAAGGTGCCTACGCGAATTCTCAGGCAATCTAGGAGAGTACAATTCATGGAAAAAAAGCGTAGATCGAATTCTTCAGATCTATGAACCAATGAAAGGTACACCTAAATATTATGGCATCCTAAATGTCATTAGGAACAAGGTCGTGGGCAACGCCGACATTGCTCTCGAATCCTACAACACCCCATTGGACTGGAAGGCTATTTCAAGATGCCTTACCCTCCACTATGCTGATAAGCGAGATTTAGGTACCCTTGAGTACCAAATGACCTCCCTAGTTCAGGGCAACTTCACTATTCAGGAATTCTATCAGCGCGTATATTCCCATCTTTCACTTATTTTAAATAAACTTGGATGCATGGAAGTCGGTACAGAATCGATGTATCTACTGACACGCAAATATAGAGACAAAGCCCTTGATACCTTTATAAGAGGATTAAAAGGGGACTTGCCAAGACTTCTTGGCATGAGAGAGCCAGTAGATCTCCCTCAAGCCCTTCATTTATGCCTGAAATTGGAAAACCAAAACTTCCGTTCTAATTACGCCCTAAATACCAGCAGTCAGAATAGGAAGCCTCACGAGTTCCGACCACCGCTCCCACCAAAAAAATTAAGCAATGAATTTTATCCCCAGTTGGCATACATGCCGAGGCCTCCAATAAACTTTGCGAACTAGTATCGCCCTCAAGTTCCACTGAACAATTACCGCAATCCCCAACATTACAGACCATTCCACCAATCTCCAGCTAGACCACAATAGCCACGTCCAGAGCCAATGGACGTCGACAAATCCCTACACTCGCGGGCAGTGAACTATATGAATAGACCCCCAAATAATAATAATACGAATAGACCCTCAATTAATAATAATAATATGAAAAGACCCTCAAATTTCTCACAATAAGTTCCTCTCAAACAACAAAGGAACTATCACATAGAAGCAAGGGGAAACCAGGATACCACACAAGACCAGTGGTACCAACAGTACGAACCAGTCCACCATTACCATCCTGACTGGACGTATACTTCAGAGGAGTATGAAGCCACATTGGCGGCAGAACAGACAGCACAGACATACGCTGAAATAAATTCACAACCTGAAGAGCATGATCATATCGACATTCATTTTTTTAGAATGAGCAACTCTTCGCTACCTTACGTAGAATGTAAAGCGAAGAGTGGAAAAGTTCTCAAAATGCTAATCGGTACAGGGTCAAGTAAAAACTTCATTCAACCTTGCCATGTCCTTAAAAAAATATCCAATGACGAGCCATTCTTTGCAAATTCTATAGCCGGACAAATTCAAATTTCCCATCATACGATCATCAATCTGTTTGGAAGCAATGACACTTCTTTAAAATTCTTTTTACTACCTACGCTTAAATCCTTCGACGGAATAATAGGAAATGACAGTCTTAAAGAACTCCGTGCCACAATAAACATAAATGACGATACCCTTATACTAGGCAATAACAAAAAAATTCAAATTAGACAGAAATCATCCCCAACAGTTAACAAAATAGACGTTAGGACTGACCACATGACAGCTACACAAAAACAACACATAAGTCACTTGACAGAAAAATATCCACATCGTTTTACAGAACCTGACGAAAATCTAACATACACCACTACGGTTGTAGGAGAAATCAGAACTTCCTCGGATTCCCCCATATATACATACCAAATACTATCCCTACCCCCTAGCCATGAGAGACTTTGTGAAACAAGAAATAGAAAACTTACTAAAAGATGGAACCATTAGGTCCTCCCATTCACCGTACAACTCACCTGTGTGGGTCGTTCCAAAAAAATAAGATGCATCTGGACAAAAAAAGTACAGACTAGTAATAGATTATAGGAAACTAAACAACCTTACAATAGCCGACAGGTACCCAATCCCGGAAATCAACGAGGTAATCTCGCAACTTGGCAACAATACATATTTTTCTGTTCTCGATTTAAAGAGCGGCTTCCACCAGATTCCCTTGAAGGAAACTGACATTGAGAAGACAGCTTTTTCAGTTAACAACGGCAAATATGAATTCACCCGACTCCCGTTCGAACTTAAAAACGCACCCGCTATCTTTCAACGATCTTTAGACGACATCCTGAAGCAACACATAGGCAAAATATGTTGTGTCTACATAGATGACATAATAATATTTGGCAAAGACGAGAAAAACCACCTCGAAAACGTTGAAACAATTTTCCATACGCTGGAAAAAGCAAATATGAAAGTCCAACTGGACAAATGCGAATTTTTCCGATAAGAAGTCGAATTCCTAGGTTTCATTATATCACCTTCAGGCATAAAAACCAATCCCGCTAAAGTAAACGCAATTCAGGAATGTCCTTATCCCAAAACATTGAAAGACTTGAGGTCCTTTCTTGGCCTATCAGGGTACTATCGACGCTTCATCAGAGATTACGCCAAACTAGCGAAACCTCTGACCTCGCTTTTAAGAGGG
Source organism: Ceratitis rosa (assembly GCA_037013455.1). Taxonomy (NCBI): domain Eukaryota; kingdom Metazoa; phylum Arthropoda; class Insecta; order Diptera; family Tephritidae; genus Ceratitis; species Ceratitis rosa. Next base: position 461,493 of record JAWMAG010000108.1, on the reverse strand, counting down.
GAGGATGGACGCGTGTCCAAAAACGCCTCAAACAAAAAGCTGGTTGTGCTTGATAAAAATGCCCTAGAAGCTTTCAACAAAATCAAATCTTCACTAATATCAAAGGACGTCGTCCTATCATACCCAGACTTCAAACAAGAGTTTCATCTCACTACCGATGCATCAAACTACGCTCTAGGCGCTGTCCTTGAGCAAGCAGGCAAACCAATAACCTTCATATCCCGTTCATTAAATAAAACCGAAGAGAGTTATGCCGCAAACGAAAAAGAAATGCTGGCAATCATCTGGGCTCTCACGACACTGAGAAACCACTTGTACGGATCAGCGAAAGTTGTAATTTTCACAGATCACCAGCCTCTCACTTTTGCATTGAGCAACAAAAACCACAATGGAAAAATGAAGAGATGGAAATGCATCCTTGAGGAATACAATTACGAAATGAAGTACAAGCCAGGGAAAACAAACGTCGTAGCAGACGCACTCTCTAGACCTCCACTGACTGACATTAACGTCCTATCTACCACTGACCACAATAGAAAGATTCCATAGCACACTTTCAGAAATCATGAGATGTCTCAAAGCAACCTGCGTAGGAATAACATTTGAAGAATTGTTATTCAAATCACTACAAGAATATAACTCATCAATCCACTCTACCACTAAAAATAAACCCATAGCTTTATTTTTCGGAAATAGAATTTTTACTATCCCTCAGCAGTTAGAAAAGCAAAGATTAGACAATATTTCCCAACTTAAGAAAAAACAGGATTTAGACCGTTCATACCATAACAAGAAAAGATCAGAAATTAAGGATTACTCCCCAGGTGAAGTAATCTACGTAAAAATAAATAAAAGACTTGGTTCAAAATTAACCCCGAAATACAAGAAAGAAATAGTATCAGAAAATAATAGGACAACAATAAAAACTGTATCAGGACGAACCGTTCACAAAGGACTGATAAAAAATTGAACAATTTCTTTCAGGAAAAATGGACTATTTCAAACTTCTAATTATCTGCACCACAATCGCAACATCACTATCGGACGTGAAAATTTTAGACTACAGTAAAGCACAATTAGTTACAATAGACAACGGACAAGCGAAAATACAAGACGGTACCTTCAGACTTATTCACATCATCGACTTAGAAAAATACGAAAAATTCTTGACTGAGACTTATGACGAAATTACAAACCAAATCCCTAAAGACAATCTCCTATATCCCATTCTTAAACATGAAACCCTCCAAACTTTCGATATCCTAAATACCCTAAAACCCATTAGTTATAATAAAATTAAGAGATCAATCGACATCTTGGGAACGGCATGGAAATACATTGCCGGATCACCCGATCATGAAGATTTGAAAATAATAAATAACAATTTGAATAATTTGAACGACAACAACGATAATCAAATATTAATAAATAATCTATTCGAAACACGTTTACATAATGTTACTAACATAGTTAATAAGATGTTAAATACAATCCGAAAAAACGATAATGTTTTAATGGAAATCATAGTAAATTTACAAAATAAAATAACACTAATAAAGAAAGAACTAATAAATATAAGATACGCCATGTAATGGGCAAAAAATAATTTAGTAAACTCTGTAATATTAAGTAAAGAAGAAATCCGATTTTCAATAAATAAATTAAAAAGAGAAAAAGTTCCATTTTTTTTTTTTTTTTTTTTTTTTTTTAAACATTAATATTTATTTATTGAATCTACTTCGACTTAGGAAGCCTAATAATAAGTAATAAAATCTTAAACTAAATTAAAATATAAAGCCCACTAGTACGAATGGGCTGCTGGCTTGACGTTGCTCTTTAGAAGGCTGCTTTGTCTCTTCTCCGCAGGCGGGTTTGACTTGTTGCATGGGCCAAGGTGTTAGCCAAAGGGTTCGGATGATTACGCAGTTTTGTTAAGTATTTTTTTGCTGCGATTTCAATTTCTTCCTTGATGGTAGGTATATTTAGATCTCTATGAATATTTTCATTACGCATGTACCATGGTGCGCCCGTTATTACTCTTAACGTTTTCGATTGGAATCTTTGAATTATATCTATATTCGTCGCGCAAGCTGTGCCCCATAACTGGATCCCATACATCCATATCGGTTTTATTATTGCATTATATAAGAGGACTTTGTTGCTAAGGCTTAGTCCAGATTTCTTGTTTAAAAGCCAATGTAAACTAGCAGATTTGAGTTTAAGCTGCAGCTTTTTAGCTGCAATGTGTCGTCTCCAGGTTAAGCGCCTGTCCAAGTGGATTCCGAGGTATGTAATTTCATCAGCTTGCGGTATTGATACATTGTTGAGCTTAACAGTAGGACACGTTTTTGGCCTTAATGTAAAAGTTATGTGTTTGCACTTGTTTTCATTAACTTTTATACGCCATTTCGCTAGCCATTCTTCAATTTGTTTAAGATGCTGCTGTAACACTTTTGTGGCTGTAATGGGACATTTATGTCGACTTAGTATAGTAGTATCATCCGCAAATGTTGACGTAATTACTTCGTCACTTGTAGGGATATCTGCGGTAAACAGTATGTACAATATTGGTCCAAGAACACTACCCTGCGGAACATCTGCCGTAATCGGACACTCTTCTGTTATGTAATCTTTTACTTTTACTGTGAATCGCCTGTTGGATAAGTAGGATTCAAGGATATTGTGGAACGTATTAGGTTCCATTTAAAAATGCCGAAGAAGCATTAAATTTATTAGAAGTAAATGTATTAAGCAAAAACACGAAATTTGTATACATGGTAACCTCTAACATTTGAAGAAACATTTAGAAGAATTATTATACGACCGGTAAAAAGGCCGAACAATATTGTTATTAAAACTGAATATAAGGAAATATTAAAAGGAATAAATACACTTTATGAAATAAAAAATAAATGCGAAACCTACAGTCATGTAACAATTTGCAAAGAAACGAATTTGGTAGATTTAGCTAAAGATTTATGTATAGCTAGGATTATTAATAGCCTTAATTCAACATGCTCGACAACCAATGGCCACCAAGTACCTACGTTAGAAGAAATAAGATCAGGAGTAATACTGCTTAATCAATTCAATGGAGAATTAGAAATCAATACGACATCGCAAGAAATAAACGGAACGCATGTAGTAATGTACCACAAATCAACAATTCGAATTAACAATCAAATATTCAGCAACATGGAAACTAAGTCAATTGAAACCATCCCCGCAATACTGCAGCCAATCCCATTAGAGAAGGAGTACATAGAACTACTTTCCTTAGAGGCTTTGAAAGATCTACATATCAGAAACATACACCGAATAAACGCCCTCAAAAAGGCGACAGGAAGCCTAATAACGGCAACACTATTAATAACCATAATACTTTTCCTTTTCCTAAGGAAACGATCCGTGAAAATCCAATACGTTAAAAAGAAAGAGTAAAGCCTAGCACCAATCAAGAAATTACATCAACAAACAATACGAATCACTTTCCAACGTACGTAAGCTTCAACGACTTGCCATTTTACTGATGATCGAGGACGATCATACTTAAGAGGGGGGGAGTTAACGCAGCACTTCACAAATTATGAAATGTTCAATAACCCCGTAAGTACACGATATGCTTCCGGTCAATATAATGATAAACACTGATTAGGCGTCTGGAAAATACTGCAACAAACAACAGTCAGCAATAATCGATGCAAACAACAGTCAGCACAATCAGTTAATTAGAAATTGGTTGTCAGCAAATTAATATTAAGAAGCTAGGTGTAAAGTAGTAGTAAGAAATAATTGTTAGTTAGTCTTTAAGTTTTATGTGAATAAACAAGACCAAAAGCGGATGTAGTCCGCTCATACTTTTTTAAAAAGTAAATAAATGACGTAAAAACGTAATTCATACTACTAACAGCAATTTGAACTTTATGCAGCGGATTACAAATTGACTCTCCATTTTATTTAGAAAACGTTTGTATGGGAAATATAAAAATGCTGTTTTGAGAATTTTTCCGGCAATTATTCGAATTTTTCTCACCTTTTAAACCTTCCCTAGACCTCCACGAATAATTAAAGATCAAGATAAGATAAATCCGTTCAGCCGTTCTCGAGTTTTAGCGAGACTAACGAACAGCAACTCATTTTTATATATATACAATAGATTTATTAGGGTTTCACGATCGGCTAAAATGGAGACGAGAAAACGCAAGGTAAGTGAGGATAGATTATTCGAAATTTCACCACCAACGTAAACAGAAATTCGCAATGTAATTCTATTCGGGTTTCGGCGTAATTTACAGCCAATACAAATATTCAGTAAATGCCAAATTGCATGTGGAACGATTGCACCGTCTTTAAAGACTATTTTTAAGTGGTTCCGAAGATTCCAGACCGGACATTTTTTCGTAGAGAACGAGCCCCGAGGTTGAACAAAATCTTCCACAAAAAGATGCTCGGGTGCATCTTGCTCAATTTTTCCTAAACAAATTCCAAAATAGTCAGTCTAGTAACTTTAGTAAAGTCCTTACTGGTAACGAATCGTGGTTCCATAAGTACGATCCAGAATCCAAACAGCAGTCCATGGTATGGAGCCCAACAGAAGCAAATCCACTCATAAATCTAAGCAACCACAATCAGCAGCGTTTTAGAAAACTTATTGGAAAACAGGAAGAAAGAGGATTTGCGGCGCTACTTTTTACATCATGCCAACTCGCCATCCTACACTGTTGAAATAACGAGTAATTTTATTGCGATCTCTTAAAAAAAACTTAAAGGAAAGGGTTTTAATAGAAACAAGAAGATAATTGCGGTATATGCTGAACTTACTGAACTTTTGTTAATCCCCTCGTATATTAATAAAATAAAATTTTGTCAAAAATGTATGCTGTGGACGCTCAAATTTCCTAAATCCAAAGTTTGAAATTTAATTAAATTATCTGTCGGGATAATCGCCAATTGTTTTACCTTCTTCTTCTTTATTGGCGTTGGCACCGCTTACGCGATTACAGTCGAATAAATTATAGCGCACCATTCATCTCTTATTTTCTCTGTTTGGCGCCAGTTCAAAACTGGAATCTTTTCATCCATTTGAACGACTTGATGTAGTCAACGTACCCGCTGGCAATTTCCTGTTGGTAATAGTTATTCTGCGTTCGATTTCCAGGCTGAAATTGCCGTTGGAGTAAATACTACGAATTCGATGGCTGTTTGTTTGATGACAAGAGATATTTCGTCATGCTCCCATTCACTACCAGACCCATTTACTTCGCTTCATTATCCAGTCTGGAGAAAGCAGAACTCACGGCGCGGTTGTTGAGGCCAATAATGTCGATATCACCGGCGTACGCCAGCAGTTGTACACTCTTATAGAAGATTGTACCTTCTCTATTTAGCTCTGCAGCTCGTATTATTTTCTCCAGCATTAAATTAAAAAAGTCACACGATAAGGAATCACCCTATCTGAAACCTCGTTTGGTATCGAACGGCTCGGAGAGATCCTTCCCGATTCTGACGGAGCTTTCAGTGTTGATTAAGGTCAGCTTACATAGCCGTATATGTTTTGCGAGAATACCAAGTTCAGACATAGCGGCGTAAAAGCAGCTCCTTTTCGTGCTGCCGAAGGCTTCTTTAAAATCGACGAAGGGATGGTGTGTGTCAATTCTCTTTTTACGGGTCTTTTCCAAGATTTGGCGCATGGTGAATATCTGGTCAATGGATGACTTACCAGGTCTAAAGCCACACTGATAAGGTCCAATCAGCTTGTTGAGGGTGGACTTCAGTCTTTCACACAATACGCTTAATAGGACCTTTTATTCGATGTTAATAAAGCTTATTACACGGTAATTGGCGCAGACTGTGGGATACTCTTTTTTTGTAAATAGATTGGGTAGAGCGCATTTAGGTTCTAATCGTCAGGCATGCTTTCATCCGACCATATTTTGCAAAGAAGCTGATGCATGCACCTGTCTAACGTTGGTGATGAGTTTGAATCTCAATGTTTTTGTTGTTGTTTCGCTGGGATTTGATTTACTGCTGTTGCTTTAATCATTGTGTTTTTCTTCAAAATTGCGTTGTCCTCGTATTCGCGGATGCGTCTATTGACTCTAAACATCTGCTCTTGTTGTTCAATAATTATCGAAATATAAATGATTAAAGGAAGCGAAAGATCTCATAATCTGATGGTACTGCGTCAAACTTATAGAGTGGATATGATATCAGTCCTTGGCCGATTGTGCGGCGTATTTCACGTTTTCCATTATCGCTTTTGGACTATTTTGTCATATGCAATCGATTTCACATAACCCTTTATTATATAATATATTGGTTCATATATATTATATATTACAATTTGTTACGTGGCTGCCTGTTGGGGTAAGTCTCCGTGGTGGTGTGGCATGCTTGCGATCCCAAGCTAGCTCGTCGTCTGGGGAGGTTCTTGCCACTTTCGCCTTACCTTCAGCCACTATAACCATAATTTGTAAGTCATGCCGTTTGATCTGGGGAGGGAGTTGTGATACACTGATATACGAAGAGGGATATGGGAAAGGAAAGTAGGGTAACTGTCCTGTCAGTCGGAGCCGGCCCACCCGCTCTACTCGTGTTCCTTGAGTAGCCATGGACCTCGTTACGGCTGCCAAGTTTCCACAAGGTCTCCTTTACCTGACATCGGTTCGTCTGTCTACTGTACGTCCATTCCTAATTCAGTCTGTCATCGTATCGTCACACGCATTTCCCTTATGTTGCACCAAAGCAACACCCACACCAACGTGTGTTCCTAGCAGAACATTTCTCCAATGAGCATCACCCAATACGAGAGGCTAGTAAAATTCATACATTTCATAATTCGTATGATATTTAATTTTACGTTATTATCATAATTTTATTTTGTTTGTTTACAACTCCAATTTAATTATGATTTATTCTATTAATATATATATCTGTACATCTATACATATACTAGTATGTGTCTCTGTACTATACAAATTTCTACTTTAACTTCCAAAAGAAAAGAAAATTATTATAGGGCCAGAGTGGACGTGTATGTATGCATGAGTATATCGACGCATGAATATTGATTTCAAAAAATTTAATGTTTGCAGCCGTGACTGTGTCCCAAACAATGTGTTTGACACTCTCTTCCCAGCAGTGCAATGCAAATCAATCAACAATAATGCTAGGAGAACCAATGCTTACTCGCTACCACTTACCTATCTCTTACCCGATGTAGGCGCCTGCATGCATTGAGATGGGTGAGCTGGAATTGTAACTAGCAACAAAAAGAAAAGAAACATGGCATGTATAAGAGAGACTGGCAAAGCATGCTTAGAACTCAATCGGCATTTATACGTGGCTTTTATCTCATACTTATTTTGGGACTTTAGTTAAGGAAAGTGCCGCGGTCATTAGAGAGCTCTACTATGAATTCCTCCGTGACCAGCAGATGGTGAGTTGTGTGCGGATTCCACTAAGCCCTGTCGTAGTTCTGACGGAATCCAAAGTTTCCAGGTATGGTCCTGTAGCAACCTTTCCCCCCTATCAAATTGTGTGCGTTTGTATACATATCCATCCGATACGCATACATCCGGCAGTCTGTCTTTGTGGTCTGTCACTGTCTCCTTCAGCTTCATATATTCAGGCGATTCAAAAGCTGGGGAGTCTAAATAAACGCCCATCGCTCTATCATTTACGTGGATTTCTTCTATATTTACCCTCGATAAAGTGTCGGGCACTACGATCTGTGACCCTTTCCGATGTTCAATGTTGAAGTCGATAGCCTGAAGCTTTAGACTCCACCTGGCGAGTCTGCCTGAAAGATCCTTTTGGTTCATTAGCCACTTCAAGCTGGCGTGGTCCGTTATGATTGTGAAAGGTAATCCTTCAACATATGGTCTGAATCTTTTCACACTTAGTACGGCTGCGTAGCACTCAAGTTCGGTAATACTGTAATTTCTTTGTGCTTTGTTCAATTTTGCAGAAATATACGCTATGGGACGTTCGTTATTCTCATCGTCTAGTTGGAATAATACTCCCCCCCACCCCGTTAGTCGAGGCATCACATTGGATGTAAAATCTTCTGTTGAAATCAGGGTTTGTCAGTACGGGTGCTGAGATGAGGCTTTGCTTGAGTTTCTCTAGTGATTTTTTTGCAACTTCAGTTAAGGTGAATTTTTTGATCTTGTCCTTCGTAAGACAGTCATGCAGTGGTCCTGCTATTGATGCGTAGTCTTGGATGAATCGGCGGTACCATCCTGTCATACCTAGGAATCGTCTTAACTGCTTTGGTGTTTTCGGCTCTGGGAAATCCCTCACGGCCACTATTTTATTTGCATCGGTTCTAATACAACCGCCTCCTACAACGTAACCAAGATAACGAACTTCCTTATAACAAAATTTACTTTTTACAATGTTAATGGTCAATTTGGCTTCTCGTAAACACTGCGCAACTTTTTCCAATAAACACAAATGGGACTCAAAATCTACTGAACAAACTAACAGGTCATTCAGATACACCAATACATTTTCTCGATACGACGCTGGAATAACTCTATCCATGAGACGACACATTCGTTGTGCGGCATTGCACAAACCAAATGGCATTACAGTAAATTGGTACAACGGTCTACCTGGCACTGTAAAGGCTGTCTTCTCACGGGATTTTCTTTCTAGAGGAATCTGCCAAAAAGCGTCCTTGAGGTCGATTGCTGATATATAATGGGTGTCTTGCAGTCTGCTGAGGATTCCATCAATGTGTGGCAGAGGATATGCGTCTTTCACGGTTCTTTCATTAATTTTTCGAGCGTCAAGACACAGTCGGTTCTTAGTTCCTTTCACCACTAAGGATACTGGTGAGTTCCACGCACTGTTGCTTTCTTCGATAACGCCCATACTGAGCATTCTGTCCAATTCTTGGTAGATAAGCTTTTGTATTGCCGGAGATATGGGGTAGTGTCTTTGTTTTACTGGTAGATTTTCGTCAGTCACTTCTATGGTATGCTCTTCTTTGTCCGTCCGACCTAATCCTAAAACGGCAAAGGAAGGAAACAGCTTTTTGACGGTTGCTAACGCCGCGTTTTGCTCCAAAGTGAGCTCATGCTGCACTGCTTCGAAGTTCAGGTTGCCTTCGGCGGCTACGAGCTCTGAAACTCTAGCACTTGCCGGGCTTGTACTCGCTCTCCTATTAACGACATCTAAGTTGAAGGCTCTCCAAAAATCAATACCCAAATAGACGTCTTGTTGTAATTCTGGAACTATCAAAAACTCGAGGTCTCTTATTTCATTATCCCATAATACTGGTAGGACGATTATTCCTGTCACTGGTGTTTCGCCACCATTAGCAGTTTTGACGTTTTGGCATTTGATGGGAATAATTTTATGCTCATTGCCTTCTAAGAACCTTTCCCCCCTATCAAATTGTGTGCGTTTGTATACATATCCATCCGATACGCATACATCCGGCAGTCTGTCTTTGTGGTCTGTCACTGTCTCCTTCAGCTTCATATATTCAGGCGATTCAAAAGCTGGGGAGTCTAAATAAACGTCCATCGCTCTATCATTTACGTGGATTTCTTCTATATTTACCCTCGATAAAGTGTCGGGCACTACGATCTGTGACCCTTTCCGATGTTCAATGTTGAAGTCGATAGCCTGAAGCTTTAGACTCCACCTGGCGAGTCTGCCTGAAAGATCCTTTTGGTTCATTAGCCACTTCAAGCTGGCGTGGTCCGTTATGATTGTGAAAGGTAATCCTTCAACATATGGTCTGAATCTTTTCACACTTAGTACGGCTGCGTAGCACTCAAGTTCGGTAATACTGTAATTTCTTTGTGCTTTGTTCAATTTTGCAGAAATATACGCTATGGGACGTTCGTTATTCTCATCGTCTAGTTGGAATAATACTCCCCCCCACCCCGTTAGTCGAGGCATCACATTGGATGTAAAATCTTCTGTTGAAATCAGGGTTTGTCAGTACGGGTGCTGAGATGAGGCTTTGCTTGAGTTTCTCTAGTGATTTTTTTGCAACTTCAGTTAAGGTGAATTTTTTGATCTTGTCCTTCGTAAGACAGTCATGCAGTGGTCCTGCTATTGATGCGTAGTCTTGGATGAATCGGCGGTACCATCCTGTCATACCTAGGAATCGTCTTAACTGCTTTGGTGTTTTCGGCTCTGGGAAATCCCTCACGGCCACTATTTTATTTGCATCGGTTCTAATACAACCGCCTCCTACAACGTAACCAAGATAACGAACTTCCTTATAACAAAATTTACTTTTTACAATGTTAATGGTCAATTTGGCTTCTCGTAAACACTGCGCAACTTTTTCCAATAAACACAAATGGGACTCAAAATCTACTGAACAAACTAACAGGTCATTCAGATACACCAATACATTTTCTCGATACGACGCTGGAATAACTCTATCCATGAGACGACACATTCGTTGTGCGGCATTGCACAAACCAAATGGCATTACAGTAAATTGGTACAACGGTCTACCTGGCACTGTAAAGGCTGTCTTCTCACGGGATTTTCTTTCTAGAGGAATCTGCCAAAAAGCGTCCTTGAGGTCGATTGCTGATATATAATGGGTGTCTTGCAGTCTGCTGAGGATTCCATCAATGTGTGGCAGAGGATATGCGTCTTTCACGGTTCTTTCATTAATTTTTCGAGCGTCAAGACACAGTCGGTTCTTAGTTCCTTTCACCACTAAGGATACTGGTGAGTTCCACGCACTGTTGCTTTCTTCGATAACGCCCATACTGAGCATTCTGTCCAATTCTTGGTAGATAAGCTTTTGTATTGCCGGAGATATGGGGTAGTGTCTTTGTTTTACTGGTAGATTTTCGTCAGTCACTTCTATGGTATGCTCTTCTTTGTCCGTCCGACCTAATCCTAAAACGGCAAAGGAAGGAAACAGCTTTTTGACGGTTGCTAACGCCGCGTTTTGCTCCAAAGTGAGCTCATGCTGCACTGCTTCGAAGTTCAGGTCGCCTTCGGCGGCTACGAGCTCTGAAACTCTAGCACTTGCCGGGCTTGTACTCGCTCTCCTATTAACGACATCTAAGTTGAAGGCTCTCCAAAAATCAATACCCAAATAGACGTCTTGTTGTAATTCTGGAACTATCAAAAACTCGAGGTCTCTTATTTCATTATCCCATAATACTGGTAGGACGATTATTCCTGTCACTGGTGTTTCGCCACCATTAGCAGTTTTGACGTTTTGGCATTTGATGGGAATAATTTTATGCTCATTGCCTTCTAAGAACCTTTCCCCCCTATCAAATTGTGTGCGTTTGTATACATATCCATCCGATACGCATACATCCGGCAGTCTGTCTTTGTGGTCTGTCACTGTCTCCTTCAGCTTCATATATTCAGGCGATTCAAAAGCTGGGGAGTCTAAATAAACGTCCATCGCTCTATCATTTACGTGGATTTCTTCTATATTTACCCTCGATAAAGTGTCGGGCACTACGATCTGTGACCCTTTCCGATGTTCAATGTTGAAGTCGATAGCCTGAAGCTTTAGACTCCACCTGGCGAGTCTGCCTGAAAGATCCTTTTGGTTCATTAGCCACTTCAAGCTGGCGTGGTCCGTTATGATTGTGAAAGGTAATCCTTCAACATATGGTCTGAATCTTTTCACACTTAGTACGGCTGCGTAGCACTCAAGTTCGGTAATACTGTAATTTCTTTGTGCTTTGTTCAATTTTGCAGAAATATACGCTATGGGACGTTCGTTATTCTCATCGTCTAGTTGGAATAATACTCCCCCCCACCCCGTTAGTCGAGGCATCACATTGGATGTAAAATCTTCTGTTGAAATCAGGGTTTGTCAGTACGGGTGCTGAGATGAGGCTTTGCTTGAGTTTCTCTAGTGATTTTTTTGCAACTTCAGTTAAGGTGAATTTTTTGATCTTGTCCTTCGTAAGACAGTCATGCAGTGGTCCTGCTATTGATGCGTAGTCTTGGATGAATCGGCGGTACCATCCTGTCATACCTAGGAATCGTCTTAACTGCTTTGGTGTTTTCGGCTCTGGGAAATCCCTCACGGCCACTATTTTATTTGCATCGGTTCTAATACAACCGCCTCCTACAACGTAACCAAGATAACGAACTTCCTTATAACAAAATTTACTTTTTACAATGTTAATGGTCAATTTGGCTTCTCGTAAACACTGCGCAACTTTTTCCAATAAACACAAATGGGACTCAAAATCTACTGAACAAACTAAACGGTTATTCAGATACACCAATACATTTTCTCGATACGACGCTGGAATAACTCTATCCATGAGACGACACATTCGTTGTGCGGCATTGCACAAACCAAATGGCATTACAGTAAATTGGTACAACGGTCTACCTGGCACTGTAAAGGCTGTCTTCTCACGGGATTTTCTTTCTAGAGGAATCTGCCAAAAAGCGTCCTTGAGGTCGATTGCTGATATATAATGGGTGTCTTGCAGTCTGCTGAGGATTCCATCAATGTGTGGCAGAGGATATGCGTCTTTCACGGTTCTTTCATTAATTTTTCGAGCGTCAAGACACAGTCGGTTCTTAGTTCCTTTCACCACTAAGGATACTGGTGAGTTCCACGCACTGTTGCTTTCTTCGATAACGCCCATACTGAGCATTCTGTCCAATTCTTGGTAGATAAGCTTTTGTATTGCCGGAGATATGGGGTAGTGTCTTTGTTTTACTGGTAGATTTTCGTCAGTCACTTCTATGGTATGCTCTTCTTTGTCCGTCCGACCTAATCCTAAAACGGCAAAGGAAGGAAACAGCTTTTTGACGGTTGCTAACGCCGCGTTTTGCTCCAAAGTGAGCTCATGCTGCACTGCTTCGAAGTTCAGGTCGCCTTCGGCGGCTACGAGCTCTGAAACTCTAGCACTTGCCGGGCTTGTACTCGCTCTCCTATTAACGACATCTAAGTTGAAGGCTCTCCAAAAATCAATACCCAAATAGACGTCTTGTTGTAATTCTGGAACTATCAAAAACTCGAGGTCTCTTATTTCATTATCCCATAATACTGGTAGGACGATTATTCCTGTCACTGGTGTTTCGCCACCATTAGCAGTTTTGACGTTTTGGCATTTGATGGGAATAATTTTATGCTCATTGCCTTCTAAGAACCTTTCCCCCCTATCAAATTGTGTGCGTTTGTATACATATCCATCCGATACGCATACATCCGGCAGTCTGTCTTTGTGGTCTGTCACTGTCTCCTTCAGCTTCATATATTCAGGCGATTCAAAAGCTGGGGAGTCTAAATAAACGTCCATCGCTCTATCATTTACGTGGATTTCTTCTATATTTACCCTCGATAAAGTGTCGGGCACTACGATCTGTGACCCTTTCCGATGTTCAATGTTGAAGTCGATAGCCTGAAGCTTTAGACTCCACCTGGCGAGTCTGCCTGAAAGATCCTTTTGGTTCATTAGCCACTTCAAGCTGGCGTGGTCCGTTATGATTGTGAAAGGTAATCCTTCAACATATGGTCTGAATCTTTTCACACTTAGTACGGCTGCGTAGCACTCAAGTTCGGTAATACTGTAATTTCTTTGTGCTTTGTTCAATTTTGCAGAAATATACGCTATGGGACGTTCGTTATTCTCATCGTCTAGTTGGAATAATACTCCCCCCCACCCCGTTAGTCGAGGCATCACATTGGATGTAAAATCTTCTGTTGAAATCAGGGTTTGTCAGTACGGGTGCTGAGATGAGGCTTTGCTTGAGTTTCTCTAGTGATTTTTTTGCAACTTCAGTTAAGGTGAATTTTTTGATCTTGTCCTTCGTAAGACAGTCATGCAGTGGTCCTGCTATTGATGCGTAGTCTTGGATGAATCGGCGGTACCATCCTGTCATACCTAGGAATCGTCTTAACTGCTTTGGTGTTTTCGGCTCTGGGAAATCCCTCACGGCCACTATTTTATTTGCATCGGTTCTAATACAACCGCCTCCTACAACGTAACCAAGATAACGAACTTCCTTATAACAAAATTTACTTTTTACAATGTTAATGGTCAATTTGGCTTCTCGTAAACACTGCGCAACTTTTTCCAATAAACACAAATGGGACTCAAAATCTACTGAACAAACTAACAGGTCATTCAGATACACCAATACATTTTCTCGATACGACGCTGGAATAACTCTATCCATGAGACGACACATTCGTTGTGCGGCATTGCACAAACCAGATGGCATTACAGTAAATTGGTACAACGGTCTACCTGGCACTGTAAAGGCTGTCTTCTCACGGGATTTTCTTTCTAGAGGAATCTGCCAAAAAGCGTCCTTGAGGTCGATTGCTGATATATAATGAGTGTCTTGCAGTCTGCTGAGAATTCCATCAATGTGTGGCAGAGGATATGCGTCTTTCACGGTTCTTTCATTAATTTTTCGAGCGTCAAGACACAGTCGGTTCTTAGTTCCTTTCACCACTAAGGATACTGGTGAGTTCCACGCACTGTTGCTTTCTTCGATAACGCCCATACTGAGCATTCTGTCCAATTCTTGGTAGATAAGCTTTTGTATTGCCGGAGATATGGGGTAGTGTCTTTGTTTTACTGGTAGATTTTCGTCAGTCACTTCTATGGTATGCTCTTCTTTGTCCGTCCGACCTAATCCTAAAACGGCAAAGGAAGGAAACAGCTTTTTGACGGTTGCTAACGCCGCGTTTTGCTCCAAAGTGAGCTCATGCTGCACTGCTTCGAAGTTCAGGTCGCCTTCGGCGGCTACGAGCTCTGAAACTCTAGCACTTGCCGGGCTTGTACTCGCTCTCCTATTAACGACATCTAAGTTGAAGGCTCTCCAAAAATCAATACCCAAATAGACGTCTTGTTGTAATTCTGGAACTATCAAAAACTCGAGGTCTCTTATTTCATTATCCCATAATACTGGTAGGACGATTATTCCTGTCACTGGTGTTTCGCCACCATTAGCAGTTTTGACGTTTTGGCATTTGATGGGAATAATTTTATGCTCATTGCCTTCTAAGAACCTTTCCCCCCTATCAAATTGTGTGCGTTTGTATACATATAAATCCGATACGCATACATCCGGCAGTCTGTCTTTGTGGTCTGTCACTGTCTCCTTCAGCTTCATATATTCAGGCGATTCAAAAGCTGGGGAGTCTAAATAAACGTCCATCGCTCTATCATTTACGTGGATTTCTTCTATATTTACCCTCGATAAAGTGTCGGGCACTACGATCTGTGACCCTTTCCGATGTTCAATGTTGAAGTCGATAGCCTGAAGCTTTAGACTCCACCTGGCGAGTCTGCCTGAAAGATCCTTTTGGTTCATTAGCCACTTCAAGCTGGCGTGGTCCGTTATGATTGTGAAAGGTAATCCTTCAACATATGGTCTGAATCTTTTCACACTTAGTACGGCTGCGTAGCACTCAAGTTCGGTAATACTGTAATTTCTTTGTGCTTTGTTCAATTTTGCAGAAATATACGCTATGGGACGTTCGTTATTCTCATCGTCTAGTTGGAATAATACTCCCCCCCACCCCGTTAGTCGAGGCATCACATTGGATGTAAAATCTTCTGTTGAAATCAGGGTTTGTCAGTACGGGTGCTGAGATGAGGCTTTGCTTGAGTTTCTCTAGTGATTTTTTTGCAACTTCAGTTAAGGTGAATTTTTTGATCTTGTCCTTCGTAAGACAGTCATGCAGTGGTCCTGCTATTGATGCGTAGTCTTGGATGAATCGGCGGTACCATCCTGTCATACCTAGGAATCGTCTTAACTGCTTTGGTGTTTTCGGCTCTGGGAAATCCCTCACGGCCACTATTTTATTTGCATCGGTTCTAATACAACCGCCTCCTACAACGTAACCAAGATAACGAACTTCCTTATAACAAAATTTACTTTTTACAATGTTAATGGTCAATTTGGCTTCTCGTAAACACTGCGCAACTTTTTCCAATAAACACAAATGGGACTCAAAATCTACTGAACAAACTAACAGGTCATTCAGATACACCAATACATTTTCTCGATACGACGCTGGAATAACTCTATCCATGAGACGACACATTCGTTGTGCGGCATTGCACAAACCAAATGGCATTACAGTAAATTGGTACAACGGTCTACCTGGCACTGTAAAGGCTGTCTTCTCACGGGATTTTCTTTCTAGAGGAATCTGCCAAAAAGCGTCCTTGAGGTCGATTGCTGATATATAATGGGTGTCTTGCAGTCTGCTGAGGATTCCATCAATGTGTGGCAGAGGATATGCGTCTTTCACGGTTCTTTCATTAATTTTTCGAGCGTCAAGACACAGTCGGTTCTTAGTTCCTTTCACCACTAAGGATACTGGTGAGTTCCACGCACTGTTGCTTTCTTCGATAACGCCCATACTGAGCATTCTGTCCAATTCTTGGTAGATAAGCTTTTGTATTGCCGGAGATATGGGGTAGTGTCTTTGTTTTACTGGTAGATTTTCGTCAGTCACTTCTATGGTATGCTCTTCTTTGTCCGTCCGACCTAATCCTAAAACGGCAAAGGAAGGAAACAGCTTTTTGACGGTTGCTAACGCCGCGTTTTGCTCCAAAGTGAGCTCATGCTGCACTGCTTCGAAGTTCAGGTCGCCTTCGGCGGCTACGAGCTCTGAAACTCTAGCACTTGCCGGGCTTGTACTCGCTCTCCTATTAACGACATCTAAGTTGAAGGCTCTCCAAAAATCAATACCCAAATAGACGTCTTGTTGTAATTCTGGAACTATCAAAAACTCGAGGTCTCTTATTTCATTATCCCATAATACTGGTAGGACGATTATTCCTGTCACTGGTGTTTCGCCACCATTAGCAGTTTTGACGTTTTGGCATTTGATGGGAATAATTTTATGCTCATTGCCTTCTAAGAACTTTTTCGCATCTCTTCCAAGACAACTTGCTCCTGCTCCGGAATCTAACAGTGCCAACACTTCCTTACCATCTATCTTTGTTTGTGCAAAAAACCTATTATCGTTTTTCAAGGTAACTATAGTGGATATAATTTTTTTGTGAATTCTCTTAAAAAATTTTCTTTTATTTCTCATTTTCTGGATTTTTGTATAGTTTCTGTGTTTCTTCTTTTCAGTTACAGATTCACAGAAGATTCTTCTCCGTGCTTCTTCATATGCCAATTTTCTTTCATGTAAACTCTTAACTTCACTTTTCGGTTTCGCTACTGTATTTTCTTTAAAACATTCATTTTGTCGCATCAACAGTTTGTATTGTGCGTGGTCTCCGGGTGTGTCGTTTACTGGCCAGATCTCCCGGTATTCTCCGCCAGACCGGAGTTTCCCTTTTCAGGTTTATAAACGCAAAAGGACATATCACCACCACACGAAAAACAGACCATATTGTGGAATGTGGACTTACACCTTGTCTCTTTCTTTGCTTCAGTGGGATTTTTAACGAAGTAATCAACTGGCATTCCACACGTAAAGCACAACATTAAATGAAATGGGGAAGGGCAAAAGGATTTAATCGAAGACACTGGATTATCGATAGATCTCAGTTGAGATGAGGACGACGTGGGTTTAAGTACTTTATTACTAGTTGACGGCTGGTTATGCTGTGGTTTAGGTGTATATTTAATTGCCTCAATATTGTTTATTTCTTCATCCACTTGCTCTTGTTGATACACGACTTCATTTATTTGTCTGTATCGACTTCTATTCTCCCTAATCAGCCTCTCTGCACGCTTACACTCGGCTTTTAATTCAGCCAGTGTGGTTGTTTTCGATGCAAAAGTGATGGTGGCTAATTGTGGTTTAAGATTTCGCTTAAGGATATCTACGAGGTCTTTTTCAGCCATTTTCTCACGCAGACGGAATGACAAGTTATGGATTTCGTCATAATATTCATCGAAGCTCTCTGTTGGCATCTGTTTCCGTTCAACCATTTCTCCACTTATTTCTAGGTCTGAAACCTCTGTTTTATATTGGGTTAATAATTCTGCTTTTAGCTCGAAATATCCAAAGTTGGAGTCGTCGGCATGATCTTCGAGTACTTGCCAGTACCATCTTGATGCATTTCCAGTCACCAGGCAGTGGAAGTCCGTGAAAAGTTGATAGAATGAAATGTCGTGTTGTGCACGCATCTTCTCTACTCTGAACAGGAAGCTTTCTACGGTCATACCTTTGGAAGTACCATCAAACTTGATATGCCATTTTTCTAAATCGACATTCTTCCATTTTCGTTTATCTGGCTCGTTTCTTTCAGTAGGTTCATCATTATCCTGTCTGGATTGCTCATCAGCCCGACGGTTCGGCATGTTTTTGTTGAGGATTCTGATTTCGGGGGTTGAGGCATCAGTGGAACGATGTGTTGGTGATGTTTGCATATCCGCAACTCGGGTACTCAGACTTGCTACCTCGACTCTTACGCTACGGACTTCATTCCAATGAAGTGCCTTTAAGTCTCGTTGTTGCGCCATCATAGCCATCAACCGGCTCAGCTGCTCGACTTGTGTAGGCTGGTCTGAATCGTTGCCTTGAGCCTTGGAGAATGTAGCGCCTGATTCCTTTGGATGCGTATTCACCAGTGGGTCATCGTTACCGCTAGCACCTTCTTGCTCCCGCTCAGACATCTCAAGCAGTTCTTCTAGCTTTCTTGAGAAATTAATCTACTATTGTCCGAGTTGTTGAATGTTGTTTCGTATGTTATGGATACAGTGGGTTGGCCAGTCGTGCCGAAGACTCGTGACGTACACCTGTTAAATAAATCACAAGGTACAAAGTCTGCGATATGCTGTCTACCGGTATCGATCTGATTGAACAAAGATCCAGCAATTTGATTTTCCAATGCCCGTGAAACGCTGCGGGTGATCCTCCTGTTCGTGCTCAATAAGCCAAGTCCCCTAACAATTCTTTCTTATGATTCTTCACCTTCCATTCACACTCTCTTTCATACAATTGGCAAAATTTCTTCACAATTACTTTGCCAGGCAGTTCTAACTACAAACTAGTATTTTTCGGATTCTCGGATTTGAAATTTCAAAAAATTTTAAATTAATTATATAAATCTTTAAATTGGGAGAACTTTTCCAATTAAATGCAAAATTAATTAAATTTAGGCTACTTAAATAACTAGGTACGCAGTATTTCAACTCGAAATGTACGTATGGTTATGAAAAAAAGGATTTATATTGAAATTCAATTATTTCAGATACTTAGTGTTCATAATTCAAAAAAAAATGGAATTCTACCTCATAATTAAAAAAATATATAATTATATACACGTGTGTTTATATGTGTGTGTTCCCAATAAAATTCTCTACACTTGTACGTACGAATACTTCAGTTCTACGCCTAGTGTTATATTTTTTTTGTATGTTCTAAAAAAATTGTTTAAGCAGTGACAATTGACACTACGTGAGTATATATATTTATAAAAAAATTCTGCTCGCTATTCTGGCTGACTCAATTATATTTCGTTTTAGCTTACTTTATAATATTGTTTTATTGGACTTAATAATTTTTTTTTATATTTATGAATATTTTCTTTAGATGTTGGATTTATATTTATTTTGGTGTGGATTGGTGCTGCTCTTGGCGTTGGTTGTGCGTGTGAATAAGTCCGTATGTCTTCTGTCCAAAGTTGATGTCTACTAGGCTCCCGGATTGTATGTTGGCTTGAGTGTAACACTACATAACAAAAAGTCTAAACTCTTGATGTGGATGCCACACTCTATCATCGGTGTCACATTAACACCTCGCCTCTTTGTTGCAACACACTGTAAACCTCACGTACAAGTAATGCTTGATCTCTTGTGCGGTAGCTTAAACAGTCATCTGCAACTCCTCTTAATCATAGTGGCTTGCAAGTATAATCTGTGACACCAGTACTTCCGCTCATATCACTTTCGCACTTCTCGCCAAACAAGGAATCTTAGCGAGGTTACAATCGTGATCCGAGCCCAGTCTGATGGAAATTTAAAGGAAAAAAGTAGTAATGAACATTGACAAAGGAACAATTACATTAAAGAAAAGGTTTATCATCGGGCATGTCGTTGGGCGCCATTGTTACGTGACTGCCTGTTGGGGTAAGTCTCCGTGGTGGTGTGGCATGCTTGCGATCCCAAGCTAGCTCGTCGTCTGGGGAGGTTCTTGCCACTTTCGCCTTACCTTCAGCCACTATAACCATAATTTGTAAGTCATGCCGTTTGATCTGGGGAGGGAGTTGTGATACACTGATATACGAAGAGGGATATGGGAAAGGAAAGTAGGGTAACTGTCCTGTCAGTCGGAGCCGGCCCACCCGCTCTACTCGTGTTCCTTGAGTAGCCATGGACCTCGTTACGGCTGCCAAGTTTCCACAAGGTCTCCTTTACCTGACATCGGTTCGTCTATCTACTGTCCGTCCATTCCTAATTCAGTCTGTCATCGTATCGTCACACGCATTTCCCTTATGTTGCACCAAAGCAACACCCACACCAACGTGTGTTCCTAGCAGAACATTTCTCCAATGAGCATCACCCAATACGAGAGGCTAGTAAAATTCATACATTTCATAATTCGTATGATATTTAATTTTACGTTATTATCATAATTTTATTTTGTTTGTTTACAACTCCAATTTAATTATGATTTATTCTATTAATATATATATCTGTACATCTATACATATACTAGTATGTGTCTCTGTACTATACAAATTTCTACTTTAACTTCCAAAAGAAAAGAAAATTATTATAGGGCCAGAGTGGACGTGTATGTATGCATGAGTATATCGACGCATGAATATTGATTTCAAAAAATTTAATGTTTGCAGCCGTGACTGTGTCCCAAACAATGTGTTTGACACTCTCTTCCCAGCAGTGCAATGCAAATCAATCAACAATAATGCTAGGAGAACCAATGCTTACTCGCTACCACTTACCTATCTCTTACCCGATGTAGGCGCCTGCATCCATTGAGATGGGTGAGCTGGAATTGTAACTAGCAACAAAAAGAAAAGAAACATGGCATGTATAAGAGAGACTGGCAAAGCATGCTTAGAACTCAATCGGCATTTATACGTGGCTTTTATCTCATACTTATTTTGGGACTTTAGTTAAGGAAAGTGCCGCGGTCATTAGAGAGCTCTACTCTGTACATATATCAATTCCCTTTTGTTTTTTTGCTAGTTCTAGTTAGTTCTATTAAAAATTTAGTTATAGTAATGCATTTGTTTTGATAAACTGGATGATTCGGCAACGGGCAAAGGAGGAGTACGCCGGGCTAGGACGGAAGCACCGATTTCGTTTGACGCCTTCAGGTAAGTATTTATGTGCGTTATTGCGTTAGTTACAGGTGGTCCCCTGTATGCGTATTTATTTTTTTTTTTTTTCTAAAAATCTTTCAAGCCAGAAGCGATTTTCTGGGGCTTGATAAAATATCGTGGATTTTTTGTGTTGGCCAGTTCAGCTATATATGTGTATGCAGCACGTGGTGTTTTAGCTGCTGACCGGACGTTGCTGCGACGAGGGCGTCGCTACGGTGGATTCTTGACGTTGACGTGGATGCTTTGCTGATGTTGCTGCGGTCCGCCGTGCAGTTGCTTAACTGCCTGAGCGACTCTTCCTCTTCTATTTTTCCTTTTGCGTTCTTATTTGTAGTATCCCGACCCAGTTGGACCTGAAAATTTTGGGGCGTGTGTGAAAACTAGCTGGGACCATCCTACTTAATTGCCTAATCTTAAAAATGTTTCTATTTTTATTTTGTTTTATTTCATTTTATTTTATTTGTATTGTTGTTATTTGTTGTGTATGTCGGTATTTGTGTATACATGTACACACATATATTGTACCGCACTTAGTTTTTAATTTACTTTTTAGTTTTTATTATTTAATTCATTTTCACTGCTTCACTTTAATTTTATTTCAGCTTGCCTTTTTATTATTATTATTTTTTTTTTTCGTGTTATGTGTTTTTTTTTCTTTTCTATGTAATTCAAAACAAATTCATTTTTATTGTATTTGATTGATTTGACTTATATATATATATATATATATATATTTTTTTTTTTGTGTGACTCATTTCAGCCTTTGTTCTTTTATTTATTAAAATTTATTCTTTTATTTCTATTGTTATTTTATTTCATTTATTTATTTATTTATTTTTTCTTCCTTACTTCAATTTAGTGGACCTTCTAATTTTTTTGTAAAAATTCTAAATTCTAATTATTTACCTCTTTAACAGGAGTTTTCCTAACTTTTTTTTTCTTGAGGTCCCGGTAAATGATTTTTCTCCGTTCAAACGGATTTCTTCCTTTTTTTCACTATTTAGTTTTCAACTTTCACTTCTGATAACTGCCTTTTTTCTTCTGAATTTTATTATCTGCGTTCTAGTTGATCAAACCCGAGGTGAAGAAATTTTCTCAAGTTACTTTCACTCGAGCATACCCACACATCTTAAATTTTCACACACATGCACACTACTGTTGATTATCCAACATACGTATGCAACACTACAACTATCTTACGATTCAAACGTACATGTGTATGCAACTTGTGGTTTGACATGGTTTGACGATGTTTGCTTAGGTTTGGAGTTTTTTGATGCTGTATGGGGTGGGCTTACACAGGCTGTCGCTACAAATTCATCAATCAGTTTGGTACCAGCTAGAGCTATCTATAAATAAAAGTGTACTTTCTCTGGAAGAGAATACCTAATTTTAAAGGAGTTATGTTTACCGAGAATAACAAAAATTGTATTTAAAGCGATTTCATCCGTTTTATTTAAACGAATCCTACTTGTTTAGATTATACAGGGTCCGCCACGTAACTTTTTTTTTTTAAACAGTGTGCACAAGATCGATCGTAACGTTGGCTGTGTGGCACGGAGCGCCGTCTTGCTGGAACCAAATGTTGTCCAAGTCCTCCTCTTCGATTTCCGGGAAGAACCAATCCGTTAACATGGCGCGGTAGCGTTCGCCATTGACCGAAAAAAAAATGGGCCAATGATGCCGTCGGCCCAAAATCCGCACCAAACAGTAACTCTCTGAGGATGCATTGGCTTCTCTTCGATCACGTGCGGGTTTTCCGTCCCCCAAATACGACAATTTTGTTTATTGACGTAGCCGCCAAGATGGAAATGAGCTTCGTCGGAAAAGATGATTTTTTGGTAAAATTTTCAAAGTAAAACTGCACTACTTTAAAGCGTTCCTCAATCGTATACACAACCATTTTCGTTCAGCGGAAGGATAAAACTAACTTTCTGTCAAATCAGATGTAACATCAGTGTTACCACACTCAAAATAACCACTAGTTCAAAAAAAAAAAGTTAGATGGCGGACCCTGTACATAGGTTAGATAAAGGAACAAAAGTGGTTAATAAAATATGTATTATATATCTATATATATGTATATATATAATATATATACATGTACGAGTATATACAAATCCATATACAATATATTGTAGAAGTATTCCAAGTGGCAGTAGCTCTATAGAAATGGCTAAAAAGAATTATAACTGTAGATGTTTGGAGCTCAGATCAGCTTTTTATACTTCCATTTTCATTTATTTTCATCATTTGAGGGCCATTTTCCGTTTGTTTGATAGTTCATAAATGCTTTCTAGCAATCCACTTAGGTAGTCTAATTCTGCAAATATTGTACAAATTAATTGTGCCCATGATTTTAAAAGTGGTATAAGTCATATTTTTTTTGTTTCGAGATATTTAGAGTTTTGCATTTTAAAGGATTAAAAAATATTCTTGCATTATGGATTATGATTTTTCGACAGTAAAGTAGTCCCAACAAACTAGTATTTATTATGATTGTGAAATTTATAGCCATTTTTAAAAGAAAATGTGGTTTTGAAAGGTTTAAGTGACTTGTACCACTTTCAAAATTAACTGCATGACTATATAAATGACTTATACCTCCAATGAAACAGTTTTATTAGTAATTAACATTTTATTCAAACTTACTTAATTGTGATTAAGTAAATTATTCATTAGTATTTAGGGAAATAAAGTGTTTGTGAAAAATTGGTGGAATATAGGGTAATAGATCCATCATATCTTTACGTTTTTCTTTTGTTATTGGTCTAATGGTTCTGTATAATGGAAGTAAATCAATATTTCCATATATTCTAGGTCTTCCTTTTTTAGGTGAGAGGTCTAATAATTTCAATTCGGAGTTGTCATCCAAGGAAGTTTTATAAAACATCTCATATGGGGCATTTTTTAGAAATCTGGTCCATTGTATTTTTAACCAAGGCACATCTTCTCAATTGATGTTTTTCTTTCTATTATTCGTTGATTCTTTTAGTTGTCCTGTAGAAATAAAATCTTTTTGATCCATTTGTACTACCGAAAATGGGTTTCTCATCTTACATGATTTTATTAAATTATAATAATGCTCAGGGATGTATAAATAATTCGAATTTTTAATTTTAGTTTCTATCACACCAAAATCGCAATCATTTGGCAAAAAAGAATGGCCGGATACCATAAATTTATGATCAATTGTTTCAACATTAATATCAGATGACTGAACAATTTTTAACCATATTAAGGCTATGTTAATATTTCGATTTTGTCCTGAACAGGCATCACTGTAAGCTATTATATGCTTTTGAGTGGTAATGTCCCGAATGTGCTTTAAGATGCAGGACGCAACTTCCTGTGATCCTCTTGAGGCGATTGTTTCATCCCATACATACATTTTAGCATTTCCATTGTGGAAATTATGAAACCCTAAATTGTATACATACATGTTGCGCTTATAGTAAGCTACCGAAACAGAAAGTTTTGGATAAGGAAGCGCTTTCTGTAGGTCAAATGTGAATCCGTAATTTTCACTCGGGTTATCTTTTGTTTTTTGTATGTCATCTGTTAAACTTTTTCTAGCCTGTTCGTCACTTTTAAGATGTGAATCATGAATTTCCATAAGATGCAACTTCTCGTCTTCATTACTTGATGCTTCAATTTTTAGTTTTATCGAATCACACTTTTGGCACGTGTCTTTACGAGGAGTATGAAAATTTAAGTTGAACTCAGTATTAAATATTTTTCTATAAGTCCACTCCTTTACACATGCTGTATTATTTTCATCACATTTTTCCACATATAGCCCATACATTTTTCGAATATCTAAGTCAGCACTTAGATACTTTCGTCCTGAAGTGTGATGTGATCTCGTGTAATGGCTCTCAGATGCTGTAAAACTCAGAATATGATCTCGTACTACTTTAATTTTTTCCTCATCTGTTTTTCTAGATGAACTAGCCATTTTGCCACGACCATCTATTCCAGGTGTTTTAGAATTTAAGGCTCGGCTTAATCTTCCGTTAGATATTTTGAAAGTATCCAAAAAAAAAGTTTTGCAAACAGAAACTTCCGAACTCATACATACATATAGATGAAACTTACAACTAAATTTTCTCATATATCCTTTGTGATTTCTGGGGCGTTTTTGTTTTATTGATTGTTTTTTAATCAAACCATACAGAAACATATTCTGTTTTTCGAAACTTGCTAAATTCCAAAAATTATCAAAATTAGCTTTCCTGTCTTCATATCCAATTCTATTTAAACATTTTTTGGAACAAAGACAGTCTTTATTTTCGAAAAGTTTAGCACTCACGTGCTTAGAGTTTTTTGTTTCATATCCCTCTCCACCATTTCTCTTCATTTTTCTTATATTTTGTGCATAATTCTGTTGATTTCGTGTCCTCTTTCTTGATTTCATTTTGATTTCTTCCATTTGTAAGGGCTCCGAATTCACTTTTAAACTATGAACTGATTCATCAGAAGACGATATCATTCTTATTCGTTTCCATTTCTTGGGAGCATTACTTATATTTATTCGCCGTAAAATGTCTACAATTAACTTTAAATAGTAGGTTTTTACATTAAAAGTTTTACTTCATCATACCTGAACCACTATCTGAAGACATGACAAAATTACTTTGTGAACACACTGACTTATACCACTATCAAAACAAACAATATCTGTATTTCAGTTAACAACTAAAAAATAAACACATTTTAAAGAGTTAATTTGTATGGCATGCTGCTAATCTCTTCAGATTATGTTATTTTATTAAGATTTGATAAGTAATAGCTGATAAAGTAGATTTTTAAAATTTTTGACTTATACCACTTTCAAAATCAAGGGCTCAATTAATAATTATCGGCATTTTTTTCAATATTGAAGTATAAAAAAAGAAATATGAAGAAATATAGAAAATCTACTCTGAATGATCGAATAGTTGGAGCAGACTTTGTATTCTCTTGCTAGAGAAAGTCGTTAACTGGCTATTTCACATATAA
Organism: Ceratitis rosa; assembly: GCA_037013455.1. Classification (NCBI taxonomy): domain Eukaryota; kingdom Metazoa; phylum Arthropoda; class Insecta; order Diptera; family Tephritidae; genus Ceratitis; species Ceratitis rosa. The sequence goes on along the minus strand of JAWMAG010000108.1, from coordinate 435,238 downwards.
GGTTAGAGTGCGGGTTATCTTTTTTGTGTCCTATTTATGTCCTTTTGGAAGTAAAATAAAAAATATGCCGATAATGTTCTTTTTGATTGTCTCTTTTCAACTTGATTTTGAACCAAAATGCTTTCACTAATGATGATCAGTTTTCGCATCGAAATGGCTAGAAGACTAAGTTTTAGTTTAAATAGTGTTAATAACGTAAGCCATCTAACCAGAACTACATAAAACTTTCAGTTCAAATCGAATTTGAGACGACGTGTGATCATACCAAATTATTGTATTTCTTTTTATGATTAAATATTAATTCCCATGGCTTTATATGGTCGTCTTGACGTTTTTCTAATAAATAGAGGGACCTACGAATACTAAACCTAATTTTTTTTAAGTGGAGCTTTTTAGTTTGTGTCAGAAAAACGCTCGGAGGGCTTGACATTCCCTGCCGAGGGGTGACCGCAATTAGAAAAATTTACTGAATTTTTTATTTAACCTTCAAGCGGTCGCGCGCTCATTTGTAGCGGCAGCGGTCGCGCCGAAAGGCCTATGGGATATATTAGAAAAATAAAACACTAATTCACTAATAATCGTTTATTTTTTTGTATTCAAATATATTATCATTGTGTTTAGATTCAAATTGTTAAAAACAAGTAACTTAAATTTAGAAGAAAAACAATTATAAAATCAAAAACATAACTCAAACATTTTTTCGATCATAAAACAATTCAGAAACACAAAATCTTCCGTAGTATTTCCTCAAGTACTTGACTTTGCCTTAGTGGTCGACGACTCATTTTACAAAACAAAACACACTATTATGAACTAAATTCGTTAATATAAGCCAAAAAATAATATATCGCGTTGAGAGTCGCGCGTAACCTTTTCGACGACGGGCGCGTGGTGTGCTTTCGACAACTATGTCGCAATTAAAACAATAACGATCTACAAAGCGGGGAGAGGGTTACCAGCGAAGGAAAACCATTTATTTCACACACAGGGACATAACGACAGGCTACTGGAAATGATAAATGCATGTGACAAGTAATAATAATATTATGAATGAAAACATAATGTGTTTAAGCGTGTGCTTAAAACAATAACACCACCTCCTTTGTGCGCACCCTAATGTACCTGCTGCAGCAATTATTATATAAGCCGTGCTTGCCAAGCGAAATACGAGATTTTCTTAACAACCATCGGCAAGCGCGCACGGGGCGACAAATTAAAAATTGTTAAATTAAATTAAATATATGTATATGTATATATATACATAGAAACATTTATATAAAAAGAAAAACCTTTGTAATACACAAATTCAAAACAATACTACAAAGACTTTGCTAATAATAATAAAATAAACATTTTGTGATAAATAAAACATTGTACAATTTAAATTGAAAACGCGAGTGATTTTTATTTCAACTAACTTCGAAGAAGGTAACTCGCGTGAACATGGTCCTTCGAGGCTAAAATTGAGCCTACCTATGGTGTACACACACTACCAAAAAATAAAAAATTGACATTTGAACACAAAAAAATAAACAAAGTGCAAATAACAACTTAACTCGAAAGAAACTATTGTTAAAACTTTAAAAATAACAAAACCTGCATTCAAAAGCAGCACTTCTTAAGTTAAGCCTGTGGAACCAAGTGATGTGCAATCAAGGCTACTATATATAAAGATAAACATATTTGGATGTGAAAAAAGTTCAAACTCTAAATTCGAAAAGAAAAAAAAAACTGAAGCTAACAAACCAAAGTGAAAATAAATTCACAAATATAAAAAATCAAACAAAAAAACGCTCCTATTTGAATGAGCAACCGATCGTCAACATCAGCCATTTCTACCACCACGAAATCAGGAGCAACGTTCCCATTTCTTCAAATGCTTCAGCATAATCAGTGCCATCAACGCATACAAATATGAGCAGCACGTTAACAGAAAAGTGACCAACCATAAACAAAAGGATACTAGTGGCTGATATCTACAGGAATTCCAACTGAATATCACTAATGCAAGTAGAAAGGAATGTAACATTATTTTTCTAAATAAAACTAAATAAAAAAAAAAAAGTTATTCGCATGCAAAAAACAAAAAAAAGATACAATGCTAGTACTAATCTTGTATTGCATGCAATTTACTTTTGTACAATAAACAAAAGTTAAAATCCAAAAAGCATAAATATTCATGCTATGTTCAATTTTTTTTAAATTTGGCTTAACACTATTTTTGGGTCGTTGAACCCAAAAAACAATATATACAGCCCAAATATCCATATGTAGCAAATCACTTTTGTTTGAACAACAAAAATAAAAAATTTGCAAACTTACAAAATCAACTTGCTTTTTCCAACAGCAAGAAATTTATTAACGCGATCTTGAAGGTTGTTGACCTCAATTTCGAATTTAGGGTTTGCAAATTAAGCATATGTACATACATACATTTTTACATATCCAAGAGAATTATTTAGTGTTACCAATTAATAAATTCAGCTTGTATCCAAAGCATAACAAAAATCATATCACTCTCCATTGACAATTTCTCTTACATTGTTTCTATTGCATTTAAAAACAGCATAAACTCCCTCTTTGGCTTGCTTTTCTATTTTCTTTTGTGCTTTCTCAAGCACAGCTTCAGCATAACAGCGAACACTCAAGCGCACATATACTGCAGCCGCTCAGTGCATTGAAAGATATTGATCTAACTTGCTCTCATTTCAACTGAATTGCATGTATACTTACAAACATACATATATACGTACAAACTGCATTCCAACCCAGCAGTAAACACTTCTGGGACTCTTTTTATACAAGTAGTTCTCGACTACACCCAATTTCACTAGTTCCCCGAGGCTAAGTGCTAACTTGTTTAAAAACAAGAAATTTTAAGTAAAAGTATTCAAATAAATTTAAATTACATAATATTTCAAAATGCCGAGAGATCAAAGTCCACGGCTAAGTATCTCATCCAAGGTACCCACAAAGAAATCTCCAATGCAACTTAAGGCACACCCCGCCACTAATGCTGCTTCTCCTCATGAAGCAGCTAAAAGCAAACCACACTACCCGTGTGCGCAAATATTTGACGCAACAAATGATGGCTTAATAAGATATTGTGCCAGAGAGGAATTTTCAGAAAATTTTCTGAAAATTAAAAATAATTCTCTTGACGATTGGTATAAACAAGTTCAAGACGCATACGATGTCTTATTCCAAAAAAACAAAGAAGACCTCCCCGCGAATTTTCTTGCGCTGGCGGAAGGAAAGTATCAAATCAGCATTGATACTTATGAAGTAACAAAAGCAAAAATTGCTGAACAGCTAAAATTAATTAAGGCAGTGAATCAACCAATGTCTAGTTCTCAAATAGAACCCAGACCCAAAATAGTTGATCAACCGGAAGTATATCTCCAACTTCCGCCCTGTGACACTGAAACATTTTATGGTGGATACGATGAGTGGCCGTCTTTCCGAGACATGTTCACTGCCGTATATATAAACCACCCCCTGCTCTCTCCAGCTCAAAAGTTATACCATCTCCGGTATAAAACAAGAGGCCAAGCAGGAGATATAGTTAAACGATTCGCTTTAACTAACGACAATTTCCAATTGGCTTGGGATGCTCTCCACTCCCGATATGAAAACAAGCGCCAATTAGTCGACAATCAGGTCACAACATTATTGAACTTACCCAAAGTTCGAAAAGAAACTAGTGAAGAGTTTATTGATTTGTATTCCACAATCACAAATTCTTTATCAGTGCTCGAAACTCTCGGCACACCCACTGATAGCTGGGACCCAATTCTGGTCAATATATGCTCATCCGCATTACCAGAAAATTCTCTAATGCTATGGAAGCAATCTCTCGCATCCCGAAAGCCATGCCCAACATGGCAACAAATGAAAGAATTCCTATACAGGCAATTCGAAATTAAATAATGCGTTGAACACAAGCTCGCGAAATCCTCTACTTCGCAAAACATAACTAAGCCTATTCTTTCTCCACAGAATAGCCACCAATCGTGCAAATTGTGCAAAAAGAATCATACGTTAAAGCATTGCAAGCAATTTAAGAAATTGCCGATACCCCAACGGTATAAATTTATAAAAATTAACAACATTTGTACAAATTGTCTTGCGTTGCACCATACCCTTAAACGGTGTACATCGCAACACACATGCTTGACTTGCCAAAAAAGGCATAATACTCTTTTGCACTTAAGCCCAACTCATGGGTTTGACCGAATAAATAAAAGAAATGTGCCCTTGACCTCCCCGCGTCAAAATAAACACAAACAGGCACACTTGACCACCCCGAGTCAAGACACACAGAGAAATGCGATTTTGACCTCTCCAAGTCGAAATACACAGAAAACTGTGATGATCACCCCAGATCATAACCCAAAATCGGTCAACAGAAATAACATGCAATCGCACTGCTCAAATCATGAGAAAATCTGCTCATTGCATACTCTGATCACCCCCAGATCAGACGTTTCCCAAGGACGCATTACAAATAAGTTCTACAAGTCCCGTAGAACAGGCTCCTATCGGCAGCATGACACTCATTCATGTCTGCGTAATCAAAATATTAATAAACATAATATTAAGAAAATGCACTTTCCGCTGCAGTATACTTCCGACTTTTTCTTTCCAGGACACGGACAGCCACATCGGGTCACGGTTCCTCATACCGAGAGCGCCTGTCGTAGTTATGAAGGGAAATGCAACAGCAGAAATAATATACGGAACCACAGGAGGAACCAACACCATCCACGGCCTCCATGAAAACGGGTTTAATTCAGCACTTCGCGCAGGGTGGCCCAGTATGTTTAAGCGTGTGCTTAAAACAATTACACCACCTCCTTTGTGCGCACCCTAATGTACCTGCTGCAGCAATTATTATATAAGCCGTGCTTGCCAAGCGAAATACGAGATTTTCTTAACAACCATCGGCAAGCGCGCACGGGGCGACAATTATAATTAAATAAAGTAAATTATATAATTTATACCAACCAAACCAATTAAACTAAAATTAAATTAATTTTGTTCAGTTTTAATCTGCAAATTTACGTAATAAAATTTTCTATATTTTTAATAAATAAACATTTGTTAAACTTCTAACGAATACGCGAGTGTTTTAATTTCGGGCAAGCTCGAAGAAGGTACATCGCGTAAACATAATGAGAGCGGTCGATTCGACGCAGCGCGACCGCTTGAAGGTTAAATTAAATTTCTGTAATTTTTGGATGTATTGTATAAGTATATCGGTGTACCAAGTTTGGTTGAAATATCTTAAAAACTAGCTTGCGTATAAGCCGACAGACAGACAGACAGACATGGCTGAATTAACTCAACGTTATTCTGGTCATATCGGTATAAATTTTGATGGGTATAGATCTTCTGCTTCTGGTACTTACAATCCTCGGACCAAAGTTAATATCACATTCCATGTACATTAAAGGGAAAAAAAAATTCTTTATATTTCATTGCAGTAGACTTACACTCGATCTCTCTAGTCACTAAGCTAACGCGCAACCATAATGAGACGTACACGTATGTATGTACTCAAAAAAGTCGTTTAATTTTATGAAAAAAAACTAGCTGTACCCTGCAACGTATAAAAAATTAATCACAGGATATCTTATTATTATAACTTATTTACTCAATACTTGTGGTAATACAATATTTTCAGTTTTACTATTGAAATTGGTTCACTTCGCGGAGAGAAGAATAGTACGACCGTTAATTTTACCGAATTTCAAGCAAATCGAACCATAAATAAGATTTTTTTTGAATGGGTCAGTGTCTGGTCTACTTCTCGGAGCATCTAAGCGAAAAGCAACTTATGTTCAGTTCCTCCCGAAATCTTTTTTCTTGTAAACTTTGCCGGGAACCATAGAAACAATCTGACAAAATATAAAGTCAATCGATAGGTAACTTTCGGAGATTTTTGGAGATTACTGGACTTTTCTAAAAGGACATAAGCTTTGATAGGAAAAAGTAACCCATAATAGTTCGAACAGCATACATGGCAAGCTTGCGATCGTTAACGTTCAGCCCCGTTGTTGCCCTAGGATTGTACATACTTATGTACACAGCCAAATTTAAATGTATGTATACGAGTATGTAATATATATTCATTTCGTTGCTCTTACAGTAAATATATGTTTTTTATCTGGGCGACATCTATCTGCCGTTAGCTAAGAAAAAAGTAAATGCATGAGGATTTTCATGTTTAAAATGTTTGCTTGAAAGATAGCTAAATACATTGATTTACAATAATAAAATATTTTATATGGAATTGGTAAAAGAAAGAATATTAAAAATTTTAGTGAAACGAGAAAAACGGCTAGATTCAAGTTACGCCAATCGCCATCTAGCGACGTAGATGATTGAAACAAAATTCTTGCAGCGGTAATTTGCAGAAACAGAGCACACAACATACAGTGAGATAATAAAATATTTGTCCTCTTGGACGAAGTCAAACATACACGGTGTGTCCCAATAATAACATAGCTTTTTGGATATAAAATAGTAAAATACACATTATATTATCTTTGAATAACTTTCAGAATAGGTTCCATTTGACTCAACACAACGTTTGCACATGCATAGATTATTTTATGGCATGTTATGGCTGCTTCATTTTTTAAAATTTTTTTTTAATTCTTAAACTTCAATTTCATTTTTTTTTTCAAGTTTGACACAAAATTTTATATTTGTTCCATTTTTTTTGGAACCATTAGCACACTTTTGGTTTTATTGAAATGGCTGTCATCCGACTTACATGAAGTTAGGTGCGTTTGAAAGAGGATGAATGTATCTTTTTAATCTTGCAAATTTTCAATACATGGCGCTGTATGTTGTATGATTTAAATATAAAGTTCGGTTATTTTTGGGACACACCGTGTAATAGGTTTGTTTATTGAGCTGCTCTAGGTTACGCTAGGTTACTTTATTTCAAAAAATTGTGTTTCATGAAAACTTGTTTGCTCTTATTTGCTCTACTTTTTGTTTCATGAGTCTGCTCTAAGCTGAAATAAAGCAACTCAGATCACGATTTTCTGCTCTGACTTTTTCGGTAGAGTAACTTGGAGCAAGCAATAAGATTTTTTTTGACAGACGCGTTTAGAAAACGAAAGCGGACAAAATTGAAAAAATTGATGTTCAGGGGCACAGCAAAGAACAATAAAAATTATGAATTTTATTAAGAAATATATGAAAAAAACGTAAAATTTTTCTATTTTGTTTACAACAGAAAGGTCAAACATTCGCATTTGAAAATTGTTGCCCGAAAAATGTTTCATGAGCTTTTTGCTCCGGGTTGCTCTAACTTGCTCTATTGTTTTTTTGGCAGCTGCTCTGTTCTGCTCTAACTTGAGCTGCTCCACTCTATTTCCAGTCTCAATGAACAAACCTAATGTGATGTGAAACTTATAACCCAACTACCCATTTTAAATACATACCTCCCAGCCGCATCATCCAAGTGGAAGAGGGATATGCAGTCAAATTATAGTCTTTGCTTGCAGCGGCGAAATGTTGCCAGAATGCTTGCATTTATATGTAATATAATTTCCAATTAAATATACCTGAAGTATAGTATAATAAAGAATTAATAGCAATTTTAGCAAACATTTATTTGGAAATAATGGTGTCGTAAAAAGAAATAAATTATTTTTCCAATATTATCAATATATCAATATGGACACTAGCAAGAGAAAATACGCTATATAGTTTTCCTTCGATAAGTACGAAAACGCAAGCCAGGCGGCTGGAAACGTGAATAGCGTTTATGGTCCTGATCCTGTTACAGTCAATTTCGGTTTCATTCCGGTAGTTTTACTGTAAAAGAGTTATGGAGTGGAAGGCCAATTGTAGAAGATGTCGATAAAATCTTGGACATTGTCGAGTCCGATCGTCATGCAAACACTGTATCGATTACCCAAGATCTAAAGATTGCACAAAAAACCGTTTGGAATCATTTGAATAAGGCTGTATGCGAAAAGTAAAAATTAAAAGCGAAAATAATGGATTTCTTTTTTCTACACCAATAATTTCATATACTTCTTTTTTAAAAGAGTCTACTGGCAGCATTGCAAAATATAGAGAAATTAGATGAGTCGATAATATGTGAAAAATAGATTCGTTTTTACGGCGTCAACGTCAATATATCGGTTGTACCAGATGCTTCGCTACGTTTTTGGTTGGTTCGGCTGTTCTTAAAATATCAATTACCTTTGGTAACATAGCGTTACCCACCTCCCGCCCAACCGACCGAGGGGCGCGTCTGAGGGACATCGAAAAATCCAACAGACCGGTGACCGAAAACCGGACTGCTCTGAACCCGAAACCGATCGTGGAAGGTCGCGGTTACACTTGCCTCTTACACTAAGCATCTACAGACTTGTTCATCAGCTGCTATAAAATTGTATGGGGAAATTAAGAGGGAATTTATTTAATTATTTAAAGCACTCAGTAAATAGGTTTTGATGCAGAAAAATTAGTCAGAGGAATCAATGTTGGGGAAATGTGTATTAAAATCGTTACCCAAAGATCTGAAAGGGTCTTGTATTTCAAAGTTAGTACTGCATAAACCCAATGAAAGGGCCTAAAGTGTCTAGATGATCTTAAGGGGATGGTGAAATTAAGCTCGCTAAGTAGGTATGGGCTATTGATAGCACCTCTTATCAATTTAGTTAAAAATAAAACTCCAAGCATCTTTCTAGGACTATGGAGTGTAGGCAGATTAATGAGCCGTCAACGACTTTTGTAAGAAGGCAGATTCTTGTTCGTATCCCAGTTTAAATTTCTTAAAGCGAATAATAGGAATTTCTTTTGTACACATTCCAATTTATCACTATACAATTGATAGTGCGGACTCCATACAACTGAGCCATATTCTAAAATGGGCCTAACAAGTGAGGTAAGGAGTAATTTGGTAATGTAGGTGTCCTTGAACTCCTTAGCCCAACGTTTAATGAAATCCAAAACTTTTTTTGCCTTATTAGCACAAGTATTTATATGATTTCTAAAATCTAGCTTCGGGTCCTTTGTGACACCTAAATCGATGAAGTCAGTAACTTGTTCAACACTGTGATTACGTATCATATAGGCAAAAGATTGGAAAGATTTTTTGGAGAAACACATATATTTGCACTTATTTAAATTTAGGGACATACAGTTCGCATGGCACCACCTAACTAAATTATTTAGGTCAAGTTGGAAATGCTCTCTATCTTCAATAGATTGAACTGATTTAAGGAGCTTGACATCATATGTGTACATGAGTATTTTAGAGTGAAGAACAACTTTTGGAAGGTCATTTAAGAATGTAAGGAAGTGTAAGGGACCGAGGTGACTGCATTGAGCAACACCAGATGTTACTGCTATTTTACGTGATGTACAAATTTTAAAAATAACTTTTTGTTTTCCACCAATCAAGTACGATGAAATCCACTTGAGAAGGGAATGTGGAAATCCGAAATGATCGAGTTTAAAGTGATGTAAAGGATGAGAGACCTTGTCAAATGCTTTGCTGAAGTCAGTATAGATAACATCTGTTTCAATACCATTTTTGAAACCATTACTGACATAGGTGGTGAATTCTAGCAGGTTCGGTAGGGTACAAAACCCATATTGTGAGATGTCTATAATCGATGAAGAATGGGCTAATTGATCAGTTTTAATAGCTTCGAAAATTTTGGGGATAGAACAAAACTTTGCTATTCCCCTGTAATTCTCTATTAAAGATCTACTACCACATTAATGTAGAGTTACAATGTAAGACTCTGTCACCTCCGCTTTTTCCTATAAACAATATGTATGTGCGTATGTACACACAACGACAGTAATTAAACAATAGATCAAATATATATATGCGCGTACACAAAATAAACAAAATATATTTTTGGGGTGCATCCGAGGTGTGGTCCAACCAAACTGGTTACGAACCCACTCACACTACTCCCGTGCTGCCGGGGGCAACTTTAACCCGCCTGTATAAGTGGGCTCTGGGTGCGGGATGCTATTAGGATGGGTATGGGGAAAACAAAGGAAGCAACACTGTCGGCACGACAAAAAGTGGACAAACAATAGATAAACCAAAATGATACTTATCGGTTTCCCGGTCGGGTGTGAGTACCCAACTTCGGTGCTCCTCCGGTGATGCCGCCAAACTCAGGTTCGCCACTCGAAACCCTTGTACTACTGCCCCGTCTGGCAAAACACTATAAAACTCTATATTTTTATCAAAAATCTTTCACAAAAATACGCACGCTCGCACAAAAAGGATGTTCACCCTTTCAAAGACTACGAGAATCTGATCCGGCACGCACTTACGAGCCAGGCCGCAAGCTACGCGTCGGCCGTCAGAATTCTCAGGCGAGTGTGTATTGGTGCCCAATCATTTGGCGCCGCCCCCATTACCTAAAGGGACAGAGTTGTATATCGCACGCCACCATGGCACACCAAGTACACTGGGATAATTTTCCCCTCGTCGTATAAAAAGAAAGGCGACACCCCTTTTTACGGAATACCCGCGCAAAGCATCCCTTTTCCTAATATTTGTTAGTGGAGGAACCGTTTTGACGAACATCTCCTTTTGGAGACTTATAACACTGGGTAGGCACACACCGAGTGCAACCGTGCCAACAATTCATGGCTTTGAATTATGCAATTATTTGCCGACAGATGCCACTGCCAACGCTTGGAGTGAAAGGAATATTAGGCAAAACAAAGGAAATGAACAAACAAACACAAAAGAAGTTTTTGTTGCGGCCAGTACGCGACAACTCTTTGCACAAAGAAGGGAATAAGTTTTGCTTTAATGAAGCATTGAATATGGTCGTCAATGGTATATATAGAGATTCAGCACAAAATTTAAGTACACTAGTAGGGATATTATCCGGACCGCATGTGAATGAGCTCTTAAGGGCATTAAGATGGTGATAAACAACATCAGCGGATGTATGTGGTACCTTTACGCAATCAAAAGAAGGCATTAAGTAAGGGTAAATGAATGGCTGCAGGGTTGAATATGCGTTCGGCACATAATTAGATTCGAAAAAGTCTGCGAACATATCTTCGATTTTGTAACAATCGTTAGAGACTTCATGATGCATTTTCATAGATGATGGAAACCCAAAAGTCTTTTGTTTCGAATTTACAATACTATAGAATGACTTCGGATTTGAAGTAATAATATTTTGAATTCTTGTCATATACTTCTTGTAACACGACTTATTCAAAATATTGTACTTTTGTCTAACTACGGAATAAGCACCATAATCAGAAATTTGGCCGGACTTTTTATAGAGCTTGAATAATCTAGTCTTCTTATTTTTCAAGCTATTCAATTCTTTATTAAACCATAAAGCACTTGTGGAGTGAAGAACGCTTTCTTCCACGTTTCCGTCATACATTGACATTGAATTGTAGACAGCGCATTTCTAAGATTAATATAATTTGCCTTTTTAAATATAAAACGAGAATTTTTCGATTTTGAAGTAGATAATGGATAATTAAGATTAGAGGGAGATGGATGATAAACATCTTCGGGCAAAACGAAAACATCACAGCGACTTGAAAAAAATAACGAAAAGTCATCCAAAAATATTAGATCCAAAGTCTTTCCAGACTTATTATGGATCATATTTATTTGAAAAAGGCCCAGATCACAAAACTCATTTAGGAAATCATGAGCATTATCTCAAGTTTAGCTAGGTACTAGTAAACTGTCATTAAAATTCCATGATACACAGGATAAATTGAAGTTGCCTATCACAACAACATTGTCAGATGTTTTAGTAATGGAAAATAATGATTTCAACCTTGAGGACTGAGAGAGTAAGTAGAAAAGTCAGAATTTGGTGGGACATAACTGGCGACAATATAAATGTTTTTATTAACTAAACGTATTTCAACACAAAAAAATTACATCGCTTCCGATTTCGCAAAATGAATTTCTTCCGCAGCAAGGTCAGCTTGAACCACCAATTTTATTTAAACGATCATCTCTAAAAACTTCAAAGTTCTTACCTAAGATTTCAGAGTTGAAGACATTTGGTTTAAGCCGAATTTCGGAGAAAACCAAGATTTTATATTCTCAGTTTAAGCTGTGTAAATATAAGTCTTTCAGCTTAGTGTTCAAACCTCTTACGTTTTTATAGTAAATATTCAATTTAATATATGTTAGCAGTTTTTTGGCTCAGAGGAGGCTATAGGTAATTGAGCAAGATTGTTTCTAATCTTTCTTTGCTTTAAATCAAACTCTCGAACAAAAGCACCATTCCCCAAAATGATGAGTTCAAAAGTACAATACGTCGAAGCAATCAGCGGAAACGTCTATTTTAAAGGAAGCTATAGATCTTTCATGTGAAAAATTGAACTTCCTAATATCCAAACTGACTGTATTTAATTTACCTTATATATAGCACGACTTCCTTTTCGGAACCACAACTAGCTCTTTTCTAGCTGTGGTTAAGGCCGAGAGAGGTGCTGAAGGAAGTAAACGCTCAGGAGCCGCGACTATTTCAACATGCTTAGATGCAGTCGAAGTAGTAGTAGGAGAAGGGGCAGGTGCAGAGGGAAGTGGACTTGAAGTCGGATTGTTTGCTACTTTCAATGTCTTAGCGGTAGCTCTAGTTACACAACCTATAGAGTTTGGAGGATTGTGTTCCCCGGGGTAAGGGGAATAAAATGACATCAAGTGTTAACTTATATTCGGACTGATTAATGAATTTATAGGAGCGTCCGAAGCAGTAACTGGATTTATAACTATCCTGTCGTTACTATGTTTTCGCTTCTTGGACCCTGGCTTCATTTTCGGGGAATCAGAGGAACCAAAGCATTTAAGAGATTTAAATGCGTCCTCATATTTTTGAAATTTTTCGGTAAGGTCTTTCAAATCTTTCCCTATTTCCAGAGAGCCACTCCTTGTAGTTTTAAAAAGTTTAAAAATGTCGATCTCAACTTTTCTACATTGTGGGCATGACCAGCGAAAGCCCTTGCCATCATGTATTAAGTCAAGGATTTAGCGTGGGCTAACTCATCGCAAAGCCAACGAGAATTATGACGCTCGGCATCACTTTTCAAATTACACATTTCGAACGAACAGTCCATCTTTTATATAAAATAAAAGTAAATAAAAATAAATATACAAAAGAGAAAAAAACTAATATTAACAGAATCACTGAAATAATATAATTTAGCAAGCTTAGAAACAGGCGAAATAGCACAGTTAAGAGGCAATGTAATAAAACCACGATCAGCTGATTGCTGTTAAGCGAAAATAATGAGAATAATGAGAGAGAGAGAAGGTAATAATTTATATGTATAAAGAAAACGATAAAGAAGAAAAAATATAATAACAAACTGTAACACTATCTCTTCTAAATCTAAATAATAGTATGTATGTATGTATGTATCTAAAGAAAGCAAAAAAAAGTTAACTAAAAAGAAAATGTTAGCACTACTTAATGTTGATATGTTCACAAAAATCATAAGGATTTAACAGAACACTTAGCTACTACATACGCTAATGTTTATAACAAACTTTTAAGATAAATATTAAAGATTTTGGCAATTCAAACTTACAAATTTTTTAACGGAAGTTAGATGAAAAGATTTAGACAACCGCACAGCAGGAATATTCGAACGAACATACGAGACTCAACAATTAGATGCAAGTAGAAAAGACTATAGCTTGATGACTGTTGACACTCAATTGATGGAGCTTTTCTGGATATTGAGACATAAATAAATTTTTCGTTGGGGCTGGTTTCTATGTAGCGCGTCCCAAACTCAGCGCACAATCTCGCTGGGTGAGTAAGTTTAAAGTTTGTACACACTTATATAGCGAGCCGTTTCCTTCAAGACCTCTGGTGAATAAACGCTGCAATGACTTCAGCGGAGCCGTAAACCCAGTCGGAGTGGCTCCACTGAAGCTTCCTCTTTTTTAGCGGTGACCCAAGGCCCCACACGGGCTGGTTACCGCATCTTGCACAAGGGTTGTTCACGCAACGTGGACGCAAGAGTAGGAACTGAATATAGCCCCGCGACTGTGACAGCATACCCAGAAGCTTGACTATACCTCATTACGAGGTACAATTTTCTATAACCTTCTTGACAACAGGTAACTTCGGACTGAGTAGACAGTTGAAATGTAGGGATGCTCTTCCTTCAATGGACCAGGCTTGGGGACAAATCAGTTAAAGAAGTGAAAGCGGGCTCCATCCGCTTTCATATCCTGAAAACCAAACCAACTCTAGACCTATTGTTTTTGAGATATTTAAAGTTAAAAATTCAAAAAAATTAGGTTTTTTACCCTGTTATTTTGTACATAAAGCATTTACTTTGAATTTTGGTGTTGCCACATATAAAAAAAACAAATTCTAAAATAAGTATATTTAGTTACCTCTAACAGTTTTAAGAAGGGGTCATCCCTGCTTTTTTACCGACTGTCGCCACAGGTACTCGATAATTATATCGGCGAAATTAGCAGGATTATTATTATTATTAATATCACAGTATTTTTAAGCGAAGCACCTTTGTAAGTTGGTGGCCTTTGACCGAGCTTTAGATTAAAATCCTGGGCCGGACTAACATCGGCATCGCCTTGCACAGTATTTTACGTCATTCCTTTTATGAAGTATAAAGAATAATTCATTAAAATATTATTGTGTTCAAACAACCCTGTATACTGGTGTATTTTTATTTTTGTGCCGTATGGCAACACCCACTTATAATCATTATCTGGAATTTCTCTCGCTAATTGTTTGGAAATAATATACAAAAAAAAAATTTTGTTTAGCTGTAAAACCAAATAAAATAAAAATACAACAATCTTTGTAATGTGGCAAGATTACAGTTACTTTATTGCATCATATAATATATGTTGAATAAGTGGACGTGGTAAGTAAAAATTTGTGATGGAAGTGAAAATATTTTATCAACAAACTATTTATAATTTAGCAGCGTTTTTCTGTAAAATATACGAAACTCGTCGAACGAAAACCAAACTCTATAAGTCGCTCATCGTTCCCGTTTTTGCGTAAGAATTACGGTCCTGTACAGGTTGGTAACGACGAATACCACAGCCGATGGAATGATGAGCTGTATGAGATATACGACGACATTGCCATAGTTCAGCGAATCGAAAAACAGCGGCTACGCAGGCTGAATCATGTGGTCCGGATTGATAAGAATACTCCAGCTTTGAAAGTTTTCGATGTAATACCCGTCGGTGGAAGCAGAGGAAGAGGAAGACTTACACTGTGTTGAAGACATGGATGAGGATGACCTCATCATCCTGTAAATAATAAGTTGTACCTATAATAAAATATAAGAAAAAGAAATGAATGTAGAAACTAATTATAACTTATAATTTAACTTACCTGCAACCCTACTCAGTTCCGTTACTCCTTCCATTGTATGTATATACAAATAGTATAAATAAAGAAAAAAATTAGCGAGTTAAGCAAGCGCGTTGTGTATATGCAAATGAAATTATACGGTTCTCAAAATAATAAAGTTATAAAATTATACGGTTCTCAAAATAATAAAGTTATAAAATTATACGGTTCTCAAAACAATAAAATTATAAAACTATACGGTTTTTGAAATAATAAATAAAGAGTGGGATTGTATCCAAATTTGAAATTAAAATATTTGCGTGCGTTTCTTTGAAATTAAACACGGAATATTTACATGGTGCCGAAACTCTGTTAAAACGAACGATAACTAGCTATTTCGATATATAAAAAAAAAAAAAAAAAAAAAAACGAAAATATTGTGTTGTGAAAAAAAAAAAAAAATCGCAAAAAAATTTTTCCGCGCGGGAAACATCTCAAAATTAAAATTAAAATTAATACAAAAAAAGTTATACATATAAAAAAAAAAATACATATCAATAGAATTTATAACAATAAGATAGCAATTGCAGTGTGTTATTTGGTATTGATACAAGTAACACGATTTACATATAAAAAATCTATATTTCCGTTATTGAGAAAAATTGCGAAATTATATACCGGTAGAACAAAGTTAAAATAAAAATAAATAAAAAGTGGCCGAACGGAGAACAAATACCGGTAGAACAAAGTTAAAAAAAAATAAATAAAAAGAATATAGCAAAGGTGCACACAATCAAAGACGAAACACATAAAACACATATCTAACGCTAAGATATAATAAAAAAAATTTTTAAAGTAAAAACAAAAAAAAAAGATTTAAAGTGAATTTTAAATTCCGGTTTCCGAAAAAATAATCTATTCTCATTTCACCTGTGCTACGGATACAATTCTCCAATCAAATCTGAAGGAATATTATCTGGTCTGAAGTGCTTTCAGATGATGAGACAATTTTATTGTGTTTTTATTATGTTCATGATTCCTTTTGTGCATAAAATATATAAGTAAAACAAACAAAAAATACATATAATACAAAAAATTTTTTAAGAAACACAGCTCCAAACTAAAGTTTTCCCAATATTTTAAAAACCAAAGTAAGCAAAAATATCTTGTGGACTTATCGAAGGGAGGTCAAGGAAATACATCGAGTGAAGGACCACCCACCATCCCCCCCCCCCCTCCTCCAGGTAATAATAAAAGGATCAAAGCCAGGATGTCCAAGTAAGTCACAAGATTCTCAAATATATATATTGATATTAGTTTAGCGGACATCTCAAACCGTGGTTCCAAATACACAGCATCCGCTAAACTAAATACACTCATACATATTTATATAAACATATGTATAAATATATAAATATATAAACTTTGGGATTTGTCTCTCAATTTCCCTTCACAAAATATATACATACATATATTTAAATACTAATACACAAATCCGCTAAGTATATATACATATATATTTACTCTCTTCATATACTTGAAAGACTATACCCCACATAGCAATCAATAGTATATCAACTGGTCCGCAACCCATTCCCACAGGACCAGGAAAACTCCACTCATATATATATAAGTCGCTAAGCGTAGACTCATCCGCACACCCTCTCGGGTAAAAGACTATACCTCACATAGCAACCCATAGTATCTCAACTGGTCCGCAAACCCATTCCCATAGGGCCAGTAATACCCCATTCCTATATATAAGACCATACAATATATGGCTCAACAGACATTTAACTAGTTCGGAATCCATTCTCATTCAGAACGAACTTAAGCAAACCTCTTTGCACGAATTATTCTCACACCCATTTTCAAAGCCACCGGTTCCCGTTCGCGGTGCATTCTCGCAGTTCACAACATCACTGCTTCCCATTCACCCTCTTTCACACTATCTCGCTATAAAATATAGCAATATTTCCGAACATAAGCTAAGCCAGTACAGGGTGCGTATTATCAGGAATAAAGTTTACAATAAATAAATAAACTAAACCATAATGGCTGAAGAAAAACAAGAAAAGCCTCATTCTCTTCAAGCTCCGTCGGGACCCCGAACCCGATCCAAATCCCAGGCAGAAAAAACTTGAAAAAATTTGCGCAAAATGGTAGGACGTCAATGAATCTTCTCACTCGGAAGACGCACTTCAGATATACAAAGAGGAACTGGACAAACACATGACTCTGGTGGACACAGCCAATCAAAATTTACAGTTGAGCAACGTGGATGAAGACAAACTCCGGATGAGTGCAGAAGCGTATGAAACCTCCTTCGATAACGCTATGCTAACGAAGATCCGGATAAGAGAGCTACTCAGCCAGTTCAAGGCAACCACGGAAACAAGCCGAAACAACACACCCGTCACCAGTACACGTCCAACCCAGCTAGACACACACAGCTATCTCAAGGTCCCTGCTTGTGACACCGAAATCTTTTATGGGGGATATGAAGACTGGCCCTCTTTTAGAGATATGTTCACTGAAGTATACATAAATCACCCTAAATTATCCCAGGTACAAAAGTTGTACCATTTAAGACAGAAGACTTGAGGGAAAGCTGCTCTTCTCATAAAAAATTATGCGCTCAATGATCTCAACTTCATGCTAGCCTGGGACGCGCTCAAATCTCGATAGGAAAATCGTAGAATCGTTGTTGATAGTCAAATAAAAACCTTATTCTATATCCAACCGGCAAACACGGAAAACAGCGAGAGGATTCAACAAATACAGACGACTAGCAACAACTGCCTCTCAACACTGAAAGCAAACGGGGTATCAACCGAAAGTTGGGACCCGATGTTAATTTACCTCTGCTCTTCAAAGCTCCCAGAAGAAACCCTCGCTCTATGGGAGCAGTAAACTCACGGAAAGAGTTACCACGATGGTCGGAAATGGACCAATTTGTCACAACTCGATATGAAGTTGTAGAACGGTTAAGCACTTATAGGTCGAATAAACCTAGGCTCAACACAGCTAGCATACCCCAACGCAACACACCCGCACAGACCCCCTCACATACCTTCAGAAACAAAGCCCAAACGTTCCATACTGAACAAAAAAGGCTAGCCTCATGGAAGCTCTGTAACTCAAACCACTCAATGATAACTTGTATAAAATTTAAAGAGCTTTCCGTCTCCGATCGGAATAAATATATAAGAGAGAACAAATATTGTAAAAATTGTCTGGCATATTCGCATTCCGAAAAGGAGTGTAAAAGCAATTTCACGGGCGTTTATTGCCAAAGACGCCATCACTCTCTTCTCCATTACCCCGCGAACTCTCAAACGCCAAACCACTTTCGCTCTCAAAGAAACTATGTCACGTCCCAAGTTGAGGCCAAAAAGCCATGCACCTCCAACCAGGCAATAAAAAATGCAAAACCTTCCCAAATTAGCAATGAACAGGTTCTATCTCATTTCTCGGGACTCAGAGTAAAAACATTGCTCCCAACAGCACTTATTCCAATTCTCCACAATGGAGAAATAACAAAAATAAGAGCTCTCATTCACCAAGGTTCCCAAAAAACCTTTGTAACGCTAAGAACACAAAGGTTACTTGGTCTACCAACAACAAAGGCCAACTACGAAATACTTGGTATGAGTGGACAGAAAGTCCAGAACTCCAATAAGCAGTGTTCTATAACATTGTGTTCTACAGACCACACAATAAAAATCGCAGCTCAGGCAATAATTCTGCCAAACTTAACTCACTCCTTCCCGTCGGTCAAGGTAAAAAATGTTGATCTTCAGGAATACCTCTCACTGCCTCTTGCGGATCCCAACTGCTTTACACCAACAAAATTAGACATGGTAATTGGAAGTGACATACTACCGAAAATTCTCACCACAGGTCTGAAGATCAATGTGGGCGGAAGCTTAATCGCCCAAAATACCATCTTTGGATGGATATTAAGTGGTCCAATTGCAGAACAGGTGCCAACATTCACCATGCAGGTGGTAGAAAGTTCATCAGAACCCCTAGGAGACTTATTGAGACAGTTTTAGGAACAGGAAGAAGTACCTCCGACTACAACTCAGACAGCAGACGACGTCTTCTGCGAACGATTATATAAAGCCACCACCTACAGGAGAGAGGATGGTCGATATGTGGTAAAGCTGCCGTTCAAATCATCATTCCCCGAAACAGTGGCATTAGGACATTCCAGGCCCGCAGCCCAGCAGCAATATCCCAGCTTCGAACGGACCAATCAGAAAAAAGAACTCAGTGAGACTTAATCAGCAGTTCTGAAAGAGTATTTAACGCTAGACCATATGGAGCCGACACATCCCCACAAAATAGTATGCAACGGTAAATATTTTTCTTTTTACCTTCCCCATCATGCAGTAATAAAACCTGGTAGTAAGACTACTAAAGTCAGAGTAGCTTTCAACGCGTCAAAACCCTCTCACTCCGGCATCTCACTCAATGACGCATTGCATACTGGCCCCGTTCTCTTAAATGACCTAATGATCATAATTCTCAAATGAAGACTCTATCAATATGTATTCAATGGCGACATTGAAAAAATGTACCGCCAAATATACGTCCACAAGGAAGACCTGGACTTCCAACGCATCCTATTTCGCAGATCCCCCGATAGTCCGATAGAAGATTTTAAACTGAAAACAGTCACATTCGGAGTCAATAGCGCCCCTACATCAATTAGCCGAGGATGTCAACGACACATCCCCTCGGACCTCAAAGATCCTAAAAGACGGAACATACGTAGACGATATTTTATCAGGCGGACACGATCTAGCCTCAACAAGCGACGCTCTGCATAATGTCATCGAGACTCTCAATACGGCCGGATTCCCACTAAGGGGTGCAATTCACCCCAGATAGCTCAATTCAGCTACATGGGTTCTCTGATGCATCCGAGAAGGCCTTTTGCGCTTGCGTTTATTTAAGAGCTCAGCATGGTGAAGTCGCAACATCACACTTACTCGTAGCAAAGACTAAAGTTGCACCACTACAAACTGTATCTCTACCCAGACTTGAACTCTGTGGCGCTGTACTCCTCGCTAGATTAGTAAAACACCTCCGATCTCAACTGGACCTGCCTTCTCACGAACTCATCTTGTGGACAGACTCCCTGGAAAGACCCAGAATAGATAACAAGGCCCTGCGCTCTGTGGCCGAAAAGTTTACCAAACCAATCATCCCCCCCCCCGGAACAGAGACACATAGAAGTATTCCATGCTTTAGAAGACACGGACTTATTGGACCGTTTCTCCTCCTTCTCAAGAGCTCTTCGAATGACGGCTTTCATATTAAGATTCTCACAAAAGGCACGAAAACTGCCTGCTCCCAATACTTTTAGCCTCACACAAGCGGAAATAAATCAAGCAAAAATTCGTCTCATTTTATGTATGCAAAAGAGATATTTTGCGAAAACTATTACGGCGTTAGAAGCAAAATCCCCGGTCGGTAAAAGGGACCCACTGCTTTCCCTCAACCCATTCATAGATTCGTCTGGCATTCTACGCGCGAATGGACGACTAAGCTATGCGGCTCTCAGTTATAGTGAGCGCCATCCAATTATCATCCCAGATAACTCTAGATTTTGCACTCTTCTCCTCGCATTTCTCCACGCTACCCTTTTGCACGCTGAAAAACAGCTTATGACACGGATGATTCAGCAGGAATATTACATCCCACGAATGAGGCAGAAGATCAAGACGTGTATATTCAACTGCAAAGTTTTTACAAGTTACAAACAAAAACTGAAATCCCAAATCATGTCGGCGCTCCCTGCTGAACGCTCAACGTACTCGCTCCCTTTTCACACCATAGGAATTGACTTTGCAGGTCCATTTCTTGTGAAAACTTCTATGCTCCGTCGAGCATCTCACTCCAAAGCCTATGTATGCGTTTTCATTTGCTTCTCCACAAAGGCTATTCATCTCGAAGTGTGCTCCGACTTGACCATCGAATATTTCAAAGCCGCGTGTGCACGTTTCGTCGGACGCAGAGTCATCCCACATAGAGTCATGTCCGACAACGGTAAGACGTTTGTAGGAGTACAACGTAGTTTCTCACGTGAATTATCCTCCTTCCTCGCAGAAGCCTCCGAAGATATAGAAAAAATATACGCCATTCACGCATTCACATGGCAATTCATCCCGCCATACGCCCCTCACATGGGCGGACTTTGGGAGGCTGCAGTGGAAAGTTTCAAAACTCACTTTACGAAGGTAGCCGGCAGCCAAAAATTTACGTTCGAGGAGTTCACTACGCTCCTTATTCGTATCGAAGCGGTTCTTAACTCCAGACCGCTCTCCCCAATGTCTCAAGATCCCGACGACTTAAAAGCTCTGACCCCAGGCCACTTTCTGCGTGGAGCTCCCCTACTCTCCATCCCGGAACCGAACTCGGAAGAGCTAACTCTAATGAATAAATGGGAAAAATTGAAAGTGCTCCACCACCAATTCAGTAAACGCTGGAAGTCGGAATATCTCCAAGAGCTCCACAAACGGCATAAATGGAAAGGCCAAGAGCTCAATCTCACTGAAGGAGATCTCGTTGTCATTAAAGACGACCTCCTGCCCCCCAACGAATGGCGTTTAGGACGCGTCATACAACTTCATCCCGCTCCCGACCAAAATATCCGAGTGGTAGATATCCGAACTCAAAACGGAGTCGTTACTCGCAATATCACAAAACTCTGTGTATTACCACCCGCTTAGCTTATACGTTCTCAATTTATACATCTCGTTCCCCGCACGATCCCACATGCCGCTTATTCTTATTAACAAATACTGCAACTCTATATTTACAGATCTCAAGGTTTCCGAAAGTGTCGCCTCTGTTGCCGCACCCATTCGCTGCGCTTTTGCCGAGCCTTCATAGCGATGACTCCCGAAGAGCGATATGAATCGGCCAAGGTCCATCGCTACTATTTAAATTGCTTGGCGACCTCGCATACCACGGGATGCTGTGATAGCCCCGACAGTTGCCGCCGCTGCGGCCTAGCTCATCACACAATGCTCCATCGGCCAATACGCGACCTCCCCGAGGGTAAACCCACCACGAAAAAGGTAACTTTTCAACCGGCTGACACTCGGCGCACCAATCCACCTTCAAGGAAAATGAGGAAAGAGCAAACATCAACCCGGCGAAATCAAAGAGCTGTTTCCCGCAATTCTCCTGCTGTAAAAAGAGCTGTTTCCCGCAATGCTCCTGCTGTAAAAAGAAAAATACGCGGGTTGGTGCAGAAAGCAAGAGAAACGCTAAATCAGCTCGAAAACCTCGTCGAAGCATCGTCGCCGCAGGCCCGCCGGCATGTTGAAGACATGGATGAGGATGACCTCATCATCCTGTAAATAATAAGTTGTACCTATAATAAAATATAAGAAAAAGAAATGAATCTAGAAACTAGTTATAACTTATAATTAAATTTATGATTACTTACCTGAATACTTACCCGAATACCTACCTGAATACCTACCCGAATACTTGCCCGAAAAATAACCTCCCTGCTTTTACTCAAACGCACTTACCTGCAACCCTACTCAGTTCCGTTACTCCTTCCAATGTATGTATATACAAATAGTATAAATAAAGAAAAAAATTAGCGAGTTAAGCAAGCGCGTTGTGTATATGCAAATGAAATTATACGGTTCTCAAAATAATAAAGTTATAAAATTATAGGGTTCTCAAAATAATAAAGTTATAAAATTATACGGTTCTCAAAACAATAAAATTATAAAATTATACGGTTTTTGAAATAATAAATAAAGAGTGGGATTGTATCCAAATTTGAAATTAAAATATTTGCGTGCGATTCTTTGAAATTAAACACGGAATATTTACACACTGCGTTGCCAAGACTAGGTGGAGAAGGACCTGCTCCTACTTGGTATCTCCGATTGGCGCCAAACAGCGAAAAAAGGAATGAATGACGAAATTTTATAAATTCGACTATAATCGCGTAAACGGTGTCTACTCCAGTAAAATATATAAGTAAGACTGTCCTGGCTTCCCCGGGCGCCAACCCTCGGGTGATTTCTTTGAATATTCTCTTAGATCTATCTATTGATATAATGGGGCTTCACAACGCTGCTGGCGCCGCGGTAAGGCTACAAAAGGTGCCTGAATGGATAGTAATACACGACGGGAATACTAACATTTTAAGAAAACTCCGTCTAATATATACTGACTTTACGACAGATTAAAAGGTAGTTATCTCGGATAGAAACTTTCGGGACAGAGTAATGCAAGCAAGCACCGACTCGATTCATTTTTGTACAGACGGGTCAAAACTAGATAACATGGCCGGTGGAGGAGTTTACTCAAAGAATCTGGGTGTCGGTTAATCCTTTTGTTGAAGACATGGATGAGGACGGCCTCATCATCCTATAGATAATACATTTTATAAAAAAATAAGCAAAAAGAATTATGAAACAATATATTAAATAAAGTTATAATTAAATAAATTTCTGAATACTTACCCGAATCCCTACTTGAATACTTACCCGAATCCGTACCTGAATACCTACCCGAATACTTACCTGAAAATTCATCTCCCTGAATTTACTCCCACTCTAAACACACTTACCTGCAACCCTACTCCGTTCCGTTATTCTTTCCAATATATGTACCTATATACAAAAAAATAGTACAAATAAAGAAAGAAAAAATTTGGCTAGCTAAGTGCTCGTTATTATACGCGATCAATTATAAGCCTTTAAATTTTAATAAAATAGAAATCGAAATGAACCCAAGTGTTTTAAATTTAAATACGAAATCTTTACATGCTGCCGAAACCCGGTTAAGAAGAACAAAACAAAGAAAACTGAGCTATTCAGATATATAAAAAAAACGAAAATATTGTGTTGAAAATTCACTCGACTCCCTCCGATTTACGAAGAGCGAGCGAACAAAATCGCGAAAATTTTTCCCGCGCGGTAAACCCTACATATACTTACCACTTTATTCTTTGTGCGGTGGAAGAGGAACCCACAGAATTGAAAAAAAAACATATATATGTACATACCTTCTGCTCAAATATAAACGAGACTGGCTCAATAAAACAAAAACGGTTAATTATTCTTCAATATTTATTTTATCCCCTTCAAAAGAGTCACCATTAGAGCCGATACACATATGCCACCTTTTTTTCCAATCTTCAAACGTTCCATACTGAACAAAAAAAGCTAGCCTCATGTAAGCTCTGTAACTCAAACCACTCAATGATAACTTGTATAAAATTTAAAGAGCTTTCCGTCTCCGATCGGAATAAACATATAAGAGAGAACAAATATTGTAAAAATTGTCTGGCATATTCGCATTCCGAAAAGGCGTGTTAAAGCAATTTCACGTGCGTTTATTGCCAAAGACGCCATCACTCTCTTCTCCATTACACCGCGAACTCTCAAAGGCCAAACCATTTTCGCTCCCAAAGAAACTATGTCACGTCCCAAGTGGCAGTTGAGGCCGAAAAGCCATGCACCTCCACCCAGCCAATAAAAAATGCAAAACCTTCCCAAATTAGCAATGAACAGGTTCTATCTCATTTCTCGGGACTCAGAGAAAAAACATTGCTTCCAACAGCACTTATTCCAATACTCCACAATGGAGAAATAACAAAAATAAGAGCTCTCATTGACCAAGGTTCCCAAAAAACCTTTGTAACACTAAGAATACAAAGGTTACTTGGTCTACCAACAACAAAATACTTGGTATGGGTGGACAGAAAGTCCAGAACTCCAATTAACAGTGCTCTATAACATTGTGTTGCACAGGCCACACAAAAAAAATCGCAGCTCAGGCAATAATTCTGTCGAACTTAACACACTCTCTTAACACTAGGACATTCCAGGCCCGCAGCCCAGCAATATCTCAGCGTCTAACGGACCAATCAGAAAAAAGAACTCAGTGAGACTTACTCAGCAGTTCTGAGAGAGTACTTAACGCTAGACCATATGGAGGCGACACATCCCCACGAAATAGTATGCAACGGTAAATATTTTTCTTTTTACCTTCCCCATCATGCAGTAATAAAACCTGGTAGTAAGACTACTAACGTCAGAGTAGTTTTCAACACGTCAAAACCCTCTCACTCCGGCATCTCACTCAATGACGCATTACATACTGGCCCCGTTCTCCAAAATGACCTAATGATCATAATTCTCAAATGGAGACTCTATCAATATGTATTCAATGGCGACATTGAAAAAATGTACCGCCAAATATACGTCCACAGGGAAGACCTGGACTTCCAACGCATCCTATTTCGCAGATCCCCCGATAGTCCGATAGAAGATTTTAAACTAATAACAGTCACGTTCGGAGCCAATTGCGCCCCTATTTGGCTATAAGGACCCTACATCAATTAGCCGAGGATGTCAACGACGCATCCCCTCGTACCTCAAAGATCCTAAAAGACGAAACATACGTAGACGATATTTTATCAGGCGGACACGAGCTAGCCTCAACAAGCGATGCTCTGCATAATGTCATCGAGACTCTCAAATTGCCGGATACCCACTAAGGAAGATTGCAGGAAATCATAAATCACTACTCAAAGGAATACCTCAATCCGACCTCTATGATGAGGAATTTCTCCAATTTCAAGAAGCAAGTTCCATAAAAACTCTTTGTAGTAAAGTGGAATGCCTTCACTGATACGTTTTCATACTCAGTAGATCCATTTCCCGACTCAAATACTGCCTCGAAAAGACAGATCCTCTCAGCGGTTGCGAAACTTTTCGACCCGGCAGGATGGCTATCGCCCATATTGATAGCAGCAAAAACACTTCTCCAACAACTCTGGATGGAAGGAACGGACTGGGATGAAACGGTGAAGCCACTCTCACTCCACAAATGCAACTTCTTCAAAAAAAATCTCGCTGCAATCGAAGAAATCAAAATACCTCGATGGGTGCAATTCACCCCAGATAGCTCAATTCAGCTACACGGGTTCTCTGATGCATCCGAGAAGGCCTTTTGCGCTTGCGTTTATTTAAGAGCTCAGCATGGTGAAGTCGCAACATCACACTTACTCGTAGCAAAGACTAAAGTTGCACCACTACAAACTGTATCTCTACCCAGACTTGAACTCTGTGGCGCTGTACTCCTCGCTAGATTAGTAAAACACCTCCGATCTCAACTGAACCTGCCTTCTCACGAGCTCATCTTGTGGACAGACTCCTCTGTCGTCTTAGCATGGCTTGAAAACCCGCCTTGGATGTGGAAGACGTACGTAGCGAATAGAACTGCTTAAATTCTCGAGAACGTTTACAATGCAACATGGCGACATGTATGCAGCGTGGAGCTAAACCCCAAAAACTAGCGAACTGTTCGTTCTGGTGGAAAGGCCCCGAATAGATAACAAGGCCCTGCGCTCTGTGGCCGAAAAGAAAAAGAAAGAGATTCTCACAAAAGGTACGAAATCTGCCTGTTCCTAATACTTTTAGCCTCACACAAGCGGACATAAATCAAGCAAAAACTCTTCTCATTTTATGTACGCTCCTTTTTCACACCACATGAATTGACTTTGCAGGTCCATTTCTTGTGAAAACTTCTATGCTCCGTCGAGCATCTCACTCCAAAGCGCGTTCATATGCTTCTTCACAAAGGCTACTCATCTCGAAGTGTGCTCCGACTTGACCACCGAATCTTTCTAAGCCGCGTTTGCACGTTTCATCGGACGCAGATAAAGTCATGTCAGACAACGGTAAGACGTTTGTAGGAGCACAACGTAGTTTCTTACGTGAATTATCCTCCTTCCTTGCAGAAGCCTCCGAGGATATAGAAAAAATATACGCCATTCACGCATTCACATGGCAATTCATCCCGCCATACGCTCCTCGCATGGCCGGACTTTGGGAGACTGCAGTGAAAAGTTTCAAAACTCACTTTACGAAGGTAGCCGGCAGCCAAAATTTTACGTTCGAGGAGTTCATTACGCTCCTTATTCGAGTAGAAGCGGTTCTTAACTCCAGACTGCTCTCACCAATGTCTCAAGATCCCGACGACTTAAAAGCTCTGACACCAGGCCACTTTCTGCGTGGAGCTCCCCTACTCTCCATCCCGGAACCGAACTCAGAAGAGATAACTCTAATGAATAAATGGGAAAAACTGAAAGTGCTCCACCATCAATTCAGTAAACGCTGGAAGTCGGAATACCTCCAAAAGCTCCACTAACGGCATAAATGGAAAGGCAAGAGCTCAACCTCACTGAAGGAGATCTCGTTGTCATTAAAGACGACCTCCTACCTCCCAACGAATGGCGTTTAGGACGCGTTACACAACTTCATCCCGCTCCCGATCAAAATATCCGAGTGGTAGATACCCGAACTCAAAACGGAGTCGTTACTCCCAATATCACTAAACTTTTTGAATTACCACCCGCTCAGCTTATGTGTTTTCAATTCAATCATCTCGTTCCTCACACGATCCCACATGCCACCTATTCTTATTAACAAATACTGCAACCCTATATTTACAGATCTCAAAGTTTCCGAAAGTGTCGCCTCTGTTGCCGCACCCATTCGTTGCACTTTTGCCGAGCCTTCATAGGCAAACCGAGGACGCGAAAGGTAACCTTCCAACCGGCTGACACTCGGCCCACCAATCAACCATCAAGGATAATGAAACAAATACGAAGCGCCAAAGAGCAAACGTCAACACGGCGAAACCAAAGAGCTGTTTTCCGCTATGCTCTTGCTGTGCAACGAAGAATCCGCGGGTTGATGAAGAAAGCTCGCGAAACGCTAAGTCAGCTTGAAAATCTTGTCGAGGTACCGTCGCCGCAGCCCCGCCGGCATGTTGAAGACATGGATGAGGACGACATCATCATCCTATAAATAATAAATTTTATAAAAAACATGAGCAAAATGAATTATTAAACAATATATTAAATAAAGTTATAATTATATAAATTTCTGAATACTTACCCGAAACTCTACCTAAATACTTACCCGAACTCCTACCTGAATACTTACCCGAAAACTTACCTGAAAACTCACCTCCCTGAATTTACTCCCACTCTAAACACACTTACCTGCAACCCTACTCCGTTTCGTTATTCTTTCTAATATATGTATATGCAAAAAAATAGTATTAATAAAAAAAGAAAAAATTTGGCTAGCTAAGTGCTCATTATTATACGCGATCAATTTAAGCCTTTAAATTTTAATAAAAAAGAATTCGAAATTAAACCCAAGTGTTTTAAATTTAAATACAAAATCGTTACACCTTTTATTTACCGGATCACTGAGTTATTTATTAAAGATGCTTACTTAAGATGCAGAGGTCTGAATGTATGTAATGTGACCAGGACAATATGGTCAGAATAGAACGGCACAAGGTCACGTGACCTTATCGAGCTAAAAAGAAAGAAGATATCTACAGTTATTGGTCTTCTTACATGGCACATTTTATTGGGCTGGCACGCAGAAAGGTTCTGCGTAGGAAGGAGAACCAGAAACTTTAAGGCACTCTCTCTGCGGATGCCCCGTATTTTGGAGGAGTAGAAAGAAATCGCTATAGGCGGCAGCCTTTGGAAACGTGAGCGTGATAGCGGGGACCATGATAAGGCGAATGGTCACTGGTTCGATTAGCGGGTGTATATCGTTAGAGTCCTCCGTATTAACACAATGGGCACCCTTGGGGCCTAGTTGAGCTGATACCCGGCCGGCACTTCAACCAACCATTTTGAGGGGTATCATAAATCGTTTGGCACTATCCGAAAAAGTAATTCATATTATAAAGGGAAAAGTGTGACTTATTTTGACATCCAGCAATATGCATATCTAAGTACAAGCGACTTTTTTGGGGGGGGAGGCCTTTGGACTTTTGGGAGATTCGGATGATTTCTTGGTTTGTTGAAGTTGTTGTAGTTATGGCTGCTTTTTATCTTCACGTTGCTACTGCACCAAATGTTATAGTGTCTTGTAGCTTGTTCCCATTTGAGCAAACATACAAAATTTCCGTGCAATACTGCCCTAAATTTTGTTTGAACAGTTGATTGTTGTTGACGTGTTTGGCATCATGTTGAGTATGGACAAAAAGAATTTAGTTTTTGAAAGACAATGCGGCGGCGCACAAGAGCATCGCATCCATAACCAAAATCAATGACTAAGAGCTTCAGTTGCTTCCGCATTCACCGTGTTCACCCGATTTGGCTCCCTCGGACTTTTATCTCTTCACAAACCTTAAAAGTTGGCTCATCAATAAAAAATTCAGCTACAGCGAGGAAATCATAGACGCCGCGGAGGAGTATTTTGCAGATCTTCCGCAAAATTACTTTTCTTAGCTTTTCTGTGGTTTTAGTCTATAAGTATTAGCTTTACGTAAATTTGTAATTTCTAGTCTGTAAGGTCTGTTGGAAGAATCAAGTGGAGAGTGACCTCGCTTCACTTGAGTTTTCCAATTGGCGCTAGATATTTAAATGAGGAGAGGAATGACGCGTTAATATTGCTTCGGTTATAATCGCGTAAGCCGTGTCAACGCCAATAAAGAAGAAGAAGATGATGTCACCGTAGTTATGGAGAATAGATGAATACCCACGATTGAGCCAAGAAATTATTGCCAATGACAATTCATTGACCTTTGTACAACAGAGCTCATCAACGGTTAATCCTGCAGCGCGGGAAACTGAATCCATCCCACGTGTTACGTCACTGGTTCTCGGTGTAAGGTCGGTTGGAGTTGTGGCATGCTCGTCGTAGGGTGGATTTTTCTTCCAACCTCCTTACTCCAGTTGACATTAACAAAATCCTACTTTCATGACACGTGAAGAAGAAAGAGGGGACATGATTATAGAAACTAAAAAAATTAGGATAAAAGAAGAAGAAAAGAAAAGAAGTATCTGTCCATCTGTCCGAGTAAGGTGGAGTCAGCCCACCCCATCTACATGCACACCGATGTAGCCATGGACTTTACCGTGACTCCTACTCTTGGTAAAATCCCCTAATCTGACTATTGTCCGTTTGTCTATCGTCTGTACCTCTCGTCGTACGTATCAGGTTCTGTTTACCTAGTCTGTCGGTGTTTCGTCACCAGTCATCTGTCACACCCATTTCTGCCTTATTGCATCAGTGCAACACCCACACCAACGAAAATAATTAGGCCAGCATTGTATCTAGTAGTAGCTCACTTCATCTTTATATATATTTATTTATTTATTTTTTTTTTCTTTTCGATTTATTTACAACCTTTAATTTTACAGCCTAATTCATCTAATATACTTGTTTTTTAATTTCAAATGTAAAATTCCAAAAAATTTAATATCTACTTATATTTTTTCCTTTTTTTTTGTTTTATGGTATATATATAGGTATACATATACATTCATATTTTATTTATATTTGTATTCATATATATATATATGTATTTGTACACATATGAATTTACATATATATATATTTAGATCCATATGTATATGTATATATATTTGATTTACATGTATTTATACACATATATATATACATATATATACACATATATAAATGTTTATGGATATGTTAATGTACCTACATACACATATATATTAAAAATTTCCGCGTAGTTCCTCTCTACTACTACTATGTTTAATAAATGTAGGGGCACTACATCGTTCGCCACCTCTGTAACACTCTCACATTATCTATTCATTCGCTTATACATTGGCACTTACCGATCTCGCTTGATGAAGGCGCCAGCATAAGGGAGATGATGTGCTGAAAAAAGAGAATAAAAGCAAACACAAGAGCATGCATACAGGGGACATCAGTTTCAGCTGTCAAACGTCGATCTGACGAAGACGGCTGATTCTGTCCACAAAAAAACACAATGAGTGGAAATATGGCGGATATGGCAGCAGTTCGTGGTCGTGACTCGAAAAGTTTAAAAATTAAATAAAAATTATAAATCAATAAGAATGAAATTATTGAATTTAATATGAAATGAAGAGATACGCGGGAATTTTTCTTTTCTCGAATTAATTGGTGTCGAGCCAAAATAAAAGTAAAACAAAGTAAAAAAAAACTAATTATAAAAGTTAATTTTTGCAAAGATTGCCAAAATCGAGTTAGCTAGTTAACGCTACAACGAAGGTGAGGTAGCCGTATTATTACAAGTGTGGGTGATTAAATAGTAAATAAATACTAATAATAAATAAATAAATAAATAAATAAATAAATAATAAATCAATAAAAATCCATATGCACCGGAAGCATATGTATTTCTCCAGTGTAGTGGTGGTGAATTTCTTTCCTTGGGGCGCTCAGAGGATCGGGAGAGTGATTAGAATGATATTTAGCGCTGAGTGCTGAATTCCGCTCTCATGTTTAAGTATGTACGTATGTATGTAGTTTCTTAAATTTTCGGTTTCCTTTTGGCTAATCCCTTGCCATTCGTTCCGGCGGTTCAATGAACTTTATACATAAAAGATGCTTGTAAATAAATATGTATGTATGGATGCCACGCCAGGTTTGGCTCTTAGCCTCGCGGGTGCTCCTGCCACTTGTACCTAGGAGTTATTACAAATTTTCAGTTTTTATCATATTATCGATTATGCATCAAGTTATTTTAACTTATGCATGTTGTTTATTGCTTCATCTTATGTTCGTGTTAAAAGTAAAAGTAGCTAATTTCGTTTCACTTGTATTTTTGTATTTGTATTATTCTTTATTTTCTGTTATTGCTTCATTAAATTTAATTTAATATTTATTTGATGGGTATATATTTTATTCCATTTTTTTCCCATAGCTATATTTGTATATAAGTTTCTTTTTAATTATGACCTAATTTGTTTGCATTTAGTTTTTTTTTTTGACTACAAATTACTTTATTTTGATTTCTATGTATTTATCTTCTTGTAAATTCTTATTCCATTTAATTACAATTTCGAATTTCATTTATTTTAGTTTTGTTTCCATTCAATTTTAGTTTATGTTTATTTCGTATTGTTTTTAATTTAAGTTAGAATATTTAAATTTTGTTAAGGTTAATATATAAAGACTTAAGGTTTCTTTTCACTTACAATTTGGTGGCAGGAATTCTTCTTCTTTAACTGTACCCCTCACGGGGTTTTTCTGGGTAGACGGTGAACGGTGAACGGTGAACGGTGAACGGTGAACGGTATAAAAGAGGTTCCGACCTTTTTTTTTTTTATAAAAAAAACTTTATTTTTCTAAATAACTCGCGCACCACACTTCTTTATATTTTCACAGCCTTTTCTTCATTAAACAGAAAATTAGCTAGCCTACTGTTGCTACCCGGGCGTCTGTATGTGGAACTTTTCTCAAGCTTTTACTCAAAACACATACGCAAACACACACTTCATACACACATAGAACTTTCTTTGTGACACATTCACATGCATACATACATACATAAGATCTTTCACTTGATTACAAGAACTCACAGTGGGCCTCTTTGTGCAAATACGTAATAGGTAGGGTAATAGTATTGGAGTGCGCTTGTTATTTAAATCTGCCTGCAATGGGCTGTCGTTACAGGCTCGCATCCGCCGATGTTGCCTGCAATATGGAGCGAGTGCGTAAAAAGAATTCAAACGCAGCCTATGCCTATTTGCTGTTGCCCCCTTGCATACGTGTGGCCTCGACCCACGACTTAAAGCCGGGCTTCGTTAATATTGTCTTGTCTGAGTCGCTGTTCACTTGTTCCATTGTCTACTATTGCCTGTCACGCACTTGTCTATAATTCAACGATCTATTAGGGTAAATCCCTGGCACATGCTTAATCTACTCATATCGCAGTTCACGCTTAAACCTATAACACAGATACAGCTGTTACAAGTATAAACCCAGTTAGTATTTTCTTTAGGTCTGCATAATTATTATTGGTCAGTAGTAAGGAATAAATAAGTTAAACAAAAATAAATAAACGTGTAAATAATTACAAAGAGATAATCAGATCTATAATTGAAGTACGTCAAGGTGAGTTGTCAAGTATGTATGCTGAGATGTAAAAATAACGCTTCAATTTACAGATCGTTCGTCAAGGGTAGCTTACTATGGCTGTCAGGTACTTAACATGAAAACATTCACAGGTACATCAATATGACAATACATCTATTAAACTAAGCTTTGAGTTTGGCACCAAACTTTTGACTGTTGCAACATTGAGTAACAAATATAACATCACATATATTTACGCTACAAATATGTCTTTGGCGTGGTATATTCCGAATTTCTTTCCGTTCAGATCGCCTAGCTCATACATGGAGTTTCCGATAACCTTAAGGACTATGCACTTTACTTGTTTCGGCGCTAATTTCGCATTATAGCCATCTGTTGCAGAACTCTGGCGGAAGTTTCGGCGGTATACCACCTGTCCTATTTGAAATCTCACATCTTTACCCCTCGTATTATAAATTTTCATACTTTTCTCATGAGCCAACTTCAGTTCTTTCATTAATTTGTTTCTCAAAAGTTGTTGTTGATCTGATTTCGTGTCAACAGTATAGTCTGCACTTCCTATTGCGCCGAGCTTTCGGTATATCTCGTATGATGCACCATGTTGTATCATCGGAATACCAAAAGTTGCAACATATGGGGTGCAGCCGATTGATGAATGCACTGCGCTTCGTAATGCAAACGCTGCATCACTAATATACTTGTCCCAGTTTTTCTGATTGTCCTTTATATATGAACGAAGCATTTGTAAGACAGATCTGTTCACACGCTCAGCTGCGTTCCCTTGTGGCGAGTAAAATGCGGTTCTAATGTGTTTTGTTCCATATTTTCCCAAGAAGTTGGCAAATATTTCAGAAACGAACTGCTTACCATTATCTGAATGCACATATTCAGGTACACCGAATATATGAAATATTTCCTTTTCTAAAAATGATACTACTCCTGCTGAAGTGGCTCTTTTCATTGGTTTTAAAAATACAAATTTAGTAAAATGATCGAGACAAACAAAAACAAAAACATTACCATCACTAGTACGAGGATACGGACCCATGAAATCAATGTACAAACGTTGGAAAGGTCGTTCTGTTATATGCTGACTTTTCATTAAAGGATTTTTGAAGGCATTTGTGGTTTTATTTTCTTTGCATGTATCACAGCTTTTAATGGCTGTTTGTACATCAGTCGCCATTCCTGGCCAGTAATATTTTTCACGTAGGCGTGTAAGAGTTTTGTGGATGCCACCATGACCAGCTGACGGTGATCCGTGGGCAGTTTCCACTAAACCTTGTCGTAACTCCGACGGTACCCAAAGTTTCCAGGCCTGGTCCTGTTGAAGCTCATTCCCTCTGTCGAATTGGGTCCGTCTATAAATGTAACCGTCCGACAGGCACATGTCGGGTAATTTGTCTTCATTTTCTGTTACAGTTTTTCTCAGTTCATTGTATTCGTCAGAGTCAAAGTATGGTGAGTCTAAGCATATGTCCATCAGTCTGTCATTTAACATGATTTCTTCCATATGCATGCGTGAGAGTGTGTCGGGCACAATGTTTTGTGCGCCTTTACGATGTTGTATGTCGAAGTTGTATGCTTGCAGCTTAAGGCTCCATCTTGCGAGTCTTCCTGAGATATCCTTCTGGTTCATGAGCCATTTAAGGCTAGCATGATCCGTGATTATAGTGAACGGCATACCTTCGACATACGGCCTGAATCTTTTAACACTTATGACTGCTGCATAGCATTCGAGCTCCGTAATGCTGTAATTCCTTTGCGCTTTGTTCAGCTTCGCTGAGATGTACGCTATTGGTCGTTCGTTGTTGTCATCGTCAAGTTGAAATAATACTCCACCCACTCCGTCCGTTGATGCGTCACATTGTATGTAAAAACGTCTGTTGAAATCAGGGTGTGTCAGTACGGGTGCCGATATGAGACTTTGCTTCAGTTTCTCAAAGGATTTCTTGGCTTCGTCCGTCATGGTAAACCTTTTAATTTTGTCCTTGGTGAGGCAGTCGTGCAACGGAGCTGCAATAGTCGCGTAGTCCTGGACAAATCTGCGGTACCAGCCTGACATACCTAGGAACCGTCGCAGTTGTTTTGGAGTTTTGGGCTCCGGGAAATCCCTAACTGCAATAACTTTGTTTGCATCCGTGCGAATGCAACCATCTCCTACTACATAGCCAAGATAACGGACTTCTCTGTAGCAAAACTTGCTTTTTTCTACGTTGATTGTCAGCTTTGCGTCACGTAAACATCGTGCGACCTTTTCCAACAAACAAACATGGGACGGGAAATCAACAGAACACACTAACAGGTCATCTAGATACACAAATACATTCTCACGTAACGATGCAGGTATCACTTTATCCATCAGTCTGCACATTCTTTGGGCCGCGTTGCATAGACCGAATGGCATGACCGTGAAATGGTAAAGTGGCCTGCCTGGGACAGTAAACGCCGTCTTTTCCCTGGATTTCTTTTCTAGTGGGATTTGCCAGAATGCGTCCTTTAGGTCAATGGCCGAAATGTATCGGGTGTTGTGGAGGCGACTCAAGATACCGTCAACATGAGGCAATGGGTAGGCATCTTTGACCGTTCTTTCGTTTACTTTTCTAGCGTCAAGACAAAGCCTATTCTTTGTTCCTTTTATTACTAATGATACAGGCGAGCTCCAGCTGCTGTTACTTTCTTCTATAACTCCCATATCTAGCATTCTATCTAATTCCTGATAAACTAGTTTCTGTATTGCGGGCGAGATTGGATAGTGACGTTGTTTCACTGGGATGTTCTCATTTTCGACTTCTATGACGTGTTCCTCAACATCTGTGTGACCTAGTCCTAAAACTGCAAATGATGGAAACTGGGCTTTTACTTTCTCTAATACGACATTTTCTTCATGCGTCAGGATATGTTGCTTCGCGTCGAATGACAAGTCGCTTTCGGCGGGTGCGAGCTCTGAAATGACGGTAGTAGTTGGTCGTACTCCTCTACTGACGACAGCCATATCGAATGCTTTCCAGAAATCTATCCCTAAATATACCTCCTGTTGTAATCCTGGCACTATAAGAAACTCAAGTTCCCGTGTCAGGCCATCCCACCAGACTGGCAAGCTTATGACTCCTGTCACTGGGGTTTCTCCCCCATTCGCTGTTCTTATATTTTGATTTTTTACTCTAACTACCTTGCTTTCATTATTTTGCAAAAATTTCTCTGTGTTCTTTCCTAGGCAACACGCTCCTGCTCCAGAATCTAATAGCGCGACAGCTTCTATTCCTCCTATCTTCGTTTGCGCAAAAAAACGATTATCCCCCTTAATGGTGACTATCGTCGATACTATTTTATTGCGTATTCTTCTAAACGTTTTAGCTTTTTCCCTCATTCTTTGAATCTTCACAAAATTTCTAGTTTTCGAATTTAACGCATTTTTGCTTATTGCATCACAAAAAATTCTCTTACGTGCTATGTCATATTCTAATTTGCGTTGATGAAAGCTTTTTATTTGGGGCTTATCTCCTAATACCTCTTTGTTGCTTTCCTTTCTCTCGTTGAATGCTACACTATCTGTTCTTGTTAGTATTTTAATGGCGGGTTTGATTCCGGGTTTTTCAGCATCTGGCCGGAGTTCCCGGGGATCCCCGCCAGCTTTCCGTTTCCCGTTGCAGGTTTAAATACGCAGAATGATGCATCGTCGCCGCATGCGAAACATACCATATTATGGAAAGAGGACTTGCAACAACTGTCTTTTGAGGCCTCACTTGGGTTCTTTGCATAAAAATCTACGGGCATACCACATTTAAAACACAACATAAGATGGAACGGGGACGGACAAAACGATTTGATGGTGGGTTGAGTACTATTTGTGGGTGGAACTGTGGTGTTATTGGTAGTCCTATCCAACCTATTAATATTACTGGGAGTTTGTTTATATGGTGCTATGTTCTTAATCGTGCTGCTGATTGCATCGACTTGCATTGTTTCCACTTGTTCATCAGCCAGCTGGACATTTGGATAGGCCAATTCACTAACATTCTTAGTCTTGTTGCGGTTCTCCCTGATGACCTTTTCGGCGCGTCTGCATTCAGCCTTCAAGTCAGCCAGAGTCTTGATTTGTGATGAGAATGTCAAATTGGCCAGGTATGGTTTCAAATTTCCCCTCAGTATACCTACTAACTCACTCTCTGGTATTTTCCTCCGCAGTCTGAACGTAAGATCGTGGACCTCGGCATAAAAATCATCAAACCCTTCTTGAGGCAACTGCTTCCGATCGACGATTTGCCTGATTATCTCGTGATCTGATTCTGCCGTTCTGAAGTGGGTAAGCAGCTCTGCTTTTAATTCGTGGTATCCAAAGCCTGGGTCCTCGGCATGGTCTTCTAACACCTGCCAGTACCACTTCAGTGCAGAACCAGACACGAGACAATGGAAATCCGTAAATAACTGGTAGTGGGAGATTTCGTGTTGTTCCCTCATTTTCTCGATTCTGAAGAGAAAACTCTCGACAGTCATTCCTCTTCCAGTACCATCGAATTTAAAGTGCCACCTGTCTAAGTCTACCTTCTTCCATCTTGGGGGATCCTGTGTAGACTCTCTTGCCCGCTGTTGCACGATGGGCGTGTCGTTCCCTCTTACTTGCCGAGCTGGCTCCTCATTTTCGCGACCTCGATTCTCAGGTGTTGATGCCACTGCGGAGCGATGCCCCAGAGCTTGCGCTGATGCCTCCATGTCGGTGACTCTGTTGCTGAGATCAGACATGTTGCTCCTCATGTTCCGGACTTCGTTAACACAGTTCGCCATCATGGCTTGTTGTTGCATCATCATTGCCATCAACTGGCTCAGTTGGTCAACATTGGCTGCCGTCGAAGCAGGTTCATTCATCGAAGCTTTCTGGCGTTCAGCAGCACGGTTACTTGTATGGGCACTCGTACCTTGGCCATCGTGTCCACTGGAAGCTCGTTGTTCTTCGTCAGACATTTCCCACAACTCGTCAAACTTCCGCTCAAAACTTTGTGTATTGCTATGTATCTGATCGACAGGATCACTAGGCTGTGGTGTTGAACCTATTGATTGAAAGATACGCGCAGAGCACCGGTTGAAATAGTCTGTTGGAACGAAGTCTACCGGATGTGGTATTCCTGTATCAATCTGCGTGAATAGTGATCCAACAATCTGGTTTTCTAATGCCCTAGTTACACTACGCGTTATTGGCCTATCTGAATTAAATAGCCGAAATCCACCAGCAGTATTTTTCTCACACTCTCTATCCATAAACTCACACTCAACCTAGAGAAAAGCTCACACCAGACTTGCAACAAGAAAGGCTTATGGTATAACGAGAAATGTAATGAGTTAAACCTAATATTTATCGCTATTTCTAATCTAATTCCAGTTATTCAATTCAAATATATTTATTTATCTCAACTATTTCAATTCCGACACCTAATTAATTATATTCCAAATTTAATTCAACGAAATAGAAAAATTTAAAAAATTTAATAATTGGGATTATATACCTGTATTTTTTTGTATAATTTAAAATTTATGTACAATACTTGTATGAATATGTACACACTCGTAATTTTTATTTCATTATTTAATTAAGTTTTTTTTTTTTTTTTTTTGTAGTATTCATATATGTATTAATGTAAATAAATAGATATTCCTATCTTTATTTCATTTGTTTCTTTGTATAGCAATATTCAAATAATTTTTTTTTTTTTTTTTTTTTGAAATATTCCAGCTAATGGTAATGTTTATATATAATTCACGTTAAAGTTGGAATAAGGATTGCTTTTTTTTTTTCAAATATTATTATTTATTGCTTTAAGTTTATACGAGCATGAAAGAATAGGTATATATAGGTAATATGTTTGTTTAAAAACTTAAACAAAATTTTTATATTCAAGTGGATTGTGTGAAGATGTTCTTCTGTAAGTATGAGTATATGCTTATTTTAGTTTATTTTCAATAATTCTTTTGGTATATTAAATTATTCATTTATTATTATTAACTTTACTTATTTTATTTTATTTTATTTTTGTTGTTGTTTTACATCTACTTCACTATTTGTGTGAATGTAAATTTAGCGTTTATATTATTGATAATTTCCTTTTTTTTCAATAATTTCTTCATTAATGTGTACTTGCTATTATTATTATCTTCTATGTGTATGTAACGTATTGTAGTTCCAAACCAAATATTTTAAATATTTTAAAAGATTTTTTCTTTTGAATTTTCAGAATTCATTCAGATTATGCCTTTTTTTTTTTTTTTTTTTTGTTCGACTCTTAATTTTGTAGTGAATTTATAATTTATTTATATGTACGTAAATATATATTATTTATTTATATTTTACTTTGTATTAATTTTTTTTTCTTCCGTTAATTTTAGAGAATTTTTGGGATAATGCTTGGTGTGTGTTTGGTGTTGCACATCGGCAGGATCATCATGGGTGTTTCTTTCCATCATAGTCAGTCGTCCGGCGTCTTGGTCATCTACTTCCCATTTTATATTAAGTGCATCACATCGACATTTACTACAATTGTCTTAAGGGGCACACCCAGTGTGAAATTTCAAAAAAATCGATTTTTTTTCATATTTTGGTAGATTACACCTTTAAAAATAATATATTAAAATTTCAAATCGATATCTCAAAAATTTTTTGAGTTATAGCAATTTAAAGAGCAGCCGCTCGGCAGCTAGAGAGTCTAATCAGCTACGAGACGTACCTGAAACGCGTTTTTCTCGAAACAGCATTTTCCGAATTTGCTGCAGTGATTACTCAAAAACAAATGATCCGATCACTATCGAATTTTTTTTCCAAGTTTTATATATAGTTCTCCGTACAATGACCTATCGATTTTCCATTTGATCAAAAAATCGAATTTTGGCGGGCCAAAATCGACCAAAATTTTGGGTAAAATTCGACAATTTTTTTTAAAACGCCGCCATATTGTCAATTTTTTATTATTTTTTTTATCTTAAATCATTGTACAGACAATATTATCTAGTTTAACGAGAATTTTTTTTTTTAGATTCCATCCACGGAGAAGGCCGGAATCACTGCAGCAGTGAAGGACCTTTTTTTTCGCGACGTTGGAGATCGACTATAACTTAAAAAATATTTAATTTTTTTCTTCAAAAATTTTACTGTATATTCTTGAAACATGTATAAATATATTCTTAAAATTTTTAAATAATTGATAAAGTATTTTTTTAAATAAAAATTCCCAAAAATCACCTTTTTTCTAGGCTATTACACTGGGTGTGCCCCTTAAACGTGGTTGCTGCACTTCACCCGCCTTCTGTAACTCCGTTCGTAAGCCTCACACGCATACTTTGCTGGACCGTATGTGTGGTAGCTTTAACGTTGCGCTACTATAGTCCATGTTGCATGAACTTTTGCCCCAGTTGCACACATCTTGCCTTCGAATGCCACTCGTACCGGCGATGAAGCCAATGAGAGGGACTTCGAAAGTAAGAGGCATACCCCCCCGTTGCATTGTCAGTCGGGCACTTATCGGTTCCGTTTAAACAGAAGCGATGTTGCCGTTCTAACCCTAACCTGTCCGTGAGGAAAAAATGATAGAAGAAAGATAGATATAAAAGAAAAGATGATAGAGTAAAGAAAATATGTAGAAAAGAATAGAATACAGTAGAGATAGACGTTATATACATTTATCCCAGTTGTAGACTACCGTATAGCTTAACGTTGGACATCCTTTTTGGAACTATGTGACCCAAAGTTAAAGCTATCTGTAGTACCTGATTCATTCCGTACGTTGGGCGCCATTGTTACGTCACTGGTTTTCGGTGTAAGGTCGGTTGGAGTTGTGGCATGCTTGCATCTCAGGCTAGCTCGTCGTAGGGTGGATTTTTCTTCCAACCTCCTTACTCCAGTTGACATTAACAAAATCCTACTTTCATGCCACGTGAAGAAGAAAGAGGGGACATGATTATAGAAACTAAAAAAATAAGGATAAAAGAAGAAGAAAAGAAAAGAAGTATCTGTCCATCTGTCCGAGTAAGGTGGAGTCAGCCCACCCCATCTACATGCACACCGATGTAGCCATGGACTTTACCGTGACTCCTACTCTTGGTAAAATCCCCTAATCTGACTATTGTCCGTTTGTCTATCGTCTGTACCTCTCGTCGGGTTCTGTTTACCTAGTCTGTCGGTGTTTCGTCACCAGTCATCTGTCACACCCATTTCCGTATTATTGCATCAGTGCAACACCCACACCAACGAAAATAATTAGGCCAGCATTGTATCTAGTAGTAGCTCACTTCATCTTTATATATATTTATTTATTTATTTTTTTTTTCTTTTCGATTTATTTACAACCTTTAATTTTACAGCCTAATTCATCTAATATACTTGTTTTTTAATTTCAAATGTAAAATTCCAAAAAATTTAATATCTACTTATATTTTTTCCTTTTTTTTTTGTTTTATATATATAGGTATACATATACATTCATATTTTATTTATATTTGTATTCA
The DNA here is from genome assembly GCA_037013455.1 of Ceratitis rosa. NCBI lineage: Eukaryota > Metazoa > Arthropoda > Insecta > Diptera > Tephritidae > Ceratitis > Ceratitis rosa. The sequence goes on along the minus strand of JAWMAG010000108.1, from coordinate 393,477 downwards.
TATATATATATGTATTTGTACACATATGAATTTACATATATATATATTTAGATCCATATGTATATGTATATTTATTTGATTTACATGTATTTATACACATATATATGTAGGAATAATAAAACACTCTTTTACTATTAGATATATTATATTAGATGTGTCTTTATTAAAATTCAAAAAGCAACTGTCCTGTTGGTCGTCTGTCTAGTACGCGTCTCGTTCATTCGTTCAGTTAGTATTGCCTATATCCAGTCTGGCAGAGTTGTATTATATAGTAGTCTTACATTAATATTATATTAGTAGTAGTCTTTTAGTATGTCCGTCCACTTCGAGTAGTCAGTCCGTATTTGCCTCCTACATTCGGCCGTCCTGAAATGTCGTTCGACCCGAACGAAGGATTCCATGCTTTCATGTATTCCGCTACCGTTGTGGTTTTACAAGGACCTTCATGGTCACCTATTTTTTCGACATCATATCTTCCGTGCCCTAGCTTTTGTTTTACGGAATATGGACCAAGAAATTTTGCTTTGATCTTTAGGCCTGGCCCATATTGGGTCCTTTTAATTGCTACTAAATCGCCTATTTTATACTCTGTTTCTTGCTTACGTTTCAAATTAAAAGTACGCCTATTTTCTTCCTGAATCTTTGATATACTTTCTTGAGCTTTCTTTCTAACACTCTCACGTTCGACTTCTAATTCTTCTACCAATGCATCATCCAATAACTTACTAAATTCAATGTCGTCGGGAATACGCATGTCCAAGCCTGTCATTATTTTGAATGGAGCTAAACAAGTACTTCTTGGAGGAGTATTATTTATTAAACGCTGGACTCTATCAACATGTTTATACCAATTTGCAGGATTATTGTGGCACAACTTAGTTAAAAGTGGTATTATGATACGATTTATTCGTTCGACCTGCCCATTTCCCCGTGGAACACCTGTAGCAATTAGAAGATGCTGAATATTTTCCTTGTTGCAATATTCTTCAAAACATTTGGCTGTGAAAGCCGTACCTCTATCGGTAATTATCCTTTTTGGACTACCAAATACTGATGACTGTTTTTCTAAACACTCTACCACAGATGCTGCATCTGTACTTTTCGTAGGATACAACCAAACAAATTTACTAAATGCATCTACTACAACAAATAAATGATTGTATTTCTTATGTGTCAATTCCATTGGGCCTAGGTGATCCAAATGGTATGTAGTTAGAGGTTTATCGTCCTTATTTATAGGAGAAAGTAAACCTTCCTTCTTCCCTGATTTCGCCTCCCCAATGATGCATTCGACGCATCCTTTTATCACTTTCGCAACCTTAGGTCCAATCTGTGGAATATAAAAAGATTTCTCAACGTAATCCTGTGTTTTTCTTGTAGCCCAATGTCCTTGACGATGTGCTGTTCGAATAATTTCTTCTTCCATTGCTTGCGGAACTACTACCAACTAGTTTATAGGATCTTTGTACACTATACCATTTTTTATGTAAAAGTCTTCATATGGATTGTTCTCTAAAACTTTTGATATCGCCCTTACCCAGTTATCACTTTGCTGCGCTTCTCTTAACCGAAAACTTAAAGAATCTTCAAGTAACATTGTAGTCATTCGGCTTAGAGCATCAACATGTTTCATTTTCGTTGCCGGCCTATGCTCGATTACATAATCGAAATCTTGGAGGTACATAGCCCAACGACTTACTCTGAGTTGTACATCCTTTTTCTTCATTGTTAATGCGAACGCATTGCAGTCGCTTACAATTTTAAATTTTTTATCGATTACATATATTCGCCACTTTTTTAAGGCCTGTATTATCGCGAGGACTTCCAACTCATATGAGTGATACTTTTCCTCTTCGGGTCTAGTTTTACGACTCAAGAATTGTATGGGGTGGAATTGTTGGTCATCTGGGTCTTTTTGAAGTAAAACACCTCCGTACCCATGCTTACTAGCGTCAGTATGGATCTCTGTTTCAGCTTTCGGGTTATATAATTTCAAAACTGGTGCTTTGGTCAGTGCTGACTTAAGTTGTTCGAAAGCTAGCTGCTGTTCTTCAGCGAACCGAAATACTTCGTCTTTTCTAAGAAGAGTGCTTAGCGGTCTAGCGACTACAGCATAACCTTCTAAAAATCGTCTAAAGTATGAAGTCAGGCCTAAGAATCTTTGAAGAGACTTCTTATCCCGAGGTGATGGAAACATTCTTACAGCTCTTACTTTATCTTCCGAAGGTTTTATACCACCTTCTTCTATTATATACCCTAGAAATTGAATTCTTTTCATCAAAAATTGACATTTTTGCCATTTAACTTTTAGTCCATGACTTTCTGCTCTAGCTAACACCACTTTGAGTTTCTCTAATCCCTCATTTTCATCCTGTGCTGGAATAATTATGTCGTCCATATATACTACGATAATTCCTTTTAGAACCATATCTCTAAAAATGGCTGAAATATATCGACAAAACACGGCAGGAGAATTTGAAATGCCAAAAGGTACGAAATTAAATTCATATTGCCCACTGTGTGTAACGAAAGACGTATAATGCTTGGAATTTGACTCGACTGGTACATGGAAAAAACCGTTCATCAAATCCAATGTTGTAAAAATTTTTGAACCTTGCAATCTTTCTAGAACGTCATCAATCAATGGCATAGGGAAATTATCACGCGTAATTTTCTCATTTAACTTCCTATAGTCACAACACAATCGCTTTGTTCCATCTTTTTTCGACACAAGAACTACTGGTGATGCGTACTCAGAATTACTTGGTCTAATTATACCATCCTTTAACCAACTGGCGACCTGTTCTTCTATAATCCCTTGATCAGCATACGAAACTCTGCGAGGTGTATGATATACTGGTCTGTCATCTGACAATATAATTTTCATTTGTACTGGTGATTGGGAGTTTTGAACTGGAGCGTATTGCTTGATCATTGTGGTTACAATCATACGTTTATCCTGAGATAAATGGGACAAATTCAAATCTGGATCACGTTTTTCACCAATTAAATCATTTTGTAGACAAAGAGAAGTAAATTCATTAAATAAATGACTATCTTTTCCATAGCAACTTGCATCCTGTGCTCTATTTTGCTCAATATCCACAATATTACCCTTTTTTTTAAACCTAGCAAAACCTTCTGAAACCTCTAAGTCTGCTACCTTCAAAACATCATTTCCTAAAATGGCTTCGTAGCGCAAATCATTGGTCCTGGCTACGTGGAACGTTACTTCTACTACGAGACTATCGACATTTATTTCTCTCGTTAAACTGCCTATTGTTGTCAATTCACTGTCTTTGATTCCGACCAATCTTCTTTTATCACCACTTAGCTGTGGACAACGCAACTTTGCAAAGATATCATACCTCAGTAAACTTAGATCAGCTCCCGTGTCAACCATAGCGTGAACGGTGATGTCACCTATAACAATGTCTTTGTAAATTAAACTACTACCTATGTGCCATGGTACATCAAAAATAGTGTTAAATGAACCATTATCTACTTTTACTTTTTTCTCTACACCTTCTTTACATTCGAAACTTCTGTGACCTATTTTCCCGCATTTGTAACACCTAAACTGTTTGTTTGCAGTACCACAATCCTTTGCGAGATGTGTGGTAGCTGAGCATTTGTAACATTTCTTTATGTTGTTGTTTTCAGAAGTTGAACTTTTTGATGAGTTATGCGCATAGCTTGGCTTGTTTAAAGACTGCCGCGAACCATGCACCTTTTCGTAAATCTTAAGGTTTTCTTTCAAATCTTTAATGGTTTGTGCCTGATACAAAATTGTTTTGTTAGATTTTGAGTCAGGAATTCCTTCCACGAAATATCCTATCAAACTAGCTTCTTCTAACTCTATGGGCTTGGCTATTTCCATCAGGGTATATAAGTACTCTCTGAATGATTCACTATTCTTTTTACGCCTATTTTGTAACATTTTATGAATGTCTAACGAGGACAATTTTGAACCGAATTCCTCTGTAATAGCTGATTTTAAAGAATTCCAATCTCTAATACCTGACTGGCTGCGTAGAAAAAGCTTTGCTGCTCCCTTTAGCAATTGTTTTGCGTATATATATTTTTGTAGCTCACTCCAATCTAATGTAATGGCATTATCTTCAAACTCTTGAACCCAGTCATTGATATTTTCTGCGTCTGTACCAGTAAAAGAAGGTAAACTATCTTGAATGTCTTTAAGCGTGAAATTGCTACTCATTGCAACAGCGCGTTGTGTAACATTCACCGCTTCCTCATATGTCGATTCTGCTTCACTCTCTTCGTCGTCGCTCTGCACAAGATTATGATGCTTTAAAAGTCTGTCTCTAAGTACACTTTTCCGTCCTTGAACACTTAACCCAACCCTTTTCAGGTGTTCCTTCAACGTCTCAACTGTCATACCTAAAATCGTTTGTGCGTCCATGGTCTTACAATGTTTTATAACTATATTATCAATATAAAAATTAAATATAATGTAATGGAATATTTATGTAGGTATACAAAGCTAAGTATAAAACTAATTAATACTGCTTACAAAAGTGAGTTACATGTACGTGTATTTCAATTTTAGTACATATTCATGTAGTATTAGATATTTATAGTATTTCTGTTCAGATTTAGGAGTATTTCTAACAGTACTCAAAAATAAATATAATTGCAACATATACTTCGAAAAATTTAATTCTTTGCTTAAAACATTATAAACACTGGCAAATATCGTACTTCATCTATTCTTGAATTATCTTTGTTCGTATTTACATTCAAAAATCTTCTTCTTAAACTCTTTGTTTTGTTTTGCTTTCTATATTCTATGTTCAATGTAGTTACTTTCCTCTTTGAAATTATCTTTTCTCTTTCTAGCTACGTTAGTAATTTTCTTCTTTCAGTATTTTACTATTTTGCGTATATTTCTTATAAACTATTCTTACTGCTTCGACTTTAACATTACTCGCCTTATTACGGTTTTCCGATAACTAAAGCTATATATTTCTCCAACGATGTTCGCTTCATCTCGTTCTTGCTTCTTTTTGTAATGGTGTTGTTGCTTGTAGTATTTGGTTACTTTTCTTTGCGTCAGCTGCTACGATGGCTTACTATTGTCGCACACTTCTTATTACTTGCTGATTTTTGGTTATACTTTTCTTTTTCACCAATATTCTTCTTTCTACACTTTTCTAGTTTCTGCTTAGCTTATTGACTGTATAGCAAGTTTTGTTGTTTTCTTTTTCTTTTTTAGTAGATCACTGTTTTTCTTTTCGTTAACGATTAATGTCTCTTTTTTACTGTGCTTATTGCTTGTCTCTATTTCACTGTACATTTCTTTTTATTTTCTTCTTCTTTTTTTTCTGTTCTGAAAATTGTTGTCTCCTTCACTTTCATAGTTTAGTAGTTTATAGCTATTCGGCTATCACTATAACTAATTCACGTTTCAATTTTTCTGCTCTTCACCGACAATTATTGTCCTTCACCTCCAGTATGTATGTAGCTTCTCTACTTCACTGCTTCACTGTTTATTTCATTATACTTTTCACTCTTTCTTTCTTTCTGTTGAACAATACAGCTTAATGGCTTATACTGCTCCTTACTCGTCTGGCAAAATCTTCGTATTTTTCGGCTCTCGCTCAACTTAACTTTTTAAACTTCTTTTTACCGACTGATCTTCGGGTTTTCAACTTTCAAATCTAACGGCCACTTCACAAGAATTTTCATGTTCGTGGAAATGCTTTTGCTGGCCCAACTTTTCATAACCAAACCTTCTGATTCATATGGAATTTATATATTTTTAGTTAATATTTTCCACCCACATATATTCATTTACACTTTAACCGTAAAATAGAATATATTTTCACACATTTCAATATTTTCACATCTAAAGATTTCTTATTCTTTGAGTTTGCTGTTTATTCAAAATTACGTATTTACGAGTATATCATTCGATATCACAACTTTTTACTTAAAACTGATATCTTAGGCTCAACGATTCAATCGCGGTTTAGTCCCCATAATTTGTAGGAATAATAAAACACTCTTTTACTATTAGATATATTATATTAGATGTGTCTTTATTAAAATTCAAAAAGCAACTGTCCTGTTGGTCGTCTGTCTAGTACGCGTCTCGTTCATTCGTTCAGTTAGTATTGCCTATATCCAGTCTGGCAGAGTTGTATTATATAGTAGTCTTACATTAATATTATATTAGTAGTAGTCTTTTAGTATGTCCGTCCACTTCGAGTAGTCAGTCCGTATTTGCCTCCTACATATATATACATATATATACACATATATAAATGTTTATGGATATGTTAATGTACCTACATACACATATATATTAAAAATTTCCGCGTAGTTCCTCTCTACTACTACTATGTTTAATAAATGTAGGGGCACTACATCGTTCGCCACCTCTGTAACACTCTCATATTATCTATTCATTCGCTTATACATTGGCACTTACCGATCTCGCTTGATGAAGGCGCCAGCATAAGGGAGATGATGTGCTGAAAAAAGAGAATAAAAGCAAACACAAGAGCATGCATACAGGGGACATCAGTTTCAGCTGTCAAACGTCGATCTGACGAAGACGGCTGATTCTGTCCACAAAAAAACACAATGAGTGGAAATATGGCGGATATGGCAGCAGTTCGTGGTCGTGACTCGAAAAGTTTAAAAATTAAATAAAAATTATAAATCAATAAGAATGAAATTATTGAATTTAATATGAAATGAAGAGATACGCGGGATTTTTTCTTTTCTCGAATTAATTGGTGTCGAGCCAAAATAAAAGTAAAACAAAGTAAAAAAAACTAATTATAAAAGTTAATTTTTGCAAAGATTGCCAAAATCGAGTTAGCTAGTTAACGCTACAACGAAGGTGAGGTAGCCGTATTATTACAAGTGTGGGTGATTAAATAGTAAATAAATACTAATAATAAATAAATAAATAAATAAATAAATAAATAATAAATCAATAAAAATCCACATGCACCGGAAGCATATGTATTTCTCCAGTGTAGTGGTGGTGAATTTCTTTCCTTGGGGCGCTCAGAGGATCGGGAGAGTGATTAGAATGATATTTAGCGCTGAGTGCTGAATTCCGCTCTCATGTTTAAGTATGTACGTATGTATGTAGTTTCTTAAATTTTCGGTTTCCTTTTGGCTAATCCCTTGCCATTCGTTCCGGCGGTTCAATGAACTTTATACATAAAAGATGCTTGTAAATAAATATGTATGTATGGATGCCACGCCAGGTTTGGCTCTTAGCCTCGCGGGTGCTCCTGCCACTTGTACCTAGGAGTTATTACAAATTTTCAGTTTTTATCATATTATCGATTATGCATCAAGTTATTTTAACTTATGCATGTTGTTTATTGCTTCATCTTATGTTCGTGTTAAAAGTAAAAGTAGCTAATTTCGTTTCACTTGTATTTTTGTATTTGTATTATTCTTTATTTTCTGTTATTGCTTCATTAAATTTAATTTAATATTTATTTGATGGGTATATATTTTATTCCATTTTTTTCCCATAGCTATATTTGTATATAAGTTTCTTTTTAATTATGACTTAATTTGTTTGCATTTAGTTTTTTTTTTTGACTACAAATTACTTTATTTTGATTTCTATGTATTTATCTTCTTGTAAATTCTTATTCCATTTAATTACAATTTCGAATTTCATTTATTTTAGTTTTGTTTCCATTCAATTTTAGTTTATGTTTATTTCGTATTGTTTTTAATTTAAGTTAGAATATTTAAATTTTGTTAAGGTTAATATATAAAGACTTAAGGTTTCTTTTCACTTACAATTTGGTGGCAGGAATTCTTCTTCTTTAACTGTACCCCTCACGGGGTTTTTCTGGGTAGACGGTGAACGGTGAACGGTGAACGGTGAACGGTATAAAAGAGGTTCCGACCTTTTTTTTTTTTTTATAAAAAAACTTTATTTTTCTAAATAACTCGCGCACCACACTTCTTTATATTTTCACAGCCTTTTCTTCATTAAACAGAAAATTAGCTAGCCTACTGTTGCTACCCGGGCGTCTGTATGTGGAACTTTTCTCAAGCTTTCACTCAAAACACATACGCAAACACACACTTCATACACACATAGAACTTTCTTTGTGACACATTCACATGCATACATACATACATAAGAACTTTCACTTGATTACAAGAACTCACAGTGGGCCTCTTTGTGCAAATACGTAATAGGTAGGGTAATAGTATTGGAGTGCGCTTGTTATTTAAATCTGCCTGCAATGGGCTGTCGTTACACACGCTCGAGTATTAATCTCCCCCCATGTGACACCGAAATTTTTTATGGTGACTACATGGCATGGCCATCTTTCCGCGATTTGTTTACAGCAATATACGTAAATAATTCTCGACTAACTCCGGTTGAGAAATTATATCATCTAAACCACAAGACTCGTGGGGAAGCAAAGGACATCGTCAAGAAATCCCCATTGACCAATCATGGGTTCATAACCGCGTCCACAAGATGGAAATTCCGAGGTGGGAGGAACTGGATAACTTTTTAACAAACAGGTTTCAGACGTTGGAAACAGTTTCAGACATTCAACGCACAAAAGTGTCTAGGACATTGCAAAATCGCGGTCCAGTCCCATCATATGGAAAGAAGGTAGCTGCTCATCATACCCAATTTCCACAGCCTACTTGCAGACTGTGCCCACAGGAAGCGCATGTGCTAAAAGCGTGCCCGAAATTTCTAGCCATGAAAGTAGACGATCGCCTCAAGGTGGCTAGAAAATACAATTTATGTATGAATTGTTTAGCACATTCCCACTTAGCAAGAGATTGTAAGAGCACTTTTAGCTGTTTAAATTGCCATGAACGGCATCATTCCCTGCTGCACCGGAATCCAACTGGGAATAACCCGTCGACGTCAACTAATCGGCAGGCATCAGGAAATACGGAGGCCAGGCCTGTTCAACCCCCAACCACATCGAGGAACGTCAACGTACTTTTTGCAAGAAACGCAAAAAACGTTGTATTAGGTACTGCAATGGTACACATCTGCTACTCAGGAGTGAAATACGAGGCAAGGGCCCTTCTTGATTCGGGATCAGAAGGTACATTCATAACAAAGCGGTTGTAACGACGCATCAAATTGCCTACAAAGCCTGCTGACATGCAGATTTGCGGTATTAATGCCTCGACATCGGCTAAGGTGCGAGAAGTCGCACAGTTCGTTTTAGGTTCTCCTGTCAATCCCCAGATTAGAATTGAGGCAAGAGGCCTGATTCTCCCCCAACTGACAGGAAACCTCCCCCAGTTTACAGTGGACCAAGTGGATTTTGGTCTACTGCCCCAATTAATTTAGCTTATGTCAATTTTAATATAAGTCAGCAGGTGGACGTGGTAATTGGTGCGGATTTGCATCCGCAAATAATGATAGGAAACGTTAAGAAGAACGTTTTAAGCTCTCTCCTGGCGCAGGAGACAGTCTTTGGTTATATCTTAACAGGTCCAATCCCTCAAACTCCCAATATAATTACAAAATCATACATCTCGATGTACACCGAAATTTCGAGCTCTGAGCTCACTCGGTTTTGGGAGCTAGAACAAGTCCCAAGTAAAAAACAAATCACTCCTGAAGAAACATTCTACGAGCGGCAGTATGTAAGCACAACGACGAGAATTGAACAAGGAAAGTACATGGTGACACTCCCATTTCGGCAGAAATTTCCAGTGGACATAAATCTGTGGTATTCGAGGACCGGTGCAATGCAGCAATTCTTGAGGAATGAAGCAGCTATGGTGCGCAAGCCAGAACTAAAGGCAGAATACCATCGGCTACTCCGAGAATATATAACTTTCGGTCATATGAAACTAGTGGACAGCACATCTGGAAACAAAGGCACAGGATCTTATTACCTGCCGCATCGTGCAGTGGTAAAACCGGATAGCACTACGACAAAGGTCCGCGTAGTGTTTAATGCATCAAACCCAACATCCAATGGGGTAAGTTAAAATGATGTGCTTCATCCTGGCCCAGTTCTTCAAGCCGGCCTTATTGCGTTGATATTGAAATTGAGATTCTTTAAATAAGTATTCAACGCTGATATTGAAAAGATGCATCGGCAAATCCTGCTGCATCCAAAGGACACTAGGTTTCATAGGATATTATTTAGGGAATCAGTGGAAGAGGAATTAATGGATTAGCGATAAGGACAGTACTTCAGCTGGCAGAAGATATTAGCCTGAAGTACCCGCTTGCATCCAAGGTTTTAAAGCAACATATGTATGTTGATGACGTCTTTGCTGGTGCACATGATTGTGAGACCGCCATTCACACTCGGAATGAACTGGTCGAGGCTCTTAAAGATGCAGGATTTCCACTACGCAAGTGGACCTCAAATACCAAAGAAATTTTAGCCGGTTTACCAAAAGAGCATCTTTTCAAGGAGGATTTCCTGCAGATTGACGACTTAAGCGAGGCAAGGATGTTAGGTATCAGATGGAATGCTGTTCAAGATAGATTACATTTCAACGTCCAGGAGATGCACATAAGTCCAAGCTACACCAAGAGAGAAGTATTATCGTGTGTGGCAAAACTGTTCGATCCTGCAGGTTGGCTAAGCCCAATCGTCATCGAGGCGAAAATCCTTATGCAAGATATTTGGTTAACGAAGATTGACTGGGATGACAACATACCAAGAGGTATTTACTTGAGATGGGAAAATTTTCTCAAAAACTACGTCAACATTTCAAAAATCGGAATTCGAAGATGGATCAGGTATACCCCATGGAACGAAGTTGAATTTCATGGGTTTTGTGATGCCTCAGAGAAGGCCTATGCTGCTGCGTTGTATGTAAAGGTACGGGAACGAAACTCAAACATCGTTCCAAGCATGAATCTGCTGGTGAGTAAGACCAAAGTAGCGCCAGTAAAAACAATATCTTTACCACGATTAGAATTATGTGGGCACTACTTTTAGCAGAACTAATTAACGCTTTACTTCCACAGTTCGATGTTGCTCAACCAGTAGTCTACAAATGGACAGACTCCACTATTGTGTTCTCATGGCTGCAGAAGCCCCCATGCTGCTGGACTACCTTCGTGGCGAATAGAGTCTCGAAGATTGAGGAACTCGTCGGATCGAGTGGCTGGAATCACGTGGATTCAATGGAAAATCCGGCAGATCTTGGCAGCCGCGGCGTTTCCCCCCAAGAACTCGCGGAGAGCACCCTTTGGTGGCAGGGTCCAAGCTGGTTGAAGCAGCAGCCTTCTGAGTGGCCTCAGAGATAGACGGAGCCACAGGAAACGGTATTGTAACAAAAGGTAGTTAGAATTCACGCAGCACGAATTTTAGACAACGAAGACATCATGGAACGGTTCTCCGATTTTTCTCGCGCACTGAGGGTAGTTGCACGAATTTTTCAATTCTATTGGAAAATACATCCGGTGCACAAATTAACAAATAGGAGTGAATCTACGGAACTGACAACAAGGGAAATTCGAGAGGTAAAAACTCGACTTATCCTGTTGACCCAAAAGCGTTGTTATTCGGATGAATACGGTGAATTATCGTCTTCTAACCCAGTAAGCGCTAAGAGCTCCATCCGTACTCTCAATCCATTTCTGGATAAGAATGGAGTTATGAGAGTAGGCGGAAGACGCTAGCGCTGTCATTGTCGTACAATGAACGATATCCGACCATTCTGCCGTATAATTGCCAATCGCGACTTCTCGTAAGGTTCTCACACTTGATTTCATTACATGGAGGAAATCAACTCATGTTGAGACTTATGAAATCAGAATATTGGATAGTACGGTTAAAAAATTTAATAAAAACCGAAATTAATAATTGCAAAGTTTGTATAATTTACAGAAAAAAAACACGGGAACAACTCATGGCTGCGCTCCCAGCGGAAAGAACGGACGTATCCATACCGTCCACCAACACTGGCGTGGATTTTACGGGCCCGTTTGAGATTAAAAATTACACTGGTCGAGCATGTCTCATCACTAAAGGATACGTCTGTGTATTTGTATGTTTTGCTACAAAGGAAATACACCTAGAGGTAACTGGCGATCTATCGACCTCAACATTCTTGGGTGCATTTGCCAGGCTTGTGGCAAGACGGGGCTGTCCGCATAATGTGTATTCGGACAATGGCACGAACTTTGTCGGAGAAACCAAGGCCTTGAGACATCATTTTAAAAAATTCATGACTGAAGCCTCACACCTAACAATGCAATCATATCTTCATCAAGAAGTCAGCTGGCACTTCATATCACCAGGAGCTCCTCACATGGGAGGACTATGGGAGGCAGGAGTGAAGAGCTTCAAAACCCATTTTCGAAAGGTAGCAAATGCGTTGCGTTTTACCTTGGAAGAATTCTCGACGTTACTGGCCAAAATAGAAGCATGCCTTAACTCACGTCCGATAAGTCCACTTTCAGAGAATCCTGAATCCCTTGAACTCCTAACCCCGGGACATTTTCTAATTGGAAGTCCGCTGCTCGCGATCGCTGAACCAGAAATCAATGCAAACCCGATGTCAATAATCAACCGTTAGCAAAAGCTAAAGGCGCTTCACCAAGGATTCTGTCAGCGATGGAAGGTGGAGTGCCTGAAGGAACTGCACAAGGGAGCCAAGTGGCAGTTCCCACACCGAAATCTAGAGGTTGACGACTTCGTAATTGTCAAAGAGGACAACTTACCCCCGAATGAGTGACGACTTGGTAGAGTTATTAGGGTTTTCTTAGGTCCAGATAGTCGAGTTAGAGTTGTAGATATACGTACGACGCGAGGCATAATTACACGTCCAATTGTGAAATTGATTATGCTTCCCGTCGAAAAATGCACTAATGATTTATCTAATTTCAGAGAAATTCGAAATGGTACTTGCCAACAACAACAGCAAACAACAACCGAGGGAACAACACCGGTGCTCCGTATGCCACCACAATCACCGGTTGCTGTTCTGCCGACAGATGCGTCGACTGGAGCCAGCGGAGAGACTGAGGGCTGTCCTCCTCCATCGGCATTGCGCCAACTGTTTGTCCCCGCACCACATGGCCATCAACTGTCCGTCAACCAAGAACTGCGACCGCTGTCAAGAGCGGCACCACAGTCTGTGGGAAACAGACAGGAGCGAGGAAAACGTGCCGCCGGTCGCAGATCCCGTAGATCACCGGAGTAAGAGACGGCACTGTCCTTACCGGGCCCAAGCGTTACCTGAGGACTCCAGTGAAGACGAGGTGCTGGAGATCAACGCCAGTGACGACGAAGTGCTAGAACAACCCCAAAATGAAGAGACCAGCAACCCAAACCCCCCGATACTCAGACCGCCTCTGTCGGGTATCCGGTCCGTGGTTCAGCCACACACTCCAGCAGCAAGAAGTGCCTCATCAGCAAGGCGCAATAACAACCCGCAAAAGCGGCCTCAGGCGGTGGGAGACGCCCGGGAACGGATCAAAGGATCCGCTCGAAGCGCACTGGGCAGGTCTGTCCTCACGCCAACGGTGATGGTGAGAGTGGTGACAAGTGGCCGAGGACACCCGGTTCGTGCCTTGATCGACCCAGGGCAATCGAGGTCATCGGTATCAAGAACGCTGGCGAGACGACTACACCTGCTGCCACAGCAGCAACATCTCAGGTGAGTCGTTTTGTAGGGTTTTTTCCTCACAATTAATTTAATAAACACTAATATTTAATTAACACAATAATACAAACTTTTATTGAGAGCTTGGCGACAGGCAAGTAGATTTTTTTTAAGCTATCTGTAGGACCGGCACCTCCCCTGATACCCGTCGCCGGAATTCACGAGGAATTCCGGTCCCTAATCAACCCCGGCACGAAACACTGTCTTTAACTAACTCAAATATATTCGACGGTTTCCCTACACGTGAACATGCAACATATAGGAGAAAAACATGGATTTTTCAAATCTAAACCACAAATGGACATTGTTTGCTCTTGAGACTTATTTATAGACATGCCAAAAGTTAAACGAATTTTAAACTGTATTTTTCTGAAGGGTATAATAGAATCTGACGGTGTCATTGGAATACGTGACAACAGGACCACTAACGCTTCCCATTGCATAATCGAGGTGGATTCAAGTTATGTAGGAGAATAATAGGGGAACCAATTTTTAATCGAAGATTATGTGGTGGCATTCTAAGTATATCTACTTAATTTAAAAATTCAATTGGGAAATTCACAGTTTCATTTTCATCAACAACAGTATCGATTGATTTAAAAGACATCAGTAAAAACTATTGTACCTGGAAGTTAACATCAACATTTTTGGATGCCAAAATCGTCCGATGACTGAGCCAGTTATGATTCAAGTAATTATTCTGTATATCCGGAAAATATTATGAATCAATCAATTTTTTCCTGAAAAAAAATTTTATTTTACCTTTCCCAATATCTATTGTTTGGAAAATATTTGTGTTGATGGATCATTTTAACTGGGAAGCTTACACTTCAGACTAAGTAACACGTGGTCACCTATGCTAACACCAAAAATTTAAAAAGTAAAAAGAATTGAATTTCACTGAATTTCGTTTACTATGCAATTAGTTTAACTTATATTTTAGCCTCAATAACACGTGGTGGTTATGCTATTGAATTGTAGTTTATTGGCGCTTTGAAACCGCTGAAGTGATTTTCGGCCGAGCTTCTCCTACATGTTGTAGTATGCGTGTTGCCCTTTTCCAAAACATGGAGGAACCCACAGTTAATACTAAGCCGAACTGTTTTTTTTCAGGAACCTTTTATTTCATATCAGGAATCCACTCGGAGGACGACATTCCTTGCTAACTTTAGCCATTACACTTGGCTCCCATGCTGTACATGTTTAAGAGTAAATTTCGCTAATATGAGATGCTGTCAGCGCGTTGCATAGGTTTAAAAACTATAAAAGGTTCTGATTTAACACGACAAATTTGGGAAGAGTTTGGTTAAGCTGGCTGACCCGCAGTTGACATGCATGCTACATGCGACCAAGCTGTACTGCTACACTCCTATTGTGTCTCTAATGTGAATAACATTTCTGTTCGAAGAGTTTGCAAAAGAATTTTACGACCCTGTCCGAGAACGTCTGCACTGCCCACCAGATCATATCTAGGTTCACTATGTCACCCACGCCTTCTGTGTGCTGCGCCTGACTATATACCTGTGATCGGAAAAGGATGATCTGTCAAGTATCTTCTAGTACTTCATCTACAATTCTTTTGTAGAATGTGAGTGTTATATCTAAAACGTTCTTTGACGTTGGTGTATGATTACTTCGAAATATATAGTAAATAAGAGGCTCACCTCTGTCATTTATGGTGTGGTGTGCATTTGCGTCCGTGCTCACGATTAATAGTTTCCTTTGCGCTTACAGTGCTCTACTAGAATCTTCAACTCCCTTGAAGGAGTTGTTTTCAATAGGTCGGTTCCTGATCCACTTCCCCGAGAGTTGTGTACACTTCTTGTTAATAAATATAAGTCTTAAAACCACCTATATACCGAGCTTCAAGTAAATCAAATCGTAAATAAGATTTCTTCGAATAGGTCAGTCCCTGGTCCACTTCCCGAAATTTTTTTTCGGAAAACCCATCTCAGTCGGTCGGTCGGTGACCTTTGGAGAACACCCGTTCCGAAGGGACATAAGAGGTCAGTCCCTGGTCCACTTCCCGAAATCTTTTTTCTTGTAAACTTTGCCAGGAACCATAGAAATAATCTGACAAAATATAAAGTCAATCGGTTGGTAACTTTCGGAGATTGTACATACTTATGTACACAGCCAAATTTAAATGTATGTATACGAGTATGTAATATATATTCATTTCGTTGCTCTTACAGTAAATATATGTTGTTTATCTGGGCGACATCTATCTGCCGTTAGCTAAGAAAAAAGTAAATGCATGAGCATTTTCATGTTTAAAATGTTTGCTTGAAAAAATAAACATCCGAAAAAGCATAAAGTTAGCTAAATACATTGATTTACAATAATAAAATATTTTATATGGAATTGGTAAAAGAAAGAATATTAAAATTTTAGTGAAACAAGAAAAACGGCTAGATTCAAGTTACGCCAATCGCCATCTAGCGACGTAGATGATTGAAACAAAATTCTTGCAGCGGTAATTTGCAGAAACAGAGCACACAACATACAGTGAGATAATAAAATATTTGTCATCTTGGACGAAGTAAAAAATAATAGGTTTGTTTTTTGAGCTGCTCTAGGTTACTTTATTTCAAAAAATAGTGTTTCATGAAAACTTGTTTGCTCTTATTTGCTCTACTTTTTGTTTCATGAGTCTGCTCTAAGCTGAAATAGAGCAACTTAGATCACGAATTTCTGCTCTGACTTTTTCGGTAGAGTAACTTGGAGCAAGCAATAAGATTTTTTTTGACAGACGCGCTTAGAAAACGAAAGCGGACAAAATTGAAAAAATTGATGTTCAGGGGCACAGCAAAGAACAAAAAAAATTATAAATTTTATTAAGAAATATATAAAAAAAACGTAAAATTTTTCTATTTTGTTTACAACAGAAAAGTCAAACATTCGCATTTGAAAATTGTTGCCCGAAAAATGTTTCATGAGCTTTTTGCTCCGAGTTGCTCTATTGTTTTTTTGGCAGCTGCTCTGTTCTGCTCTAACTTGAGCTGCTCTACTCTATTTTCAGTCTCAATGAACAAACCCAACCCAACTACCATTTTCAATACATACCTCCCAGCCGCACCATCCAACTGGAAGAGGGATATGCAGTCAAATTATAGTCTTTGCTTGCAGCGGCGAAATGTTGCCAGAATGCTTGCATTTATATGTAACATAATTTCCAATTAAATGTACGTGAAGTATAGTATAATAAAGAATTAATAGCAATTTTAGCAAACATTTATTTTGAAATAATGGTGTAGTAAAAAGAAATAAATTATTTTTCCAACAGATGACGTTACTTATCTGTATCTCGCACTGTATAAGTCCGATCCGGTTCCGCTAGATTACGTTGACATTTCGTACTAAATAAAGATTTTCTTACAGTTTTGTGATTGGGTGATTCAGTTTTGTTAACCGTGCGTCAAAGATGGATATTAGCAAAGAGAAAATACGCTATATAGTTTTTATTTGATAAGTACGAAAACGCAAGCCAGGCGGCTGAAAACGTGAATAGCGTTTATGGTTCTGATCCTGTTACAGTCAATTTCGGTTTCATTCCGGTAGTTTTGCTGTAAAAGAGTTATGGAGTGGAAGGCCAATTGTATCGATTGCCCAAGAGCACAAGATTGCACAAAAACCGTTTGGAATCATTTGAATAAGGCTGTATGCGAAAGTAAAAATTAAAGCAAAAATAAAGAATTTCTTTTTTCTACACCAATAATTGCATATACTTATTTCGTTTTTTATAAAAGAGTCTACTGGCAGCATTGTAAAATATTGATACATTAGATGGGTCGATTATATGTGAAAAATAGATTCGTTTCTACGGCGTCAACGTCAATATATCGGTTGTACCAGATGCTTCGCTATGTTTATAGCTGGTTCGGCTGTTCTTAAAATATGTATTATATTTGGTAAATGTGTTTTGTTGCCAGCTTAAACTATGATATCGAGGCTCAACAATTAGATGTAAGTAGAAAAGGCTATAGCTTGGCGACTGTTGACACTCAAGTGATGGAGAGTTAAAGGTTTACCTTAAAAAAAAAAAAGCTACTGTTTCAGGATATTGAGGCATAAATAAATTTTTCGTTGGGGCTGGTTTCTATGTAGCGCGTCCCAAACTCAGCGCACAATCTCGCTGGGTGAGTAAGTTTAAAGTTTGTACACACTTATATAGCGAGCCGTTTCCTTCAAGATCTCTGGTGAATAAATGCTGCAATGACTTCAGCGGAGCCATAAACCCAGTCGGAGTGGCTCCACTGAAGCTTCCTCTCTTTTAGCGGTGACCCAAGGCCCCACACGGGCTGGTTACCGCATCTTGCACAAGGGTTGTTCACGCGACGTGGACGCAAGAGTAGGAGTTGAATATAGCCCCGCGACTGTGACAGCATACCCATTACGAGGTACAATTTTCTATAATCTTCTTGACAAAAGGTAACTTCGGACTGAGTAGACAGTTGAAATGTAGGGATGCTCTTCCTTCAATGGACCAGGCTTGGGGACAAATCAGTTAAAGAAGTGAAAGCGGGCTCCATCCGCTTTCATATCCTGAAAACCAAACCAACTGTAGACCTATTGTTTTTGAGATATTTAAAGTTGAAAATGCAAAAAATGTGGATTTTTACCCTGTTATTTTGAACATAATGCATTTACTTTGAATTTTGGTGTTGCCACATATAAAAAAAACAAATTCTAAAATAAAACAACTGAAATTCAATTTTAACATTTTATAAGTATATTTAATTACCTCTAACAGAAGGGGTCATCCCTGCTTTTTTTCCGACTGTCGCCACAGATACTCGATAATTATATCGGCGAAATTAGCAGGATTATTATTATTATTAATATCACAGTATTTTTAAGCGAATCACCTTTGTAAGTTGGTGGCCTTTGACCGAGCTTTAGATTAAAATCCTGGGCCGGACTAACATCGGCATCGCCTTGCACAGTATTCTACGTCATTCCTTTTATGAAGTATAAAAAATAATTCATTAAAATGTTATTGTGTTCAAACAACCCTTTATACTAGTGTATTTTTATTTTTATGCCGTATGGCAACACCCACTTATAATCATTATCTGGAATTTCTCTCGCTAATTGTTTGGAAATAATATACAAAAAAAATTTTTTGTTTAGCTGTAAAACCAAATAAAATAAAAATACAACAATCTTTGTAATCGCATATGAACAGATTCCAGTTATAGAAATTTGTTTATATATATTTAAATTAAAACTTTAGTATTTTATTTTTTTAAATAAAAATTATTTAACAAGAAGTATAAGTTTGAAAATGAAAATTACAATAATTCACAAAATGAAATTATTTGAAGTTAAAAATTCAGTAACATAAAAATTTGAAAAATTTAAAATTGAAAAGTAAAAAATGTTAAAGTAGATTCCTACATTTACTGCCCCTCCAGTGAAACGCATATTTATTAGTATTAATTAAGGTTAAATGTAACTTTTTATTGGCGTTTGTCAGTGTACTTGTGTTTCGTAAAGTAGTATTGACAAAATGTTTGCTGGTTTAAGTAAATCTATTGATATTGTTTTAATTTTATTTCCATATTGTATTTCAAAAGTTTTGTTATCTTTGGATGTAACTTTACATGGTCCTTCATAAAGAGGTTGAAGATTAGACTTACGAATAACTTTAACAAATACGTATTCACAAGTACTTAAATTTTTGGGAATGAAACTATTTTCTTTGTTATGATGTATTACTAGCGATAGAACAAGTGAGAAATGTTTTCTTAATTTAGAAAGAATTTCATTTGTATTTTCGATTTCGCTATTATAATTATTATTGGAAACAATACGTTCACCCGGAAGACTCAGTGTTGGGCCATAAACTAATTCAGCTGAAGAACATTTTAAATCTTCCTTAATCGCTGTTCGTAAACCTAAAAGAATCCACGGTAAAATTTCAGACCAATGAACTGAATCATTTGACGCTGTAATTGCAGTTTTCAAAGTTCTATGAAATCTTTCAATCATTCCATTTGACTCTGGATGATATGGAGAAGCGTGTATTTTATGAGAACCTAATAACTTTGTTAATTCATTAAATAATTTTGAAGTAAATTGTGTTCCTAATTTTGAATAAATGTAGTTGCAACAAAAACAGCTGAGCTGTCTTTAAGTGGATATGCTTCCGGCAAACGAGTATGTCTGTCAATGATTGTTAATATGTATCGATTTTCTTTTGAAACTGGAAGAGGTCCTACTAGATCCATATGAATATGTTCAAATCGTTCAGAAGGAATATTAATCTTTTGAATTGGAGTTTTTATGTTTTTAGTAACTTTAGATTTCTGACAGTTAATGCAAGATGATGTCCAACTATTAATGTTTTTACGCATATTAGGCCAAAAATATTTAGATTGAATGAGACGTCGAGTTGTTCGAACACTTGGATGTGATAAAGAATGAATTTTTTCAAAAATAATTTTTCTCATTGAATTAGGGGCATATGGTCTAAAAGGTGTTTGTGTAACATCACACCAAATATAAAGATTTAGAATAGGTATATTAATTTCTTTTAAATTACTATTAGCATTTGGATCTGAAATAATATTTTTAAGTATTTCGTCTTTTTGTTGTTTTTCATAATAAATTAATGTCTTTTGTTGTAATTGAATTAATTTCTGGGATACGAGAAAGAGTATCGCAATTTTATTATCTTTACCACAAATATATCTAATGTCATTAGTAAATTGGGCAATATATTCTAAATGTCTAATTTGACGAGGAGATCTATCTGCTTTAGAATTTAGAACATGTGCAAGCGGTTTATGATCAGTGTAAACAGTGAATACTCTACCCTCGAGAAAATGTTTAAAGTGTTTAATTGAATTATATATTGCCAACAGTTCTCTATCGAATGTTGAATAATTAATTTCAGTTGGAGTTAATTTTCGCGAAAAATATGCTAACGGTTCTATTGTGTTATTACTCTTTTGTTGTAAAACAGCTCCAATAGCAACATTTGAAGCATCTACTGCAGTTGATAATTGACCATTTTTGTCAAAATGTGTTAATAAAGTTTTTTGTGCAAAAAGTTTTTTAACATTTTCAAAAGCTTGTGTGGTTTCATCTGTCCATTTTAATTCTTTAAGTTTATTTTTAATTGTAAATGTTAACAATTCGTGCAGAGGACTAAATTCTGCTGCTAACATTTTAATATACCTATGATAATAATTTACCATACCTAAAAATTTTTGTAATTTGTTAATCGACAGAGGTTTTTCAAATTCTAAAATTGTTTCAATACGTTCTAAAGAAGGTCTGATACCTTCGCTTGAAATTTCATAGCTAAGAAAATTTAATTTATTTATTCCAAAAACACATTTTGCAGGTTTAATATCTAAGTTGTAGTTTTCAAGACTTTTAAATACTGATTTTAAACGTTCAATATGTTGATCTTCATTACCACTAACTACTGGAATATCATCGATGTAAACAAATTCGAAATCTAATCCAGAAAATACTTCATTAATAAATCGTTGAGCACTGTTTCTAAGTCCGAAAGGCATACGTACAAATTCAAACATTCCAAAAGGAGTGGTTATTTGTGTATATCTTCCTCAACCATTGGTATTTGATGATATGCACGAACTAAATCAATTTTTGAAAATATTGTTTTATCTCTTAAATCAATATTTAAATTGTGAATGTGAGGTAACGGATATTGATCTGGAATACGTGTAGATATAAAATTTAATCTTCTATAATTCCCACATGGTCTCCAATCATTTGGTTCTATTTTGGGAACTAGGTAAATGAAGAGGAGATGCGGTATGTGAATTTGATGGTCGACAAATACCCGTTTTAACTAAAACCTCGAATTCAGTTTTTGCTATTTTTTGTTATTTCTTTATTTTTGATATCTACTAAAATTCCAAATTTTTCTAAAAAATTAGCACCAATAATTGGAGTTGAAATATCGGCAATAATAAATGGAAATTCGAAATCTCTTCTTAAACCTAAATCAAGTTTTAAAAGTTTTGTTCTAAACGTTTCTATATTACACCCATTTGCAGCTGAAAGTTCAAGATCAGAATTTCTTTTAAATGATTTGAATTTTGAAGAAGGTATAACTGAAACGATTGCGCCTGTATCAATCAAAAAATTTAGTTTGTTAAATTTATCGAAAATAAAAAGGTGACGTGTAAGTTTACTAATATTTCCATTATCAGCCACCGTCATAATCGAACGTTTTAGTTTAAAGAATTTGCATTTGAAATATTTGTGTTTATTTTAAAATTGCAAGGTAGACGCATTTGAAGGCATTATTCTTAAATTTTTGATGATACCAACAAATATTATTTTGATTTTTATTATTCCTGGGTCTTGATGAATTTCTTGATCTAGATCTATACCTATCTTAAGATCTAGATTTAGATCTAATTTGTAATTCATTAATATCCTCTGTAATTTTGGTTAAAGTTTGATATATTCCAGTTGTTAAGTCAGTT
Source organism: Ceratitis rosa (assembly GCA_037013455.1). Taxonomy (NCBI): domain Eukaryota; kingdom Metazoa; phylum Arthropoda; class Insecta; order Diptera; family Tephritidae; genus Ceratitis; species Ceratitis rosa. The sequence continues at coordinate 371,371 of JAWMAG010000108.1, read as the reverse complement.
AAATTTTTAATACATTGTTCTAAAATATTATTATTATTATTAAAGGTTGAAATCGAAAATTTTATCCGCCAAAATAATAATTTCATCTTTATTTTGATTACTAGAAGAAGTTAAATGAATTTGAATTTGTTGAGGTAGTTTACGAATCCATAATTTAAAAAGTAATTCATGATTGACAATTGAATCTGAACCAGTTAAAGATTTCATATATCTAAAAAGCTCTGAAGGTGAACGATCACCAAGTTCAGTATTTGCAAACAATTGTTCCAATCTCTTTTCTTCACTAAGAGAAAATCTCTCACAAGGAACATTCTTAATTGTTTCATATTTATTCGAAAACGGAGGTGGATTAATAACATCGATAAATTTGAAAATAGTTTCTTGTTGAAGAGCAATTAAAACATTTTGAAATTTAATGTTATCATTATAAATGTTGTTTATTTCAAATTGTCCTTCAAGAAGTAAAAACCATGCTTCAGTACATTCATTCCAAAACATAGGTAATTTAATTGAATTGGAATTTGATCTAAAATTATTTCAAGATGTGTTAAATTATGTGTATGAATGTCTTGTGTTAAATTTTGTGTCGTATTTAAATCTGTATTAGAGTTCGTGATTCCATTTTGTGTTTCTGTTGTTGTAAAATTACGTGTGCGTATGGGTGATCTATGCATGTTTGGAGAAAGAGTTTACAAAAACTTGATAAAAATTAATTAAGATTTAAATTAATTAACTTAATTTAAAAAGTTAAATAACTTATATATTTTTAAAAATTTAAAGATTAATAATAATTTGTTACAGTTAATAAATACCTGATATTGATCTGTTCTATTAGATAATATTGTTGATTGTTGTAATCCTTGATTTTGATAGAAGTTAAATTCTTCAATTATATTGATTTCATTCTAATGGAATTGAGAAACATCAGCAGAAATCGATGCAAACAAATTAATGTTATTTCGTATTGAGTATTTTTCATATAATGTAGCATAGACAATTTTATGTTTCTTTTCAAAGATTTTCAAAATTTAAATTTTAAAAATTTCAGTCTATTTGATTAATCATTATATTTGATATATGAATGTGTATTTGTTCCAGACGATTGACAAAATTTAATAAATATTTTGTATTTGTTATTAGATTGCTTAGATGCATTGAAGTTGCTGCAACTGTTGTGTAATGTTCGTAAATAAAACGGAAAAATGAAACTTTATTTGTAGTTGTTGATTGATATACCACACAAATAAGTTGGAAATTGCACAAGTACTTAAAATTCAGTTGTTCACATTTTTGTTAATACACATACATACACATATATAAATATATATTTAAATTAAAAGTTTATTTTAAACACAGGATCGCCAATTGATACATTAATTCTTGTTTGTTTGAAAATGAAAAATATAATAATTCAGAAAAAGAAAATATTTGAAGTTAAAAATTCAGTAACATAAAAATTTAAAAATTGAAAATTGTAAAGAAAAAAATGTTAAAGTAGATTCCTTCAACAGATACTTTATTGCATCATATAATATATGTTGAATAAGTGGACGTGGTAAGTAAAAATTTGGGATGGAAGTGAAAATATTTTAACAACAAATTATTTATAATTTAGCAACGTTTTTCTGTAAAATATACGAAACTCGTCGAACGAAAGCCAAACTCTACAAGTCGCTCATCGTTCACGTTTTTGCGTAAGAATTACGGTCCTGTACAGGTTGGTAACGACGAATACCACAGCCGATGGAATGATGAGCTGTATGAGATATACGACGACATTGCCATAGTTCAGCGAATCGAAAAACAGCGGCTACGCAGGCTGAATCATGTGGTCCGGATTGATAAGAATACTCCAGCTTTGAAAGTTTTCGATGTAATACCCGTCGGTGGAAGCAGAGGAAGATGAAGACTTACACTGCGTTGCCAAGACTAGGTGGAGAAGGACCTGCTCCTACTTGGTATCTCCGATTGGCGCCAAACAGCGAAAAAAGGAATGAATGACGAAATTTTATAAATTCGCGTAAACGGTGTCTACTCCAGTAAAATATATAAGTAAGACTGTCCTGGCTTCCCCGGGCGCCAACCCTCGGGTGATTTCTTTGACACGCCAAATGCTCAGGTACAGGGTCGTAAGATCTGATAACAAAATTAGTATGTCAGCGGAGGAGCCCAACAGGGAGGAGTCCTCTCACCTCTTCTATGAGTCGTGACAATCCTGGAGGAGGAGGTAGGCTGCAAGATCATCGGGTATGCGGTCGATCTGGCAGTTATATTGAATGGCAAATTCCAACAAACTTTGTGTGATATCAAGCAGAGCGGACTTAGGCGTATAGAAAAGTAAGTTATTAATCTTGGACTGGGCATCAACCCACAGAAAAATGGATTTTTTCTCTTCACCACGAAGTATAAAATTCTTAAGTTCACAACACCAACGCTCTCAGAAACGGCCGCGCGAATTACTGGGCCTGCAAATTACCTGAAAAATACCTTGGACTCATCATGGTCACAAAACTCAGAGGTAAGGATGTGTAAGGTGTCCATTGCATTCAATACGTACACTTGAGGAAAAATCAACTATATCCAAATTCGATAGAGTAAAGAGGGCAGGACTTTTGTGCTTTTATGCTTCGTACCACACCAACTAAGGCTATGAATATTCTCTTAGATCTATCTATTCACATAATGGGGCTTCACAACGCTGCTCGCACCGCGGTAAGGCTACAAAAGGTGTCTGAATGGATAGTAATAAACGACGGGGATACTAACATTTTAAGAAAACTCCGTCTACTGCATAACATATACTGACTTCACGACAGATTAAAAGGTAGTTATCTCGGATAGAAACCTTCAGGGCAGGGTAATACAAGCAAGCACCGAATCGATTCATTTTTATACAGACGGGTCAAAACTAGATAACAGGACCGGTGGAGGAGTTTACTCAAAGAACCTAGATATCTGTTAATCCTTTCATTTACCGGATCACTGAGTTATTTATTAAAGATGCTTACTTAAAATGCAGAGGTCTGAACGTATGTAATGTGACCAGGACAATATGGTCAGAATAGAACGGCAGAAGGTCACGTGACCTTATCGGTCTAAAAAGAAAGAAGATATCTACAGTTATAGGTCTTCTTACATGGCACATTTTATTGGACTGGCACGCAGAAAGGTTGGGCGTAGGAAGGAGAACCTGAAACTTTAAGGCACTCTCTCTGCAAATGCCGCGCACTTTGGAGGAATAGGAAGAAGTCGCTATAGGAGGCATCCTTTGGAAACGTGAGCGCGATAGTGATGACCAAGATATGGCGACTGGTCACTGGTTCGATTAGCGGGTGGATATCGTTAGAGTCCTCAGTATTAACACAATGGGCCCGCTGGGGGCCTAGGTGAGCTGATATCCGGCCGGCACTTCAACCAACCATTTTGATGGGATATCATAAATCGTTTGGCAATATCCGACCAAGTAATTCATAATTTAATGGGAAAAGTGTGACATGCTTTGACATCGGTCAACATGAATAGATAAGTACAAGCGACTTTTTGGGGGGAGTCCTTTGGAACTTTTGGGAGATTTAGAATTAGTTAAGTATACCACTTATTTGACTTTAATTTTGATTTTTATTGCCGTATATACTCGAACATATTTTTTACGTCTACGCATGTTGTATGTATGTTTTGTGTTTACACTTTACACTTTTACTTGTTTACTTGTTTATTATTTGAATGTATAAATCTTACAATTTCTTTTTCAGCCCAGGTAAATTTAATGAATTTTTACTTAGAAATTTAATTATAATGGAGTTGAGTGTTGGCTTTTTTTGAAAATGTCAAGTATTTTGATTTTACGCAAGTGTTTTGGTTTGGATATATGTATGCAGGTTGTTGTATTTGGCTTTTTCTCTTCACCAGCTTTGTTATGTATATTAATAAAATATTGAAGAAAATTTTGAATGTTTATGATCGCGATTCTTTTCCGACAAACGAGTTTCGGCGCCATATGTAATTTCCACTATGATTGGCAATTATGTCCATATTTCCAAGAGAGGACACTACCGAACAGACAAAATAAAAAATAGCAGCCGGCGGTGTTTTAATGTGAGTTAAGCGCACTTTACGTTCATCAGTTGTCGAACTAACTAACTACTGAATCTACTTTGTGTTTGTTTATTCGGAACCTTTTGTAAAAGTATTTACATGCACTTCTTATGTTCCACCTGGTACTGCTGAATCCTTTCATACTTCTTATTCTTCTTTATTGGCGTTGGCACTGCTTACGCGATTATAGCCGAGTCAATTATAGCGCGCCATTCATCTCTTCTTTTCGCTGTTTGGCGCCAGTTGGAAATGCCAAGTGCACCCAGGTCACTCTCCACTTGATCTTTCCAACGGAGTGGAGGTCTTCCTCTTCCTCTGCTTCCACCAGCGGGTACTGCATCAAATACTTTCAAAGCTGGAGTGTTTTCATGACGACATGGCCTAGCCAGCGTAGCCGCTGTCTCTTCATTCGCTGAACTATATCAATATCGTCGTATAGCTCGTACAGCTCATCGTTTCATCGTCTGCGGTATTCGCCGTTGCTAATGCGCAAAGGAACATAAATCGTTCGCAGAACTTTCCTCTCGAAGACTCCTAGAGCCGACTCATCAGATGTTGAGCGACTTGTAGAGCTTGGTTTTTCTGGAGAAAGCAGAACTCACGGCGCGGTTGTTGAGGCCAATAATGTCGATATCATCGGCGTACGCCAGTAGCTGTACACTCTTATAGAAGATTGTACCTTCTCTATTTAGCTCTGCAGCTCGTATTATTTTCTCCAGCATTAAATTAAAAAAGTCACACGATAAGAAATCACCCTGTCTGAAACCTCGTTTAGTATCGAACGGCTCGGAGAGATCCTTCCCGATCCTGATGGAGCTTTTAGTGTTGCTTAACGTCAGTTTACTTAGCCGTAAAAGTTTTGCGGGGATTCCAAATTCAGACATAGCGGCATAAAGGCAGCTCCTCCTAAAGGTGGTGGGTGTCGATTCTCTTTTCACAGGTCTTTTCCAAGATTTGGCGCATGGTGAATATCTGGTCAATGGTTGGCTTACCAGGTCTAAAGCCACACTAATAAGGTCCAATCAGTTTGTTGACGGTGGGCTTTAGTCTTTCACACAATACGCTTGATAAGACCTTATATGCGATATTAAGAAGGCTTATTCCACGGTAATTGGCGCAGACTGTGGGATCGCCTTTTTTTCCTTTCATACTACCCATCTAAATAATACTATCAGTTTGTTTGAGGCTAATGCGGATAGTAATTTTTGTATGTATTTTAAGTGATTTTAATCTCAATAAAATTGCTTGGCCTAATTTACTAAATAATGGGGTCTTACTCCAACTAAAGTAAATAGCATAAATGAGATAAATTTTCTCTTGTAGTATTATTCTAGTTCGAATAAATTCGTTTTGTGTATACATACATATAAGACTGGCAAAGTTAACTTTCATATCAGCCACCATCACATTCAGATATGCATACGTGGTCTATTGTTATCTATTTTACTTGAATTTTTTAATTTTGTTTATCTTCCCAGTAATTATCACAAGTCTTTTTAATTCAAAAATGCTAATTTCGACGTCATAAATTATGAAATCACGAATATAGATTAGAGTTTAATTTTTCATAATAAGAATGTTTCTAAGTCTTCTTCCTGCTCGTGTTCATAAACTAACATGGTTTTCAAAATATCTAAAAAGCAAAGAAATAATAAATTAAACAAGTCAACAAATGACTTAAATTTCCAAACTAACCATGAGTTTTATAAGAACAGTTCAATATTCTGGATAAATTTTTAAATAAGCGGTATATGACTCGTTTTGAGGAAGAATTTAAAGCAAATCCTAAAGCTATATAGAAATACAACCTACATGTATGGTATTCAATGATATTTTTTCCAAAAGTTTGTCCGACTCTGTAACTCTATTGGCTGATTTTTCATATTTAATTTTGATTCTGATGCTTATAACTCTGGCATCTCTCGTTCAGTTGATATTGGATCAATATCTGTATCTGAGATAGACATCCTTAAAGGAATATGTGCCCTTAAACCTTCACTGAAAAGTGATTCGAATAGATTTTGATCTTATATTTTAAAAAAGTTTTATTTGTCGGTCTGTAAACCTAAAAGCCATATCTTCAATCTTTCTCATTCCACAGTTGTGTTCGTTGATTGTTTTAAGCTCCCATCCGTTAGGCCTGTCTTCAAAGGTAAATATAAAGGAAATAAAAATAATGTGAGAAATTAGAAAACAATATCTAAACTCTCTAATTGCTCTAAGCTTTTCAAAAAATCTGTTATTAGAAAATTATTATTCGCTATTAAATTTGTTTTAGTCCCATACCATCATGGTTTTATATGTGTCCGTTCTACTAGGTGAGGTGAAAAGTAACCTCCTTGACCGCCAGAATGCACTGTTACTGCACTAAATGTTATAGTGCCTTGTAGCCCGTTCATATTTAGTCAAACATGCAAAATTTCCGTGCAATACTGCCCCTAGTTTTGCTTGAACAGCTGATTGTTGTTGACGTGTTTAGCATCATGTTGAGTATGGACAAAAAGAATTTTGTTTTTGAAAGACTATGCGGCGGCGCACAAGAGCATCGCAACCATAACCAAAATCAATGACTTAGAGCTCCAATTGCTTCCTCATTCACCGTGTTCGCCCGATTCGGACTATTATCTCTTCACAAACCTTAAAAGTTGGCTCATCAATAAAAAATTCAGCTCAAGCCAGGAAATCATCGACGCCGCGGAGGAGTATTTTGCAGATCTCTGGAATACGTGTATCGAGCTAAAAGGGGATTACATGGAATAAAATAAAAAACAGTTTAAAATTTTTTTTTCCTGTCCCAATGAGGCTTATTTTCACCCCACCTAGTATAGTCACTAATTCAGCAGTGATTCGTCAATATTTTACCTCAGCTTTTACGTTTACTTGGCAAGTAAATACTATTTACACAGATTTCTCGAAAGCTTTTGACACGGCCTCGCATAATATTCTGCTACGGAAACTCAAGTGTTAGGTTTGCATTGAAGTTTTCTCTCATGGTTGAGATCTTATCTGTCCAATAGAGTTTCGTTTGTTGATCATATTCTATTTTCACTATTTATTAATGACATTGTGATTTGCTTTAAGCATACGTAGTTTTTTCTTTACGCCGATGACTAAAAGCTATTCAGCAAAATCAATTGTGAGTATGATGTTAATTTATTACAACAAAACCTAAATAACTTAACTTCTTGGAGCCTCCGAAACAAACTTTCTCTTAACATTGAGAAATGCTTACTTTTTCGTAGTCTCAAAACTATGTTCCAACTTCATACGTGGGTTGCAATACCTATATATTTCTGGCCTAATAATGAAAATACGAATATTTATCAACGAAAACGGGTTTTTGGATGGTTTTTTGGATTTGGCTCGCCTTGGAAGACCCAAACGGTCGATTGCTGTTTTGTTTCGGGCTCATACGCATAGATCCACGATTCGACACCTGTGACGATCTTATAAACGTCTTTTGAAGCACCGCGATCGTATTTTTTCAGCATTTCTTTACACTAATCCACAAGAGCCTTTTTTTGAGCGATTGTCAAATTGTGTGGGATCCAACGAGAGCAAACCTTTTTTACGGCCAGGTGTTCATGCAATATCGAATGTATGCTGGTGGGAGATATGCATATGCATGCCTCTATCTGAAGGTATGTTACATGACGGTCTTGCATTATCAGTTCACGTACGGCATCGATGTTTTCTGGCACAACGGCTGTTTTTGGACGACCTTGCCGGAATTCGTCTTTGAGCCAGCGTCGGCCACGATTGAATTCGTGGTACCAGTTTTTCACAGTGCTATAGAATGGTGCTTCATAGCCATACAAAGATTTTAGTTCATCGATACACTCTTGTCGTGATAATCCACGTCGAAAGTTGTGAAAAATGATCGCACGAAAATGTTAATTCCAGTTTTTGGCCGAGATGAATTTTTTAATTCCCTGTAAATAAAACAATATATATAGCAGCCTACGTATAATCTTTCTTCTTTCTTACATGGCTCCACAATCTTATGCAAATTAATCATTTTTACGACGTTATGCTAATGAATTGAGATATGCTTATACTAGAAAAAATTTGTACAACTCTTTAGCTCGTTTAAAGTGAGAATTTGACTCTATAATTTGGAATCCAGTATACGCAACACATTCCAATAGACTGGGAGGGCTGCAAACCACCCCATTTTGCTGACTAATTACCACATTACAGTGATCGCTGTAGGCTTATATGAATAAAGTCTCCTGGCCATAGCCGCACTTTGGAGTCTTTAATGTTTATTTTTGACCTCATCTCTGGTTCTGTCGATTGCACAGAACTTCTGGAACATATTAGCTGTAATGTTCCGCGAAAAACTCTTACGGTCTAGCTATCCATTTCAAGGTAGCTAAATCAGATTATTACAACATTGCCCGAATTACTCGTGCATTGACTAAGTTGAATTTAATCTTTAAAACTCTAGATCTAGATTTCGCCATGACAAGAAATGTTTTTCTTTGTAAATTAGATTCTTACTTTTCTTAGCTTTTCTGTGGTTTTAGTCCGTAAGTATAAGCTTAACGTAAAGTTGTAATTTCTAGTCTGTAAAGTCTGTACTAAATAAGTAAATTCCTTTGAATATAACGCTCCTCCTATAAATTAATAAGGGTGCTAAGAAATACACGGCCAAATTTTGTTAAGCAACTTATAAGTTACGGGGGGAAGGTTAATATAATATTTATAAGTAAGTAGGAAACATAAGTGCTAATCTAATACTAACTATTAGCGTATAATAAATTTATAGCAAGTAATTTAGTTTTGAGTTCATCGAGGAGATTAACAAAAGCTCGGTAAGTTGATAACTTTCAATTTGTCTTTGTTAAATCTAAAAATACCAAATCCTTTGCAGCGACTTTATTAGTCTTCCTTTCAAATTTTAGAATTTTGGCAAATTGCATATGGAACGATTGCGCCGCCTTTAGAGACTATTTCCAAATTGTTCCGAAGATACCAGAACGGATATTTTTCCGTAGAAGTCGAGCCCCGAGTAGGTCGACCAAAATCTTCCACTGATGACGTCACTGTGCGTTTGTGCGTAGGGTTTGGGACCCACCACATGAAAAATGAAAATGCAATTAAAAATCAAAATAACCCTCGAATGAGAGACCCCCCCCCTTTTGGAGACGACCATCACAAATATTTTAAGGATAACGATTTGATGGCATGCACCTAAAATGTCCGGTCCCTTAACTGGTAATGTGCCGCTGACCAGCTGGTTGATGTCCTCATAAAATTAAAGGCTGACATCATCGGCGTCCAATAGATGTGATGGACGGGACAAGGATGGAAGTAGGTGGATCCTCGTGAAATTTACTACAGCGGCCATATAAAAGAGCGCAAATTTGGTGTCGGATTCGTGGTGGGAGAGAGACTCCGTCGCCGAGTACTGGCATTCACTCCGGTGGATGAACGTCTCGCCACAATCCGCATCAAAACAAAATTCTTTAACATCACGCTAATTTACGCCCACGCCCCAACGGAAAAAAGGATGACTTGACCAAAGATGCCTTCAACGAGCGTCTCGAGCACACATATGAGCGCTGCCCCTGCCAAGACGACAAAAAGGTGAATGGCGACTTCAACGATTAATTACGCCAGTGCCCGGGCAGAGCACTAGATTCCAGCATAAGAAAATTTACCAAGCTACTTGGCTGTTTCCAGACCGAAAAACTTTCAACCAGATCGATCATGTTGTGATTGACAGAAGTCTTGTATCCAGTGTTTCAGATGTGCGTACGTTCCGAGGTCCTAACATCGACTCGGATCCCTATCTTGTCGCAGCGATGATATCTTGTCGACGTTGCAAAGCTGCAATCACAACAGACTGCCGCAGGGGTTTCTGCTCGACTTGCAGTCCTACTCTCTGAGAGCACTCATCAGCAACCCGGCATAAAGGAACTGTTGGACAGCATTAAAAACTCCCTACTTACAGCTGCAAACTATTGAATTTCGGAAAGGTCGCAGAAACAGCTGGTGGACAGCGATTAGGACTGCCGTGCCGCGGTGGAGAGAAACCAGACTGGTTACCTCGCAACCTTGTGATCGACCACTACTCGTGCGGGGTGGGATAGTTACTGAGAGCTGAAGAGGGAAGCACGTCGCATTTTCTGGGCAATGCAAAATGATTGGACCTTATCAGTGTGGTTTCAGACTTGATAAGTCAACCACTGACCAGATATTCTTTTTCTTTATTGGCGTTGATCAGATATTCACCATGCGCCAAATCTTGGAGAAGACCCGTGAAAAGATGATCAACACACTGTAAGGACCCCAAAATCCGAGGCTTTTGGAGACCTCACAACAATACTTTTTATATACATTTTTTATATTCATACACTGAATTTATATATATATATATTGAATTATTATACATGAAATAATTAAATATTACATATATATATATATATATTTACATACTTAAATTATTGAAGCGCTGAAGCCTAAAAGCATGTTCGAACATGAATGCACATATACACATACACATAGAATAAGTGAGAAACTGTACGCAGCAATCAATTGTTATTATAAAATAACATTCTGCCTGCGTGCAGAATAGTATAAAAGGCGACGAAAACGCAAAGGAAATTGAGTAGCCTTTGTGTTGTCGTTAGGTATACTTGCCCGTGGGATCAATACCACCGGCAAACGTAGTGCACCTGAGGGTCTATATACCTCACGAGCATTTATTTATATTCTACTGAGGGTTTATACCTCACTGGAACGAGGGCTGTTAGAGGGTTTATACCTCCACAGCGCCATACGAAAGAAGTACTATTTGTGTTATTATTAAGCATACTTGCTCGTGGGTTCAACACCACCAGCAAACGTAGTGTACCTGAGGGTTTATACCTCACGAACACTTACTTACTTGTCATAGAAATAGCGAGTAACGTAGTAGAAACCGTGTAGATAGAGATTGTTAAACTAATAAATTTGTTGTAACGTACCCAGCGCATTTTACTTTAGCAAACCCTTGGCAAGGCTGAGCTTACCCCAGCCAAGAGGAAAACTCCGTTAAAACTGGCGCCCGAGCAGGGACTCTAAAGTAAGAAGAACGAGATAACGAGGTAAGCCATGGTCAAAGTGACATGGGTGTACTACCTCAATCGAGAGGAACTATTGAGATACGCAGAAGAATTTGGGTTCGAGAACTACGGAACAGTGGAGGAGCTGCGCAAACGCTTTGCGAGCTTCATCCAGAATCAGGGTGAAGGAGAAAGCGTGCAAAGACGCTTGACGGAGTTGGCCCTCCGACATACTAGGCCAAATATCACCATAAATCCAGCGACACCAAGAGAAGGCGTCCCATCATCAGACGTGTTTTATGAGGGAGCTCACGGCATGCTTTACGAAGAAGAGCAAGCGTACGTACCTGCGACACCCTCTCATGCGAACATTATGGACAGGGTGCGGAAATGGGGATTCCGCTACGACGGCGGTAAAGATCCCTTAGGATTTATCGAACGGGTAGAGGAATTAGCGGACGGTTACGGCTTAAACCGTAACTCAATCCCACGAGCGTTACCAGAGCTACTGAAGGAGAAAGCTCTAGTGTGGTTCCGGAATAACAATCGGCACTGGCAGGAATGGGACGAGTTTAAAAAAGATTTCCTGAAGTTCTTTCTGAGCTCGCGGTACTTTGAACAACTGGACGACGAGATACGCCGACGCGTCCAACGACCGGGTGAGCGGTTTAAAGATTACGTCCTGGTACTACAAGGGCTTATGCGGCACGCGAACTACACAGCCGAAGAGAAACTAAGCCGTATCTATCGAAATTCGCGCGAGAGTTTCGTTTGTTGATCATATTCTATTTTCACTATTTATTAATGACATTGTGATTTGCTTTAAGCATACGTAGTTTTTTCTTTACGCCGATGACTAAAAGCTATTCAGCAAAATCAATTGTGAGTATGATGTTAATTTATTACAACAAAACCTAAATAACTTAACTTCTTGGAGCCTCCGAAACAAACTCTCTCTTAACATTGAGAAATGCTTACTTTTTCGTAGTCTCAAAACTATGTTCCAACTTCATACGTGGGTTGCAATACCTATATATTTCTGGCCTAATAATGAAAATACGAATATTTATCAACGAAAACGGGTTTTTGGATGGTTTTTTGGATTTGGCTCGCCTTGGAAGACCCAAACGGTCGATTGCTGTTTTGTTTCGGGCTCATACGCATAGATCCACGATTCGACACCTGTGACGATCTTATAAACGTCTTTTGAAGCACCGCGATCGTATTTTTTCAGCATTTCTTTACACTAATCCACAAGAGCCTTTTTTTGAGCGATTGTCAAATTGTGTGGGATCCAACGAGAGCAAACCTTTTTTACGGCCAGGTGTTCATGCAATATCGAATGTATGCTGGTGGGAGATATGCATATGCATGCCTCTATCTGAAGGTATGTTACATGACGGTCTTGCATTATCAGTTCACGTACGGCATCGATGTTTTCTGGCACAACGGCTGTTTTTGGACGACCTTGCCGGAATTCGTCTTTGAGCCAGCGTCGGCCACGATTGAATTCGTGGTACCAGTTTTTCACAGTGCTATAGAATGGTGCTTCATAGCCATACAAAGATTTTAGTTCATCGATACACTCTTGTCGTGATAATCCACGTCGAAAGTTGTGAAAAATGATCGCACGAAAATGTTAATTCCAGTTTTTGGCCGAGATGAATTTTTTAATTCCCTGTAAATAAAACAATTCACGATTAAATGACAAAACGTTCTGAGTGATGTTGTGCTAAAAAATGTCAAACTTTCCAATGGAAATGTCAGATTGCACCTGGCAACACTTAGTGCTGCCTAGGCCAGACCTATATATAGCAGCCTACGTATAATCTTTCTTCTTTCTTACATGGCTCCACAATCTTATGCAAATTAATCATTTTTACGACGTTATGCTAATGAATTGAGATATGCTTATACTAGAAAAAATTTGTACAACTCTTTAGCTCGTTTAAAGTGAGAATTTGACTCTATAATTTGGAATCCAGTATACGCAACACATTCCAATAGACTGGGAGGGCTGCAAACCACCCCATTTTGCTGACTAATTACCACATTACAGTGATCGCTGTAGGCTTATATGAATAAAGTCTCCTGGCCATAGCCGCACTTTGGAGTCTTTAATGTTTATTTTTGACCTCATCTCTGGTTCTGTCGATTGCACAGAACTTCTGGAACATATTAGCTGTAATGTTCCGCGAAAAACTCTTACGGTCTAGCTATCCATTTCAAGGTAGCTAAATCAGATTATTACAACATTGCCCGAATTACTCGTGCATTGACTAAGTTGAATTTAATCTTTAAAACTCTAGATCTAGATTTCGCCATGACAAGAAATGTTTTTCTTTGTAAATTAGATTCTTACTTTTCTTAGCTTTTCTGTGGTTTTAGTCCGTAAGTATAAGCTTAACGTAAAGTTGTAATTTCTAGTCTGTAAAGTCTGTACTAAATAAGTAAATTCCTTTGAATATAACGCTCCTCCTATAAATTAATAAGGGTGCTAAGAAATACACGGCCAAATTTTGTTAAGCAACTTATAAGTTACGGGGGGAAGGTTAATATAATATTTATAAGTAAGTAGGAAACATAAGTGCTAATCTAATACTAACTATTAGCGTATAATAAATTTATAGCAAGTAATTTAGTTTTGAGTTCATCGAGGGGATTAACAAAAGCTCGGTAAGTTGATAACTTTCAATTTGTCTTTGTTAAATCTAAAAATACCAAATCCTTTGCAGCGACTTTATTAGTCTTCCTTTCAAATTTTAGAATTTTGGCAAATTGCATATGGAACGATTGCGCCGCCTTTAGAGACTATTTCCAAATTGTTCCGAAGATTCCAGAACGGATATTTTTCCGTAGAAGTCGAGCCCCGAGTAGGTCGACCAAAATCTTCCACTGATGACGTCACTGTGCGTTTGTGCGTAGGGTTTGGGACCCACCACATGAAAAATGAAAATGCAATTAAAAATCAAAATAACCCTCGAATGAGAGACCCCCCCCCTTTTGGAGACGACCATCACAAATATTTTAAGGATAACGATTTGATGGCATGCACCTAAAATGTCCGGTCCCTTAACTGGTAATGTGCCGCTGACCAGCTGGTTGATGTCCTCATAAAATTAAAGGCTGACATCATCGGCGTCCAATAGATGTGATGGACGGGACAAGGATGGAAGTAGGTGGATCCTCGTGAAATTTACTACAGCGGCCATATAAAAGAGCGCAAATTTGGTGTCGGATTCGTGGTGGGAGAGAGACTCCGTCGCCGAGTACTGGCATTCACTCCGGTGGATGAACGTCTCGCCACAATCCGCATCAAAACAAAATTCTTTAACATCACGCTAATTTACGCCCACGCCCCAACGGAAAAAAGGATGACTTGACCAAAGATGCCTTCAACGAGCGTCTCGAGCACACATATGAGCGCTGCCCCTGCCAAGACGACAAAAAGGTGAATGGCGACTTCAACGATTAATTACGCCAGTGCCCGGGCAGAGCACTAGATTCCAGCATAAGAAAATTTACCAAGCTACTTGGCTGTTTCCAGACCGAAAAACTTTCAACCAGATCGATCATGTTGTGATTGACAGAAGTCTTGTATCCAGTGTTTCAGATGTGCGTACGTTCCGAGGTCCTAACATCGACTCGGATCCCTATCTTGTCGCAGCGATGATATCTTGTCGACGTTGCAAAGCTGCAATCACAACAGACTGCCGCAGGGGTTTCTGCTCGACTTGCAGTCCTACTCTCTGAGAGCACTCATCAGCAACCCGGCATAAAGGAACTGTTGGACAGCATTAAAAACTCCCTACTTACAGCTGCAAACTATTGAATTTCGGAAAGGTCGCAGAAACAGCTGGTGGACAGCGATTAGGACTGCCGTGCCGCGGTGGAGAGAAACCAGACTGGTTACCTCGCAACCTTGTGATCGACCACTACTCGTGCGGGGTGGGATAGTTACTGAGAGCTGAAGAGGGAAGCACGTCGCATTTTCTGGGCAATGCAAAATGATTGGACCTTATCAGTGTGGTTTCAGACTTGATAAGTCAACCACTGACCAGATATTCTTTTTCTTTATTGGCGTTGATCAGATATTCACCATGCGCCAAATCTTGGAGAAGACCCGTGAAAAGATGATCAACACACTGTAAGGACCCCAAAATCCGAGGCTTTTGGAGACCTCACAACAATACTTTTTATATACATTTTTTATATTCATACACTGAATTTATATATATATATATTGAATTATTATACATGAAATAATTAAATATTACATATATATATATATATATTTACATACTTAAATTATTGAAGCGCTGAAGCCTAAAAGCATGTTCGAACATGAATGCACATATACACATACACATAGAATAAGTGAGAAACTGTACGCAGCAATCAATTGTTATTATAAAATAACATTCTGCCTGCGTGCAGAATAGTATAAAAGGCGACGAAAACGCAAAGGAAATTGAGTAGCCTTTGTGTTGTCGTTAGGTATACTTGCCCGTGGGATCAATACCACCGGCAAACGTAGTGCACCTGAGGGTCTATATACCTCACGAGCATTTATTTATATTCTACTGAGGGTTTATACCTCACTGGAACGAGGGCTGTTAGAGGGTTTATACCTCCACAGCGCCATACGAAAGAAGTACTATTTGTGTTATTATTAAGCATACTTGCTCGTGGGTTCAACACCACCAGCAAACGTAGTGTACCTGAGGGTTTATACCTCACGAACACTTACTTACTTGTCATAGAAATAGCGAGTAACGTAGTAGAAACCGTGTAGATAGAGATTGTTAAACTAATAAATTTGTTGTAACGTACCCAGCGCATTTTACTTTAGCAAACCCTTGGCAAGGCTGAGCTTACCCCAGCCAAGAGGAAAACTCCGTTAAAACTGGCGCCCGAGCAGGGACTCTAAAGTAAGAAGAACGAGATAACGAGGTAAGCCATGGTCAAAGTGACATGGGTGTACTACCTCAATCGAGAGGAACTATTGAGATACGCAGAAGAATTTGGGTTCGAGAACTACGGAACAGTGGAGGAGCTGCGCAAACGCTTTGCGAGCTTCATCCAGAATCAGGGTGAAGGAGAAAGCGTGCAAAGACGCTTGACGGAGTTGGCCCTCCGACATACTAGGCCAAATATCACCATAAATCCAGCGACACCAAGAGAAGGCGTCCCATCATCAGACGTGTTTTATGAGGGAGCTCACGGCATGCTTTACGAAGAAGAGCAAGCGTACGTACCTGCGACACCCTCTCATGCGAACATTATGGACAGGGTGCGGAAATGGGGATTCCGCTACGACGGCGGTAAAGATCCCTTAGGATTTATCGAACGGGTAGAGGAATTAGCGGACGGTTACGGCTTAAACCGTAACTCAATCCCACGAGCGTTACCAGAGCTACTGAAGGAGAAAGCTCTAGTGTGGTTCCGGAATAACAATCGGCACTGGCAGGAATGGGACGAGTTTAAAAAAGATTTCCTGAAGTTCTTTCTGAGCTCGCGGTACTTTGAACAACTGGACGACGAGATACGCCGACGCGTCCAACGACCGGGTGAGCGGTTTAAAGATTACGTCCTGGTACTACAAGGGCTTATGCGGCACGCGAACTACACAGCCGAAGAGAAACTAAGCCGTATCTATCGAAATTCGCGCAGAGAGTATCAACTTTACGTTAAACGGAGTGAGTTCAAGAGTCTGGAAGAGTTAGTGGACTTGGTAGAAGACTTCGAAAACCTTCCCCCCGAGAGAGAGCCATTAAGAGCCGCAGCGCGACCATTTGTACCTCGACGACCGGAAGAGCGGTACCAGTCTATGCACGTGAACGAAGAGAGCTATAGGTACCCACACAGCAGCGAAAGGCGGGAACAACCAAGGAGGTTTGAGGGCGCTACAAGACCAGATCGAGCAGACAGAGCAGAGCGCTACCAGCAATTACGTGAAGACCGGAATCCCAACACACCAAGGAGAGCAGAGAGCCAACCAAATCAGCAAGGGAGGTACGTAGACCCCCGAAACGCATGCAGACGATGCGGTGGAGTCGGACATTTCGCCCACGGCTGTCGCAGTCCAAAAATCGAGTTTTGTTGGAAGTGTGGACGTTGTGGAATACACACCCGAAATTGCTGCCCAGATCTACAGGGAAACGACCAGGGGCCTCATCAGTATCGAGGGGTGGGGTCCACAACACTCCCTCGAGAACAGCAGC
Source organism: Ceratitis rosa (assembly GCA_037013455.1). Classification (NCBI taxonomy): domain Eukaryota; kingdom Metazoa; phylum Arthropoda; class Insecta; order Diptera; family Tephritidae; genus Ceratitis; species Ceratitis rosa. The sequence continues at coordinate 354,000 of JAWMAG010000108.1, read as the reverse complement.
AGCACTAAACCAGACACAAGGCCGGATCCTGGCCAATGTGACCATGAACGGCGAAAACATAGTAGCGGCAATAGATACCGGAGCAACGAGGAGTTTCGTGAGCGAAGAAGTGGTGAGGAGATTGGGTACGGAAAGAACGAAACCCGTAAAGACACGAGTGGTAATGGGAGATGGAAGGCGCAAGGACGTCGAGGAAGCAGTAGAAGCAGAAGTGAAGTTGGGGAACGAAGTACATCACAGCGAGTTACTTGTTCTACCAGGCCTGGTCGATGAAATGGTACTCGGGACGGACTACCTCGCGAAGGCCAACACAGAGTTGAGATGCGGCGGAGAGTCACTAAGATTAAGGGTAGACAAGAGAGAAGACGAGATAATCACGTGCACCGCCATAGTTGAGAAGGGAGCGAAGGAGTACACGGCCTCAGAAGGCCCAAACCAAACCACACCACAAGCAGGCAACCCAGCGGATAAGAAAGTGAGTGAGTTCCTGCAAAGTGAGTTGAAACAATTTGAGGAGATGTCAGGACCGTCCAATGTCGCCACACATAAAATAATCATGCGAGACGATCGACCAATAAAGCAGAGGTACTTCCCCAAGAACCCAAAGATGCAAGAGGTCATCAACAAAGAAATCGACGAACTACTTGAGAAGAGCTACATTGAACCATCCCATAGTCCGCACAGTGCACCAATAGTATTAGCAAAGAAGAAAAACGGAAAGTGGAGACTCTGCGTCGACTACCGCCAATTGAATGCCAAATCCGTTCCAGACGCATACCCGTTGCCGCGCATCCAGCATATACTCGATCGGCTCAGAAGCGCTAGATTCATCAGCAGTCTGGACTTGAAGAATGGTTATTGGCAGATCCCCATGGAGGAGGACAGCAAACTGTACACGGCATTCACAGTACCCGGACGTGGCTTGTTCCAATGGAAGGTAATGCCTTTCGGCCTACACTCCGCACCAGCGACGTTCCAGAGGGCACTTGATAGAGTTATCGGCCCAGAACTAGAACCGCACGCATTTGCCTACCTAGACGACATCATAGTCACGAGTACAACGCTAGAAGATCACGTGAAGCACCTCAAAGAAGTATTCCAGCGGCTAAGAAAAGCTAACCTCCGCATCAACCCCGAGAAGTGCGAGTTTTTTAAGAAGAAGCTGAAGTATTTAGGCCACGTAGTCAGCGAGAAGGGTATCCATACAGACCCAGATAAGGTAGCGGCCATTAGAGAGCTCACACCTCCAACAAATCTACGAGAGCTCAGACGATTCCTGGGAGTGGCATCATGGTACCGAAGATTCGTCCCCGACTTTTCACAAGTTTCGCATCCGCTCACATCAATGTTGAAGAAAGGCAAAAAGTGGGAGTGGTCCGAAAAACAACAGTCAGCATTCGAAGCCCTGAAAGACGCCCTCACACAAGCACCGGTATTGGCGTGCCCGGACTTCACAAAGAGATTTACGTTGCAGACCGACGCGAGTGATTTCGGGCTCGGAGCAGTTCTAACACAAGAGTTAGAGGGTAGCGAGCGAGTAATAGCATATGCGAGTCGGCGGCTGAATAAAGCCGAAATGAACTACTCACCAACGGAGAAGGAGTGTTTAGCGATAGTCTGGGCAATAAGGAAAATGAGACCGTATCTTGAAGGGTACAACTTCACAGTGATTACCGACCACCTGGCGTTGAAGTGGCTCAACGCGATCGAGAGTCCAACAGGTCGGATAGCGAGATGGGCGCTAGAGCTATAACAATATTCGTTCGAAGTGCAGTACAGGAAGGGGAAGCTGAACGTCGTAGCAGACGCGCTATCAAGGCAACCACGAGAGGAACAGTTGGGCACAGTACTAGAGGAAGACGAAAACGAAGACGGCGCATGGCTAGAAGAAAAGAAGGCGAAGGTGGAAGAAGCTCCAGAAAAGTACCCGGACTACGTGATCGAAGAAGGCAGTTTATATAGGCGAATGACGACCCAAGTCGATGGTGAAGATACTACTCCGTGGAAGCTATGTGTACCAATGTCTCAAAAACTACGAGTGTTAAAAGAAGTACATGACGCCCCGAGTGCAGGCCATATGGGCATTCGTAAATCCATAGCCCGGGCGATGGCACGATACTACTGGCCAGGAATGTTTCGCGACGTGAGGAAGTATGTACAACAGTGTCACGAGTGCCAAATATATAAGCCCGGCCAACAACAAGCTGCAGGCAAAATGCTCACCCAAATAGCGGAAGAACCATGGGCAACAGTGTGTGCAGATTTCGTCGGCCCGCTACCCCGATCAAAGCATGGCAGTACAATGGCCCTCGTCTTTCTGGACCGATTCTCTAAATGGGTAGAGATCGTTGCAGTCCGCAAAGCCACAACCGAAGGTCTCGTGCGAGCATTCCGAGAAAGGATCTTAGCGCGTTTTGGCGTCCCAAAAGTACTAATCACCAACAACGGAGCACAATTCACCAGTAAGCATTTCAAAAACTTCTTACGCGAGCACGGAGTGAAACACCAGCTAACCGCACCTTACACACCGCAAGAGAACCCGACCGAAAGAGCAAACAGGAACATTAAAAGAATGATAGCGCAATTCACCGGAAGAGAACAACGTGATTGGGACGAACTACTCCCAGTAGGATACAGTCCGGCATACATAGTCCAGGGAAGAGACCCAAGAATGCCGAATAATCTCTTCGACGAACACACCTTCGGAACAGCGCAGAAGACCCCGACACCAGCAGAGAAAGCAACAATGATGGCAGAAGTTTACAGAATAGTTCGAGGTAACCAACAACGCGCAGCAACCGATCAAGCGCGTCATTACAACCTGCGAAGGCGAAATTGGCAACCAGCTATAGGCGACTTAGTACTAGTGAAGGAACACCACCTCTCAAAGGCGATAGAAAACTTTGCGGCCAAACTAGCTCCCAGGTACAGCGGCCCGCATCGAATAACCAACTACGTATCTCCAGTAATAGTGGAACTGGACAAAACACACAAAGGAAAAAGGAGAACGGCACATCTGAGTGAATTGAAGCCGTACCACGGTGATGGGAAAAACATTCCATAAAGGCAAAAAAAAAAAAAAAAAAAAAAATCAGTGAAAAAAAGTAATGAAGTAAAGGACATCATAGTATCAAGAAACAGAAAAAAAAGGTAATGAAGTAAAGGACATCATAGTATCAAGAAACAGAAAAAAAAAAAAAAAATATTAGAGAAAAAAAAATATTGGAAAAAAAATATTAGTGAAAAAAAAGACATCATAGTGATAAGAAACCAAAACAAAAAAATTAAGAGTAAAAAAAGTTTGATATGGACGCACCCTAAAAAGGACATAAAAGGGAGTCGTAGTGTTATGAAGCAAAAACAAAAACAAAAAAAAAAAAAAAATTCAAGTGAAAAAAGTTTGATATGGACGCACCTTAAGTCACATACTGTATGAAGGTGGCAGCACCCACCAATAGCAGAGCCAGCGGTAAACAAATGAACATACATATATACAAATATACATATGTACATACATATAACTAAGTGAGAGAAAAAAAAAAATATAATATACATACATACATACACGCAATGAAGTGAATATACATAATATACATACATACATAAACTAAAATATATGCAAAGTGAAAATATACAAGCAAAAACACATAGACGCAAAAAAAATATAATAATAATTATAAACACAACGCACAGAAAAAAAAAATAAATATATACACACAAAATAATAATAATAACCGAAATACTCCTGCAAAAATTCGAAGGAGAAATTTGTATCAAAGCATATACAGAAAAAGCACAGTTGGTCAAGCAATGACAAATCAAAATAAAAGCCGCCGCCGCGACCAAACTCACATGAAGTGTGTTAACAACTGAAGCGAGCGATAAACAAATTATGCTAGCAAGGTATGCGAGCGCTAAGCCAAACGCGAAAAACGAAGTAAGGAGTAAAAGCAAGCAGCAGAGATGGCATCAACAATCTTGTCAGAGAGTCAGGATGAGCAGCCAGCGAAGCGACGAGGAGAACTCGATATATCAAGCGGCACGTCGAAGGCAATTACTACCACGTGAGGATCACACGGACTGGCCTGGTGACCATAAGTCTTGCAGCGGGAAGTGAGGGGAGGGTGTAAGGACCCCAAAATCCGAGGCTTTTGGAGACCTCACAACAATACTTTTTATATACATTTTTTATATTCATACACTGAATTTATATATATATATTGAATTATTATACATGAAATAATTAAATATTACATATATATATATATATATTTACATACTTAAATTATTGAAGCGCTGAAGCCTAAAAGCATGTTCGAACATGAATGCACATATACACATACACATAGAATAAGTGAGAAACTGTACGCAGCAATCAATTGTTATTATAAAATAACATTCTGCCTGCGTGCAGAATAGTATAAAAGGCGACGAAAACGCAAAGGAAATTGAGTAGCCTTTGTGTTGTCGTTAGGTATACTTGCCCGTGGGATCAATACCACCGGCAAACGTAGTGCACCTGAGGGTCTATATACCTCACGAGCATTTATTTATATTCTACTGAGGGTTTATACCTCACTGGAACGAGGGCTGTTAGAGGGTTTATACCTCCACAGCGCCATACGAAAGAAGTACTATTTGTGTTATTATTAAGCATACTTGCTCGTGGGTTCAACACCACCAGCAAACGTAGTGTACCTGAGGGTTTATACCTCACGAACACTTACTTACTTGTCATAGAAATAGCGAGTAACGTAGTAGAAACCGTGTAGATAGAGATTGTTAAACTAATAAATTTGTTGTAACGTACCCAGCGCATTTTACTTTAGCAAACCCTTGGCAAGGCTGAGCTTACCCCAGCCAAGAGGAAAACTCCGTTACAACACACCACGTTTTCGTTGATTTTAAAGCAGCCTTCGACAGCACGGAAAGAAGCTGCCTCTATGACGCTATGTCTGAGTTTGATATCCACGCAAAACTTATACGGCTGTGTAAACTGACCTTAGGTTTCAGACAAGATGACTTTTTACCGTATGACTTTTTTAACTACTTGCTGCAGAACATAATACGAGCTGCAGAGCTGAATAGAGAACGTACAATCTTCTATAAGAGTGTACAGCTGCTGGCAGACGCCGACGATATCGACATTATTAGCCTAAACAACCGCGCCGTGAGTTCTGCTTTCTCCAGGCTTGATAAAGAGGCGAATGGGTCTGATAGTGAATGCGGGCAGAACGAAATATCTCCTGTCATCAAACAAACAGTCAGCGTAGTCGCGATTTGGCTTCCACGTCACTGTTGACAGCTGTTACTTCGAGGTCGTAGATAATTTCGTCTATCTGGTGACCAGCATTAACACCAATAATAACGTCAGCCTTGCAATCCAACGCAAAATCACTCTTGCCAACAGGTGCTACTTTAGACTGAGTAGACAATTGAAGAGTAAAGTCCTCTCCCGGTGAGCGAAAAACGAACTCTACAAGTCGCTCATCATACCCCTCCTACTATATTGCGCAGAAGCGTGGACGATGTCAACATCTGATGAGTCGGCTTTCGAGAGAAAAGTTTTGCGAACGATTTATGGTCGTCTGCGCATTGGCGACGGCGAAAACCGCAGACGATGAAATGATGAGCTGTGCGAGCCAAACGATCATATTGACATAGTTCATCGAATGAAGAGACAGTGGCTACGCTGGCTACGTCATGTCGTCCGAATGGATGAAAGCACTCCAGGTTTGAAAATATTGGATGCTGTACACGCTGGTGGAAGCAGAAGAATAGGAAGACCTTCACTCCGTTGGAAGGATCAGGTGGAGAGTGACCTGGCTTCACTTGAGTTTTCCAATTGGCGCTAGATATTGAAATGAGGAGAGGAATGACGCGCTAATATTGCTTCGGTTATAATCGCGTAAGCCGTGTCAACGCCAATAAAGAAGAAGTAGATGATGTCACCGTAGCTATGGAGAATAGATGAATACCCACGATTGACCCAAGAAGTTATTGTCAATGACAATTCATTGAATTCCATGGCTGCATCGCGAACATTAAGTAATCATCTGTGATAGACGAAGAAATCTACTCGATGGGTACCAAAAATTTTAAACCAAAAAGAGGGTCCAGTGCATTTTGTTCAATTATCCAAATTCGAAAATGGTCAGTCTAGCAACTTTAGTAAAGTCGTTACTGATGACAAATTGTGGTTCTTTAAGTACGATCCACAAACCAAACACCAGCCCATGATGTGGAGCCCAAGAGGAGCAAGCTCACCCATAAAATCTAAGCAACAAAGGTTTTTTTACCAGGAGCCTATATTTCATGTCCGAAATGCACTTGGAGGGGTGGACATTACCTGCCGAGGGGCGACTGCAATTAGAAATTTTAACTTAATTTTTTATTTAAATTAATTTTCCTTAATTTTTTTTTGGATGTTGGTAGCACCGGGATATGAACCCGAGCCTTCCTAATGGCAGTACGCAATGTTAACCACTCGGCTACCGCGGCCGCCGTTATTACGCAGAGAAGAAAAAAAGGAAAAGATTACGAATAAATATAAAAAAAGTTTTTTAATTTTTTTTCTGGTCAACTTACCGAACTTTTGTTAATCCCATCGTATATATATATTTATATACATAATACACTAGCTGACCCGGCCACGCGTTGCTAAGGCTAAGGTTTTTGTTATATTACATTGCAGTATCAACAACAGTCATGGGGAACTTCATTCTTTTTGACATACACGTAGATGCCTTTGGTAAAAAAAATATGTCGACCGTCATGACAGATTTTCCACAAATGAGTATATTACAAAGTTGTTAGTAAATAACGTGTAACACTTAAACTTATGAATGAGGTAGGTAGGGCAGATAGTCTTAATTCTTTAACATTAGTATTTTTAATTTTGAATTATAATTACTTTTAATTTCAATTTAATTTAGCACTTAACCGTGCACAATATTTTTGGTTAACCTGTCTTTAACTAACTCAAATAGATTTGACGGTTTCCCTATACGTGAACATGCAACATATAGGGGAAAAACATGGATTTTTAAAATCTAAACCACAAATGGACATTGTTTGTTCTTGAGACTTATTTATAGACATGGCAAAAGTTAAATGAATTTTAAACTGTAACTTTCTGAAGGGTATAATAGAATGTGACGGTGTCATTGGAATACGTGACAACAGGACCACAAACGCTTCCCATTGCATAATCGAGGTGAATTCAAGTTATGTAGGAGAATAATAGGGGAACCAATTTTTAATCGAAGATTATGTGGTGGCATTCTAAGTATATCTACTTAATTTAAAAATTCAATTGGGAAATTCACAGTTTCATTTTCATCAACAACAGTATCGATTGATTTAAAAGACATCAGTAAAAACTATTGTACCTGGAAGTTAACATCAACATTTTTGGATGCCAAAATCGTCCGATGACTGAGCCAGTTATGATTCAAGTAATTATTCTGTATATCCGGAAAATATTATGAATCAATCAATTTTTTTCCTGAAAAAAAATTTTATTTTACCTTTCCCAATATCTATTGTTTGGAAAATATTTGTATTAATGGATCATTTTAACTGGGAAGCTTACACTTCAGACTAAGTAACACGTGGTCGCCTATGCTAACACCAAAACTTTAAAAAGTAAAAAGAATTGAATTTCACTGAATTTCGTTTACTATGCAATTAGTTTAACTTATATTTTAGCCTCAATAACACGTGGTGGTTATGCTATTGAATTGTAGTTTATTGCCGTTTTGAAACCGCTGAAGTGATTTTCGGCCGAGCTTCTCCTACAATTTGTGGTATGTGTATTGCCGTTTTCCAAAAAATGGAGAAACCCACAGTTTATACTAAGTCGAACGGTTCTTTATCAGGAGCATTTTATTTCATATCAGGAATACACTCGGAGGACGACATTCCTGCTAACTTTAGCCATTACACTTGGCTCCCTTGCTGTACATGTTTAAGAGTAAATTTCGCTAATATGAGATGCTGTCAGCATATTCATCGCCAATTAACCAAAATGCATAGGTGCTCAAGGTAATGAAATTTTGTTTTCATATTTAATGCACACGTCTCCATGCTACATGCGACCAAGCTATACTGCTACACTCCTATTGTGTCTCTAATGTGAATAACATTGCTGTTCGAAGAGTTTGCTAAATAATTTTACGACCCTCGCCGAGAACGTCTGCACTGCCCACGCTTTCTGTGTGCTGCGCCTTAGTGGTTTTCCCTAAGACTAGACACACTCTGTCGTATCCATTTACCATACCCGAGTTTTATAAGTCCTTGAACCGTAGTTCCCTTTATGCCACTGCAGAAGTTTTGTCAAGAGCTTTTCTTGGCCTGCCGTATAGCTCTTTCATATAGCTTTAACAGGTCCTTGTATTCATCCCTGCAAGGTGTAGATTCAGCCATCCGGAAACTTGAAATTCTTCCTTACCTTCTTTCTAAGAGCTCTCACTTCAGGATTCCACTAAATCGATTTACTATTTCCCTTGATCTTACATAATAGACAACAGGTGATAATTGCATCGACTGAAGTGCTGGTGGCATGCGTATTAGCTTTCTCAAGATCTTCACAATGCAACAACCACCTTGTATTCTGATATTCGTTTCGCAAATTTCCTTAATTGAGGACCAATAAGTTAGTTTTGGGTTTCTTAAATTAGTAGACCTTGCGATTTTGTTTGTTATAGAAGAGAACCCTATATACCTCTGATCGGAAAAGGATGATCTGTCAAGTATCTTGTAGTACTTCAACTAGAATTCTTTTGTAGAATGTAAGTGTTATATCTAAAACGTTCTCTGACGTTGGTGTAAAATACTTACGTTCGCTAGTAAAAAAGATATTTACCTCTGTCATTTAAGGTGTGGTGTGCATTTGCGTCCGCGCTCACGATTAATAGTTCTTCTTTGCGCTTACAGTGCTCTACTAGAGTCTTCAACTCACTTGGAGGAGCTTCGGTATTGTGGGCCATGTAGCATGAGGCCTGCTCAATGACCACTACCGACATGCCCTAAGTGCTGAAATTGGACACAAGTGTATTTGATGAGTATATTCTCCTTCTTGCCATTGCCACAGCTCTCACCCTTCCTGCTGACTCGATATGAAATACATCGAAGCTTGCTGTCCCGTTACCTGCAAGCCATGGTTTCTAGCCCAATGCTACGTCGAAAATCTTCTTTAGTGTAAGAAGAAGTTCGCTCGAGGCCACCTTATTATGTTTCAGATATATCTATAGAACCTTCAGCGTTTTTAGACTCACCATCCCCTGCTTCCTCTGTCGGCTCTATCAGGGTTTAGCCATCTATCGGATTATTTTCCACGGATTATTATGCTGTTATGGCATTTCGGGTTTGATGCTGTGAGCGACCGCCCCCAGACTGCGTCCTACCCATCTTTGCCATGGTTCGCGCACACTCCAGATGCTCTCTCTCACGTGAAGACAGGTCTACTACCGCACCTAGCCTCGACAGGGCTTTCTTGGTATTTTCATTTCTTTTCTGACAACCTCGGTATACTTTCTAGGGCTGACTCCCTCTCCCTCGTAGAGCTTACCAAGGTGGGCGTCCTATCTTTTTTTCTTCTCCTTGTTACGTATTAATTCGTCCGTCAAGGCGGACTTAGTGGTCAAAGTAGTGGGTGGGGAAATCCAATGTCCACCACAGTAACATCCCTTGCCACGGTAAGGCCACCGTTAACCTCTGAGGCAGCCGGTGTTAGGAAGGCTCCGTTAAAATACAACCGATATTAACCCCTGACTGCAAATCATCTAATTGGCACGGCTCACCTAACACCATGTATTATAGGGTGGCAGTTCTTAGTCACTGTTCTCCAGCAGCCCTATCTGCATGATGAGTAGCGTAGCGCTGGTGTTACGTTACTCTCAACCCAGTATGTGATTCAGATAAGCCCCCGCACCACGTCAAGTTGTCTGCCCTTGCGGAGAACTCGAAAGAGTAAGCAAGGATGATTCCTCCAGCAATAATGTTTCCCTCCTCTGTGATGACTGCAAATGAGGTGTTAAGTTTCTTTGAGCCATTGGTTAGCAAAAAGTAGTCCATTATTTTTGTCTTAAACCTCGCTTGGTATCGAACGGCTCAGAGAGGTTCCTCCCGACCCTGACGGAACATTCACTGTTGCTTAACGTCAATTTACATAGCCGTATGAGTTTTGCGTGGATACCAAATTCAGACATAGCGGCGTAGAGTCAGCTTCTTTTCATGCTGTCGAAACCTCCTTTAGGATCGACGAAGAGGTGGTGTGTGTGGATCATCTTTTCCCGGGTCTTTTCCAAGATTTGGCGGATGGTGAAAATCTGGCCAATGGTTGAATAACTATTTCTACAGCCACACTGATAAGGTCGAATCAGTTTGTTAACGGTGGGCTTCGTCTTTAACAAAAAACGCTTGATAGGACCTAAAATGCGATATTAAAGAGACTTATCCCACGGTAACCGAGTGGTTAGCATTGCGTACTGCCATTCGGAAGGCGGAGTTTCAAATCCTGGTACGACCAACATCCAAAAGTTATGGAAAATTAATTTAAATAAACAATTTAAATTTTCTAATTGCGGTCACCCCTCGCTAAGGAATGTCAAGCCCTCCGAGTGTATTTGTGACATGAAAAAAAGTTCTTCATAAAAACCATTAAACCATTAAAAACCATCAGCATTTCGGAGGCAGCTTAGTATAAACTGTAGGTCCCTCCATTTGTTGGAAAAACAACAAAAGGCAAAATCGCACATTGGAGGAGTAGATCCGCTTCGCTCGCTGCAGCTGTTACAAAGCGCCAATAACATATATATATCCCACGGAAATTGGTGCACGCTGTGCGGATTGTGCAGAGCACACTTAGGTTTCAAAGCTAATGAAACTAATGCATGCACCTTATCATATCTTCACCGCCGTATTTGAATAGCACTCCCAGTAATCTATCAACCTCGCTCAATTTTTTCGTTTTCAGGTGAGCGGTTGCTATGCGAACTTCTTCATAGTAACATTTGTTCCATCGTCATCGTTCTGGTAATCGGGCTCGCCATATAAACACCAAGATGGTCTTGATACCGTCTGTAATTTGCCGAATCTTCCCTCTTTAACCCTCGGTAACTATCCCATCCCGTAGTTAAGTTTTCGATCGCAACTTTGCGAGGTAAGCAGCACGCTTTCTCTCCACGGCGACACGGCAGTCCTCAGCGTAACAGCTGGTTTTGCAACCATTCAGAAATCCAATACTTTTGTTTGTAGCTATACGAAAAGAGCTTGAAATGCCGTCCCACAAGTCGAGTATAAAACCTTTCGGCAGTCCGTGTGATTCAGCTTTTCGACGTTGAGCTTTCCTTGTGTTTGTTGAAGGGCGTTCTTCGATACACAGAGGCGGGTGCGTATTTTCGCCGCAACAAAACAGTGGTCCGAGTCGATGTTGGGTCCTTAGAGTGTGCGCAAGTCAAGAACATTGGAAACATGTCTTCCGTCTATCACATCATGATCGATTCGGTTTTGTGTTTTTCGGTCAGGGGACAGCCAAGTAGCTTGGTGAATTTTCTTGTGTCTTCTGTATTTTCAGCCTTTATTCCTACGAGAATATCAACCACCTGGGCAGCGGCACCTTCCCAATTAAGAGACTGGACAGTCCAGGTGTATGCCCTCAAATCGCAATGCCAAACTCGTTTGCGGTGGTCGTCATAAAAAGGTGGTATATTATCCGAAGCGTTGCAAAGCTTTTAATTGGAACTGGTTTCTACGTGGTGGGTCCCAGTCCCAGCGCACATCCTCACTGGGCGAGTGAGTTTAAAACTTTTACACATTTATATAGCGAGCCGCTTGCTTCAAGACCGACGCCCGCTCGCAGCCGCACCTCTGGTGAACAGACGCTGCATTTAGATTTCAGCGGGCCCTTAAGCCGAATAAGGAGTGGTTGCACAGAAGTTTCTCCTCTTTTAACCGTGACCTAAGGCTACACACAGATTGGTTACTGCATCTTGCACAAAGGTTGCTCACGTTTGGACGTTTGCACATACGTACATACATATGCATACCTTCAGTGGCTGTTGGTCAAGCGCCTACCAACAACCACAAACACGTATTGTACATAAAATAAACAAAATATGTATGTTTTTTGAAGTGTGGTCCAACCAAACTGGTTACGAACCCACTCGCACTACTCCCCTGCTGCCGGGGATAACTTTAACCCGCCTGTATGACTGGGCTCTGGGTGCGGGATGCTATAAGGATGGGTATGGGGAAAACAAAGGAAGCACGACAAAAAGTGGACAAACAATAAATCAACAAAATGATACTTAGGGTTTCCCAGTCGGGTGTGGGTACCCAACTTCGGTGCTCCTCCGGTGATGCCTCCAAACTTCGGTTCCGCCACTCTAACCGACAGTAACTCCTGCCACACAGAAATCTGGCTTCAACTGCCCTTTTACTATTGCTCCGTCTGGCAAAACACTACAATATTCCACTTTTTTATTAAAATACGCACGCCTGCACAAAAAAGGGCGTTCACCCTTTCAAAGACTACGAGAATCTGATCCGGCACGCACTTACGAGCCAGGCCGCAAGCTACGCGTCGGCCTTCAGAATTCTCAGGCGAGTGTGTATTGGTGCCCAATCATTTGGCGCCGCCCCCATTACCCAAAGGGACAGAGTTGTATATCGCATGCCATCATGACACACCAAGTACACTGGGATAATTTTTCCCTCGCCGTATAAAAGGAAAGGCGACACCCCTTTTTACGGAATACCCGCGCAAAGAATACCGTTTCCCTAATATTTGTTAGTGGAGGAACTGTTTTGTATGAACACCTCCTTTTGGAAACTTATACCACTGGTTAGGCGCACATCGAGTGCAACCGTGCCAACAATTTATTGTTTTGATTTTTACAACTATATGCCGACAGATGCCACTGCCAACGCTTGGAGTGAAAGGAATATTAGGCAGAAGAAAGGAAATGAACAAACAAACACAAAAGGAGTTTTTGTTGCGGCCAGTACGCGACAAATTGAATCCCACTTATAGAACGCGAGATATAGATCAACAAATCCATCCATTGCTAAAATAGATGTACCATTTTCCAAGTTCCGGTAAGATTCAAATTCAATGTCGAACTTATGTTATGAGGAAAAAATGGTAAAAAAGTAATAAAGAAGAAATGATAAAAGAGGCTTACCGCTTATAAAGCCATGAAAAGACTCGATTTTAATGAAAGAATTATAAATTTAGGGAGGAATAAACTTATTATTTACAATGATTTTTGTTGGCAGCCGTGATAGTGGTTAGCGGTGCGTACTGATACTCGGAAGACCAAAATTCGAGGCCTGGTTCGACCAACATCCAAAAAAGAAAATTAATTTAAATAAAAAATTAAGTTAATTTTTTTGATTGCGGTCGCCCCAGGGCAGGGAATGACAAGCCATTCGAGTGTATTTCTGACATGAAATAATAGCTTCTTATAAAAAACCATCAGCCGTTCGGAGGCGGCTTATAATAATTTGTTGGAAAAACAACAAGACGAACATCGCTTCAGTTACAAAGCGCCAAATATATGTAAATATACGAATATACTATTGTATATGTTCAATGTTCAATGATTGTGAACTTTTTATTAAAACAATAACCTCAATTATTGCAGCTTTATTTGTGGTTTTTATTCGTTTTAAAACCAAACACAAAGCAATTTAACTGAAGATAAATGCAATAATCCAGGAGTGTCTTCAATCAAGGGAAGGGGGAGTTACGTGGTCAGGTCATTCCACTCCAAAAGAAAACATAATTGAGGTAGACCGGTCAACGGAACGTGACACCCAACAAAATTTAAGTCTCCGAGTCGGCAGGAATCTGTCAAACAAAAAAGTTACAAAAGTTTTATTCAAATTACTATAATTTTTTTTAATTAGCTGCTTTAGGGGTAAGTTTTTTTTTTGTTTTAATTTATTTTCTATCAAAGGAGGCTATCAACATCCTCTTCGACTAGTTTTCGTCCTCGCCAAAGTGTGTATTCATTGCTTTAGTCTTTTAGTTAAATACGAGAAAATAGCGGAGAAAATACTATAACATATTGATGCAAACTTTTTAGTCACGATTTAAGTGAAACTGTTTTAAAATAATAGTTGTTTGTATAGAATAATATTCTGCCTGCAGAATAATATAAAAAGGCGAGAAAATTTTAAATAAGCTAAGTAGCCTATGACTTGTCCTTAGGTATACTTGTACGATAATACTACTGACTTGAAGGTTTACACCTTACGAGCGCTTACGTTATATTATATTTCACTGAAGTGGGTTTAACCTCACTCAAGAAGTTTAGTAAAGTGTTTCCGTAAGAAGTATATCAATGTTGGACTCTAAATTTATAAGGACCAAGAATGCATGAAACAAAAAAAGAAGAAAGGAGAACCAAGGTCAAGGTGACATAGCTATACTACCTCAATAGAAAATAACTATTTAGGTATGCAGAAGATATCGGCTTCGAAGAGCATGGAACAGTGGATGAATTGCGTAAACGCTTTGCGAGGTTTAACTAGACCCAGAGTGAAAAAGAAGACATCCGAAGGGGCTTAACGGAGCTGGCCCTCCGATTTACCCGGCCGATAATAACGTTGAATCCAAGGAAAGACATTGACTCTACCTTTCCAGGGACATATTGTACAATGAAGGAGCACGCCGCACGTTCCGTGAAGAGGAACCATTGCATGATATTGTCATATGCTATCATCATAGACCGAGTCCGGATATGGAGATTCTGCTACGACCATGGTAAATACCCGTTAGGATTTATCAAACAAGTGGAAGAGTTAGCAGGCGGCTACGAAATCAATCGGAATTCGATCCTACGAGCGCTACCAGAGCTGCTGCAAGATAAAGCCGTCGTGTGGTTCCGCAACAACAACCGACATTGGCAGGAATTGAACTCGTCGTATTTCGAGCATCTGGATGATGTGATTCGACGACGCGTTCAGCGGCCAGGTGAAAAATTTAAGGACTATGTCCTAGTATTAAAAGGTCTCATGCGTTAAGCATTACAGTCGAAATACGTAAACCTTCGAACTGCATGCAGACGGTGCCGAGAAGGCGGGTATTTCGCCCAATAGGTCTATGAGTCGACAGAGGAAAAGAGAACGCCCTTAGTATATGCACATGCTATGAGAAGAATTGGAGGATCGCACGACCACAGTAAGCCCGTGTCTAATTATTCCACCATCAAATCATGCAGTAGAGCCTATATTGAACAACATACTACATAAGATAGTTAGACGAAATAACAGGTCGACCAAGCAGAGGTACAGGGAGAGAAATCGGAACTACGTAGCAGATGTCCAAAGAGAAAAGAATCAACAAATAACTTTCCGGGGTATGTGAAAAATTAAATCCAGAGAATAAAGGCAATACCACGAGTCCTGAGTAGGGAACCGGACGATGAAATTATACGGGCAGCAGTTTCATGAGTGTCGAACCCTCAACACGCTACCAGACATCCCGTCTAGGTGTACTTGTCCGTGGGATAACACCACCGACAAAAATAGCGGATCTTAGGGTTTCACCTTACAAGCAATTAAGCTATATTTCACTGAGGCTTTTCACCTCCACTGTCTATGTAAGAAATATATCAATATTGAGGAGAAAGTTGAATATTGTTCATTTATATATAATTATGTTTATAAATAATTTCGCAGCAACTATCAAGACTAGCGCGTTGTTATTTTAAACAGAAATAATCCAGACGCGGCCGCGGTAGCCGAGTGGTTAGCATTGCGTACTGCCATTCGGAAGGCTCGGGTTCAAATCCTGGTGTCGTATTAACATCCCAAAAGTTATGGAAAATTAATTTAAATAAAAACTTAAGCTAAATTTTCTAATTGCGATCTCTCCTCTGAGAGAATGTCAAGCCCTCCGAGTGTATTTCTGACATGAAATAAAGTTCTTCATAAAAACCATCAGCCTTTCGGAGGCGGCTTAGTATAAACTGTAGATCCCTCCATTTGTTGGAAAAAAATCAAGACGAAGAACCACAAATTGGAGGAGAAGCTCAGCCGAAAATCGCTTCAGCTTTGTAACGCGCCAATTATTTAATACCTATGTACATAAAATTCTCGTGTGACAGTGCTAGACACGATATTCCTCCGCAACGGCTTGAACCCTTTTTAATGAAATTTTATGTGCATATTCAGTAGGTGTGAGAATAAAATAACATCTATTTTTCACACCGGTCAGCGGGCTTGGGACTAATCTATTCGAAAAATTTTAATTTGCCTATAGTTCAAAAGAGTATGCGATATAGCTCAATGAGAAATCCTTATGTTAAAAACAATTTATAGTTTTTCCTGGATTGATAATGGCTGGACCGAAATAAAATGCAACTTTATTAACAGACTTTCCGGAACCGATTCATTTAAGATAATTTTAGTTACGATTTTATTCTCTTGAAATTTAAACTGGTTCTTAATAATCATATTTATGGTTAAATTTTCTTGAATTTATTTATTTTTTTTCTTCGTTCGTATGGGCTGCTTGAACTTTTCTTATCTGAAACTTAGGTTATATTAAGTGATTTTATGTGAAAAGCCCATGTTCGCATGTTAACAAACCAATTTGATTAATTTGATTATCAAAATTATATGTGAAAATCATATGCGAGGTTTTATTGCCAACCGTTGAAAATGTACTTTCTTACTTACTTTACTGGCGTAGACACCGCTTATTCGATTATAGCCGAATTAACAGCATTGCGCCAGTCGTCTCTTCTTTTTGCTGTGTGGTGCCAATTGGAATTACCAAACTAGGTTCTTCTCTACCTGTTTCTTCCAACGGAGTGGAGGACTTCATCTTCCTCTGCTTCCACTAGCGGGTACTGCATCGAAAATTTTCAAAGCTGGAGTATTCGTATCCATCCGCCTAGCCAGCGTAGCCTCTGCCTCTTGATTCGCTGAACTACGCCATTGTCGTTGTATAACTCGTACAGCTCATCGTTCCATCGTGTGCGATATTCACCGTGGCCAACTCGAAGAGGACCATAAATTTTACGCAAAACTTTTCTCTCTAAACCTCCTAACGCCGACTCATCAGATGTTGAGAACGATGAGAGACTTGTAAAGTTTGGTTTTCGTGTGTGGGGAGAGGACTTTACTTTTCAATTGCCTACTTAGTCCAAAGTAGCACCTGTTGGCAAGAGTTATTTTGCGCTGGACATTATTATTGGTGTTGATTCTGGTTCCTAGATAGACGAAATTATCTACGACGTCGAAGTTATGACTGTCAACAGTGACATGGGAGCCAAGTCGCGAATGCGATGACTGTTTGTGTGATGACAGGAGATATTTCGTCTTACCCTCGTTCACTACCAGACCCATATCCTTCGCTTCCTTATCCAGTCTGGAGAAAGCAGTTGGTGAGGCCAATAATGTCGATATCACCGGCGTACGCCAGCAGCTGTACACTCTTATAGAAGATTGTACCTTCTCTATTCAGCTCTGCTGCTCGTACTATTTTTTCCAGCATTAAATTAAAAAGTCACACTTGTCTGAAATCTCGTTTGGTAATGAATGGCTCGGAGAGGTCCTTCCCGATCCTGACGGAGCTTTGAGTGTTGCTCAAGGTTAGTTTACATAGCCGTAAAAGTTTTGCGGGGATACCAAATTCCGACATAGCGGCGTAAAGGCAGTTCCTATTCGTGCTGTCGAAAGCGGCTTTAAAATCGATGAAGAGGTGGTGTGTCGATTCTCTTTTCACGAGTCTTTTCCAAGATTTGACCCATGGTGAATATCTGGTCAATAGTTGACTTACCAGGTCTAAAGCCACACTGATAAGGTCCAATCAGTTTGTTGACGGTGGGCTTTAGTCTTTCACACGATACGCTCGAAAGGACATTACAGGCGATATTAAGGAGGCTTATCCCATGATAATTGACGCAATCCCCTTCCTTATGAATTGGGCAGAGCACACTTAAATTTCAATCGTCGGGCATGCCTTCGTCCGACCATATTCTACAAAGTAGCTGATGCATGCACCTTGCCAGCTCTTCATAGCCATGTCGGCCGTTAGCTCCAGCCGCTTTGTTGTTTTTTAAGAGAGCGATTGCTATTCGAACTTCTTCATGGTCTGGTAATGGAACGTCTTTTTCATCGTCGTCGATTGGGGTTTTGGGTTCATTATCTCCGGTTACTCCGTTTTTACTGCTATTCAGCAGGCTGGAGAAGTGCTCCCTCCATAAATTTAATCTGCTGAGGACATTGGTGGCTATATCACCTCTTTGTGTCCTACAGGAGTCTGCTCCGGTCTTGAAACCTTTTGTAAGTCGTCGTATCTTCTCATAGAATTTTCGAGCATTACCCTTGTCGGCCGGCTTCTCAAGCTCTTCATGCTCACGCATCTCGGCCGCTTTCTTTTTTTTGTCTGCAGATGCGTCTTGCTTTCCTCTTCAGCCCTCGGTATCTATCCCATTCCGCACGTGTTGTGGTCGATCGCAACATTGCGAGGTAGGCAGTCTGTTTTCTCTCCACTGCGGAACGGCAGTCCTTATCGTACCAGCTGTTTCGTTTCGTTAGTTTCGTTGCTGCTGGACGTAGAGAGCTTGAAATACCGCCCCACAAGTCCCTTATACCGAGTTGCTGATGAGTGCAAGTCGAGTAGAAAAGCGTTAGCCAGTCTTTTGTGATTGCAGTTTTTCGACGCCGAGCTTTTCTTGTGTTTGTTGATGGGCGTTCTTCAATACACAGAGGCGCATGCGTATCTTCGCTGCAACAAGATAGTGTTCCGAGTCGATGTTGGGTCCTCAGAGTGTACGCACGTCAAGAACGCTGGCGACATGTCTTCCATCTATCACAACATGATCGATCTAGTTTTGTGTTTCTCGATCAGGGGACAGCCAAGTGGCTTAATGTATTTTTTTTTTTTGTGCTGGAATCTAGTACTACAGGCAATCATATTTCTGGCCCCGGCGAGGTCGATCAGCCTCAACCCATCAGGAGTTGTGGAGGCTGAATTTTCCAACTGTCGCACCAAAGATGGCTTCTTTGCCCACCCTGGCATTAAAATCACCAAGCACGATTTTCACATCGTGCCGGGGGCAGCGCTCATAAATATACTCTAGGTGCTTATAAGAAGGTATCCTTCTCTTCCGTCGGGGCGTGGGCGCAAATCAACGATATATTGAAAAATTTCGCTTTGATGCGGATTATGGCAAAACGCTCATCTACCGGGGCGAATGCTAGTTTTCGACGACAAAGTCTCTCTCCCACCACAAATCCGAAATCAAGCCTTTATTCTTACGAGGACATCAACCAGCTGGGCAGCGGTACCTTCCCAATTGAGGGACCGGACGTTCCAGGTGCATGCTCTCAAATCGTGGTCCTTAAGTCGTTTGCAGAAACGCGGTATCTCATCCAAGGCGTTGTTAACTTTTTCGTTGGAGCGGCGGGTCCGAACCCCAGCGCACAACCTCGCTGGGCGAGTGAGTCTAAAGTTTTTACACATTTATGTAGCGAACCGCTTGCTTCAAGACTGCTCGCAGCCGCACCTCTGGTGATTAGACGCTGCATTTAGATTTCAGCGGACCCCTAAGCCGAATAAGCAATGGCTCCACTGAAGTTCTCCCTCTCTTTAGCCGTGACCCAAGGCTCCACACGGGTTGGTTACCGCATCTTGCACAAGGGTTGCTCACGTTTCTAGGGCGCGCGACGTTGACGCAAGAATAGGAATTGAGTATAGCCTCGCAACTGTAACAGCATACCCAGAAGCTTGAGTTCACCCCATTACACCCAAGAGGTCAGTTAGTTAACTGATTCCGCTAATAGGAGAATTCATAGTTTGAGAATTGTTTAAATGGAGGCGGCTTACACAAAAAGTTCATATTTTGAAAATTTTAATAAAAGCGTAAGAAAAATAGAAAAACTTTATATATTGTTTGAATGAATTATAAAACTGTTAGCGGAAATTGTAAACCAAAGATAATTTTAATTGAATTGCCGGGTTACGCGAAATTTAAACCAATACGGTTGTAATGAAGACATAACTAGGAATACTATATATGTACATATCGAATTATCGGATTCTATTATTTTAATAATTATATACATAGTATATGTCGGTAACAACGGTAATCTCACCAAGAAAGTAAGGTATTCTTAATTACAATTATATGCTGCATGTTGCTTGTTGGCAACGATTTTTGTTGCACAAAACATCCTAAGAAAAGCACAACTACTACCGTTCAGTCATGAAATGTCTGCACTAATCGTGCACTCTCTAGTATGTGTAGGTATGTGTAGTACTAACAACAGCAAGAATGTCGTGGTTGTGTTTACCCAACGCATTCAAAATGAAATACACCATAGCAAAATGTGTAACACAGTTTAGTCATCCCAATAAAAGCAACAGAAAGGAAAGGAAAAAAAAATCAATAAAAACAATATAAACTTTTGCAGTAGGGCTTAAATTCGCGTATACGAAAAGGGTATAGCATAAATTTACTAGTGACTGTAAAGTACTAATGTCCATCTCCTATGAACCTCTTGACGCTATTAAATATGTCACATGCAACCATACATTCACTTACGAAGCCTTTGTCAATGTATGTTTCATTGATTAACTTTAACTTCGATATTTTAACCGATCATCTCTCAACGTTACTGCGTTACTTATACTAAGTGACTACCCTAATATGCAGTAACTCTATATGCATATACACGCACATATGCATAAGTAATCGACAACTCTTATACAAAAACGAAACGGTCTTTCATTTCCGAAAAGCAAACCTTTTTTTCAAGCGGAATACACCAGCCATTACGCCACTTCAGGTAAAAAACCAATTACATATTCTTATGTAAATATTTTTTTATTTGCCAATAATACACTCACATCAATTATACATACATATATTAATATTAATAAATCCACTTTTGTACATCAACTAATAAAATACAATTTCTTTTCTTTTAATTCTTTTACGTGTGTGCGCCAATCTCGCCCACGCGTAAATATTGGTCCTTCGAGCCGGATAATACGTGTACATTAAAATTGATCGCAGCAAATACAAATTCAACACTTTGGCACTCTACAAAAGCTTTGTTGTTATCACTTCAGTGAGAGTTTTGATTCAACTATACTACATTGTGCCAACTTCATCAACTGCATCAACACAATATCCGACAGTTATCGTGCCACACCATCAAATTTGCCACCGGTTACCACAACTTTATTCCAACACCAACTCATTACAAAGTACGTGGCTATTTCAATGCGCCATAAATTCGTAGCGTGAATAAAGTTTATTTTCAAAAAAAAAAAACCACGTGAAAGAGTATTTGTGCACCACCATCGATTACGCGTTTATTAAGCAAAAATAAAAAAACGGGAATACATCCTTGCAAACGCGAATTATTTTTCGATAAAATTGTCACCTAACGTTAGCAAATTAACTTTAATACTTTATACAAACGAAAAAGATATTTTAAAACGCGAGAAATATCCATTTCCCTATAATCCACTGATTGTTGCTGTTTTTTTTTTTTTTGTATTCACTTTAGGGGAACATTTTTCTTTGATTCCATATATATATTAACAATTATCAATGCAATAATTCTCTGTTTTATTTTTTCTATATACGAAAACGAAAGTCTCTTCTTCACATAATACAATTTTTTTAATTAGCTTTGTTTCACTATAGTGACATTTTTTCATTTTATTTGAGTCAAAATAGCACAGCACAGACTGTCTTCCGTTTTCTGAGTTCGTACTATATACATTCGGGTGCACAAATAAATATTTCATAGGCATAAATATATCATTTCATAACAAAGTTAGGTGGCTGTTGATTAATAAATGTACTCTCAATATAAGTTTCAAAATTTTCACTGCGTTTTTTATTAGTATAAACACGTACCTACACCCACTTAGCATTTGGTTATTTGCATATTTTTAGTGGCTGGCGATCAACATATTTATTAACTTTCAACACTCACTATAAGTTTTTTCAATCTTCACAGCGTTTATTTTTATACACATACACCCACTTACCTTTGGGTTATTGGCATCTTTTCTTGGTTAGCTATAAAATTACACAAAATTACAAAAAAAAAACAAGCTAAGTTTTTTAAATTATTATTATTGTCAAAGGAATATTCTTGGTATAGAGCTTCCCATTCATTTTATGCGATTTCGCTCAAATCACAAATTTCCGACTAAATAAGCGATCAGTTCCTTTTTTATCTGCAAACAGATAGCTTGTGATATACACACCAAATTTTTTTTTAACAATGGAATCTCTTATTAGATTGGCCGATGTCAAAACTGAGTTTGAATCTGACTATCAAGAGACTCCATTTGAAGAGCAGAATAAACACATCCTAGCTAAACTTCAAGATGAGTTGAAGGCTATGTGGCGAAATGTCAAATCTGCCCAAGACAACCTCAATAACTCAGACTTTCAAAAGATGAGCGGCTGGATGTAAAAGCTAAGCAGAAAAGCAGTTTAGCCTGCTATATGAGGGCGGCTGCCTTTGCGGCTGATGCAGAAAAGGTAGAGAAATCTACAAAACAAATTGAGAACGTGTCCATTCGGGAGCACAATATACATTTGCCTCCTTGCAACACTGAAGTTTTCAAAGGAGATTACCTTTCATTGCCGTCATTCCGAGATAATTTATATTCAAAGTCAACGCCTCTCCTCAGTTGAGAAATTATTCCTCCTCAACCAGAAAACACAAGGGGAGGAAAAAGAAATAGTGCGAAGGAGTCCATTAATCAATGATGGTTTCGAACTGACTTGGACAAGCTTAGTTGACCGATATGAAAATAAACGTATTCTGGTCAACATACAGTTAAAAATTCGATTCAACTTAAAGGCAGTTGAGAACGAATGCGGTAGCTCCATTAAGAAAATGCAACGAGAAATAAATAATTGCATTTCGACACTTCAAGGTCATAACATTTATATTTCTAATTGGGACGCTATTTTGACATATTTATGTTCAACAAAGCTACCGGAATGCACATTAGCTCTATGGGAACAAACCATAGAAAACAAAACGGAGGTTTCAAAGTGAAAGGATATGGATAGATTCCTATCCAACCGGTTCCAAACACTGGAAACCGTTTCAGGTCTTAAGGACAACAGACCCAGCAGGTCGCCAAAGCAGCAGACCACACAGCAACTCTTAGAAGTGCACCAGAAAAGACTTGGCACTTTCCAAGCTAGTGTTAATAACAATGTATGTAAAGTGTGCCGACGATCGGAGCACAACTTACAAAATTGTAAAGAAATCTGCAAATTAACACCAGCACAGTCATCGACTTATATTCGTTGCGTACGGTTGGGTCGACTGTGTTCTGAGTGACCTTCTTTCATTTCTCTTTTCCCTAATTCGTTCGATAAGTTCGCTAAGTACTTTTTCTATTTTTTTCTTGATAAATATAGAGATTTATTGGTGATAAAAAAATAAAAAAGAAAATAAACAATACCCTCC
This sequence comes from Ceratitis rosa, assembly GCA_037013455.1. Lineage (NCBI taxonomy): Eukaryota > Metazoa > Arthropoda > Insecta > Diptera > Tephritidae > Ceratitis > Ceratitis rosa. Next base: position 330,522 of record JAWMAG010000108.1, on the reverse strand, counting down.
AGGCGCCCCCCTCTTGGGGATAACAGGCTTGCCCTGCTATCTTCAAGTTCAAAACCAAAAAAAAATAAAACTAAACATATTTGAATAGAAGATTTTCCCATTTTACCGACAGTGAATAAAGGCAACCCCAAATATTTGGTAGTTAGTACTGTGAATACTACTAAGCCCTTGAATAAATTCTCATGTTTTGCTGTGCATAAAGCTTTCAAAAACATAAGCTCTGAAATTATTAACATATCTGAACTGAGAGATGGCAGTTTGTTGCTATTCGTAAAAAGCACTCATATTGCCGAAAAGTTCATATCAACAAAAACATTATTCGGAATTTGCGAAATAAAATGTGACTACCACACAAATCTTAATTATGTAAAAGGTACAGTTTCCGCACCATACCTAAACGAAGTACCAGATAAAGAATTCATAGAGAACTTGGAAGAACAGGGTGCTGTAACAATTTTTAAATTCCCTAAATATATTAACAATATACCAACTCCAAGTGGTGTTATTCTTCTTACGTTTGACATGTACCGTCTACCCGAAAAATTGAAATCTCATGGTATACTACAAAGGTAAGACCGTATTAAGATAAGTCTTGTCAATTTCTTGGACACACGACAAAACCATGCAATACAAATGCCCTTGTTTGTGACGAATGTGCACTCCCATCCCACACTCTCTCGCCTTGCTCACGAAAATTTTGCCCAAATTGCTCAGGTAGTCATCCAGCCTCCAGCAAGTCATGACCCAAGTATATAGGTACAAAAGAAAAAAATAATTACAATAAAAACAGACAACAAATGCTCCATGCGTGAAGCAATGCGAATGTAAAAAGAGGCAAATCCCCCCCCACCCATAAAGAAACTTCAACCACTACTTCTTATGCTAACATAACAAAACAAAAAACCAACAATATTCAAGAAAACAACAACCTTAATAAGGCTGATCAAACTAACTACAACAATAACAATATACCAGACAATGAAAAAGAAAAAGGAAAAGAAGAAAACAACACCACAGCGCCTGTCTTCAACGCACCAATGTCAACATCAGTCGACGACTCATCTACAAATACAATGTTGTCCGCAATACTCTCTCACCTTACTTCTATAGCAACTTACATCTCCTTCAACAAAGTCCCCAATGATAGAGTGAATAATGCAAATTTTGCAGTGGAATATGAACGATCTATTTAATAATTACCCAGATTTAAATATACTAATTAATGAATATTTTCCTGAAATTGTAGCAATACAAAAAACTCATCTACCCTTTAATAAACTTTTTATCCTCATAATAAATACTATAGTTACTTTCACAACAAAAGACAAAATACTTCGTGTAAGCAATGGATAACTCTCTTTATTAAAAAAACAACAAGCCACAAACGTATCCAAATCAGCTCAAACATCTCATGTTTAGCTCTCGAGATAGACATTGGTTTTAAGATTACAATTATTAATTGCTAAAATCAACTTCCAAAATGTGAATGCCGAAACTTCTGGGTTAAAATCTATTATTCTCTCTGCTGACTTATCTAGCACCAAACAATTTTCAGCAAAACTTCCTTATTGGTCCAACAACCTAAATAATCTAAGAAACAACAAAAAGCATCTGTGGTCTAAATTTTAACAAAATAAGACTGATACCAACCGAATAAATTATAAAAAAGCCAATGCCGTATTTAGAAAGGAGCTAAAATCAGCTAAACGTAAATGGTTCGTAAAAATCACGGAGAATATAAATACGTCCTCGAGCCTCAAGAAAATATGGTCAGTTATAAAATATCTGACATCCGGTACTCACAATTTGTATACATCATATCCAGACAGTAGAAGGTCCATTTACTCGCCAAAAGATATTACTTAAAAGTTTGGTCAAACATGGTCATCCCTTTCAAATGATCACAACTTCAATAACAGATTTACCCTTAAAAAAGAAAATTTATTAAATGAAAATTATACTAACCCATACCCACCTACAAACCTATTACTGCAATAGAATTCGATAAAATTGTGGTGCATGTAGTACTTGATGAACTAAAGCGTTGGAAAATTGGTACCAAAATCTATAACATTGTAAAATCTTTTTTGAGTCATCGTAATTTTTTTATTTCTGCTAATAAACATCATGCACAAATATATCACCTATATAATGGTATAGCCCAAGGCTCACCACTATCGGTCACCCTTTTTATAATAGCTTTTAACTATTCCAATCCGATCATTCACCATTTTGCTTATGTTGATCATGTAATAATATTTGCTAAAAATAAAGACTTACAACACGTGAAGCAAATTTTTCTTAAAGTTCTAAATGCAATCAACAAATGGTCTGAAGAATCTGGAGCCAATATCTCCACAAGCAAATGTACCAACTATCACATCTGCAGAAAACACCAGTGCTCCTTTCCATCCCTCTCCTTTCATAACATTGAAATCCCCCACACTAATTCCTTAAAAATACTAGGTTTAATATTTGATACAAGTATGTCTTTTTAAGAACATTGTAAATATATTCGACTAAGCTTATGTTCTAGACTTAACATCATAAAATTTATGTCTTCTAAGTACTCCTTATGTCATACAAATACACTTGTAAATATAACCAAGGCATTACTACTGTCAAAAATAGACTATGGACTTTCAATATACGGGCATTGCGCAAAAAGCCATATCAAACTTCTTTTTGTGCCTTATTATGCGGCAGCTAGAAGCTGTATTCGAGCCTTCGCAACTTCACTAATCATACCTATCTTAACGGAAGCCGGTTTACCTAATATTGTCCAAAGAACCGCCAGAAATACGATGGCGCTTATACCTAAGTTACTGAATATCCGGAACAAATTGTTGTTCGCACAAGTAAAAAACGCTCTTAGTAACTTAAAAACTAACTAAAGACGATCTACCATAATCCTCTCCATCGCTCTAACCATAGCAGAAGAGCACATATCGTTGCAACTCCATCACTGGTCGAAATAGCGGCATTTCCATCCTGCTTTAAGCTTACATCATCGTTTATTAATACCTTGCAACATCACGTTAAGAATGCAACCAGCAATAGTGAATATCACCAACTACATAACGAAATCCTAGATCATCACAAAATAGGTTGGGATGTACTATATACAGACGGATCTAAATCAGACACCGGTACTGCATTTGCTGTGACAACTGCTTGGCATTTACAGCCGAAGCCGCTGCCCTACTAGAAGCAGTACTTTTTTCATCACAACATGGTAGGAAAACCATTATTTGCTCTGACAGCAAATCTGCTTATGAAGCTGTCCTCAGCCAATCAAACGAAATCCCCATTATAATAAAGGTCAGAAACGTTCTGTTCCAAAACTCTTATGAAATAAAAATAATGTGGGTACTAGCGCACATAGGAATTCAAGGCAATGAAATACCTGATAAAAGAGCTAAACAAGCTTGTGCTAAACCACTATACGTATCTGGGCACTTCACCGATAATGATATTACAAATTTAGCTAACCAAGTTCTCAGTGACAAATTCATAAACGAGTGGAGTAGCTACAACCATCATTACAAATATTTTAATATGTCAGGGACAAAGCCAATTTACCCTTCATATCCTTTTTCCAAGAATATAAGAACATTTATGCGTCTTCGCATTGGGCACACACTAGCTGCTCATGAAAGGCCTACCTAAACCAAGCTGCCCGCATTGTGGTTGTACCGAATTCAATGTTATCCATATCCTCGACAACTGCCCAAACTCACAAGAAATAAGAAGCGGAATATTCAACAACTCCAAGCTATCTGATCATCTTAGAATCCCAAGTGACTGTAACATTAAACTAATTGCATAATTTGTATCGCTTAGTAAAATAACCATATAATTAAAAAAAAAAACATTATCAGATATAAAATATTATTGTTATTTTTGCTATATTTTAATTATTATCACATAAGCTAGAATAAATTTCTAATATTGTAAGGTTATTAAACATTGTACCTATAACACTTTTACATTAGTTTATATAGGTATAAGCCGAAGGCCCTGGCAGCCAGTGCTTTAGTTTGTAAGTGGAATAATTATTAATAATTGTTTCTTTTTTAAATAAATAGATAAATAAACACCAGCACAGCGAATTGAATTCATCAAAGGGAATGACCGTTGCTTGAATTGCTTGTCTGTTCAGCTGACAGACAGCATATGTCTATACAGTCATCATACTTTGCTCCATCTCCCACAAGCAAGTCAGCCAGAAGCAACAGTTTCTAGGAGAGCTCCACATGTAATAGAAGCAGGACCTTCGACCTCCAGACAAGCTCAGCAAAGAATGGAATCTACAAAGGAAGATCATAATAGTTCAATTAAAAATGTAAATTCATGTCACGCAAATACAAACAGAGGAGTATTATTAGGGACAGCACGAGTACGAATTCATGTCAATGGCATCAATTTATCGGCTAGAGCATTGATAGACTCCGAATCTGAATGCACTTTCATAACTGAAAGACTAAAACGGCGAATTAATCTGCCAATTAAACGCTTGCATGTCCAAGTATCGGGCATCAACAATTCTATATCTGCGCAGGTCAAAGAAGCTTGTGCCATTCAATTATGGTCACCCATTGACCCTCTAATGGCATTGGCAATTGCCAAGTAAGCGCATTGACGCAACAAGCATTCCCAGAATTAATTTTGGCAGACAATAGATTCTTCGTAAATGACCCCGTCGATCTCGTCTTAGGAGGAGACATTTACCCACAGATAAAACTAGGTAGAAAGAACATGCTAAATACGCTTCTCGCCCAAGTAACAGTATTCGGTTGGATTATAACCGGCAGTACCGAAACTACACATTCAGCCAACAATATAGTCTCATTTTACAATGAAGTCAATCTGGAGAAACAATTGACTGCTTTTTGGGTGTTGGGAAGATCTTCCAAAGAAAGCAAGCCTAAATGAGAATGACAAATACTGCGAAGAGCTATTTAAAGCAACCACCAATGTTGATGGAAAATATGTGGTCTCTTTGCCTTTCAAACAGGATTGCCCCAGTGGCATTTCCTTGAGACCATCTCCGTACAGCGTACAAGCAGACTGCACTGATTGCTACTTTTTGCCTCATCACGCTGTGTTGAAGGAGGAAAGCACCACCACTAAAGTTAGAGTGGTATTCAACGCCTCATGCCCCACTGCTAATGGCGTGAGCTTAAATGTTGTTCTATACCCCGCCCACTTCTGCAGGCCGACCTACCAATTCTAATACTACGCTGGAGGTTTTACAAGTTCGTCTTCAACAGCGATATAGAAAAAATGTGTCGACAGATTTTGGTAAATCGTGAACACACGAAATTCCAGATAATAGTTTTTCGTAAGAGCCTTGAGGAACCTATCAGTTTGTACGAGCTGAAGACGGTTACCTTATTTATTAACTGTGCGCCCTACTTAGCTATAAGGACTTTACATCAATTAGCAGACGAATTAAGAAAAACTATCCGATAGCATCTAACATTATCCGAAACTGTATGTACGTAGATGACGTACTCTCCGGTGGACATGACCTGGAAATATCAAAAGTAATGACATTATATGGGTTTCCCTTGCGCAAATGAACATCAAATAACACTCAAGTTTTAGATGGCATACCAAAGTCACACTTGCTAAGTACAGACTTTCTGGAATTCGGAGACACTAGCACCACGAAGGCTCTTGGAATCAGATGGAATGCCCGGTCTGACTATTTCTACCTTACTACCGAGCCTATAGACAGCAAGGGAATCATTACGAAGAGAGCAATTCTTTCCACGATCGCCAAGCTATTCGATCCACTTGGATGGCTTGCACCAATTATAATAGCTGCCAAAATCATAATGCAGAACATTTGGCTAGAGGGAACAGATTGGGACGAAACTGTGTCGTCAACTACCATGAATCGGTGGCAGACCTTTATAAGCGGGAATATGGAAATTGACAATATCCGTATACCAAAATGGGTGTACTTCAAACGGTGTGCGGCTGCGGAAATACACGTATTCTGTGACGCATCGGAGAAAGCATATGGAACTACGATTTTTCTAAAAATTATGATAGAGGGTAAAGTTAAAGTAAGCCTATTGATGGCAAAAACACGAGTAGCCCCAGTCAAAACGATATCTCTGGAATTATGCGGCGCAGTTCTTCTTGCAGAAACAATGAAATCCGTCATTAACAATCTTAACATCGGTTAGCTAACGACACACCTTTGGACGGATTCCACCATCGTATTAGCGTGGATACGAAAACCACCGTGTTCCTGGTCAACCTTTGTTTTCATTGAGTAACAAAAATTGTAGAAAAGGTTGGGAAAAAGAACTGGCGCCATGTAAAATAGATACGCACACACAAAGAGACATACATACATATATATAGTGTATTTACGCTGTCGAAACAATGCCATCTATCGATCACGGCGAACTGCCTGCCGTCGATAATGCATGGTGTGTATGAAACCTCCAAAGATTTTAAGTAACACCAAACGCTATAAATAAGGATGATATTATTAGCCACCCAGCAAAGCCCCTAAGCAACAAGAAAGTAAGAACCCCAGTTTTCAGAATGCCCAGCAACACGACGGAAAATGAAACAGCGCGCGGAGAATTTTCGACCCCCTGTCGTTTGTGAGGCAAAAACGACTCTGTCCCGTATATCGGGCAAAATCGGCAGAGGATCGTCTGCGAGCCGTACTCATACACAAGTACTGCCTTAATTGCTTGAGCCCCTTCCATAAGGTAGAGATATGCACCAACAAGAGCCGGTGTCAATGATTCGGAGAAGCACCATACCACATTGCATATAGTAGAAGAGGCCCAAACCCGACGACGGTTGAAGTTGTCGATGAAGAGTACAGCGTTGACAGTGCACTGTCAATCTGCATCACTGATCATCACAAATCATGGCCGCAATTAGTCGAGGAAGAAGAAGAGGAAGAACTAGATGTGGACACCCCACTACCATGCGGCGGTAGTACCAAGTTACGCCGATTTCGCCCACTACTACGTCATGAACAAGCGTGTCTCACGGACGATGGCGCGGAAACTCTTCCTTTCCGCCCATCTAAATCTACGCATCGCTACGGTCGACAAGATGGAGGGAAAACCCGTTTTTTCCACCCATCCTAATCTACACATCGTTACGGCCAACAGGATGGTGCTGGCGCGGAAACAAGTCCTTTTCGCCCATCGCTCCGCGACTTACGTGATCGTCAGCAACGTGGCGCGGAAACACGTCCTTTTCGCCCACCTCACCGCAATATTAGCAGGGCTAAGAAATATAACCGGCAAAAATCATCTGCCCTTATAACTCAAAGTCTTCTTTCAGAAGGATTTAGGTCTGGCCGTTGAAATAGGAGCGCGGCAACCCCACCAACAATGCGACCCTTCGTCGCCATCCCGCCGACCGCAATAGTGCCAATCGAAACGAAAGGCCGGCTTCACCTGGTATGCGCTATTATCCACCCTTGCGCAACAAACAGTATCATCGACGAGAGAGCTGAGGTTGGAAGGAACCGGAAGGAACTGTTCTCTAATCCTACGGGGGAAACATGGAGTGAATGAGCGTGTCATCACACAAGTCAGAATGGCGGAACGTTACAGTCGGTTGAATCCCGCCGTTAATATCGACTCGTCTCTGGCCACCCAGTTCCAATTTATAAGGCTGGCGGACTCCAATCTTTATCGGTCCACGCCGGTCAGGCTAACACTCGGGGCCGATTTCTACGCTCAAATAATGGTTGGGAATACGCCTCTTTCGACCGTAGACGGCTTGATGACTCAAATATCCATTTTCGGCCTCATAATTTCTGGGGCCGGCCAAATGTATAAAAAAAAACACTTACCATTATCTAACATGTATGAACATATACTCAATTTAAAAGGGTGCATTGAATTTTAACCCCGTTACTTTTTTTTCAATAAACTTCTCCTTTTTTTCTAATAGCCCTTAAAGAGCGAAGCGGAAATCAAACAATATGCACAGCTACATACTCGTAGTCATTAAATTATAATAAATTAACTGGAATTTTAATCTTTTTCTTTACATAACATAGACAATAAACATCCAGGTTGGAGCAATGGTTGATGAAATTTCAAATAGTCTGTTGCTTACCGGGTGAAAAACTTCAGGTAAAAAACCAGTTATATATTCTTATTTAAATATTCTTTTATTTGCCAGTAATACTTTTGTATTTCAACTAATAAAATACAATTTATTTTCTTTTAATTGTTTTACGTGTTAGCGCCAATCTCGCCCACGCGTAAATAAATAGGAATTTGGTAAGCTTTGTTCTTAACAGCATAGATTCGGCGTTTGCAATTTTGATTATATTCTATGTATAAGAAAAATGAGAGAATATCGACATCATGAACGTAAATATACCTTTAATAAATGGGGTTTTCATTAGAGATGTTGTGTTATGTTAGGAGTTCCTTTAAAACATCGATGGGTTCATAGTATTATGGCCAAAAATAAATAATAAATCAAAATGAACAAATTATTGATAAATAAAGAAATTGTTGAAGACATGGGTTCAACAGTGAAAATTCATAAGATTCATTACAAATTATAAATGTACTTACATTATATTTACCTACCTTTTTACTCCCCTCACTTTACTCCTATTAAATATGTAACTTACAATAAATACTCTCCTGCAACCCTATATTCTTCCTTCTCCATTACTAAATGTAAATAGAATTAAGTAGCAATGTAAATAAAACATTTACTCCTACATATCCGCTCGCTCTAACTTTAAAACGGACGGTTGTGTCTCAAAAGAAAATATTTAAAAGTAATTTTAAATAAATACGAAATATATATTTAAAGGAAAAGTGCGTTTTCTTAATTACAGCAAAAATTAAAATGCAGCAAATAGCTGATTTTAAGCATGGTGCCGAAACCCAATCACGGAATGAACTAAATAAATAAACCAAATAAAATAATGTAACAAAAAAAAAAACAATTTTCCTTATTGCGATCGAAGTGATAGCAAGCGCGAGTGAAATTCATGTGCAGTGAAAAAAACATATAATAAATAAATGTGCATAAGTGAAAAAAATAATAGAAATAAAAATAACACAACATAATCAACCGCTCTATATACTTACATATATATATAAATTAAAACTAAAAACATACATAAACATACTTACGTACCTAAGAGAAACGAAAAGGTGGAACCACAAATGCCGCAGTTACAAATGAGAACAAGAGGGGAAGCAGCATTCATGAATTCTCAATAAATGAGCTCAGCTTTAACCCTGCTAGACAAGCACTCACAGCGAGGTACGACAACTCTCGGTTACTTGCCGATTCTCTAAGGACACAGAGCCCGACCAATCAGATTCGGAGCCAACGATTGAAAAATGCATATTCACACCAAACTCCACTCTCAAAATTAAAATTACCAGTACTCATACTCAGCCGTAGAGGCTATTCTCATGAAAATTTTGCAGCTCTCCATTCCCGACCGGATTAAGTTCGCCCGGGAAAATAATTATTGCTCGAATTGTTTGGCGTCCTCTTACTCGAAGAGAGATCGCAAAAGCAATGCTTATATTGCAAAAAGGGTCACTACCAGCGCAGAAATCACTTCGCATTTTGGAAACTCTTTTATAAAGGAGGACCTTCCAGATACTCAAGAATAGCAACAATAAGCTACTCATATCCACATCCAACTACTCAACCATTCCAGGTACACAGAGTAGTGACAACCGAACATCATTCATTTTGGTGGAATAATCCAAAATGGCTGCCCAAGCCATCCGAGTCCTGGCCAAAAATCTTATCTAAAGTGAAGGCAAGAGGTTTTACATTTAACACTTTAAAATAGTGCTTAATCTTTTGTTGAACTTATTTTTTTATTTTTTCATACGTAAAATGTTCACAATTCGTATTTTGTATTTACAAACCTTCTAATACAATTTAATTTAATTAAACTTAATTAATTTAATTTTTACTTGAGTTAATAAAATTTTGTTAAGGTTAACTAAGATTCATTGTTGAGTATAATTTAGTCCAAATATAGTTTAATTCAGATTAATTTTATTTAACACAGTTTAGTGAAATTCAATTTAATTCAAATTAATATGATACATTTTAATTTAATTTGCTAACAGCAATCGCTTTAGCTGTCGGTTTTTTTATATCTAAAATTTGCAGTAGGTTAATATTTTAGGGTGACAGCGTAAATATGGACCCGGCCAGCTGTAAGCAAAAATTTAACCGAAGGAATATCTGTTAATCTACTTTTTGTATGATACATTATACAGTCGAAATTCGACTTACGGAGACTTCGAGTTTTGTTGAAAAATGCACAAATATGCGTATATGAAATAGTGAATACATATATATGTATGTATTTTTATTTAAACCAGAAACTTACAGAAAACGATAATAAACATGTAACAGTGGATTAAAATATTCTATGCGTTTTAGTGCTGCTTTTGCCATTCTGCTACGGTAGACAAGTTTGAAATTTTGAACTACTCTCTGATGAAGCAGTTGCAACTTCGAGGTCATATTCGGTGAAAAAAATTACAATTGAATGGATTTAAGTTTGCTTTGTGTGCATATTGGACGTGCTGGACAATTATCAATAAACAACAAAACTTTTCGGTCAGTACTTTAAACGCACTTATCCAATTTTACAACCCATTCTTCGAAAAGTTGCGCACATGGCGTCTTTTATCAAGGAAACTACACTTGTTAAATAAATAAGGTCAGTGAGCTTCTTTTATACGAGTACTATGAACCCTTATCAATTGAAAAAAAAAAATATATATATATATACCTATTTGTTCAATACAAAGAATTGAAGTGAATAAAACCACCCTATTAAGTGTCTGTGCACTAACCCAAGAGTTATCGTTTTCTAATTCCTTCGTATCGGGCCGATTCGGAAGATCGGTGCAACCTAGTGTAAACTAAACATCCAGGCAAGTTAATTGTGGTCCTTCGAGGCCAAGCTTGACCAGCCTTAACAATATACAGTCTACAATCGTCGCTCCCCCTTGCGTTCACTTTTACAAAACAAAAACCCAATTAAAGTGCTGTGCAGTGCAGAAAACAAACTAAAAAAAAAAAATTGCGAAAAAATTAAAAAAAAAACACATAAGATTATGTTTATGCATGCAACACTGCTTAGTATTAAACGCCTCATACACAGATGTCGCTTCTGTACTGGAAAATGAGATGACGAATCGTTTTCGGAGTGAGTCCCGTTATCCATTCCGGTTTGCATTTCCACCTTCTGTGGAATCTATAAAGGCCGATGTTGCCGTACAAACGGTCCTTTTTTTGATACCAGCATTCACAGCAGCGACATCAATGTAAGTCACTCCCATTTTATATACTGTTTTTATATTTCTTTCAGTTTACTCAATAAAGAGATTTATTATAATTAATGAAACCAAGTCTCACTTTTTTTGGAAAGAAGAGTAGGTTTATTCTTTTTGTTTAGATCGGATTATTGTGGAGGATCGGCCCCCATTTGATCCCCGTTTCCGGACTTCATGAGGAATTCCGGCCCCAAGTATATCCCGCAGTAACATTGGTCCTTCGAGCCGGATCTAGAAACTTGGTATTATTATTATTACTTTAGCTTGAAATTATATTTTTCAAGAAAAATAATAATAATAATAGAAAAAAGCCGTAATACAATTTGCCAAGTCGTCAAAAAATAATAATAATTTGAATAACATACCTGTTTTTTGATATTGTGGATTACCATTTTTCCAGTCCATACAAGTTCCACATTTACAGTTTCCACAAGCGGCCAATTCCGTTAGAGTATTTCGTATTCAAGACAGGAAGAAAAAGACCAGGAGTGGAAACCACGCGGAACCAGGAGCTTCACCCACCTTCGAGAGGATTCAGGAGCGGAAAACTAGGTAAGTAAACGATATATCCATGTATATAAAAGTGCTGTGAAAAGTGGGCGCGCAGGTATTTTAATAGCCAAAGGCGAAGCGCCCCACTATAAAAGTGAATACAAGAGTGCAAAGGCAAAAGACCCGAAAGAAGGGCAATAAGCGCCAGCACCAAAGTGGAAAAAGTGCTGTGAAAAGTGGGCGCGCAGGTATTTTAATAGCCCAAGTCGAAGCGCCCCACTATAAAAGTGAATAAAAGTGTGCTAAGGTAAAAGACCCGAAAGAAGGGCAATAAGCGCCAGCACCAAAGTGAAAAAGTGGTGTGAAAAGTGGGCGCGCAGGCATTTTAATAGCCACAGGCAAGGCGCTCCACTATAAGAGTGAAGAAAGTGTGGCGAAAAGTGGGCGCGCAGGCATTATCGCAGCCAAGAGCGAAGCGCCCTACCCTAAAAGTGAAAAAAGTGGTGAGAGAAGTGGGCGCGCAGGCATTTTAATAGCCACAGGCAAGGCGCTCCACTATAAAAGTGAAGAAAGTGTGGTGAAAAGTGGGCGCGCAGGCATTATCGCAGCCAAGAGCGAAGCGCCCCACTCTATAAGTGAAAAAAAGATAGGAGCGCTGGCTGTAGGGCCGCAAGACGAGGCGCGAGTACTGCACGCCGGCACTAGGTGCCACACGTCAGGCGTCAGTGCGCAGTTAGAATTAGGAGCGCCGGCTGTAGGGCCGCAAGACGAGGCGCGAGTACTGTACGCCGGCACTAGGTGCCACACGTCAGGCGTCAGTGCGCAGTTAGCATACTCTTTTTTTATATATATAGAATTAGGAGCGCCGGCAGTAGGGCCGCAAGACGAGGCGCGAGTACTGCACGCCGGCACTAGGTGCCACACGTCAGGCGTCAGTGCGTCTTTTTTAGCATATTTTTTATTATTTTAAGGATAGAGCGCCGGCTGCTAAGCCACAAGGTAAGGCGCAAGTGCTGTTCGTCGGCAAATAATTTGCCACAAGGTCAGGCGACAGTGCGTTTTAAGTTACAAGGCCCTTACCAACGGCCCAACTAATTTACAGTAACATCTGCAGCAAGGTCCATACAAACGGCCCAACGAATCTACAGCAACATCTGCAGCAAGGCCCATACAAACGGCCCAACTAATTTACAGCAACATCTGCAGCAAGGCCCATACAAACGGCCCAACGAATCTACAGCAACAACGAACCGTAAGCTACCAATAACCAGCATTAAGGGTGAGTTTTCACAAATCTGAATTATTTAAAAAAAAAAAAAAAAATTTTGCTATTTAAAAATATTGTGTATATTCTTCAATACGTTGATGCTTTGATCCTTTGGGTAAAATGGTATCGGCGCATCATTCTCAGTACTCGCAACCGGTATGCAGATTATGTCCAGAGGAATCCCATATGCTTAAGGTTTGCCCAACGTTTATAGCCATGAAGGTAGATGATCGTTCAAAAATAGTGAGAAAATACAATTTATGCATGAACTGTTTGGCGGATTCTCACATTGCCAGGGATTGCAAGAGCATCTTCAGCTGCCTTAGTTGCCATCAAAGACATCATACATTGCTGCACAGGAGCCCGACTGGAATCCGGCCCTCAACCTCCGCCACTCGTCCCTCATCAAGAAATGGAGATGATAGGAAAACTCAACCCCAACCACCTCCAGCAGTGTACACGCACTTTTCGCATCAAGTTGCATCCAGGTTGGAGCAATGGTTGATGAAATTTCAAATAGTCTGTTGCTTACCGGGTGAAAAACTTCAGGTAAAAAACCAGTTATATATTCTTATTTAAATATTCTTTTATTTGCCAGTAATACTTTTGTATTTCAACTAATAAAATACAATTTATTTTCTTTTAATTGTTTTACGTGTTAGCGCCAATCTCGCCCACGCGTAAATAAATAGGAATTTGGTAAGCTTTGTTCTTAACAGCATAGATTCGGCGTTTGCAATTTTGATTATATTCTATGTATAAGAAAAATGAGAGAATATCGACATCATGAACGTAAATATACCTTTAATAAATGGGGTTTTCATTAGAGATGTTGTGTTATGTTAGGAGTTCCTTTAAAACATCGATGGGTTCATAGTATTATGGCCAAAAATAAATAATAAATCAAAATGAACAAATTATTGATAAATAAAGAAATTGTTGAAGACATGGGTTCAACAGTGAAAATTCATAAGATTCATTACAAATTATAAATGTACTTACATTATATTTACCTACCTTTTTACTCCCCTCACTTTACTCCTATTAAATATGTAACTTACAATAAATACTCTCCTGCAACCCTATATTCTTCCTTCTCCATTACTAAATGTAAATAGAATTAAGTAGCAATGTAAATAAAACATTTACTCCTACATATCCGCTCGCTCTAACTTTAAAACGGACGGTTGTGTCTCAAAAGAAAATATTTAAAAGTAATTTTAAATAAATACGAAATATATATTTAAAGGAAAAGTGCGTTTTCTTAATTACAGCAAAAATTAAAATGCAGCAAATAGCTGATTTTAAGCATGGTGCCGAAACCCAATCACGGAATGAACTAAATAAATAAACCAAATAAAATAATGTAACAAAAAAAAAACAATTTTCCTTATTGCGATCGAAGTGATAGCAAGCGCGAGTGAAATTCATGTGCAGTGAAAAAAACATATAATAAATAAATGTGCATAAGTGAAAAAAATAATAGAAATAAAAATAACACAACATAATCAACCGCTCTATATACTTACATATATATATAAATTAAAACTAAAAACATACATAAACATACTTACGTACCTAAGAGAAACGAAAAGGTGGAACCACAAATGCCGCAGTTACAAATGAGAACAAGAGGGGAAGCAGCATTCATGAATTCTCAATAAATGAGCTCAGCTTTAACCCTGCTAGACAAGCACTCACAGCGAGGTACGACAACTCTCGGTTACTTGCCGATTCTCTAAGGACACAGAGCCCGACCAATCAGATTCGGAGCCAACGATTGAAAAATGCATATTCACACCAAACTCCACTCTCAAAATTAAAATTACCAGTACTCATACTCAGCCGTAGAGGCTATTCTCATGAAAATTTTGCAGCTCTCCATTCCCGACCGGATTAAGTTCGCCCGGGAAAATAATTATTGCTCGAATTGTTTGGCGTCCTCTTACTCGAAGAGAGATCGCAAAAGCAATGCTTATATTGCAAAAAGGGTCACTACCAGCGCAGAAATCACTTCGCATTTTGGAAACTCTTTTATAAAGGAGGACCTTCCAGATACTCAAGAATAGCAACAATAAGCTACTCATATCCACATCCAACTACTCAACCATTCCAGGTACACAGAGTAGTGACAACCGAACATCATTCATTTTGGTGGAATAATCCAAAATGGCTGCCCAAGCCATCCGAGTCCTGGCCAAAAATCTTATCTAAAGTGAAGGCAAGAGGTTTTACATTTAACACTTTAAAATAGTGCTTAATCTTTTGTTGAACTTATTTTTTTATTTTTTCATACGTAAAATGTTCACAATTCGTATTTTGTATTTACAAACCTTCTAATACAATTTAATTTAATTAAACTTAATTAATTTAATTTTTACTTGAGTTAATAAAATTTTGTTAAGGTTAACTAAGATTCATTGTTGAGTATAATTTAGTCCAAATATAGTTTAATTCAGATTAATTTTATTTAACACAGTTTAGTGAAATTCAATTTAATTCAAATTAATATGATACATTTTAATTTAATTTGCTAACAGCAATCGCTTTAGCTGTCGGTTTTTTTATATCTAAAATTTGCAGTAGGTTAATATTTTAGGGTGACAGCGTAAATATGGACCCGGCCAGCTGTAAGCAAAAATTTAACCGAAGGAATATCTGTTAATCTACTTTTTGTATGATACATTATACAGTCGAAATTCGACTTACGGAGACTTCGAGTTTTGTTGAAAAATGCACAAATATGCGTATATGAAATAGTGAATACATATATATGTATGTATTTTTATTTAAACCAGAAACTTACAGAAAACGATAATAAACATGTAACAGTGGATTAAAATATTCTATGCGTTTTAGTGCTGCTTTTGCCATTCTGCTACGGTAGACGAGTTTGAAATTTTGAACTACTCTCTGATGAAGCAGTTGCAACTTCGAGGTCATATTCGGTGAAAAAAATTACAATTGAATGGATTTAAGTTTGCTTTGTGTGCATATTGGACGTGCTGGACAATTATCAATAAACAACAAAACTTTTCGGTCAGTACTTTAAACGCACTTATCCAATTTTACAACCCATTCTTCGAAAAGTTGCGCACATGGCGTCTTTTATCAAGGAAACTACACTTGTTAAATAAATAAGGTCAGTGAGCTTCTTTTATACGAGTACTATGAACCCTTATCAATTGAAAAAAAAAAATATATATATATATACCTATTTGTTCAATACAAAGAATTGAAGTGAATAAAACCACCCTATTAAGTGTCTGTGCACTAACCCAAGAGTTATCGTTTTCTAATTCCTTCGTATCGGGCCGATTCGGAAGATCGGTGCAACCTAGTGTAAACTAAACATCCAGGCAAGTTAATTGTGGTCCTTCGAGGCCAAGCTTGACCAGCCTTAACAATATACAGTCTACAATCGTCGCTCCCCCTTGCGTTCACTTTTACAAAACAAAAACCCAATTAAAGTGCTGTGCAGTGCAGAAAACAAACTAAAAAAAAAAAATTGCGAAAAAATTAAAAAAAAAACACATAAGATTATGTTTATGCATGCAACACTGCTTAGTATTAAACGCCTCATACACAGATGTCGCTTCTGTACTGGAAAATGAGATGACGAATCGTTTTCGGAGTGAGTCCCGTTATCCATTCCGGTTTGCATTTCCACCTTCTGTGGAATCTATAAAGGCCGATGTTGCCGTACAAACGGTCCTTTTTTTGATACCAGCATTCACAGCAGCGACATCAATGTAAGTCACTCCCATTTTATATACTGTTTTTATATTTCTTTCAGTTTACTCAATAAAGAGATTTATTATAATTAATGAAACCAAGTCTCACTTTTTTTGGAAAGAAGAGTAGGTTTATTCTTTTTGTTTAGATCGGATTATTGTGGAGGATCGGCCCCCATTTGATCCCCGTTTCCGGACTTCATGAGGAATTCCGGCCCCAAGTATATCCCGCAGTAACATTGGTCCTTCGAGCCGGATCTAGAAACTTGGTATTATTATTATTACTTTAGCTTGAAATTATATTTTTCAAGAAAAATAATAATAATAATAGAAAAAAGCCGTAATACAATTTGCCAAGTCGTCAAAAAATAATAATAATTTGAATAACATACCTGTTTTTTGATATTGTGGATTACCATTTTTCCAGTCCATACAAGTTCCACATTTACAGTTTCCACAAGCGGCCAATTCCGTTAGAGTATTTCGTATTCAAGACAGGAAGAAAAAGACCAGGAGTGGAAACCACGCGGAACCAGGAGCTTCACCCACCTTCGAGAGGATTCAGGAGCGGAAAACTAGGTAAGTAAACGATATATCCATGTATATAAAAGTGCTGTGAAAAGTGGGCGCGCAGGTATTTTAATAGCCAAAGGCGAAGCGCCCCACTATAAAAGTGAATACAAGAGTGCAAAGGCAAAAGACCCGAAAGAAGGGCAATAAGCGCCAGCACCAAAGTGGAAAAAGTGCTGTGAAAAGTGGGCGCGCAGGTATTTTAATAGCCCAAGTCGAAGCGCCCCACTATAAAAGTGAATAAAAGTGTGCTAAGGTAAAAGACCCGAAAGAAGGGCAATAAGCGCCAGCACCAAAGTGAAAAAGTGGTGTGAAAAGTGGGCGCGCAGGCATTTTAATAGCCACAGGCAAGGCGCTCCACTATAAGAGTGAAGAAAGTGTGGCGAAAAGTGGGCGCGCAGGCATTATCGCAGCCAAGAGCGAAGCGCCCTACCCTAAAAGTGAAAAAAGTGGTGAGAGAAGTGGGCGCGCAGGCATTTTAATAGCCACAGGCAAGGCGCTCCACTATAAAAGTGAAGAAAGTGTGGTGAAAAGTGGGCGCGCAGGCATTATCGCAGCCAAGAGCGAAGCGCCCCACTCTATAAGTGAAAAAAAGATAGGAGCGCTGGCTGTAGGGCCGCAAGACGAGGCGCGAGTACTGCACGCCGGCACTAGGTGCCACACGTCAGGCGTCAGTGCGCAGTTAGAATTAGGAGCGCCGGCTGTAGGGCCGCAAGACGAGGCGCGAGTACTGTACGCCGGCACTAGGTGCCACACGTCAGGCGTCAGTGCGCAGTTAGCATACTCTTTTTTTATATATATAGAATTAGGAGCGCCGGCAGTAGGGCCGCAAGACGAGGCGCGAGTACTGCACGCCGGCACTAGGTGCCACACGTCAGGCGTCAGTGCGTCTTTTTTAGCATATTTTTTATTATTTTAAGGATAGAGCGCCGGCTGCTAAGCCACAAGGTAAGGCGCAAGTGCTGTTCGTCGGCAAATAATTTGCCACAAGGTCAGGCGACAGTGCGTTTTAAGTTACAAGGCCCTTACCAACGGCCCAACTAATTTACAGTAACATCTGCAGCAAGGTCCATACAAACGGCCCAACGAATCTACAGCAACATCTGCAGCAAGGCCCATACAAACGGCCCAACTAATTTACAGCAACATCTGCAGCAAGGCCCATACAAACGGCCCAACGAATCTACAGCAACATCTGCAGCAAGGCCCATACAAACGGCCCAACGAATCTACAGCAACATCTGCAGCAGGGCCCATACCAACGGCCCAACGAACCGTAAGCTACCAATAACCAGCATTAAGGGTGAGTTTTCACAAATCTGAATTATTTAAAAAAAAAAAAAAAAATTTTGCTATTTAAAAATATTGTGTATATTCTTCAATACGTTGATGCTTTGATCCTTTGGGTAAAATGGTATCGGCGCATCATTCTCAGTACTCGCAACCGGTATGCAGATTATGTCCAGAGGAATCCCATATGCTTAAGGTTTGCCCAACATTTATAGCCATGAAGGTAGATGATCGTTCAAAAATAGTGAGAAAATACAATTTATGCATGAACTGTTTGGCGGATTCTCACATTGCCAGGGATTGCAAGAGCATCTTCAGCTGCCTTAGTTGCCATCAAAGACATCATACATTGCTGCACAGGAGCCCGACTGGAATCCGGCCCTCAACCTCCGCCACTCGTCCCTCATCAAGAAATGGAGATGATAGGAAAACTCAACCCCAACCACCTCCAGCAGTGTACACGCACTTTTCGCATCAAGTACGAAGAATGTAATCTTAGGTACTGCGATCACATATGCATTTCAGGAGTAAATTATAAGGCAAGGGCCCTTCTGTATTCGGGATCGGACATTCATAACGAAGCGGTTACAGAAACGCATTAATGTGCCAACTCAACCTGCTGACTTAAGTGTAAGTGGAATAAGCCCGACAACGCCGGCTAAAGTGCGAAAAATCGCCAAATTTATTTTTAGGTTCACCTGTGGACCCCTTGATTAGAATTGAGGCAAGAGGCCTAATTCTCCCCAATTTGACAGGAAAGCTCCCCCAGTTTTCAGTGGACAAAGTGGATTTTGGACTACTGCCCCCAATTGATTTAGCCGACGTTAACTTTTACAGGAGTCAGCAGGTTGACTTGATCATTGGTGCAGATTTGTACCCAGTCGTAATAACGGGAAACATTATGAAAAAAGTGTTAGGCTCTCTTCTAGCGCAGGAGACAGTCTTCGGCTGGATCTTAACAGGACCAGCCCCTCAAGCTTCAAATAGAAATCAAATTTCATATGTTTCCATGTTCTCCGAAATTTCAAATTCTGAACTTACTCGGTTCTGGGAGTTTGAGCAAGTCCCAAGCAAGAAACCGGTCACATCTGAGGAAGCATATTGCGAGCAATACTATAGGAACACGATGAAAAAGGACGGGGGACGATATATGGTGGCACTACCTTTTAGACGAAAGTTCTCAGAGGAAATAAACCCAGGATACTCGCAAACCAGTGCAATGCATCAATTTCTTCGAAATGAAGCAGCAATGCTTCGAAAGCCGGAGCTTAGAACTGAGTATCACCGAGTACTACGAGAATACATAACACTTGAACACATGAAGCAAGTTGGCATCGACTCCGGAAGAAGCAGCTCAGGATCATCATATTACCTGCCACATCATGCTGCCATCAAGCCGGACAGCACAACCACGAAGGTGCGCGTGGTATTTAATGCATCAAATCCAACCTCGAGCGGTGTCAGTTTAAATGATGCACTCCACCCTGGCCCGGTTTTGCAATCTGATATCATTGCACTCTTATTAAAATGGCGATTTTTTAAATATGTTTTCAATGCAGATATTGAGAAGATGTATCGGCAGATACTGCTTCATCCCAACGACACCCGGTTCCATAGGATCTTGTTTAGAGAGTCGAACGAGGAAGAACTAACGGACTATGAACTGCAAATGGTGACATTCGGAGTCAACTGTGCTCCTTATTTAGCAATAAGGACACTGCTTCAGCTAGCGGAAGATGTCAGACTTCAATACCCACTAGCCTCCAGGGTCCTCAAGCAGCACATGTACGTGGATGATGTTCTTGCCGGGGCTCATGACTGCGACACAGCTATTCGAACGCGAAACGAACTTGTCGAGGCCCTACAAGGAGCTGGATTTCCCTTGCGGAAATGGACATCAAATTCAAAGGAAATCCTGGTTGATTTACCAAAGGACCATCTGTTAAAAGAAGATTTCTTGGAAATCGACGATATGAGTGAGGCAAGGATGTTAGGTATAAGGTGGAATGCTGCTCACGATAGATTTCATTTTAATGTCCAAGAGGTCCAAATTAAAACAAGTTACACAAAGCGAGAAGTGCTATCTTGTGTAGCAAAACTCTTCGATCCCGCAGGTTGGTTAGGACCCATAGTGGTTGAGGCAAAAATTTTAATGCAGGATATATGGCTCTCCAAAATAGATTGGGATGACTGTCTACCCAGAGGAATTTATCTGCGATGGGAGAAGTTTCTGAAAAATTACGTCCACATTGGAACTATCAGAATTCCAAGGTGGATTAATTTTACACCATGGAACGAAATCGAATTTCATGGGTTCTGTGATGCTTCTGAGAAGGCATACGCTGCTGCCCTGTACGTAAGAGTACGGGAACGCACATCAGATGGAACACCTGACGTAAATCTGTTAGTCGGAAAAACCAAAGTAGCACCGGTAAAAACGATCTCTCTACCGCGCTTAGAATTATGTGGTGCTCTACTGCTGGCGGAGTTAATTAACGCGCTTCTTCCACAGTTTGACGTGGCTCAACCAACCATCTACAAATGGACCGATTCAACCATAGTGCTCTCATGGCTGCGAAAGCCCCCCTGTAGCTGGACTACCTTCGTGGCAAATAGAGTCTCGAAAATCGGGGAACTCGTCGGAGTGAATGATTGGAATCATGTGGATTCAAATGACAACCCAGCCGATCTTGGTAGTCGCGGCGTATCCCCTCAAGAACTTGCAGAGAGTACTCTATGGTGGCAGGTCCCTTGTTGGTTAAAAGAGCAACCATCTGAGTGGCCTCAGATGCATAATGAGCCTATGGAGACGGAACTGGAGAAAAAATGTGTTAGAATTCACGCAGCACGGATCATAGACACAAAAGACATTTTAGAACGATTCTCTGATTTCTCTCGCGAGCTGAGAGTAATTGCACGAATGTTGCAATTTTACCGAAAAATACATCCGGTATTCAAACTATTAAAACAAAGTGATTCTGTAGAAATTACAGCTGATGAAATTCGTGAGGTAAAAACGCGTCTAATTCGGTTAACGCAAAAGCGTTGTTTTTCGCTTGAATACGATGCACTAGCTTCATCAAAACCAGTAAACGCTAAGAGCTCCATCCGCACTCTCAATCCATTTCCTGATAATAATGGAATTATGAGAGTAGGCGGAAGACTAGCGCTAGCGTCATTGTCATATAATAAACGATACCCGACCATCTTACCTTATGATCGCCAATTTTCTCGACTCCTCGTTAAGTTCTAACACTTGATTTCCTAACATGGAGGAAATCAACTCATGCTGAGACTTATGAGGCCAGAGTATTGGGTCGTGCGTTTAAGAAACTTAATAAAAACTGTAATTAATAACTGCAAAGTTTGTGTCATTTACAGAAGAAAAACACGAGAACAACTAATGGCTGCGCTCCCACCTGAAAGAACGGACGTATCCAGGCCGTTCACAAACACTGGAGTGGATTTCACAGGCCCGTTTGAGATAAAAAATTACATGGGCCGAGCATGCCTAATAACAAAGGGATACGTCTGCGTCTTTGTTTGTTTCGCTACAAAGGCAATACATCTAGAAGCAACCAGCGACTTATCAACATCAACATTCTTGGGTGCCTTTGCCAAGTTTGTGGCAAGACGTGGCTGCCCGCGTAACATGTACTCGGACAACGGCACAAACTTCGTTGGAGCCAGCAAAGCTTTGAGACATGACTTTAAAAAATTCATGACTGAAGCTTCACATCTTACCATGCGGTCATATGTGCACGAAGAAATTAATTGGCACTTCATACCTCCAGGGGCTCCTCACATGGGAGGATTATGGGAGGCAGGAGTGAAGAGTTTCAAAACCCATTTTCGAAAGGTGGCAAATGCGATGCGGTTTACGATGGAGGAATTCTCGACACTGCTTGCCAGAATAGAAGCATGTCTAAACTCACGGCCAATTAGCCCACTATCAGATAATCCCGATTCACTTGAACCCTTAACTCCGGGACACTTTCTTATTGGAAGTCCGTTGCTTGCGATGGCCGAACCTGAAATCAATGGAAACCCGATGTCCATTATCAACCGATGGCAAAAGTTGAAAGCACTTCAACAAGGATTCTGTCAGCGTTGGAAGGCAGAATATCTCAAAGAATTGCACAAAAGAGTCAAGTGGCAATGTCCTCAGCGAAATATAGAGGTTAATGATTTTGTAGTTGTCAAAGAGGACAACTTACCCCCAAATGAATGGCGACTTGGCAGAGTTGTTAAGGTTTTTTTAGGGCCAGACAACTGCGTTCGAGTCGTGGATATCTTAACGATGAAAGGCATAATCACCCGTCCCATTGTGAAATTGATTGTGCTTCCCGTCATAAAACCTTTTAATATTTCTACTTCCAGAGATTCAACATGGTTCGTGCACACAACAGCAAGGAGAAGATTGTGAAAGAGCGACACCTCTGCCCCATATGCAAACATAATCATCGGCTACTGTTCTGTCGACAGATGCGACGAATGGAACCAGCGGAGAGACTTGGCGCTGTCCTCCTGCACCGCCACTGCGCCAATTGTCTGTCGCCGCATCATATGGCCAAGAATTGTCCGTCCACTAGGACCTGCGAACGATGTAAACAGCGACACCATAGTCTCCTGTATCTGTGGGAGACCGCAGAAAGTGACGAAGACGTGCCACAGGCCATAGATGTAGCAGACCTCACGCAGAGAAAACGGCGTTATCCCTACGATGCTCAACCTAGAAGACTCAGGCGACGATGGGATCCTAGAAATCAACGCCAGCGAAGACGAAGTTGTTCAGCAGGTGGCCGAAGAAGCACCTAGCACAGGGGAACCGCCGGTACCCAGACCCCCTCTGTCGGGCATCCGGTCGGTGATCCATCGACCCCCACCGCACACTATAGACCGCCGACGTACCCGTAACCGCCAACGAACGTCAACGTATCAAACTGTAAGAGACGCCCGACAGCGAATCAAAGGATTCGCTCGAAGTACCCCGAGTCGCTCTGTCCTTACACCCACAGTGATGGCAAGAATAATGGTGAAGGGCCAACTACAATCGATACGCGCTCTCATCGACCCAGGGCAGCCATCATCAACGATTTCGAAGGCGTTGGCGAGGCAACTGCACGCAACCCCACATGACCAGCGAGACGAAGCCCGTTTGACCCTTAAAGCCTGGCGCGAAAGACTGGATGTTCGGGCGAAGGTGCTGCCCAGCCTAATGAAGACTACGCCAGAACACACGTTGGATGCACGAGTCGTAGATGAATTCGATAACGTGGGAGCCGATGTGTATGCAGTCATTCTACGGCCTGGACTGATGCCAGCTACTCCAACACGGCCAAAACACTATGTTCGGATGGGTGTTATCTGGAGGTACTCCTTACTAGATGCCAACGATGCGGGCGACATTAAGTTAAGAAATTGTATTGTAAAGGGTGGTTAAATTGTAAGGGCCGATGTTGAATGTGAACCACACCTAAACGCCAAGTTTTTTTCCGAATTTAATTTGACATTTCTCTATTTCAGACTTACTCAATTTGAACCATGGAGAGATATACAATCCAACAACGTGTTAAAGTTATCCAGACTTATTATGAAAATTTTCGAAGAAAATCATCTTCAGTGATGAGGCACATTTTCACCTCAGTGGATTCGTCAATAAACAGAATTGCCGCATTTGGGCGAATGAGAATCCAAGAGTGATTGTCGAAAAACCAATGCACCCACAAAGAGTGACTGTTTGGTGCGGTTTATGGGCTGGCGGCATCATCGGGCCGTATTTTTTCCAAAATGATGGTCAGGCAGTTACTGTGAATGGTGTACGCTATCGTGAGATGATAACGAATTTTTTATGGCCACAATTGGAAGATATGGATGTGGACGATATGTGGTTTCAGCAGGACGGTGCCACTTGCCACACAGCTAACGAAACAATGGCTCTTTTGCGCAACAAATTCAATGGCCGTGTTATCTCACGTAATGGCGATGTCAATTGGCCTCCAAGATCATGTGATTTGACACCGTTGGACTTTTTTCTCTGGGGTTATTTGAAAGAAAAGGTGTACGTCGATAAGCCAGCAACAATTCAAGAGCTAAAGGATGAGATAATTCGGCACATTAACGGCATAGAAACTCCATTATGCCTCAGCGTCATCGAAAATTTGCACCATCGTATGGAGGTGTGCCGCCGAGGTCGCGGTGCTCATTTGGCCGATATTTTGTTACATACATAATTGAGTAATACCAATATATCATAATAAAATAAAATTTCAATAATTTCCTAAATAGTTTGTGTTTTATTCAAAATCAACATCGGCCCTTGAAAATTTAACCACCCTTTATAAAAGGAATGAACTCAAAATTAATTGTAAATGAATTACGGAAAAAACAAATGAAATCAAATCAAATTTAATGATATGTAAAGAAAATAATTTGTATGCTACATACATGTACATATGTATATATTTAAGTATTTTTTATTGCAGTGATGCTGCAAGGCGGGCGGCATGTTTATGCATGCAACACTGCTTAGTATTAAACGCCTCATACACAGATGTCGCTTCTGTACTGGAAAATGAGATGACGAATCGTTTTCGGAGTGAGTCCCGTTATCCATTCCGGTTTGCATTTCCACCTTCTGTGGAATCTATAAAGGCCGATGTTGCCGTACAAACGGTCCTTTTTTTGATACCAGCATTCACAGCAGCGACATCAATGTAAGTCACTCCCATTTTATATACTGTTTTTATATTTCTTTCAGTTTACTCAATAAAGAGATTTATTATAATTAATGAAACCAAGTCTCACTTTTTTTGGAAAGAAGAGTAGGTTTATTCTTTTTGTTTAGATCGGATTATTGTGGAGGATCGGCCCCCATTTGATCCCCGTTTCCGGACTTCATGAGGAATTCCGGCCCCAAGTATATCCCGCAGTAACAGATTATACAAAACCAAGTGGCATATGGATATGTACGAGTACATAAATATAAAATATTATTTGAAAAAAAAACAATAAAATTTTTTAATGTAATAATGTGGTGACACATACATAAGAAGTGCCAAATCAACATACATACATACATACATACCATAGTGTACACACACATACAAAAAAAAGTTTTACAAAATCAAACAAACATATACAACATATAATTTGAAAAAAATAAAAACCCAAAAGGGCAAAATCAAATATACATACATACAAATACATGAGTGCACACACACACACATACATACAACAAAACCCAAAAGTGCGAAATTAACATATACCTACAAAAAAAAAGTGAAAAAAAGGAAAAATAATAAATATACATATATGGTATATTCTTCTTGCCGTATATATATGTATTTAATTCCCTTAAATAAAATCTGTATTTCTCAATATACAATACATATGTACAAATGTATGCATAGTATGTACATATCGGTACATAATTAACTATATACATACACCCAATTGCAGTTTTTTAATTTGCCTATTTACGGCACTTTGCGATTTCCCTGTAGCAGGCAAACCAAAGTTGAAACTTTCGATTTTCTGCATTGGTAGACGTTCTAAGTTCATTGCCCTAATTACATACTTACTCTACAGTAAATGTAAAAGTTCAGTCCTTAGAAATAACGACTTGTCAACAAATTTGGTAGAGGTTCTCGAGTTCAACGAAGTCGACAGCGTATCAAAGGAAACAATTTCCATACATACATACAAGGCGAAAATATTCACCACAAATCGTTTGCACTGAGCGTATAAAAATTAAGAGTGATCTTCTCAATAAACTCTTTTGCAAAGGTACAAAATTATTCACTATTCTATTTTGTGCGATATCTGCTTTGAACAATAGATGAGCAGTGCATTTTACAACATCACATTATTTCAAGAGTATTTCGCACACTCCCACGCTCACATTTTGACACTATTTATCATTGCTATTCTCAGTATTGGTTAGCTGCATTTCTCTTTGACAGCAACTACAATAAATCAAAACACATTGATACACCAACATACATATAGGTATGCATATTTATTGTTATATGAGCTGTATTAAAACAGCTGGTGTATCGTGTTTACACATTTAGCACACATATCCATACATAAACGAGTGCGTGCATAAAGAACCCTAAAAATACTAGATAGATTACGTAATATCTTGCCATCTCGACATAAAAAATACATTACTCATTTATATGTCTCTAATAAATAATAATTTACATTATATTATTTAATTTAATTTATATATATTTTTATACATATATTTACACGTACATTTCCACACGAATATTTCAATAAATGTATAGACATAAGTGTAAGTGTGTGTGATTTCTATTTTTTTATTTAAATCTTTTAAATCCCAATCACAAAAAATCTATAGAGCAAGAAATGAAATTGGTGAAAACTACTTCGCTAGATTCCGCAAGTGCGAATGGAATCCTCACAAACGCGCTCAAGAACTAAAGCGTATGACCCCTGTGCGCAAAAGTTTATAAAAGAAAGTGACAGCCTAATGAGATACTGTGCAAGATTCGGTAATTCTCCAATTGAAGATAATACCGACTCGTATCTCGAAGTCACACATAAAAGTCTAAATGACTATCTGGTGCGACTGTAAGCTGCCTTTGATAACGTTTTTTCCAAAGCAGATGACAGCTTGTCTGAGTTCAAAGCAAATATGATGCATGTTTTGATATCTACGAAATTACACAAATCAAGATATCAGACCAGCTTAAAATGCTCAGACTAGTCGATGCTCCGAGTCCATCATCCGGTGTGGAAACGACTTCGGAGCAATCAAGTGCCTCCAATGCTTTCTTACAAGTTCCTCCTCGCGACACAGAGACTTTTTATGGGGGTTACGAAGAATGGCCGGCTTTCCGTGACATGTTCGCAGCCGTGTACATTAACCACCCGAAGCTCTCTCGTGCTCAAAAACTATACCATCTCAGGTATAAGACAGAAGGAAAAGCCGATGCTATTGTCGAACAATATCCTTTGAGTGTCGATAATTTCGATCTGGCTTGGGAAGCGCTTCGGTCTAGATATGAAAACAAACGTAGATAATCAGGTAAAAATTTTAAAGAACTTGCCAGCTATTCAATCCGAGAATAGCGAATAAATACAAAGGCTTCAAACATCTACATACGTGTATTATCAACTGTCTGTATATCTTACAATCTCAAGACGTTTCAACAGACAGTTGGGATCCTATTTTGGTATATATTTGTTCAACAAAATTACCAGAAACATCGCTGTCACTTTGGGGACAATCGCTTTGATCAAGACGAGACCTACCCCAACGGTCTCATTTAGAAGACTTTTTAACTTCTCGGTAAGAAGTTGTAGAAAGAGTAAATAGGCTTCATCCTAATAAGCCTAAACCCAGTGTTCCATATGCTGCTTAACAAAACCCTTTAACTAGGATACAAAATTTTATGGTAGAACCAAAGAAGGCATACTCCTGCCAGGTGTGCAACTCCAGCCACCCCATAAAATTCTGCCAAAAATTTCGCAAAATGTCAGAACAAGAACGTTCTAAGGTTGTACAGAAAAACAGCCTTGCTTACAACCATAACGTCAAAGAATATTTTGCTCAAGTTTACATGTGCAAAATGCCAACAAAGGCATCATACTCTACTGCACATCGATTTTAAACCACATGCTCAACGTACTACTAGCCGACCCCATGAAGCTACGGTACAACATACCTACAACAGCAAAGTCGACAATTCCCGCTCGACAGCCACAAAACAGGTTGTTCTTCCTACAGCCTTGGTGGCAGTTGAACATGAAGGATAATTATTTAAATTACAGGCCTTGATTGACCAAGGTTCCCGAAGGACTTTTATTTCCTCAAAAGTCCAGAAAAAATTGATACTACTGTTCGAACACTCCAGGCTTGAAATTTATAGCATGGGTGGCCGCGGGGTCCAAAATTCTTCTAAGCTTTGTTCTTAAATAATGAACTGAGTAGTCTCGAGCTAGCTGACCCAAGTTGTCACATTCCATCTCAAATCAATATGGTTATCGGCAGGGATCTTATTCCACAAATTCTAGTGGAAGGGCTGCAAAAAGTTTTCTACAATCTTCTTGCGCAAAATACCATATTTGGATGAATACTTAGTGGATCGGTGACCGAAAAGGTATCCACATTTTCCACCCAAATATAATGAGTTTCCAATGAAACGCTCAGTGCACAACTGAAGCAATTCTGAGAACAGGAGGAAATCCATATACCTCCACAAAGCATGCCTAAAAATCAGACGTGTGAAGATCATTATGTTTCAACAACGACCCGTAAATCAAGCGGTCCCTACATTGTAATGCTTCCATTTAAGAAAACATTTTCAGGGAAACTCACCCTAGGCCATTCCCGGTCTGCGTCATTCCACCAATTCCTTAGCATGGCTGCACGCTTCAGAAGAAAGGGGAGTAAAAGATAATGTACAACGATGTGTTGCAATAATATATAACCTAGGGCCATATGGAACTCACAACCCCCCGTGAAATCATTTCCAATGGCAATTACTATTCGTTCTATTAGCCACATCATGCGGTTGTAAAACCAGATAAAGTCACGACTCAAGTGCGAGTGGTTTTCAACCGGACCTCATGTTGCTAATTTTACAATGGCGTGTGTACAGATATATATTCAATTGAGACATTGAAAAAATGTATCGGCAAATCCTCATCCATTAGGACGATAAAGATTATCAGCGAATTTTGTTTCACGAGTCAGAGGATTCTCCCATCTCTTACTATAATCTTAACACAGTGACATTCGGGGTTAATTGTGTGCCATATCTCATTATCCGTACTCTGCATGAACTGGCAGAAGATACAAAAGCGAAGTTTCCACTGGCCACACCAATACTCAAAGTGCAAACGTATGTTTGGACGATGCCACCGTTACACTCTTCCAAGTGATCAAAGCGTTAAAGTTAAAAAATAAAGCCAGCTTATTCTAAAGAAATTAACCCAAGTCCATGGGTTCTGTGACGCCTCGGAAAAAGCCTTCTGTGCAACAAGATATTTACGCACAAAAGCAAATACTCATGCAACATCCACTCTGCTGGTTGCAAAAAGCAAAGTTGCACCGTTGTCGCTTAGAGCTGTATGGAGCAGTACTGTTAGCAAAACTGACTGCAACTATTCAAAACCAGCTAGGCTTAGAAGCGTGCAACACATTTTTATGGTCAGACTTTGAAATAGTACTGGCATGGCTCGGAAAGCCACCATGCACATGGAAGACATACGTGTCTAATCGCACCTCCTAAACTCGGGAATATGCCCCAAGCGGAGTATGGCACCATGTAGCAAGCGGAGATAACCCCGCTGATCTCGGCACACGTGGTTGCAAACCTCAAGACTTAGCCACCAATGCATTCTGGTGGCACGGACCAACGTGGCTCATACACCACATCGACTCTTGGCCTAATTAAAATTCACCCAGTACCTCTCCGCCATAAAAGTGTAAAATTGAGGCCATTCATGCGCTCGAAGAAGAACCCGATTTTCTTCACTCCCTCGAGCAATTCACGTGACTACGTTCATGTTTCGTTTCGTGAACAATGTCCAGAACAAGTCAAAAATGCAACCAATAACTAGCATGCCATATCTGACACATGCTGAATGCTAATTCCTAAAGCAGCGTTTAATTGAAATATCGCAATTTCGATATTTTCTTAGCGAAAAAGATGGTTTACAAAACAAAAGGTCACTGCTCAACCTGAATCCATTTCTAGAAAAAAACGGACTTCTCCGCGTCAATGGCAGACTAGCGCATGCCACACTCAGCACCCAATCATCATCCCAAGTACATCAAGTGCATGTCATAAGAAAAAGGAGCAAGGAAAAACAAAGGTCGCGCTCAATAGCGCATACGTCTACTGGACTGGAGACATAGGGGCTTAGGAAATGCAAAAACCATCCGCGTCCTACAAAAACTGCTGAAAGCACTGTCCAACGCGTCCCTGCAGGGCGGGCAAGATGTTTAAACGCCCAACCTAAAACATTGATGTAAACGCGGAGCGCGCCAACTTCCGGTTTCCAATTCTTCCGTGTCTCTTTTCATGCGGGTATCCTTCCTTTCGTGTATACCCTACTTCGTTATCCAAACTATCGTCTAACCTCGGTAGTTCGAGCTAACAAAAAACGGTATGTTTTTACTATCAATCCTCCCACCTACGCTCGCGCACATGGCGTCTTTTATCGCGGAAACTACACTTGTTAAATAAATACAGTCAGTTGAGCTTCTTTTATACGAATATTGTGAACCATTAAGAATCGGAAAAAAATATATATATGTAGGGTTCGCTGTCAATTTATTTCTTTATAATACACTTTTGAGTAATTTGCAAATAAAATAACGGTATGTTTCTTTAAATTAATTCACATTTACTTCACATTATTAGCACAACTTTTACAGATTTGTTAATATTAATTTAAGTAACTTATGAAATTCAACTGAACTCTTTAACTCTTCAAATTTAACTGAATTCCACTCTTCAAAGTTAACTGAACTCTTCTCTTCAACTCTTCAAATTTAAATGAACTCTACTCTTCTGATTATTCGTATCAATATTCTTTTATGTCCGTCACCCAAGCTTCGTTTAGTCAGTGTTGCCGTCAAGATCGCTCAGAGATGCAGTAATTAGGATCCCACATCCGGCCATCCTGTACTGTCATACTCCTCGGACGACTAGGTCCATATTTTCATATACTCTGCTAGAGTAATCGTGCGATGTGGACTCTCATGGTCGCCAAGCTTTTCTACTTCATAGCGGCCGTGTCCCATTTTCTTCAAAATTTTACAAGTTCCTAAATATTTCGCCCTCAACTACATACCCGTCCCATACAGCGTTCGCTTAATGGTTACTAACATATTTAACTCATAATCTTTTTGTGGCTTACGTCAAAATTAAACGTCTTTCGATTTTCTTCTTAAAATTTCTCTATATTTCGTTTTCCTTCTGCTCGAGTTTCATCACGTATTTTATCTAATTCACGATTTCCTCTTTATCTACAACCTCATGCATATTATCTAACTGTGTTAACTGCATTTCTATACTTGTAAGTATTTTAAAAGGGGATACTTTAGTGCTTATTGACGGAGTGTTGTTAATTATCTGTTGTACCTTAGCAACATGTTTGTACCAACTATTTGGATTATCTTGGCTAAATTTTGCAATCATGGGGACAATGATCTTGTGAATTCTTTCCACTTGGTCATTCCCCCCCGGTACCCCGGTAGGGATTATCAGTTGCAGTCAGTTTTGCTAACAGTAAAACCAAACAAACTTGGAAAACCCGTGTATTACTCTAAATATGTAGTTATATTGCTTTGAAGTAGTTTCCATTGGGCGAACATGGTCCACGTTATAACTCCCTAATGGCTTATTTTCCTTATCTATTCTACACAAAAAACCTTCTTTTTTCCCATTCTTACTTGCAATGGCAATTCACTCTACACAACTTTTGCAAATTTTTTCTACCTTCGAACGTAATAGTGGAATAAAAAATGTTTTTTCTCCACTTCTTAACAGCCTCTATTACTGCTATCGCCTCTAACTCGTAGAAGTGAAACAACTCTTCATTTGGCTTGGTTCTTCTTCTCATATACTGAATAGGATGGAGTTCTTGGTCGTCAACGTTTTTCTGCAGAAGTACAGCTCCATACCCAAACTTACACATATCAGTGCGCTTCTGTGACTACCTTTGGATTATATAAATTTAGTACTGGGGCACTTACCAGATCCCTCTATAATTGCTGAAAAGATGCCAGCTGATCTTCCTGCAATAAAATTCCTTTATGCTTGCGTAAAAGGTCCGACAGTGGTTTAGCGACCACTGCATAACTTTCATCAAATCTTCTAAAGCAGGATATGAGACTAAGAAATTGTTGTAAGGATTTCTTGTCCGTTGGAATTGGAAAGTTTTTTAATGCGTTAATTTTCCCCTTCGAAGGTCTAATCGTCCCATTTTCTATTACGTATCCCAAAAAGGTAACATTCCGTCTCAAAAACTGACATTTGCTTTAATTTATGCGTAAATTGTTCTTTCCAGCCACTTCTAATACATGCTCCACATTTTCTATACCTTCTGTCTCATCATTAGCCGGATTTAATAGATCGTCCATATACTTACGTAATTACATCACCATCAGCAATCAGTTCTTTAAACACTACACCTATAAATCTTGTAAACACTGCAGGAGGGTTTGAAATTCCAAAAGGTACGAATAAAAATTCATATTGACCGTTGTGAGGGACGAAAGATATTTTCGATGATATAGCGCAAGGAGAACATTAAAGAAACCATTTTTTAGATCCAGAGTTGTAAACGCCTTTGCGCTTTGAAGCCTATCAAGCACGTCGTCAATAAGAGGCATTGGAAAATTATCCCTAACAATTTTGTCATTTACTTCCATCTTTTTTAGAGACTAACATTACTGGACAACACTAGGTTGGATTATTCCTTCACGTAACCATTCAGTAACTTGTTCATCAATAAACTTTTTATCTGCCAAGGATACTCTTTTTGGACGCCCATATACTAGCTGCTCATCAGTCAACAGAATTTTCATCTCTACCGGAGACTTTGCACCTTTAAATGGATTATAATCATCCACAATATGAGTAACTTTGGCTGCCAAATTCTGATTTAGATGTGATTCCTGTTTTTTTCCTACTTCTGTTCCAGCCATCGTACAAATATCCTTAAATTCTTCTAACAAACCGTAAACTTTGTTTTCTCAGTACATGTACCTAGCTGGACTGGTGTGGAAGTTTCAGCTAAAGTCAACCCTTTATCCCTACGTCCTAAGTTACAAACAAGTCAACCTGGTTTAATACACAACTATCAATTACTGCGGCAAAATGAATATCTTTTTCACGTATTGCATGAAAAGTTATTTCTATTTCTATATTGTCTACGAGTATATTAGCTACCAAGAGTAGTAAGCTCGCTTTCTCCACTACCAAATATCTCGCTTATCTTTGTTTAACTATATATTTCCTATCATGTTTAAGATATCGCTTTTCCATGCATGCTTCATAACCTGTATCAATAAGACCAGGAAATATAAAACGATTTAGTGCAATATGTTTAAAGACTAGATTGTTTCCTATATCCGATCACTGCAACTCTTTGTTACCCATTGCGTTCACATCGCTTTTTTCCACTTTAATGAATGGATTTCCTCTTAAACATTGGGCAGCGCGGTGTCCTAATTGGTTGCATTTAAAACATCTTAAATTTTGTGGACTATTTCTTGCTAAACGAGAAGCTTCGCTACAAGTAAAACATTTTTTAGGTACCGCTGCTCTTGTTCCTACATTCGTTACCGTGGTTGGCTTCCTAGGCTGGACTGGACTTTTAATCATTTCATAAATTTCTATCTGCTCTTTTAAGTCGTGTACTATTTTGGATTGATAAAGTATTCTATAAAGCACTCAAGTAAACTTTTTTCATCAAGTTTCACAGGCTTTCCTTTTTCCATCAATGAGTGCAAATATTCTCTCATATCTTCCCCTTCTCTCTTACGCCGATTTCTTGGTTGACGATGTAATTCAATCGCAGAAAACTGAATCCCAAACTCATCAAGAAGTGCCCTTTTAAGTACTACCCAGTTTGTAATACCGACCTGGCTTCGAGTAAAAATCTTTGCAGCACCTTTGAGCAACTGCTTAGAATAAATAAACTTCTGCAAACTATTCCAGTTTACAGCCCTCGAATATTCTTTGAAATTTTCTAATAACCTTTATATAATCGGCTGACCACTCCCAGTAAATGAAACAAGAGAATTTTGAATACATTCTTGAGCTTCATCATAGACCGAATCATCGTCGACGTCAACAGTTAACCCTAAATGTTCCAATAATCTATTTTGTAGGTAATTTTTAAGTCCAACAGTATAAAGTCCTAACTTCGCTAACCCATCCTGTAGTTCAGCCTTGCTTAGTCTTAAAATTGTTGCTCTATCCATTTTAATAATAACCTTAATTATTTGTAATGCAATAAGTTACAAGCAATAACTAAAATTTTGTAAAAAAATTGTAAAATAATTTCAAATTCTTTTTAAAATTTTTACAAAAAACTACTGCCACTTAGCTTTATAAAACTGTATTCAAAATAAAATACCGATTCGCAATGTGTTGCACTTCTCCGATGAATATTTGCTGTGTGCTTTGTCTGCTTATTACTCCGTCGTGCAAAATACCACCTTCTTAATGCTGGAAACACATGTGCAGTATCACTGCGCAGTAAAATTTTGAACGCACTAGTTTGTATCAGCAGGGCCACACTGGCGTCTGCATACTATGCAGTACACTGCATGAAGCGTTCAAATTACCATAAATTTCACTGCGCAGCACCAATGCTATCAATGGAAGAACTGCAGTTTTATGGAGGAGAACAAAGAAAAGGTGTCAAATATAATATGACAAACACTACATGTGAAATAAACAAACGTTTTGATATATCCTTATTTTTTAAAAATGGAAGAATGTTTAAGACTTTTGTGAGGGAAAAGAGAATTTGCAGAGTGTGCGTATATATTCGCCAAATCCTTCTTATTGTCTTTTATTTCAACCGTAATTTCGAAAGTAGTAATAATGTTTTAATTTTCTTTATATTTTTTCACATCCATTTTTATTTTACAAATATTAATTTGAAAAGTAACTGCACGAAGCTGTCAAACAGAACTTACAGCGCATGTGTTTACAAATGTAAAATGTCTGCAGTAAATGTGCAGTACAGCGTGCAGTGTTACTGCACATGTGTTTCAGGCATAACATGACAGCATTCACTCAATATTTTTTCACCACTCTGCTGCCACTGTTACTGCACTGCCTTGTTATAGCCTATTTCCACTAAGCACTTAAATGCATTTAAGGCTTCTGTTAATTGAATGAAATGTCAAACGTTTCCACCGAAAGTGAGTTAACTCAAACAGCTGATTTTTGTTTACATTTGCAGTTTGCAAAATTTGTCACAAGTATTAAAATCATGAATTCAAGAGGCCGCATCCATTTTATTTTGCTATTTATACAATAGGTATTATGATTTGCAAGTGCAGATTATTGCTGCACGGACAGACTCTGCTGAAAGGAACATGCTTTTTTGCATGCTTACAACTTTGCCAACAATGCCATTTCTTTGTATACATAAGAGTTTTTTCGGCTACCTCTCAATTCCTGAGCTCTTCCTTCAAAGCAATCCAGGAAACTTTGCTCCTCCGTAAGGTTCCACTTGCGTTGTTTTGTTTCCATTTTCAGTTTAGTTTATTTTTTTAAGTAATTAAGTGTGCTTTTCTAGAAAACCACAATTCGAGGAGTAGCACGGCCGAAAAATCCCTTAACCGATTACAAGCGCACATTATATATACATAAATATTTGTTTTGCGCCAATTATATGTATATACATACATAATTATTTGTTTTGCGCAATCAGCTGATAGTTGCCAGAGTCGCGTATATTTTTATGTTGAGGGGATCGTTTTCTATTTCACAATTGCTTTTTGTTTAACTTAATATATGTTATAATTTTCGTCAACAAATTTCATAATTTATATGTTCGAATATAAACATAAATCAAATATGCATGATGTATATACAAATAAATAATTAATTACGAATTCAGTTTTCTCTTCTTTTGAAAAAACTATGCCTTCTCATATTAATAGTTGTTAGTTTATTTCATATTAGTTTACAAAGTCTATACTGGCAACCTTGTACAAGAGCGAGAAATGAGCTGAGCCGGTTTTACGGAAAAAATCAAATCGCCGCTGGTTTCTCTGGGACAACCGTCAGTAACGGTATGGGCGAGCGGTGACAACTTTTCATTTGCATGGCGCTCTCATAAGATAGGTTGCTATGGACAGAAGGTACGTGCGATGGGTAGTTGCAGCATAAGATAAGAATATATACATATCTACACGACCAGTCGTTGTCTTTTTTCTCACCACATCTTTGGTCTTTTCACTAGGAGCGCTAGGGCTTCGCTGCCTTTCTTATGAATCGTTTTTCTAGTTTTTTTTTACATACAACTGTTCGTATTCTAGTTAGAATTTTTCGTAGTTCACTCAGAGCGCTAGGGTTTTGCTGCCCTTGTGAATTTCGCACTGCTTTTTAGTTTATATGTACGGTACATATTTATAAAGGGTGGTTAAATTGTAAGGGCCGAGTTGAACGTGAACCACACCTAAACGCCAAGTTTTTTTCCGAATTTAATTTGACATTTCTCTATTTCAGACTTACTCAATTTGAACCATGGAGAGATACACAATCCAATAACGTGTTAAAGTTATCCAGACTTATTATGAAAATTTTCGAAGAAAATCATCTTCAGTGATGAGGCACATTTTCACCTCAGTGGATTCGTCAATAAACAGAATTGCCGCATTTGGGCGAATGAGAATCCAAGAGTGATTGTCGAAAAACCAATGCACCCACAAAGAGTGACTGTTTGGTGCGGTTTATGGGCTGGCGGCATCATCGGGCCGTATTTTTTCCAAAATGAGGCCGGTCAGGCAGTTACTGTGAATGGTGTTCGCTATCGTGAGATGATAACGAATTTTTTATGGCCACAATTGGAAGATATGGATGTGGACGATATGTGGTTTCAGCAGGACGGTGCCACTTGCCACACAGCTAACGAAACAATGGCTCTTTTGCGCAACAAATTCAATGGCCGTGTTATCTCACGTAATGGCGATGTCAATTGGCCCCCAAGATCATGTGATTTGACACCGTTGGACTTTTTTCTCTGGGGTTATTTGAAAGAAAAGGTGTACGTCGATAAGCCAGCAACAATTCAATAGCTAAAGGATGAGATAATTCGGCACATTAACGGCATAGAAACTCCATTATGCCTCAGCGTCATCGAAAATTTGAACCATCGTATGGAGGTGTGCCGCCGAGGTCGCGGCGCTCATTTGGCCGATATTTTGTTACATACATAATTGAGTAATACCAATATTTCATAATAAAATAAAATTTCAATAATTTCCTAAATAGTTTGTGTTTTATTCAAAATCAACATCGGCCCTTGAAAATTTAACCACCCGTTAGTTTATTACCGTTTTTTAAAAGTGTTGGTGGTTAAACAATATTAAAAATTCTTAAAATATTATTTTATTATGAGTTGAAACAACAGCCGCCTTAAACACTTTACTGAATGTTTTCACTGAAAAGACGTTTAATTTATACGTCTTTCTCTGTTGATATATATCTTGCAGCGGAAATTATAGTTCCGCAAACCACAAGTTTCGTCCTACTAGTGTAAACATTGTGAGAATACATTTTATCAAAATAGAAAATGATAAACTAAAAAACAAAAAACTATACAAGTACATCACTTTATAATTTTTAATTTAGTATCAAGTAGACAATACAATAAAATGGAAAAAAATATAACGATTTGTATAATGTTGAGTGGCGGTATAAAATGGGCCGTTTCGAATGAAATGAAATAAATGAACACAGGTTTTTGTTTATAAACGTGCAAATTCCGGGTTTAATATAATAGTTTAAATTCAATTACAGTAGGTAAGATTTACAAAAAAAAATGTATATTATTTTAAGGTAAATTCGGTTTACAGATTTTAATAAATGAATTGTCTGAATGTCTTCGAGACCATTTAAGACTACAACCGACGGTTGTTTTATTAAAATTATTAAAATTAAAAGGATATAAGTAAATATAAGATTGAAATGCAAATGACGAAGAGCGGTCCGTGGTCGCGATGTCGATTCGTTGGGGGTTGAAAAGCGGTTAAAAACTGAATGTGTCGCTGTTGGCTACTTTAGCCGGTTAGTTAATACAAACGGTGTTGCTGCTGCGGAACGTTAGCAACATTGGGCGACATTGGGCAGCACATCGCGGCGTTGCCACCTGAGGGGGATCACTCCGAAAACGAAAAGATATCCATGTCCTCAACATGGCGCCCCCCTCGGCGTTGGTGCCTGTATCTCCCTCTCCAGCTTGCCAATCAGACTCCGAACGTCCTTCACCAATTGTTGCAACTTCTTCCGCTGCTGTGCAGACCGGCTGGATAAAGCTGGCCTGGAATTGGCTGCATTCGCTGCACCGCTTACCCTCCTTAACTTCGCCCGGTGGAGCAGGGTATGATGCCCGAGAGTGCACCGATGGCAACTAGACCTTGAGTCGCATTCGCCGGTCGCATGGGAGGTTGCCGGGCAGTTGATGCAGTATAGGTGCACCCTTGCGCACTCGGTGCCATGGCGAGGAAAGCAGGGCAATGGCGCAGCGAATACAACCGGCCGCATAAACGGCACTTCCTTGATGTCGCCTCTCGTCGTGACCTAGGAGAGAAGAGTGAAAATGTACGACTTTAGTATATGGTTGAAAAAGGGTATATGACGGGATTTCATGAGATGCTTTTATAAGAGTTGTAGGTTGGTATATATAAATGTTGGGATTAAGTCATAGGGTTTGAGGTTCACACAGCGGGCAGCACACACAGTTTGGCTATATTCGGGTTATCGTTCCGTTCTGTGTGATTATGTCGATCTTTTCGTTTGCACCTTGGTACACTTTGGTTATACGTCCTAGGCGCCATTCATTCGGGGGAGGAGATCGTCCTTGACGACAACTCGATCTCCTTCCCTTACGGGGCTTTCCGCCCTTTTCCATTTATATCTCTAGTGTAATTCTCTGAGATACTCGTTTTTCCATCTGGTACTAAATTTATGTTGAAGCACCTTGAGTTTCTGCCATTTGGGAACCAGAGAGAGGGCTTCGGCATTGGGTTCGGGTATCGATAACAATTGAGCCCCGCGGAGGAAATGTCCAGGGGTGAGTGCGAGTAGGTCTTGCGGGTCTTGCGCCATGGCTGAGAGCGGTCGGGAATTGAGAACCGCTTCTATTCTTACCTTCAGGGTTGTGAGTTCCTTGAAGCTAAATTTGTGATTTCCGGCGACTTAAGTGAAGTGCAGCTTAAAACTCTTCACTGCTGCTTCCCATAGTCCACCCATATGAGGGGCA
The DNA here is from genome assembly GCA_037013455.1 of Ceratitis rosa. Classification (NCBI taxonomy): domain Eukaryota; kingdom Metazoa; phylum Arthropoda; class Insecta; order Diptera; family Tephritidae; genus Ceratitis; species Ceratitis rosa. The sequence goes on along the minus strand of JAWMAG010000108.1, from coordinate 290,827 downwards.
TACGATGGAATAAACTCCCAATAGAAGCCAAGTGAGGGGTATTTAGCGGAGACGTCAGCTACGTTCAGTTCCGACAAATGTTTTCCCATTGTCGGACATAATCTTATAGGGGAGCCCGCTATGTCCAACAAACCTAGCGAAGGCTGCTCGGAAAGCCTCCGTAGTCAAGTCAGAGCAGACTTCGAGGTGTATTGCTTTCGTGGAGAAGCATACGAATACACAAACGTATGCCTTTGAATACGAAGCTCGCCGTTGGGCAGATACTTTTACTAGGAACGGGCCGGCGAAATCCACCCCAGTCGTGTGAAACGGTAGGGTATATGTGGTTCGTTCGGAGGGTAGTGTTGCTATGATCTGCGATATCATCTGCTGCTTGTGTATGGTGCATGTCTTGCACTGAAAGATGCACTTTTTTGTTTTGGGTTTGAGTCGGGGAATGTAGTATTCTTGTTGTACTATTCGCATCATTAATTGGTTTTCAGCATGCAGCATGGTGGTGTAGAAATTTTGACAGCAGAGTGCAGAATATCGAGTTTCCTGGGATAATTATGGGATGACGTTCGTTATAAGTAAGGGCTGCGTATTTCAGTAGTCCGTTTACGCGCAGTACGCCTTTGCTGTCGAGTATAGGATTTACTGTCAGCAACGTGTCCTTCTTGCTGATCGGTTTTGAGGCTTCCAGTTGCGCGATGGTTTCTCCTTAATGCCTTCGTTGAGTTAGGGTTATGAGTCGCGTTTTTACTTCGTTCATCTCTTCGTGGCTTAGAGTCATGCTCATCCGAGATGGCAATTTTCGTGACCTGTGAAGGAAGAAAACTCTAGCCATGCTAAGACGATGGTCGTGTCTGTCCACAGAACAAGTTCGTGAGGCGATGAACTTAATTCTGTTTGTATTTGGTTTACCAACCTTGCCATTAGAGCTGCTCCACAGAGCTCTAGATGGGGGAGACTTATGGTTTGGAGAGGAGCTACCTTTGTTTTTGCAGCTAGTAAATGTGAGGTGAAGGAGTTTTCGCCGTGTTGTACACTCATATACACACAAGCGCAGAATGCCTTCTTTGAGGCATACTATGAGAATCCATGGAGTTGAATTGGTTTGTGGGGGGAGTACTGCTGAATTTAACGCTTCGATAACTTGGGTGAGAGAGTTGATAGTGGACTGTATTTCATTACTGCCTGAAAGAATGTCATCTACATAAATTTCATTGAGTAGGATATTGTTTGCGAGAGGGTATTCGCTTTTGCAATCTTCGGCTAATTGATGTAGGGTTCGAATAGCTAAATATGGGGCACAGTTAACGCCAAACGTAACTGTCTTTAGCCTGAAATCTTCTATTGGAGAGTCGGGGGTTCTGCGAAAGAGTATTCGGTGGAAGTCTTGATCTTCCTGGTTAACGAGTATTTGCCGGTACATTTTCTCAATGTCGCCGTTAAATACGTACTTATAGAGTCGGCAATTGAGGATTATTAGCATTAAACCGTTTTGTAGTGTTGGGCCTGTGTGTAGGACGTCGTTTACTGAGTTCCCTGATTGTGATGATCTGGACGCGTTGAATACTACTCGGACCTTTGTGGATTTACTGTCGGGTTTTACGACAGCGTGATGGGGTAGGTAGAAGGAGAAGTACTTCCCCTTGTTGATTACTTCGAGAGGTGAAGTGGGTTCCAAGTGGTCCAAGGTCAAGTATTCTTCCAAGACATCCTGATATTTTTGCTGCAGCAGTGGTTTTCGCTCAAGTGTCCGCTCGTTGCTGATGTACTGTTGATGTGCTGCTAGTCTTGAGTGGCCTAGGGCTGCGCCCCTGGGAAACTCCTTTTTGAATGGTAATTTGACGGTGTATTTACCATTCTTTTGGCGCGTTGTTGTTTTGCGATACAAATTTTCGCAAAATTCGCAAATTGAGTTGTTGGTCCTCTGATTATCCGTCCAAATATTGTCTGCTGTGCCAACAGGGCACCATTGTGGAGGTGTTGCACTCCTTGTTTGAGGATTTGGGGTGCTAAGTCGCTGCCGATTACCATGTCAATTCGAGATGGCGTGAGACATTTTGGGTCGGCTAACGCTAATTGGGTTATTTCGTTGATGTCAATGGTTGACACCTGGGTTGTGGGTAGTAGGTGTGTGAGCTTGGGTAATATTATTGCTCTAGCTTTTACATGGTGTGATAAGTCTGACGAACATAGAGTTAGTTCGCAGACTTTGGTTGAGTTCTGGACGAAAGTTCCTCCCATTCCTGAGATTTCGTAATGGGTTTCCTCCGTGGGTAGATTGAGTGTTTTTTGAATCCGAGATGTGACAAAGGTTTTTTTGCGAACCTTGGTCTATCATTGCTCGGATTTTGTGGTGTTCTCCTGCTAGTTATATTTATCGGGACTATAGCCGAGTGCAAGAGTGTGGTTTCGTTGCTGCTTGCATGGTGTGTTGTTACCTTTATTGTCTTCTTCTGATCCTGTGGGTGTGGATGATTCCTGTTGATGTTGATGGTCTGTCGTCTGCTATTTCCACTGCGGTCGCTGCCAGTGCTGTCGATGAGAGGGGTTTTGAGTATGGGGTTGTGTTTTGATAATGGAGTAGTGAGTGATGACGCCTTTGGCAGTAAACGCAGGTGAATTTGCTTTGACATTGACCTCGCTGGTGTGAACAGGAAAGACAATTTTCGCAATAATTGTTTTCACGAACGAATTGGTGTCGATCTGGGGCGGAAAGGTTCCTAAATCGGATGCACACTTTCATCCCGTAACTAGAGTTGCATAACTTGCAAAAAACGGGTTTTTGGAACTCTGTGTGATAGGTTTGCGTGCGACTTTTATTCGCAAATGGGGAGCTGTGATTGCCAGCTCTGGGTGTGAATGTATTGATGTGGGGTTTGGGTTTACCTGGGCGGTATGTTCCCAGTCGTTCTACTACATCGTATCTACTGACGCGAGTGTTTCGCTCGGGAGTTTCGAGGAGCATATATAAATGAGAATGGGATCCCAATCCTTGGTGGAATTCTTTTGTGATGAGAGATTGGAGAGGCAGTTATTTATTGTAGTCTGCAGTTTTTGCAGCTGCTCTCCGTTCTCTGCAAAGATGGGTTGTAGATTAAGGGGGGTTTTGAGCTGGTTATCTACCAGAATTCTTGGATTCTCATAGCGAGATTTTAATGCTTCCCAAGCAAGCGGAAAACTTTCATCTGTGAGTGGGTATTGTTTCACACTAAGGCCTGCTGGCCCTTTTGCCTTGTGACGCTGGTGAAATAATTTTTGGGCGGCTGTTAACTGAGGGTGATTTATATAAACTGCCGTAAACATGTCTCGGAATGTCGGCAAGTCTTCATAACCTCCGTAATATGCTTCAGTATCGCATACTGGTACTTTGAGACATACCCCATTGGAAACTGAGCCTGTGTTTGAATTTGTTGATTGCTGGGTTGTTTGGGTGGGTGTTGTAACTGTGAAAAGCTGCAATGCTTCTAGCATTAGCGCGTTACAGTTCTGGAAGCTTTCCGAACACTGCGTATTTCTGCTCCACTGACTCGCTGACTTCCGGGTATGCGTCCGCCATGAAAATAGCCATGCTTCTAGGAGGCTATCCCAATTGTTGTCCACCTGCTGTATTTTGACGCTTAGTAGGGTTGCCGTTTGGTCACTCGCCAAGTCCGTTGACCATTTTGCGCAGAAGACCTCCAGCCTGTTGGATTCAAAGATGAACTTTTGCAAGTACCTGTCCATCTTGATGCTTTTTTCCGCCTTATCTTCTGGCATTTGTGGAATTTTTGGGATTTGATTTAATGGGGTTTCATGAAAAAATTAAATTGATATAGAGTGGGTTTTATAAAAAAAAATTGGGTTAGTATTGTAAAAAAATTGGGTGAGTTTTGTAATAAAAAAAAATTGGGTTGTTTTGTTTTTTTTTTTTTTTTTAATTGCTTTTATTTGGTACGAGCTGTACCCTGCAACGCTTCTCTGTTGCAAATCTGTAAATACATGAACAGCTTTGTCTGAAAACTTAAGTCCCTCACTCCATCTGATTGGCTTTATTGTAGTTGTCAGTAGCTTCCCGAAAGTCAAGCGTAAGACAACATAGCCTATTCGTATGAGATGTTAGGCAATGAAGATCCAATGCGAAAGAGTTAGTAAAGGCCCCACCATCTTTCATATGTGTAAAGAGCTGCTGATGTCTTCTTCGCTCTATTCTCCACATCGAGCATCCAAGACCACTTTCAGTCTAATACTATTCCCAAGTGTGACCTTATTTCGATTAACTTGCACTGGTATGGAGGGGGACAATCAAGAAAAAGTTCTGCTTAAAGGCGCTTGGAAATTGTATTGGTAATCGCGTCACATTAATATTATTATATATTTTATATTATGGTTAAGAGGAACGCGACATTAAACTTCTCCAACTATGTATTCTGTGCTCCAACGCACACACGCACATTGTTTTGATAGATATGATCTTTGACGTTAGGAACACACCTACATTGCTTAGACAACAGTGAATGCTTGTAATTTAATATGAACTTTATACCATAGCAATAAAGCTCAAATTGACTACGTTTTAGTTACAAATCATTTGTATGGGAAAAAGAAAAGGGCTATTTTTAGGGGTTTTCCAGCAATAATTCTAATTTTTCTCGCCGTAAAAACCATCCTTGAACTTCAACGAACATTTTAAAAAAAGATTTGGCCAAATTGGTCCAGGCGTTGTTGAGTTATGCGCTTACCAACACTTTTTGCGATTCATTTTTATATTATAGATATATTAACCAGCAGCAAAAATTTAATGTGTCTATTTACCTCAGCGCGTCTGAGTGCAAATATTTGGGTGGGTATGCAAAATTAAAAATTTTTTTTTTTGGGTGTATATTTATTCCAACTAAATTATAAATTTATTTATTTGGAATAATAAATTTATTTATTTGGAATAATTGGGTTTTTAATGGTGATTTCCGAATAAAGCTATTCCCTTTTGTCCAACTGTACAAAAGTATAATAATTGCTTGGTCGCGGCCCACTGTGTCTTGGGCTGCGACTCCTTTTGTTTATTTTGCCTCAGCGCGTCTGAGTGCAATATGTTCACTGTTTGTGAGCGCGTTTGAGTGGGAATCAAATGTGTTTGCTGCGCTGTAACGGGTTTGAGATTTTGCATATATGTACGTATACCGATATGCTATCTAGTAGTTTGCCCAACAAATTCAATGGCCTCAGCGTCATCGAAAATTTGGACCATCGTATGGAGGTGTGCCGCCGAGGTCGCGGCGCTCATTTGGCCGATATTTTGTTACATACATAATTGAGTAATACCAATATATCATAATAAAATAAAATTTCAATAATTTCCTAAATAGTTTGTGTTTTATTCAAAATCAACATCGGCCCTTGAAAATTTAACCACCCTTTACATGCTTACATATGTATATGTACATAGGTATATGTCTTTGCAACGTACTTTTATGCGTTTATAATGCCAATCCTGACCCCAATAAATTAAAGGTATATTTCTTTAAATTCATTTACATTTATTTAACATTTACTTCACATCATCAACACACCTTTTACAGATTTATTAATATTAATTTAAGTAACTTTAGAAATTCAACTGCACTCTTTAACTCTTCAAATTTAACTGAATTCTACTCTTCTGAATGTTCGTATCAATGTTCTTTTATATCCGTTATTTTATGTCAGTCACCCAAACTTCGTCCAGTCAGTGTTGCCGTCAAGATCGCTCAAAGATGCACTTATTAGGATCTCACAAACAGTTTGTCAAGAATGAGTTTTCACACTGCAAAAAAATACACGTTTTCAACTTAAATTACATGTATAATTCATTTTATTCACTTTTCTTTAAATTTGGTTATCAAATACAATACAATCAAGAAAAAATATCAGTTGAGTGCGAAAGATGCGAAAAACATAACAAAAACAAAAACTACTCTAATATGTGAGTGTCAAAAAACTATTTTCACAAATAATGAAATGTATTTGTGTAGTAATTTTATTAATCTAAAACCTGACCATTTGGAATATTTAGTACTTAGTATGGCTGCCTCTAGCATTTACTACGCATCGCAGCCGTTTCTTCCTGGAACTTTTTCATGTCGTACCGTTGGGTATATTTTGCCATTCTTCTAATATAGCCTTTTGCGTTGTGTGAGGTTTTTTGGTTGCCTTTTCACCACTTTTTTTTTAAGAAAACCCACAAGTTCTCAATAGGATATAAGCCGGGGCTTTGAGCCGTAGTATCCATAACTTTCCCGTAGTTATACGGAAGCCACTTACGCACCACATTGGTTTTATGCTTGGGGTTGTTATCTTGTCAAACTTTGAAATGTGGTTGATGCGTAGTAAATGCTAGAGGCAGCCGTACTAAGTACTAAGTATTCCATATGTTCAGGTTTTAGATTAATAAAATTACTACACCAATACATTTCATTATTTGGGAAAAGAGTTGTTTGACACTCACAAATTGGAGTAGTTTTTGCTTTTGTTATGTCTTTCGCACGTTTTGCACTCAACTGATTTTTTTTTCTTTATGAATCCGTTGTAAATAACTGCAACTGATTTTGATAACCAAATATTTTAAAAAGTGAATAAAAGGGAGTAAATGTGCAATTCAAGTTTTCAGTGTGAAAACTCATTCTTGACAGACTGTATATATCTATTTGTTCAATACAAAGAATTGAAGTGAAAAAAACCATCCTATCAAGTGGCTGTGCACTAACCCAAAGAATTATCGTTTTTTAATTCCTTCGTATTGGGCTGATTCGGAAGATCGGTACAACCTAGCTTAAACCAAACATCCAGGCAAGTTAATTAAGTTGGAAAGAATTATCGAAATCTTAATATGAAGAATTCAGTTGTGGGCCGTAAAATTAACGAGAGTTTACTCGACTACTGTTTTCGAATTGGGGCGTTAGGCAAAAGATTTGGGTTAAGTGAGTTAGTTAAGTAAGCAAGAACTACAGACAGATATTGCTATAAATCGGTGTAGTTCAATGTGCGATTCGCGACAAACAATAATTGATTACTCTAAAAACTTGGCGGGACGAAAGTGTAAACAAGAAAAATTAATCGCGAATGCTGAAATTAATTCTAATGAAACATGACAGTGAGAAGCAAATTATTTGTTGCAATTGTCAACTAAAGGGGCACATATCGTCAAAGTGTCCGCAACTACAGCGTAGGTGTAGATGCGTTGATTGTAAAAAAGTGCATCCTGAAAATTGTGGAAAGAAAAGAACAATAACGCGTTCGACAAAAATGTTGTGTTTAGCACCTGAGAATAATTTTCAGAAAGTGGTTACCATAGATGATTTAATGTTTATAGCACTAATCGACACAGGTATCGAATGTAGTATGATCAGATGATCAGGGGTAGATCTAATCAAATGCGCTGAAGAAAAGCGTGTTCTCCAAATAAGTGGGTTTTGTGGTGGTGTCATATATGCTTCTTCAAAAATACGTGTAACCTTAAAAGTTGACAGTTGCTAGCGAGTTGTTTATTTCTATTTAGTATGTAGATTTTATCCATTTGAAGAACTTGACGCCGTGATCCAATAACCAACGAAATTATATCTTTAGCTGAACAGGTTGGGCTTGAGATGGATAGCAATCACATTGCTGAGCTTGTGGTAGAACACAATGAAGATCTGACTACTAAAGACCTTGTGAAGGTGCTTCAGAACAAGAAGTTGAGCATTCAACTTTATCGGACGAGGAGATAACAGAAGAACCGCAACCGTGGTATCATACATCACCCCAATCTGTCAGTGGTTATACATACGTGCAAAAGAATTATTTAACGATAATGCTGTGTCTCATTTTCAACAAATTTTGAAGCGACGTCAGAAGCAAACGACACCAGAAAATTTTTTATTAAAAGAAAATTAGATATGCATGTACCCATTGTAAAAAAATAAGTTATATGTATCGGTTTATTTTTTCCGTTGAAGTTTGAAGTATTTTTTGTAACTCTTTTTTAAATAAAAGTTCAAATTGAACATATTTGTATGTAGTTTTTTCGATCTGCAATGGATTAATTTATTTGACATGTATTTATATAGTCGTTTGGCTTAACGAACTTTCTGCATAACGAACGAGGTGCTGGAACGAAATAAGTTCGTTAACCGATGGACCACTGTATTTGAATACTGAGTCATTACCACCAAGTCAGCTTGCCATAAACCATCGATTCCTTTAATAATAACACGTCTTCGTTTAAAACTTTTTTAGCATGTTTATGTAATTCTTCTACAATAGCTCTTTTGTTATTCATTTTATAGTAAGAAACTTTACTTTTTAGCACTTCCACGTCTTTAGGTCAGTAGGATGTTGTTTCAACACAACGAAACGCTTCAAATAATCCTTAATAGTTGATAAATAGTTTTTTATATTATGTAATTCTTCCCCACATGCAGCTTTTATTCGTTGGTCTATCAGATCCTCTAGAATTGATATATCATTTTCAATACTATTATTCAGGATTACTTTTATTTCTTTGATTTGATAATCTAATTTATTTTTCATCTTGTTTGACGTTTCTAAAAGGAATACTTTCGAAATGGCATCATCGTCTTCGATAGGAGCATCTAGGTTAATTATTCTTTTTTTTCTTAAATTAAGATTTTTGTTTCGGTCTAGAATTCCTTTCGCTTTTGACTTACTATTGTCAAGTGAGGAATACCCAATTTTATTAATATTCATATTATTTAATTACAATTGCTTATCGCAACTCTTCAATAATTGATATAATCTCGTTTTGATGGTTGTTATGACCGGCACTTGTTGAAGATACACTATATGCAATCTCAATCTATCCACCACCTCATAAGGGTTATTCCAATACGTATATTGATAACTATTTTTACGGCAATCGGTTGATTTCAATAAACCTCTACCACTTTAGAATGAGTATGTATTAATACTGATTATTATTGAACATTTTCCTGATAAAATATAGATATTTAAATGGTATTGCTCCCTTAATTTGACTATTTGGATTATAATTACGTTTGTGAGCATTTGTATCTAATAAATTCTGTCGATGAGTCTTAAAATCAAAATTTTTATAATGTTGTGGGTTTTTATGAAATATTAACTTAAACAGACCTGGTGTCATTTTTCATTTATCTTTCCGATCTGTATAACAGTATTAGAATTAACTTTTAATGGTTTGAGTCAGAATCACCATCGACCATTTGAATCTGTTTTCGGACCACACAATGTATCAAGAATTTTAAGATCTTTATGGTATGTAATGGTGAATAGGGTAGAGCAGGTTTAACCCGCTTAAAGTCTTCATTTATTCTTCTTAAAATATAATTTCCAGTTGGAGAAGTATTATCATTATACGTTTCAACTTGACTTAGGTTTTCTATAGCCTTTTTTAGTAATTGTTCATCGTGTGGTTTACTAGGAATACCTATATAGTTCTGGTCGTCCACAATTGTTCATAAAATTTATTTTTTGTTTAACTCAATTTTTGTTTTTTACCAAAGTATTGTTCATTAGTGATATTAATACGATCTCGCTTCTTAACATTTTGTTTCGGAGAACTATCTGCAGAATATTCTAAATCAAGACAATTAACATTCATATAATTTTCAACGGTTGGCAATGTATCAACTTTCATGTCTTCACTTTCTTTTACACTGTCCGCTTGCCAAATTTCATCATCACCATTATAATTAGTAACATTATGTTCATTAGAGTTTTTAAAATGATCAACTGATTCATTTAATGGTTTTGAGAAGGATTTAAATGTATGCTCCAACAAGTTTATTCCATCTAATTCTCCCAATTGTATTCTTTTTATTTTTTATTTTAATACTTTCCTGGTCTTAGCAAAATTTGCTAATACAGTCATCTGTTTATTTAACATGATATTTAACGAGTGAGTGAAAAATTCTGCTACCTATATTGTATATCAGTTGTATATATGATGAGAATCTGGTCTGGTATATGTTTTTATAGATGTCTTATAATTGCATGAAATTAAAAAAACCCTTTCGATATCGACCATTTATAGGATCATCTTTACTGATAACAACAAAGCCGTATTTATTTTTCCAAGACTCAGCAGAAATTTTTAAAAATGTTTTGTATAACATATCTCCAATAACATGGTCATTATAGATATGCTTAAAATGGTTTTCATCTTGCTTGAATAAAATAATCATGTTTGCGTTATCGCGAATTAAGTGCTTAGGAATTTTTGTATAAGTTTGACATAGGTAAAAAGAATCAATTTTTTATGACGACCCATATAAAAATAATCTCGTATTGTACTTTGGTTTCCACATATCACATCATCGAATTTAAAAATTGAGTCCAGCTTGGCTTCAGTGGGCTTGATGACATCAACGTTTTCACTAAATGTATAGATTTATTCCTTTTATCGGATCAATAAGCCTTTTTAAATAGATGTATTTCCGCTGTTATTATGATTTTGAATAAATATGTATACATCAGAAATTAAGCCCGTTTGGGCTTTCAATTAAACTGAGCATAACATAAGTTTTTCCACAATTTGATGGTCCCACAATCAGCGCTCGTATGGAATTCGGTAAAAGTGGACTATGGCTAGTAATTTTTTTAATGTTTATATAATTGTCAGCATTATTAACCTTAAGTTGGAGACGTTTACCAGATTTATAGCAATATAGACCATCACTTTTATAATAAAGACATCATTTAATCAAAAATCATCTAATGGGACTAATACATAAAAATATTGGACAGGGTTTTGTAAATAATTGAGTTAATTCTTTGCCTATTGAACTTCATTTACCCGGATATCAATTTTGTGGTCCTGGAAAAAAACTCTGACAACGGTTAGAAAGAGGAGATAAGGGTATAAATCCTTTAGATGCAACATGCAGCGAACATGATATTGCATATTCCCAAGCAAAAGATATAAATATCAGACACCAAGCTGATAAAGTTTTATCTGAGAAAGCCTGACAGCGTGCTACATCTAAGGACAGTGGTTCGATATAAATACAATGAAAGTAAAGCTCAAATTGGGAATGTGTATTAAAAATAAGTAAAGAAATACATTTATATGTTAAAAACGTAAAAAGATGAAAACCGGAAAAGTGTCATCTAATAATTTTTATTGATGGCAGTTAAAAAAGGTATCAACATGCTTAACAAAAAGAAGCCGCAGTCATTTAATGATGCTTATAATATTTCTCAGAATGCACTAAAGTCTAACTTTAAAAATAAAAAAAATTAGCATACCGAGAATTATTCCAGTCTCAAAAATTAGTAGAATTTTACCAATACTTCCTATTATAACGGCGTTAGGAGCACTTGGTGGTATAGCATCTGGTGGAATAGCTATGGCAAAAGTTTTAAATGATGTCAGGAATGGAAAGGAGCAGTTGGCTGTGGCTAGCAGCCATAATAGATATTTGGAATCAGTCGCCAAGGGGAGGGGTTTATTCCTCAAGTCATATAAAAAGGGATATGGTTTATATTTACGACCCTATCCAAAAAACTAATAAAGAAAGACGTCGACGGATGTAGATTTATTGAAATATGGCAAACATCTTAAAAATTTCAGGGGAATGTTTATGTGAAATTCTTTACCGAATAAACCGAAATCTCAAGAATGTGGAATTCTTAATTTAGATGATGCTGTTGGTCCTGGTACTCATTGGGTAGCATACTATAAAAACGGAAATTGTAAAGAATATTTTGATTGCCTTAATTTTCTTAGTATTCTAAATGAATACATTTTCGCTCTTAAACCAACAAATTATTTTATTAACTTTTCATTAAATTAATCCTTCATCATACCCAGAGCCTTCTTATTCAACTGAGGAAAATTGAATACACGTATATTTTTTATTTTATTAGGTATCAAAAAAATGTTGAATTTTCAACACGAATATCATTATAAAAGACGTCAGTTTGAATATCATATATGAATGAAACAGTCCCATACAATTCAAAGCAATATTATGTTAATATTTTTCTTTGCTGTAATCATAATGAAAACAATACATTTTAAATTTAAAAAGTTTTAAAACGGTAAAACCAATATATATTGGTTTATTGTACGGAATTGACACTTGTTTCATTTGAATCGCTATTAAATTGTCAGGAAATTTGGTTAGACTGTGAAAATTTGGTTTTGCTATTATCTTGTACCAATTTAATATTTACTCTTTTATCTACATTCTCCATAGTTTTCCCATACACCGCATTATTTAATAATTTAAAGAAATTTTCCTCAAACTCAATTGCAGCTAATGTTCTAGATAATTATTTAAATCAATATATTTTTTTATCAATTTATTAAGTTTTAGAATTCTATGAATTTTCTTGAATATAAGCCCATGTTTAATACATTGTTGTAAATTTTTATAATGAATAATATATTTTATTTTGGGTCCCAAATCACCAGTAAACTTTGAGTGTTTCATTATACCAACTTTTTTATTTTCAAAACAAAATGGTAAGTCATCATGAATATTGTGAATGGTTATGGGATAATCTAAATCTATTTCTAATATGTAACCAACTAAAGAATCTTCTGGTATACTAAAAACGTTAAACTCCTCTACCTTTTCAACTCATTCAAAATTATTGTGAGGAATATGTTGTGACATAGTGTAGCATTACCATGTAAACAATTAACATATAAATAAATTATATAATTTGAAAGATTAGACACATCACGTTATCACTTAAATATTTTTTGTTAGCAATTGAATGTCGTTTACAACCTTGAACCATACCTTCCCTTATCGCCGACAAAATAAAATTATGCATGTTGTCATCAGTCAACAATTCTAATTGTATTCGAGTTATTTTAAGCATTGCATCCCAAGATAATCCAGTATAATATTGGCATGGGTCTAGGCGACATTCTTCCTTTACATACAATATGTCAAAAAACAGTTTACACAATGAAAAAAAATTTTTTTTTTGACTTTATGTGAAAAAATCATATACAGCCTTGGTCAAAAGTATTAGGCACCCCACTAATTACTGAATTTTTTGTTTTAACAAGTGATGTAATGAAGTTTTATTAGTAAAACAGTGAAAATACAATGAATTAGTGATACTAACATTAATATTTAGTAGGTCCACCCTTCGATTTAATAACGGCAGCAATTCTCTTAAGCATGCTGCGTACAAGTTTTGCATATTCGTCCGCACTTATAGCGTACCACTCGTTAATTAAGGCATTCTTTAAGGCAGTTTTTGATGTTATGCTGTGTTCCTTAATCTTGCGTTTTAAAATAGGCCACATGTGCTCAATCGGATTAAGATATGGAGACTATGCAGGCCAATCTAAAAAAATAGTGTTGTTATCTCTAAACCAACGCATCGTAGTCGCTGAAATTTAACCCCGTCTAAATTAGTATCGCCGAAAATGCGCATGAACGAAGGCAGAAGAACAGCTTCTAATACATGTATGTACTTTTGACTGTCCATGTAACCCTCGCAAACGAAGATTTCGCCGACACCATCAGCAGCCGTGCAGCCCCAGATCATAATGCTGCCTCCCCCATGCTTAACAGTGGGTACCAGACAATCTGGATGATATTCTTCCCCAACCCGTCGCCTCACGAACGTCACACCAGGTGTTCCAAATATCTGTAGAAAAGAAAAAATAATGTTTTAATAAGATTTGTATTATGTCTTCAAAATTGCTCTAGGGTAAGGAGCTATGGCTGCTAATACTTTAAGACGATCTTAACTAAGCTTACCTCGAAGTTTGATTCATCTGACAACAGAACATTCGACCAATCTTCTTCCGTGAAATGTTGGTATCGGCGAGCCCATTTCAAACGATTTTTCCTATTCTTTTCTGAGAGCCACGGATTCTTTCGGACTTTACATCCTTTCTGCTTCCAGAAGTCTTCTTCTAGCTGTTCGAGCACTAGCTGGCTTACTAAATTCATCCGAAAGGGCAGCTGCAAGGGCAGAATAAGATTTTTTGCGATCCTTGGGAGATTCGCGTATAAGTATTCGGTCTTCTCGTTCACTGGTTAGACGCTTTCTTCCACTTTTTGATTTATTACGTATTGTGGGATTTCGTCTCCACAAATCGCCTGATATCACATTGGGCCGCGCACCGCGAACATCCCACCAAATTGGCAATCTCAACCTGAGACTTACCTTCTACGCTTAGAACTTGATTTTTAACTCTATCATCGTAAATAATTTCACTTTTTTTAAGCATTTCGGTAAATATGAATTGGTTTTATAAGATTGGTAACTTTTCACTAATTTACACTTCCACTTTGAAATTTTGAATGCGAAAATATTTTATGAATTTCTTAAAAATTACAAATTTTAGGTTTAACTTACCCAGAGTGCTATGACTTTTAATATTAAACAATTTATTCGTTTAATCAACAGTTAAACACCCATGTAAGATATTTACAAAAAGAAGTAGTAACTTTGATAGCCACATTTGAGAATACTTGTATTTTAGTGGAGTGCCTAATACTTTTGGCAAAGGCTGTACTTCTGATATATTTAATGGATTTTTTTTAATGCAAAATGATCTCACAATATCTTTTCAGTTAATGTCACTAAAAACATTAACAAAATTGATAATATTCCACGAAAAAAACAACAAAATGACACTTTACACATTTTAGACACTGTCAAGAAACTGTTCACACATTGTGTTTTTCCCCTCTGCTTCGCTCTCGTTTTTGCCTGAAAAGGAAATTAACCGTTATTTATGGTTCTGCAATTGCTTATTGCAATGATCTATTTGCATTCATTTTGATTTGGTTGTGAATTTTTGCTGTGAGCGCAAGTAAACAGTTACTCTTAAGAATTTTTAAAACGCCCGGTAAAAGGTTGTCACTTAAAGTTAATCAATTGATTTACTGCAACCACCAATGAGGTAAATCGGCTCCAAAATTGATAGACACATTTTCTGTATCACGGAAAATAATTTACAATGTCCTCCAAAAGTGGAGGTGGCCAAAAGCGAAAAATTTATGAACGATCGGACCATATAATCATGCGAAAAGTTGACCGAAATCCACAAATAACGATAAGAACTCTTGCTCAGGAGCTTAAGGAAGAATGTTACCTTGATGTTTCACACGAAACTGTACGCTTAGCCATTCTGCGGAACAAGTACCGATTAAGAGTTGCCGCAAAAAACCATTGCTTTCTGTGGTCAATGTAGAAAAGCGCTTCATTTTCGCTGTAACCATGGTAAATCTTCCGGCAGAATATTGGGATGACGTCATACGACTGTGAGGAAACCAAAATGATACTATACTACAACGATGGCCCAAACCATGGTATCACGTACGCCGTTGACTGCACTCGAACCGCAAAACATCATTCCGACTGTAAAATTTTGCAAAATGTCGTATATGATTTGGGGCTGCATCTCCAGTGAAGGAGGAAGGAAGCGGACATTGCTCCAATACAACTGCGGCAAAGTCATCGATATGCCTTCTCAGAGCCTCGATCTCAACCAATTGGAAATTTGCGGGTTTATTTTAAGAAAAAAGTGTCGAAAAGGCCACGAATCGACAAGCCCTATAATCTGCCATACATAAGATTCCATTGGAATATGACCTGCCAAAGTTAGTCCGATCGATGAAAAACGCCGCCAACATGTAGTAAATTTTGTTATTCTTTTTAGTTATATTAACCAAAAAGATATTGTAAAACCATTTTGCATTAAAAAATTCATTCGGTTATCGAAGTCTATGATTTTTTCACGTAAATTAAAAAATATGTATTTTTTTCAGTGTGTAAAGAGTTTCTTGACAAGCTGTAATTTTCTAAAATTTTCAAAAATGTCACTGAGGAGTAGCACATTTACTTTTAAATATAATTATAATTACCTAATAAATTGGAACAATTAAATGTTGTCCAAACATTTTGTGCATGCTGATAATCATCGATACTATATGACTCATTTGATAATTTATTAAAGAAATGTGAACGAACAGGTAATTGTGTTTCGTTGCGACGCTCTTCTGAACCTTAGTAGTCATATGAGAAACTACCTTTACGTTTCATTAAAACAAAGTGACGATCGTTAGGGAAAAAAACCTTTGTTATTTCCAAATCATTATTATTTAAAAGCTATACTGTCTAAAATAGAAGGCATGATTCGAAATGAATCTAAAAATCGAAGTTCAACGTTATCTTTTTCATTAACATATATTTTCTTTGATATCGAAATATACAATTCTTTGTTTAATGGAATAAAATTTATATCCCCCTTAATAGACAACAACTCGTAAAATTATGAAAAATTATTGGAATAAAATTTGTTCTCTGATATTCCAAATTACATCTTTTATGTGATGGACCTCTATATTCACCAGTTAAATGACAATGGTCTGCTATCCTATAATTTAATAAAAGTTCCTTTCCACAAATATGACAAATGATATCTTCTTTTTGACGTCTAAGTTGGTGGACAGTTAATGGATGCATTCTAACTGTTTTACTCAACTATAGGTGGTAAATATCTAAGACATCATTGAAAATACTTTCAAAAAATGTCTTGGAGCATCAACACCGCTATATATTTTAAAACGATTTAGTTTATTCTGTGCTCCCGAATATGTCAATTCATTATCACTGACGTGTGACCTAATCTTCTTTCTATTTTCGCTTTAGCTTTGGTTTTTTTTCTCCACGCACGTGCTAATTTAGTGAACATATAGAAGCAGGGAAAGAAGTGCAAATATACCGCCCACGTGCGCCCCGTTGGGGAGCAATATATTTTCCATATCCGTATCGCAACGGTAAAAAATCTAAACCTCTCACAAAAGAATCATTTCCATTACTTCCCACAGTAAAAAGAGATAATCCTAAGTTCTTGGTAGCTAATATATTAGATACAAAAAAACCACCGAATTGGAATCCATATTTTGCTGTCCACAAAGCTCTAAAAGGTATAAGCTCCGAAATCGACAATATATCTGAGTTACTTGAAAAAAACAACAACGTTGCAAGCAAGTTCTTATCAACTAAAAAACTCGAGAGATGCACCTTGTCTCAATTACGTTAGTGAAAAAGAAATAATCGAAACTTTTGGGGTTCAACTTCCACAAACAAAAGTTTAATAGTCCTCAATGATAGACCACCTGCCCATTTTTCCACCCAGAAAACATTTACCAACCCTGATATCACTATTTCCTCTGCTTCCATAGCTCCAAGGCTCTTAACGAGAACCTTAGACGAATTACACAACATCATATCCCTATTTTAACAACCATTTCCAGCCCAAGTATTAAAAAAATAAAACCTCGTGCAAAATTTCTTATTGAAAAGGCATATTGGCAGAAATTTTCACTAACTGCAATAAATACATCTCACCAAACTCCTGTCTCTAATAATATTAACGCCGAAGTGGCAGCGATCAAACGTATTATACGTACAGCAGCCCACATAGCTATACCACAGAGCAAGCCAAAATTTTTTTCTGCCAAACTTCCTCATTGGAATAATCTTCTGTCTATCTTAAGACAATCGGCTTGGAAAGGATACAAGAGAAACAGGACAGATAATAACCTGATCAGCAAATATTACTCCCTCTTCAAGCGCGAAAAAAAATTTGGTCTGGCATAAAAACGCTTACCTTCTCAGACAATCGGAGACATACATATCTCTTTCATTCACTCTACAGGAGGTCCTATCCACGAACATGTCGATATTGCTGAAATTTTTGCCACTACTTTGTCAACTGACTCCCATGACTCCAATTTTCACTCCGTATTTAAATAACAGTATTTCCGATACCTACACGAATATGTTTCCTACCGCAGAAGCTGCAGATGCTTCTATGGCTCTTTCATCCAGAAACCATGTTTCAGTTCTTAGTTTAGATTTTGAAACAGCTTATGATAAAATCTTTCCTTAGCTATAGAAAGTTCTTTGTTCACGTCAATAACCGACATTCCAATATTTTTCCTCTCTTTAATGGAATCTCACAATGATCTCCCCTTTCAGTAAGTTTATTCTCCATTGCATTTCACAAGATCAGCTCAATTATATCTTCCTCTTCTCACATAGAACATTTCATTTATGCTGACGATATTCTCATATTTCCAAAAGTTAAAGACTTAACTGTAATCAGAACCATCTTTTTAAAAATCTTCACCGATTTAATCAATTGGTTAGAAAACGCAGTTGCTCCCCCATCCCACACATTAAAGACATTGGGAATAATATTTGAAAAGAAATTAACATTTAAGCAACATTGTAAATATATTAGAATAATAATAATAAGTTTCTATCTTCTAAGCACTCGTTCGTCTACATAACAACACTTACATCTCGAAGCAACCGAGCCTTTAAGGATAGATTTGGAGTTCCTATTTACAGATGGCTCCAAATACGATTCTAGCACTCTTAGTAAGGTCTTACTATTACCGTCGGCGCTATGCCAATTTACTGCTCGGTGTATATAGCCGAATCAGCTGCATTACTAGAAGCGCTTCGTTTGAGATAGTTTAGGATTTAGAGTTCATCTTAACACGTCCCATACACTTTTCAAATCTACGCATGTATGTATAACCATACTCTTGGGAAGATTGATATCTCGCTATCAATTTTTCCATGGGTGTTTACATAATCACACTTTTTCCCCTTATATATTTAGTGTACTATATGTACCAGGTGTGTTTGTTGAAGTGTGCCGGTTTTACTAGTAGATGTCGCTAGCAATATGTATAAATTTTTATGATTTGGCATGTATGTAATTTTTTTCTATTGACATTAACCTACAAAAATACGCTAGTCACATTCCGCCAAAATAATAGCGTCAGATTTGTTTACCTCAGTGAATACCTATGTCAAGTTTCGTTCCAAGTAAATCGCATTTGCCGCATTCGTTGCTTTTCTTATTTCATCAAAAGAAAAAAGCAGCTGAAGATCACCGGTTGCTGGTAGAAACTTATGGTGAACATGCTCCAGTGATTAGAACATGTGAGACATGGTTTCGTCAATTTAAAAGTGGAGATTTCGATTTGACAGACAATGAACATCTTGGTGCAGCGAAAACGTTCGAAGACGAGGAATTGCATGTTGATCCAACTCAATCGCAACAAAAATTGGCAGAAACACTACATGTGACTCGAGGAGCAATTTGCCAACGTTTAAAAGCTTCGGCCGTAAGACAATGCTCTGTGTTTGGTGGGACCAGTGTGGTGTGGTGTACTACGAGTTGTTAAAACCTGGTGAAACGGTGAACACGGATCGCTACCGACAACAAATGATCAATTTGAATCATGCGTTGATCGAAAAACGGTCGGAATGGGCCCGAAGACATGGCAAAGTTATCTAGTAACATGACAACGCGCCGTCTTATACCGCTAAACTGATGAAAGACACATTAAAATCACTTAATTGGGAAATATTATCGCACCCACCGTACCCTCCAGACCTCGCCCCGTCCGACTATCACCTTTTTTCATCGATGGGACACTCCTTAGCAGAACAGTGCTTCGCTAATTTTGAAGAAGTCGAAAAATGGCTCGCCGAATGGTTTGCCTCGAAAGCGAAAAAGTTGTTTTGGAATGGTATCCATAATTTACCTAAGAGATGGGCGAAATGTATAGAAATCAATGGTCAATACTTTGAATAAAAAAAATTTTAAGATTCCTCTGAAAAATAAGTGTTTTCTTTATCGAAAAAACCGGCAAATTTCAACTGGTATGTGATTATATGTAAAGCCGAAGGCCATAGCAGCCACAGTTCATAAGTAAGATAATTATTGTATAATTATTTTTCTTTTTTAAAATAAAATAAAATAAATAAAATAATTCTTCTGCCTTATAAAAATGTATTATATACATATTACAAATACATAATTTTTTCTCACTTGAGAGCTAAGTAATTTATTTTTCTTCTTTTGTTAAATAAAAGGGGCCTACTATGTAATTGTCCTCTATACCAAACACAATCACATTAATATTTGGATTATTTGATTCAAATACTACAATATATTTTGTTTGTAATGGGAACTTTAAATTTTTGAAACTTATTACTTTATCATTATTTTAAATTATAATAGAATTTGGGATATTTCTGATGTTATATGCTCTCTGTGTTTTGAGGGGTGATAAAGAGATAAAATTATGGCCCACTTAAGGCAATATACATCACTGTTAACAATATTAATACATGTTTTTATATCTGCAATTATTTTTGGTAGTGGTATATATAACGAGCGGCCGCGGTAGTCGAGTGGTTAGCATTGCTTACTGACATTCGAAAGGCTCGGGTTCAAATCCCGGTGCCACCAACATCCAAAAGTTATGTTATAAAAAATTAAGTTAAATTTTCTAATTGCAGTCGCCCCTCGGCAGGGAATGTTCACCCCTACGAGTGTATTTCTGACATGAAATAAAAGCTCCTCGTAAAAAAAACCATCAGCCGTTCGGAGGCGGCTTAGTAAAAGGTCCCTCCATTTGTTGGAAAAACATCAAGACGCAAACACACAAATTAAAGGAGGAGTTCGGCCCAAAATCGCTTCAACGATTTATTATTCTAGCGGTTAATTATTCTTCAATATTTATTTTATCCCCTTCAAAATAGTCACCATTAGAGGCGATACACATATGTCACCTTTTTTTCCAATCTTCATAACACTTCTGGTAGGCCGCTTTAAGTATGGCTTTCAGTTCCTTCTTCGAATTCTCTTTTATGACTTCAATCGACTGAAAATGCTTTCCACGAAGCGGCAATTTGAGTTTAGGGAAAAGAAAAAAGTCACATGGTGCCATGTCGGGTGAATACGGTGCTTGCGGAACAATATTTACGTTGTTTTTGGTCAAATAATCGCGTACAAGACGAGACGTATGAGCTGGCGCATTATCATGATGTAGAAACCATGACTTGTTGTCCCACAAATCCTTCCTTTTGAGACGAATATTCTCACGCAAACGCTTCAAAACGGATAAATAATATTCAGCATTAACGGATTGACCTTCCTGAAGGAATTCCGAGTGCACAACACTTTGGCTATCAAATAAAACAGAGAGCATAACTTTGATTTTCGATCGACTTTGACGTGGTTTTTTGGGTTTCGGCTCATTTGGAAGGCGCCATACAGATGATTGCTGGGCTGTTTCAACGTCGTATTCATAGACCCAAATCTCGTCACCAGTTATGATGTGCTGGATGTCCGTATCACTCATTGTGAGCATTTCCTTGGCGACAGTTTTGCGTTCCTCTTTTTGAAGAAAATTCAACAATTTTGGAACAAGTCGAGCAGACACACGTCTCATGCCCAAAACATCGTGAATAATGCTATGAGCGGATCTATTTGATATGTTGAGCTCACTAGCTATCTCTCTTTCAGTCACACGACGATTTTCCAACGCAATTTTCTTTACTTTTTCGACGTTTTCTTCGTTTGTTGACGTTGCTGGACGACGATCATGGGGCAAGTTCTCCAGCTATGTACGGCCGTCCTTGAACAACTTATACCAATCAAAAATACGTGCACGTGATAGGCAAGACTCCTCATATGCCTTCTGCAACATTTTCATTGCGTCCGTCGCACTTATTCCATTGGAATAACAAAATTTCAAACAAACTCTTTGCTCAACGTTAATTTCCATAGTAAAATTCGAAAAACACACTCGAGGTTGACTTGTTTATAGTGCCGTAAAAAAACCTAAGCAAAAAAAAGTATGGCCATATGTCTTGTCCTTGTCGAGTTATGGATAAAGTCTCGTTTATATTTGAGCAGAAGGTATATATATAACGAGCGTCTTATTGGCCGGTATTTATTTATGTTTACTGCTAGATGAATAATTTCACTTAAGCTCCAATCACTATCTCGCTCTTGAAATGTGTTCATTTTTTCAATCAATTTACTAAACTTTTCTTTAATTATTATAACAACATTGCTGTTTTCCATAAATGCTTCAGCCATTATTTTTCGGTGTGAAAATATAGCAAATTCTTCAATATTACCTTTTATTTCAATATATTTACAAAATATTTCAAAGTTAAATTTATGATTTCATGCTTTTCTAAAGATTTCTGTAAAAGTTCAGTTAATTCATTTATATGTTTTTCAAAAGAATGTTCAAAAATTAAATCATTGGGCTGATCGTTTTCCATATATATATTTTAATACAATTCTTAAACATAGCTTTAGTATATTTACAGCGGCATTCAGTAAGCAGTTTTTGGTCTCTAAAGTATCAATTTGATACTATTTGGAATTCCCTAAGCAACACTGAGTCAAAAAGATCACAAAAAAGTATCAAATTTAATATCTGCCATTTAGCAGGTCATAAAAACTACTTTTGCTCTGTTTACATAATTGTCGTAGAAAATAATAATATTTTTTTATTGATTTTGCAAGAAATCGATCGCGTAGAGAGGTAATATTTATTTAAATGAAAAGGAAACACAGTAAATAACGAAACAAACCATTTCTTTATTGGAAGCAGACAAAATTTGGCCAGTCTTAACACTTTAACAGAAAAATCGTCTATCTTTTCTACTTATTTCTTCATATTTTGTCTTTTATATTTATTGTAAATATAATCCTTATATCAATTCATAAAAAGTAATCTACATTATATATGAACAAAATCAAGTGCTTTCATACATTTGTATTTATTCATGGCTATTAAATCCCACAACACACTCACTATAGCTACATACAATAAAACAAACATTGTATAGTATGATTTCAAAAATTACCTTTGTAGCAGTCAATAAGTAAGTTCACCAAACCTCCTGCCATTTATAACTTTAATGAAATGCCATCAGCCTCATATAAGCTACTTCATCTCAACAACTGACCTCTTCATCTTCTGGTCCCATTCGATTTGCTCCTTGATGATTCTTTGTGCTCGATGAATATCTAAAAAAAATATAGAAAATAAATTAAATAATGTAAATAAGAAAAATAAATACCAAATTACTTACAAAAGGTGACACGTCATGGTAATTGATTGATGCAGATTTGAAATTGTAAACTTTTTTTAAACAAACGATTCAGGTAATACGCAAATTTAACACATTCAAAAATAAGATCTTTGGCAATGTTTAGTATAATTAGTAGCTTTTGTTTATATTAAGGAATAATTATTATTATAAAATCTGTTTAAGAAAATTTATCGCATGTAATCGATAAGCTAATTTTTGTTGAATGCTTGTCCGCATTACCAGCAAAGGTCGCTATCAGCTGATCGCTGGAATTAATTTTTCGCCTAATTTTTCAGGCGAATTTTTTGATACTCTCGGTACTGAATTGCAATTGATACTATGATCACAAAAATAGTATCAATCAATTTGTGAATTAGTGACTGTATCAAATTACTGAATGCCGCTGTTAACATTACTATTTCACTACACATTTGTTCTCACGTGTGCTGCCCATAAATTTTCTTTCACTTGAATATCAAATTGCTCACAAAAAATTATTTTTTTGTTTGAACTTGATTTTTCATTGTAATATCTTGTGTAACCTCTTTTTTCGAACATATAACTTTTCACAAAAACTAATCGGATACAATTTTTTTGAGATTTATTAAAAAAAAAGTTTGACCCGTATGAAATTCAAATAATGCTGAAGTAAATTTTTTACCAGGTTTAATCACTTCGATATAAAATGTTTTATTATTTATTGTTTCAATATTTGAATCTTTTAAGGAGTTGTGAATTCCGGAAGAAAAATAACATTTTTATCTAGTTCTATCATTACCTTTTCACCAAAATTCGACTTTGCCCTCATGACATTTAATACTCTTAATTTTTTATTAATTGCATCAATCGCCTTCAATATTGGTTTTTGCTCTTTTTCCTTCTTCGAAACTGATTTTAAAGCCTTAAGAGCTTGTTGCATAATTTGTAGCATGTCTATAATAAGGGGACATTACAGAAGTAGCAACGTATAAGTTAAATTGTAAGGGCCGAGTTGAACGTGAACCACACCTAAACGCCAAGTTTTTTTCCGAATTTAATTTGACATTTCTCTATTTCAGACTTACTCAATTTGAACCATGGAGAGATACACAATCCAATAACGTGTTAAAGTTATCCAGACTTATTATGAAAATTTTCGAAGAAAATCATCTTCAGTGATGAGGCACATTTTCACCTCAGTGGATTCGTCAATAAACAGAATTGCCGCATTTGGGCGAATGAGAATCCAAGAGTGATTGTCGAAAAACCAATGCACCCACAAAGAGTGACTGTTTGGTGCGGTTTATGGGCTGGCGGCATCATCGGGCCGTATTTTTTCCAAAATGAGGCCGGTCAGGCAGTTACTGTGAATGGTGTTCGCTATCGTGAGATGATAACGAATTTTTTATGGCCACAATTGGAAGATATGGATGTGGACGATATGTGGTTTCAGCAGGACGGTGCCACTTGCCACACAGCTAACGAAACAATGGCTCTTTTGCGCAACAAATTCAATGGCCGTGTTATCTCACGTAATGGCGATGTCAATTGGCCCCCAAGATCATGTGATTTGACACCGTTGGACTTTTTTCTCTGGGGTTATTTGAAAGAAAAGGTGTACGTCGATAAGCCAGCAACAATTCAAGAGCTAAAGGATGAGATAATTCGGCACATTAACGGCATAGAAACTCCATTATGCCTCAGCGTCATCGAAAATTTGAACCATCGTATGGAGGTGTGCCGCCGAGGTCGCGGCGCTCATTTGGCCGATATTTTGTTACATACATAATTGAGTAATACCAATATTTCATAATAAAATAAAATTTCAATAATTTCCTAAATAGTTTGTGTTTTATTCAAAATCAACATCGGCCCTTGAAAATTTAACCACCCGTTAGTTTATTACCGTTTTTTAAAAGTGTTGGTGGTTAAACAATATTAAAAATTCTTAAAATATTATTTTATTATGAGTTGAAACAACAGCCGCCTTAAACACTTTACTGAATGTTTTCACTGAAAAGACGTTTAATTTATACGTCTTTCTCTGTTGATATATATCTTGCAGCGGAAATTATAGTTCCGCAAACCACAAGTTTCGTCCTACTAGTGTAAACATTGTGAGAATACATTTTATCAAAATAGAAAATGATAAACTAAAAAACAAAAAACTATACAAGTACATCACTTTATAATTTTTAATTTAGTATCAAGTAGACAATACAATAAAATGGAAAAAAATATAACGATTTGTATAATGTTGAGTGGCGGTATAAAATGGGCCGTTTCGAATGAAATGAAATAAATGAACACAGGTTTTTGTTTATAAACGTGCAAATTCCGGGTTTAATATAATAGTTTAAATTCAATTACAGTAGGTAAGATTTACAAAAAAATGTATATTATTTTAAGGTAAATTCGGTTTACAGATTTTAATAAATGAATTGTCTGAATGTCTTCGAGACCATTTAAGACTACAACCAACGGTTGTTTTATTAAAATTATTTATATTAAAAGGATATAAGTAAATATAAGATTGAAATGCAAATGACGAAGAGCATTCCGTGGTCGCGATGTCGATTCGTTGGGGGTTGAAAAGCGATTAAAAACTGAATGTGTCGCTGTTGGCTACTTTAGCCGGCTAGTTCATTCAAACGGTGTTGCTAGTGCGGAACGTTAGCAACATTGGGCGACATTGGGCAGCACATCGCGGCGTTGCCACCTGAGGGGGATCACTCCGAAAACGAAAAGATATCCATGTCCTCAACATGGCGCCCCCCTCGGCGTTGGTGCCTGTATCTCCCTCTCCAGCTTGCCAATCAGACTCCGAACGTCCTTCACCAATTGTTGCAACTTCTTCCGCTGCTGTGCAGACCGGCTGGATAAAGCTGGCCTGGAATTGGCTGCATTCGCTGCACCGCTTACCCTCCTTAACTTCGCCCGGTGGAGCAGGGTATGATGCCCGAGAGTGCACCGATGGCAACTAGACCTTGAGTCGCATTCGCCGGTCGCATGGGAGGTTGCCGGGCAGTTGATGCAGTATAGGTGCACCCTTGCGCACTCGGTACCATGGCGAGGAAAGCAGGGCAATGGCGCAGCGAATACAACCGGCCGCATAAACGGCACTTCCTTGATGTCGCCTCTCGTCGTGACCTAGGAGAGAAGAGTGAAAATGTACGACTTTAGTATATGGTTGAAAAAGGGTATATGACGGGATTTCATGAGATGCTTTTATAAGAGTTGTAGGTTGGTATATATAAATGTTGGGATTAAGTCATAGGGTTTGAGGTTCACACAGCGGGCAGCACACACAGTTTGGCTATATTCGGGTTATCGTTCCGTTCTGTGTGATTATGTCGATCTTTTCGTTTGCACCTTGGTACACTTTGGTTATACGTCCTAGGCGCCATTCATTCGGGGGAGGAGATCGTCCTTGACGACAACTCGATCTCCTTCCCTTACGGGGCTTTCCGCCCTTTTCCATTTATATCTCTAGTGTAATTCTCTGAGATACTCGTTTTTCCATCTGGTACTAAATTTATGTTGAAGCACCTTGAGTTTCTGCCATTTGGGAACCAGAGAGAGGGCTTCGGCATTGGGTTCGGGTATCGATAACAATTGAGCCCCGCGGAGGAAATGTCCAGGGGTGAGTGCGAGTAGGTCTTGCGGGTCTTGCGCCATGGCTGAGAGCGGTCGGGAATTGAGAACCGCTTCTATTCTTACCTTCAGGGTTGTGAGTTCCTTGAAGCTAAATTTGTGATTTCCGGCGACTTAAGTGAAGTGCAGCTTAAAACTCTTCACTGCTGCTTCCCATAGTCCACCCATATGAGGGGCATACGATGGAATAAACTCCCAATAGAAGCCAAGTGAGGGGTATTTAGCGGAGACGTCAGCTACGTTCAGTTCCGACAAATGTTTTCCCATTGTCGGACATAATCTTATAGGGGAGCCCGCTATGTCCAACAAACCTAGCGAAGGCTGCTCGGAAAGCCTCCGTAGTCAAGTCAGAGCAGACTTCGAGGTGTATTGCTTTCGTGGAGAAGCATACGAATACACAAACGTATGCCTTTGAATACGAAGCTCGCCGTTGGGCAGATACTTTTACTAGGAACGGGCCGGCGAAATCCACCCCAGTCGTGTGAAACGGTAGGGTATATGTGGTTCGTTCGGAGGGTAGTGTTGCTATGATCTGCGATATCATCTGCTGCTTGTGTATGGTGCATGTCTTGCACTGAAAGATGCACTTTTTTGTTTTGGGTTTGAGTTGGGGAATGTAGTATTCTTGTTGTACTATTCGCATCATTAATTGGTTTTCAGCATGCAGCATGGTGGTGTAGAAATTTTGACAGCAGAGTGCAGAATATCGATTTTCCTGGGATAATTATGGGATGACGTTCGTTATAAGTAAGGGCTGCGTATTTCAGTAGTCCGTTTACGCGCAGTACGCCTTTGCTGTCGAGTATAGGATTTACTGTCAGCAACGTGTCCTTCTTGCTGATCGGTTTTGAGGCTTCCAGTTGCGCGATGGTTTCTCCTTAATGCCTTCGTTTAGTTAGGGTTATGAGTCGCGTTTTTACTTCGTTCATCTCTTCGTGGCTTAGAGTCATGCTCATCCGAGATGGCAATTTTCGTGACCTGTGAAGGAAGAAAACTCTAGCCATGCTAAGACGATGGTCGTGTCTGTCCACAGAACAAGTTCGTGAGGCGATGAACTTAATTCTGTTTGTATTTGGTTTACCAACCTTGCCATTAGAGCTGCTCCACAGAGCTCTAGATGGGGGAGACTTATGGTTTGGAGAGGAGCTACCTTTGTTTTTGCAGCTAGTAAATGTGAGGTGAAGGAGTTTTCGCCGTGTTGTACACTCATATACACACAAGCGCAGAATGCCTTCTTTGAGGCATACTATGAGAATCCATGGAGTTGAATTGGTTTGTGGGGGGAGTACTGCTGAATTTAACGCTTCGATAACTTGGGTGAGAGAGTTGATAGTGGACTGTATTTCATTACTGCCTGAAAGAATGTCATCTACATAAATTTCATTGAGTAGGATATTGTTTGCGAGAGGGTATTCGCTTTTGCAATCTTCGGCTAATTGATGTAGGGTTCGAATAGCTAAATATGGGGCACAGTTAACGCCAAACGTAACTGTCTTTAGCCTGAAATCTTCTATTGGAGAGTCGGGGGTTCTGCGAAAGAGTATTCGGTGGAAGTCTTGATCTTCCTGGTTAACGAGTATTTGCCGGTACATTTTCTCAATGTCGCCGTTAAATACGTACTTATAGAGTCGGCAATTGAGGATTATTAGCATTAAACCGTTTTGTAGTGTTGGGCCTGTGTGTAGGACGTCGTTTACTGAGTTCCCTGATTGTGATGATCTGGACGCGTTGAATACTACTCGGACCTTTGTGGATTTACTGTCGGGTTTTACGACAGCGTGATGGGGTAGGTAGAAGGAGAAGTACTTCCCCTTGTTGATTACTTCGAGAGGTGAAGTGGGTTCCAAGTGGTCCAAGGTCAAGTATTCTTCCAAGACATCCTGATATTTTTGCTGCAGCAGTGGTTTTCGCTCAAGTGTCCGCTCGTTGCTGATGTACTGTTGATGTGCTGCTAGTCTGGAGTGGCCTAGGGCTGCGCCCCTGGGAAACTCCTTTTTGAATGGTAATTTGACGGTGTATTTACCATTCTTTTGGCGCGTTGTTGTTTTGCGATACAAATTTTCGCAAAATTCGCAAATTGAGTTGTTGGTCCTCTGATTATCCGTCCAAATATTGTCTGCTGTGCCAACAGGGCACCATTGTGGAGGTGTTGCACTCCTTGTTTGAGGATTTGGGGTGCTAAGTCGCTGCCGATTACCATGTCAATTCGAGATGGCGTGAGACATTTTGGGTCGGCTAACGCTAATTGGGTTATTTCGTTGATGTCAATGGTTGACACCTGGGTTGTGGGTAGTAGGTGTGTGAGCTTGGGTAATATTATTGCTCTAGCTTTTACATGGTGTGATAAGTCTGACGAGCATAGAGTTAGTTCGCAGACTTTGGTTGAGTTCTGGACGAAAGTTCCTCCCATTCCTGAGATTTCGTAATGGGTTTCCTCCGTGGGCAGATTGAGTGTTTTTTGAATCCGAGATGTGACAAAGGTTTTTTTGCGAACCTTGGTCTATCATTGCTCGGATTTTGTGGTGTTCTCCTGCTAGTTATATTTATCGGGACTATAGCCGAGTGCAAGAGTGTGGTTTCGTTGCTGCTTGCATGGTGTGTTGTTACCTTTATTGTCTTCTTCTGATCCTCTGGGTGTGGATGATTCCTGTTGATGTTGATGGTCTGTCGTCTGCTATTTCCACTGCGGTCGCTGCCAGTGCTGTCGATGAGAGGGGTTTTGAGTATGGGGTTGTGTTTTGATAATGGAGTAGTGAGTGATGACGCCTTTGGCAGTAAACGCAGGTGAATTTGCTTTGACATTGACCTCGCTGGTGTGAACAGGAAAGACAATTTTCGCAATAATTGTTTTCACGAACGAATTGGTGTCGATCTGGGGCGGAAAGGTTCCTAAATCGGATGCACATTTTCATCCCGTAACTAGAGTTGCATAACTTGCAAAAAACGGGTTTTTGGAACTCTGTGTGATAGGTTTGCGTGCGACTTTTATTCGCAAATGGGGAGCTGTGATTGCCAGCTCTGGGTGTGAATGTATTGATGTGGGGTTTGGGTTTACCTGGGCGGTATGTTCCCAGTCGTTCTACTACATCGTATCTACTGACGCGAGTGTTTCGCTCGGGAGTTTCGAGGAGCATATATAAATGAGAATGGGATCCCAATCCTTGGTGGAATTCTTTTGTGATGAGAGATTGGAGAGGCAGTTATTTATTGTAGTCTGCAGTTTTTGCAGCTGCTCTCCGTTCTCTGCAAAGATGGGTTGTAGATTAAGGGGGGTTTTGAGCTGGTTATCTACTAGAATTCTTGGATTCTCATAGCGAGATTTTAATGCTTCCCAAGCAAGCGGAAAACTTTCATCTGTGAGTGGGTATTGTTTCACACTAAGGCCTGCTGGCCCTTTTGCCTTGTGACGCTGGTGAAATAATTTTTGGGCGGCTGTTAACTGAGGGTGATTTATATAAACTGCCGTAAACATGTCTCGGAATGTCGGCAAGTCTTCATAACCTCCGTAATATGCTTCAGTATCGCATACTGGTACTTTGAGACATACCCCATTGGAAACTGAGCCTGTGTTTGAATTTGTTGATTGCTGGGTTGTTTGGGTGGGTGTTGTAACTGTGAAAAGCTGCAATGCTTCTAGCATTAGCGCGTTACAGTTCTGGAAGCTTTCCGAACACTGCGTATTTCTGCTCCACTGACTCGCTGACTTCCGGGTATGCGTCCGCCATGAAAATAGCCATGCTTCTAGGAGGCTATCCCAATTTTTGTCCACCTGCTGTATTTTGACGCTTAGTAGGGTTGCCGTTTGGTCACTCGCCAAGTCCGTTGACCATTTTGCGCAGAAGACCTCCAGCTTGTTGGATTCAAAGATGAACTTTTGCAAGTACCTGTCCATCTTGATGCTTTTTTCCGCCTTATCTTCTGGCATTTGTGGAATTTTTGGGATTTGATTTAATGGGGTTTCATGAAAAAATTAAATTGATATAGAGTGGGTTTTATAAAAAAAAATTGGGTTAGTATTGTAAAAAAATTGGGTGAGTTTTGTAATAAAAAAAAATTGGGTTGTTTTGTTTTTTTTTTTTTTTTTTAATTGCTTTTATTTGGTATATATTAACCAGCAGCAAAAATTTAATGTGTCTATTTACCTCAGCGCGTCTGAGTGCAAATATTTGGGTGGGTATGCAAAATTAAAAATTTTTTTTTTTGGGTGTATATTTATTCCAACTAAATTATAAATTTATTTATTTGGAATAATAAATTTATTTATTTGGAATAATTGGGTTTTTAATGGTGATTTCCGAATAAAGCTATTCCCTTTTGTCCAACTGTACAAAAGTATAATAATTGCTTGGTCGCGGCCCACTGTGTCTTGGGCTGCGACTCCTTTTGTTTATTTTGCCTCAGCGCGTCTCTCAAATTTGCACTGTTTGTGAGCGCGTTTGAGTGGGAATCAAATGTGTTTGCTGCGCTGTAACGGGTTTGAGATTTTGCATATATGTACGTATACAGATATGCTATCTAGTACGAGTATATAGTTTAACTTGTATATAATTCGATAGGTATATGTCAACCGTTTTAGAGAGAGACGGTACTGAGATGTATAATATATATTTTTTTAGCTACTGCAAATTTGAGAGAGTGGCCGACGGGATTTTTTGATGTTATACAAGCTTGTACAGTTTAATTTGTATATAATTTTTTTTGATGGGTACATGTCAACTGTTTTTGAGAAAAACGGTACTGAGAAGTATAATATATTTTTAAGCTATTGCAAATTTGAGGGAGTGGCTAACGGGATTTTTTGGTGTTATACAAGCTTGTACAGTTGACACCAATTATTATATAATTTTTGAGGGCTTGAGAAAATTTATTTTCTGCGAGTATATGGTATATGTACACTTGCCAGAAAAACTATGCGTACACACTCAACGTGTAACTTTGAAGGGAAAAAGAGTATAGTTGTATTAAAGATATCGACTTGGTTTATTTTTATGTTATAAACCCATTTATTACTATTAATATTCATATCTTTTTTTAGTCTTAAATATATAACTTATACTAATAAAAATAAAAAAGTAAAAATTCATATGGTTTAGCACAAGAAAAAGTATGCGTACAAATTAAAAAACAATTAAAAAAAGGCACTTATTGATAAAAGTAACAAAATTTAATAAGAAGTTGGATGCCCTTTTCTTTTTATCGTTTCTTTCAAACGTGTTGGCATCGATTGGACTAATTTTTGTGTTACGTTCGGCGAGATGTTATTCCATTCCTCCATAATCACTTCCTTCAACATATTTTTCGAAGTAATTGTCCGTAGACGAATCCTGCGCTCGAGGAAATCCCATAAATGTTCTATGGGGTTCAAGTCTGGCGATTGTGGTGGCGAGTGCAACTGGTTTTTCAGATTATAGAGCAACCAAAGCTTCACAGTATGTGCAGTGTGCTTTGGATCATTATCCTGCTGGAACCAAAAGTCAGCAGCCAACCCCAATTTTTCCCTGCTTTCCTGCAAATTGTCTTTTAAGACTTGTAAGTAAGCCTTGTTGTCCATAATGGAATCAATAAAAACGAGATTGCCAACTCCATTTGCCGCCATACAGCCCCACACCATCACTCCGCCACCACCGTGCTTAACAGTTGGAGTAAGGTTTTGCACATCGAAGGCTGTACCGCTTTTACGCCACACTAGTTTTCGCCCTTTTATGCCAAAAATGCAGAATTTGCTCTCGTCACTAAATAAAACATTATTCCAGAAAGCTGCAGGCTCCTGGAGAAACTTTTTGGCGAAAGCTAAGCGCTTCTCTTTGTTGACTGGCGATATGAGGGGTTTCTTCCGTGCAGTACGGGCATGTAGGTGGTTCTTTTTTAAAATTTTGCGAATGGTATCATCATTTAGCTCTTTATTAAACTTCTGCTTAATATCCTGTCCAATTTGCGCAGCTGTTAATCCGGGTTTAAGTCTCACCGTCTTTAAAACATCCCGTTTTTCGCGATCGGTCAATTTTGACGGCCTTCCAGAGCGTTGTTTTGACTCAACGGAGCCGGTTGAATTAAAATTTTCGAGCACTCTTTGTACGGAGGAGTGGATTCTACATACAATCTTCCCAATTTTTCGCAACGATTTCCCTTCATTACGAAGTTTTACAATGATTTTCCTCAAATCGGGGTCAATTTCTTTTTCCTTCCTGCCCATTGCGATCTTTTTTATAGAATGATGAAATTCACTAAAACATCGATCATCAAAAAGTTTCTAGTGGTTTTATTATTTTTTTCCCTTCAAAGTTACACGTTGAGTGTGTACGCATAGTTTTTCTGGCAAGTGTATGTATGTATTGGGTAAAGATTCGGTTGTACTTACTTCGCCATGGGTTTTACTTAGCCTTGGTGGTTGTTGCTGTGGTTGTGCGGCTTGGTTGTTGTTGTTGACCGTATTAAATAGTCCAATGACGCGCTGGTTGATGTTTTGTACTTGATGTGGTTGTTGCGTTGCGTGATCGAGGCAAAAATATGTAGCGGCTAAAAATTCTTATTTTATTGCGATCCAATATACAATTTTTCTGCTGCGTTGCTTTGAAATTAACTGATGGATGACTTTTTGAACTTATTATTCACATAAAACCTTAACTCATCCTGTTTAGAAGTTCTTATACTTATAATTTTTTAATTATTTCACTTTTAGTTGGTATTTCGCGCTTTTTTGCATTAATTTCGATGTTTGTTCACTTTATATTAGTTTTAGCAGCAAAGTTTGTTGTAATATGTTTTTTGTTCACACACGAACGCTCGCTTCGACATACCGTTTTATTTTGCTATTAACTTTTTGCCGTTTATTTCTTGTAAAACTAGAGTATGGTTTTTTTTTTTTTGAATCAACAAATTTTTTTGTTTTCAATTAACTATTGTTTCTTTTTCCCCACAGCGGGCAACACACACAATATTTCACTTTTATTTGGTGTTTTGCGCTTTTCGGATTATTTCCCACCAATTTTTATTCACTTTATATTAGTTTTAACAGCACAGTTTTTTATGTGTGTTTTTTTTTTTGTTCACACACGACCGCTCGGTTTAAGATTCTGTTTGATTTGTCTATTAAGGGGGGACATCTGAGTAACTCAAAAAAAATAAACGGATTTTCTGGAATTTTTTTTTACCAAACGAAAGAGCCAATCGAAATTTTGTAAAGTAGGTTTTATAATATGCGATCCGATGTACAAAATATGATTTTTTGAAAGAAATCGAAAACAAAATGGCGGCTGTGCAGCATTTCTTCGTAGGCCCTATTTTTGGGAAGGGGGTCCATGGCCGGAAAGCTAACGTCCTTAATTTTTGATCTGGAACAAAAAATAAAGTTTTGTTAGTTTCTATACATCAACAGCTATCGACACACGTAGGATTTTTTCGATATATTGATTTTTCGCAAAATGGTGCGTGATCGAAAAAAAAGTTCAAATTTTCACGAGGAAAAAAAGTCCAAAAATTGTTTATAAAAAAAAAGTAAGCAATATAAAAAAAAAATTATACGTGTGTCGATAGAGGAAGGAATTTTGAATATGCTGTCAAAATTTCCGGCCGTCTAAAAAAAAGTGGTTTCGAGAAAAACGCGTTTAAAGTTATAAGTCGCGGTCGGAATATGCCTATGAGGCATTGCCGCAGAATGGAAAATTTGGACATTTAGACACTTTTGCCGGATTCTATCTTGTGGTATATTATTTTTAAGATCCTAAAGCATCTTTTAAACGAAAAAAAAATTTTTTGATTTTTTCAAACTTTTACTCAGATGTCCCCCCTTAAGTGTGATGGCCGCTGTTGCCGTTGGGTACAGCAGTGGTGCCAATTCGTTTTGGCGGCACCGAAGGACCATGTATAATGTTGAGTGGGGGTAAAAAATGGGCCGTTTCGAATGAAATGAAACAAATGAACACAGGTTTTTGTTTACAAACGTGCAAATTCCGGGTTTAATATAATAGTTTAAATTCAATTACAGTAGGTAAGATTTACAAAAAAATGTATATTATTTTAAGGTAAATTCGGTTTACAGATTTTAATAAATGAATTGTCTGAATGTCTTCGAGACCATTTAAGACTACAACCAACGGTTGTTTTATTAAAATTATTTATATTAAAAGGATATAAGTAAATATAAGATTGAAATGCAAATGACGAAGAGCATTCCGTGGTCGCGATGTCGATTCGTTGGGGGTTGAAAAGCGATTAAAAACTGAATGTGTCGCTGTTGGCTACTTTAGCCGGCTAGTTCATTCAAACGGTGTTGCTAGTGCGGAACGTTAGCAACATTGGGCGACATTGGGCAGCACATCGCGGCGTTGCCACCTGAGGGGGATCACTCCGAAAACGAAAGGAGATCCATGTTCTCAACACGATTTAATTAACAATGATCATCAAATATTTTTTTATTCTATAATAAATGATTGCGACCATGTTTATCCGAGCCATTCATATATTCACCCAATGGATTACACAAGAAAGATTGCTGTTTTGCTGATAAGTCATTCAAGGAAATAGTAATACATGTAATTGTATTTCGCTTTATTCCCAATATGAAACATTGAAAAAAATTTATAATTTATATGCTATTATGTTTAAGAAGCCTAGATGGTTGTAATCCTCGTGAGAACACATTTTATCAAAATACGAAATGATAAAACTGAAATACAAGATAATTTGCAAACAAAACCATAAATATAAAAAAGATATAAATAAGAATTTTATTTTATAATAATTTAATTGTAATAACATATTTATGGGAATCACATTAAAGTGGAGCAATGGATTGTAAAAATTATTTAAACATGCCAGTTAACAACAAATGTCTAATTATGTGGCCGACCAAGATGAATTCGATAAGATGTTAAAAAGTTTTCATGTAGAAGAATTTAAAAAGCATATGTACCACATAAGCGTAAGAGACAACGACCTTCACAGATAATACAAGTTGAAGGTTCTACAAAAAAAGCCGCCCAACTAAAAGCCAACACCCAAAATGAAAATAATTATATTGATCTCTGTGAACTAACACTAGCAGCTCTTCCTTTTTATGGGGATATGAACACTAAAGGGTTATGATATGGTAAGGTGGAAGAAGTTCCCTCATTTGAAGTTAATTTTAAAAATGATGCAGATATTCAGAAATTAAAATTTTTAATACATCAGTGGTTTAATGATGAAATTAAAGCGGATAATATAGATTTGGAATATACTTCAATTTCAACGAAAAAACATAATATTAGCCATGATGTTGAATCCGTGAAGATAAACTTCTTAATGAACTTTTTGGAATTGTATATAAAGATATTGGTGTTTTTGCCCGTACTAAGCACTTGAAAAAAAGTTTATAAGTATTCATTAAATTTAGTTGTAACAAATATTTTATTTATAAATGTACAAATATTTGATATAATATTTCTTATAAGAATACAAAAAAGTATAATAAAAAATAGTTCAAACAATACTATTTCTTTTATTATTTTACATTCATCAAAATTGACGGCAACAAGAAATTGTGAACATATGTAGCACAATGTTCACCTCGCTTAATTGCAAATACATTGACTTCGAATTCTCCACATGTTGCCTCCTTTTCAAATTTCCTAGGAGTTCCATTAGCTCTTAAGTGAAAATGATAATCAATCTGTTTTGTAAGTAATTGACTTATAAAACTTTCACAAAGTTTTTGTAAATCAAAAGACCTATTATTCCTCCATTGATTTCTGATGGAATCTCTTCGCGCTTCTTCATTGAATCCTAAGGAGACAAAATTCCAATTCCTTCAGAAATAACACTATTCACAATACTAAAAATGGATTTCAATAATGAACTTTTAGGAATTGTGTAAGCAAAAATAATAAAACTGAAAACATAAAGTTAAATACTTAAATACACTCTCAACACATATGTATGAACTTCAATACCTTCATATTTTTGTGGTTTCATAAAGTAATCACGCACGCACGCATACACTTTCAGTTAAAACGGGAGCGCTCACTTTTCCCTTACAAAAAAGTGTATAATCCGTTGAATTTACAAAAACAAAATACTCGTAAAAAACTACCGTAGAACGATTAACGATTAAACAAAGCCGATGTGAGCAGTAAATACCATAGAAAATAATTGAATACGATAGGGGACCATTCACTTCCCATCGAATAATGGCTGGCAAACTGGTGAATTAAAGTCAATGAGCAGAAGTGTAAACGCCACGAACATGTCCTTCAATTAAAATTATATGGTATAAATAATCCCCAATCAAACGATGTAACATATCTCGCCATACATTTAGAAACAAGGATCATCTAGAAAAGACATATCGAGCTAGTTAGCCTAAATTGGCTTTTACATGAGGACTCTGGGCGAAAACTAGAACTTTGTTTTTTACGCAGCAAAGAAATTTATTTATTGAATATGCTTAATTTAAGCCTAACAATAAGTTTTAGAATTTTAGTAACTAGTAAATTACGGCCTTAGCCCCTTAATAGCAATGGACGTCAGGTAAAGCGTTGCACTTCCAAATACTGGCAGATCTCATCTTCCAAAGCGAGTTCGGCTTGCTGGGCAGGATAAAACGTTCTTCTTCTTCTTCTTCTTTATTGGCGTTGGCACCGCTTACGCGATTATAGCCGAATCAATATAGGAGCGTCATTCTTATCTTCTTTTCGCTGCCTGGCGCCAGTTGGAAATGCCAAGTGAACTCAGGTCACTCTCCACCTGATCCTTCCAACGAAGTGGCGGTCTTCCTCTTCCTCTGCTTCCACTAGGGGGTACTGCATCAAATACTTTCAAAGCTGGAGTGCTTTCATCCATTCGAACGACATGGTCTAGCCAGCGTAGCCGCTATCTCTTCATTCGCTGAACTATGTCCATATCATCATACACGTATAGCTCGTACAGCTCATCGTTCCATCGTCTGCGGTATTCACCGTTGCCAATGCACAAAGTACCATAAGTCGTTCGCAAAACTTTTCTCTCGAGGACTCCTAGAGCCGACTCATCAGATGTTGACATCGTCCACGCTCCTGCGCCATATAGTAGGACCGGTATGATGAGCGACTTGTAGAGTTTGGTTTTCGTTCGCCGAGAGAGGACTTTACTTTTCAATTGCCTACTTAGTCCAAAGTAGCACCTGTTGGCAAGAGTGATTCTACGTTGGATTTCCAGGCTGTTATCTACGACCTCGAAGTTATGACTGTCAACAGTGACGTGGGAGCTGAGTCGCGATTGCGATGACTGTTTGTTTGATGACAGGAGATATTTCGTCCTGCCCTCATTCACTACCAGACCCATTCGCTTCGCTTCTCTATCAAGTCTGGAGAAAGCAGAACTCACGGCTCGGTTGTTGAGGCCAATAATGTCGATATCAGCGGCGTACGCCAGCAGCTGTACACTATTATAGAAGATTGTACCTTCTCAATTTAGCTCTGCAGCTCGTATTATTTTCTCCAGTGTTTAACTTGCCTTTTTTTTGGATGCCAATCGGCCCGAGATCATTAAAAGAAAATGAGTTAGTTTGTGCACAAACACCAATTAATATGTTTTATTTTCTTTAATGGTTTTTCACCATTTCTGACTATATAAATATTTATATATACAACACTTCAAATTTGTGTTAATAAAATTTATTTTTTTTTCTTTTTCTTTTCACAATTGCACCTGATGAGTTTATGTATTTTTTTCTTATAATTTTACACTTTTAACCTTTAGAGTAGAGATGCCGCGATAAAATATGCCGTGCGCACGCGTAGGTAGTTGGATAACAAGTGATTTTTACATACCCTTCTTCGTTAGCTCGAACTACCGCGGCTAAACGATAGTTCGGCTAACGGAGTAGGGTATACACGGAAAGAAGGATAACCGTGTGAAAGGAGACATGGGAAAATAGGATACCGGAAGTTGGCGCGCACGGCATTTACAATGGTATTTTAGGTTGCGCGCTTAAACATCCTGCCCGCCCTGCAGGGATGCGCTGGCTAGCGCGTTCTGCAGCTTTTGGAGGGCGCGTATTGCTTCGCCTATAGCGCCCTTGGTGGTCCGATTTCGAAAAGCTTTGGTTTGCAGCCCGGTGGTCGTGTGTTTGATTGACCGCAACCTTTCTGTTTTTTTTTGTTTTTCAAATTATATTTGCATGTACATATATGTTTGTCACTTTAACTTTGTTAATTTTTTTTTTTTTTGTATTAAAGCGAACGCACGGGGGAGCGACGGTTGTGGACTGTAGGTATTTTTTTATGTATATAGGGCTGGTCAAGTTTGGCCTCGAAGGACCATGTTTAACTTGCCTTTTTTTTGGATGCCAATCGGCCCGAGATCATTAAAAGAAAATGAGTTAGTTTGTGCACAAACACCAATTAATATGTGCACAAACACCAATTAATATGTTTTATTTTCTTTAATGGTTTTTCACCATTTCTGACTATATAAATATTTATATATACAACACTTCAAATTTGTGTTAATAAAATTTATTTTTTTTTCTTTTTCTTTTCACAACTGCATCTGATGAGTTTATGTTTTTTTTTCTTATAATTTTACACTTTTAACCTTTAGAGTAGAGATGCCGCGATAAAATATGCCGTGCGCACGCGTAGGTAGTTGGATAACAAGTGATTTTTACATACCCTTCTTCGTTAGCTCGAACTACCGCGGCTAAACGATAGTTCGGCTAACGGAGTAGGGTATACACGGAAAGAAGGATAACCGTGTGAAAGGAGACATGGGAAAATAGGATACCGGAAGTTGGCGCGCACGGCATTTACAATGGTATTTTAGGTTGCGCGCTTAAACATCCAGCATTAAATTAAAAAAGTCACACGGTAAGGAATCACCTTCTCTGAAACCAAGTATGGTATCGAACGGCTCGGAGATGTCCTTCCCGATCCTGACGGAGCTTTTAGTGTTGCCTAACGTCAGTTTACATAGCCGTATAAGTTTTGCGGGGATACCCAATTCAGACATAGCGGCGTAAAGGAAGCTCCTATTCGTGCTGTCGTAGGCGCCTTTAAAACCGACGAAAATGTGGTGGGTGTCGATTCTCTTTTCACGGGTGTTTTCCAAGATTTGGCGCATGGTGAATATCTGGTAAATGATTGACTTACCAGGTCTAAAGCCACACTGATAAGGTCCAATCAGTTTGTTGACGGTGGGCTTTAGTCTTTTAAACAATACGCTCGACAGGACCTTATAGGCGATATTAGGGACCCCAATTCCACGGTAATTGGTGCAGACTGTGGGATCGCCTTTTTTATGGATTGGGCAGAGCACACTAAGGTTCCAATCGTCAGGCATGCTTTCATCCGACCATATTTTGCAAAGAAGCTGATGCATGCAGCTGATCACTTCTTCACCGCCGCATTTGAATAGCTCGGCCGGTAATCCATCGGTCCCTGCCGCTTTGTTGTTTTTTAAGCGGACGATTGCTATTCGGACTTCTTCATAGTCGGGTAATGGAACAACTTTTCCATCGTCGTCAAATGGAGTTACGGGTGCACCATCTCCGCGTGTTTTCTCTTCACTGCCATTCACCAGCCTGGAGAAGTGCTCCCTCCATAAATCGAGTGAACTCTGGGCATCTGTCACTAGCTCACTTCCCTGGGCCCTACAAGAGTTAAACGTTCGCTTATACCAAAGTGTACCTGTGAGGTATCGTAGCGTTTTTGATTGGAATCTCTGTATTTTATGAATACTAGTTGGCTGCCGCGGAAGCCGAGTAGTTAGCATTGCGTACTGACATTCGGAAGGCTCGGGTTAAAATCCCGGTGTCACCAACATCCCAAAGTTATGGAAAAATAATTTGAATAAAAAATTAAGCTAATTTTTCTAATTGTGGTCGCTCCTCGGCAGGACATGAAATAAAAGATCCTCGTAAAAAACCATCAGCCGTTCGGAGGCGGCTTAGTATAAACTGTAAGTCACTCCATTTGTTGGAAAAACATCAAGACGCAAAACCACAAATTGGAGGAGTAGCTCTGCCCAAAATCGCTTCAGCGGTTACAAAGCGTCAATTATATATATACCATATAGTTGCGTAGGCAAATCCCCATAATTGTAATCCACACATCCATATTAACTTTATGACAGAATTATGTAGAAGAATTTTATGATCCAAACATAAGCCCGAATTTTTAACAAGTATCCAATTTAGGCTTGTGGTTTTCAGTTTGAGGTGCTGTATTTTAGAAGAAATATTGGAAGAGCCATGTCGCCTATCTAGGTGGATGCCGAGGTTCTTAACTTCGCTTGCTTGATCCTTACATTGTTTAATTTCAGTATTGGGCATGTTTCCGTTTTTAGAGTGAATGTCACATGCTTACAGTTTTGGTCGTTCACTTTTATTCGCCAGTTTGACAGCAAACTTCTAACGAGTTTTTAGTGATTTTCAAATGTGATTGATACTTTTATTGGGCACTTGATCCGACTGTAGCTGTAACGTCTGCGAATGTTGAGGTTGATACCTTTGAGCATGTTTACC
The DNA here is from genome assembly GCA_037013455.1 of Ceratitis rosa. Taxonomy (NCBI): domain Eukaryota; kingdom Metazoa; phylum Arthropoda; class Insecta; order Diptera; family Tephritidae; genus Ceratitis; species Ceratitis rosa. The sequence goes on along the minus strand of JAWMAG010000108.1, from coordinate 249,819 downwards.
TTACCTTTACTGTAAAACTTCTGTTAGTAGGGTATGATATTAAGATCTGAGGGAAATTTTTCGGCAAAGCAATTTTAATTTTGTATTGTATATTAGTCCTTTATGCCATACTTTGTAAAATGCTTGAACCACATAAAGAAATATTGCTGAGCAATACTTTTCAACTCAAATGCCTTCCTGATATCATTGGTAATGTGATGGACTTGTTCTATAGTGTCATGTTTTTCGCGAAATCCGAATTAATGTTTTGGTATAATTTCTTTATGGTGTAGAAAAGGAGATATCTTGGATAGCAGCATTTTTTCAAAAAGTTTGGAAAGAACGGGCAACAAGCTTATTGGCCGATATGATGACGGCAGCGTTACCGTCAAGATAATCTGCGACTTTTTCCACACTTTAAAATATCCAAGTTCAAGGATGGCATTTAAAATTTGAAACTGTGTTAGCATTTGGGGGTCGTGGTCGTTTTGATATTTAATGCTTTTGCTATGACTTTTATCTCAGATGAGGTCGTCTCATGTTGGAAATAGTCCTAGTGCCGTAGTTGGATTAGGTTGGAATACTTCGTTAGGGTGATTTGCAAAGCATTTTGCCTTTTATTCTTCAGAATGAGCCCAAGTACCTGTTTTCTGTCTGAGGGGTCCCTCAATTTCTGCTGGCGGCTTAAAGTTCCTTTACACCTTCAACAGTGAATTGCTTTGAGAAGAATTCGGCGTCAAAGTAGTAGTAGTAGTTTTATTCTCAGCTATAGTTGGCAGTTCGAATGATCGGAGGACAAGCCGGAACTGGCTTATGCGTTTATGAATATTCTATCAATGTTTTTAGTAACTGCAAAAGCTATGAGATCAGGCATTTCATTTGGATCGGTTGGTCAATAGGTTGCCTCGGAGAAACAATATCAAGATGATGTTGGTTACACATAATTGTGTTATATAATTGGGTGTTAACAAGACGGGAACCCCAGTAAGTATGTTTGGGATTGTAATCGCAACCTGCAATAAATCCATTATTATAGAGTACTAAAAAAATTATTAAATTGCTGTATGTTACAAAAAACCGTAGTGGACAATAGATGGCAGAAGTTACTCAATTTCTCAATTTTTCAGGCAGACTGAAGTTGCTTGCATATAAGGTCTTTCGTAAGATTCATTAAAAACCCCTTCTGAAATTATCGCAAAACATTATTTAAAAAGATAATTGCAAAGTTTTATTTAAATTATCAAATAAAGTTTTCCATTACTCAATTTTGTTATATGTTTTCTTGTGTAGTAATGTGAAGTTATCAACTTTTTCTTAAACGTAATTTACTTATTAATGAATCTTCTTAAATCAATTTAGGCCGAACAGAAAGTACAAAGATCTTAAAACTAAATTTAAAATTTGTTAATTTAAGTTGACTCAGAGCTCTTTTCAAACAAAATTATGTCGCTCTCAAAAGAAAAAGGGAACGTCTGTTCGCTGCAGTCGGAAATTTCTGGAGGAGTTTCATAACGCAATAGCTAATAAGTTAGGATGATTTCTCAGATACGAATTACCCCCTGTATTTTCTAATAATATTTGCACATTTGCGACGGGTTGGGGAAGAATATCATCCACATTGCGTGGTACCCACTGTTAAGCATGGAGGAGGCAGCATTATGATCTGGGGCTGCATGGCTGCTGATAGTGTCGGCGAAATGTTCGTTTGCGAGGGTCCCATGGACAGTCAAAAGTACATACATGTATTAGAAGCTGTTCTTCTGCCATCGTTAATGCGCATTTTCGGCGATACTAATTTAGACGGGGTTCAATTTCAGCAAGACAATGCTCCTTGTCTGAAATCAGCGACTACGATGCGTTGGTTTAGAGATAACAACATGAATTTGTTAGATTGGCCTGCGCAGTCTCCAGATCTTAATCCCATTGAGCACATTTGGGCTGTTTTAAAACGCAAGATTAAGGAACACAGTATAACATCAAAAACAGCCTTAAAGAAAGCCCTAATTAACGAGTGGTACGCTATAAGTGCGGACAAATGTGCAAAACTTGTACACAGTATGCCTAAGAGAATTGCTGCCGTTATTAAATCGAAGGGTGGACCTACTAAATATTAATGTCATTATCACTAATTCATTGTATTTTCACTGTTTTACTAATAAAACTTCATTACTTCACTTGTTAAAACAAAAAATTCAGTAATTAGTGGGGGGCCTAATACTTTTGGCCAAGACTGTATTCTGTAGAATTGTGTTTAAGCATGAATCATCATACTCCCGATTTCCCCAGCATACTTTTAGGCTTCAGTTTCTGCTTCCTGTCATTTGATGTACTTAGGCATATATGCATACACGTGTGTACTTATGTGCATACGAATGCATGCTTATATGCAAGTTTCATTTTCAAATAAAATAAAATTGTTTGGTTTAATTTATTCGATTTTTACTTAGTATTATTTTTTTATTTCTTCTGCACGCTTACGTGGTCAACAACATGCTACAGCCGAGCCGAGCCGAGCGAGAATGCGCTTGACCAATACAAATGGTCAGACAGGATGCTCTTGAACATACTCTCCCCTCCGTGTGAGATTCGAGTACCTTTGAATCTTTTTTTATTATGTTTTTTTGTATACATACATATACTAACAAATGTTTAAAAAAATTAAGTATGCTTCACAAAACTTCTTACTTATGATTTGACTAATAAATTATACACATTACATTCCAATTTTTTCACAAAATCTTTCTTATATATGATAACAATATTATATTTAATTAAGTATGTTTCGTGCCGGGGTTGATTAGGGGCCGGAATTCCTCAAGAATTCCGGCAACGGGGATCGGGGGAGGTGCCGGTCCTACAGAAAGCTAAAAAAGATCTACTTGCCTGTCGCCAAGCTCTCAATAAAAGTTTTTATTATTATATGTATTAAATATTGTCATTTATTAAATGAAAATTATATTTGGAAAAACCTACATAAATGAGTAAAATACCAGAACTCACCTGAGATGCTGCTGCTGTGGCTGCTGTATCAAAAGAAGGGCCTAAGGCCGGCAACCTTGGCCTTTCAAAGATTTCCACATAAGGTGGAAATCCTAAACGGGACTAGCGGGACTAACTGGACTCTTCCCACAAATTTGAAGAGTCACTTAGATAAGAAACAAAGGACAGCAGCGACATCTCTAGGTAGAAGCTTTGGCTGCTGCTCAGGGTTGCACACGTAAACATGCCGCCCGCCTTGCAGCAACACTGCAAAAAGTTACTGAATTACAAATTTCAATATATATGGTAGAATTCAAATTTTTTAATAGTTAACGTTAGAAAATATATAATTCAATACAATATACTATATAACAATTAATTTTTTTTGTATAGAATTTCATTTTTTTTTAACTAAATGTTGGTTTTCTTTCTCCCTCGCCGCCGTCTAATAGGGTGAGCAACCGGAGATCACCCATCCGAAGATTGTGTTCTGGGCAGCTGGTCGTGTTGGTGTTGCTGGCATAAGCCCTGGCCGGAGAATCATGCCATACACGTCGGCACCCAAAATCAGCGAAACCGCGCTTGATTTATAAAAGGTTGAGTCTGCCATCCGCAAATTATCGAATTCGTCGATGACTCTTGAGTCCAGTGTGCGTGCAGGTGTGGTCTTTATTAAGCTCGCCACCACTCTCGCTTGTAGGCTGATCCTATCACGCCAACCTTTCAGCGTCAGATTTATATGCCCTACTGAATCATGTCGCAGCACATGCATTCGTCTCGCCTGGGTGCGTGTTATCGTGGATTGCACTGGGTCGATGAGGGCGCGGACAGCATGTATTCGGCCACTTGCTACCACTCTCACCATCACTGTTGGCGTGAGGACAGACATACCCGTATCGTTTCGAGCGGGTCCCTTGATCCGTTCTCGGGCGTCTTTCACTGCCTGAGGCCGCTTCTGTGGCCTGTTATTGCGCCTTCGTGGTGAGGCAGTTCTTCCTTCTCTCGGTGGGGATGGCCGCAGGTTTCTGGTTCAGCGATCGCGAGCAACGGACTTCCAATTTGAAAATGTCCCGTGGTTAAGGGGTTCAAGGGATTCAGGATTATCTGAAAGTGGTCTTATCGGACGTGAGTTAAGGCATGCTTCTATTTTGACCAGTAACGTCGAGAATTCTTCCATCGTAAAACGCATCGCATTGGCTACCTTTCGAAAATGGGTTTTGAAGTTCTTCACTCCTGCTTCCCATAGTCCTCCCATGTAAGGAGCTCCTGGTGGTATGAAGTGCCAGCTGACTTCTTGATGAAGATATGATTGCATTGTTAGGTGTGAGGCTTCAGTCATGAATTTTTTAAAATCATGTCTCAAGGCTTTGTTTGCTCCGACAAAATTTGTGCCGTTGTCCGAATACATATTATGCGGACAGCCCCGTCTTGCCCCAAACCTGGCAAATGCACCCAAGAATGTTGAGGTCGATAGATCGCTAGTTGCCTCTAGGTGTATTTCCTTTGTAGCAAAACATACAAATACACAGACGTATCCTTTAGTGATGAGACATGCTCGGCCAGTGTAATTTTTAATCTCAAACGGGCCCATAAAATCCACGCCAGTGTTGGTGAACGGTCTGGATACGTCCGTTCTTTCCGGTGGGAGCGCAGCCATGAGTTGTTCCCGTGTTCTTTTTCTGTAAATTATACAAACTTTGCAATTATTAATTTCGGTTTTTATTAAATTTTTTAACCGTACTATCCAATATTCTGATTTCATAAGTCTCAACATGAGTTGATTTCCTCCATGTAATGAAATCAAGTGTGAAAACCTTACGAGAAGTCGCGATTGGCAATTATACGGCAGAATGGTCGGATATCGTTCATTGTAGGAAATGACGCTAGCGCTAGTCTTCCGCCTACTCTCATAACTCCATTCTTATCCAGAAATGGATTGAGAGTACGGATGGAGCTCTTAGCGCTTACTGGGTTAGAAGACGATAATTCACCGTATTCATCCGAATAACAACGCTTTTGGGTCAACAGGATAAGTCGAGTTTTTACCTCTCGAATTTCCCTTGTTGTCAGTTCCGTAGATTCACTCCTATTTGTTAATTTGTGCACCGGATATATTTTCCAATAGAATTGAAAAATTCGTGCAACTACCCTCAGTGCGCGAGAAAAATCGGAGAACCGTTCCATGATGTCTTCGTTGTCTAAAATTCGTGCTGCGTGAGTTCTAACTACCTTTTGTTCCAATACCGTTTCCTGTGGCTCCGTCTGTCTCTGAGGCCACTCAGAAGGCTGCTGCTTCAACCAGCTTGGACCCTGCCACCAAAGGGTGCTCTCCGCGAGTTCTTGGGGGGAAACGCCGCGGCTGCCAAGATCTGCCGGATTTTCCTTTGAATCCACGTGATTCCAGCCACTCGATCCGACGAGTTCCTCAATCTTCGAGACTCTATTCGCCACGAAGGTAGTCCAGCAGCATGGGGGCTTCTGCAGCCATGAGAACACAATAGTGGAGTCTGTCCATTTGTAGACTACTGGTTGAGCAACATCGAACTGTGGAAGTAAAGCGTTAATTAGTTCTGCTAAAAGTAGTGCCCACATAATTCTAATCGTGGTAAAGATATTGTTTTTACTGGCGCTACTTTGGTCTTACTCACCAGCAGATTTACGCTTGGAACGATGTTTGAGTTTCGTTTCCGTACCTTTACATACAACGCAGCAGCATAGGCCGTCTCTGAGGCATCACAAAACCCATGAAATTCAACTTCGTTCAACTTGGTATGTTGTCATCCCAGTCAATCTTCGTTAACCAAATATCTTGCATAAGGATTTTCGCCTCGATGACGATTGGGCTTAGCCAACCTGCAGGATCGAACAGTTTTGCCACACACGATAATACTTCTCTCTTGGTGTAGCTTGGACTTATGTGCATCTTCTGGACGTTGAAATGTAATCTATTTTGAACAGCATTCCATCTGATACCTAACATCCTTGCCTCGCTTATGTCGTCAATCTGCAGGAAATCCTCCTTGAAAAGATGCTTTTTTGGTAAACCGGCTAAAATTTCTTTGGTATTTGAGGTCCACTTGCGTAGTGGAAATCCTGCATCTTTAAGAGCCTCGACCAGTTCATTCCGAGTGTGAATGGCGGTCTCACAATCATGTGCACCAGCAAAGACGTCATCAACATACATATGTTGCTTTAAAACCTTGGATGCAAGCGGGTACTTCAGGCTAATATCTTCTGCCAGCTGAAGTACTGTCCTTATCGCTAATCCATTAATTCCTCTTCCACTGATTCCCTAAATAATATCCTATGAAACCTAGTGCCCTTTGGATGCAGCAGGATTTGCCGATACATCTTTTCAATATCAGCGTTGAATACTTATTTAAAGAATCTCCATTTCAATATCAACGCAATAAGGTTGGCTTGAAGAACTGGGCCAGGATGAAGCACATCATTTTAACTTACCCCATTGGATGTTGGGTTTGATGCATTAAACACTACGCGGACCTTTGTCGTAGTGCTATCCGGTTTTACCACTGCACGATGCGGCAGGTAATAAGATCTTGTGCCTTTGTTTCCAGATGTGCTGTCCACTAGTTTCATATGACCGAAAGTTATATATTCTCGGAGTAGCCGATGGTATTCTGCCTTTAGTTCTGGCTTGCGCACCATAGCTGCTTCATTCCTCAAGAATTGCTGCATTGCACCGGTCCTCGAATACCACAGATCTATGTCCACTGGAAATTTCTGCCGAAATGGGAGTGTCACCATGTACTTTCCTTGTTCAATTCTCGTCGTTGTGCTTACATACTGCCGCTCGCAGAATGTTTCTTCAGGAGTGATTTGTTTTTTACTTGGGACTTGTTTTAGCTCCCAAAACCGAGTGAGCTCAGAGCTCGAAATTTCGGTGGACATCGAGATGTATGATTTTGTAATCACATTGGGGGTTTGAGGGATTGGACCTGTTAAGATCCAACCAAAGACTGCCTCCTGCGCCAGGAGAGAGCCTAAAACGTTCTTCTTAACGTTTCCTATCATTATTTGCGGATACAAATCCGCACCAATTACCATGTCCACCTGCTGACTTTTATTAAAATTGACATCGGCTAAATTAATTGCGGGCAGTAGACCAAAATGCACTTGGTCCACTGTAAACTGGGGGAGGTTTCCTGTCAGTTGGGGGAGAATCAGGCCTCTTGCCTCAATTCCAATCTGGGGGTTGACAGGAGAATCTAAAACGAACTGTGCGACTTCTCGCACCTTAGCCGATGTCGAGGCATTGATACCGCATATCTGCATGTCAGCAGGCTTTGTAGGCAATTTGATACATCGCTGCAACCGCTTCGTTATGAATGTACCTTCTGATCCCGAAACAAGAAGGGCCCTTGCTTCGTATTTCACTGCTGAGTAGCAGATGTGTACCATTGCAGTACCTAATACAACGTTTTTTGCGTTTCTTGCAAAAAGTACGTTGACGTTCCTCGATGTGGTTGGGGGTTGAACAGGCCTGGCCTCCGTATTTCCTGATGCCTGCCGATTAGTTGACGTCGATGGGTTATTCCCAGTTGGATTCCGGTGCAGCAGGGAATGATGCCGTTGATGGCAATTTAAACAGCTAAAAGTGCTCTTACAATCTCTTGCTAAGTGGGAATGTGCTAAACAATTCATACATAAATTGTATTTTCTAGCCACCTTGAGGCGATCGTCTACTTTCATGGCTAGAAATTTCGGGCACGCTTTTAGCACATGCGCTTCCTGTGGGCAGAGTCTGCAAGTAGGCTGTGGAAATTGGGTATGATGAGCAGCTACCTTCTTTCCATATGATGGGACTGGACCGCGATTCTGCAATGTCCTAGACACTCTTGTGCTTTGAATGTCTGAAACCGTTTCCAGCGTCTGAAATCTGTTTGTTAAAAGGTTATCCAGTTCCTCCCACCTCGGAATTTCGGTCTTGTGGACGATTCCTTGCTCCCACAGAGCTAACGTTGTGTCCGGTAGCCTACTAGAGACTAGAAAGACAAAAATTGCATCCCAGTTGCTTATCTCAATGTCATACATCTGAAGCACTGAGATGCAATTATTTACTGCTAGTTGTAAATTTTTTATTTCCGCGCCGCGTTCGAGGGTGACAGTTGGTAAGTTGAACAACGTTTTCAACTGACTGTTTACCATCACCCTTTTGTTTTCGTAGCGCTCCGATAAGTTCTGCCACGCGGTTATGAACCCATCATTGGTCAATGGGGATTTCTTAACGATGTCCTTTGCTTCCCCACGAGTCTTGTGGTTTAAATGATATAATTTCTCAACCGGAGTTAGCCGAGAATTATTTACGTTTACTGCTGTAAACAAATCGCGGAAAGATGGCCATGCCATGTAGTCACCATGAAAAATTTCGGTGTCACATGGGGGGAGATTAATACTCCAACGTGGGATAGATTCAGGTTCCCGCGCTGCAGGATTAACCGTTGATGAGCTCTGTTGTACAAAGGTCAGGTTCTGCATTGTTTCACCCATCAGTGCCGCACATGTCAGGTATGCTGCGTAGCAATCCTGATACCTGGTCTTAGCCGAACGCATGGCTATACTACCTGCTTCGTCAGCAGACAAATTCCGCGAATAGCCATCGAATGACTCCTTGACTTTCAACCACAGCGCTTTCAATTCTTCCTTCGGAATTTCCAGAGAAAAAACTGAGTGATTTGCACTTGGAGTGTTGTTATACAACTCTTCGAACTCTAGCAGTGCATCACAGGCGCGAGAAAAGTCATTAGCGTGAGTCATTTTCAGTAATTACGAATTAAATGTAAAATTTAGTTATTGCCGAAGTTGGAATTCTGATACTGCTTTGTATCAGCCGTAAAAGGAAAATATTTAAAATTCAACCTGTAACGTAAGTGCTCGTATAGCACAGATATGTCGCGTATATAGATTTTTGGCCGAAACGTTATAATGCCTGAGAGTTTCAAAACGAAATTTCTCTAAAACCTCAAAACTTTCGAGGAAACAACCATTCGTATGTGCTCGAATAGCACCGATATTTCGCGTATATATTTTCTATAAATTGTTAAAATGTCTGAGAGTTCACTTAAAAATCCACAGTGAAATTTTCCGAACTCTCAAACTTTCGAAAATCAATTTAAAAAGTAATGGGAAACCAGATGACTTACCCTTAGTTGGGCCTCACTGCTTCATAAGCAGTATCTGGAGACCTTGTTGCACAGTTGGGCCTTTGGTAGTGGCCCTACTGTGAAATGTTGGACCGTTAGTGGCGGCCTTACCGCTTACTGCTGGGCCTTTGGTGGTGGCCTTGCGGCTTACTGCGCCTGCCGTTAATGCTGCGCGCTTGGCACTGAGACTGTGCGCGTTTGCCGCGTACACTGCGCGCTTGCCGCGTTACACTGCGCGCTTGGCACTGACACTGCGCGCTTGCCACGTGCAATGCGCGCTTGCCGCGTTCACTGCGCGCTTGCCGCGTTTCCTCCGCGCTTGGCACTAACACTGCGCGCTGCCGCGTTCACCGCGCGCTTGCCACTTACCCTTATACACTTTGATTTTTATTTTTTATTTTTTTTTCAAAACTTTTTTTTTGAAATACCTTTTCTTTGCTTTAACTTTTTTTGTTCACTTTAACTTTTCTTTTTTAAGGCCCTTTTTGCACTTCTATCTTCTTTTTCCACTTTTTATTTATTTTTTGCTTTTTTTTCAATTTACCTTTTTTCACTTTTTTTTCTCTTTAAGGCTTTTTTTCAATTAGCCTTCTTTTTTCACTTTATTTTTCTTCTTTAAGATTTTTTTCTCAATTTACCTTTCTTTTTCAATTTTTTCACACTTTTATTTTTCTTTTTAAGGCTTTTTTCAAAATTTACGCTATTTGTTTCAACTTTTATTTTTCTTTTTAAGCCTTTTTTTCATTTAATTTACCTTCTTTTTTTCAACTTTTTCTTTTTAAGGCTTATTTTTCACAATTTACCTTATTTTTTTCAACTTAATTTTTCTTTTTTAAGCCTTTTTTATCAATTAACCTTCATTTTTTCACTTAATTTTACTTTTTGAGGCTTTTTTCTCAATTAACCTTCTTTTTTTCACTTTTCGTCTAACTTTATTTTTCTTTTCAAGGCTTTTTTTGGCTCTATTTTTCTTCTTTAAGATTTTTTTTCTCAATTTACTTTCTTTTTTTTTCAATTTTTTCACATTTTTATTTTTAAGGCTTTTTTCACAATTTACCTTATTTGTTTCAACTTTTATTTTTCTTTTTAAGCTTTTTATATCAATTAACCTTCTTTTTTTCTTGTTAAGGCTTTTTTCTCACTTAATTTTTCTTTTTAAGGCTCTTTTCCACTTTACCTTCTTTTTTTCAATTTTTTTTTCACACTTTTTTTCTTTTTTAAGCCTTTTTTTCAATTAATTTTTCTTTTTAAGGCTTTTTTTCATTTAATTTACCTTCTTTTTTTTTCAATTTTTTCACACTTTACTTACTTTTTTTCTACGCACTCTCCACTGCTAATCGATATTAAAATAAATTATGTTGGCGGAAATGGTCGCGTTCCATTCCTTTTCCACTGGATGGCGACCAGAGTTGTTTTCTCCAGGTAGCAGATCGCGCCTCTTGGCCAGAATTTATGTGAATTATTTTGTCCAAATGTCCGAATGAGCGCGCGACTTGGTAATGCTAAAAAGTTCTATATTTTATTATTCCTTTGTGAAAATGGTATTTCCGGTCCTACAGAAAGCTAAAAAAAGATCTACTTGCCTGTCGCCAAGCTCTGAGATGTTGCTGCTGTGGCTGCTGTATCAAAAGAAGGGCCTAAGGCCGGCAACCTTGGCCTTTTAAAGTTTTCCAAATAAGGTGGAAATCCTAAACGGGACTAACGGGACTAACTGGACTCTTCCCACAAATTTGAAGAGTCACTTAGATAAGAAACAAAGGACAGCAGCGACATCTCTAGGTAGAAGCTTCGGCTGCTGCTCAGGGTTGCACACGTAAACAAAGTACATTACATCGCAATTCAGAATTCTGTTTTTTTTTTTTTACATTAAATAATATAATACATAGAGTACATAATTATAAGTTAAGTTAAGTTCAGAATTTTAAGAATGAAGTACATAGTTAAAAGTTAAGTTTAAAATTTTTTTTATATACACGAAAAGGTTTTAACAGGTATTTTAACCTGTGCTATATCTAATTTGTTGGAAAAACATCAAGACGCAAAACAACAAATTGGAGGAGGAGCTCGGCCGAAAATCGCTTCAGCGGTTACCAAGTGGCAATTATATTTTATATATCTAATTTGTTTGGGTTACTGATGTGATGTTTTAAATATTGTTTCGCTGTTTTACTGCGAATAGCTTGAGAGCTTTTTCAAAAATATTTCCAGCGTTATAATTAGGTATTTTTTGACTATTAGAATTTATTTTATTTTAGTGGTTCTCAGTGTGCTTGCAACTTCTTCACAGTTTATATCACCTTTATTAATTAAGTCAATTGGTTTCAGTTTTAGTGTATTATATATTGTATTGTTATAATAACCCACTGCCCGTATTACTATTTCTTCGATGTCTTGTCAGAATTGTCGGTACTTTTTATAACTCGAATATGCTCTAGAAATTTTGAATGAAATCGGCGTGGGGAAGTGCGTTTCTACATTTTTTTCTCTACAAAACAATTTTATCAAAATTTTATTGAATTCATTACCTAATATTAGAAGTTCTGATGTTCCCAGCCAAGAAATTCTTTCCCCTAATTTTACTTTTATAGTGCACATATTTTTATTCCCTAATTTTATGTACGAGGGTTAACTTTGTAAATCTGTCAATCGTGGTAAGAAAATACGTTATTTGTATTTGGAACATATCGACGCGTGTAATTTCATTTGGTAATTGTGGAGTAGCTGAACGAGGGGATTAACAAAAGTTTGGTCAGTTGACCAGAAAAAAATATTATTTTTGAGTTTGTTCGTAATGTTTGTCCTTTATCTTCTCTACATAATCGGTATTGATTTCAAGGCATTTCTTGAGACTATAGATCCATTTCTGAAAACAGTCTTCAAAATCTCGTTAACCGCACGAATTATCTTTTTGTTGCTAATAAAGACCTTTCCTTTCTTTAATTTTTGGAAATAACCAGAAGTCACAAGGAATATGGTTCTGGACGGATTTCTTCGATCTCAGAGATCGCAATCAAATTACTCGTAATTTCAGCAGTGGGGTGGCGCGTGGTCTTGAAGTAAAAAGTAGCGCCGCAAATCCTTTTTCTTCCTGTTTTCCAACAAAGTTTTGAAAATTTTTGGTAAGCACTCTTCAATATACCATTTTGTAGTTACCGTCTGACCCTTTTCCAGTGAAATTTTTGTTGCTTAGATTTTACGGGTGGGTTTGCTCCCTTTTGAGCTCCATACCACGGACTGCTGCTTGGTTTCTGGATCGTACTTATAGAACAAAGATTCGTCACCAGTAACGACTTTACTAAAGTTGCTAGACTGACCAGTAATTCTTTATGAACTTCAGGTAATATCAGGTTAATTCCAAAAAGGACTTAATGTCTTTTATTGTGGTAGGTGATTCCAATTCATTGATAGCGATTTGGTCTCATCGGATCATATGATCGAGTAAACGGTGTGTTGGCATAGGAATTTGCGTTTATCAAACTGAATTTTAAGGTTATTTTCTTTGAGCCTATTAAAATTTTTTGTAAGACATTCAATGTGTTCTTCCATCGAAGTCGAGAACATTAAAATATCATGCATATAGAGATTTTGTTGATTAATTCAAGGAAAGCCATATTCATCATTCTCTGGAAGGCAGCTGGCGCATTATACAACCCAATGTTCGAACGTTTTTTCATTGTCAAAGAAGCCATTAGAATTTAGGGTTTCACCTTTGCAAGATCGATTTCATTTTGTAGCGCAAATTAACTGCTAAAATACAATCAAAGTGCTTGCTAGGAAAGCATATTAATTTTATAGACATTGTTTCATCTTTCCTATTAAATTATAGTGGAGCTTCAACAATTTTTGTTCAATTATACTCGAACTTATTAGTTCTTAATATGATTTGATTGGGGTTTTTAAATACCGTCGGCTTTTTAAAGTTTGGAACATTTCATAATAACTTAATGTTGTGGCTGCACCGCTATCAATCAAACATCTCACCTTGATATTATTAATTGTTAAAATGACTACGGGTAATTTATTGACTCGCGAGGCCATACATGAAAATTCTCTTCAAAATCTAAATTATCGTCTTCCATAGGCTCTAATTCACGTTTCCTTGGGTCTTGCTTGTACAATAGTGCCTACCGTTAGACTGGTGATAGAAACTATTTTCTATACTGAGAATAATCACTATTTCTATTATTTTGTCTATCAAATGTATGTATGTAAAATTATCAGCTTGATGTGGTCTATAATTGTTGTTATAATTACTATAACTATTTCTATATTGGAATTGATTTTCAATATAATAACCATAGGTTTGTGTTATGTATAGAATTAGTGCCGCAATTAATCATAACTTCACTAATATGGAAAACAAGTGCCCGAAATAAATATTTTACATCACTATGGAATCGAATGCTATGTAATATCCTTACTTGTATTCTATTTTCCTTCTTCTATTAAAGCGACTAAAGTATTCATTCATAAAAACGTGTACAAGTCTTTTAATTGAAAATATAAATATAATTGGCACTTTGTAGCCGTTGAAGCGATTTTCGGCCGAGCTCCTCATCCAATTTGTGGTTTTGTGTCTTGATGTTTCTTCCAACAACCTACAGTTTATACTAAGCAGCCTCCGAACGGCTGATGGTTTTTTATGAGGAGCTTTATTTCATGTCAGAAATATTCTCAGAGGGGTTGACATTCCCTAGCTAGGGGCGACCGCAATTAGAAAATTTAACTTAATTTTTTATTTAAATTAATTTTCTATAAATTTTTGGATGTTAGTATGACACCGGGATATGAACTCACGCCTTCTGAATGGCGGTACGCAATGCTAACCACTCGGCTACCGCGGCCGCCGAGCCGTAAGATTTATCGTAGTTTATGATGTAGTTCTTCTATGCTTAGGGCGCTTACATTCATAGCCTCATTTCGTAAATCCATAAAAGACTTTTTAACACCAAACTCTTCCCGCAGCTTCTGTAGTATCTGTTCCCACGCTGGATTCTGCAGTTCTTCTATGGTTTGCAATGCTTTCCCTTGGAGTCGATTATCGAGTAATGACTGTATTGTTGCATGGTGCTCGGCGGTGGTTAGTGACAAAACGTTTGTTGGGAATATTTATTTAAAACGAACATCCCATCCTCGCCCCATTTTCATTTTCAAATAAAATAAAATTGTGTGGTTTAATTTATTCAATTTTTATTTATTTATTTATTTTTTTTATTTCTTCTGCACGCTTACGCGGTCAACTACAAACTAAACGAGCCGAGCGAGAATGCACTTGACCAATACAAAATGCTTAGAGAACATAACTTGCATAAATGCAATTCTCAGGTGGAAAGTAAAGCAATAAACTTAAAGTGCCTCAGGGCGCTTGGATGCACCAATCAAATAACCGAAGTGAAAATAATTGAAAGTTTGTCTCTGTCTAGCATTTTTTTCGGAATCTTAAATGTTTTCATTAGTGGTCAAAGAGGTATTAAAGGTGTTAAAGCTGAACTATCTTGCTGTACTAATACTTTAGTTCATCAGTATATAAATTTGTTGATAATTTTTTTCAAATTGGGGTAAATTCCTTTGTGATTTTTTTCATTGTGCGTACGATCTATTATTTCAATGAGCTGTTCTATGCTACTCACATCGATTGTTAGTTTACTACATTTTGTAAATTAAATTTCTTTTTCCTTAGCAAATAAACTCCGAAGCCTCTCTCGTATAATACTACATATATAATGGTATGTATAATTCAGAATAAATTCCGACCGTATCCTTTCGCAGGTAGCGTCGAAATAGGTCATTCAGGTAACGATTTCTGTTTATATCAGATTCCGCGACGTATATTACTTTGTACGATTTTTTTACGATGCAATACTTCGAACTCCTTTGGTTTAACTTCGTAAATTTGTGTTTCTTCTTTATTTTCCATTTTTTCTTCTCTTAAACGACTCAAAAAATCCGCAACTTTGTTTTCTTTCCCTTCAGGTATTCTATTTCAAGTTCATATTCACTGAGGGCAATCTTTCATCTGATAATACGCGAATTAGGTTGCTTAACGAAAATAACCACTTCGGAGGCCGGTGGTCAGTTTGCACTACAAACTTCCTGCCATACAAATAAGGTCTAAAATATTTCATAGTCTAAACTATGGCGATAAGTTCATTCTCTAACGCACTTTAATTGCGTTCATGACCATTCAGTGTCCTGCTAACAAAACAGATCGGTTCATCCACCTGGCTGAGCACCACGCCTATTGCTAAATTGCTGGCGTTTGTGATAAGAATCCCTTTGAGAAGTCAGGAAATGACAAAATAGGAGGTGAAGTCAGCGTTCTTTTTAATTCGTTAAACGCTTCAATATAATCGGCGTCATTAACGTTGATTTTAGACTCTTTCTTCAAGTAATGGGTTATGGATGCCGCAATAAATTAGTAATTTTTTATGAGCTTCAGGTAATATCAGGTTAGTTCTAATTCATTGATAGCGTTGACTTTTTGCGGATTTAGGTTTATCAAACTGAATTTTAAGGTTATTTTCTATGAGCCAATTAAAATTTTCTGTAAGAATTTCAAAGTGTTCTTCCATCGAAGTCGAGAACACTAAAATGTCATGCATGTATATTATACAGATTTTGTTGATAAATTCAAGCAAAGCCATATTCTTCATTCTCTGGAAGGCAGCTGGGGCACTATACAACCCAATGTTTGAATGTTTTTTCATTGTCAAAGAAGCCATTGGAATTTAGGGTTTCACCTTTGCAAGATCGATTTCATTGTCTAGGGCAAATTAACTCCTAAAATACAATCGAAGTGCTTGCTAGGAAAGGATATTAATTTTACAGACATTGTTTCATCTTTCCTATTATGTGTGTTGTTATAATTACTGTAACTATTTCTATATTGGAATTGATTTAGCTTAATTCGAATTTTTTTAATTAAATTATGTTGAACATAATAACCATAGGTTTGTGTTATGTATAGAATTAGGTCCTCAATTAATCATAACTTCACTAATATGGAAAACGAGGACAAGTGCCCGAAATAAATATTTTACATCACTATGAAATCGATTGCTATATAATATCCTTACTTGTATTCTATTTTCCTTCTTCTACTAAAGCGACTAAAGTATTCAGTCATAAAAACGTGTACAAGTCTTTTAATTGAAAATATAAATATAATTGGCACTTTGTAGCCGCTGAAACGATTTTCGGCCGAGCTCCTCATCCAATTTATGGTTTTGTGTCTTGATGTTTCTTCCAACAACCTACAGCAAAACTTCTTCAAGACGATTGACTTCCTAATTTCTTTCGAAATTCGGTTGACTTGTTCTATAGTACCATGCTTTTCACGAAACCCGCAATGGTGTTGTGGAATCGCTTTGCTACGATGGGGAAAGAATACGCCTGAAGGTGGATATTACCCTTACAAACAATATGAATATATAATAGGAGTAATTACACCGATTTTATTAGTTCGTTGTTCGAAAGTTTTGTACGTGATTTTTGTTTCTGTTAAATTAAAAGATTCGTTTCAACGAGTAACAAAGTACCAGTCTGGATAGCTTGAGAGTAATTTTTTGTTACTTGGTAACATTTAAATCAGCTGTTTATTTTGCTTAGTTAGCAAAAAAAAACGGTTTATTAAAATTTAATGTCCGATCAGACATGCATGACGAATTGCTTTTGAATGTGCCGTCTTCTGTTTGGTAGCGACGTCAAATAAATCTAGATAAGTGTCTTCATCTGGTATTCCGCAGAGATGATTTGATCAATTTGATATGACGTAATTTTATTGATTCACCGAACCCAAACATGTGCGTGTGGCAATCCATTATTAACGATTGCATCTCGTAAATGGATGCACTTTTTAAAACTCAACTTGATTTGATTCAATCGAATATACAGTGCATATAAATGTCGTATGGTATCAATCTTCGCGTATATTCGTGGAACGATTGTCGACATTTTAGTGTGGGTGGAAAATTCCAAAATTAGAAAAACACGTATACAGAATTTGAGGAATTTTAGTATGTACATATTTATGTATCAAAGGTGTATATGTACAAAGAATTTAACAATTTTCGTAAAACCTTAAAGGGATTAGGAGTAATCAATTTCCGAAGCTAGTAAGTCAAGTCGGTTGACGCCGACGAAATTGGTGGTGTTGTCGCTGTATATCTTCTCTGGCATCACATAGGTAGCTTCCAATGAACCTTTTAAGAGCACATATGAAATAATTAGAAAATAGATCGGATACTAGTTATAAGTGTGCAGTCTTGGAAGCACAACAGTCGAACGTCTATGACGTATTTGAAGTGAAGTAATCACGGAACTGCAGAAATCTACTCCACATATAAGAAATGGTAGCAGAGCGTTAAGTCTATCAGCAGGCGAATTTGCCATTATTTTGGATTCTAAGTTCGATTTAAAACACACTACGACAAATCAAATTTTTTGTTGAGTACACATGAGAAATCCAATATGAAAATAGATTTAGAATAAATATAGAAATACGTATTCCGGCGTTTTGCTCTAGCACATCAGAATCGATTTTTCAGCTTCAAAGAACCTTGGAAGTGCATTTTTAATGCAATAATATTATAAAAAGTTTTATAAATACAAAACGGGTGAACCGATATATTCCGCAAGCATTTGAGTATTGTCTTTTCCTTTCATAATCCAATGCACAAATGAAACTTCATATATCCTAATTGGATACGTAATGACGGTGTTATTGTGTTACTTGGGACCGGAATTCCTCACAAATTCCGGAAAAAGGGATCAAATAGGGCCGATCCTCAACAGAAATCCAATCTATACAAAACAGGTTAAACCTACTCTTCTTCCAAAAAATGAAACATGATATTATTAATACCAGTAATTCATTCTTTCATTGGTAAAAATGATAAATTTAGAATATAAAATACATGGGAATGAACTCACCCTTTTGTCATTGCTGTGAAGACAACAGTAGGTCGTTTGTTCTGCAACATTGGCCTTTATAGATTCCGCAGAAGGTGGAAATCCTAACCGGAATGGATAACAGGTCTCACTCCTAAAGCGATTCGTCATCTCATATTCCAATACAGAAGCGACATCTGTGTGTGAGGCATTTCTGCTAAGCAAAGTTGCATGCATAAACATGCCGCTCCCATTGCAGCATTACTGCAATGAAAATACTTAAATATATATACATGTGTGTGTGTAGAATACAAATTATTTCATTTACATATCATTAATTTTTATTTTTTATTTCTTTCGTAATTCCTTACAATTTATTCTGAGTTCATTCTAATGAAGTACAGTACAATAAAAAATTTTCTTAACTTAAGGTCGCCGACGTCGTTGGCATCTAGTAGGGAGTACCTCAAGATAACACCCACCCGAACAAAGTGTTTTGGACGGCTGGTCATGTTGGCGTAGCGGGCATCAGTCCAGGTCGTAGAATGGCTGCATATGCATCGGTCCCCAGGACTCGAGATACGGGCCTTGCTCTGTAAAACGTTGGGTCTGCCAGTCTTACGTTATCAAATTCGTCTACGACTCGTGTATCCAACGTGTGTTCTGGCGTAGCCTTCAGTAGACTGGGCAGCACCTTCGCCCGAACATCTAGTCTTTCGCGCCAGGCTTTAAGGGGAAAACGGGCTTTGTCTCGGTGGTGATGTGAGGTTGCATTCAGTGCCCTCGCCAACGCCTTTGATATCGTTGGCGATGGCTGCCCTGGGTCGATGAGCGTGGGTTACGTCACCGGAATAGTCCAAACTTAAAGCAAACAGTAATAACAAGCTACAAGTTCATTGGACGGAATAAAGTCAACGACACAATTGCAGTAATAGTTCTTATTTCATAAGTTATTATAATAGCATTTTCGCAAGACAAGCACAAAGTGCCAGTCACAATTCTTCAATTCTCTTTACTTACATTCTTTTAATTTCAAATTCACTTACGCAATTCTTAACAAACTATATATTTAGCTAAGAAAGCATTATTATAATATATATTATAAATGAATAATTGTTAAATTATCAGCAGAACGAAAAATAAAGCGGAATCGATGACATAAAATAATACGTTGTTTTTTTTGATCACGCCGATCACATTCATTTAAGTGGCGCTGTTGGTTAGGCCAACAATGCATCCGAAGATACATAGTGAAAAAGAAAGGACAATACCCAAAGTCAAGTCCTAGTGATGAGCTGTATCCAAAGATACACAACAAAAAAAAGGGATACAATCAAAACTTAGTCCAAGTGAAAAAGCACAATAACCAAAGTAAGGTCCTAGTGATGAAGCTGTGTCCAAAAATACAGAACAAAGTAAAAAAAAGGGCAACAATCAAAATTTAGTCCAAAAGGCAAAGAACAATAACTAAAAAACAATATTTGTTCCTCTTCTTTATTGGTGTTGGCACCGATTACGCGGTTATAGCCGAATCAATATAAGAGCGCCATTCTTCTCTTCTTTTTGCTGCCTGGCGCCAGTTGGAAATACCACTTGAACCCAGGTCACTATCCACCTGATCCTTCCAACAGAGTGGAGGTCTTCCTCTTCCTCTGCTTCCACAAGCGGGTACTGCATCGAATAATTTCAAAGCTGGAGTGCTTTCATCCATTCGGACGACATGGCCTAGCCAGCGTAGCCGCTGTCTCTTCATTCGCTGAACTATGTCAATATCATCGCATAGCTCGTACAGCTCATCGTTCGCCAATGCCAATGCGCAAAGGACCATAAATCGTTCGCAAAACTTTTTTCTCAAATACTCCTAGAGCTGCCTCATCAGATGTTGACATCGTCCACGCTCCTGCGCCATATAGTAGGACCGGAATGCTGAGCAACTTGTTGAGTTTGGTTTTCGTTCGACGAGAGAGGACTTTACTTTTCAATTGCCTACTCAGTCCAAAGTAGCACCTGTTGGCAAGAGTGATTTTGCGTTGGATTTCCAGGCTGACGTTGTTGTTGGCGTTAATGCTGCTCCCTAGATAGACGAAATTAGCTACGACCTCGAAGTTATGACTGTCAACAGTGACGTGGGAGCCGAGTCGTGAATGCGATGACTGGTTGTTTGATGACAGGAGATATTTCGTCTTTACCTCATTCACTACCAGACCCATTCGCTTCGCTTCTTTATCAAGTCTGAAGATAGCAGAACTCACGGCGCGGTTGTTGAGGCCAATAATATCGATATCATCGGCGTACGTCAGCAGCTGTACACTCTTGTGAATGATTGTACCTTCTCCATTCAGCTCTGCTGTCCGGTATCGAACGGCTCGGAGATGTCCTTCTCGATACTGACGGAGCTTTTCGTGCTGCCTGGGTCCTACAAGAGTTTGTTCCAGTCTTGAAACCTTCTGTAAGTCGCCGTATCTTTCTGTAGAATTTTCGAGCGTTACCCTTGTCGGCCAGCTTCTCAAGCTCCTCTCACTCGCGCATCTCGGCCGCTTTCTTTTTTGTCTGCAGACGCATCTTGCTGCCTTCTACAGTTCTCGGGATCATAACACCCCTCACGTGTTGTGGTCGATCGCAAGGTAGCGAGCTAGGCGGTCTGTTTTCTCTCCATGGCGACATGGTAGTCCTCATCGTACCAGCTGTTTTTGTGACCTTTCCGAAATCCAATAGTTTCGTTTGCAGCTGTACGCAGGGAGTTTGCAATGCCCTCCCACAGTTCGCTTATGCCGGATTGCTGATGAGTGCCCTCAGAGAGCAGGAGTGCAAGTCGAGTAGAAAACCGCTCGGCAGTCTGCTGTGATTGCAGCTTTTCAACGTCGAAACTTCCTTGTGGTTGTTGACGGGCGTTCTTCGATACAAAGGGTCGGGTGCGTATCTTCGATGCGAAGTGATTCGAGTCTATGTTCGGACCTCGGAACGTACGCACATGTCTTCCGTCTATCACAACATGACCGATCTGGTTGAAAGTTTTTCGATCTGGAGACAGCCAAGTAACTTGGTGAATTTTTTTTGTGCTGGAATCTAGTACTACAGACAACCATATTTCGTGCCCCGGCGAAGTCGATCAGCCTCAACACATTTGGGAATGTTTCGTCGTGGAGGCTGAATTTTCCTATTTTCCACCCTATCGTTGAAGTCGCCAAGCACAATTTTGACGTCGTGGCGGGGGCAGCGCTCATAAGTGTGTTCGAGGCGCTCGTAAAAGGCATCTTTGGTCAAGTCATCCTTCTCTTCCGTCGGAGAGTGGGCACAAATTAGAGTGGTGTTGAAAAATTTCGTTTTGATACGGATTGTGGCGAGACGTTCATCCACCGGAGTGAATGCCAGTACTCGGCGACGGAGTCTCTCTCCCACCACTAATCCGACACAAAATTTTCGCTCCTTTATGAGGACATCAACCAGCTGGGCAGCGGCACCTTCCCAATTAAGGAACCGGACATTCCAGGTGCATGCCTTAAAATATTTGCGGGGGTCGTCATCAAAAGGGGGCTCTCTCGTCCGAGGCTTATTTAAATTTTTCATTGGACTTTGTTTTTCATGTGGTGGGCTCCAAACTCTACGCACAACCACATGGGATTCGCCTTCTCACTTTAGCTCCCCTCCAAACAGATGTTTGTTGGCTACCTTGGGGATACGTGGTTTAAGACCGGAAGTCGTGAGCTGCTTGAACCATATGCAAAAGAATCATTTCTGGCCACTCCCAGGTGAATAGCAGTCAAAAACTTTCCTCACTTGCGTGAACTTCTGCCCATGGCCCCATTCCCCTTTCTGTACATGGCCCCATCCCGTACAATCAAAATTTACTCCAAGTAAAAAAGGACAATAACTAAGGTTAGGTCCAAGTGATGAGCTGTATTCAAAGATATAGAGTAAAATAAAAAAGGACTACAATAAAAATTTAGTCCAAGTGAAAAAGGACAATAACTAAAGTTGGGTCCTAGTGATGAGCTGTATCCAAAGATATAGAACAAAATAAAACAGGACTACAATCAGAATTTAGTCCATGTAAAAAAGGACAATAACTAAAGTTTGGTCCTGGTGATGAGCTGTATCCAAAGATATAGAACGAAATAAAAAAGGACTACAATCAAAATTTAGTCCTAGTGAAAAAGAACAACAACTAAGGTTAGGTCCTAGTGATGATCTGTATCCAAGGATATAGAACAATATAAAAAAAGGACAATAATCAAAATTTAGTTCAAGTGAAAAAGGACAATAACTAAAGGTAGGTCCTAATGATGAGCCGTATCCAAAGATGTAGGACAAAATAAAAAAAGGACTACAATCAAAATTTAGTCCAAGTGAAAAGCGATGAACTGTATCTAAAAACACAGAATAAGTAAAAAGAGGACTACAATCAAATTGAGTCAAAGAGACAGTAACCAAAGTTAACAAGAGAAATATTATATCCTGAGGTACAAAAAAAAGTGAAGTAAAGGATAAAAATGGCCAATCAAGGCCATTAATAAAAGAGGCGTCAAGGATTAAGACGTATTACGGTATCCACAGAGAATACGACCTCTCATCCTTTCTTCGAGAAGTTGATATCATCCTTCCTCTTTTTGACGACAATCCTCCTGTGAAACAGTTCGTATTCGAGCGGCACATTTGGACAAAAATCCAGGGAGCAGCATTACACGTCATCCGGACATTGGGCACCTCTTTAACTTGGAATGACATCAAAACTCAACTAATCAAAAACTTTGGAGTCAAGGAAACATACCACGGTCTCTACAATCAAGCCATTCGTCTAAAATATATTAATGTGAGTAATTACTACATTAGATAAACTAAATCACAAGTATGAATTTGACTAAACTAGAATTTTCTCCTAGCGTTAAGAAATCACTAATTTTAAGGGGTTACATATGTCCAGAATTTTCAAAAAATCGATCCTTCGTTTGAGGCACATGAAAGTTTAAACGCGTTTTTCTCGAAACTACTTTTCCCGGCACGGTCTGCATGATAACTCATACAGTTTTTAACATTTTTTGATGCGATTTTTTTTAAAATATTTGAAAATGTTTTCTCTATAGTCTGTCGAGCCGTATTTTCGATATTTTTATTAAAAAATTTTATGAACATAATTAAAGTGTGACATTTATGACGTAAAACGCATACTTTTTTTCTAAATTCCGTAAATTGGAAAATTTTTCGAAATTAAAAAATTCGGCTCGACAGACTATAACTACAACTTCATTTTACAAGAATTTTTTTTATTTTTACAGATCCATCAACATTCCAAGGATAAATGATGCAGACCGTAGAGCAACTTTTTTTTCATTGTACTTTGGGTCACGTGATATTTTATGTACTAATTTTTGTAAAGAAAAATTAAAATAAATTTTTTTATAAACTTTAAGTACCAATAAACATTGTATAAAATTTCTTTATATTTATTTCTATTGTTATCCCTTCTGAAAACAGTTTTTGTTTTAGCACATTTTTGGTGCTGCTGGACGTATGTAACCCCTTAAAAACATTTCTGAACGGCGTAGACCCCTCACTGAGTAGTATCATTTACAGTAGGAACATAAATAATCTGAGGGAAGCTTAATATACACTCGAGGAGACAGGCTTACTTTCATGCTACGATAATACCTGCAATAGACAACCACGTACCTCAAAACAGTTTAGACAAAATTTCAAAAATTCAGGCTGCTAAGACCGATACCAAGGGTAACAGAGCCAACACTACAATAATTCAGGGCTTCAGGACCGGTCCTCTGGACAACACAGACAAAACCAATATAGTTCAGGACAACAAGACCGTTGTTCAGGGCAATACAGTCACAATAATCATAAAGAGAACGCTTTTCGGGGTAATACAGGCAAAACAACCATAATTCGGAACAACAAGGGGGACATACTTTCTCCAGACAATATAGGCAACTCGATCGTCTACCTGGACAAGCAAGATGCAATAATAATACCGTACCAGAGCCGATGGAGATAGAACATATCGAGCAAACAAGTTTTCACTTAGCCACCCATCGACACGACTACCGATAATAGCGCTTACTATAGGCAAAAACAAAATTAGGTGTTTACTGGATACAGGCTCCTCGACATCATAACTAAACAAATTCTGTTTGGCACAATATAAACGAATAAAGCTCAAACATCATTATCTTTAATACCCTAAGCGGTCAGACACAAGTTAAATACGAAATTATAACAGAATTACCGAAAAAATTTAATGACAGAAACCTTATGAGCTCGAAGCTCACAGATTTCCAGGGAAAAAATATTGAGGGGATAATAGGTATTAATATCCTTACACCCCTTAAGACACTTATAAGCCCCGAAATCAGTAACGTAAAAACGAAAATCATCGGCACCTGCCCATTTAATATCAACGAAGTACATGTATTAGACACAACCAATACCGACGAAAAACTTTATAAAAAATTAATTAGACAAGATACTAATCCCGAGGAAGCAGAGTACCTCAAAAGTATCATATCAAAAAATAACGATTTATTTTTTCGAGAAGGACAAAAACTATCTCATGCCCACACAGCATAACACGAAATCGTTACAACAGCCAATAAGCCGATATACTCTAAAATCTATAGGTACCCTCACATACAAGAACAGGAAATAAAGAAGCAAATCGCTGAAAAACTCGATCATGGTATAATCACAGAAAATAGCTCACCATAAAATTCACCCCTGTGGATTGTGCCCAAGAAATTAGATAATTCAGCACAAAAAAATGGCGCATAGTTATCGATTATAGGAAACTGAACGAAGTTACAGTGGACGATAACGTACGAATTTAAAAAAATGCCTTTTGGGTTAAAAAATGCCCCGCCAACCTTTCAACGATTAATCAATTCGATTTAAGGGATTTAATTGGTGTGATATACGTCGTATACTTAGACGATATCCTAATATTTAATACTTCTATAGAAGAGCATGTAGCAAGCATAAATAAACTCAAAACGAAAATTTTTCGTACATCAACACGATCTAGATGGAAATGATATGGCAAATATATTTAGAAGATTCCTAGAAAACGGAAAAGTAGGAATTTTTTCCGAGCTACCGGATAGCGAGCACAACAAAGTTCAGCAAAAGCTGCTAGAACTTTTCCCAGCACACATAAAATTTTACAAATATTCGTACCACGCTTTAGACTTAAAAAACAAACAGGAAACCTATAAGTGGATAGCGAACTATCACAAGAAGGAAACAGGGCACGCCGGAATAGCAGAAAACTACAATATGAAAGGCTGAAAAAACTAATATACTATAAGGATCTGAAGAAACTGATTAAAAAATACATCAATAATTGTGACATACCTATGTAGTTGAGCCAAATATGATAGAAGGCCGATTTAAGTACACAGAGACCCCAAGCGAATGCAATCAGATAGTTCACATTGACATTTATATCAACAAAAAACGCAGTTTTCTAACGTTTCTAAATATGCTGTAATACTGTATTTGGACGATCGAAATCATATCATCATAATAGAAAAAATTTCACTGAAGGGAAAACCAAGAAAGTTTATAAAGGACAACGCATTTAACTCGGTAAACATTAAAGATTTTTAAACGAACAATCAGTCGAGTTCCACTATACAAAACTAAAGAGCCATACAGGGAACGCAGACATTGAAAGGTTTCACAGCTCTTTAGGAGAAAAAATGAGAATACTAGAATACAAAAGCTTAGAATGGTACAACTACTCTTTTCACTCAACTATAAAATGCAAAAATTCAAAAACTTATAGAACAAACAAAAAAAAACGTATAATTGGCATTAGGAACAAAAACAGATCGAACAGATGAAGAAGGATATGTAGAAAATTACAAGGCCTCAGGCATAAAAATGAACGTAAATACCGGAAACTATACTTGTATAATATATACCCAACAAATATAAAAAGGCCAACTAAATTTTTAGATACTCTGGACGCTAATACTTTTCCTACTGATGACAACACCGCACACAATTAGAGGCATACTCATCGTTGAACAAATTGAAACCAACGAAGGATACACGGAAATCTTTCTAGGAAACATAGATTTAATTCACAATTACAACACAATTTTACACATCGTAAGCCTTTCCGAAATAGAAAATATCATAAACACTCTAGAATCAACACACAACGAAAACTACGACTATCTGTTTAATGAACTAAGCACACTTAGATACAAACTTCAAACCCTTGTAACACATAGAACCGAAAGAGGACTTTTTAATATAATAGGAACAGGAATGAAATGGTTATACGTCACAATGGACGACCAGGACAGGATAGAGATAGAAGAGCATCTTGAAGTAATAAACGATCCGTTCTAACCTAAACAAAAATATACAAATAAATAACTTTTTAAATAAAACGTTCACAGAAATTTAAAAGACAATAAAAGACGATAGAAAGAAAATCGAAGCTAGTATAAACAGACTAGGGTAGAAAATAGACGCTTAGAGAAATAACTCATTTATTTCGATTTACTACTTAGTGTAAAAATCTTACTGGATAAAATTGATCACATACAAAATAATATTGCAGCTTCTAGACTCAATGTTATGAATAATAGTATTTTAACAAGAGAAGAAATTATAAAATACGATGTAGACATGATTAAATTACAAAATATAAAACTGTACACAGCACAATATAAAAATAATAAAATAATCTTTGTTATAAAACTTCCTAATGAAATTATCAAAGTTAAAAAATCAATGTTTACACCACTCCCTAATAATCAGTCACAAGAATTAACGTTCAATAGAGACGAAGTAGTAAAAATAAATAACACATATTATTCATTTCACGAAAATGTAAATACAAAAAACATCAAGAAAATAAACCTATGTATGCTACGAAACAATTGCGAAAGTATAAGAAATAATAAAACAGAGTTAATCGTTATAAAAGATGAATTATTGTTACTAAAAAATTATGCAAAAACATTTATTAATAGTACATGTGATCAGAGAACCCTTCATATATCAGGCCATAATTTAGTAATATTTAACAAATGCAATGTAAAAATAAATGAGAATGTTTTTGATTATATTTACAAGAATTCATTTCCTTTACCGACTGACTTCAAAATAAGAAACGTAAAAACTAAACTGTCATTCGAAGAATTAATGATGCAACAAACCGAAAATATTAGGTCAAGTAAACAGTTCGTTCGGTTTTTGTCTAAGAGATGGCGTTATTGTCCATAGTACTAGTGTTACGTGTCGCATCATGCGGCGCTGAAAACGTGCTTATTCGCGCTAAAAGTTTGTCTTTGACAGTTTTTCGATTAATTGACTCAGTACGATGTGAGCGCTAGTCAAAGATGGACACCAGCAAAGAGAAAATTCGCTATATTTTACAATTTTTCTTCGATCGAGGCGAAAAAGCAGCCAAATCGGCTGAAAAAATTAATTGAAATTATGGGCCTGATACTGTAAACGAACGTGTAGCACAAAAGTGGTTTGCTAGGCTCCGTTCCGGTAATTTCGATGTCAAAGATGCACCACGCGTCGGGAGGCCTGTTGTCGATAATTGCGATAAAATCATGGAAATAGTGGAAACACACCGTCACGTGAGCACTTATTTAATTGCTGAGGAACTAAAGATAAGCGAGAAAGTCGTTTGGAACCATTTGCATAACCTTGGATTCAAAAAGAAACTCGATGTTTGGGTGCCACACGAACTAACGGAAAAAAACATGATGGACCGAATTTCTATCTGCGAATCGCTGCTGAATCGAAACAAAATCGACCCATTTCTAAAGCGTTTGGTGACTGACGATAAAAAGTGGATCCCTTACGACAACGTCAAGTGAAATCGGTCGTGGTCGAAACGTGGTGAGCCGGCGGAAACGGTGGCCAAGCCAGAATTGACGGCCCGGAAGATTTTGCTGTGTGTTTGGTGGGATTGGCAAGGAATCATCTACTACGAGCTGCTCCACTATGGCCAAACGCTCAATTCGGCCCTCTACTGACAACAACTGGACCGCTTGAAGGCAGCACTCATCCAGAAGAGGCCATCTTTGATCAACAGAGGCCCAATTGTGTTCCATCAGGACAATGCCAGGCCACACAAGTCTTTGGTGACGCGCCAGAAGCCCCAGGAGCCCGGATGGCAATCTATGGTTTGCGGTGGAGGTCGATGGATCACTGATCGGATGCCCAACAGAGGCAGTCTGGGTACCGGCGGTTCCCTTGCGCTAGGTGCTTCTTTGGTCACCTGCTGAACATCTTCGTCTTCGCTGGCGTTGATTTCTAAGCACTCATCATCGCCTGAATTTTCTAATGGCTGAGCATTGTATGGATAACGCCGTTTTCTCTGCGTGAGGTCAGCTACATCTATGGCCTGCGGTACGTCTTCCTCACTTCCTGCGGTCTCCCACAGATGCAGGAGACTATGGTGTCGCTACTTACATCGCTCGAAGTTTTTGGTGGATGGACAGTTCTTGGCTATATGATGCGGCGACAGACAATTGGCGCAGTGGCCGTGCAGGATGACAGCAAGAAATCTCCCTGCCGGTTCCATTCGTCGCATCTGGAGACAGAACAGCAGCCCATGCTTATGTTTACATATAGGGCACAGGCGTTGCCTTTTCACAATATTGTCTGTGTAGTTGTTGTTGATGTTGTTGTATGCCCAAACCATGTTGAGAATCTCTGGAAATAGAAATATTAAAAGGTTTTATGACGGGTAGCACAATCGATTTCACTATGGGACGGGTGATTATGCTTCACGATTCAAACGCGATTGTCTGGCCCTAAAAAACTCTTAACAACTCTGCCAAGTCGCTATTCATTGGGGGAAGGTTGTCCTCTTTGACAACTACAAAATCGTCAATTTCTATATTTCACTTGACTTGCCGTGAGTTAAGGTATGCTTCAATTCTGACAAGTAATGTCGAGAACTCCTCCATCGTAAACCGCATCGCATTTGCTGCCTTTCGGAAATGGGGTTTGAATCTCTTCACTCCTGCCTCACATAATCCTCCAATGTGACCACGGCCAATTATCCCACTATCAGATATACCCGATTCCATTGAACCCCCAACTCCGGGACAATTTCTTATTGGAAGTCCGCTGCTCGCAATGGTCGACCCTGAAATAAACCTGGTATCTATTATCAACCGATGGCAAAAGTTGAAAGTTTGTTGCATCATTAATTCATCGAATGACAGTTTAGTTTTTACGTTTCTTATTTTGAAGTCAGTCGGTAATGAAATGTTCTTCCAATTGAATTCTTGTAAATATAATCAAAAACATTCTCATTTATTTTTACATTGCATTTGTTAAATATTACTAAATTATGGCCTGATATATGAAGGGTTCTCTGATCACATGTACTATTAATAAATGTTTTTGCATAATTTTTTAGTAACAATAATTCATCTTTTATAACGATTAACTCTGTTTTATTATTTCTTATACTTTCGCAATTGTTTCGTAGCATACATAGGTTTATTTTCTTGATGTTTTTTGTATTTACATTTTCGTGAAATGAATAATATGTGTTATTTATTTTTACTACTTCGTCTCTATTGAACGTTAATTCTTGTGACTGATTATTAGGGAGTGGTGTAAACATTGATTTTTTAACTTTGATAATTTCATTAGGAAGTTTTATAACAAAGATTATTTTATTATTTTTATATTGTGCTGTGTACAGTTTTATATTTTGTAATTTAATCATGTCTACATCGTATTTTATAATTTCTTCTCTTGTTAAAATACTATTATTCATAACATTGAGTCTAGAAGCTGCAATATTATTTTGTATGTGATCAATTTTATCCAGTAAGATTTTTACACTAAGTAGTAAATCGAAATAAATGAGTTATTTCTCTAAGCGTCTATTTTCTACCCTAGTCTGTTTATACTAGCTTCGATTTTCTTTCTATCGTCTTTTATTGTCTTTTAAATTTCTGTGAACGTTTTATTTAAAAAGTTATTTATTTGTATATTTTTGTTTAGGTTAGAACGGATCGTTTATTACTTCAAGATGCTCTTCTATCTCTATCCTGTCCTGGTCGTCCATTGTGACGTATAACCATTTCATTTCTGTTCCTATTATATTAAAAAGTCCTCTTTCGGTTCTATGTGTTACAAGGGCTTGAAGTTTGTATCTAAGTGTGCTTAGTTCATTAAACAGATAGTCGTAGTTTTCGTTGTGTGTTGATTCTAGAGTGTTTATGATATTTTCTATTTCGGAAAGGCTTACGATGTGTAAAATTGTGTTGTAATTGTGAATTAAATCTATGTTTCCTAGAAAGATTTCCGTGTATCCTTCGTTGGTTTCAATTTGTTCAACGATGAGTATGCCTCTAATTGTGTGCGGTGTTGTCATCAGTAGGAAAAGTATTAGCGTCCAGAGTATCTAAAAATTTAGTTGGCCTATTTATATTTGTTGGGTGTATATTATACAAGTATAGTTTCCGGTATTTACGTTCATTTTTATGCCTGAGGCCTTGTAATTTTCTACATATCCTTCTTCATCTGTTCGATCTGTTTTTGTTCCTAATGCCAATTATACGTTTTTTTTTGTTTGTCCTATAAGTTTTTGAATTTTTGCATTTTATAGTTGAGTGAAAAGAGTAATTGTACCATCCTAAGCTTTTGTATTCTAGTATTCTCACATAATCCTCCCATGTGAGAAGCTTCTGGAGGTATGAAGTGCCAATTAATTTATTCGTGTGCATATGACCGCATGGTAGGATGTGAAGCTTCAAGTCATGTCTCAAAGCTTTACTGGCTCCAACGAAATTGCCCGAGTACACGTTACGTTGACAGCCACGTCTTACCACAAACCTGGCAAAGTTAGCCAAGAATGTTGATTTTGATTAGTCGCTGGTTGCTTCCAGATGTATTGCTTTTGTAGCGAAACAAACAAAAACGCATACGCATCCTTTTGTTATTAGGCATGCTCTGCCTGTATTATTTTTTATCTCAAACGGGCCTGTGAAATCCACTTCAGTGCTAGTGAACGTCCTGAATACATCCGTTCTTTCCGGTGGGAGCGCAACCATTTCTTGTTCTCGTGTTATTCTTCTATAAATGACACAAACTTTGCAATAATTAATTATGGTTTTTATTAAGTTCCTCAAACGCGCGACCCTATACTCTGACCTCATAAGTCTCATCGTGAGTTGATTTTTTTCCAGGTAATGAAATCAAGTCTAAGAATTTAAGGAGAACTCGGGAAAATTGATAAGATGGTCGAGTATCGTTCATTATATGACAATTACACTAGCGCTAGTCTTCCGTCTTCTCTCATAATTCTATTCTTATCAAGAAATGGATTGAGACTGCAGATGAAGGTAGTGCGTATTCAGGTAAAAAACAGCACTTTTGTGTTAACGGAGTTGGAAGCGTTTTCACCTCCCGATTTTCATAAGCTGAAATTTCTACAGACTCACTTTGCTTTAATAGTTTGAATACCGCATGTATTTTTCGATAAAATTGCAAAATTTCTGCAACACTTCTGAGATAAATCAAAGAATCGTTCTAAAATGTCTTCTCTGTCTATGATCCGTGCCGCGTAAGTTCTAACACATTTTTTCTCCAGTTACGTCTCCAGTGGCTCACCACGCATCTGAGGCCACTCAGATGGTTGCTCGTTTAACCAGCTAGGACCCTGCCACTCTTTGCAAGTTCTTGAGGGGATACCCCGCGACTATCAATGTCTGCTGGCTTGTCATTCGAATCCACATGGTTCCAATCATTTACTCCGACAAGTTCCTCGATTTTCGAGCCTCTATTTGCCACAAAGGTAGTCCAGTTACAGGGGGGCTTTCGCAGCCATGAGAACACCATTGTAGAATCGGTCCATTTATAGACCGTTGGTTGAGCCACGTCATGCTGTGGAAGAAGCGCATTAATTAACTCCGCCAGAACTAGAGCGCCAATAGTGCTAAACGCGGTAGGGAGATCGTTTTTACCGGTGAAACTTTGGATTTTCCGACTAACGGATTTACCTTAGATGTTACATCTGATCTGCGTTCCCGTACTGTTACGTACAGGCCCGCAGCGAATGCCTTCTCAGAAGCATCGCAGAACCCATGAAATTCGATTTCGTTCTAAGGTGTAAAATTAATTCACCTTGGAATTCTGATACTTCCAATATGGATACAATTTTTCACTATGGGTCCTAACCAACCTGCAGGATTGAAAAGTTTTACTGCACAAGATAGCACTTCCCGCTTTGTATAAATTGATTTAATTTGGACCTCTTGGACATTAAAATGGAATATATCTGGGCAGCATTCCATCTTATACATAATATCCTTGCATCACTCATATCGTCGATTTCCAAGAAATCTTCTTTTAACAGGTGATCCCTTGGCAAATCAACCATGATTTCCTTTGAATTTGATATCCATTCCGCAAGGGAAACCCAGCTCCTTGTAGGGCCTCGACAAGTTCGTTTCACATTCGAATAGCTGTGTCGCAGTCATGAGCTCCGGCAAGGACGTTATCCACGTACATGTGCTGCTTGAGGACCCTGAAGGCTAGTGGGTATTTAAATCTGACATCTTCCGCTAGTTGAATCAGTGTCCTCATTGCTAAGTAAGAAGCGCAGTTGACTCCGAATGTTACCGTTTGCAATTCTTAGTTCACTAGCTTTTCCTCGTTTGACTCTCTAAACAAGATCTCATGGAACCGGTTGTCGTTGGGATGAAGCAGGATCTGCCGATACATCTTCTCTGCATTAAATAACACGCGCAACTTTGTGGTTGTGCTGTCTGGTTTGATGGACTGCATGATGGGGCAGGTAATATGATGATCCTGAGCTGCTTCTTCCGGAGTTGATGCCAACTGGCTTCATATGTCCAAGAGTTAGATATTCTCGTAGTACTCGGATACTCAGGTTCAAGCTCCGTCTTTCGAAGCATAGCTGCTTCATTTCGAAGAAATTGATGCATCGCACTGGTACGTGAGTATCTTAAGTTAATTTCCTCTGGGAACTTCCGTGTAAAGGGTAGTGTCACCATGTATCGTCCTCCGTCCTTTCTCACCGTCGTGTTCATATAGCATTGTTCGTAGTATGCTTCCTCAGGAGTGACCGGTTTCTTGCTTGGGATCGCTCAAACTCCCAAAACCGAGTAAGTTCGGAGTTTGAGATTTCGGAGAACATGGAAAAATATGATATTTGTGGGGGTTTCCTGTCAAATTGGGTAATGTAGACCTCTTGCCTTATGTCTAATCAAGGGGTCGACAGGTGAAATTTGGCGATTTCTCGCACTTTAGCCGGAGTTGTCGGGCTTATTCCGCTTACCTTTAAGTCAGCAGGTTGAGTTGGCGCATTAATACGCGTCTGTAACCGCTTCGTTATGAATGTGCCCTCCGATCCCGAATACAGAATGTCCGTTGCATTGGCGGAGGTTGAAGGCCGGTTCCCAGTCGGACTACTGTGCAGCAATGTATGATGTTTTTGATGGCAACTAAGACAGCTGAAGGTGCTCTTGCAATCCCTGTCAATGCGAAACGTGCCAAACAGTTCATACATTTTCAATACATTTTTTTTTTGTATTTCCTCACTATTTTCGGGCGATCATCTACCTTCATGGCTAGAAGCTTTGGGCAAGCCTTACACACATGGAATTCCTCTGGACATAATCTGCATACTGCTTGCGAGTACTGAGAATGGTGCGCCGATACCCTTTTTCCCAAAGGATTTGCCGAGTCATGATTGGGATGCGTTTGTTAAGCGTTGTGATTTAAAACTGTTCAGCTAATTATTCAACAGCTGAAATTTAGTAAATATGGAATTTTAAAATTTAATTGTTGAGATAGGTAGGAATAGTTTTTTTGATGCTAAAAAGTGAGTCTGAGATATCGAAGGTGTTGGAATGAAAATTAAAATTGTGACACAATCGGCGAATTTGTTTTACATGACTTTGATAGTAAATGCCTTAATTGCCTAGATACAATACAAGAGTTGGAACATTAAAGTTTAGCTCAGATAAGAGCCATGAACTACAAATGAACTACGTAAAGAAGTTTCACTACGAACAATGTGCCTGACATTTCTCTATGAATTGTGAGAGTAGGTAGATTAAGAAGCTTTAAACGGTTGGGAAAGGGGGGAAGAATTATCATAGGGTTCCATCGGAAATGTCTTAAAAAAATTTTTACTTTTTTGAACAGACTACAACTTTTCGGAATTAATCTGATAATTGGGGTTCCATATCACTGAACCATATTCTAATATTGGCCTCACCAAAGTCGTATAAACTACTTTAGTTACAAAAGGGTCTTGAAATTCTGTCGAATAAAAAGAAAAACGAAATTTTAAATTTACACGTTATAAACTTGTTTTTATTTATAAATATGTATATGTATATGTGTATGTGTGAGTGTTAGAACAATTCAAGTTAATTGTTTTGTATAATATTGTATTTATTGGGTAGGGTTAGTGTATTGAATATTTGTATGTGACATGCATGTTTATGTATTATTTTTTCAACGAAGTGGTTGTTGTTGTTGTGTGGGTGTAGCTGATTTTCACTGCTATCTTGTGTTTTTCAAAAACTGAAAACATTATACTTATGTTGGCGCTGTTTTGTATTTTTGCATGTTCTTATTCGCTTTGAGGACGATGCAGGGATGTGTTTATTGGGCATAAATAAATTCTTTTGACCATCTTTTGACAAAGGCAAAAGCATTTTTAGCTTTTAAGACAGTGGTATTGATATGAAGATGAAAGTTGAGGTTAGGGTCCATCATAACCCCCAAATCAACAAAGTTGAAGACTTGCTCTAGACTTCAGTTATTAATTATATAAGGGGAAGGTTTAACTTTGTGAAAGTCACATGGTTTTACACTTGTCGCGTGCCGTTGTTATCACACCAAATAGCGAATAGAGGATTGCCTCAAAGAGCTTTGGTATAGCGGATATTTTCTCAATGTTAGACCTATAACCACTCTTATGTAAAGGTACTAGAAAAGACTGCTTCCGTATTGTAGGGAACACAGCTTGTTTGAGAGAGGAAATAAAAAGTTGAGTTAAAGGCAAATACAAATTTTTTGCACAACTTTTCACTATAGGAATCGTATCTGGACCATAACTGAAAGAATGTTTTAGATTCATCAAGTGATATAATAAATCTTCCTCAGAAATAGTTGGTGAGTTAATTATTGTTGTTGAAGCTAATTAATGCTCGCAGACGGACAAGCCACTTAAAGAGTTAGTTAAATAATTTGATTTAAAAAATTGCGCAAACATATTTGAAATACTTAGACTATCACATGACATAGTAGATTTGTATTTCATAAATATTTTGTAAAATATTTTTCTTAACTTTAGTTATGTAATAATTATAACATTTTTTGTTAAGTTCAAGAAATTTTCGACGAAGGCACGAGTATTTTAAACAATGTAAGTGTAAGCCACTTTTCTTGAAGGTTTTAAAAGCTTTTGACCTTCTTTTCTTTAAACAACACAATCCGTTGTAAACCACGAATTCTTATTAGGACATTTTTCAAAAAGGACAGTACCATTATGATCAAAAGGAAAGCACGTTCCTCAATATTATTAGTATAACTTAGTCAAGTAAATTTAGAGAGCTTGTGATTCAATTTTTTTAAATAAGCTTTCGCAAAGTTGAATCGTAAACTAGAGCTAAGCGTAGGATCATCATTTCAAAGGTTATCTCAAAGCATCCTCGGGCAGAACAAGAGGATCTAAAATCTTACCAAAGTGGGTAGAAACTAAGTTAATTTGATTGAGGCGCAAGTCGGACAGTCCTTCCAAAAACTCTTTTACACAGGATCGATTACAAATCGGAGTAACATTATCGTTAACGGGTTTCCATGAAACACATGGCAAATGGAAGTCGCCCAAAACAATCAAAGAATCGGAATGTTTTACCAACATTTTTAAATAAACAAGTATGTTGCATGTGAACAGTTATGTCCGATCGGGGAGGTCTATAAGATACATATGTATAGCTACTAGCGGGAAGCACTCGTATGTATTTAAAATCCATGGAATCTAAACCAGGAACAATAACTTCTTCAGAAGGAATTGAAGAATGAGCGGCGAGTAGAACCCCACCTCCGATTCTGTTTAATTGACCAGTTCTATAAATTTGATAATCACTATTTAAAATTTCATTATAGAAAACGTGAGGCTTAAGCCATGTCTCGATAAATGATATTATGTTAAAATTATAATGTAGACTATTTAGATACAAGTCAGTTAGCTTTCTATTAATACCTCGAACATTTTGATAATATAAACTTATAGAGAGACCTTTGTTTAGTTTTTTGATTCCCCGTTTTTGTGAGGAAATTTAGCAATATTTTCTTTATTGACCTTAATACCTCTATGTAGAAATTCGCGCACAAATTCTCCGGGAGGCCAGAATGTACTATCAAGAAGTTGATTAAAGCATTCATATTTGAAATTAAACTTTCTCACTGTTATGCCATCAGAATTAACTTTTGAAGTGATAGAAGTCGTAGCCTCTTCGCTGGTGGTACCTTTAGCAAATCTGGAAATAAAAACAGATGTTTTTGGGGGGATGAAACTCTGAGCTGAAAATTCATTGAGCCGTTGGTAAGGACCTTGCTGCAGATGTTGCTTGGCGGTTGCTAAGGACCTTGTATCATAAACACACTGTCACCTGACCTTGTGACAAACTATTTGCCGGCGAGCAGCATTTGCGTCTTACCTTGTGACTTCGCAGCCGGCGCTCTATTCTTAAAATAAAATAAAAAATATGCTAAAAAACGCACTGACGACTTATCGGTTGGCATCTAGTGCCGGCAGTACTCGCGCCTCGTCTCTTGGCATTACGGCCGGCGCTCCTAATTCCATAAAAAAAATAAATAATGTGCTAACTGCGCACTGACGCCTGACGGTGTACGGTACTCGTGCCTCGTTTCGTGGCCTTGCGGCCGGCGCTCCTATTTTTCTTTTTTTTTTTTGGGTTACGCTTTACTTTTTGGCACCGCCAAATGCCAGTACAACCCCGAGTCACTTCACTTTTTTAGTGGAGCGCTTCGCTCTTGCCAGCGCGCCCACTTCTTATAACACTTTTTTCACATTTATAGTGGGGCGCTTCGCCTTTGGCTGTTGAAATGCCCGGGGGCACACTTTTCTAACCACTTTTAGAGTGGGGCGCTTTGCCTTTGTCTAGGGTAATTTCTGCGCGCCCACTTTTCACAAAACTTTTTGATAGAAGTGTAGAATATCGACTCCTCGCCCAGGGAGAAATTAAATAGTGGGGGTTGCTAGGAATATTTAAGTGATTTCAAGGGCTTATAACAATTCTTGTGCAAATGAATATTATGGGCGCCCGGAGGCTGACACCAAAGGATATATACTCGTATGTATGAATATATACTTAAAAGTTGTCAACCAAAAAAAAAAGAAATTAAAAAAAATTGATTTTTTTTTTTTAAAAACTACTATTTTATTAAGATAAGTGCTTTTTTAGCCCTATTTAAAATTAGATTAATTAAATAGAGTACAAAATTACCTTTCATTTGTTGTTATAAGAAATATCTGTACGTATTATATGTTGAGGACATGGATCTCCTTTCGTTTGCGTAGTGATCCCCCTCAGGTGGCAACGCCGCGATGTGCTGCCCAATGTCGCCCAATGTTGCTAGCGTTCCGCACCAGCAACACCGTTTCAATTAACTAACCGGCTAAAGTATCCAACAGCGACACATTCAGTTTTCAATCGCTTTTCAACCCCCAATGAATCGACATCGTGACCACGGGCCGCTCTTCATCTTTTAAATTCATAATCTTATATTTGCTTATATTCTTTTAATTGTAATTTCAAATAACTTTTAAAGACCTAGTCTTGTAATAATTAAATGGTCTCAAAGACACTAAGACAATTTGTGTCTGCAATTCTTATACAACGAATTATAAATCAAAATTATTATTTTTTTCAATAATCCATCTCATAAAATAAGAAATTCAATAAACCTGAATTGTTATCGTTTAAAAATCCTAAAGACCTAGACTTCTTCATTTCGTTGGAAACGGCCCATTTTTTACCCCTACTCAACATATGCATTATATTTTATTTATATTGGCAATCATGTGTCTGTATCAATTTCCTTATAATAACAATAACAACGGCATCAACTTCCCAAGAAATACAAAATACCAATATCTTTTTTTTTTTTGATCAAAGAAGCTAATTATTTTTAATACAAATGTGTTTGGTTACAAATACGTATATTAACTTGTCACGATGACTTGTCCTTTTAATTTAAAAAGAATTTATTAATTGTTTGAGAACAATGAAAGTTATGAAATTAATGTTAATAGTTTACAGCAGTTGATAGATTGGAATTTAATTCCAAAAGCAGGGACCTATTTGTGTGCATCCTTAGCAGCTAATAAATTATTCAGAAGCTATTGACGGATGTATATTTTTGAGTGGGGGTAAAAAACGGGCCGTTTCGAATGAAATGAAATAAATGAACACATGTTTATAAACGTGCAAATTCCGGGTTTAATATAATAGTTTAAATTCAATTACAGTATATAAGATTTACAAAAAAAAATGTATGTTATTTTAAGGTAAATTCGGTTTACAGATTTTAATAAATGAATTGTCTGAATGTCTTCGAGGCCATTTAAGACTAAAACCAACGGTTGTTTTATTAAAATTATTTAAATATAAAGGATATACGTAAATATAAGATTGAAATGCAAATGACGAGGAGCGGTCCGTGGTCGCGATGTCGATTTGTTGGGAGTTGAAAAGCGATTAAAGCTGAATGTGTCGCTGTTGGCTACTTTAGCCGGTTAGTTAATTGAAACGGTGTTGCTGGTGCGGAACGTTAGCAACATTGGGCGACATTGGGCAGCACATCGCGGCGTTGCCACCTGAGGGGGATCACTCCGAAACCGAAAGGAGATCCATGTCCTCAACAACGCATATTTATGGAAGTAAAATTAAAAAAATAAATATTAAAAATATGTACGCATAAAACATATTTTTTTAGATGTCAAAAGAAAGTGCGTAAGATACAGCGGAAGTGCAATATAATAATATCTTTAAGTAAATAAACCTTTTTAAAACGCGATTGTGAAGGAAGTGGAAGTAAGTCGGCATAGTGCGGTCGACTTCTGTAATTTTTGTGGCTTACCATGAACTTTAAAAAAATAAAAATAAAAAAATCGGCGGAAATGGCATGGTAGTCGAAATCGAGGAAAGCAAATTCGGACGACGCAAATATTACAGAAGACGCAAAGTGGAAGGCCATTGGGTATTTGGTGGCGTAGAGCGTGGCACACTTTTCAAGACACCGTTTTCACTTTGGTGCTGGCGCTTATTGCCCTTTTTTCGGGTCTTTTGCCTTTGACACTTCTATTCACTTCTATAGTAGGGCACCTCACCTTTGGCTATAATAATGCCTGCGCGCCCACTTTTCACAGCACTTTTTCCACTTAAAGGCACCACTTCTATGTATATTTATAAACGCGGATATATTGTATCAAAGTTTACTTACCTAAGTTTTTCGGTAATGAACCCTCTCGATGGTTGGTGATGTTCCTAAAATCTGCGGCTTCCACTCCTGGGTCGAAATGCTCTTACGAAAATGGCTGCTTGGGTAAACCGTAAATGTGGGACTTGTGTAGACAGGAATACTGGTAATCCACAGTAGCAATAATAGGGATGCTCTTGAAATTTTTATTATTCTTCT
This sequence comes from Ceratitis rosa, assembly GCA_037013455.1. Taxonomy (NCBI): domain Eukaryota; kingdom Metazoa; phylum Arthropoda; class Insecta; order Diptera; family Tephritidae; genus Ceratitis; species Ceratitis rosa. The sequence continues at coordinate 210,100 of JAWMAG010000108.1, read as the reverse complement.
TTTTTGACGACTTGGCAATTTGTATTTTGGCTTTTTGTATTATTATTATTTTTCTTGAAAAATATAATTCCAAGTAAAAGTAATAATAACATTACCAAATTTCGTTTGGCTAATCTGTGGAATAGCCCGAAGGACCAATGTTATTGTGGAATATACTTGGGCCCGGAATTTCTCATGAATTCCGGAAACGGGCACCAAAAGGATACGGATCCTCCGCAGAAATCCAATCTATACAAAAAATATTAAACCTACTCTTCTTCCAAAAATGAACGTGATTTTATTAATACCAGTAATTCATTTCTTTATTGGTAAAAAATGATAAATTTAGAATATAAAATACATGGGAGTGAACCCACCCTGATGTCACTGCTGTGAAGGCTGTTATCTAAAAGAAGGCCGTTTGTTCTGCAACATCGGCCTTTATAGATTCCTCAGAAGATGGAAATCCTAACCGGAATGGATAACAGGACTCACTCCCAAAACGATTCGTCATCTCATATTCCAATACAGAAGCGACATCTCTGTGTGAGGAGTTTATTGCTAAGCAGGGTTGCATGCATAAACAGAGAGCAAAATAACTTCATTGGACTCTACCAAAGTAATGTGATCGAAGCTGAATTGACTAAGTTTGAAGTGCATACGTGCATCCCATTTATGATTAGTTTAATGTAGAATCCTCCCAAACACTTTAAAAACATTGGATACTTGAAACTCCTTTTTTTAAACCAGTTAAAATTCCAACAACTTTGAGATCACAACAAATCATCCACTTACATAATGCTTGTAATTAATTGACTCAAGAACTAATTCCATGTTTTCTTTATTTTCTAACGTATTTCTTAAGTAAACGATTGGAACTGATGGTTCTTTGTCTGCATTGTGCAATAACACTCCTTTTATGCTTTCCACAGACGAATCGATGAACAGACGTCATTCATTTGAAATATGTCGTTGTCCCATTTCTTTGAACAATTCATAAACATTATTACAGTAACCAATTTTTTTTGTTTTATATTGATATAAATCAAAATGTTCATCAAACTGAACAGTATGACCACGTTTACGACCAGAAGTTATTTTAAAATCATTGCCTACCAAAATTCCATTGTTTCAAAAGGGAACCATCAACCTCACAAATTTCTTTTGCCATACGTGAATCACGAACAGCGGCTACACTGGCTAGGTTATGTCGTCCGAATAAATGATAGCACTTCAGCTTTGAAAATAATCGATGGAGTACCCGCTGGTGGAAGCAGAGGAAGAGGAAGACCATTGGAAGGATCAGGTGGAGAGAGTGGTTTCACGTGGTATTTCCAACTGGCGCCAAACAGCGAAACGAAGAGATGAACGGCGCCCTACAATTGATTTAAGCGCCCGCTTAAACCAAAATAAATTTTCATGTAACTGCCGTGCGCAGTTCACATCATTTCCGTGTGTCCCATCACGTGCCAATTCCTTTATCTTTTTTGCCTTAAATTTCGTTAGCCGATCGACTGCTTAGCGGCGGCCGTTTTAGCTAACGCAAAATCAATCTTAAACCAGCAGCCCTCGCTCGCGCATGGCATCTTAATAGTCTGGTTAACATAAGTTAGTTAAATTTCACATATAGTGAAATTTGAGAGTGAAGTCGTGAAACATACTTATTAAAAAATGGTGAATAATTTGAGCAAAAGAAAAGTGCTCGACAGCCGGCACCCCCTTACTTCCCCAAGTCTTTAGAGACTTAAACATTAAACGTATTTCAGCAAACATTATTGAATCAACATCAACATATTACATTTTTTCACGTATATTGAATGTAAAACCAATTGTTCTGGGATATGATGAACAAATATAACAAGCATCAGGTGAATGTTCTGTACGTGGTAGCGAAATAAATGGTTAAACGTATTTTAATTATGTTTTGATTTATGACCTTTCCATTATCCCAAGCCACGATAACAATAATCACAAACAACTTCTGGAACATACCATAAATTTGGAACGTATGTACGTGTATGTAGCAACAAAATAACCTTCATATCCAGTAACAAAACTACGAGTTCTGCACGTGGTAGCGAAATAAATGGTTAAACGTATTTTAATTATGTTTCGATTTATGACCTTTCCATTATCCCAAGCCACGATAACAATAATCACAAACAACTTCTGAAACATACCATAAATTTGGAACGTATGTACGTGTATGTAGCAACAAAATAACCTTCATATCCAGTAACAAAACTACGAGTTATATTACGAAAATTTTTAGTAGGTGCATATAGGTACATATGCCACAAACAAAACAAAAATGATTGCCATTAGTACATTTCATTTTATTTTATTTTATTGTTATTTTATTTCGTTTATTTATATTTTTTCTTTGAACGCTTTATTCACTACTGTTTCCCACCAAATAATAATGTGTAATGTCAAAGCAAAAAAAAATATTGCAGTCATTTATAAAGTATGGTTCACATAAAACATAAGAGTAATGTATTTGTTGGGTTTTAAATGAAAGTAGTGTACTGCTTGATCTTCCACTTCACTTTGTTAATTTATTTTTACTTTAGTATTGCAATTAAATTTTTTATTTACATTTTTAGACTGTATAATGTTAAGCTAATTGGTGTGGATGTTACAGTGTTTATATCTAGGTATATGTGTGTGTACGTGCGTGTGCATTCTCTAGAGCTCCCTCGTGCAATGAGGTGGCGCTCTTGGCGCGGAAGCATTTGAATTAAATTAACTTGGCCCATTCGTTAATTAAGATTTAATTTAAAATGAAATGAATGAAATATTAATTAAAATAAAAGTATTACATTAAAAGTGAACCTCCACGGTCCGTTGAATATTAAAACTCGATTTTCGCAAAAATCTAACGTGCTACAGCAAAACGCTGTACGTGTATTTCTTTATTTTAAGCCTATTTTCAAATTATGCCAACATCTCTCATGTGTACCTACCACTGTCGTACTGTTTAATGAAAACAGTGCGTGCTGTTTCGAACGGTATTACTAGATACTTCCCGAGCGTCAATTACCCATATCCGCTCTTGGGGAATCCCAACCAATGCCTTTGCTGTTAAATGTTAACGAAACGCGAATTCTTGCTTAAAAGGTATGGGAGAGGGGCATTCAATAAGCGACCTCTGAATAATTTAAATAACAACGAAAATTTCAAGTAGTCGTGTAAAAATTCCCATGTTGGCTACAATTTTTGCGAGTTTGGAAATTGCTTCGCCAAATTCTACATAATGAACCACTTCAATGATTGCGATGAAACTCAAGTTTAATTCTTCAGTAAATTGAGTTTCTGATATGTTGTATCGGGGCGTACAATATATGGCGGAAAAGTTTATTCCACCAGAATTATCATATAGCGTGATGGTAGTCTTTACAGAACTCTTCCATTATATAATGTTTAATTTTTTGCCTGATAAGTATTCCAGTTCCACCGCGCGCTTTCCCTTCAGGTTGTTTGGTGTCATAAAACAGAAATGTATCAATATTGAAGTTGTTAAATTTGGTCAAATGGATTTCGGAGATTAGCATTATATCAACTGCTTGATTTTCTAAGAAGGGTTGAAGTTCATTTTTGTGTTGGACCAAGCCGTTGGCGTTCCAATAACATATCTTAAGGTCGTTCATGGCTTAGACAAAATCGCTTGAAGGAGGAGATTTTGATTTCGAATTAAATCTTGCATCATACGTGTACTTTGCATTGATGTCATATGTTCTTGCATCATTCGTATAAAGTTGTTTAGCGTATTTTCAAGTGAGTTAACAGACGGAACGGGCGGGATGGTGTAAATCTCCACATATGACACATATACTTTGTAAAGCGCAGTATTGCTTCGTATGGCCAAATTCTTGACAATTAAGGCACTGAACAGGACCTGTTCGTTTATGTGGTTCTTCCACAGAAATACGACGGTGAAGAAGGTACCGCAGTTTGTAAATGGAATGAACTTCTCCCTTTTTCAAGAGCTGGAAATCTGGCGCAATATCAACCCTAAACATTGCCTGAGGTATGTTAGCCTTGTTTTTAATGTTGAATACGTTTCTAACCCTGAAACCTCCTTCTTTCAAGGCACTTTCTATTTCCAAGGGACTTACACTGTGTTCAATGCTCTTTAGGATGACTGCTAAGCTACGACTACTTTTGAGCTGGAAGGTATAGAAGGACTTCTTTTCCTTTTCGAAATTATCTGCCACTTTGCGATAGCTATCTGAACTCGATTATTGCTCATGCTGTTTTGACAATTTTGTTTTGATTTTGTTCACTATTTTTTTGGGGTGACCGTTTCCTTTTTACAAGAATGTAGCGATCGATTCCCGTTTGAATTACTGCTTTCTTTGCAGCGCTATTTTCCGTAAAGTCTTGCGTTTCGACTCCAGAAGGAGCTGGAGGAGTTGCGGTAATCGGCGATTGAGCCCATGAAGGGGCTGGTAAAGTAGTCCTAGAAGCGACTACAAAAGCTGAGGGCTCATTTTCCAATCGTTGTGTTCGCTGTTGGTGCTGTTGTTGTGGCGTTTGTTGTTGCTGTTGTCTTTGGTTAACGTTTCCACGTTGTGGCGACCGATTTAGTCCCATTTTTGCAAAATGGTCAATTTAGTCCCAAAAAACCAGTGGATTTTGCAACACAGTTTTTTGGCAACTCTAATTTGGAAACGGCGCGAGCGAATGCAAATTATCATGCATACTTTTAGGCGCCTTTCTTTAATACCAGAGCTTTTTATATTTGTTTTATTATTATAATTAATATATTTGTCTCTGTTCAACTAGTGTGAACTATTTGTTTATAGTTTTTTTTTTATTATTTAGTTTTGATGGAGCGCCTATCCATGCAAATAACACAATTTGTTATTTACAAGGTTTCACTTTCACTTCACTTTGTTCAGTTTCAGAGGAGCCACTTGCCTGAATTAGTTTATGTAGTTTGCACAATATATTTTATTTAAAAATTTAAAATAAATATAGAGCACAGTCACTTTCACTTTGTACTCGCAAGAGTTGTCAGATCATATCACACTTGCGTATGCGTATTGACATACCTGGGAATGCTTATCAACGAAAACGCAATGGAATTTGCTCATCCGACCTAGAAAGTTTTTCATCATGATTCATATATCATACTTATTTTCTTCCTTGCTACTCAAAAGTGAGAAAATGAAAAACAATCATGATTTTCGTCACTTCTCAGAAGTGAGAAAAAAATTTTTTGTAGCAAGCAAACATATGAATGTATACGTATATATTAACTCAAATTTGTCTGTTGAAAGACAGTGTTTATTTAATTTATTTCGTTTGGGGGTGTCAAAAAAATCGATTTTGAAAAATTTGTGGCACGATGCATCATCAAAAAAAGTGTTTGTTTGCAAAAAGGAACTCTGCGGGAAGATAAAAGGGAACAATAAACGACATTACTATTTACTTTTTCATAAGCATGATATTAAAAGTGATAGTGAAGTTGTTTCTGCATGCAAAAAAGTAAAAACAATAACAACTTAGAAAATGTATTTAGTCCTATTCGAGTATTTCTGCTAATAATTGCTTGTACTTATAATTTTAAACGTCTAAGTATGTAGTTGAATAAGCATATTAACTAATATTGTTTAGTTTTATTTGTAATTTTAGCTTCTATGACTTATTTTCTGCTGGTGGGCGTGACAATTTGAGTAAACAAATAAAAAATATGCATTGCTATTCGTTTAAATGATTTTTTTAAGAACTTTCATATTTTAAGGTGTAAGAAGCCCAAAATCTTAGATGTTGGAGCCCTTACAACAATACAAGAAAACGTATGTATGTACATATAAACGCTATTTGAATATAAATAATATTTTAAGTCTAACATAGCAGTACATACGTACATATTTTATGATCTCCGCTTTATGCATATTCGCTTAGCTATGTTTGTGAATATGCATATATACACACACACACATATATAGTATTAAGGAAAACTGTCCATAGCGATAAATTGTTTTTATAAAATAACATTCAGCCTGTGCGCAGAATGGTATAAAAGGCGAGGAAAATTTGAAGGAAATTAAGTAGCCTGTGTGCCGTCGATAGGCATACTTACCCGTGATATCAACACCACCGGCAAATGTAGTGTCCCTGAGGGTTTTCACCTCACTGGAGAGGGGGCTAATAGAGGGTTTTCACCTCCACAGCCAATACTAGAAGTAATCAGTGATGTAGTAGAAATTTAGATATTGTATATATGTATACTCGTATTTATATCACTATTAATAATAATAATAAATTTGTTGTAGCACATAAAATAGCGTGTTGTTATTTTATGGTAGAGGTCCGTTGGCAAGGCTGAGCCAGTGGGAAACTCTGTTACAAAGATATGAGTCATTACTAGGTATATAGATTATGCAACTTTTATTTTAATATCAACTAGTATCAATTACTGTGGAATGGCCCTTGACATAACGTTTACATTTAGAAAATTTCGTGAGTTTTTATTATTCGTTGAGTTTTTGAAATTATCAAAATGCATCCCCCACTGAAATCAATAAGAAAAAACATGAGAAATATAGTGTATCAATTTTAGCAAAATGGGCTTTATAGGGGCGTTATAGTGTTAAATTAGTTTTAAGGGCATTTTGTTTTATAGGTATAGTGTAAGCAACAAAACGACACACTGCCGCAAATTTGAAAGGAGAGATGCTTAAATGCCTTAAGGAATATAATATTGATATACACCAAATATATTTAAATATAACTGGCAATGGAGCAAATCTATTAAAATTACCTAGATTGATCACAGAAATGCAATATGAACATATGGAGACTGAAGTAATTGACATTGATGTTGCCGGGTGCAATCAAATTGAGCCTCTTGTCCCGTCGGTATTTTCCTTTGTGCGTTGCGCAGCACATAGGTATAGTCCAATTAGCGGCCTATGAGGTAATAAAAACATTGGAAAGCGAAATCGAAACATGCAGAAAGTTTTTGAAGAAAGTTCGAACTTTAGTAAGATAGTGAAACGATGAGATCAGCTTACCATGTTTAGATGTCATACCAAAATGGAATTCAACTTACAATATGATAAACAAAACCTTTTGCCATAAAGAATTCATTGAAAATTTGAATAGTCTTGACATCTTTTACATACCTATACCGTATATTTATCCAAAATCCAAAACGTAATCCCTTGGCAAAATGTGTCTCAAAACTTCAAAAAGAACAATATACATAGGCTGCTATATATATGTCTGGCCAAATAATGAAAACACGAATATGTATCAACGAAAATGGTTTTATTGTTTTTCAAAATATTCTTCATCAAGATTTATACACTTTTGCATGCGCTCAAACCAATTTTCGAAGCACTTTTCCCACTCCGATTGAGACACCTCCAAAACACGGTTTTTGAATGCTTCAACAGCATCTTCTGGCGACGAAAATCGTTGAAGTCATTGGGTGCCAAGTCAGGGCTGTACGGCGGATGACCCATCAATTCGACGTTTTGGACTGCCAAAAAGGCGCTGGTTTGAGCCGATGTGTAAGAGCTCGCATTGTCATGGTGCACAATGATTCGTCTTGTCTTGTTCGTTTTTCGAATTTCTCCGAAGACTTCAGGCAAACAAATGGTGGTGTACCACTCAGAATTGACCGTCCTATAGATCTATGATTCGTCACCTGTGACGATTTTATAAATGTCTTTTGAAGCATCGCGATCGTATTTTTTCAGCATTTACGTACGGCATCGATGTTTTCTGGCACAACGGCTGTTTTTGGACGACCTTCCCGGAATTCGTCTGTGAGCGAGCGTCGGCCACGATTGAATTCGTTGTACCAGTTTTTCACAGTGCTATAGGATGGTGCTTAATAGCCATACAAAGATTTTAGTTCATCGATGCACTCTTTTCGTGATAATCCACGTCGAAAGTTGTGAAAAATGATCGCACGAAAATGTTCACGAGTTAATTCAACTTTTTGGCCGAGATGAATTTTTTAATTCTTTGTAAATAAAACAATTCACGATTAAATGACAAAACGTTCTGAGTGATGTTATGCTAAAAAATGTCAAACTTTCCAATGGAAATGTCCTGCACCTGGCAACACTTAGTGTTGCCTAGGCCAGACCTATATATAGCAGCCTACGTATTATTTTTGGGAGACTTTCTCAGAGATGGGCTAACATGTGAGTTAGAATTGAAAGAATGAAGTTCCCCAAACCCACAACAACTCTCCTTAATACCACGAGGAACAGAAAATACTATTGCAGAATGATGCCTTTGCAGCCGCAATATATCTAGATCCGTGCTTTAATTTTAATGGTAAATCTTTCTTACTGAAGATCGCAAGCAAAGTGCAATGTCATGAAAGTGTGTACACCGCACAGTTTCATCAAAACGGGCAGAACTCAAAAACTTTTTTAATTTCCCTAATATTTATGTATTGAAACACATATTTCTTTTTAATTCTTCGTACTCGAATTTTTAATTAGTTCATAAATTCAAATATATGTTGTCTATATAATTGGCGCTTTACAACCGCTAAAGCGATTTTCAGCCGAACTCCTTCATTTAGTGGTTTTACGTCTTTATTTTTTCCCAACAAATGAAGGGACCTATAAGCCGCCTCCGAACGGCTCATGGTTTTTAATGAGTAACTTAATTTTTTATTCAAACTAATTTTCTATAACTTTTGAATATTGGTCGTACCAGGATTTGAACCCGGGCCTTCCGAATGGCATGACGGAATGGCGTTTCTTAAGTCCGTTAGTATTTGTCTTCTTTTCTATTTCTTAAGTCATGGTTTGCGTGTAACCCGTGCAGTGTTGTATTCGTTCGTCATTGTATTTAGTAATATCCTGTTCATAACTTCGGCGATGGTCCTTCACCTTGTCCGACTTTCTCCACTTCGTAACGCTCAGGGTTAATTATTTTAATTACTTTGTATGGGGCGAAAATGTTTGGTCTCTATCTGAATGAAGTGACAAATTGGGTCCCCTTAATGGCTACCAAATCGTTAAGCTCATAAGTTGTTACCTCTTTTCGCTTTGAGTTGAGATTTCTTTTGTTTTCTTCATGAATCTTTGCAATATTTTGTTTCGCTTTATTCCGTATAACTTCTCTTTCTCTGTTCAGTACCTCAACAGATTCATTATCAAGGTATTCTCGTAATTCTGATAATGAACTCACTGGCATCTCAATTCCAGTCAACATTTTGAATGGCGAAGTTTTGGTGCTTCTAGGCGGGGTATTGTTTATCGTTTGTTGCACTTGGTCGACGTGCCTATACCAACTACTAGGATTTTCACAACAAATATTAGCTAGCATTGAGATTGTAATTCGGTGTATCCATTCTACCTGTTTAACGTTTGTTGGACTTGGTCGACGTGCCTATACCAACTATTAGGATTTTCACAACAAATCTTAGCTAGCATTGAGATTATAATTCGGTATATCCTTTCTAGTTGCCCGTTTTCTATTGACACGATCGTGGATATCAATATATATCGGTTTTTTCAGTTTAACAATACTGCTTAAAATATGTAGATGTAAAGGCTTTTTCTCTATCGGAAATAATTCGCTGTGGGTTACCGAAAATGGCCGATTGTTTTTTTATTCGATCAATTACTTCCTCGGTTCCTGTGCCTCGAGTAGGATACAACCAGACAAACTTTGTGAAGGCACCAACGACTACCATAATATAAACGTAACGCTTGTTTGCTTGCTCCATCGGACGTACGTGATCAACATGATATGTGCCAAGCGGCATATCTTCTTTGTGTACCGGTTTTAAAACCCCTTCTCTCTTGCCTACTTTTGCTTTCGACAAAATAAACTGAATGCAGAAGCTTACGACATGTTCTGTTTTGGATGATAGCTATGTAGAAAGTTTTTTCAACAAGATTCTGCGTTGTTTTAGCCGAAAAATGGCCTCGGTGGCGCGTCATTTTAATCATCGCCTCTTCCATTAATACCATCATTAACTATAAATTCTTTAATGGGATCTTTGTACAATATTCCTTTTTTTCAGGTAAAAATCTACGTTGGAATCCTTTTCTAATATCTTGATTACGGCTACCGTCCAATCCTCTTGGGCTTGTTGCAATTTGTGCTGTAACGAATCTTCTAGTAAAAAGCATCGAACTCTGCTCAAAGCATTGATATGTCTCATTTCAGTTCCCGAACTATGCTCGATTGTGTTTGTTAGATCTTGCACATCTCTTCTTCGCATTGTCATGGTGAAGGCATTGCAGTCTATCGCAATTTTAAAAGGGATGCTTATCAAATAAACAGGCCATTTTTTCAACGTAGAGTCAATGGCGATCTCCTCAAGTTCATACGACTGAGATCGCTCCTTCGTTTATGTAGTCTTACGGCTCATATATTGGCATTGTTGGTTTTTGCTGTCCTTTTGGAGAAGGTCTGCACCATACCCGTACATTGATGATTTATTGATTTTAACGATGTTGTTGTGTGCAAGTTTAACTGTCTTCACAAGAGAAGGTTTTATAGTACCACCTTCTATTATGCAACCTAAGAAGTTGACCTTTGGTAAAATAAATTGACATTTATTTCACTTAATCCGCATATTGAACTCTGCAGCTCTACTTAAAGCGATCCTTAGTTTGGCGGTACCCTCCTCTATTTTTCGAAGGTATAATTAAGTCGTCCATATATGTGATAAGAGTTTCATTTTCTGCACTACAAACTGTCTCACACCGATGATTGTGAAAATACGAGAACCTTGCATCTTTTCAATAACGTCGTCCATTAATGGCATGGGGAAAATATCTTTTATGATTTTTTAATTTAAATGGCGATTATCACTACATGACCTGTGACTACCATCCTTTTTGCTAACTTAAACCACCGGCGATGCGTACTCTGAGAAACATCGGCTTATATTTCCATCGCGTAACCACTCAGATACCTGGTCGTCTAGGTGCTTGAAAAATAGGAACATCGTCCAATAGACATATTTTCATTTCAACTGGAGAAATACCCTGCATCCTAGGATTGTAGCTTTTAATGAGAGGACGGACTTAATCAGCTTGAGCTTCAGTAGTGTGTCACAAATATACCCCTTTCACAACCGGCCTGCAGATAGACACAAATCTCTAAACTCCCTTACTACCTCGACTTCACCACCTTTCGGTTTAAAAACCACCTCATCTTCGGATACCATTAGCTCAGCCTATTTTAAAACGTAGTTGCCTATAATTACTTGATATGATTTGTCACATTCACAAATTCTTTCCTTGGATAACTCAGTTTCACCCATTTTCATTACATCATAACGCATTAGATATAGATGGCATCATGTAACCAACCTTGTCGTAAGCGTAAAATTGTTAAAGGTTAGGCCCTTAAAAATTACGCAACCAAGTGACTTTATCTGGTTAATGCCGAGTGTATTTACTTTAAGTTTTTCACTGTGCCTTGCGATGACCTGCAGGACCGCACCCATAGCAAAAAAATCTGAACTTGTGAATAACTTGAAGCTAAGTGACTTACCGCTCCACAACGCCTGGCACCGCTGCTCCCCTGTGCATTTGAGAAGCACTTAACTCAATACAAAAGGCGATCTCACTCAAAAGCCTTAACTCACCCTTTCCTGAGTACTATGTGCCTGTTGTTGTGCTGCCTCATACTGCAACTACCCATCCGAGACGATGGTCTACCGCCGACCGAGTGGCGTCTAGGACGAATCCAAAATGTTCATCGTGGGCCTGATGATCACATCCGTGTCGTGGAACTCCGCACACAAAACGGGATTATCACGCGGCCCTTAGTAAAACTGCGCTTCAATCCACATGAGCAACCTTCGCTCGAAGCACAGCTATAAAGAAAAATTCCCCTCTTAATACAACTGCTTTCAGATGTCAACTATCGATTGTTCCGCTTCTCTTCCATTTCCAGACGAAGGACACCAATGGCGACGCGCAGTGCAGTGCCTCTCGCGCCGACGGCAGATACCACAAACTGCCTACAGTGTCGGCTGTGTCACCGCTACCACGCCTTGCGCAATTGCGCCGCTTTCCGGGTAATGCGTCCTCCTCAGCGCATCGCGGTGGCCAACGCGCAAGGGTACTGCGGCAACTGTTTGGCGCTCACCCACGACAAGGAAGAGTGTGACTCCCGAGGAAAGTGCAGACGATGCATACTATGCTGCATCCACAAGGGTCGCAATATAGCGAGCCAGCGACAGCAACAGCACCCGCCGCAACCAAAAAGAACAAGAAGAAGAAGCGGCAACAGAAATGCGTAACACAGTAGCGCGCAATACCGCAGTGTGCCACTAAGCAGCACGCTACCCAACAGCGTGCCACAAAACAGCATGCAACATCACAGCGCGCCACAACGCATCAGCGTGCCACCAAACAGCGGGCCATAAGAAAAAGCAGCGGTAAAAGGTTGCGATCACCGGGCTGCGAACCAAGGTATTCCGAAATCGGACCACCAAGGGCGCTATAGGTGAAGCAATACGCGCCCTGCAAAAGCTGCAGAAGGCGCTAGCCAGCGTATGCTTGCAGTGCGGGCGGGATGTTTAAGCGCGAAACCCAAAATATTATTGTAAACGCCGCGCGCGCCATCTTCCGGTTTCCCATTCTTCCGTGTCTCCTTTCACGCGGTTATCTTTCTTTCCGTGTATACCCTACTTCGTTAGCCAACCTCTCGTTTAACCGCGGTAGTTCGAGCTAACAAAAAAGGGTATGTTAAAAACACTTAAAATCCAACCACCTACGTGCGCGCACGGCATATTTTATCGCGGCAACTCAAGGCTCTAGTGAACTTCAAGTAGAAAGAAAAACCAAATTATAAAACTATATCTATAGATTATAAAATCATTTAAAGTAAAATTACATAAATGAAACTAAAATCAAAGAAAGAAATAAGAAGTGAATAAATTAGTGTTTGTGCCCCATCAAAAATAAATTACTTGTTTTTATTTTCTCGGGCCGATTGGCACCTGATTCCCACCGAAGTCAAGGCAAGTTATTCAAACATCGTAGCGGAAGTAAAATGAGACATGTAGATGCACTAAGCCGAATATTTTGCCCAATGTTGGAAGACATTTTGAGTCGTCGACTTATGCAAGCTCAGCTTACCGACGACTGGACTTTTACATCAGTAGAGAATTGCTTTTTAAAAATCCCATTAAGGAGTTAATCGTTGTTCCGACATTGATGGAAGAAGAAAACATACGAACGGCTCATAGGTAAGGACATTTTTCAATAGGGAAAACGATAGAGGCTGTCGAGAAAACATTTTTTATTCCACAATTACGTTCGAAGGTAGAAAAATTTGTCAGAAGTTGTGTAGAGTGTATTGTAGTTGCAAGTAAGAATTGGAAAATTAGAAGGCTTTTTCAATACAATAGACAAGGAAAATAAGCCATTAAGGACTTAACACGTGGATCATGTTGGCCCAATGGAAACTACTTCTATAATCACATATTTGTACTAACAGACGGGTTTTCCAAGTTTGTTTGGCTTTATCCAACGAGAAATACGGGGTAAAGACTGTAGTGGATAAGCTAACGTCAGTGCTTTTCAAGCAGTATTGTGGGAGCCAGAAAATTCAGCATCTGCTAATCGCTACCGGGGTTCCGGAGGAAATGGCCAAGTGGAAAGAATTCACAAGATCATTGTCCCCATGATTGCAAAAGTTAGCCAAGATAATCCAAATAGTTGGTACAAACATGTTGGTAAGGTACAACACTCCGTCAAGAAGCACTAAAGTATCCACATTTGAAATACTGCGTTTAATAGCCCATTTCCACCAAGCACTTAAATGCATTTAAGGCCTCTGTTAAGTGAATGAAATGTCAAACGTTTCCACCGGAAGTGAGTTAACTCGAACAGCTGATTTTTGTTTACATTTGCAGTTTGCAAAATTTGTCACAAGTATTAAAATCATGAATTCAAGAGACCGCATTCATTTTATTTTGCTATTTATACAATATTATGATTTGCAAGTGCAGATTATTGCTGCACGGACAGACGCTTCTGAAAGGAAAATGCTTCTTTGCACGCTTACAACTTTGCCAACAATGCCAGTGACTTCGATCCCCGATTGCGTTAACTCCACCGCCATTTCTTTATATATATGAGAATTTTTTCGGCTACCTCTCAATTCCTGAGCTCTTCCTTCCCAGCAATCCAGGAAACTTTGCTCCTCCGTAAGGTTCCACTTGCGTCGTTTTGTTTCCATTTTCAGTTTAGTTTATTTTTTTAAAGTAATTATTTATTTTGTATTTCTAGAAAACCACAATTCGAGGAGTAGTACATAAATATTTGTTTTGCGCCAATTATGTATACATAATTATTTGTTTTGCGCAATCAGCTGATAGTTGCCAGAGTCGCGTATATTTTTATGTTGAGGGGTCGTTTTCTATTCCACAATTGCTTTTTGTTTGTTTTTTGTATTTTTTTTTATTTTATTTTTTAAAGAGGAGAAGCATTATCTTCGCCAATTACTTAATATATGTTTTTATGTCAATATTAATGCAAAAAAGTAACTTTTGCAGAAATTTCAGCATGCAAAATAAAAGTCTGGCCCCTCATTAAATCCGAAAATACACGACTCTGGCAAGAAGTATACCGAAACTTCCGAAATGTTTACATTAGTAGTGACAGCATCGACTGTTATCATAACATTTTCTGTTATATTACCGAAAGTGAGTACGGGTATGAAGTTGAGGGCAAAATATTTAGGACCTTATAAAATTTTGAAGAAAATGGAACACGGCCGATATGAAGAAGAAAAGGTTGGCGACCATTAGGGTCCACATCGTACAATTACTGTAGCAGAGTATATGAAACCATGGACCTTGTCATCCGAGGCCTATGACAGTTCAGGATGGCCGGATTATTAGGATCCTACACTCTTGGGCAAAGTCGAAATTCACCAGTGTGGTATTTTTCGATAATTTGCGCAGTACTGCCATTTTCCGGGATATATCGGGCAGGTATTAAGCCATGCATCATCTATCCTCCATCATATCCGATTGCAATGGATTGTCTTCCAGATCTCCTCTGGTTAAATTGAATTTATCCTGTATGGAATCCTCATCAACATCACAGAAGAATTCATTGCCGTGCAGTCTACAAGCCATGTTACCCAGGAGACTTCTTCGGATCTGCTAATTTTTATTAGAGGTATTATTTTAACAAAAACGTTAATAA
Source organism: Ceratitis rosa (assembly GCA_037013455.1). Classification (NCBI taxonomy): domain Eukaryota; kingdom Metazoa; phylum Arthropoda; class Insecta; order Diptera; family Tephritidae; genus Ceratitis; species Ceratitis rosa. Next base: position 194,951 of record JAWMAG010000108.1, on the reverse strand, counting down.
CTCAAAACAAAATTCGTTCCTTAATAACTTCTTTGCCTTCAATAACCCTATATAAGTGAAAAGTGCCAATGTGAAAGTTAGCTCTTCGCGTACAATGATGTGTATGACGCCATATCTTTCATGTATTTCCATACTTGGTAGCCAATATTGAACACACATAACCTTGGCAACATCAAATATTTTAGTAGCATAATTAACGCACTTATATTTTTTTGTTAAATTACTTGCCGAAGTGCATTTACAGACTACAGATGGGTAAGTCGACTAAACATCTAATTTCTCTTATACCTGCTCAAAGAAAACAAAAACGGTTAATTATTCTTCAATATTTATTTTATCCCCTTCAAAATAGTCACCATTAGAGGCGATACATATATGCCACCTTTTTTCCAATCTTCATAACACTTCTGGTAGGCCGCTTTAGGTATGGCTTTCAGTTCCTTCTTCGAATTCTCTTTTATGATTTCAATCGACTGAAAATGCTTTCCACGAAGCGGCAATTTGAGTTTAGGGAAAAGAAAAAAGTCACATGGTGCCATGTCGGGTGAATACGGTGCTTGCGGAACAATATTTTCGTTGTTTTTGGTCAAATAATCGCGTACAAGACGAGACGTATGAGCTGGCGCATTATCATGATGTAGAAACCATGACTTGTTGTCCCACAAATCCTTCCTTTTGAGACGAATATTCTCACGCAAACGCTTCAAAACGGATAAATAATATTCAGCATTAACGGATTGACCTTCCTGAAGGAATTCCGAGTGCACAACACCTTGGCTATCAAAGAAAACAGTGAGCATAACTTTGATTTTCGATCGACTTTGACGTGGTTTTTTGGGTTTCGGCTCATTTGGAAGGCGCTGGGCTGTTTCAACGTCGTATTCATAGACCCAAATCTCGTCACCAGTTATGATGTGCTGGATGTCGGTATCACTCATTGTGAGCATTTCCTTGGCGACAGTTTTGCGTTCCTCTTTTTGAAGAAAATTCAACAATTTTGGAACAAGTCGAGCAGACACACGTCTCATGCCCAAAACATCGTGAATAATGCTATGAGCGGATCTATTTGATATGTTCAGCTCACTAGCTATCTCTTTTTCAGTCACACGACGATTTTCCAACGCAATTTTCTTTACTTTTTCGACGTTTTCTTCGTTTGTTGACGTTGCTGGACGACGATCATGGGGCAAGTTCTCCAGCTATGTACGGCCGTCCTTGAACGACTTATACCAATCAAAAATTCGTGCACGTGATAGGCAAGACTCCCCATATGCCTTCTGCAACATTTTCATTGCGTCTGTCGCACTTATTCCATTGGAATAATAAAATTTCAAACAAACTCTGTGCTCAACGTTAATTTCCATAGTAAAATTCGAAAAACACACTCGAGGTTGACTTGTTTATAGTGCTGTAAAAAAAAAACTATGTGACAGATCGCGCTCAAATTTGACATGTAAACATATAACAGTCCTGCCAACCTAAGCAAAAAAAAAGTATGGCCATATGTCTTGTCCTTGTCGAGTTATGGATAAAGTATCCGTTTATATTTGAGCAGAAAGTATACACGGTGTGTCCCAAAAATAACCGAACTTTTAGGATATAAAATAGTAAAATACACATTATACACGTATTATCTTTGAAAGTTATTATTTATTCAAAATAGGTTCCATTTGACTCAACACAAAGTTTGGAACGATCAACCACCGCATGCATAGATTTTTTTATGTCATTTATAGAAATGTTCTTCAGTACCTCGGTTACGGCTGTTTCATTTTTTTCATTTTTTTTTTAATTTTTTAAACTTCAATTTCAATTTTTTTTTCAAGTTTTACACAAAATTTTATATTTGCTCTTTGTTCCATTTTTTTTTTTTTGGAACCATTAGCACACTTTTGGTTTTATTGAAATGGCTGTCACTTTTACATCTGTCATCCGACTTACATGAAGTTAGGTGCGTTTGAAAGAGGATGAATGTATCTTTTTAATGTTGCAAATTTTCAATACATGGCGCTGTATGTTATATGATTTAAATATAAAGTTCGGTTATTTTTGGGACACACCGTGTATATGCATGAATACCCTGCAGGGAAAAACACTAGTTGTCAACTAGAATCCAACTAATTTACATTTTTGCACCAACTAGTTCATCTTCATCAATTTTCTATGTAAGCAACTAGTATTTTTAACATGACGATATTCTACGAGCTGACAAGTGTTCTACTATGCATCAGCTTAATCCTAGTTATATACTAGTTCATTTAGATATGTTGAATTTCTATTTCACAAAACAAATAAAAAATGAAAGTCACCCGTGGCGTAAAAAAAGAATAACAACATGTAAGGAGCAGCAAAAACGATGGTGTTACATATCTCGGTATACACTTAGATAGACGTCTCACTTGGAAGAAACACATAGAGGCAAAAATACTACACATGAAATTAAAAGCAGCTATTTTAAATTGGCTTTTAAATAAAAACTCCGGTCTAAAACTAGACTACAAAGTCCTTATTTACAACGCAGTATTAAAACCAATTTGGATGTATGGTACTGTGGGGTACGACTTGTGCAACTAACATTGATAAAATACAGAGGTTCCAGTCCAAAATTTTAATAGCACTAACGGGCGCACCATGGTACGTTCATAACATAAATATTCACAAAGGCCTCGGCATTTTACTGGTTAAGCCAGAAATTGAAAGAAGCAGGACGAAGTACTTCACAAAGCTGAGAATTCATCCAAACCCGCTAGCTAATGATTTATGCAACCCAACAAGAAATTCCCGCCTGCAGCGAAGAGATGTTCCCGCCTTCTAAGGAGAGCGCCTTAGTTTGAAAAGGGCTCAGAGTTACGTAACTCGAGCTATCATGTTTGTAATTTAGTTTTTAAGATTTGTACACTTACTGTTAGGCTTATATTAAAGCAGATCCAGTAAATAAATGAATTTGTGTATAAAAAAAAACGTAAATGAGGGAATGAAAGATTCTGGTTCACCAAAAATGAAAAAAAAATTAAAATAAAAAAATGTTATGCCTCTATACATATGTATATACACTTATATTTTAAGTTATATTCTAATATTGAAGCTGATAAGTGGAATTCTCAGTGAAATCAAAAGGTGCAGGTTAGGCTTTTTGTCTTGAATTATGTGTTATATTTTGGGCCGGACGTTTTAATTGTCATATTGACATCATATTCGAAATTTTAGCATTTCTGCTTTATTCATACTTGAATTAAAATATAGCTAATCACTCAACTTGATCAACTTATCTCACAATAACTATTATTGTTGGGTGTGGGTTCACTCCCGGTTTATTTCAAATGATTTTTTAGTGATAAAATTGAATGTTGTATTCATTTATGGTAGGCTTTCGCTTGTGTCATTTACCACTCAAATATAACTTGTCTTTTATTGAATTGATTTAATCAGAGCTTTTCTATACAAGGTTCGGTAAAATATTAAATCCAATAATCACCTACTCAGTTCCTAAAATGTAATAAAGGAATAGTTTGAAAATATTTTGCAAAATTTTCTTTTATTTGTGCTTTGCTTTATCCGTGCGCCTACTATTGCGATTATTAGTAATATCTTAACTGATGTTAAGGCGAAGCCTTCATACCATTCACGAATATGCTCAGAGTTTTTCAAAATTTTGAAGAATCTTAGGTAGTTAGGTAGCGCTATAATTTCAATTGTATACCCAAATTCAATTTATTTAGAAGTGGAAAGTTGCTGTTCATTAGAAGTGGAATTCTTAAAAAGTCTGAGTTCGCGAATTTGAATTGGATGCTGTGATAGCCTCTCCTTCGCTGTCTTCGTCGTTTGACGGGATTAACACTACTTTGACAAGTGGTCTGGTCACTTCACCTCTTTCGGTCATTAAATCTACGACGCGGACTAGGTTATCGGAACCTGGGTGAAGATGAGTTATCCTCCCCAATCGCCATTCGTTGGGGGGTAAGCTATCTTCTTTAGTAACCACTAAATCGCATTTTTTAACATTTGGCTGCGAGTATTTCCACTTAATGCATTTCTGCATTTCTGTGAGATATTCTGATTTCCATCTTCTATTGAACGTGTGGTATAAGGCCTCCTTTAATTTCTGTCATCTGTTTATGACAAATGCTGGATTTTCATTTACCTCTGGTTCTGGTGGGGCCAACAAATGACCACCAATTAAAAAATGGCCTGGGGAAAGTGGTTCTAAATCAGATGATTCATTTGAGCATGGACAAAGTGGTCGTGAGTTTAGACACGACTCGACTCGACATATTAATGTGTTAAGTTCCTCAAATGTATATCTGTAACTGGAAGCGAAATTTTTATATGAGGAGCTGAAGCTGTGATAAAATGCTATGTAAGCTCAGTGGAGAGAGCTGTAAGAGCACACAAGCAATTAAGCACTTCTCATAAAAATAAAATAAAATGAAATAAAACAAACAGTGAAAAATTCAAAATAACTAAGCGAGTGCCTTTAGTGTAATCTGAAGAACACTTAAAAAAGGAAAACACTAATAAACTCCAAATTAAATAATAGAACACAATATTAATAAACAATAAGTGTGCGTTGCGGCTAAACCCGCCGGAGCGAATGCTCTCAAATGCTTATTTTTCTCATTTCGCCAACACAAACAACGGCAACAGAAAGCAACACGCAAGCGGAAGACTCTCAGCAGTACTCAGCTAGCGCTAAACAGACTGCGAAGTCGGCAGAAAAACAAGAGAAAAAAGGTAACAGCAAGCAAACACCCAGTAGGAAATCGCCCACCAATAAAACGAAAAGGAACTGGCAAACGGTAAGCCCAATGAAGTAAAAAAGAACACAATAATACAGACAGGACTAGATCGATATATTAATGTCAAGAGGAAATCGAGTCCTATTAATAACACCAACAACAAAAAAGTTCAAATGAGTGGAACCAATGTAAAAATTCAAGAACCCTCCAATAGCAACCGATTTCCTCTATTAAGTGAGGGCAGCGTAAAGGGTACTACCACAGTTGCAAATGCCAAACCACCGCCAATTTACTTGCGCGAACGTGTCTCAAGCACGTTAGTTAATTATATTACTAAAATAGTCGGCACTAATAACTTTCACGTTGTTCCTTTAAAAAATGGTACCATCGATGAAACAAAAATTCACTTACTGTCTAAGCGCGCAATCTAAATATTATTGTTAACGCCGTGCGCGCCAACTTCCGGTGTTCCATTTCCCTTCCGTTTCCTCCTATAATCCTTTGTTTCCTTCTTACCTCTGTTCGTTAGCCGAACGGCCGCTTAGCCGCGGTAGTTCGAGCTAACAAAAAGCTTAGTTTAAAAACCTTTACCATAGTGCGCGCACGGAGGTATTTTCAACGCGGCTACTCCAAATTGTAAAGTCAAGGTTTCGAAAAAAAAAAACCAAAATTGTTAAAACAAGAAGTGAATAAAAGAATAAAGCGCAAAATTTCCTTTTCTTATTCAACCGGGTCGATTGGTAAAATCGGCATTACTCATTAATAAAATCAAAGACAAGTTAATAATGGTCCCTCGAGGCCAAACTTGACCAGCCCTATATATATAAAAAAAAAATTAATAAACCAAGATACAGTCCACAACCGTCGCTCCTCCGTGCGTTCGCTTTAATACAAAAAAAATTAAACAAAGTTGAAGGACAAACATAAAAAGTACTCACGAAGAGTTATAAAGAACAACAAAAATTTTTTTTTTAAATTTTGAAAATAATAAAGCGGTGAGACGCATTCATATAAAGTGCGAAATCAAAATACATACCATACATACCGTAGTGCACACACACAAAAAACAAAAAACAAAAAACAAAAAACAAAAAACAAATACAAAACCAAACAAACAAACATATATGTACATACAAAATATAATTTGAAAAAAAGAGGTAAAAACGTAACGTTACATATACACCATAAATCAAAAAAATAAAAATCCGTTTGTTGAAGACATGAGCGAAGACCTCATCGAATTTTAAAATTAAGATACACGTATATATATATGAAATTTATACTCATACTGAATTGATTATACATACCATTATCCACATTATTCAATACATACTCCAATACTCACCATACTGAATTTACTCCCATTCCAAAAATACTCACCCCAGGCTTCAAAATTAATAAAGGCGGCAGCTTAATAGCCCAAAACACAATATTTGGGTGGATATTAAGTGGACCAGTTGTGGAAGAAATCTCATCATTCTCTACTCAGGTGATTGAAACCCCTTCAGAATCACTAGGAAAATTACTCAGGAAATTCTGGGAACAAGAAGAGGTACCACCGGCCCCCACATACACAGACGATGATGAATATTGTGAAGCGCTCTACAAAACAACCACTCATCGACGAGAAGATAGTCGGTATGTAGTAAAGCTGCCATTCAAATCAGCATTCCCGGACTCCATCGCACTCGGACACTCCAGACCTGCAGCACAGCAGCAATACCTCAGCGTGGAAAGAACTAACGAAAAGAAAGATGAACTTCGGAGCACCTATTCAGAAGTCCTAGAGGAATGCCTAACGTTAGACCACATGGAACCAACCATTCACGAGAAATCATACGCGACGGTAAATATTTCTCCTTTTACCTACCCCATCACGCGGTGATTAAAGCTGGAAGTAAAACTACTAAAGTCCGTGTAGTTTTCAATGCCTCAAAAACCTCGCATTCCGGTCTCTCACTCAATGACGTATTACATACTGGCCCAGTTCTCCAAAATTACTTACTGCTCATTATTCTAAAATGGAGATTATATAAGTATGTATTTAACGGCGACATTGAAAAAATGTACCGCCAAATATACGTCCATAAGGAAGACCAAGATTTCCAACGAATTCTATTCCGAAGAACCCGTAATAGTCCGATAGAAGACTTTAAACTAAAAACGGTGACATTCTGTGTCAACTGCGCTCCATACTTGGCAATAAGGACACTCCACCAGTTAGCCGAGGACTCTAAGGAGACATACCCCCATGTCTCAAAAATATTAAGAGGAGAGACATACGTAGATGACATCCTCTCAGGCGGACACAATCTCGACTCAGCCGGCGAATCGATACATCAAGTTATCGAAGTACTCAAGTTAGCCGGATTCCCGTTAAAAAAGATCACAGCAAACCACAAGTCACTGCTGAAAGACATCCCCCCGTCTGATCTTTTAGATGAAGAATTTCTCCAATTCCATGAAGCAAGTTCTACAAAAACCCTCGGAATAAAATGGTTTGCTCTCACTGATACATTTTCGTACTCAGTTGACCCCCCGTTATCCTCAGACACTGCCACGAAACGACAGATCCTCTCATCTGTCGCGAAACTTTTCGACCCGGCAGGATGGCTATCGCCCATAATGATAGCAGCGAAAACTCTTCTTCGACAACTATGGATGGAAGGAACAGACTGGGACGAAACCGTGAAGCCGATCTCACTGCACAAATGGAACACATTCAGGAAAAATATCGCCGCAATCGAAGAGATAAGGATACCTCGATGGGTGCAATTCAGCCCAAACAGTTCCATTCAGCTACACGGATTCTCAGATGCTTCCGAGAAGGCATTCTGCGCTTGCGTATATTTACGAGTCCAGCAAGGTAAAGCTGCTACATCCCACTTACAAATCGTCTCCCTCCCTAGGCTGGAACTTTGCGGCGCAGTTTTACTAGCAAAATTAGAAAAGCAGATCCGATCCTCCCTGAATCTGCCATCTCATGAACTACTTTTGTGGACAGACTCCTCAATTGTATTAGCATGGCTGGAAAACCCCCCATGGACGTGGAAAACATACGTAGCGAACAGGTCATCTCAGATCCTCAAACTCGTAAACTATGCTACGTGGCGACATGTCTCCAGCGCTGACAACCCAGCTGGTCTAGGTACGCGTGGAGCTAAACCCCTGATTTTCTAGACCGTTTCTCCTCCTTTTCCACCGCTCTCAGAGTAACAGCGTACATATTTCGTTTCGCGCAAAAGGCTAGAAAACTGCCAAACCCGCCCTCCACCATTCTCACTCAAAGCGACATAAAGTTCGCAAAAACTCGCCTCATAGCTGTCACCCAGCGAAAGTATTTCGAAAAAACCATCAAAGCACTGGAGTCGAAATGCCCGATAGAAAAAAGAGATCCTCTCCGTACTCTCAACCCCTTCTTGGATAATAATAATCAGCTGATGATTCGCGTGGTCCAACAGGAATACCATATTCCCTGAATCCGCCAGAAGGTAAAATCTTGCATTTTTCGGTGCAAGACATGCACGATATACAAGCAGAAGATGAGCACGCAACTGATGGCAGCGTTACCCCCTGAACGGTCCACATATACACTCCCATTCCATACTACCGGTGTAGATTTTGCCGACCCATTCCTCGTCAAAACCTTGACTCTCCGCCGAGCATCCCGTTCCAAAGCATACGTGTGTGTATTCGTATGTTTCTCGACAAAGGCCATTCATCTGGAAGTATGCTCCGACCTAACACAGAAGCGTTTAAGGTAGCATTCGCACGATTTGTAGGTATTAACCCCAGGCCACTTCTTACGAGGCGCACCCTTACTCTCGATCCCTGAGCCAAACTCAGAAAATCTCTCGCTCATTAATAAATGGCAAAAATTAAGAGTACTCCACCATCAGTTCAGCAAGCGCTGGAAAACTGAATATCTCCACCATCTTCAAAAACGCTACAAGTGGAAAGGATCCCAGCGAAATATGAAGGAAGGTGATCTCGTCGTCATCAAAGACGACCTCCTACCCCCAAACGAATGGCGACTAGGTCGCATAACCAAACTGCATCCCGGACCCGACCAAAACGTTCGCGTGGTAGACATCCGCATTCAAGGCGGAAAGGTCACCCGCAACATAACCAAACTCTGCCTTCTGCCACCCGCTTAGCTTATACATCCCCTCTCCCCCTCTCTCGAAAAGGTAAACTCTGCACATCTCCACTCTCCATCATCTCATACAAAATTGCTTTTCGAACGATGTCTTTTCAGATCACAGAACTTCGGCAAGTGTCGGCCGCATCCACTCATTGCGCCACTATCGTGCGTTTCTGACAATGACTTCAGACGAGCGATACGAGTCTGCGAAGGTGCACAAATATTGCATCAATTGTTTGGGCACATCGCACGCGACGGGAAGCTGTAACTCTCGAGACAGCTGCCACCGCTGTGGACTTGCACACCACACTATGCTGCACAGCTCCACACGCACGCCATCAACACGAGCCACGGCCAGCAGCTCGAAGAGAGCCCCCAAACCACCATGCGGTAAACCGGTTGCCAGTGGACGAGTCCCAAAAAGAGCAGGACCCCGAAAAGTTGACACCCCAAAATCCCGAAGGCATTCTACCTCGGCCCTCCAACGTCGACTCACTGGCCTAGTCAGCGAAGCCAAGAAGGCACTACAACAACTCGAAGAATTCGTGCGTGTTACGATCCCGCAGGCCCCCCGGCATGTTAAAGACATGAGCGAAGACCTCATCGTATTTTAAATTTTAGAAATATATATATATAAAATTCCTCAAACTAATAATGAAACACTGAATTAGTTACCCTTATACTTACCCACCATGAATTTACTCCTAATTAAAATACTTACCAGCAACCCTACATCCGTTACCACTCTAAAGGAGAAACCAAAAAAAAATGTATATAAAAAATGTATATAAGTATGTATATGTATTGGTAATTTTAAGTAATAGTCAAATATTTTTCGCTCGCTAAAGCTCGACGGCTGTGTCAAAAATAATAAATATATAAAAAAAGGAAACTTAATATAAAAAATATAAAATAAAATCAAATCTGTGAAAACTATTCAAAGCAAAATCAAAGTGTTTTTAATTAAACGGAAAATATATAAAATAAGCAATAAATAAATACAGCAAGTAGCTGATTGAAAAAAAAAGTGTGGTGAAAGCACACATATACATTATAAAACAACAAGAATAACAAAAACAAACTCAACTTGCCACAAGAGAGGCGCAACAACAAACACCTGGAGCACAGAACCACGAGGAAACCACACCAGCACCAGGAAATCCACCTCAGAAGCCCCTCCCACACAAGAAGCGGACAATATATAGAAAAAAAAGGAAAGTGAAGAAGCCACTAATTAGTAAGTAGGAAACCTTTTTAATTTTCTTTAAAAAGATACAAAACATATATGTTTATTGGCGTTTTTCCATTTTTTTTTTAACTGTAATAAGTTTTTTGTAAGACGGATTTTCATTCCCGCCAAAAACATAAAAATTTGAAATTTAATCCGTTAATTCGAGCGGAAAGCGGCTCTTCTTCTCGCTAATATATTTTTTTAACTCCCGTAAATAAAATCTGTATTTTTCATATACAGTACATACGTATGCATAGTATGTACAATACATCTCGGTACATAATTAACTATATACATACATCCAATTGCAGTTTTTTAATTTGCCTACTTTCGGCACTTTGCAATTTCCCTATTGCAGGCTATAAGGCCATTGCCCTAATTACCTACTTACTCTACAGTTAATGTAAAAGTTCAAAGTCCTCCAAAAGAGCGACTTGTTAACAACTTTGGTAGCGGTTTCCGAGTTGAACGAACTCGATAGCGCATCAAAGCGAACAATTTACATACATATATTACGGACTTACCACGAATTGTTTGCACTGAGCGCCTATAAAACAAAGAGTGTTATAATAAAAAGTGATCTCACTAAACCATTATCCACCATTCTCTTTTGTGCGATATCCGCTTATTGCAATAGATGAGCAGTGCACTTTACAGCATCAAACTAATTCAAGAGCACTGTGCACACTCCCACGCTCATACGTGTAGTTTAACACTCTATATCATTGCTATTTCTCAGCATTGGTTAGCTGCATTTTCTTTGGCAGCAAATATAATAAATCAAAACATTGCTACACCAACATACATATATACATATTTATTCTCATATGAGCTGTACCAGAACAGCCGGTGTATCTTGTTTACTATTTAGCACACATGTGCATACATAAACGAGTGCGTGCATGAAATAACCCTAAAGATACAAGATAGATTTCCTAATATTTTGCCATCTCGACTTAAAAAAAAACAATATATATATATATATATATATATATATTACATATACATATAAATATATTTAAAAAAAAAATAATTTACTTTACATTATTTATAAATTTTATACGTATATTTCAATACATATAAGTGCAAGTGTGTGTGATTTCTTTTTTATATTAAATTTATTAAATTTTTTTTTTTAATTTCTTTATCGTATCTTGTTTATTTCAAAACAATAGATTAACTATTTCCAATAAGTTAAGTTTTTTGTCATTTCCGACAATAAAAAAACACACACATTCGCACATATACTAAATTCACCTTCCGAATTTTCAAATTTTCTGTGGGCAATAGTGCAAATAGTAATTTCACTATCTGCTGTACCCACTCAAAGTTTCTTGCTTTATTAAATTTTTTCGGCCTTAAAAAGATTTTTTCTCCTAAGATCCCTCAATGCCAATTGGACATAGTCCCAAAAAATCTCTAGAGCAAGAAACAAAATTTGCCAAGATGTCAGATACTTAGGGTAAGGCGAAAACTGCTTCTCCGCAAGTGCGAAGAGGGAATCCTCACAAACGCTCTAGAAGCAAAGCGTATGACCCCTGCACGTAAAAGTTTATAGCAGAAAGTGACAGCCTAATGAGAAACTGTGCAAAATTCCATATTTCACCGATTGAAGACCATACCGAATCGTATCTCGAAGTCAAATACAAAAATCTAAAAGACTATTTGGTACGACTGCAAGCTGCCTTTGATAACGTTTTTTCCAAGACAGACAACAGCTTGCCTGACAAGTTCAAAGAGTGAGCTCAAGGCAAGTACGATGCTTGCCTTGACATCTACGAGACTACACAAATTAAGATGTCAGACCAGCTAAAACTGCTCAGACTAGCCGATGCTCCGAGTCCACCATCCCGTGTGGAACCCGTCAGAGCAATCAAGTACTTCCAATGTTTTCTTACAAGTTCCTCCTTGCTACACAGAGACTTTTTATGCGGGGTAACGAAGAATGGCCGGCTTTCCGTGACATGTTCACAGCCGCGTACATTAACCATCCGAAGCTCCCTCATGCTCAAAAACTATACCACCTCAGGTATAAAACAGAAGGAAAAGCCGATGCTATTGTCGAACAATATCCTTTGAGTGTCAATCATTTCGATCTGGCTTGGGAAGCGCTTCGGTCTAGATATGAAAACAAACGTAGATAATCAGGCCAAAATTTTAATGAGCTTGCCTGCTATTCAATCCGAGAATAGCGAACAAATACAAAGGCTTCAAACAAGTATTAACAACAATCAAGACGATATCTACCCCAATGGACTCAATTAGACTATTTTCTAACTTCTCGGTACGAAGTTGTAGAAAGAATAAATAGGCTTCATCCTAATAAGCCTAAACCCAGTGCTCCATATGCTGCTCAGCAAAAACCTTTAATAAGGACACAAAATTTTATGGCAGAACTAAAGCAGGCATAATCCTTCCATGTGTGCAACTCCAGCCACCCCAACCAAAAATCCCGAAAGATGTCAGAACAGGAACGTTTTAAGGTTGTACAGAAAAACAATATGTGTAGGAACTGCCTTGCTTACAACCGTAACGTCAAAGACTGTAAGAGCAAGTTTACATGTGCGAAATGCCAACAAAAGCATCATACTCTACTGCACGTACCAGTAGCCGATTCCATGAAGCTACAGTACAACATACAACGGCAAAGTCGACAATTCCCGCTCGACAGCCGAACTTAGTGGTTCGGTGGCCGAAAAGGTATCCTCATTTTCCACCCAAATAGAACGAGTTTCCAACGAAACGCTCAGTGCACAACTGAAGCAATTCTGGGGACAGGAGGAAGTCCATTTACCTCCACAAAGTACGCCTGAAAATCAGTCGTGTGAAGATTATTATGTTGCAACAGCGACCCTTAATTCAAGCGTTCGCTACATTGTCAGGCTTCCATTTAAAGAAGCATTTCCAAAAAAACTCACCCTAGGCCGTTCCCGGTCTGCGGCATTCCAGTATTTCCTTAGCATGGTACGCCCGCTTCAGAAGAAAGGGGAGTTAAAGACAATGTACAACGATGTGTTGCAAGAATATATAACGTTGGGCCATATGGAACTCACAACCCCCCGTGAAATCATTTCCAATGGCAGCTACCATTCGTTCTATTTGCCACATCATGCGGTTCTTCGGGTAATTCCCTGAATAATATTTTATATTATACAGGTCCCTCACTCCAACCGGACCTCATGTTGCTAATTTTACAATGGCGCATGTACAGATATGTATTCAATGGAGACATTGAAAAAATGTATCGGCAAATCCTCATCCATGAGGACGATAAAGATTATCAGCGAATTTTGTTTCGCGAGTCAGAGGATTCCCCCATCTTTGACCATAACCTTAACACAGTTATATTCGGGGTTAATTATGCGCCATATATCGCTACCCGTACTCTGCATCAATTGGCAGAAGATACAAAAGCGAAGTTTCTACTGGCCACACCAATACTCAAAACCCAAACGTTCCTGTCCGGAAGTCATGATATTGACGATGTCACCGATTCACTTTTCCAAGTGATCAAAGCGCTAAAGTCAGCTGGCTTTATTCTAAAGAAATTAACGGCCAATATCCCAGCCATATTGGAGAAATTCCCAAGAGAAAACCTTCTCGACTGCAATTTCTTGAAATTAGAAGATGCTTCCACCACCAAAACTCTCGGTGTTCGATGGAAAGCATTAACGGACAGGTTCTCATACACCTTCCTGCCAATTTCAGCAACTACAGCTGCAACAAAACGGCAAATTCTGTCATACCGGCAGGATGGCTATTGCCAGTTATGATACGAGCAAAAATTCTGCTCCAAGAACTTTGGCTCGATGGCATTGATTAGGATGAATGCGCAAAACCCACTTCATTGGTAAAATGGCAACAGTTTACTCAAAACTTGCCAGCCATTTCCGACATCGAAATTCCTCGATGGCTTAAATTTACTCCGGGGCAGGATACCCAAATTCATTGGTTCTGTGACGCCTCGGAAAACGCCTTTTGTGCAACAATATATGTACGTCCAGAAAAAAGTATTCATGCAACATCCACTCTGCTGATTGCAAAAAGCAAAGTTGCACCGTTGAAAACAATAAGTCTTCCTCGCTTAGAGCTGTGCGGAGCAGTACTGTTAGCAAAATTAACTGCAACTATTCAAAACCAGCTAGGCTTAGAAGCGTGCAACACATTTTTATGGTTAGACTTTGAAATAGTACTGGCATGGCTCGGAAAGCCACCATGCACATGGAAGACATACGTGTCTAATCGCACCTCCCAAATTCGGGAATATGCTCCATGTAGCAAGCGGAGATAACCCCGTTGATTTCGGCACACGTGGTTGCAAACTTCAAGACTTAGCCACCAATTCTCTATGGTGGCACGTATCAAAGTGGCTCATACACCACATCGACTATTGGCCTAATTCAAAGGCACGCAGTACCTCTCCGCCAGCAAAGTGTAGAATTGAAACCTTTCATGCGCTCGAAGAAGAACTCGTTTTTCTTGATCGATTCTCTTCACTCCCTCGAGCAATTCGCGTGAGTGCGTACATGTTCCGTTTCGTGAATAATGTCCAGAATAAATCAAAATTGCAACCAATACCTACCATGCCACATATGACTCGTGCTGAATGCCAATTCGCAAAGCAGCGTCTAATCGAAGTATCGCAATCTCGCTATTTTCCTAGCGAAAAGGATGCGTTACAAAACATAAAGCCAATTGACAAAAAAGTCCACTCCTCAACCTGAATCCATTTCTGGATAAAAACGGACTTCTCCGCATCAATGGCAGAGTAGCGCATGCCACTCTCAGCTATAAAGAGCGGCACCCCATCATCATCCCAAATGCATCCAGATTTTATCAATTACACTTGAAGTTCCTACACGCACTGCTTCTCCATGCAGAAACGCGCCTCATGCTTCAAATGGTCAGACAAAAGCCACTTATCAAAAATGCATTTTTCAATGCAAAGCTTGCACTCTACACAAGCAACAAACGCGCTCCCAGCTAATGGCCGCCCTACCCCCTGAGCGGTGCTCAATGTCTTTACCATTTTCTGTAACTGGAGTAGACTTCGCATGGCCGTTTTTAATAAAGGTCTCAGTTCTGAGTTCCACTACACTCATAAAAGGGTATGTTGCCGTATTCGTTTGTTTCGCGCGGAAGGCAGTACATCTTGAGGTATACTCTGATCTTACCACTGAGGCATTTAGAGCAGCATTCGCCCGATTTGTGGGCAGGCGAGATATCCCGCCACAATGATGAGCGATAATGGAAAAACGTTCATCGGAGCACAGAGAGCAACTGAAAGCGAATTCGTCAAATTCCTTAACGAATGTTCAGCAGACATTACCCAGAAGTATGCTGCCCAAGGCATCAATTGGCAATATATACCACCCAGCGCCCCACATATGGGTGGCCTGTGGGAATCCGCAGTAAAGAGTTTTAAAATTCTTTTCAAGAAAACCGCGGCATCCCACAAATTTACATTTGAAGAGTTCACGACACTCTTAGTTCGAATTGAGGCTGTACTGAACTCTCGGCCACTTTCGGCTTTATCACAGCACCCAGTTGACTTCACAGGATTAACTCCGGGTCGTTTCATTCGAGGCGCTCCGCTATAAGCCATTCCCGAGCCAAATGCAGAAACCCTCTCGTTAATTAACCGATGGGAGAAAGTCAAAGCACTTCACCAACAATTCAGTCGCTGCTGGAAAGAGGAGTACCTCAAAGATCTGCAAAAGAGATATAAGTGGAAATCTCCAAAGAAGGAACCTCAAGTTGGCGACTGCGCCGTAATCCGAGACGACGGTCTACCGCCGACCGAGTGGCGTCTCGGACGAATCCAAAATGTTCATCGTGGGCCTGATGATAACATCCGTGTCGTGGAACTCCGCACGCAAAACGGAAATATCACGCGGCCCGCGTAAAACTGTGCTTCATTCCAAATGAGCAATCTTCGCTCGAAGCACAGCAATAAAGAGAAAATCCCTTCTTAATACAACTGCTTTCATATGTCAACTACCGATTGTTCCGTTTTTCTTCCATTTCCAGACGAAGGGCACCAATAGCGACAGCAACAGCACCCGCCGCAACCAACAAGAAGGAGAAGAAGAAACGGCAACAACAGCGCGCCACACAGCAGCGCGTAATACAGCAGCGTGCCACGAAGCAGCGTGCAACCCAGGAGCGCGTACCACAACAGCGTGCCACGAAGCACCGCGCAACACAGCAGCGGGTACCAGAGCAGCGTGCCACGAAGCAGCGCGCAACCCAGCAGAGGGCCAAAAAGCAGCGTGCACCAGAGCAGCCTGCCACAAAGCCACACGAAACACAACAGCGTGCCATCCGCTTAGCCGCGGTAGTTCGAGCTAACAAAAAGTTTAGTTTAAAAACCTTTACCAAAGAGCGCGCACGGATGTATTTTCAACGCGGCTACTCCAAAGTGTAAAGTCAAGGTTTCGAAAAAAAAATCAAAATTGTTAAAACAAGAAGTGAATAAAAGACAACTCACTTTTAAAGTGTCTGTACACAAAGTACAAAATTTCCTTTCCTTATTCAACCGGGCCGATTGGTAGGATCGGCAGTACTTATTAATAAAATCACAGGCCAGTTAATCACTTACAGTGAAAAATGCTTCAAGCAAATAGTAAGCTTTCTGTCGTCGAATAATAAAAATTATTACTTATCAACTGAAGTGCTCAAAAGGCCTAACAGTTGTAATTAAAGGAATCGAATCCTCAGTCAAGTCAGACGAAATAAAAGAGGCTCTTGAAGAAAATGGTTTCAGTATTAATCGGTTATAAATATACTTAATAGAAACAAAGTACCCCAGGCAATGTTTAAGGTAGAACTAGAGCCCAATGCAAGTTAAATAAAGAAAAACGAAACCCATCCCATATACAATTTCAAATATTTGCTACATCGTAGGGTAACAGTAGAAGAGCCACACAAAAGAAACGGCCCAGTTCAATGCACCAACTCCCAAGAACTAACTACAAGAAAAAATGTAGTAATTGTGGAGGTAATCATAGTGCCAATTATTGGGGCTGCCCTGTATTTAAAGATCTAAAATTTGGGTTGGCAAACAATATACAGACTCACCGAAGTCAAATGGTAAATACACCTCAAATCTAATTTGTAGAAAAAGCTACGGATAAAACTGTTCCAAAAATATGAATCCAAATAAATTATCTTATGCGAATGTACTGAAGAATGATTCAGATAATATTCCACAGAACCATCTAATGGACGTATAGAATCGATGATTTTAAGCCTTATGCAGTGCATGACACAGTTCATGTCAACTATGCACAGCATGATCCAAGACTTTATTAAAGCCCAGAATAACATGCTGTAAACCTCCTTAAACACTGCCTTACGCCACCAATTATTTACATGCTACCTCTGTAACTTTGAATAATTATGGCAAAGAGCTAAATCTCTCAGCCATATATTGCCCTCCAAAATTTAAGATCACAGAAAATCAAGTTAAGGAATTTTTTTGATAATCTTGGTGATAGATTTATAGCAGGAAGAGACTACAATGCAAAGCATGTATATTGGGGATCCCAGCTAATGAACCCCAAAGGCCGACAGTTATATAATACCATTGTAAACAAACGTAACAATTTAGATTGTATTTCCTTAGGTCAACTAACATACTGACCTACCGATCGGAAGAAAATACCTGACTTAATAGCTTTGCTGTCACAAGAAAAAATCGACAGGCAACTTGTATCAGCTGTGACAGTTGCTGAGTTGTCTTCAGACCACTAACCAATTCTAATAAAAAAAAACTGGCTAAAATACAAAAAATATACTAGTAGTCATATTAACATCAACCCAATATTGAACTGTGAAAACGATATTGATGACTACATTAATGAGCTCAATAATGTCCTTGATTCTGCGGCAACCAGAGCAACTCCAAAAAGAAAAAAGCCTTATATGTGCCCAAAAATCCTAAGAAATACAGAAATAGAAGAATTAGTAAAGAAAAAGCGCCGTTTGCGGAGAGAATGGCAACAATATCGCTCTCCAGCCGCAAAATTACGGTTGAAAGCAGCATAGAGGAAGCTGAAAAGTACACTGAAACAAGCAGAAGATCACAATGCCAAGGCATACATAGAAAAACTAGCGCCAAATTCTGCCAAAAAATACTCACTCTGGAAAGCACAAAAGAAATTTAAGCCTCCAATAGAAGTGAATATGCCAATCAGGGACCCAAATGGTAATTGGACACGTAGTAACGAAGAAAAGGCAAATTGCTTTGCAAAGCATTTAAGTAATGTGTTCCAGCCAAATGACGCAACTAATAATTTTATTTTGCCGGAATTTGTTGTAAACGGCCAGGAAAATCAGGTGGCAATTAAAATATCAAGCCTAGAAGTGGTAAACGCGATACAGAAGAGAATCCAAAGAAATCTCCAGGCCACGATCTTATTACACCAAAAATGCTCATAGAGCTACCAAGAGTTACACAAGCATTGCACTCTGAACTCTTTAATGCCATTCTAAAACTAATTTACTTTCCAAACGCGTGGAAAAAGTCGCATATATTAACGATAGCCAAACCAGGCAAAGATCATACACAGGCGCCTTCTTACAGACCAATAAGCCTACTACCTAGTCTTTCCAAATTATTTGAAAAAATTCTGCTATCAAAAATATCTCCTTTTCTCCACCGTAACACTGTGATACCAGATCACCAATTCGGCTTTCGTGAAAAGCATAGTACTATTGAACAAGTTAACCGAATAACTAATGAAATCAGGAAGACATTCGAGCTCAAGGAGTATTGCTGTGCAATCTTTTTTTTTTTCAATTGACGTAGCACAAGCGTTCGACAAAGTTTGGCATAAAGGTTTACTGTACAAAATACATAAATACAGACAATTTACCATTAAACAATCTGAGTTTATCAGTGAGGAGTATCTGGTAAATGCTGGTGTTTCGCAGGGTAGCGTCCTTGGGCCTATTTTATATATTATATTATACACGTATACACTGCAGACATCCCATTAAACCGAAAAGTGCAGTCATCTACCTTTGCGGATGACACAGCTGTTTAATGCCGCGATAAATGCCCTAAAATAGCAGCAAAAACGATTAGTGATCATTTACTCCTCATCGAAGAATAGCTAGAAAACTGGAGAATTAAAGTTAATGAACGAAGGTGTAAACACGTTGCATTTACTTTAAGACCGCAATCATGTCCTGCAATTCGCTTAATTGGTATAAATATTCCCTAAGTAAATGATGTTGTTGAATGAATCCCATGCGGTTGTACTTAGGGTTTGGAACCCACCACATGAAAAAACAATCCAATGAAAAACCAATTTAAGCCTCGGATGAGAGATCCCCCCTTTTGGGAACGACCCTCGCAAATGTTTTAAGGATTACGATTTTAGGGCATGCACCTGGAATGTCCGGTCCCTTAATTGGGAAGGTGCCGCTGCCCAGCTGGTTGATGTCCTCATAAAGTTAAAGGCTGATATCACTGCCGTCCAAGAATTGCGATGGACGGGACAAGGACGGAAGAAGGTGGGTCCTTGTGAAATTTACTACCGCGGCCATATAAAGGAGCGCAAATTTGGTGTCGGATTCGTGGTGGGAGAGAGACTCCGTCGCCGAGTACTGGCTATCACCCCGGTGGATGAACGTCTAGCCACAATTCGAATTAAGACAAAATTTTTCAACACCACCCTAATTTGCGCCCACGCTCCGACGGAAGAGAAGGATGACTTGACCAAAGATGCCTTTTACGAGCGCCTCGAACACATTTATGAGCGCTGCCCCCGCCACGACGTCAAAACTATGCTTGGCGACTTCAACGCTAGGGTGGGCAAAGAAGGTATCTTTGGTACGGCTGTCGGAAAATTCAGTCTCCACGACGAAACATCTCCAAATGGGCTGAGGCAGATCGACTTCTCCGGGGCCCGAAATATGGTTGTCTGTAGCACTAGATTCCAGCACAAAAAAATTCCCAAGCTACTTGGCTGTCTCCAGATCGGAAAACTTCCAACCAGATCGATCATGTTGTGATAGACGGAAGACACGTATCCAGTGTTTTAGATGTGCGTACGTTCCGAGGTCCCAACATTGACTCGGATCACTATCTTGTCGCATCGAAGATACGCACGCGCCTCTGTGCATCGAAGGACGCCCATCAACAAACACAAGGAAGGTTCGACGTTGAAAAGCTGCAATCACAACAGAATGACGAGCGGTTTTATACTCGACTTGCACACCTGCTCTCTGAGAGCACTCATCAGCAACCCGGTATAAGGGAACTGTGGGACGG
This sequence comes from Ceratitis rosa, assembly GCA_037013455.1. Lineage (NCBI taxonomy): Eukaryota > Metazoa > Arthropoda > Insecta > Diptera > Tephritidae > Ceratitis > Ceratitis rosa. The sequence goes on along the minus strand of JAWMAG010000108.1, from coordinate 174,558 downwards.
CATTACAAACTTCCTGCGAACAGCTGCAAAGGTAACCATTGGATTTCGAAAAGGTCGCGAAAACATCTGGTACGATGAACAGATAGCCTACCTCGCAACCCTGCGATCGACCACAACACGTGCGGGGTGGGATAGATACCGAGAACTGAAGAGGGATGCAAGGCGCGTCTGCAGACAAAAAAAGAAAGCGGCCGAGATGCGCGAGTATGAGGAGCTTGAGAAGCTGGCCGACAAGGGTAACGCTCGAAAATTCTATGAAAAGATACGGCGACTTACAGAAGGTTTCAAGACCGGAGCAAACTCTTGTAGGACCTAGGGAGGTGAGCCAATGGCAGATGCCCAGAGTATACTCGATTTATGGAGGGAGCACTTCTCCAGCCTACTGAATGGCAGTGAACAGGAAACACGCGGAGATGGTGAACCCGAACTTCCAATTGATGACGATGGAAAATATGTTCCGTTACCCGACTATGATGAAGTGCGAATAGCAATCGTCCGCTTAAAAAACAACAAAGCGGCAGGGGCCGATGGATTACCGGCCGAGCTATTCAAATACGGTGGCGAAGAACTGATCAGGTGCATTCATCACCATCTTTTCAAAATATGGTCGGATGAAAGCATGCCCGACGATTGGATTTTAAGTGCGCTCTGCCCGATCCACAAAAAAGGCGATCCTACAGAATGCGCCAATTACCGTGGAATAAGCCTTCTTAATATCGCATATAAGCCTATCAAGCGTTGACAGTCATAACTTCGAGTCCGTAGATAATTTCGTCTATCTAGGAACCAGCATTAATACCAACAACAATGTCAGCCTTGAAATCCAACGCACAATTGTTCTTGCCAACAGGTGCTACTTTGGGCTGAGTAGGCAATTGAAAAGTAAAGTCCTCTCTCGACGAACGAAAACCAAATTCTACAAGTCGCTCATTATACCGGTCCTACTATATGACGCAGAATCGTGGACGATGTCAACATCTGATGAGTCGGCTCTAGGAGTCTTCGAGAGGAAAGTTCTGCGAACGATTTATGGTCCTTTGCGCATTGGCAACGGCGAATACCACAGACGATGGAACGAAGAGCTGTACGAGCTATACGTCGACATTGACATAGTTCAAACACTCCAGCTTTGAAAGTATTTGATGCAGTACCAGCTGGTGGAAGCAGAGGAAGAGGAAGACCTCCACTCCGTTGGAAAGATCAAGTGGAGAGTGACCTGGGGGCGCTTGGCATTTCCAACTGGCGCCAAACAGCGAAAAGAAGAGATGAATGGCGCGCTATAATTGACTCGGCTATAATCGCGTAAGCGGTGCCAACGCCAATAAAGACGAAGAAATTATGTTACATATCTCGATATACACCTAGATAGACTTCTCGCTTGGAAGAGACACATATAGGCAAAAATACTACACATGAAATTAAAAGCAGCTAGTTTAAATTGGCTTTTAAATAAAAACTCCGGTCTAAAACTAGACTTCAAAGTCCTTATTTACAACGCAGTACAATTTGGATGTATGGTATTCAACTGTGGTACGACCTGTGCAGCTAATATTGATAAAATACAGAGGTTTCATTTCAAAAGTTTAAGAGCACTAACGGGCGCACTATGGTACGTTCATAACATAAATATTCACAAAGATCTTGGTATTTTACTGGTTAAGCCTGAAATTGAAAGAAGCAGGACGAAGTACTTCACAAAGCTGAGAAATCATCCAATTCCGCTAGCTAATGCTTGATGCAACCCATCAAGAAATTCCCGCCTGCAGCGAAGAGATGTTTCCGCCTTCTAATGAGACCGCCGTAGTTTGAAAAGGGCTCAGAGTTACATAACTCGAGCTATCATGTTTGTAATTTAGTTTTTAAGATTTGTACACTTACTGTTAGGCTTTTATTAAAGCAGAACCAGTAAATAAATGAATTGTGTAATAAAAAAAAAATGTAAGCTATTGAAAGGTTATTTTGCAATGCTGATATTGCGTCTGCCATAAAGGCCTTAAATTCTGACCTCAATGATCATGTGGCTCCAAGAAAGTTGATACCATTATCGGAATATACTTTTTATGCAAAGTTTTGCAACCGACGATAAAATTTGTCGCTTAGTGACCGCATTTGCTGAAGTAGCTGGCAGAATTGTGTATGTAAACTTGTCTGTTAGAGCGTTCCATTGGATACCCAGAGTTTTGGTTTTAGAAGCACTCTCGAATTTCAGAAAGTTTGAATCGAGTAGATCCTCTTTGGGATATTGTTGCAGTATAGTGGCGTTATTTGCCGTTAATTTTTTAAGTACGAAACCAGCAGATTTCAGAGCGTTGACCACTTGAAAAAGTGATTCAGAAGCACTGTCTATGTCATGACTACCGGATAAGATGTCATCGACATATGTTTGGTCTCGTATTATTGGTGCAGCCAGTGGATATATTGCCTCGGTATCCGTTGCAAGTTGATGCAACGTACGGATGGAAAGGTATGGTGCACAATTGACCCCAAATGTAACAGTTTTCAGGCAGTAATCGGTGACAGTAGATTCAGCCGATTTACGAAATATAACTCGCTGAAACTGTTTATCATCGTCGTGAATTAATATCTGACGATACATTTTTTCTATATCTCCGTTGAATACAAACTTATACATGCGCCATTGAAGAATGAGCAGCATGAGGTCTGGTTGGAGAGTAGGACCAGTATACAAAACATCGTTGAGTGAGTTGCCTGAGCTCGATTTTCTCGAGGCGTTAAATACTACTTAAAGGGAGTTTTGCGGGGAAATCTTCCTTGAATGGAAGCCGCACAATGTACCGACCGTTTGGGGCACGAGTCGTGGTTTGCTTGTATATGTTTTCGCAAGCTTGATCCTCATTTGAAATTTGTGGAATTGGAGGAATTTCTTCCTCTTCCCAGAATTTTCTCAATTGATCACCAAGTGTATCAGTTGAGATCTCTTCTACTTGTGTCGAGAATGACACCACTTTTTCGGTTACAGGACCGCTAAGGATCCAACCGAATATTGTGTTTTGCGCAAGTACTGTGTCGCAAATTGTTTGTACACCTTCCACGAGAATTTGTGGAAGTATGTCACTGCCGATTACCATGTCGGTTTGAGCTGGTATATGGCAATTTGGGTCAGCAAGTTCAAGGATTTTGAACTGTTGCCAGGTATTACGACTTAAGGTAAAAGTTGGCAAATGCCTCGTGAGCTTTTGTAGCACGATGGCTTGGGCATTGATCCGTTGCTTGGTTTTGGATGAGACCAGAGTCAAGGAACAAAGTTTGGATGAGTTTTGGACGATATGTCCACCCATTCGGGAAATTTCGAACTTGGAATGTTCGACTGGAAGTCGCAACTTTTTCTGAACTTTCGAGGAAATGAAAGTTCTTTGTGAGCCTTGGTCAACTAAGGCTCTGAGTTGGAACAATTCTCCTTGGTGTTCCACTGCGACAATGGCAGTTGGAAGGAGAGTTCTGCTATCGTGTCCCGCGTGTAATGATTGTATGTGTGCTTGCTTAGAGCAGCACGGTTGCTCGCTTGGATTGGAGCTTGTATGCGCTTGTCGAACTGGAGAAGTTGACTTGGCAGTTGGGTGTTGCACAGTAGAGTTGTGAGAACTGCTGCTGGCGGTTTGAGCATTAGGTTTTACATTTAGGTGCAGCAAGGAATGATGTCGTAACTGACAATGTGCACATGCAAACCTGCTCGTACAATCATTACTGCGATGACCTCGTGATAAGCAGTTTTTGCAGGGTTGATTCTGCTTCGCAAAATGTATTCGGTTTGATACCGACATTTTTTTGAAATTTTGGCATTGGGAAATTGGGTGTCGGGAATTGCAACATGGACATGTGTTATCCCTTTTTTGTTCCGCCACAAATGATTGTGTCCTGTTAAAGGATCTATTATGAGCGATGTTTTGAGTGGCGACTGGTTTTGGTTTGTTTTGGCTTGGATGAAGCCGGTTTAGACGCTCCACCACTTCATATCTAGAAGTGAGGAAATCGTTCATTTGCGACCATGATGGCAGCTCTTTTCGAGATGCCAGAGATTGTTCCCACAAGGATAATGTGGTTTCAGGCAGTTTCGAGGAACATATATAGACTAATATTGGATCCCAACTATCTGTCGATACGCCTTGGGAATGTAAGGCAGACAGACAGTCATTTATTGTCGTTTGTAGTCTTTGTAATTGCTCGCTATTTTCGGTCTGTACGTTGGACAGCGAGAGTAGGACTTTTACTTGATTGTCCACTAGAATACGTTTGTTTTCGTATTTTGCCCGTAATGCCTCCCATGCTAGCTCGAAATTATCATCGCTCAATGGATATTGTTTGACGATTGAGCCAGCTTTGCCTTCCGTTTTGTACCGGAGATGATACAATTTTTGCGCACGGGAGAGCTTAGGGTGGTTTATGTAGACCGCCGTGAACATATCACGAAAAGCTGGCCATTCTTCATAACCCCCATAGAATGTCTCTGTGTCGCAGGCTGGGACTTTAAGGCATATATTTGAAGAAGAAGCTTCTTCTGAAATTCGTTCCACACGGGAAGGTGGACTCGGCTGAGTAGCTGCTCGAATTAATTCGAGCTTGTCCGCTATCTTTATCTTCGTCAATTCATACGTGTCATGGCACGTGAAGTATTTATTGTCTGCTGAAATTTTGAAATTTTCGGGCAGACATTCGTCGGGCTTTGAACAAACCTCTCTATAGACTGTTTTAAATTCTTGCCAACATTCATCTAGTGATTAGTCTTTGATTCGGAGATACGTCTCCGTGTGATCCTGAATAGGGGAATCACTGAATCGAGAACAGTATCGAATCACATTGTCACTTAGTGAAATTAAAAGTTGCGCGGAAGGATCGATCTGTTTAAATCTGCGCGTTTGTGACGATTCTCTTTTTGTGGTAAGGGCTTCGAGTGAAGTTCCCTTTCTTGTCTCGGAGTCAGACATTTTGTGTTCCTTAGTACCTTTGGTAGGACTATGACCAATTGGCATTTAAAAGGAAAAAAAGTATTTAAATAGTCGCAAAACAAAAACCGTGAAACTCGAATAGAGTGTGTATGAATATCTAATGTTCGCACTTCGTGCTTTATTGATGTAAAACAATGCACTTTATGCCACAGAAAAATTTGTAAAAAAAAATTGTGGCTGTGTTTGTGTTTTTTTTTTTTTTGAAATCACAACTTTTCGTTAAGTTAATTTAATGTAATTGTAAAATTAAATCACTGGAAGAAAATTTTCCGAATAGAAATTAAAAAAAATCACAAACACTTTCACTTTTATAAACGTGGGTTATATACGTATTAATAAAAGTAAAATTTAATAAATATGTTATTAAATAATTTATATAAAATTTGTAAAATGAAATTAAAATTATTGAATTATTAATTATTTAATTATTATATCGAAATGATATATTTTGTTTAAAAATAGCGGACAGAAAAATTCCCCCTTGGGTTATTAAACGATCTTGTATCTTGACAAAAATTTAGCATGAACATGTAAATATGTATGTATGCATATGACAATAGTAAACAGATACAACAGCTGTTTGAAATATGATATATACGTATGTGTGTATATATATGTCAACATATATTTTGACCTCAGCTGCTCGCGCTACGAAGAGAGCGCATAAAACAATAATATGTTGAAAAACAATATGAGCAGATCAAAGAATAATTAGATGCGCGTGTGTGCCCAATGTTTAGAAGATAAACATACACACAATATATGCTTCTCTTGTAATGTCGAGAGCGAATATCGCACAAAGCGGAAATTGGAAAAATGCAGTGAGTCGATCACTTGCACTAATATTAGCTTTTTAAAGCTGCGCTCTTTTAGCAAAGTGGTGAATATTTATTAATTTTTGTATATTATGGGTCATTGAACCATAGATGACAGCTGACAATGCAAATGATTTGACCTATTAATGCAAGTAGGTTAATAAGGCAATGACCTTAGAGTCTGCAATAGGGAAATTGCTAAGAGCCGTAAGTAGGCAAATTAAATAAACTGCAATTAGATTTAGTTTTGTTATGTATGTATGTACATAAACGGAATGTATACAGTAGGAATGCTGTATATGCGTTTATGTAATTAGCGGTCAAGGAGATTGATCGCTTACCCCTTCTTTTGCGGGAGTTTAAAACTGGAAATTATTTATTTGTAATAAAATATTACAAGCCGTAATTTTAAACGGATTTTTGGAACCGCAATTTTTTTGTTTTTTTTTTTTTTATTATTTAAAATTGGTTTTGGCGGGAAGAAAGTCCGCTGTTAAATACATATATGTATATGTATGAATTTCTACTAATTGCAGTATACAATTAATAATTCTTTTTAAGGAAATTAAAAAGATTGCCTACTTACTAATTAGTCGCCTCTTTACTTCCCTTTTTTTGTTGCTATAGTGCTATTTTGAAGTGGTGTTGCAGGGCTCGTTGTGGCAAGTTCCTGTGGTGTAGTGTCTTCCTTCTTAATGTCCTTATGTGTTGATAGATGTTGTTAATGTTTATGTAAGACGTTATTGTTCACTTTTTTTGTATCAAGCACATAAACCTTCTTTTTGAAATTATGTATTTTTTATGTATGTATGTATGTATGCACTCTTGGTACTCTGGTAATTCTATATATTTTCTTTGTTTTTAGCAATATATCTATTTTATATATTTTTTTTTATTTATTTATTTTTTTTTCTAATAGAAATTTTTTTTTTGTTTTTTCACCACTTGTTCCTTTTTTTTTTGATATATGTATGGGTACGAATATATGTATGTGTATGTATTTGTACACTTTGTTTTGTACACCTGCACTTCGTTTGTAAATATTATATTTTTGCACTACCAATTATTATTAATTTGTACAACTTAGTTTGTTTTTTCGATCGTACGGGGGTACGTAGGTTTTTTTTTTTTTAAATAATTTGTTTGTAATGTTAGTGGCTGTGAACCGCAGTTTGGCTCATTTTTAGCCTCGAAGGACCAATGATCAAGTCGCCAGGGACTTGAGGGAATTAAGAGAAATGCCGGCTATCGAGCGGGCCCAATTTTAAATGAAAAAACACCTTTTGTTCAATTTCACAATATTTTTATTAGATTGTAACTCAATTTTACAGGGGTTTATTTTCAACTGAAGATGTTTATTTTTTTACTAAAAGTGTTTATTTTTCACTAACTGGTATTAATATTAAACTAATTTTAATTTAATCACACAGAAGTATTCGCGGTTGAAAGGCTGCCGTGCGCGTGCGCGAGCGAGGACTGTAGGTTTTAGATTGGTTTTTCGTTAGCTCGAACGGCGCCTCGTGCTGCACGGTTGCGGAAGGCGGGCGTTTGCAAGCCCGTGGCAGTGCGCGATATGGTGCGCGTCTTCTTATTTTGCGGTCGCCCCGCTGGTGCTGGAACTGGCGTCGCTGCCGCTTTACGTTGCATAGCCTTGCTGGGTGGAGGTGCACGTTGTTTTGCGCGCTGAACGGCCGGTGGTGGCATGCGATTAGGGCGCGCTGTTTTTGTGCGCGTCGTTGCTGCTCCTTTCTTCTTCGCCACTACCTGGCGCTTTGTAGTTGGCGACGGCGTCTTGCACGGTGTGGATACACCTTGGTGCATCAAGGAGTGATGCGCTTTATGGCAGCGTTTGCAGCTGCTCGTTGAATCACACTCGCCCGTCGTGTGTGTCAGCGCCAGACAATTCATACAGTAGCCTTGCGCCCTGGCTACTATTAGTCGTTGTGGCGGCTTCATTGCCCGGAATGCGCCACACATGCGCAGAGGGTGGTACCTGTGGCAGAGCCTACATTGGAGACAGTTTTCCGTTTCTGCCGTAGGGGCCAAGGGTACTGCCGTTTTTGTTGCCATTTTCTGGAACGAGAAGATGAAAAGAGTTGTTCGGACAGTATTAGGGGAAACTGGATATATATATAGTTTTGTCCTGAAACAAATGGAAGTTTTTGTTTTATTGGTTGTTATGCTATCCGATGAGCTAAGAGTTCTCACTAGGAAAGAAGCATAACTTGACAAGTGGGCGCGCTAGGAAAATAGCGCTTTTGGGAAATGTCGATGATGCGCTTCTTGGCGGCTTGGCATTCACTATGTGTCAGATGTGGCAAGGTGATTAATGTTTGCCCATTGGACTTATTTCGAACGTTGTCCACGAAACGGAACACGTATGCAGTCACACGAATCGCTCGAGAGTATGAGGAAAACCGATCTAGATAGTCGGACTCATCTTCAAGCGCGTGATATGCTTCTACTTTGCGCCTTTCTGGCGGAGAAGCGCTGCGGGCCTTTGAATTTGGCCAGGAATCTGCGTGGCAGGAGAGCAACTTCGGTCCATGCCACCAAAGTGAATTGGCAGCTAAGTCCTGCGGCTTGCAGGCGCGTGTACCCAGATCTGCGGATTGTCTCCGCTTGCAACATGACGCCAAGTACCGCTTGGAACATAATCTCGGATTTCAGAGGGTTTGATACAAATGTATCTTCCATGTGCATGGTGGCTTCTCAAGCCATGCCAATACGATCTCGGAATCTGACCATAGAAATATGCTGCACGCTTGTAAACTGAGTTGTTTTTGAATGGTTGCAACTAGTTTTGCTAATAGTAATGCGCCACACAGCTCTAGGCGTGGTAAGCTTACTGTTTTCAACGGTGCTACCTTTCCTTTTGCAACCAGCAGGGTGGAAGTAATTTCGTTGTTAGCATGTGTGCGGATGTAAATTGTTGCACAATATGCTTTCTCCGAAGCATCGCAAAACCCGTGGATTTGGGTGTTCTGCCCCGGAGCGAAATTAACCCAGCGTGGTATTTCAATTGCGCAAATAGCAGGCAGATTTTCTGCAAACGTGTGCCATTTTGACAAAGCTGTTGGCTTAGCACATTCATCCCAATCAGTGCCGTCTAGCCAGAGTTCTTGCAACAGAATTTTTGCTTGAATCATAACTGGCGACAGCCATCCTGCCGGGTCAAAAAGTTTTGCAACCGACGATAAAATTTGTCGCTTAGTGACCGCATTTGCTGAAGTAGCTGGCAGAATTGTATATGTAAACTTGTCTGTTAGAGCGTTCCATTGGATACCCAGAGTTTTGGTTTTAGAAGCACTCTCGAATTTCAGAAAGTTTGAATCGAGCAGATCCTCTTTGGGATCTTGTTGCAGTATAGTGGCGTTATTTGCCGTTAATTTTTCAAGTACGAAACCAGCAGATTTCAGAGCGTTGACCACTTGAAAAAGTGATTCAGAAGCACTGTCTATGTCATGACTACCGGATAGAATGTCATCGACATATGTTTGATCTCGTATTATTGGTGCAGCCAGGGGATATATTGCCTCGTCCGTTGCAAGTTGATGCAACGTACGGATGGCAAGGTATGGTGTACAATTGACCCCAAATGTAACAGTTTTCAGGCAGTAATCGGTGACAGGAGATTCAGCCGATTTACGAAATATAATTCGCTGAAACTGTTTATCATCGTCGTGAATTAATATCTGACGATACATTTTTTCTATATCTCCGTTGAATTCAAACTTATACATGCGCCATTGAAGAATGAGCAGCATGAGGTCTGGTTGGAGAGTAGGACCAGTATACAAAACATCGTTGAGTGAGTTGCCTGAGCTCGATTTTCTCGAGGCGTTAAACACCACTCGAACTTTAGTGGTCACTTTGTCCGGTTTTACAACGGCATGATGTGGCAAGTAGAATGAGTGATAGCTGCCACTGGAGATTATTTCACGCGGGTAGGTGAACTCCATGTGGTCGAGGTCAAGATATTCTTGCAACACATTATTGTACATTATATTTAACTCTCCTTTTTTCTTAAGCGTGCGCTCCATACTGAAAAATTGTTGAAGCGCTGCAGACCGGGAATGGCCTAAAGAGAGTTTTGCGGGGAAATCTTCCTTGAATGGAAGCCGCACAATGTACCGACCGTTTGGGGCACGAGTCGTGGTTTGCTTGTATATGTTTTCGCAAGCTTGATCCTCATTTGAAATTTGTGGAATTGGAGGAATTTCTTCCTCTTCCCAGAATTTTCTCAATTGATCACCAAGTGTATCAGTTGAGATCTCTTCTGCTTGTGTCGAGAATGACACCACTTTTTCGGTTACAGGACCGCTAAGGATCCAACCGAATACTGTGTTTTGCGCAAGTACTGTGTCGCAAATTGTTTGTACACCTTCCACGAGAATTTGTGGAAGTATGTCACTGCCGATTACCATGTCGGTTTGAGCTGGAATATGGCAATTTGGGTCAGCAAGTTCAAGGATTTTGAACTGTTGCCAGGTATTACGACTTAAGGTAAAAGTTGGCAAATGCCTCGTGAGCTTTTGTAGCACGATGGCTTGGGCATTGATCCGTTGCTTGGTTTTGGATGATACCAGAGTCAAGGAACAAAGTTTGGATGAGTTTTGGACGATATGTCCACCCATTCGGGAAATTTCGAACTTGGAATGTTCGACTGGAAGTCGCAACTTTTTCTGAACTTTCGAGGAAATGAAAGTTCTTTGTGAGCCTTGGTCAACTAAGGCTCTGAGTTGGAACAATTCTCCTTGGTGTTCCACTGCGACAATGGCAGTTGGAAGGAGAGTTCTGCTATCGTGTCCCGCGTGTAATGATTGTATGTGTGCTTGCTTAGAGCAGCACGGTTGCTCGCTTGGATTGGAGCTTGTATGCGCTTGTCGAACTGGAGAAGTTGACTTGGCAGTTGGGTGTTGCACAGTAGAGTTGTGAGAACTGCTGCTGGCGGTTTGAGCATTAGGTTTTACATTTAGGTGCAGCAAGGAATGATGTCGTAACTGACAATGTGCACATGCAAACCTGCTCGTACAATCATTACTGCGATGACCTCGTGATAAGCAGTTTTTGCAGAGTTGATTCTGCTTCGCAAAATGTATTCGGTTTGATACCGACATTTTTTTGAAATTTTGGCATTGGGAAATTGGGTGTCGGGAATTGCAACACGGACATGTGTTATCCCTTTTTTGTTCCGCCACAAATGATTGTGTCCTGTTAAAGGATCTATTATGAGCGATGTTTTGAGTGGCGACTGGTTTTGGTTTGTTTTGGCTTGGATGAAGCCGGTTTAGACGCTCCACCACTTCATATCTAGAAGTGAGGAAATCGTTCATTTGCGACCATGATGGCAGCTCTTTTCGAGATGCCAGAGATTGTTCCCACAAGGATAATGTGGTTTCAGGCAGTTTCGAGGAACATATATAGACTAATATTGGATCCCAACTATCTGTCGATACGCCTTGGGAATGTAAGGCAGACAGACAGTCATTTATTGTCGTTTGTAGTCTTTGTAATTGCTCGCTATTTTCGGTCTGTACGTTGGACAGCGAGAGTAGGACTTTTACTTGATTGTCCACTAGAATACGTTTGTTTTCGTATTTTGCCCGTAATGCCTCCCATGCTAGCTCGAAATTATCATCGCTCAATGGATATTGTTTGACGATTGAGCCAGCTTTGCCTTCCGTTTTGTACCGGAGATGATACAATTTTTGCGCACGGGAGAGCTTAGGGTGGTTTATGTAGACCGCCGTGAACATATCACGAAAAGCTGGCCATTCTTCATAACCCCCATAGAATGTCTCTGTGTCGCAGGCTGGGACTTTAAGGCATATATTTGAAGAAGAAGCTTCTTCTGAAATTCGTTCCACACGGGAAGGTGGACTCGGCTGAGTAGCTGCTCGAATTAATTCGAGCTTGTCCGCTATCTTTATCTTCGTCAATTCATACGTGTCATGGCACGTGAAGTATTTATTGTCTGCTGAAATTTTGAAATTTTCGGGCAGACATTCGTCGGGCTTTGAACAAACCTCTCTATAGACTGTTTTAAATTCTTGCCAACATTCATCTAGTGATTTGTCTTTGATTCGGAGATACGTCTCCGTGTGATCCTGAATAGGGGAATCACTGAATCGAGAACATTGTCACTTAGCGAAATTAAAAGTTGCGCGGAAGGATCGATCTGTTTAAATCTGCGCGTTTGTGACGATTCTCTTTTTGTGGTAAGGGCTTCGAGTGAAGTTCCCTTTCTTGTCTCGGAGTCAGACATTTTGTGTTCCTTAGTACCTTTGGTAGGACTATGACCAATTGGCATTTAAAAGGAAAAAAAGTATTTAAATAGTCGCAAAACAAAAACCGTGAAACTCGAATAGAGTGTGTATGAATATCTAATGTTCGCACTTCGTGCTTTATTGATGTAAAACAATGCACTTTATGCCACAGAAAAATTTGTAAAAAAAAATTGTGGCTGTGTTTGTGTTTTTTTTTTTTTGAAATCACAACTTTTCGTTAAGTTAATTTAATGTAATTGTAAAATTAAATCACTGGAAGAAAATTTTCCGAATAGAAATTAAAAAAAATCACAAACACTTTCACTTTTATAAACGTGGGTTATATACGTATTAATAAAAGTAAAATGTAATAAATATGTTATTAAATAAAAATTCCCCCTTGGGTTATTAAACGATCTTGTATCTTGTCAAAAATTTAGCATGAACATGTAAATATGTATGTATGCATATGACAATAGTAAACAGATACAACAGCTGTTTGAAATATGATATATACGTATGTGTGTATATATATGTCAACATATATTTTGACCTCAGCTGCTCGCGCTACGAAGAGAGCGCATAAAACAATAATATGTTGAAAAACAATATGAGCAGATCAAAGAATAATTAGATGCGCGTGTGTGCCCAATGTTTAAAAAGATAAACATACACACAATATATGCTTCTCTTGTAATGTCGAGAGCGAATATCGCACAAAGCGGAAATTGGAAAAATGCAGTGAGTCGATCACTTGCACTAATATTAGCTTTTTAAAGCTGCGCTCTTTTAGCAAAGTGGTGAATATTTATTAATTTTTGTATATTATGGGTCATTGAACCATAGATGACAGCTGACAATGCAAATGATTTGACCTATTAATGCAAGTAGGTTAATAAGGCAATGACCTTAGAGTCAGCAATAGGGAAATTGCTAAGAGCCGTAAGTAGGCAAATTAAATAAACTGCAATTAGATTTAGTTTTGTTATGTATGTATGTACATAAACGGAATGTATACAGTAGGAATGCTGTATATGCGTTTATGTAATTAGCGGTCAAGGAGATTGATCGCTTACCCCTTCTTTTGCGGGAGTTTAAAACTGGAAATTATTTATTTGTAATAAAATATTACAAGCCGTAATTTTAAACGGATTTTTGGAATTTTTTTTTTTTTTTTTATTATTTAAAATTGGTTTTGGCGGGAAGAAAGTCCGCTGTTAAATACATATATGTATATGTATGAATTTCTACTAATTGCAGTATACAATTAATAATTCTTTATAAGGAAATTAAAAAGATTGCCTACTTACTAATTAGTCGCCTCTTTACTTCCCTTTTTTTGTTGCTGTAGTGCTATTTTGAAGTGGTGTTGCAGGGCTCGTTGTGGCAAGTTCCTGTGGTGTAGTGTCTTCCTTCTTAATGTCCTTATGTGTTGATAGATGTTGTTAATGTTTATGTAAGACGTTATTGTTCACTTTTTTTGTATCAAGCACATAAACCTTCTTTTTGAAATTATGTATTTTTTATGTATGTATGTATGTATGCACTCTTGGCACTGTTTTTGTAATTCTATATATTTTCTTTGTTTTTAGCAATATATCTATTTTATATTTTTTTTTTTTATTTATTTATTTTTTTTTCTAATAAAATTTTTTTTTTTTTGTTTTTTCACCACTTGTTCTTTTTTTTTTTGATATATGTATGGGTACGAATATATGTATGTGTATGTATTTGTACACTTTGTTTTGTACACCTGCACTTCGTTTGTAAATATTATATTTTTGCACTACCAATTATTATTAATTTGTACAACTTAGTTTGTTTTTTCGATCGTACGGGGGTACGTAGGTTTTTTTTTTCTTTAAATAATTTGTTTGTAATGTTAGTGGCTGTGAACCGCAGTTTGGCTCATTTTTAGCCTCGAAGGACCAATGATCAAGTCGCCAGGGACTTGAGGGAATTAAGAGAAATGCCGGCTATCGAGCGGGCCCAATTTTAAATGAAAAAACACCTTTTGTTCAATTTCACAATATTTTTATTAGATTATAACTCAATTTTACAGGGGTTTATTTTCCACTGAAGGTGTTTATTTTTTTACTAAAAGTGTTTATTTTTCACTAACTGGTATTAATATTAAACTAATTTTAATTTAATCACACAGAAGTATTCGCGGTTGAAAGGCTGCCGTGCGCGTGCGCGAGCGAGGACTGTAGGTTTTAGATTGATTTTTCGTTAGCTCGAACGGCGCCTCGTGCTGCACGGTTGCGGAAGGCGGGCGTTTGCAAGCCCGTGGCAGTGCGCGATATGGTGCGCGTCTTCTTATTTTGCGGTCGCCCCGCTGGTGCTGGAACTGGCGTCGCTGCCGCTTTACGTTGCATAGCCTTGCTGGGTGGAGGTGCACGGTGTTTTGCGCGCTGAACGGCCGGTGGTGGCATGCGATTAGGGCGCGCTGTTTTTGTGCGCGTCGTTGCTGCTCCTTTCTTCTTCGCCACTACCTGGCGCTTTGTAGTTGGCGACGGCGTCTTGCGCGGTGTGGATACACCTTGGTGCATCAAGGTGTGATGCGCTTTATGGCAGCGTTTGCAGCTGCTCGTTGAATCACACTCGCCCGTCGTGTGTGTCAGCGCCAGACAATTCATACAGTAGCCTTGCGCCCTGGCTACTATTAGTCGTTGTGGCGGCTTCATTGCCCGGAATGCGCCACACATGCGCAGAGGGTGGTACCTGTGGCAGAGCCTACATTGGAGACAGTTTTTTAAGTAGGCAAATTAAAGAAACTGCAATTAGATTTAGTTTTGTTATGTATGTATGTACATAAACGGAATGTATACAGTAGGAATGCTGTATATGCGTTTATGTAATTAGCGGTCAAGGAGATTGATCGCTTACCCCTTCTTTTGCGGGATTTTAAAACTGGAAATTATTTATTTGTAATAAAATATTACAAGCCGTAATTTTAAACGGATTTTTGGAATTTTTTTTTTTTTTTTTATTATTTAAAATTGGTTTTGGCGGGAAGAAAGTCCGCTGTTAAATACATATATGTATATGTATGAATTTCTACTAATTGCAGTATACAATTAATAATTCTTTATAAGGAAATTAAAAAGATTGCCTACTTACTAATTAGTCGCCTCTTTACTTCCCTTTTTTTGTTGCTGTAGTGCTATTTTGAAGTGGTGTTGCAGGGCTCGTTGTGGCAAGTTCCTGTGGTGTAGTGTCTTCCTTCTTAATGTCCTTATGTGTTGATAGATGTTGTTAATGTTTATGTAAGACGTTATTGTTCACTTTTTTTGTATCAAGCACATAAACCTTCTTTTTGAAATTATGTATTTTTTATGTATGTATGTATGTATGCACTCTTGGCACTGTTTTTGTAATTCTATATATTTTCTTTGTTTTTAGCAATATATCTATTTTATATTTTTTTTTTTTATTTATTTATTTTTTTTTCTAATAAAATTTTTTTTTTTTTGTTTTTTCACCACTTGTTCTTTTTTTTTTTGATATATGTATGGGTACGAATATATGTATGTGTATGTATTTGTACACTTTGTTTTGTACACCTGCACTTCGTTTGTAAATATTATATTTTTGCACTACCAATTATTATTAATTTGTACAACTTAGTTTGTTTTTTCGATCGTACGGGGGTACGTAGGTTTTTTTTTTCTTTAAATAATTTGTTTGTAATGTTAGTGGCTGTGAACCGCAGTTTGGCTCATTTTTAGCCTCGAAGGACCAATGATCAAGTCGCCAGGGACTTGAGG
Source organism: Ceratitis rosa (assembly GCA_037013455.1). Lineage (NCBI taxonomy): Eukaryota > Metazoa > Arthropoda > Insecta > Diptera > Tephritidae > Ceratitis > Ceratitis rosa. The sequence continues at coordinate 158,740 of JAWMAG010000108.1, read as the reverse complement.
GAATTAAGAGAAATGCCGGCTATCGAGCGGGCCCAATTTTAAATGAAAAAACACCTTTTGTTCAATTTCACAATATTTTTATTAGATTATAACTCAATTTTACAGGGGTTTATTTTCCACTGAAGGTGTTTATTTTTTTACTAAAAGTGTTTATTTTTCACTAACTGGTATTAATATTAAACTAATTTTAATTTAATCACACAGAAGTATTCGCGGTTGAAAGGCTGCCGTGCGCGTGCGCGAGCGAGGACTGTAGGTTTTAGATTGATTTTTCGTTAGCTCGAACGGCGCCTCGTGCTGCACGGTTGCGGAAGGCGGGCGTTTGCAAGCCCGTGGCAGTGCGCGATATGGTGCGCGTCTTCTTATTTTGCGGTCGCCCCGCTGGTGCTGGAACTGGCGTCGCTGCCGCTTTACGTTGCATAGCCTTGCTGGGTGGAGGTGCACGGTGTTTTGCGCGCTGAACGGCCGGTGGTGGCATGCGATTAGGGCGCGCTGTTTTTGTGCGCGTCGTTGCTGCTCCTTTCTTCTTCGCCACTACCTGGCGCTTTGTAGTTGGCGACGGCGTCTTGCGCGGTGTGGATACACCTTGGTGCATCAAGGTGTGATGCGCTTTATGGCAGCGTTTGCAGCTGCTCGTTGAATCACACTCGCCCGTCGTGTGTGTCAGCGCCAGACAATTCATACAGTAGCCTTGCGCCCTGGCTACTATTAGTCGTTGTGGCGGCTTCATTGCCCGGAATGCGCCACACATGCGCAGAGGGTGGTACCTGTGGCAGAGCCTACATTGGAGACAGTTTTCCGTTTCTGCCGTAGGGGCCAAGGGTACTGCCGTTTTTGTTGCCATTTTCTGGAACGAGAAGATGAAAAGAATTGTTCGGACAGTATTAGGGGAAACTGGATATATATATAGTTTTGTCCTGAAACAAATGGAAGTTTTTGTTTTATTGGTTGTTATGCTATCCGGTGAGCTAAGAGTTCTCACTAGGAAAGAAGCATAACTTGACAAGTGGGCGCGTGATAACCCCGTTTTGGGTGCGTACATCCAAAACTCGAATGTAGTTATCCGGTCCACGGCGAACATCTTCAATTGAAGGATTCAGTGAAGGATTTTAATCTTCTCCCATCGGTTGGTCAATGAAAGGTCTATTGCGTTTGGCTCGGGTATGGCCATAAGCGGAGCACCTCGGATAAAACGACCAGGAGTGAGTGCAGTGAGGTCAGCGGTGTCTTGCGAAATAGCTGACAGAGGTCTCGAGTTGAGAACTGCCTCAATTCGCACTAATAATGTGGCAAATTCCTCAAACGTAAACTTATGAGATGCAGCGGTTTTTTTGAGATGTAATTTAAAGCTTTTGACTGCTGATTCCCATAAGCCACCCAAGTGGGGTGCGCTGGGAGGAATGTAGTGCCAATTTATGCCTTGAGGAGCATATTTTTGGACTATGTCGGCAGAGCATTCGTTAAGGAATTTAACGAAGTCCCGTTGTATAGCGCGGTGGGCGCCGATAAACGTTTTGCCGTTGTCGCTCATAATTTTGGATGGAAATCCTCGTCGTCCGACGAAACGTGGCTTTCGTAGAAAAACTGACGAGCAGACAGACATAGCCTTCGAAATTCGACAACCTCTACCGCGATAACTTTTTATTTCAAATGGTCCAGTAAAATCCACGCCTGTATAGGTAAATGCATGAGAGAGAGTGGTGCGTTCTTAAGAAAGATTTCCCATAAGTTGAATTTGTGATTGTTTTTTGTAAATCGTACAGATCTTGCAATTATGGATTATGAATCGTACCATATTTTTCGCACAGGGAATCCAATACTGTGTTCGAATTATGCGCATTATCAGCTGATTCTCTCCATGTAAGGAGATTTCATGGACAAACTGGACTATTAGACGAGATAATTTATAATTTTATGGAAGAATGATGGCGTCTGCTAAATTTTTTGCATTATTATTTTCGCTACAATAATAATAGGCGATAGCCATCCAAGTGTGTATGAAGAGATCTTTGCAATATGCTTTCTCCTCTTTTAACGGCTTTTTCTTGGAGTTGTCCTCCAACTCCCGCAAGCTTCTTAGTTGCTTATCCAACGAAACTTCTGCGAAATATGATACGCGATGATTGGTAGCTTTGACTGCATTAGCACTACCGTCAGTATCTACCCAAATAGTGTTTCTTATGTAGTGCAAGGAGTGTATTAAGGACGTTTTTCTTAACACCGCCTAGTATTTTTTGCGGGTAGATGTCTCCACGAAGGATAAGATAGACTTCATCGGTAATGAAGAATCTCTTGTTCGCAAGAATGAGATCAGGGAAAGCCTGTTCGGTGAGTGCACTAATATGGCACGTTGGCAAATTCCCATTAAGCTGAGGTAAGACTGAGGCCATGATTTCTATTGAAATCAACGGGTAAATAGGTCACCTGAGTTCAATAGAGTATGCTTCCTTGATTTGTGCTGAAACCGAATTATTAATGTCGAAACTTGGGCAGTTGGCAGATTGATTCTTAGTTTAAGCCTTTCCGTAATAGAGGAACACTCAGAACCAGAATCAATCAGAGCTGAAAAGCTAGTACCATTAAAATGTATATTAATTTGCGCAGCTCCCAAAATAATACCTAGCTTAGTATTGGCATAACATGATCTTATAACTTTTGCTGATCTCTTGTTTCTTTTTACAGAATCTCGTACGAGTTGAGCTTGCCTGGAAGCAGAAGACACAACATGTGTTGGGTCATGATTACCTTGTGGTGTTGCTGTTTTTGGTTGCTCCCTTGCTATATGCAGAAGCGAATGGGGTCTTCCATGACATGTACTGCAGTTAAAGGACTAATGCAATCAAACACCAATAAGCAGCTTTTATTCTTTTTTACTTCTTCTATTCTGCTGGCTGGATTAAGTTTTCGGAAGCTTGGGCAATTAGACAATTTATGTTCATTGTTTTTACAAATTTGGCAAGCATATTTTATCACACTTGCTTCGAACGCACTTTACTTGTTTCTAAATTGAGATGCAGCATTTCTGAAGCTTTGTGGTTTCACAGCTTTATCTGCCTCATAATTTCTTACTGTACTAGGAATAGATTGTAATGTATGAAATCTGTTCGTTAGGAAGTTGTCTATATCTTCCCTTTTGGAGATCTCAGTCTTCGTACTACTGACTGTTCCCAAAGTCCCAATGTAATTCTTTGTAGCTTCTTCTAGCAAAAACGGACAATAAATGAATCCCAGCTTGCAATGCCACTATCATTGCTTTTCAAACAAGAAATGCAATTATTTACATATATCACTTTGTATTTGATTTATAGATTGACTACTCTCTTTATCTATTGTTCTAAGTTCAATTAGAATATCTAGCTGAGTGTTTACTAGCACTCTTTTATTCTCATACATATCGCACAAGTTTTTCCTATATATGATGATTTTTCTCATAATTGTCTAACAACTCACGGATTTTTTATGAACAACGTAAGTAAGCAACTTGTTCTTATTTTTTACGTTAGATAAATCAGCTTTTGCTATAGGCTCTGATCCCATTATAAACTCATTATAAGCTGATGTAACCTTGTTATACATCGCTTTGAATTCTTCTTGCTGTATTTGCATTGAATATTCCGTAAGCTCAGGTGCATTTGTGATGTTGAAATCATTTTAAAATTCAAAAACTGAGTTGGTTAGGTGACCAAAAACTTCCATTATGAAAGAAAAAGATAAATTGTTAATTTCGCAAACTGGCTTTTAAACTTTATTTGATTTTATCTACCATAAATGTGTATATTCGTATACGTGTACGTATATGTGTATATGTGTTGTTAAATATTTTTATATGTACATTTATTTTTAGGCCACCCAATTACATAATTTCAGATAAAAAGGATGGGTAATGATTTTGTGAGAAGTCAAAAAACTTAAAAATGCAAAGTTCAACTGAATAACAAAATTTAAATGCAGTTACGGTAGTTAATAAAAATAGAACCGCGCACAGTGAAATTATTGTTGTTGCCGCTAATTTACCAAACGGCTAATCAAAAGTGATTGCGGATGATAAAAGGAATTTTTAATCCGTTAAGTTAAAAAACAATTTATTGAAAATTTAATATGCAGTCGCTCCGAAATAGGACGTACGCAAATGTTTTGTTAACTGTGACTTTATATAAATAATTGGCTGTAATTAAAGTGAAGAACAGTACGTAAATTTTCACAATTGTGCACAAAATAATTGCTTAATTTTTTCCACTAAATCACATCTTTTACTTTTTTTTAAATATAAATATGGGTTGTGTATTTACAATTTGAATTTCACAAATATATACTGCAAAAAACTTGACCACGTACCCTCGATTTGCCAAGGTGTTTATTGCGTTGAAAAGATGCAAGTTCGCAAAGTTTGATTCCAAAATTCAAAAATACCAATCGCAAAGTTATTTGCAAAAATTCTTTGAATGTGTGTGTGGTTAAATCCGCTTTATGTTTTGTGAAGACTTCATCTGTTATATTTGGGTCGCCGATACTATTTAGGCACTTACCTAAATAACTATGAATTTGTTAAAAGAATTACTAAATGCACATGAATAAGAAGATATCGAAAAGATAATGATTATTGCTTTGACAAAGTAAAATCGCGAGAATTTCCATGCACCTGAGATTAGTTATTGGGGGTTAGGATATTTTATGATTTAAATTTCAGATATAGGTAGCTACTTTTACAATAACCCAAAATATGAAACAAAATATTTTAAGCAATTTATTTAATTATGCGGTTTCGATGCTGCAGTGAGTGGACAATAGCTTGTGTTGGCTGATTCTCACACACTGTACATTCATTCAGCTTGGCGCTCTGCATTCAGCACATATTTATGTACATAACTTTCCTTATGTAGTATTATTCCGAGCTCATTGACTTAGTTTATTTGCCAGCTGAACCAAATGTTAATTTCACAGCTGATCTCCTGGTTGTTTTTGTTCCAGAAGTATGTATACATATATGTGAGACTTTAAGGAAAAGTTTAAATGTGAGTATGTATGGGTGTGTATGTTTATATTTCGATGGATATCGCTACACATCGCACATTTACTTTGATTTAAAAAAAAGCGGTAGATTAATCTGGCCTACGGCCTGCAATGTCCAGCTTTTTTTTTGTATAAGCAGAAAATTTAACACTTTTTCTTTCTAACTACTTTTCTTGAAATAAAATATGTTGGAAAATTACTTCTTTAACCTACTTTTTTTCTGTTGAAATAGCTGGTTATGTCGACGATGTGACCCATAATGCCCCTTCAACGAAGCATCCGTTTAAATCTACGCTGTTTGGCAATCGGTTGGAATCGGTTTAATAGTAATTATTTGTTAGCTCGAACTACACCGGTTAAGTTGTTATTCAGCTAACGAAAGGGTATAACACAGGAGCAACGGATTATAGCAGGAAACTGAGAGAAATGGAACACCGGAAGTCCAACGCGCACGGAGCTCACAATGAATTTATGATGGGTGCCTAAACATAGACATACATACTTTACCTATACATTCCTACTATGCGCAAGGCTATCGTTACAAGAGCGACCTGGTTTTTCCAACTGGCGCCAAACAGCGAGGAGAAGATATTAATGGCGCACTATAATAGATTAGGCTTTAATCGCGTGAGCGGTGCCAATGCCAATAGAGAAGAAGAAGCAGAATTATGTTTGTATGGATATATATTTTTTTTTGTTTTATGCTCATGTTTTTTTCACTTCTTTTAATTTATGTGTGTATATAGAAAAATTTGAAACTAAATTAAATTGTTACCTTGCATACTCCCTCTTAATGCTTACACGAATTGTACCTAATAAAGAATACTTATCTGCATACTTAAACGACTCTACTCTTAACAGTCTACGATAGGTGCTCAAATCATTCAGTATGGTGAATTGAATTGCGCTAATCTACCTGCTCTTATTTTGGTTTAACGAAATCGTCGATTTTAAAGCAGCCTTCGACAGCACAAAAAGGAGCTGCCTCTGCGCTGCTATGTCTGAATTTCGTATCCCCACAAAACTTATACGGCTATGTAAACTGACCTTAAGCAGAACTAAGAGCTCCGTCAGGATCGGGAAGGAACTCTCCGAGCCATCGATATCAAACGAAATTTCAGACAAGGTGACCCTTTATCGTGTGCCTTTTTTAACTTATTGCTGGAGAAAATAATACGATCTGCAGAGCTGAATAGACATTATTGGCCGCAACAACCGCACCGTGAGTTCTGCTTCTCCAGACTTGATAAAGAAGCGTAGCGAATGGGTCTGGTAGTGAATGAGGACAATACGAAATATCTCCTGTCATCAAACAAAGTGTCATCGCATTCACGACTCGGCTCCCACGTCACTGTTGACAGTCATAACTTCGAGGTCGTAGATAATTTCGTTTATCTAGGAACCGGCATTAACACTAATAATAACGTCAGACTTGAAATCCAACGCACAATTGTTCTTGCCAACAGGTGCTACTTGGACTGAGTAGACAACTGAAAAATAAAGTCCTCTCTCGGCTAACGAAAACCAAACTCTACAAGTCGCTTATTATACCGGTCCTACTATATGGCGAAGAAGTGTGGACGTTGTCAACATCTGATGAGTCTGCTCTAGGAGTCTTCGAGAGAGAAGTTTTGCGAACGATTTATGGTCCTTTGCGCATTGACCTGGCTTTCTTTTGGTATTTCCAACTGACGCCAGACAGCGAAAAGAAGGGAGGAATGGAGCGCTAATATTGATTCTGCTATAATCACGTAAGCGGTGCCAACGCAATTAAAGAAGAAGAAGAAGAATTATTATGACGGATCCAAGTTTTTAGTTATAACTAGGAATGATATGTGGCGGCGAAGTTGAATTTGTTAAAATTTTACGCGAAGGATCACTCCTTGTGAAAACCAAAAACTCTGCTCAATCTAATGGTTTACTTAAACTTTCGTCAATGGCCATATCGGCTGAAACAACTATCGCTATAAAGGTCTCTGAACATAAATTATTAAATTATTCTCAAGGTGTTATATATTCAAATGAACTACGTAATATTAGTGAAAAGTTCATTCGTAAAGAACTCAAAGAGCAAAATGTTCATTAAGTGAAGAAAATTATAAAGAAAAGTTGACAGCGAACAAATAGAAACTGGACTCGTTATAATAACATTTAAAGGTAATGTGTGTACCTGAGTACATAAATATTGATTATTAGAAAACAGGAGTGAGAGCAAATATCCCGCTCCCTTTGGGATGCAATAATTGTTTTTATTTTGGACATATACCAGGTGTGTTTGTTGAAGTGTGCCGGTTTTACTAGTAGATGTCGCTAGCAATATGTATAAATTTCTTTGATTTGGCATGTAGGTAATTTTTTTCTATTGATATTAACCTACAAAAATACGCAAGTCACAATCCGCCAAAATAATAGAATCATATTTATTTATCTCAGTGAATATATCGAGTTTCGTTCCAAGTAAAGATTAAAACATGTGAGACATGGTTTCGTCAATTTAAAAGTGGAGATTTCGATTTGACAGACAATGAACATCCTGGTGCAGCGAAAAAGTTCGAAGACGAGGAATTGGATGTTGATCCATCCCAATCGCAGCAAAATTTGTCAGAAACACTACATGTGACTCGAGGAGCAATTTGCCAACGTTTAAAAGCCATGGGAAAGATCCAGAAGTATGGAAAATGGGTGCCACACCAGCTGAAGGATAGACAAATGGAAACCGTTTGTGAAATGCTGCTTCAACGATTCTGCATCGAATTGTCACGGGAGACGAAAAATGGAATTATTTTGAGAACCCGAAGCGAAAACTATCATGGCTTTCCTCTGGTGAAGCTAGCCCATCGACTGCAATGCCAAATCGCTTTGGCCGTAAGACAATGCTCTGTGTTTGGTGGGACCAGTGTGGTGTGGTGTACTACGAGTTGTTAAAACCTGGTGAAACGGTGAACACGGATCGCTACCGACAACAAATGATCAACTTGAATCATGCGTTCATCGAAAAACGGTCGGAATGGGCCCGAAGACATGGCAAAGTTATCTTGCAACAAGACAACGCGCCGTCTCATACCGCTAAACTGGTGAAAGACACATTAAAAACACTTAATTGGGAAATATTATCGCACCCGCCGTACTCTCCAGACCTCGCCCCGTCCGACTATCACCTTTTCGCATCGATGGGACACTCCCTTACAGAGTAGTGCTTCGCTAATTTTGAAGAAGTCGAAAAATGGCTCGTCAAATGGTTTACCTCGAAAGAGAAAAAGTTTTTCGGAATGGTATCCATAATTTGCCTGAGAGATGGGCGAAATGTGTAGAATAAAAAAATTTTGAGATTCCTCTGAAAATTAAGTGTTTTCTTTATCGCAAAAACCGGCAAACTTCAACTAACACACCTGGTACATATCTAAAGCTTGTACAAATAAAAAATTATGTGGTAACTGTGGAGAGTGCTATCACCTTGATCAAAAAAAGAAAGAACTCTGCGCAGCACTTAAGTTATATATTAAATGTAAAAATTTTAATATATATATGGCCATCAACAGCATAATTCTTCTGAAAAGTCGTGTCCAGCTTTTATAAAATGAAAAGAGTTGCAATTTATTAAAACAACCAATAAGTGTAACCACTGCTTTCAATATTTACCGCAACAATCATTCTCATAGCGAATTACTTTTAAATCCCACATACGCAATGAGCTTGCTGATACAACTACAACTAAAAGCGGCACTCAAGTGACGCTAATAATTGAAAGCAACAAACACTTTGGAGAGATACACTAGAAAGAGAAATTGTTAGTAATGATGACGCTTTGTGGATTCCCTCGGCGAGGAATCCAATAATGCTGAATCCATTGCAGTGGTTGCCAAACCTGCTGACAAAAAAAAAACAACTATATATCCTCGAAATATGACAAATAGACAAAGCGAAATTGCTGATAAAATTAAGGCAAAGAAATCTAAACCTAGAAATATAGATTTAAAAGAAAAATACTAATTTAATGAACATTGATGATGAACAATGTTGTTTTTCTAAAATTTAATTTTATTTTTTATGACTTTAGATAAAGGGTGGTTAAATTTTCAAGGGCCGATGTTGATTTTGAATAAAACACAAACTATTTAGGAAATTATTAAAATTTTATTTTATTATGAAATATTGGTATTACTCAATTATGTATGTAACAAAATATCGGCCAAATGAGCGCCGCGACCTCGGCGGCACACCTCCATACGATGGTTCAAATTTTCGATGACGCTGAGGCATAATGGAGTTTCTATGCCGTTAATGTACCGAATTATCTCATCCTTTAGCTCTTGAATTGTTGCTGGCTTATCGACGTACACCTTTTCTTTCAAATAACCCCAGAGAAAAAAGTCCAACGGTGTCAAATCACATAATCTTGGGGGCCAATTGACATTGCCATTACGTGAGATAACACGGCCATTGAATTTGTTGCGCAAAAGAGCCATTGTTTCGTTAGCTGTGTGGCAAGTGGCACCGTCCTGCTGAAACCACATATCGTCCACATCCATATCTTCCAATTGTGGCCATAAAAAATTCGTTATCATCTCACGATAGCGAACACCATTCACAGTAACTGCCTGACCGGCCTCATTTTGGAAAAAATACGGCCCGATGATGCCGCCAGCCCATAAACCGCACCAAACAGTCACTCTTTGTGGGTGCATTGGTTTTTCGACAATCACTCTTGGATTCTCATTCGCCCAAATGCGGCAATTCTGTTTATTGACGAATCCACTGAGGTGAAAATGTGCCTCATCACTGAAGATGATTTTCTTCGAAAATTTTCATAATAAGTCTGGATAACTTTAACACGTTGTTGGATTGTGTATCTCTCCATGGTTCAAATTGAGTAAGTCTGAAATAGAGAAATGTCAAATTAAATTCGGAAAAAAACTTGGCGTTTAGGTGTGGTTCACATTCAACATCGGCCCTTACAATTTAACCACCCTTTATTATACAATGGAACATCAAAGGCTACATAAACAATTATGTTTGACTTTCTTTGCTAATAATTGCATTACAAGAAACTCACTTAGCACCTAACAATAATTTTCCTGTACCTAACAATTACTTAGTACTATCAGAAATTGTAAACAGTTCTTCTACTTGTGTTAATCTATTCAATTTAAACCAGTCTCTCTAAATAATGATTTTACTGCAATATTGGTTCCAAAGAAAAATTTTCTTCCAACAATTTAAATTCTGGTAGTTCACCAACTTTAATATTGGCACGACAGATGGAGCTCACCCAAAAATAATTCAAGAGGCAACAAGATAAGTAAATTTATTCAATTACATAGTTACATTTTACTTAACAATGGTTTACCCACTCACTATGCTACTCACCCCACTTTCATTCATATTGACCTAGCGTTTGCTACTCCAGACATTCATATTGGAACAAAATGGTTCACTGACGACGACTTACATGGTAGTGACCACTATCCAACATATAAAAACAAGTCCATTCTTTTCGAAAGAAACTTTATTACTGATTCAATAATAGCTTACAAAAAATACTTACAGCTAACTTAAAAGAGATGAACTTAAAAAGAATAATAATAAATACAGTATGTGTTGTTGTTGCTAGTGTTTGGAGGAAATGAGATTAAGTTATAGGAAGTTGTTAGGGGTAATAAAGAATAAGAGTGCGAGTAAGGTACCGGAAGGAAGATAAATACTAAAAGCGAAGAGAGGATGAGAATAGGAATAGGTTTTATTATAAGTGGGTGTATCGATATGTTACTCCTCCGCCCCTAAGACATTTGCGTCCTCGAAAAAAACAAAATCAAAATTTATCTCGTATATATGAATTAGAAATATGTCTTCTGATCATACTGTTACTTACAAATACTATTCCTGAAACTTGTAACGCCTTCTTAGTTGTGTCTTATAGTATTTAGTTTTACGATTGTTTGAATTATCGGTGACATACGTGTAATTACCATCCCTATTATATTCAGATAGTTTTTTGTATTTTGGTTTATTTTTTGGAATCTGTCTGTTACGAACAATATTGTCTACAAGCTCTTCTGATTCTCTGTTTTTATTTAACTTTTGAACTCTCTCAATCTTTTGTTTTTGGTATTGTTTACTTAGCTCATCAATATCTTCTTTACTGAAATTTTTTATTATAAAATCTATGGGCCTTTTTTTGTTGTTGAGTGAATAGTATTATTATAGCATGTGAAAATTTAAAAAAAAACTTTTCATCTAAGTCTAAATCTTTCTTTTGTTTATCAGTTTCCAATAACCTTAAATGTTCATTCAAAGTTGCGTGGAGACGCTCAACGTCCGAACTTCCAGTTTTTAGGTAAGCAGTGGTCGTATGGGTCTGTATATCCTGCTCTTTTAAAAACAAACGAACAGCACTGTGCAAAATACACCTTCCATTGTCAAATACTGCTTTGTTCATTTTTCCTAAAAATTGTATTCGTTCCTTTAAAGCAGCCAAAATTGCTATCCAATTTCTATCATTAATCCTATGAAATGTAGTATATTTAGAAAACTTATCAATAGTTGTGAGGTATATGGTATTCCTATAGGGAAACCAAATGTCTATATGGACAATATCGTTAAAATGGGTAGGTGCTTCTGTTACTTGGTAAGGAATTTTAATTGGGTTTCTATCAAACTTAGCAATTTGGCAAATTGAGCAGTTGTTTAATACATACACGTACGTTATCACCCCATATAACTTTGGATAAAAGTACTCATTCTTTAACTCAAGGACTGTTGCGTTGATGCTCGTTTTCTATTATTGCTAAAATTTCATTTTTGTCGGTAATTTCTTCAAGTTTTATAACTGATTTGTAAAGCTGCCATTTTCAAAGAAATTTACACAAATACTGAAATTTTACAAAAAGCTCTGTATTGCGCAATAAATACACATAACACCCTTGTTTATCAGACAACTCTGCATAATGCTTTTTATATCGGAATTTTTAGTAACTGTTATATGAGTTTGACACTTTTTGTTAACTATTTTTATGTAAAACTTTTCCTCTATGCCATAGTTCAAATAAATTTGGTTTTTATAGCAGTTAATGCACCTCTTGGTTGTAAATATATATATTTTTTTTTGGTTGTCCTCTAATGCGCTGTGCGCAGTTGCATCAACTGACATAACTTCTTCGTCTACTTCCTGATTTCCTATATTAATTAAATCTCCTATATTATTGAATATATCCTTACATTGTATATATCTTCAAAATGGTCAAAATATCTGCTTAATGTATCCGCAACTGCATTATCTTTTCCTTTAATATATGTGATTTCAAAGTCGTATTTATTTAGCAGAATTTTCCCTCTTTGAAGCTTCATGTTGGGTTCTTTAATGTTATGCAACCACGTCAAAAGTTTGTGATCCGTTTGTATAACAAACCTTCGACCATATAAATAACTACGTAAATGCCAAAACCATGGCTAAAGCTTCTTTCTCTATAGTAGAGAAGCGTATTTCGTGATCTGACAAAGTGCGAGAAGCATAGCATATAGGATGGCTATTTTGACTTAAAACACAGCCGATGGCAAATTGAAAGTCTAAAATGGCATTTTTCTTTAAAAGCCGCACCATAGGTTGAGCTATTTTTGCGTAGTCCCGTATGAATTTGCGATAATATCCTGTCATTCCGAGAAATTGTTTTTTCTTTTTGGTTTCATATTTTCTATGCATTTCACCTTTGAGGGGTCCGACTTTATACCTTCTTTGGAAACAACATGCCCTAAAAATTTCGTGGTAAAATCAGCGAATTGACATTTATTGAATTGCATTCTTAGATTAGATGTGCGTAAAGTATCGAACATTTTTTGAATAGAAAGGATATGCTCATCAAAGCTTGTAGAGAAGATTAATATGTCATCTAAGTAGACCACACAAATTTTGTTTATATGATTTCTCAAAACATAATTGATTAAAATCTGGAATGTTGCAGGGGCTGTTTTTAGGCCAAAGGAATTCTTGTGAACTCATAGTGGCCATCTGCTGTCGAGAACGCTGTTTTGGCTCTATCATTGGGGTGCACCACAATCTGGTGGAAGCCCTTCGCCAGATCGATAGTGCTAAAATAGCAACATTTTCCCAATTTATCAAATAAGTCCTGCATGTTTGGAATCGGAAAATTTATCATCGATCGTTTGATCAATAACTACACGCCATTGTGGCTTTCCGCTTGCATCCGCCTTTTTAGGTACAACCCATAAAGGCGAATTATATGGACTATTACTGGGAACGATAATCTTTTGCGCTAACATGTCCTTGATCTGGCGATCTACCTCAGCACGATGTACTACCGGGTATCTATAAAGCCGGCTATATATTGATGTATCGGTTTTTGTTAGTATTCTGTACTGAATTTCAGTGGTAAAAGGTAGGTTTTCTCCTTCCTTATAAAAAATATCTTGGTACCTATTCAAAACAGACATCAAAATTTCTTTATCTTTAGGATTTAAATGTTGGGCAAATCTTTTAATGGGATTGACTTCTAATTCCTCTTCGCAACGTAGAACCTGTAAGCTTGCATTTTTTTGATAGTCCTCTAGTGAAATTTCTTCACTTTCGTTAAAATATATAGAAATGGTTGAACTTTCTGTAATTATTTTTCTGTTTTTATAATCGATTATTGCTTTGAGATCTAATAAAATGTTGTTCCCTATAATTCCATCAAAATAAAAAATGAAATGGGTACTTTACGAAATGTACAAAGTGGTTATTTTTTTGGAATTCTTTGAAAAAATGGTACATTAAATTGATTTTTAGTTAATATTTTTCTTCTTAAAACTCGCAAAGAAAATACCGTCGGCTTTATTGCATATTTTGGATCGCATATGTTGGGATTAATTACACTACACTCTGCTCCGGTATCTATTACTACAATAATTTGGTCCATTTCTGACCATCGGGGTAACTCCTTCCTTGAGTTGAGTGATTGCTCCCAGAGAGCTAGTGTTTAATCCGGCAATTTTGACGAGCAGAGGTAGACAAGCATTGGGTCCCAGCTTTCTGTTGATACTCCATTTGCCTGCAAGGTAAACCGGAATGTTCCTGATGGAGTAAGGATCTAGATATACTTCACAAAATTAAAAAAAATTTTCTTAAGCGTAACATATCAGAGCAATCAATAATTAATTGCAAAAAGGGCAATGCTAAATTTCGTTGCGAGCTCAAGTCTGCTAAGCGTAGTAGTACATTTGAATTCGAACCACTGCTTTAGTTACAATTCACATAATAGGTATTACTAATAAAGAAATAGTTGACTTATTAGTACGTACTCGATCGAGTGAATCAGAAGACTCTAAATTAATTCCTGTTTCTTTCATTGAGTTCAATAACGCCTTAAGTAAGTAAGTATAGGATTATTGGACATATCAATAACATTTTTAACAATTTACCAGTCTTTCCCTAACAAAGGCCAAACTGAATTAGCAACTTACAGACCAATTTCTTTAAATTCTTGTGTTGAAGTCATCATAATCAATATTAATGAATTAATAATATTTTGAGAATTATCATATTTTTAAAAAGTTTATATTGAATTTACATATATGTGAATTGTATGTGACATGTTACACATGTATATTTGGTATTGATTTTCATTCCATTAATTTTATTTTCATTCCATTAATTACATTTATGCTTGAGTTTATTTTAAAAATTAATCACAAATTAAAAATGCAGTGCACCCTGAAATGTTTTCAATATTCAAACCCAACTACACATACATATTGTGCATAATAATCAAATTGTAACAAGATGAAGGTTTTTAATATTCAATTATCTTTAATATTCAAATGTTCGAAAGATTTTATAGACATTTTTAACTTAACTTTTTTGAATTTATTATTTCTTCATGGACATTGGCGACCGTGACAGGACTATAAGTCATAAAAATACGTTTTTGTTGTTGTTGTTGCGCGAGCTTCGTGAATTTGCGAGTTTTAGAAGGATCATTTGTTACAGGAAATTATAGCCTATCTCCACCGGACGTTAAATTCATTTTAGCTTAAATGCATTTAAACATCGCATTTAAATGCGTGAATTCGGTAATTTAACAGAAAATTTTATGTTAGTATGCTGTCACTACTAATGTAAACATTTCGGAAGTTTCGGTATATATCTTGCCAGAGTCGTGTATTTTCGGATTTAATGAGGGGCCAGACTTTTATTTTGCATGGTGAAATTTTTTCTGCAAAAGCTACTTTTTTGCATTAATATTGACATAAAAACATATATTAAGTAATTGGCGAAAATAAAATAAAAAAAAAAAACAAAAAACAAACAAAACGCAATTGTGGAATAGAAAACGACCCCTCAACATAAAAATATACGCGACTCTGGCAACTATCAGCTGATTGCGCTTTGTAACCGGTTAAGCGATTTTTCGGCCGAGCTACTCCTCGAATTGTGTTTTTCTAGAAAAACAAAATAAATAATTATTTTAAAAAAATAAACTAAACTGAAAATGGAAACAAAACGACGCAAATGGAGGAGCAAAGTGTCCTGGATTGCTGGGAAGGAAGAGCTCAGGAATTGAGAGGTTGTCGAAAAAATTCTCATGTATACAATGAAATGGCGGTGGAGTTAACGCAATCGGGGATCGAAGTCACTGGCATTGTTGGCAAAGTTGTAAGCATGCAAATAAGCATTTTCCTTTCAGCAGCGTCTGTCCGTGCAGCAATAATCTGCACTTGCAAATCATAATATTGTATAAATAGCAAAATAAAATGAATGCGGTCTCGTGAATTCATGATTTTAATAC
Source organism: Ceratitis rosa (assembly GCA_037013455.1). Classification (NCBI taxonomy): domain Eukaryota; kingdom Metazoa; phylum Arthropoda; class Insecta; order Diptera; family Tephritidae; genus Ceratitis; species Ceratitis rosa. The sequence continues at coordinate 142,952 of JAWMAG010000108.1, read as the reverse complement.
TTGTGACAAATTTTGCAAACTGCAAATGTAAACAAAAAACAGCTGATTGAGTTAACTCACTTTCGGTGGAAACGTTTGACATTTCATTCACTTAACAGAGGCCTTAAATGCATTTAAGTGCTTGGTGGAAATAGGCTATTAGATTAAGTTGTCGGCATTTCTGGTGTACTGAAGGTGCGTATGAAAATTGGGAACATTAAGGTGTGCCATATTTTTTGATTTGAGAAGTTTAATTGCTATATCCTCGCGGATAAAGTGACTTGTAATTAAATTGGATCTATTGCAAATCAACTTAAACAGTTTTTAATTAATTTATTAACTATCTTGTTGTTGATTATTGTTGATTCAAGGTTTATTACAACCTATTGTTTAATATCAAGCGATATTGCAGATTTAATTCAAAACAAAAGTATATTGCATACAGTTTCAAGTCATTCTTGTTGTTTCCATATATCGTTTGATAACTTCAAAAAATTATAATGTCACTTCTTCTTCTTCTTTGTTGGTGTTGGCACCGATTGCGCGATTATAGCCTAATCAATTACAGCGCGCCAATTATCTCTTCTTTTCGCTGTTTGGCGCCAGCTGGAAATAGCAAGTGAAACCAGGTCGCTCTCCATCTGATCCTTCCACCAGCGGGTACTGCATCGAATATTTTTAAAGCGGAGTATTCGTATCCAGAGTAGCCGCTGTCTCTTCATTAGCTCGTACAGCTCATCGTTCCATCGTCCATAAATCATACCAAAATCGTTCGCAAAACTTTTCTCTCGAATACTCCCAGGGCCGACTAATCAGCTACAGATATTGTCCACGCTTCTGCGCCATATAGCAAGACGGGTATGATGAGCTACTTGTAGAGTGTGGTTTTCGTTCGCCGAGAGAGAACTTTACTTTTCAATTACCTACTCTGTTCAAAGTAGCACCTGTTGGCAAGAGTGATTGGATTTCTATGTTGACATTGTTGTTGGCGTTAATACTGGTTCCAAGATAGACGAAGTTATCTACGACTTCAAAATTATGACTGTCAACAGTGACGTGGGAGCCGAGTCGCGAATGCGATGACTGTTTGTGTGGTGACAGGAGATATTTCGTCCTGCCCTCATTTACTACCAGACCAAGTTGCTTCGCTTCTTTATCAAGTCTGGAGAAAGCAGAACTAGCGGCGCGGTCGTTAAGACCAATACTGTCAATATCATCGACGTACGCCAGCAGCTGTACACTCTTATAGAAGATTGTACATTCTCTATTCAGCTCTGCAGCTCGTATTAATTTCTAAAGCAATAAATTAAAGAAGTCACACGATAAAAAGACACCTTGTCTGAAACGTTGTCACTGCTCACTGAAAATGTCGGCACTTTGTTGCGCTCGCTTGCTGAAGATTCTTCTACCATTTGGAATCCAATTGGTTTAGATATTTTAAATTCGTATATTAAACAAATAATGGCTTATCAATAGTGAATTGAGAAAATAGATTCAGAAGATGATAAACGCGGAGAGTTAAAATATTTGTGCGTTCACGTAAAATCTAAATTAATATGTATCGAGAAATCGAGATACTTCTGTGTTTGAAAATACATGCAGTGTTTCAATTTCGCATGCAAACCGTTTGCCCAATTAGAAGTTGTGGAATTTTAATGGAAAGTACCAAGAACCCTCTCTCACAGACATTGAAAAATTCAATCACCTAATTTATTGTTTACCCGGTGAAGTTCTACAGAAAGTAAAGGCATTTGAAATTACTAATGAAAATTATACTAAAGTATTGCAAAGACTAGCTGAATGTTGTGATAGAAAATGTCTAATAATTTTTGACAGTATTGAGAAGATATTCAACGTCCCTAATATAGTAAGTCCGAATGCGTCCCTCCTCTGCAATGCTGTGGACACAATTTCTGCTAGTTATGACTCGCTTTACTCACTAGGGAGTTACCATGATATAGTAAATACTCTTTTTTATATATCTAGCCATGTCAAAAGTCGATGGGGTAACAAGGGCAAAATGGAATGATCAGTTAGATTATTAAAAACTGCCAAAATGGAATGTCTGCGCTGAAGTGCTTATAAGACGCTGTCAATCACCCGAGGTGACTGATCATAAGTCAACAAAACCTAAAGGGTTAAATAAAATAAAGCCAAAGAACGACGCTTTGAAAAGGCTACATTTAGTGTTACCGAAGCGAATGCTAATAAGTGCTCCTATTGTAAAACAAAAGGTCATTCAATAATAGCATGTAATTCATTTTCAAATATTTCTATGACAGAAAGGTTTGATTTCGGAAAAAGAAGTGCACTATGTATAAATTGCTTAAAATCTGGCCATAGCGTATCTTCTTGTCGTTCTACACGCTGTGAAGTTTGCCAATGCCCACATAATACGTTACGTCATAAGTATGAGACTACTTCAGTTGGACAAAATACAAATACCAGGTGTGTTTGTTGAAGTATGCCGGTTTTACTAGTAGATGTCGCTAGCAATATGTATAAATTTTTATGATTTGGCAGGTATGTAATTTTTTTTCTATTGACATTAACCTACAAAAATACGCAAGTCACATTCCGCCAAAATAATAGCGTCATATTTGTTTACCTCAGTGAATATGTCGAGTTTCGTTCCAAGTAAATCGCATTTGCGGCATTTTGAATAAAAAAATTTTGAGATTTCTCTGAAAATTAAGTGTTTTCTTTATCGTAAAAACCGGCAAACTTCAACAAACACACCTGGTAGACCTCAAAACTCAGTTAGCCATGTCTCGGTTTCAGACGAGTTGGTTTTATTAGCGACATCTCTAGTTAATATAAAGAGTCAATGTGGCGAACACATAGTTGCGCGGGCATTATTAGACTCCGGCTCACAAATAAATGAGAAAAGAGCACAAGGAACTACAAATAGCTGGCATTGGGCAATTTGAGGCTAATACAAGAGGCAGAGTTTCAACTTCAATAAAATCTCGCATTAATAATTATGAGACAAATGACGATTTCTAGGTCATTAAGTCTATTTCGGGTTATCAACCAAGAGAAAATATTGCCAGGCTAGATTGAAATATTCCAGAAAATATCGAATTAGCTGATCCCCTCTTTTATAAACGTCAAAAAATTGGCATGTTACTTAGGCGCCGAAATGTTCTTCTTTTGTCGGTCGGTCAAATAAAACTTAATTCAGATCAGCTTACGTTGCAAAAACTCTGATCGGCTGGATAGTTTCAGGAAAATGTTCTATTTTTTTGTGATTTGACTGCAGTTACCACTGAAGATAATAATTTAGAAAATCAGAAGGTGGACAAAATATTGCAGAGGTTTTGGGAAATAGAGGAGATTCCGAGTTGCTAGTCAATGTTTTGAAGTAAAATTACCATTTCAAAAAGATCCTTCGGTCTTAGGCTATACGTTTGACATACACGTATGTAGCTTATAAACGTTTCTTACCTCTCGAACGAAAATTAACAAAAACGCCAGAAGTATACAATATGTATAATGAATTTATGCAAGAATATATTCAACTGGGTCATATGTCAAAAATAAAAAAATTTTTGTTTAAACACTCCGCATTTTTTTATTTCCTACCGATTATCTGAGTTATTTGCCACTTTATTACATTTTCGTTGTCATTGTCGGAAGTAAGCTTTAACGGCAGACATAACAAAAATGTACCGTCAGGTAGTAATAAGTGACGATGACAAAAGATTTCAGCTACTATACTTTATAGAAAAAGCTCAGATTAACCAACTGAAACATGTTGTTTAAATACTCTAACATACGGAACAGCGCCTGCTCCATTTTTAGTAATTCCTTGCCTGCAGCAATTAAGTGAAACATATGCACATCAATATCCAATCGAGAAGAGTTGTATGTATAATGGTTTAGAACTTAAAGAATTCCAAGAAGAAGTTATAAAGATTTTAAATTCTGGAGAATTTAAATTAGCAAAGGCACTTCAATCCAAGAATACTAGAAAATGAAAATAATGAAAATATACAGGCAACAAAAAGAAGTATTCTTTCAATATCGTCTCGATTATTCGACCCATTAGGCTTACTATTCCCTATAATTATAAACATTAAAATATTATTGCTGAAACTCTGGCTATTAAAATTGGAATGGGATGCATCAATTCCCCAAAACTTAAATACTACATGGAGAAAACTAGTAGAAAATTTGGCGCTATCACATCATATAGAAACACCTCGATTTGTTAATATTACTCCCAAAGAAATAGTGGAAATACATGGCTTCTGTGATGCTTTGCAACGTGGTTATGGTTGTTGTTTATACGTTCGAAGCACACATGACAATTCTCCTATATTACTTTTACTAACTTACTTACTTACTTTACTGGCGTAGATACCGCTTACGCGATTATAGCTGAGTTAACAGCATTGCGCCATTCGTTTCTTCTTTTTGCTGTGTGGCGCTAATTGGAAACACCAAGTATAGCCAGGTCCTTATCTACCTGGTCCTTCCAACGGAGTGGGGGTCTTCCTCTTCCTCTGCTTCCACCGGCTGGTACTGCATCGAATTCTCAAAGCTGGAGTATTCGTATCCATCCGGACCACATGGCTTAGCCAGAGTAGCCGCGTATAATTCGTCAGATCATCGTTCCACCGTCTGCGATATTCGCCGTTGCCAACTCGAAGGGGACCCTAAATCTTACGCAAAACTTTTCTATCGAAAACTCCTAACACCGACTCATCAGATGTTATCATCGTCCATGCTTTCGCACCATATAGCAGGGCAAGAACGATGAGAGACTTGTAAAGTTTGGTTTTCGTTCGCCGAGAGAGGACGTTACTTTTCAATTGCCTACTTAGTCCAAAGTAGCACCTGTTGGCAAGAGTTATTCTGCGTTGGATTTCTATGTTGACATTATTATTGGTGTTGATGCTGGTCCCTAGATAAACGAAATTATCTACGACCTCGAAATTATGACTGTCAACAGTGACATGGGAGCCGAGTCGCGAATGCGATGACTGTTTGTGTGATGACAGGAGATATTTCGTCTTGCCCTCGTTCACTGCCAGACCCATATCCTTCGCTTCCTTATCCAGTCTGGAGAAAGCAGAACTCACGGCGCGGTTGTTGAGGCCAATAATGTCGATATCACCGGCGTACGCCAGCAGCTGTACACTCTTATAGAAGATTGTACCTTCTCTATTCAGCTCTGCAGCTCGTATTAATTTCTAAAGTAATAAATTAAAAAGTCACGCGATAAAGAGTCACCTTGTCTGAAATCTCGTTTGCTATCAAACGGCTCGGAGAGGTCCTTCCCGATCCTGACGGAGCTTTTAGTGTTGCTTAACGTCAGTTCACATAGCCGTATAAGTTTTGCGGGGATACCAAATTCAGACATAGCAGCGCAGAGGCAGATCCTATTCGTGCTGTCGAAGACGGCTTCAAAATCGACGAAGAGGTGGTGAGTGTCCATTTTCTTTTCTCGGGTCTTTTCGAAAATTTGGCGCCTGGTGAATATCTGGTCAATGGTTGACTTACCAGGTCTAAAGCCACACTAATAAGGTCCAATCAGTTTGGTGACGGTGGGCTTTAGTCTTTCACACAATACCCTCGACAGGACCTTATAGGCGATATTAAGGAGGCTTATCCCACGAAGATTGGCGCGGACTGTGGGTCCCCTTTTTTATGGATTGGGCAGGGCACACTTATATTCACATCGTCGGGTATGCTTTCATCCGACCGTATTCTGCAAAGTAGCTGATGCATGCTCCTTGTCAGTTCTTCACCGCCATGTTTGAATAGTTCTGCCGGTAGGCCGTCAGTTCCAGCCGCTTTGTTGTTTTTTGAGCGAGCGATTGCTATTCTAACTTCTTCATGGTCAGGTATTTGTGCGACTTTTCCATCGTCGTCGATTGGGGTTTCGGGTTCACAATCTCCGGTCACTCCGTTTTCGTTGCTATTCAGTAGGCTGGAGAAGTGTTCCCTCCATTAATTTAATATGCTCTCGGCATCGGTGGCTAGATCACCTCTTTGTGTCCTACAAGAGTCTGCTCCGGTCTTAAAACCTTCTGTAAGTCGACGTATCTTCTTATAGAATTTTCGAGCATTACTGTTGTCGGCCATCTTCTCAAGCTCTTCATACTCACGCATCTCGGCCTCTTTCTTTTTTTGTCTGCAGATGCGTCTTGATTCCCTCTTCAGCTCTCGGTATCTATCCCATCCCGCACGTGTTGTGGTCGATCGCAAGGTTGCGAGGTAGGCAGTCTGTTTCCTCTCCACTGTGACACGGCAGTCTTCATCGTACCAGCTGTTTCTGCGACCATTACGAAATCCAATAGTTTCGTTTGCAGCTGTACGTAGGGATCTTGAAATGCCGTCCCACAGTTCCCGTATACCGAGTTGCTGATGAGTGCTCTCAGAGAGCAGAAGTGCAAGTCGAGTAGAAAATCGTTTAGCAGTCTGTTGTGATTGCAGCTTTTCGGCGACGAACTTTCCTTGTGTTTGTTGATGGGCGTTCTTCAAAACACAGGAGCGCGTGCGTATCTTCGCTGCAACGAGATAGTGGTGTGAGTCGAAGTTGAGCCCTCGGAGTGTACGCACGTCAAGAACACTAAAGAGATGTCTTCCATCTATCCCAGCATGATCGATCTGGTTTTGTGTTTTCCGGTCAGGGGACAGCCAAGTGGCTTGATGTATTTTTTTGTGCTGGAATCTAGTACTACAGACAACCATATTTCGGGCTCCGGCGAAGTCGATCAGCCTCAACCCATTAGGAGATGTTCCGTTGTGCAGGCTGAATTTTCCAACTGTCGCCCCAAAGATACCTTCTTTGCGCACCCTGGCATTAAAATCGCCAAGCACGATTTTCACATCGTGTCGAAGGCAGCGCTTATAAGTATGCTGTAGGCGCTCATAAAAGGCATTGTTGTCCAAATCGTCCTTCTCTTCCGTCGGGGTGTGGGCGCAAATCAACGATATATTGAAAAATTTTGCTTTGATGCGGATTGTGGCGAGACGCTCATCTACCCGGTTGAATGCCAGTACTCGACGACGGAGTCTCTCTCCCACCACAAATCCGTCACCAAATTTGTGCTCCTTTATATGGCCGCTGTAGTTAATGTCACAAGAACCTACTCGTCCTTGTCCCGTCCGTCGCACTTCTTGGAGGCGGTGATGTCAGCGTTTATTTTTACGAGGATATCAACCAGCTGGGCAGCGGCACCTTCCCAAATAAGGGACCGAACATTCCAAGTGCATGCCCTCAAATCGTTATCCGAGGCGTTGCTAACTTTTTCATTGGAGCTGGTTTCTACGTGGCGGGTAACAAACCCAGCGCACAACCCCGCTAGGCGAGTAAGTTTAAAGATTTTACACATTTATATAACGAGCCGCTTGCTTCAAGACCGACGCCCGCTCGCAGCCACCGAATAATTCGGAGTGGCTCCACTGAAGCTTCCTCTCCATTAGCCGTGACCCAAGGCTCCACACGAGCTGGTTACCGCATATTTTACAAGGGTTGTTCACGCGACGTGGACACAAGAGTAGGAATTGAAAAGAGCCCCGCGACTATGACAGCATACCCAGAAGCTTGACTGCACCCCATTACATTACGTTTACTAACCGCCTAACCGAAAGTAGCACCGTTGAAAAATAAAAGTCTGCTGCGATTATAACTTTGTGTAGCGCTACTTCTAATAAAACTGTGGAAAGCTGTCAAACCGCTACTTATAAAGTCACTTGAAAGCATTATATTTTGGTCGGATTCAGAAATAGTGCTATTTTGGCTAAAAAAGCATCCTTCTACGTTATCTACATTTGTTGCAAGCAGAGTAGCAGAGATTCAAGAGAGCACAAGCTATGTTACCTAGCGACACGTTCCAACGAGGCAAAACCCGGCAGATTTGGCCTCACACAGAGGCAATCACACAACAACACACAAACATTCGGATTATCAGAATGAACAGGTGCGTGAAAATTTTGTTGAGAGATTGTGCTAAAGTGCAATGTAAAGACATTTAAATAAAAGGAGCGTTTAAAAAAGTGCTTCTACTTTCGAAGTAAAAATAGGAAATAAAGGTGTAAAGTGAAAATTTTTCATATGTGTGCATACATTATTCGTCAAGTTATTGGATTTTATTTTTGACGCATTTTTTTGCTTTTTTGTTATTGCATCTACTCTATAGATAATTGGGATACGTGTATTTCTTAAATTCTTATATATATATATTTATTATTTATTTGTGCAAACGCTTCATTAATTCCGCAATTTTAGCTACCTACGTTATCGCTGCATATAAGTTAAGTTTTTGATTAAATTAAAACGTTAAATACAAAATTAAGTTAAATTTTCTAATTGCGGTCGCCCCTCGGCAGGGAATGTCCACCACTCCGAGTGTATTTTGGACATGAAATAAAGCTCCTCATAAAAAAACATTAGCCGTTCGGAGGCGGCTTAGTATAAACTGTAGGTCCCTCCATTTGATGGAAAAACATCAAGACGCAAAACCACAAAGCGCCAATTATATATATATTTAGAAGATGAGACTGAAGGAGAAACACAGTTTTGTATGCATTCTGAAATACTGCTTATACAAGAAACGTATTTGCTGAATATGGCCGAATATTTGGTCCGGAGGGGTGGACATTCCCTGCCGAGGGGCGACCGAAATTAGAAAATTTAACTTAATTTGTTATGTAAATTAATTTTCTATAACTTTCGGATGTTGGTCGTACCAGGATTTGAATCCGGGTCTTCCGAGTGGTAGTACGCACCGCGGCCACCATCTTCTAAATGTTTTCAGCAAGTAAGAGGTCAAATTATAAAAACAAGATTAGAAAATACGACCAAATTATCCGCGCTTAATTGTCAGACAACAAAAGTTTTTGGAAATTGTGTCACATTTTGTCTGAAATTTCTCGCTCTTTCGATAGATGATCGATATGCAAAGGTAGAATAGCATAACTGCTGTGTTAATTGTATTTCTAATAGGCGCTCAATAAAGGAGTGCAAAAGCAATCTTTCGTGTGCAACGTGCAATAGCAAACACCATACTCTACTTCAGATACCGATGCTTCTAATCACACGACTTCATCGCAAGCACATGTACAGTCCACTTCTTCTGATAACACTGGGTTTTCAGAAAACATTAGTTCGGCGCTTTTTCGGATAAAACTTTGAATCTATACTTCCGGCGAGCACTCCTTAATAGATGGAGAAAAGAAGACTCGCGGTTTATAGAAAGAGCAATTCTTCAAGGAGGTTCATAAAAGGCGTAAATGGGCGTTTCCTCTACGAGGAGCGGAGCAGCATTCCGAGCTTACTTTAACCCGCTTGACCCACATTTAATAGTTATATTCGTTCGGGTTTTCCAGACACCACGGTTTATTGTAATTATAATATTCACCTCCAATTTTCTTATAAACAATATGTATGTGCGTATACATACATACACGTATGTATACCTACAGTAGCTGTTGGTCAAGCGCCTATCAACGATCACCCACGTCAACAAAACAAACCACCGCACAAAAAGGAGATGATAAAACTACCAAAGCGGCCAGCTTAGTGGAGACGGCGTAGGTCAACAGCTAAGTGCAAAAACAACAACTACTAGCAAGAACAAAACCTAGTGAAATGATCAACGCTATTACCAGAAGAAGATCACACGACGACAGTAATTGAACAACAGATCAACTATATATAAGCTAAAGTTAACAAAATATATTTTTGGGGTGCACCCGAGGTGTGGTCCAACCAAACTGGTTACGAACCCACTTTAACCTGCCTGTATGACTGGGCTCTGGGTGCGGTATGTTATAAGGATGGGTATGGGGAAAACGAAGGAACCAACACTGTCGGCACGACAGAAAGTGGACAAACAATAAATCAACAAATGATACTTAGGGTTTCTCAGTCGGGTGTGAGTACCCAACTTCGGTGCTCCTCCGGCGATACCTGGCCACGCTTGCCTCAAACAATAAAAACGCACTGTCTTGTCTCCACTAGCACTACGCGACTCGGATTTGTATATATATACTTTTTCTCACTAATGTATCTCACGTCTGCGCAAAAAGATGTGCTCACGTAGATTATTAGAATCTGATCCGCACGCACTTACGAGCCAGGCCGCAAGCTACGCGGCGGCCTTCAGAATTCTCAGGCGAGTGTATTGGTGCCCAATTATTTGGCGCCGCCCCATTACCCAAAGAGACAGAGTTGTATAGCAAACGCCATCATGGCACACCAAGTATACTGGGATAATTTTCCCCTCGCCGTATAAAGAGAAAGGCGACACCCCTTTTTACAGAATACCCGCGCAAATCATTCCGTTTCCCTAATATGTGTTAGTGGAGGAACCGTTTTGTCGAACACCTCTTATTGGAGACTTATGGTATACCACTGGGTAGGCACACACCGAGTGCAACCGTGCCAACAATTCCTGGCTTTAAATTATACAACTATTTGCCGACAGATGCCACTGCCAACGCTTGAAGTGAAAGGAATATTTATATAATTGGCGCTTTGTAACCGCTGAAGCGATTATCGGCCGAGCTCCTCCTCCAATTTGTGGTTTTACGTCTTGATATTTTTCCAACAAATGGAGGGACCTACAGTTTATACTAAGCCGCATCCGAACGGCTGACGGTTTTTTACGAGGAGCCTTTTATTTCATGTCCGAAATACACTCGGAGTGGTGGACATTCCCTGCCGAGGGGCGACCGCAATTAGAAAATTTAACTTAATTTTTATTTAAATTAATTTTCCATAACTTTTGGATGTTGCTGGCACTGGGATATGAACCCGAGCCTTCCGAACGTCAGCACGCAATGCTAACCACTCGGCTATCGTGGCCGCCACCAAAATACTTATTTTAAAAAAATTAAAAGTACCTGTACTAAATTCTGCTATAAAAATAGCTCTTGGAGCCTTTTGTACATCTCCCATAAGTAATTTGCTAGCTCTATTTATAATATGCTTAAAGATATTTTGCGCAAATGTAAAAAACAAGTTCCCCAGAAAAATCTCTCAGTAATTCACAAAACCATTTCTTTTCGGCAAGACCTTCAACTTCTTTTTACATCATTAAAAAAGACAAAAAGCTAACTTCAATCATGGCTTCTCGAAAATTCCACAATCGATTATAGCCTCTCTAAATTTAAATAGTTGGGTCCCTCTTCTGAAGTCTACGTTAGTAAATTTAATATGCTTAAAAATCAACATGAGAACTATAACTTTATTTACACTGATGGTTCACTTAATCAGAAAAGAATTGATTATGCAGTTACTTCTGAAACATAAATTGTGAAGTTATGTATCCTGTAGTTTTCTCTGCGGAAATGAAGCAATTCAAGTAGCTATTAGAAATAAAGGAAAATTTTGCATATACACTGATTCACTTTCGTCTCTGAATTCCATTTCAAATACCTTAAACGACTAATATTATATATTAACGAAAAGAAATTTACTCTTAAATTCTATGGATAAAATAAAATTAACATGGGTTCCAGCACACATTGGATTAAAAAAGAATGAGTTTGCCGATCAAATTGCGAAGAGTGCAACAGTTTCGTCTGTTATTGTGTCAAATAATTTTAATAAATCAGACGCAACAAGCTTTATCAAACTTTATTTTGCTAATAAAAATGTTCTAATATTTCAAAAAACGTCAAGATGGTACAAAAATATTAACACCAATCGTAATACAGTCTTTGATTTTGTCAATTTTGTAACGCGAACAATCAAATAAATCTTGAACGTGTTTTAATACATTTTTCATATTTTGATCAAACTCGAAAATCGGTCTTTCAAAATGAAAATTCATTGAATATAATATCTAATGTCTCTTCTGATAATTTAAGTAAAGTGCTTACTTTTTTAATTTTAATTTATTTTCTTGATACATATTTTCTTAAGTTAAGTGCATGTAATTTTATTACCCTAACTAGATTATAAGATACCACTTGTGATTTAGCTGAAGGCCTTAGTAGCCATAGCTTAATTCTGTAAATGTAGATTTAAGTTTTTAAGCCTATTTCCAACGGACGTTAAATGGATTTTAGCTTAAATGCATTTAAACATCGCATTTAATAGCCTATTTCCGCCAAGCACTTAAATGCATTTAAGGCCTCTGTTAAGTGAATGAAATGTCAAACGTTTCCACCGAAAGTGAGTTAACTCAAACAGCTGATTTTTGTTTACATTTGTAGTTTGCGAAATTTGTCACAACTATCTATTAAAATCATGAATTCAAGAGACCGCATTCATTTTATTTTGCTATTTATACAATATTATGATTTGCCAGTGCAGATTATTGCTGCAGGGACAGACGCTGCTGAAAGGAACATGCTTTTTTGCATGCTTACATCTTTTTTGGAGGTGGCATGCAATTTGCTTTTGATTCTAAAAGAATATAGAGTCAAAAAAAAGTCCACTTATTTGGAGAAAGGCACATATGTACATACACGTATGATTAGTTAATAATTGTAATTATTTTAATGGTTTTCCTTAGGAACGCTAAAGCTTATTTTGGGAAAAGGAGTGCCAAGAATGTAGCGCTTTAGATTTCAAGAACATCTTCCGCTTGGAAAGTCCGCCTTTCTTCGAATTGTGTGATATTTTGAAAGGTATCGGAAAAGAAGATACCAATTACCGAAAAGCTATTACCCTTGAAAAGCGTGTCGCTATTGCGCTATATGCACTTGGTTCCTCTGCAGAGTACCGAACGATTGCTAGTTGGGGTGTCCAATTCTAGCGTATGCAGAATTGTTAGAGAATTTTGTGTTGCTGTTTGGAATGCTAGGAAACCTAATTACCTTAATTATTTTCCGTTAACTGAGACGGTGGCTCAGACTATTGTAAATGATTTTAACAATATGGGATTTCCACAATGCATTGGAGCGTTAGGTATGATGATTGCAAATAATATTGAGATTTATATTAATGTAAATATACGTACATATGTATATTTATTAAATTAGATGGATGTCATATTGAAGTCAAACTAAAAAAAGAAGACGCTGTAGACTACTACAACTATAAAGGATGGTATTCTGTGGTGCTGTTGGCTTTAGTTGACGCAAGGTAGGCAAATCTTTAACTTACTTAAGTAATAAAATATATATAACTATATGTTTCAATTTGTATGTAGGTATAGGTTTCTATATATAAATGTCGGCAGTCCAGGAAGATGCAATGACTCTGGAATTTATGAACGTTCCTCATTAAAAGCCGAACTATTGCGTTGCAAGTTGCTATATGATCAACGGAAATCCCATTAGTTATTATAGCAGTCTCAGCTTTTCGTTTCTCGCGCAACGTTCTTAAGCCGTATCCATTTAATGTGGAAAGTACGCCTGCACAACGCGAATTTAACTACCACCTTTCTCGTTGCCGTAAGATTGTTGAAAATGCATTTGGACATTTGAGGGCCAGATTTCGACGCATTGGAAAAGGGTTGGATAATCGTATCGAAAATACAAATGCTATAATAAAAGCTTGCTGTGTACTCCACAATTTTTTGATTGCACAGAGAGATTATATTACCGACACCTGGCTTCCTGAGGCTGGCTCCATGACTGAAGAGCAAAGTAGACTTGTTCACCTGAATGAAAGAAGATTCAACCTAGGAGACTGCTACCGAAACGCTTTAAGCCAACACTTTGCCCAAAAGTTGTTTTAAACATATTTATTTAGAAATTTTTATCACATTCAATATTTTTTATTTCAGCTCAATTCAGTTTAAGAAATTATATGCATACATATATTATATTAATATCACAAATATAAAACAAGAAAGTCTTTCCGTCTTTCTCCTGTTGTTTTCTGCCAAGTCTTTCAACGCGCTTTCAATATTAGTGCAACAATTAGTTATAGTACCTGTGATTTCCTGCAAATTCGCAGCAGCTGTATTTTGTTACCGGATCGAGCGCGTTGCGCTGAGCGCGATGTTGACTGCTGCGCGCTATCCGAGGTTGACACTTGTGGAGGACACGCAGGAGATATCGCAATCGGGGACATCGGTGGTTCCTGTATATCCACTAAATTATAAAGAAAATACATATTAAGTCATGAAATTAGAATTTATGGTTTTGGTTGAAATATACATACAACTGAAACTTTCCTCCACAACTCCTTCCATATTCATCGAACGATAGCCGCCAACAATTTTAGCTATTTTCTTAAATAAAGGCCATGTTGGCGGCGATGCTCCGGAGGATCCCATTTCTGCCTTCATCTTTCTGCAAAAACAGCTTCAAAAGAAAAACAACTGATAAGTTAATATTTAATATACTTATTACACCAACTTACTTGTATTTTGACATCAATTTCTGCATTTTAAATTTTACTTCAATGCCAGTGACTTCGATCCCCGATTGCGTTAACTCCACCGCCATTTCTTTATATACATGAGAGTTTTTCCGGCTACTTCTCAATTCCTGAGCTCTTAATTCCCAGCAATCCAGGAAACTTTGCTCCTCCGTAAGGTTCCACTTGCGTCGTTTTGTTTCCATTTTCAGTTTAGTTTATTTTTTTAAAGTAATTATTTATTTTGTTTTTCTAGAAAACCACAATTCGAGGAGTAGCTCGGCCGAAAAGTCGCTTAACCGGTTACAAAGCGCACATTATATATTCATAAATATTTGTTTTGCGCCAATTATATATACACAAATTATTTGTTTTGCGCCAATTATATATACATATTTATTTGTTTTGCGCAATCAGCTGATAGTTGCCAGAGTCGCGTATATTTTTATGATGAAGGGATCGTTTTCTATTCCACAGTTGCTTTTTGTTCGTTTTTTGTTTTTTTTTTTATTTTATTTTTTAAAGAGGACTTATATATGTTTTTGTGTCAATATTAATGCAAAAAAGTAACTTTTGCAGAAAAAATTTCAGCATGCAAAATAAAAGTCTGGCCCCTCATTAAATCCGAAAATACACGATTCTGGCAAGAAATATACCGAAACTTCCGAAATGTTTACATTAGCAGTGACCGCATCGGCTGTTAACATAACATTTTCTGTTAAATTACCGAAAGTGAGTTAACTCACTTCGAAAAGTGCACTTTCGCAGCGTTTGTCCATTCAGCAATAATCTGCACTTGCAAATCATAATATTGTATAAATAGCAAAATAAAATGAATGCGGTCTCTTGAA
The DNA here is from genome assembly GCA_037013455.1 of Ceratitis rosa. Taxonomy (NCBI): domain Eukaryota; kingdom Metazoa; phylum Arthropoda; class Insecta; order Diptera; family Tephritidae; genus Ceratitis; species Ceratitis rosa. Next base: position 127,847 of record JAWMAG010000108.1, on the reverse strand, counting down.
TTCATGATTTTAATACTTATGACAAATTTTGCAAGCTGCAAATGTAAATAAAAATCAGTTGTTTGAGTTAACTCACTTTCGGTGGAAACGTTTGACATTTCATTCACTTAACAGAGGCCTTAAAAGCATTTAAGTGCTCGGGGGAAATAGGCTGTTTAAGCGCCCGCGTAAACCAACGTAAAATTTTTATGCAACTGCCGTGCGCGTGGAATTACCCGTCTGTTCCCACTATTTCCGTGTGCCCCATCACGCGCCAATTCCCATATCCTTTTTGGCCGGAATTTCGTTAGCCGATCGACAGCTTAGCGGCGGCCGTTCGAGCTAACGAAAAATCAATCTTAAACCTACAGCCCTCGCTCGCACACGCGCACGGCAGCATTTAAACCGCGGACACTTCTTTGTAAATTAAATTAAATTAAATTAGTAAATCAGTGAATATTAATATTCAAGTGAAATAAACAAATGTGAAATTTATTTAAACAAAAAAGTGCTTTTTTTATTAACCTTTTGGGCCCGCTCGACAGCCGGTACCCCCTTATTTCCCCCGGGTCCTTAGTGACTTAAACATTGGTCCTTCAAGGCTAAAGTTGAGTCAATCTATGGTGTATAGCCGCAAGCAAATAAAAAGTTAACATAAACAAGCAGTGACGGTGATAACTAAAAATACACATACATACAATACATACTCGAAAAAAGTCTTCAAGACCTTAAAAAATAAAAAATAAATAAAAAAAAATAAAAAATAGAAAAATTTAGAAAAATTAAAATTTTTTACACAAAACCCTTCGCACCTCCGCACGAACGCAAAAAACAAAAAAAACGAACTAAGTGTGTTGTGAACTATAATAAATTAGTGGTGCAAAAATATATAACAAACCGAAAAAAAATAAAATATAAGTGCAAGTGTACAAAACAAAGTGTACAAATACGTACACATAAATATACACATACATCAAAAAAAAATGCAAAGTGTGCAAAAAAAAAATTTTTTTAAAAAATACATACATATATAAATATATCAAAAAAAAAACCAGTGGAGAAAAAACAAAAAATATTCTATTCGGAAAAAGTAAATAAATTAAAAGTATAAAATAGATATATTGCTAAAAACAAAAATGTAAAGACTAAAAATGACAACAAAACATTCACTGGCATAACATATATACAAGGTTTAACGGAACATATAAAATACATAAACAAATATGTAGATGATATATTCGCCATAATTGAAAAAACGGACGTGGAGGTTATACTAGACACATTAAATGCACAGCATTCAAAAATTAAATTTACAACGGAAGAAGAAAAAAATAAGAAATTAGCCTTCCTAGATGTGGAGATTATCCGAGAAAATAAAAAAATTCAACTTAATTGGTATGCGAAAGCTGTGTCCTCATCCAGGATGATAAACTTTCACTCAAATCATCCATGGTCCCAAAAGGAAAATATTGCCATAAACCTAATCGAAAAAATACATAAACTCAGCGACCAGGATTTCAGAAATGAAAACATGAAAACTATTAGAAACATACTATACAAAAACGGATACCCTAACGCATTAATAGCAAGATTTATAGCAGCAACAATTAACAAAATACAATAGATGGCACGAACAACAATGTAAAGACTAAAAATGACAACAAAACATTCACTGGCATAACATATATACAAGGTTTAACGGACAACAAATCGCTAGGAAAATACATTGTATAATATTCAACCGTTGAATATTATATTATTATTATTTTATATATATTGTATTTTCCGTTTTAACAAAAAACGCACAGTTTTATTTAAGAATATATTTGAATTGGGTTTATTTAGAATTTTAAAGTTTTCACAATATTATTTCTATGTATTTTATTTATATTGTTTAGAGTTTTAAATTTCATAAGGGTTTTTTATTACAATATATATATATAATTTAGTTCCGACACTACTGGTTTATTTTAATATAAATATATACTTATGTATATACGTATTTATTTGGTTTTTTTTCTATTTATATTTGTTACACGGGTTTTTAATTTTCTTATACACTTTTTGCACAACCGAGCGGTTTGAGAATTAGCAAGCGAACTAGAAACCAGTAACCTACTTAATGCTATATATATACTAATAGTTGTATTTTCTAACTGGTACGGAGGGGAAATTCAAGATTTATTTATATTTATTTCCTTTACAGCAAGGAATAGGAGGTGAGTAATTTCAGTTACAGGTGGGTATTTCAGGGTACGGTAAGTATGTATTATATATGTATATGTATATGTATCTAAACCTATTTAGCTTAATACATATTTTTCTTAAAATTCTATTAGATTAACACCCATGTCTTCGACATGCCGGCGGGCCTGCGGCGACGTGACCTGAACCAGGTCTTCGAGCTGTTGTAGTGTTTCGCGGGCTTTATTTACTAGCCCACGGATTCGTCGTTCTAGGGCAGGAGCGCTGCTCCGTTGGACTCTTTCACCGGCTCTCCGGAGGATACTTTTGCTCGCTGGCTCCCTCTTCTTGGTTTGCCTTTCCCGACCGGGAGGGTTTTCATTTTTCGGCCGGAATGTCACCCTTTTTCGGCTTTGAGATGATGTGCGCTCCGACAGTTCGAGCGAATTTCGATGGAGTAGGGTATGATGCGCTAATCCGCACCGATGACAGCTGTCTGGAGAGTCGCATGTCCCTGTGGTGTGAGAGGTCGCTAAGCAGTTTATGCAGTAGCGATGGGCCTTTGCGGACTCATACCTCTCGTCTGGCGTCATTGCGAGAAAAGCGCGGCAGTGGCGCAATGAGTGGGTGCGGCAGCACAGCCGACATTTGCCAAAGTTCTGTGATCTGAAATGATATGGTTCGAAAAGCAATTTTAGTATGAGATGATTGTGAGTGGAGTTTAGCTTTTCGAGAGAGAGAGAGAGGGAGAGAGAGAGGGAGAGAGAGAGAGGGGGATGTGTAAGCTAAGCGGGTGGCAGAAGGCAGAGTTTGGTTATGTTGCGGGTGACCGTTCCGCCTTGAATGCGGATGTCTACCACGCGAACGTTTTGGTCGGGTCCGGGATGCAGTTTGGTTATGCGACCTAGTCGCCATTCGTTTGGGGGTAGGAGGTCGTCTTTGATGACGACGAGATCACCTTCCTTCATATTTCGCTGGGATCCTTTCCACTTGTAGCGTTTTTGAAGATGGTGGAGATATTCAGTTTTCCAGCGCTTGCTGAACTGATGGTGGAGTACTCTTAATTTTTGCCATTTATTAATGAGCGAGAGATTTTCTGAGTTTGGCTCAGGGATCGAGAGTAAGGGCGCGCCTCGTAAGAAGTGGCCTGGGGTTAATACCTTCAAGTCTTCGGGATCTTGAGACATAGGAGAGAGTGTGTTGTGAACTATAATAAATTAGTGGTGCAAAAATATATAACAAACCGAAAAAAAATAAAATATAAGTGCAAGTGTACAAAACAAAGTGTACAAATACGTACACATAAATATACACATACATCAAAAAAAAAATGCAAAGTGTGCAAAAAAAAAATTTTTTTAAAAAATACATACATATATAAATATATCAAAAAAAAAACCAGTGGAGAAAAAACAAAAAATATTCTATTCGGAAAAAGTAAATAAATTAAAAGTATAAAATAGATATATTGCTAAAAACAAAAATGTAAAGACTAAAAATGACAACAAAACATTCACTGGCATAACATATATACAAGGTTTAACGGAACATATAAAATACATAAACAAATATGTAGATGATATATTCGCCATAATTGAAAAAACGGACGTGGAGGTTATACTAGACACATTAAATGCACAGCATTCAAAAATTAAATTTACAACGGAAGAAGAAAAAAATAAGAAATTAGCCTTCCTAGATGTGGAGATTATCCGAGAAAATAAAAAAATTCAACTTAATTGGTATGCGAAAGCTGTGTCCTCATCCAGGATGATAAACTTTCACTCAAATCATCCATGGTCCCAAAAGGAAAATATTGCCATAATCCTAATCGAAAAAATACATAAACTCAGCGACCAGGATTTCAGAAATGAAAACATGAAAACTATTAGAAACATACTATACAAAAACGGATACCCTAACGCATTAATAGCAAGATTTTTAGCAGCAACAATTAACAAAATACAATAGATGGCACGAACAACAATGTAAAGACTAAAAATGACAACAAAACATTCACTGGCATAACATATATACAAGGTTTAACGGACAACAAATCGCTAGGAAAATACATTGTATAATATTCAACCGTTGAATATTATATTATTATTATTTTATATATATTGTATTTTCCGTTTTAACAAAAAACGCACAGTTTTATTTAAGAATATATTTGAATTGGGTTTATTTAGAATTTTAAAGTTTTCACAATATTATTTCTATGTATTTTATTTATATTGTTTAGAGTTTTAAAATTCATAAGGGTTTTTTATTACAATATATATATATAATTTAGTTCCGACACTACTGGTTTATTTTAATATAAATATATACTTATGTATATACGTATTTATTTGGTTTTTTTTCTATTTATATTTGTTACACGGGTTTTTAATTTTCTTATACACTTTTTGCACAACCGAGCGGTTTGAGAATTAGCAAGCGAACTAGAAACCAGTAACCTACTTAATGCTATATATATACTAATAGTTGTATTTTCTAACTGGTACGGAGGGGAAATTCAAGATTTATTTATATTTATTTCCTTTACAGCAAGGAATAGGAGGTGAGTAATTTCAGTTACAGGTGGGTATTTCAGGGTACGGTAAGTATGTATTATATATGTATATGTATATGTATCTAAACCTATTTAGCTTAATACATATTTTTCTTAAAATTCTATTAGATTAACACCCATGTCTTCGACATGCCGGCGGGCCTGCGGCGACGTGACCTGAACCAGGTCTTCGAGCTGTTGTAGTGTTTCGCGGGCTTTATTTACTAGCCCACGGATTCGTCGTTCTAGGGCAGGAGCGCTGCTCCGTTGGACTCTTTCACCGGCTCTCCGGAGGATACTTTTGCTCGCTGGCTCCCTCTTCTTGGTTTGCCTTTCCCGACCGGGAGGGTTTTCATTTTTCGGCCGGAATGTCACCCTTTTTCGGCTTTGAGATGATGTGCGCTCCGACAGTTCGAGCGAATTTCGATGGAGTAGGGTATGATGCGCTAATCCGCACCGATGACAGCTGTCTGGAGAGTCGCATGTCCCTGTGGTGTGAGAGGTCGCTAAGCAGTTTATGCAGTAGCGATGGGCCTTTGCGGACTCATACCTCTCGTCTGGCGTCATTGCGAGAAAAGCGCGGCAGTGGCGCAATGAGTGGGTGCGGCAGCACAGCCGACATTTGCCAAAGTTCTGTGATCTGAAATGATATGGTTCGAAAAGCAATTTTAGTATGAGATGATTGTGAGTGGAGTTTAGCTTTTCGAGAGAGAGAGAGAGGGAGAGAGAGAGGGAGAGAGAGAGAGGGGGATGTGTAAGCTAAGCGGGTGGCAGAAGGCAGAGTTTGGTTATGTTGCGGGTGACCGTTCCGCCTTGAATGCGGATGTCTACCACGCGAACGTTTTGGTCGGGTCCGGGATGCAGTTTGGTTATGCGACCTAGTCGCCATTCGTTTGGGGGTAGGAGGTCGTCTTTGATGACGACGAGATCACCTTCCTTCATATTTCGCTGGGATCCTTTCCACTTGTAGCGTTTTTGAAGATGGTGGAGATATTCAGTTTTCCAGCGCTTGCTGAACTGATGGTGGAGTACTCTTAATTTTTGCCATTTATTAATGAGCGAGAGATTTTCTGAGTTTGGCTCAGGGATCGAGAGTAAGGGCGCGCCTCGTAAGAAGTGGCCTGGGGTTAATACCTTCAAGTCTTCGGGATCTTGAGACATAGGAGAGAGTGGTCTGGAGTTGAGTACCGCTTCGATGCGTATTAGGAGAGTGGTAAATTCTTCGAAGGTGAACTTTTGATTTCCAGCGACTTTGGTGAAGTGAGTTTTGAAGCTCTTCACTGCCGCTTCCCAAAGTCCTCCCATATGTGGAGCGTAAGGCGGTATAAATTGCCATGTAAGTCCGTGAATGGCATATTTCGTTGTGGTTTTGTCCGAAACTTCTTCAAGGAAGGCGGATAGCTCTCTTTGGAGGCTTCGCTGTGCTCCTACGAAGGTTTTGCCGTTGTCGGACATTATCTTGTGGGGAATGCCTCTTCGTCCTACAAATCGTGCGAATGCTGCCTTAAATGCTTCTGTTGTTAGGTCGGAGCATACTTCCAGATGAATGGCCTTTGTTGAGAAACATACGAATACACACACGTATGCTTTGGAATGGGATGCTCGGCGGAGAGTCGAGGTTTTGACGAGGAATGGGCCGGCAAAATCAACACCGGTAGTATGGAATGGGAGTGTATATGTGGACCGTTCAGGGGGTAACGCTGCCATCAATTGCGTGCTCATCTTCTGCTTGTATATCGTGCATGTCTTACACCGAAAAATGCAAGATTTTATCTTCTGGCGGATTCGGGGAATATGGTATTCCTGTTGGACCACGCGAATCATCAGCTGCTTTTCCGCGTGCAGTAGAGTTGAGTGGAGGAATTCGAGGAGGAGGAAGCAATATCGCGAGTTATCGGGGATGATAATCGGATGGCGCTCATCGTAGCTGAGGGCGGCATGAGTGAGACGCCCATTTGCACGCAGCAGTCCTGATTTATCCAAGAAGGGGTTAAGAGTACGGAGGGGATCTCTTTTTGCCATCGGACATTTCGACTCCAGTGCTGTAATGGTTTTTCCGAAGTACTTTCGCTGGGTGACAGCTATGAGACGAGTTTTTGCGAACTTTATGTCGCTTTGAGTAAGAGTGGTAGAGGGCGGAATTGGCAGTTTTCTAGCCTTTTGAGCGAAACGAAATATGTACGCTGTTACTCTGAGAGCGGTGGAAAATGAGGAGAAACGGTCTAGAAAATCCGGAGATTCTAAAGCGTGGAATGCTTCAATTTGTCGTTGTTCGGGAGGGGACGAATGAGTTGATGAACTTTTCGGCCAAAGAGGGGATGGCCTAGTTAACCACTCGGGACCTTTCCACCAGAGTGAACAGTTGACGAGCTCTTGGGGTTTAGCTCCACGCGTACCTAGATCAGCTGGGTTGTCAGCGCTGGAGACATGTCGCCACGTAGCATTATTCACGAGTTCGAGGATCTGGGATGTCCTGTTCGCTACGTATGTTTTCCACGTCCATGGGGGTTTTTCCAGCCATGCTAATACAATGGAGGAGTCTGTCCACAAAATTAGTTCATGAGATGGCAGATTTAAGGAGGATCGGATCTGCTTTACTAATTTTGCGAGTAAAACTGCGCCGCAAAGTTCCAGCCTAGGGAGAGAAACGGTTTGTAAGGGGGCTACTTTACTCTTGGCTGCGAGTAAGTGGGATGTAGCAGATTCACCTTGCTGGACTCGTAAGTATACGCAAGCGCAGAATGCCTTCTCGGAAGCATCTGAGAATCCGTGTAGCTGAATGGAACTGTTTGGGCTGAATTGCACCCATCGCGGTATCCTTATTTCTTCGATTGCGGCGAGATTTCTCCTGAAGGAGTTCCATTTGTGGAGTGAGATCGGCTTCACGGTTTCGTCCCATTCTGTTCCTTCCATCCATAGTTGTTGAAGAAGAGTTTTCGCTGCTATCATTATGGGCGATAGCCATCCTGCCGGGTCGAAAAGTTTCGCGACAGATGAGAGGATCTGTCGTTTCGTGGCAGTGTCTGAGGATAAGGGGGGGTCAACTGAGTACGAGAATGTATCAGTGAGAGCATTCCATTTTATTCCGAGGGTTTTTGTAGAACTTGCCTCTTGGAATTGGAGAAATTCTTCATCTAAAAGATCAGACGGGGGGATGTCTTTCAGCAGTGACTTGTGGTTTGCTGTGATCTTAATATTTTTGAGACATGGGGGTATGTCTCCTTAGAGTCCTCGGCTAATTGGTGGAGTGTCCTTATTGCCAAGTATGGAGCGCAGTTGACACCGAATGTCACTGTTTTTAGTTTAAAGTCTTCTATCGGACTATGGGGGGTTCTGCGGAATAGAACGCGTTGGAAGTCTTGGTCTTCCTTATGGACGTATATTTGGCGGTACATTTTTTCAATGTCGCCGTTAAATACATACTTATATAATCTCCATTTTAGAATAACGAGCATTAAGTCATTTTGGAGAACGGGGCCAGTATGTAATACGTCATTGAGTGAAAGACCGGAATGCGAGGTTTTTGAGGCATTGAAAACTACACGGACTTTAGTAGTTTTGCTTCCAGGTTTAATCACCGCGTGATGGGGTAGGTAAAATGAGAAATATTTACCGTCGCGTATGATTTCTCGTGAATGGGTTGGTTCCATGTGATCTAACGTAAGGTATTCTTCTAGGACTTCGGAATAGGTGTTCCGAAGCTCATCTTTCTTTTCGTTAGTTCGTTCCACGCTGAGATATTGCTGCTGTGCTGCGGGTCTGGAGTGCCCGAGTGCGATGGAGTCCTGGAAAGCTGACTTGAATGGCAGCTTTACTACATATCGGCCGTCTTCTCGTCGATGAGTGGTTTTTTTGTAGAGCGCTTCACAGTATTCATCATCGTCTGTGTATGTGGGGGCCGGTGGTACCTCTTCTTGTTCCCAGAATTTCTTGAGTAATTCTCCTAGTGATTCTGAAGGGGTTTCAATCACCTGAGTAGAGAATGAGGAGATTTCTTCAACGACTGGTCCACTTAATATCCACCCAAATATTGTGTTTTGGGCTATTAAGCTGCCGCCTACATTAATTTTGAGACCTGGAGTGAGTATTTTTGGAATTATATCACTACCAATGACCATGTCTATTCTAGCTGGGGTAAAGCAGTTGGGATCTGCTAATGGCAGTGAGAGGTATTCCGTTAGATCTACTTCTTTTATTTTGAAGGATGGGAGAGTGTGCGTCAATTGAGACAGTATTATCGCTTGAGCTGCGATTTTTATTGATTGATTAGCTGAGCATATCGTAATAGAGCATATTCTATTCGAGTTTTGGACTGTGTTACCGCCCATGCCAAGAATTTGGTAGTTGGCTTTTGTGGTGGGGAGACCAAGTAACTTTTGTATACGGGATGTTACAAAAGTTTTTTGAGAGCCTTGGTCAATGAGAGCTCTGATGTGAGTTAACTCTCCTTTGTGGAGAATGGGAATATTTGCTGTGGGAAGCAATGTCCTCTCTTTGTTACTCGAATAGTGAGATAGAGTTTTTGTTCTACCGCTTTCATTTGCCTTTGAGTTTTTGGATGCCTGCTTAGAGGTGCAGGGCTGTTCTTCCTCGACTGTCACTTGAGAGGTAGTGAAGTTTCTTTGAGGTTTTGGGGGGTAAGGCGTGGGGTTGCTCGCAGTATAATGGAGGAGGGAGTGGTGACGTCTTTGACAATACACGCACGTAAAGTTGCTTTTGCAATCTTTCTCCAAATGCGAGTACGCCAGGCAATTTTTGCAGTAGTTGTTATCTTTAATAAACTTGTTTATTATTTATTTAATTCTTTTTCCTTTTTTTTATGTATGTTGCTATGTATGCAAATTTTTTTTTCACTACTTTTTTTGTGTTTTTTTTTTCTTTTCACCGCATGTATGTATTTATGTATGTGTGTATGTACAATAATATATGTTATGTATTCATATATGCATATTTTTTATGCTTATAATTCTTTTGTTCTATATGTACATATACATATATATATATAATAATATATATTTTTCGTTATGTCGGGTTTCGGCACCATGATTAATATTCAAGCGTTGAATATTATATTATTATTATTTTATATGTATTTTCCGTTTTGATAAAAACGCACAGTTTTTATTTACGAATAGATTTCAATTTGGTTTATTTAGAATTTTTATAATTTTCACAGGGGTTTTTCATTACAATATATATATATAATTTAGTTATAACACAACTGGTTTCTTTTAATATCGATATATATTGATGTATACACGTATTTATTTTTTTTTTTTCTATTTATATTTCTCCTACACCTTTTGCACAACCGAGCGGTTTGAGAATTAGCGAGCGAACTAGGAACCAGTAACATACTTAATGCCATATATGGTATATACTAATAGTTGTATCTTTTAACGGATACGGAGGGGAAATTCAGTTTTTATTTCTATTTATTTTCTTTACAGCTTTACAGGTAAGTATGCAAGGAATAGGAGGTGAGTAATTCAGTTAAAGGTGGGTATTTCAGGGTACGGTAAGTATGTACTATATTCCTATATATATGTATATGTATCTAAACCTATTTAGCTTAATACATATTTTTCTTAAAATTCTATTAGATTAACACCCATGTCTTCGACATGCCGGCGGGCCTGCGGCGACGTGACCTGAACCAGGTCTTCGAGCTGTTGTAGGGTTTCGCGGGCTTTATTTACTAGCCCACGGATTCGTCGTTCTAGGGCAGGAGCGCTGCTCCGTTGGACTCTTTCACCGGCTCTCCGGAGGATACTTTTGCTCGCGGATAGCTCTCTTTGGAGGCTTCGCTGTGCTCCTACGAAGGTTTTGCCGTTGTCGGACATTATCTTGTGGGGAATGCCTCTTCGTCCTACAAATCGTGCGAATGCTGCCTTAAATGCTTCTGTTGTTAGGTCGGAGCATACTTCCAGATGAATGGCCTTTGTCGAGAAACATACGAATACACACACGTATGCTTTGGAATGGGATGCTCGGCGGAGAGTCGAGGTTTTGACGAGGAATGGGCCGGCAAAATCAACACCGGTAGTATGGAATGGGAGTGTATATGTGGACCGTTCAGGGGGTAACGCTGCCATCAATTGCGTGCTCATCTTCTGCTTGTATATCGTGCATGTCTTACACCGAAAAATGCAAGATTTTATCTTCTGGCGGATTCGGGGAATATGGTATTCCCGTTGGACCACGCGAATCATCAGCTGCTTTTCCGCGTGCAGTAGAGTTGAGTGGAGGAATTCGAGGAGGAGGGAGCAATATCGCGAGTTATCGGGGATGATAATCGGATGGCGCTCATCGTAGCTGAGGGCGGCATGAGTGAGACGCCCATTTGCACGCAGCAGTCCTGATTTATCCAAGAAGGGGTTAAGAGTACGGAGGGGATCTCTTTTTGCCATCGGACATTTCGACTCCAGTGCTGTAATGGTTTTTCCGAAGTACTTTCGCTGGGTGACAGCTATGAGACGAGTTTTTGCGAACTTTATGTCGCTTTGAGTAAGAGTGGTAGAGGGCGGAATTGGCAGTTTTCTAGCCTTTTGAGCGAAACGAAATATGTACGCTGTTACTCTGAGCGCGGTGGAAAATGAGGAGAAACGGTCTAGAAAATCCGGAGATTCTAAAGCGTGGAATGCTTCAATTTGTCGTTGTTCGGGAGGGGACGAATGAGTTGATGAACTTTTCGGCCAAAGAGGGGATGGCCTAGTTAACCACTCGGGACCTTTCCACCAGAGTGAACAGTTGACGAGCTCTTGGGGTTTAGCTCCACGCGTACCTAGATCAGCTGGGTTGTCAGCGCTGGAGACATGTCGCCACGTAGCATTATTCACGAGTTCGAGGATCTGGGATGTCCTGTTCGCTACGTATGTTTTCCACGTCCATGGGGGTTTTTCCAGCCATGCTAATACAATGGAGGAGTCTGTCCACAAAATTAGTTCATGAGATGGCAGATTTAAGGAGGATCGGATCTGCTTTACTAATTTTGCGAGTAAAACTGCGCCGCAAAGTTCCAGCCTAGGGAGAGAAACGGTTTGTAAGGGGGCTACTTTACTCTTGGCTGCGAGTAAGTGGGATGTAGCAGATTCACCTTGCTGGACTCGTAAGTATACGCAAGCGCAGAATGCCTTCTCGGAAGCATCTGAGAATCCGTGTAGCTGAATGGAACTGTTTGGGCTGAATTGCACCCATCGCGGTATCCTTATTTCTTCGATTGCGGCGAGATTTCTCCTGAAGGAGTTCCATTTGTGGAGTGAGATCGGCTTCACGGTTTCGTCCCATTCTGTTCCTTCCATCCATAGTTGTTGAAGAAGAGTTTTCGCTGCTATCATTATGGGCGATAGCCATCCTGCCGGGTCGAAAAGTTTCGCGACAGATGAGAGGATCTGTCGTTTCGTGGCAGTGTCTGAGGATAAGGGGGGGTCAACTGAGTACGAGAATGTATCAGTGAGAGCATTCCATTTTATTCCGAGGGTTTTTGTAGAACTTGCCTCTTGGAATTGGAGAAATTCTTCATCTAAAAGATCAGACGGGGGGATGTCTTTCAGCAGTGACTTGTGGTTTGCTGTGATCTTTTTTAACGGGAATCCGGCTGACTTGAGTACTTCGATAACTTGATGTATCGATTCGCCAGCTGAGTCGAGATTATGTCCGCCTGAGAGGATGTCATCTACGTATGTCTCTCCTCTTAATATTTTTGAGACATGGGGGTATGTCTCCTTAGAGTCCTCGGCTAATTGGTGGAGTGTCCTTATTGCCAAGTATGGAGCGCAGTTGACACCGAATGTCACTGTTTTTAGTTTAAAGTCTTCTATCGGACTATGGAGGGTTCTGCGGAATAGAACACGTTGGAAGTCTTGGTCTTCCTTATGGACGTATATTTGGCGGTACATTTTTTCAATGTCGCCGTTAAATACATACTTATATAATCTCCATTTTAGAATAACGAGCATTAAGTCATTTTGGAGAACGGGGCCAGTATGTAATACGTCATTGAGTGAAAGACCGGAATGCGAGGTTTTTGAGGCATTGAAAACTACACGGACTTTAGTAGTTTTGCTTCCAGGTTTAATCACCGCGTGATGGGGTAGGTAAAATGAGAAATATTTACCGTCGCGTATGATTTCTCGTGAATGGGTTGGTTCCATGTGATCTAACGTAAGGTATTCTTCTAGGACTTCGGAATAGGTGTTCCGAAGCTCATCTTTCTTTTCGTTAGTTCGTTCCACGCTGAGATATTGCTGCTGTGCTGCGGGTCTGGAGTGCCCGAGTGCGATGGAGTCCGGGAAAGCTGACTTGAATGGCAGCTTTACTACATATCGGCCGTCTTCTCGTCGATGAGTGGTTTTTTTGTAGAGCGCTTCACAGTATTCATCATCGTCTGCGTATGTGGGGGCCGGTGGTACCTCTTCTTGTTCCCAGAATTTCTTGAGTAATTCTCCTAGTGATTCTGAAGGGGTTTCAATCACCTGAGTAGAGAATGAGGAGATTTCTTCAACAACTGGTCCACTTAATATCCACCCAAATATTGTGTTTTGGGCTATTAAGCTGCCGCCTACATTAATTTTGAGACCTGGGGTAAGTATTTGTGGAATTATATCACTACCAATGACCATGTCTATTCTAGCTGGGGTAAAGCAGTTGGGATCTGCTAATGGCAGTGAGAGGTATTCCGTTAGATCTACTTCTTTTATTTTGAAGGATGGGAGAGTGTGCGTCAATTGAGACAGTATTATCGCTTGAGCTGCGATTTTTATTGATTGATTAGCTGAGCATATCGTAATAGAGCATATTCTATTCGAGTTTTGGACTGTGTTACCGCCCATGCCAAGAATTTGGTAGTTGGCTTTTGTGGTGGGGAGACCAAGTAACATTTGTATACGGGATGTTACAAAAGTTTTTTGAGAGCCTTGGTCAATGAGAGCTCTGATGTGAGTTAACTCTCCTTTGTGGAGAATGGGAATATTTGCTGTGGGAAGCAATGTCCTCTCTTTGTTACTCGAATAGTGAGATAGAGTTTTTGTTCTACTGCTTTCATTTGCCTTTGAGTTTTTGGATGCCTGCTTAGAGGTGCAGGGCTGTTCTTCCTCGACTGTCACTTGAGAGGTAGTGAAGTTTCTTTGAGGTTTTGGGGGGTAAGGTGTGGGGGTGCTCGCAGTATAATGGAGGAGGGAGTGGTGACGTCTTTGACAATACACGCACGTAAAGTTGCTTTTGCAATCTTTCTCCAAATGCGAGTACGCCAGGCAATTTTTGCAGTAGTTGTTATCTTTAATAAACTTGTTTATTATTTATTTAATTCTTTTTCCTTTTTTTTATGTATGTTGCTATGTATGCAAATTTTTTTTTCACTACTTTTTTTGTGTTTTTTTTTCTTTTCACCGCATGTATGTATTTATGTATGTGTGTATGTACAATAATATATGTTATGTATTCATATATGCATATTTTTTATGCTTATAATTCTTTTGTTCTATATGTACATATACATATATATATATAATAATATATATTTTTCGTTATGTCGGGTTTCGGCACCATGATTAATATTCAAGCGTTGAATATTATATTATTATTATTTTATATGTATTTTCCGTTTTGATAAAAACGCACAGTTTTTATTTACGAATAGATTTCAATTTGGTTTATTTAGAATTTTTATAATTTTCACAGGGGTTTTTCATTACAATATATATATATAATTTAGTTATAACACAACTGGTTTCTTTTAATATCGATATATATTGATGTATACACGTATTTATTTATTTTTTTTTCTATTTATATTTCTCCTACACCTTTTGCACAACCGAGCGGTTTGAGAATTAGCGAGCGAACTAGGAACCAGTAACATACTTAATGCTATATATATACTAATAGTTGTATCTTTTAACGGATACGGAGGGGAAATTCAGTTTTTATTTCTATTTATTTTCTTTACAGCTTTACAGGTAAGTATGCAAGGAATAGGAGGTTAGTAATTCAGTTAAAGGTGGGTATTTCAGGGTACGGTAAGTATGTACTATATACCTATATATATGTATATGTATCTAAACCTATTTAGCTTAATACATATTTTTCTTAAAATTCTATTAGATTAACACCCATGTCTTCGACATGCCGGCGGGCCTGCGGCGACGTGACCTGGGGCAGGAGCGCTGCTCCGTTGGACTCTTTCAACGGCTCTCCGGAGGATACTTTTGCTCGCTGGCTCCCTCTTCTTGGTTTGCCTTTCCCGACCGGGAGGGTTTTCATTTTTCGGCCGGAATGTCACCCTTTTTCGGCTTTGAGATGATGTGCGCTCCGACAGTTCGAGCGAATTTCGATGGAGTAGTGTATGATGCGCTAATCCGCACCGATGACAGCTGTCTGGAGAGTCGCATGCCCCTGTGGTGTGAGAGGTCGCTAAGCAGTTTATGCAGTAGCGATGGGCCTTTGCGGACTCATACCTCTCGTCTGGCGTCATTGCGAGAAAAGCGCGGCAGTGGCGCAATGAGTGGGTGCGGCAGTGGCGCAATGAGTGGGTGCGGCAGCACAGCCGACATTTGCCAAAGTTCTGTGATCTGAAATGATATGGTTCGAAAAGCAATTTTAGTATGAGATGATTGTGAGTGGAGTTTAGCTTTTCGAGAGAGAGAGAGAGAGAGAGAGAGAGGGAGAGAGAGAGAGAGGGGGATGTGTAAGCTAAGCGGGTGGCAGAAGGCAGAGTTTGGTTATGTTGCGGGTGACCGTTCCGCCTTGAATGCGGATGTCTACCACGCGAACGTTTTGGTCGGGTCCGGGATGCAGTTTGGTTATGCGACCTAGTCGCCATTCGTTTGGGGGTAGGAGGTCGTCTTTGATGACGACGAGATCACCTTCCTTCATATTTCGCTGGGATCCTTTCCACTTGTAGCGTTTTTGAAGATGGTGGAGATATTCAGTTTTCCAGCGCTTGCTGAACTGATGGTGGAGTACTCTTAATTTTTGCCATTTATTAATGAGCGAGAGATTTTCTGAGTTTGGCTCAGGGATCGAGAGTAAGGGCGCGCCTCGTAAGAAGTGGCCTGGGGTTAATACCTTCAAGTCTTCGGGATCTTGAGACATAGGAGAGAGTGGTCTGGAGTTGAGTACCGCTTCGATGCGTATTAGGAGAGTGGTAAATTCTTCGAAGGTGAACTTTTGTGAAGTGAGTTTTGAAGCTCTTCACTGCCGCTTCCCAAAGTCCTCCCATATGTGGAGCGTAAGGCGGTATAAATTGCCATGTAAGTCCGTGAATGGCATATTTCGTTGTGGTTTTGTCCGAAACTTCTTCAAGGAAGGCGGATAGCTCTCTTTGGAGGCTTCGCTGTGCTCCTACGAAGGTTTTGCCGTTGTCGGACATTATCTTGTGGGGAATGCCTCTTCGTCCTACAAATCGTGCGAATGCTGCCTTAAATGCTTCTGTTGTTAGGTCGGAGCATACTTCCAGATGAATGGCCTTTGTCGAGAAACATACGAATACACACACGCATGCTTTGGAATGGGATGCTCGGCGGAGAGTCGAGGTTTTGACGAGGAATGGGCCGGCAAAATCAACACCGGTAGTATGGAATGGGAGTGTATATGTGGACCGTTCAGGGGGTAACGCTGCCATCAGTTGCGTGCTCATCTTCTGCTTGTATATCGTGCATGTCTTACACCGAAAAATGCAAGATTTTACCTTCTGGCGGATTCAGGGAATATGGTATTCCTGTTGGACCACGCGAATCATCAGCTGATTATTATTATCCAAGAAGGGGTTGAGAGTACGGAGAGGATCTCTTTTTTCTATCGGGCATTTCGACTCCAGTGCTTTGATGGTTTTTTCGAAATACTTTCGCTGGGTGACAGCTATGAGGCGAGTTTTTGCGAACTTTATGTCGCTTTGAGTGAGAATGGTGGAGGGCGGGTTTGGCAGTTTTCTAGCCTTTTGCGCGAAACGAAATATGTACGCTGTTACTCTGAGAGCGGTGGAAAAGGAGGAGAAACGGTCTAGAAAATCAGGGGTTTAGCTCCACGCGTACCTAGACCAGCTGGGTTGTCAGCGCTGGAGACATGTCGCCACGTAGCATAGTTTACGAGTTTGAGGATCTGAGATGACCTGTTCGCTACGTATGTTTTCCACGTCCATGGGGGGTTTTCCAGCCATGCTAATACAATTGAGGAGTCTGTCCACAAAAGTAGTTCATGAGATGGCAGATTCAGGGAGGATCGGATCTGCTTTTCTAATTTTGCTAGTAAAACTGCGCCGCAAAGTTCCAGCCTAGGGAGGGAGACGATTTGTAAGTGGGATGTAGCAGCTTTACCTTGCTGGACTCGCAAATATACGCAAGCGCAGAATGCCTTCTCGGAAGCATCTGAGAATCCGTGTAGCTGAATGGAACTGTTTGGGCTGAATTGCACCCATCGCGGTATCCTTATTTCTTCGATTGCGGCGAGATTTCTCCTGAAGGAGTTCCATTTGTGGAGTGAGATCGGCTTCACGGTTTCGTCCCATTCTGTTCCTTCCATCCATAGTTGTTGAAGAAGAGTTTTCGCTGCTATCATTATGGGCGATAGCCATCCTGCCGGGTCGAAAAGTTTCGCGACAGATGAGAGCATCTGTCGTTTCGTGGCAGTGTCTGAGGATAAGGGGGGGTCAACTGAGTACGAGAATGTATCAGTGAGAGCATTCCATTTTATTCCGAGGGTTTTTGTAGAACTTGCCTCTTGGAATTGGAGAAATTCTTCATCTAAAAGATCAGACGGGGGGATGTCTTTCAGCAGTGACTTGTGGTTTGCTGTGATCTTTTTTAACGGGAATCCGGCTGACTTGAGTACTTCGATAACTTGATGTATCGATTCGCCAGCTGAGTCGAGATTATGACCGCCTGAGAGGATGTCATCTACGTATGTCTCTCCTCTTAATATTTTTGAGACATGGGGGTATGTCTCCTTAGAGTCCTCGGCTAATTGGTGGAGTGTCCTTATTGCCAAGTATGGAGCGCAGTTGACACCGAATGTCACCGTTTTTAGTTTAAAGTCTTCTATCGGACTATGGGGGGTTCTGCGGAATAGAACGCGTTGGAAGTCTTGGTCTTCCTTATGGACGTATATTTGGCGGTACATTTTTTCAATGTCGCCGTTAAATACATACTTATATAATCTCCATTTTAGAATGATGAGCATTAAGTCATTTTGGAGAACGGGGCCAGTATGTAATACGTCATTGAGTGAAAGACCGGAATGCGAGGTTTTTGAGGCATTGAAAACTACACGGACTTTAGTAGTTTTGCTTCCAGGTTTAATCACCGCGTGATGGGGTAGGTAAAAGGAGAAATATTTACCGTCGCGTATGATTTCTCGGGAATGGGTGGGTTCCATGTGGTCTAGCGTTAGGTATTCCTCTAAGACTTCTGAATAGGTGTTCCAAAGCTCATCTTTCTTTTCGTTGGTTCGTTCCACGCTGAGGTATTGCTGCTGTGCTGCGGGTCTGGAGTGCCCGAGTGCGATGGAGTCCGGGAAAGCTGACTTGAATGGCAGCTTTACTACATATCGGCCGTCTTCTCGTCGATGAGTGGTTTTTTTGTAGAGATCTTCACAATAGGCATCATCGTCTGTGTATGTGGGGGCTGGTGGTACCTCTTCTTGTTCCCAGAATTTCTTGAGTAAATCTCCTAGTGATTCTGAAGGGGTTTCAATCACCTGAGTAGAGAATGAGGAGATTTCTTCAACGACTGGTCCACTTAATATCCACCCAAATATTGTGTTTTGGGCTATTAAGCTGCCGCCTACATTAATTTTGAGACCTGGGGTGAGTATTTTTGGGATTATATCGCTACCAATAACCATATCTATTCTAGCTGGTGTAAAGCAGTTGGGGTCTGCCAATGGTAGTGAGAGATATTCTGTTAAATCTACTTCTTTTATTTTGAAGGATGGGAGAGTGTGCGTCAATTGAGACAGTATTATCGCTTGGGCCGCGATTTTTATTGATTGATTAGCTGAGCATATCGTAATAGAGCATATTCTATTCGAGTTTTGGACTGTGTTACCGCCCATTCCAAGAATTTGGTAGTTGGCTTTTGTGGTGGGGAGACCAAGTAACTTTTGTATACGGGATGTTACAAAAGTTTTTTGAGAGCCTTGGTCAATGAGAGCTCTGATGTGAGTTACTTCTCCTTTGTGGAGAATGGGAATATTTGCTGTGGGAAGCAATGTCCTTTCTTTGTTACTCGAATAGTGAGATAGAGTTTTTGTTCTACCGCTTTCATTTGCCTTTGAGTTTTTGGATGCCTGCTTAGAGGTGCAGGGCTGTTCTTCCTCGACTGTCACTTGAGAGGTAGTGAAGTTTCTTTGAGGTTTTGGGGGGTAAGGCGTGGGGTTGCTCGCAGTATAATGGAGGAGGGAGTGGTGACGTCTTTGACAATACACGCACGTAAAGTTGCTTTTGCAATCTTTCTCCAAATGCGAGTACGCCAGGCAGTTTTTGCAGTAGTTGTTTTCTTTAATAAACTTGTTCCGGTCTGAGACGGACAGTTCTCGAAATTTGACGCACGTTGTCTTCGAGTGGTTTGATTGACATAGTTTACAGGAAACTTGCCTTTTGTTTTGAGTATGGAACGATTGGGTTTTGTTCCGATAATTAAATGTTGGGGCAGGGACCGCTGGTGTCCGTTGGGGGTAGCTGGGCTGATTAATCTTCGGCTTATTGGGTCTGTAGGTGCTGAGTCGCTCCACGACCTCGTACCGAGCTGTCAGAAATTGTTCCATTTCTGACCATCGAGGTAACTCCTTCCTTGAGTTGAGTGATTGCTCCCAGAGAGCTAGTGTCTCGTCCGGCAGTTTTGACGAGCAGAGGTAGACAAGCATTGGGTCCCAGCTGTCTGTTGGCACTCCATTTGCCTGTAGGGTAGAAAGACAATTATTTATTGTCGTCTGGATCTGTTGAATCTTCTCTCCGTTCTCTGTGTGGGCAGGTTGGATGTTGAACAGCGTCTTTATTTGGCCATCCACTACTATTCTTCTATTTTCGTAGCGTGCCTTGAGTGCATCCCATGCTAATGTGAAATTGTGGCCACTGAAAGGGTAATTTTTTATGAGGAGTGCAGCTTTACCTCTTGTTTTTTGTCTCAAGTGGTATAGTTTCTGCACTTCGGATAATTGGGGGTGGTTGATGTACACTGCTGTGAACATGTCCCTAAATGAGGGCCAATCTTCATATCCTCCATAGAAGATTTCTGTGTCACATGCCGGTACCTTGAGAAAGCTGAGTGAGTCAGATTGTGTTGGGTGGGGCATCTTTGTGATGGGGGTAATTGACCGTGAGGAATCCATATTTGGTTGGATTTGGTCAAGTAACTCACTTATTCTGATTTTCGTGAGCATTGCGTTGTCATTTGTTGTCTCATAGGCCTCTGCACATGCTGAGCGTGTCCTTTCATCCTCCACGTTGCTCATCTGTAGGTTTTGGTTGGCTGCCTCCACTAGTTCCATGTGTCTTTCCAGATGGTCCTTGAAAATTTTGAGGGCTGCTTCGGAATGAGTTTCTTCACTGGTGTCCCACCATTTTCCGCAGAATTTTTCCATCCTGGATAGCTCATATAAAAATTTTTTATGCAGCTGGGAGAATTCCTCTTCTTCTGCCTGGGATTTCAAGCGAGTTCGGGGTCCTGTAAGGGGGTGGAGTGATTGGGGCTTCTCCATTTTATCCTCCATTGTGAGATATTTTATTTAATTTTAATATAAAATATTTATTTATATTTATATATATATATTTAAGTATATATATATATTATTTATAATTAATTTATTTAGTGTGAAGCTTTTAAGTTGTGTACTATACTGTCTCAGCGCGTCTGAGCACAGCAATGTATAAATGTTTACTGGGTTTTTATTATACCCCGTTTGTATGCTGGGTGATTTGCTTACACGAGTATGTACGTATGTATACTTATGTACATACGTGCCTTTGTCCGTTTGCTATTGTAAATAGCGAAGAAGGGGAAATTGCCGGAATTGAAAAAAACACTATGTATATATGTGTATGTATACACATGTACCACAGTTGAGTAGCGGTGACTTGCTATGCGGTGGTGACTATGGGCAGTGTAATGTGCTTACACTGGTCCGGTTATGGGCCCGTGGGAATGGGTTTTCGGTCCAGTTGGGGTGTATATACTGATAGTATGTATATACTCGGGAGGATATATGGGAGGGGTAACTGGTCCGAACTGGTCCTTTTCGAAGGTGTTTTTGGACCAGTTGGCGTATATAAAAGGGGGAGTTTATATACGTAAGGGGATATATAATAATAAGCGGTTTTTTGTATTAAATATATTCTTTTTATGGGGAAAGCGCGAGTTTGCGCTGTTATATTCGGTAAATGAAAAGTAGGGGATTTTCATTTACCGATTTTGGGGACCCGCTATATATTATAATATATTGGATTAATTTTTTGTTTAGCGGATTTCGAGATTTTGCTCGAACTTTCCTTGGGAATTATAATTTAATTTTTGAGAATATTTATGTGTATGGTTAAAGAGTTTCATACACCGCACGAGCAAAATCCGCTAAACAAATATGAGTAAGAATGGGTGGGACTTACTTTGACATCCGGAGTTTTTTACAAACCACTTTTTTTTCTGGGGACGGGACGGGGGAGTGTTGTCTTCTGTGTGTTGTTTCCGTGTTGTTAATTTTTTTATTGTGGCTTGGACTGCTGCTGTACGTGTATGTGCTGTGCTCGTTTTTTCTTTTCTTTTTTTTCTATATTTTTTATTCTATTTAATACTCTTTTTTTTTTTTTTTACGTATGTAGCTATGTAGGTATGTATTTTTCCCACTACTTTTTTGTTTTTTATGTTTTGATATAAAAAAAAATTTTAGTCTTATTTAATTTTTACACTTTTTTATTTATGTAAATTTGTATGTGCACTGTTTGTTAATTTTGTATATATATATATATTTTTTTTTTTAAATCTTATTTAATTCTTTTTCCTTTTTTTATGTATGTTGCTATGTATGCAAATTTTTTTTCACTACTTTTTTTGTGTTTTTTTTTTTCTTTTCACCGCATGTATGTATTTATGTATGTGTGTATGTACAATAATATATGTTATGTATTCATATATGCATATTTTTTATGCTTATAATTCTTTTGTTCTATATGTACATATACATATATATATATATAATAATATATATTTGTCGTTATGTCGGGTTTCGGCACCATGATTAATATTCAAGCGTTGAATATTATATTATTATTATTTTATATGTATTTTCCGTTTTGATAAAAACGCACAGTTTTTATTTACGAATAGATTTCAATTTGGTTTATTTAGAATTTTTATAATTTTCACAGGGGTTTTTCATTACAATATATATATATAATTTAGTTATAACACAACTGGTTTCTTTTAATATCGATATATATTGATGTATACACGTATTTATTTATTTTTTTTTCTATTTATATTTCTCCTACACCTTTTGCACAACCGAGCGGTTTGAGAATTAGCGAGCGAACTAGGAACCAGTAACATACTTAATGCTATATATATACTAATAGTTGTATCTTTTAACGGATACGGAGGGGAAATTCAGTTTTTATTTCTATTTATTTTCTTTACAGCTTTACAGGTAAGTATGCAAGGAATAGGAGGTGAGTAATTCAGTTAAAGGTGGGTATTTCAGGGTACGGTAAGTATGTACTATATACCTATATATATGTATATGTATCTAAACCTATTTAGCTTAATACATATTTTTCTTAAAATTCTATTAGATTAACACCCATGTCTTCGACATGCCGGCGGGCCTGCGGCGACGTGACCTGAACCAGGTCTTCGAGCTGTTGTAGTGTTTCGCTGGCATTATTTACTAGCCCACGGATTCGTCGTTCTAGGGCAGGAGCGCTGCTCCGTTGGACTCTTTCACCGGCTCTCCGGAGGATACTTTTGCTCGCTGGCTCCCTCTTCTTGGTTTGCCTTTCCCGACCGGGAGGGTTTTCATTTTTCGGCCGGAATGTCACCCTTTTTCGGCTTTGAGATGATGTGCGCTCCGACAGTTCGAGCGAATTTCGATGGAGTAGGGTATGATGCGCTAATCCGCACCGATGACAGCTGTCTGGAGAGTCGCATGCCCCTGTGGTGTGAGAGGTCGCTAAGCAGTTTATGCAGTAGCGATGGGCCTTTGCGGACTCATACCTCTCGTCTGGCGTCATTGCGAGAAAAGCGCGGCAGTGGCGCAATGAGTGGGTGCGGCAGCACAGCCGACATTTGCCAAAG
The DNA here is from genome assembly GCA_037013455.1 of Ceratitis rosa. NCBI lineage: Eukaryota > Metazoa > Arthropoda > Insecta > Diptera > Tephritidae > Ceratitis > Ceratitis rosa. The sequence goes on along the minus strand of JAWMAG010000108.1, from coordinate 104,852 downwards.
TTCTGTGATCTGAAATGATATGGTTCGAAAAGCAATTTTAGTATGAGATGATTGTGAGTGGAGTTTAGCTTTTCGAGAGAGAGAGAGAGGGAGAGAGAGAGGGAGAGAGAGAGAGGGGGATGTGTAAGCTAAGCGGGTGGCAGAAGGCAGAGTTTGGTTATGTTGCGGGTGACCGTTCCGCCTTGAATGCGGATGTCTACCACGCGAACGTTTTGGTCGGGTCCGGGATGCAGTTTGGTTATGCGACCTAGTCGCCATTCGTTTGGGGGTAGGAGGTCGTCTTTGATGACGACGAGATCACCTTCCTTCATATTTCGCTGGGATCCTTTCCACTTGTAGCGTTTTTGAAGATGGTGGAGATATTCAGTTTTCCAGCGCTTGCTGAACTGATGGTGGAGTACTCTTAATTTTTGCCATTTATTAATGAGCGAGAGATTTTCTGAGTTTGGCTCAGGGATCGAGAGTAAGGGCGCGCCTCGTAAGAAGTGGCCTGGGGTTAATACCTTCAAGTCTTCGGGATCTTGAGACATAGGAGAGAGTGGTCTGGAGTTGAGTACCGCTTCGATGCGTATTAGGAGAGTGGTAAATTCTTCGAAGGTGAACTTTTGATTTCCAGCGACTTTAGTGAGGTGAGTTTTGCAGCTCTTCACTGCCGCTTGCAAAAGTCCTCCCATATGTGGAGCGTAAGGCGGTATAAATTGCCATGTAAGTCCGTGAATGGCATATTTCGTTGTGGTTTTGTCCGAAACTTTTTCAAGGAAGGCGGATAGCTCTTTTTGGAGGCTTCGCTGTGCTCCTACGAAGGTTTTGCCGTTGTCGGACATTATCTTGTGGGGAATGCCTCTTCGTCCTACAAATCGTGCGAATGCTGCCTTAAATGCTTCTGTTGTTAGGTCGGAGCATACTTCCAGATGAATGGCCTTTGTCGAGAAACATACGAATACACACACGTATGCTTTGGAATGGGATGCTCGGCGGAGAGTCGAGGTTTTGACGAGGAATGGGCCGGCAAAATCAACACCGGTAGTATGGAATGGGAGTGTATATGTGGACCGTTCAGGGGGTAACGCTGCCATCAATTGCGTGCTCATCTTCTGCTTGTATATCGTGCATGTCTTACACCGAAAAATGCAAGATTTTATCTTCTGGCGGATTCGGGGAATATGGTATTCCTGTTGGACCACGCGAATCATCAGCTGCTTTTCCGCGTGCAGTAGAGTTGAGTGGAGGAATTCGAGGAGGAGGGAGCAATATCGCGAATTATCGGGGAGGATAATCGGATGGCGCTCATCGTAGCTGAGGGCGGCATGAGTGAGACGCCCATTTGCACGCAGCAGTCCTGATTTATCCAAGAAGGGGTTAAGAGTACGGAGGGGATCTCTTTTTGCCATCGGACATTTCGACTCCAGTGCTGTAATGGTTTTTCCGAAGTACTTTCGCTGGGTGACAGCTATGAGACGAGTTTTTGCGAACTTTATGTCGCTTTGAGTAAGAGTGGTAGAGGGCGGAATTGGCAGTTTTCTAGCCTTTTGAGCGAAACGAAATATGTACGCTGTTACTCTGAGCGCGGTGGAAAATGAGGAGAAACGGTCTAGAAAATCCGGAGATTCTAAAGCGTGGAATGCTTCAATTTGTCGTTGTTCGGGAGGGGACGAATGAGTTGATGAACTTTTCGGCCAAAGAGGGGATGGCCTAGTTAACCACTCGGGACCTTTCCACCAGAGTGAACAGTTGACGAGCTCTTGGGGTTTAGCTCCACGCGTACCTAGATTAGCTGGGTTGTCAGCGCTGGAGACATGTCGCCACGTAGCATTATTCACGAGTTCGAGGATCTGGGATGTCCTGTTCGCTACGTATGTTTTCCACGTCCATGGGGATTTTTCCAGCCATGCTAATACAATGGAGGAGTCTGTCCACAAAATTAGTTCATGAGATGGCAGATTTAAGGAGGATCGGATCTGCTTTACTAATTTTGCGAGTAAAACTGCGCCGCAAAGTTCCAGCCTAGGGAGAGAAACGGTTTGTAAGGGGGCTACTTTACTCTTGGCTGCGAGTAAGTGGGATGTAGCAGATTCACCTTGCTGGACTCGTAAGTATACGCAAGCGCAGAATGCCTTCTCGGAAGCATCTGAGAATCCGTGTAGCTGAATGGAACTGTTTGGGCTGAATTGCACCCATCGCGGTATCCTTATTTCTTCGATTGCGGCGAGATTTCTCCTGAAGGAGTTCCATTTGTGGAGTGAGATCGGCTTCACGGTTTCGTCCCATTCTGTTCCTTCCATCCATAGTTGTTGAAGAAGAGTTTTCGCTGCTATCATTATGGGCGATAGCCATCCTGCCGGGTCGAAAAGTTTCGCGACAGATGAGAGGATCTGTCGTTTCGTGGCAGTGTCTGAGGATAAGGGGGGGTCAACTGAGTACGAGAATGTATCAGTGAGAGCATTCCATTTTATTCCGAGGGTTTTTGTAGAACTTGCCTCTTGGAATTGGAGAAATTCTTCATCTAAAAGATCAGACGGGGGGATGTCTTTCAGCAGTGACTTGTGGTTTGCTGTGATCTTTTTTAACGGGAATCCGGCTGACTTGAGTACTTCGATAACTTGATGTATCAATTCGCCAGCTGAGTCGAGATTATGTCCGCCTGAGAGGATGTCATCTACGTATGTCTCTCCTCTTAATATTTTTGAGACATGGGGGTATGTCTCCTTAGAGTCCTCGGCTAATTGGTGGAGTGTCCTTATTGCCAAGTATGGAGCGCAGTTGACACCGAATGTCACCGTTTTTAGTTTAAAGTCTTCTGTCGGACTATGGGGGGCTCTGCGGAATAGAACGCGTTGGAAGTCTTGGTCTTCCTTATGGACGTATATTTGGCGGTACATTTTTTCAATGTCGCCGTTAAATACATACTTATATAATCTCCATTTTAGAATGATGAGCATTAAGTCATTTTGGAGAACGGGGCCAGTATGTAATACGTCATTGAGTGAAAGACCGGAATGCGAGGTTTTTGAGGCATTGAAAACTACACGGACTTTAGTAGTTTTGCTTCCAGGTTTAATCACCGCGTGATGGGGTAGGTAAAAGGAGAAATATTTACCGTCGCGTATGATTTCTCGGGAATGGGTGGGTTCCATGTGGTCTAGCGTTAGGTATTCCTCTAAGACTTCTGAATAGGTGTTCCGAAGCTCATCTTTCTTTTCGTTGGTTCGTTCCACGCTGAGGTATTGCTGCTGTGCTGCGGGTCTGGAGTGCCCGAGTGCGATGGAGTCCGGGAAAGCTGACTTGAATGGCAGCTTTACTACATATCGGCCGTCTTCTCGTCGATGAGTCGTTTTTTTGTAGAGATCTTCACAATATTCATCATCGTCTGTGTATGTGGGGGCCGGTGGTACCTCTTCTTGTTCCTAGAATTTCTTGAGTAAATCTCCTAGTGATTCTGAAGGGGTTTCAATCACCTGAGTAGAGAATGAGGAGATTTCTTCAACGACTGGTCCACTTAATATCCACCCAAATATTGTGTTTTGGGCTATTAAGCTGCCGCCTACATTAATTTTGAGACCTGGGGTGAGTATTTTTGGGATTATATCGCTACCAATAACCATATCTATTCTAGCTGGTGTAAAGCAGTTGGGGTCTGCCAATGGTAGTGAGAGATATTCTGTTAAATCTACTTCGTTTATTTTGAAGGATGGGAGAGTGTGCGTCAATTGAGACAGTATTATCGCTTGGGCCGCGATTTTGATTGATTGATTAGCTGAGCATATCGTAATAGAGCATATTCTATTCGAGTTTTGGACTGTGTTACCGCCCATTCCAAGAATTTGGTAGTTGGCTTTTGTGGTGGGGAGACCAAGTAACTTTTGTATACGGGATGTTACAAAAGTTTTTTGAGAGCCTTGGTCAATGAGAGCTCTGATGTGAGTTACTTCTCCTTTGTGGAGAATGGGAATATTTGCTGTGGGAAGCAATGTCCTTTCTTTGTTACTCGAATAGTGAGATAGAGTTTTTGTTCTACCGCTTTCATTTGCCTTTGAGTTTTTGGATGCCTGCTTAGAGGTGCAGGGCTGTTCTTCCTCGACTGTCACTTGAGAGGTAGTGAAGTTTCTTTGAGGTTTTGGGGGGTAAGGCGTGGGGTTGCTCGCAGTATAATGGAGGAGGGAGTGGTGACGTCTTTGACAATACACGCACGTAAAGTTGCTTTTGCAATCTTTCTCCAAATGCGAGTACGCCAGGCAGTTTTTGCAGTAGTTGTTTTCTTTAATAAACTTGTTCCGGTCTGAGACGGACAGTTCTCGAAATTTGACGCACGTTGTCATCGAGTGGTTTGATTGGCATAGTTTACAGGAAACTTGCCTTTTGTTTTGAGTATGGAACGATTGGGTTTTGTTCCGATAATTAAATGTTGGGGCAGGGACCGCTGGTGTCCGTTGGGGGTAGCTGGGCTGATTCATCTTCGGCTTATTGGGTCTGTAGGTGCTGAGTCGCTCCACGACCTCGTACCGAGCTGTCAGAAATTGGTCCATTTCTGACCATCGAGGTAACTCCTTCCTTGAGTTGAGTGATTGCTCCCAGAGAGCTAGTGTCTCGTCCGGCAGTTTTGACGAGCAGAGGTAGACAAGCATTGGGTCCCAGCTGTCTGTTGACACTCCATTTGCCTGTAGGGTAGAAAGACAATTATTTATTGTCGTCTGGATCTGTTGAATCTTCTCTCCGTTCTCTGTGTGGGCAGGTTGGATGTTGAACAGCGTCTTTATTTGGCCATCCACTACTATTCTTCTATTTTCGTAGCGTGCCTTGAGTGCACCCCATGCTAATGTGAAATTGTGGCCACTGAAAGGGTAATTTTTTATGAGGAGTGCAGCTTTACCTCTTGTTTTTTGTCTCAAGTGGTATAGTTTCTGCACTTCGGATAATTGGGGGTGGTTGATGTACACTGCTGTGAACATGTCCCTAAATGAGGGCCAATCTTCGTATCCTCCATAGAAGATTTCTGTGTCACACGCAGGTACCTTGAGAAAGCTGAGTGAGTCAGATTGTGTTGGGAGGGGCATCTTTGTGATGGGGGTAATTGACCGTGAGGAATCCATATTTGGTTGGATTTGGTCAAGTAACTCACTTATTCTGATTTTCGTGAGCATTGCGTTGTCATTTGTTGTCTCATAGGCCTCTGCACATGCTGAGCGTGTCCTTTCATCCTCCACGTTGCTCATCTGTAGGTTTTGGTTGGCTGCCTCCACTAGTTCCATGTGTCTTTCCAGATGGTCCTTGAAAATTTTGAGGGCTGCTTCGGAATGAGTTTCTTCACTGGTGTCCCACCATTTTCCGCAGAATTTTTCTATCCTGGATAGCTCATATAAAAATTTTTTATGCAGCTGGGAGAATTCCTCTTCTTCTGCCTGGGATTTCGAGCGAGTTCGGGGTCCTGTAAGGGGGTGGAGTGATTGGGTCTTCTCCATTTTATCCTCCATTGTGAGATATTTTATTTAATTTTAATATAAAATATTTATTTATATTTATATATATATATTTAAGTATATATATATATTATTTATAATTAATTTATTTAGTGTGAAGCTTTTAAGTTGTGTACTATACTGTCTCAGCGCGTCTGAGCACAGCAATGTATAAATGTTTACTGGGTTTTTGTATGCTGGGTGATTTGCTTACACGAGTATGTACGTATGTATACTTATGTACATACGTGCCTTTGTCCGTTTGCTATTGTAAATAGCGAAGAAGGGGAAATTGCCGGAATTGAAAAAAACACTATGTATATATGTGTATGTATACACATGTACCACAGTTGAGTAGCGGTGACTTGCTATGCGGTGGTGACTATGGGCAGTGTAATGTGCTTACACTGGTCCGGTTATGGGACCGTGGGAATGGGTTTTCGGTCCAGTTGGGGTGTATATACTGATAGTATGTATATACTCGGGAGGATATATGGGAGAGGCAACTGTTCCGAACTGGTCCTTTTCGAAGGTGTTTTTGGACCAGTTGGCGTATATAAAAAGGGGAGTTTATATACGTAAGGGGATATATAATAATAAGCGGTTTTTTTGTATTAAATATATTCTTTTTATGGGGAAAGCGCGAGTTTGCGCTGTTATATTCGGTAAATGAAAAGTAGGGGATTTTCATTTACCGAATTTGGGGACCCGCTATGTATATTATATATTGTGTTAATTTTTTTCCTTGGGAATTATAATTTAATTTTTGAGAATATTTATGTGTATGGTAAAAGAGTTTCATACACAGCACGAGCAAAATCCGCTAGACAAATATGAGTAAGATTGGGGGACTTACTTTGACATCCGGACTTGTATTGTACAAACCAAACTTATTGACGGGACGGGGGGTGTTGTCTTCTTCGTAGTGCTGGTGTTCCTGTGGTGATGTGGTATTGATTGTGGCTTGGAATGCTGCTGTATGTACGTATGTGCTGTGCTCGTTTTTTTTTCTTTTTTTTCTATATTTTAAAATTTTATTTAATTCTCTTTTTTTTTGTTTTTTTTTTTTTTTACGTATGTAGGTATGTATTTTTCCCACTACTTTTTTTGTTTTTTATGTTTTAATATAAAAAAAATTTTAATCTTATTTAATTTTTACACCTTTTTATTTATGTAAATATGTATGTGCACTGTTTTCACTTTTATTTTGATGTTTTTTGTTACCACATGTATGTATTGTGTATGTATGTACGCATGTAATATATGTATATATATATATACAATATATGTAATATATATTTTCTGTTTTATATTTTTACCGCTTTTTATGTTCTGCTTTTCACCTTTTTTTTTTTATTCTTCTTAATATATATATTTTTCAAGAAAAACCAAATTTTCTGGTTTTTAATTTTCTTTTTAATTTTCTTATTTTGTAGCCCAGAGCACTTGTGTATGTATTTTTTGTTTATTTGTCACAAGCACTCACTTTTTCCAGCGCCCGAGTTATTACACACGACTTTTTGCTAGCTTTACGTTTTGTTACGGTGATCGCGTTAAATTTGTTTTAATTTTATATGATTTATATTTAGTTTTATTTCATTTTAGTTTTAGAAACACTTCTTATAAAAATATGTAATATGTATATGCGTGTGTATGTAGATTATTTATGTATATTATATTTCCCAGCTAATGTGCTTATTTTGGGTTAAACGCTTTTTATTATTTATTATTATGTACTTGTTTTTTTTTTTTACACTTTAATGTTTTATATGTATATATATATATATATAAATTTTTTCGTTTAATTTTATTTGTATGTATTATATGTATCTTAACACCGCACTGGTCACTGCACTCACGAATGTTTTTGTTTGTTTTTTTTTTGTATATAAATGTATGTATAAACATATACATATGTTAAAAAAGAAGATTTTTATTTTAAGTTTATGTAAATACAAGAGTTCACTCCGTAATTGGGTTTCGGCACCATGTATAATATTCAACCGTTGAATATTATATTATTATTATTTTATATATATTGTATTTTCCGTTTTAACAAAAAAACGCACAGTTTTATTTAAGAATATATTTGAATTGGGTTTATTTAGAATTTTAAAGTTTTCACAATATTATTTCTATGTATTTTATTTATATTGTTTAGAGTTTTAAATTACAATATATATATATATAATTTAGTTACGACACTACTGGTTTATTTTAATATAAATATATACTTATGTATATACGTATTTATTTGGTTTTTTTTCTATTTATATTTGTTACACGGGTTTTTAATTTTTCTTATACACTTTTTGCACAACCGAGAGGTTTGAGAATTAGCAAGCGAACTAGAAACCAGTAACCTACTTAATGCTATATATATACTAATAGTTGTATTTTCTAACTGGTACGGAGGGGAAATTCAAGATTTATTTATATTTATTTTCTTTACAGCAAGGAATAGGAGGTGAGTAATTTCAGTTACAGGTGGGTATTTCAGGGTACGGTAAGTATGTATTATATATGTATATGTATATGTATCTAAACATATTTAGCTTAATACATATTTTTCTTAAAATTCTATTAGATTAACACCCATGTCTTCGACATACATAAACACCAAAATAATAACTTTTGCGCATCGACCACATCGCACACTCAACACAGTCTTTACAAAAACGAAAGACAAAATAAACAAGGAGCAACAACACAATGTGATATACCAAATAAAGTGCAAGGGAAAAAAAAAACGAGCAATGCGACAAACTTTACATAGGAACAACAAAGCGAGCATTAGGAGTTAGAATAGGCGAACATAAGGCGGACGCAAAGAATAATAAGGTGACGACTGCGTTAGCTCAACACCTTGCATATAACAATCACACAGCAGACTTCGACAATGAGAAAATAATAGATATTGAGAATAGAACGAAAAAGAGAATGACATTAGAAGGACTGCGAATACAACAAAAAATACACTGTGTGATGAACTACAAAGAAGATGTAGATAACATAAATTGCGCATACACAGCGATCATAACGAACGAAAAAGCAAAAGCTGATATGTAACATTATTGTATTTATTGCACTGTAAGTGATAAGTCAAAATGTAATGACCACTTATAATAACTATTATCTATGTGAATATATTTGTGTTAAGGTACATTTAAAAAAAATGTGTGTATGTATAATGTTTGTTAATAATGGTTTCTTGTTCAAAATAAATTAGACTCCCTGAGGAAGATACAAAATGTATCGAAACGCGTAGGAGGCAGAAAAAGAAAAAAATTTTTCTTGGGTTTTCATTTAAATGGAACTGTTTCAGACCATATATTTTTGGAAATAGTGAAAAAATTATTACAACAATAGTTTTGGACGGTAGAAGTTATAGCTGCTATTTCGGAAACCACCACGTTTCCTCATCAAACTTCTTTTTCCAGACACCTTTTGTTCGAATGGAAATCGAACTTGGGATGCCCACAGCACGAGCCAATGGTTATCCCATTAAGCTACATATTGTTGTTTTTCACTTTTTTTCCTTTTACCTACATATCCACGATCAAGTGCTCAGATATTCTGTAGCTGTAAACTTGGCGCGATGTAGTTGTTTTTGCGAAGAGTTTACCAACAAATATTTTTTAAAGCAACGCCTTTTTTATTATTGGAAAATTTCATTCGCACGGCAAGGCTCTTCCGTAATTCCCAGATGCTTTTTCAGGTCATTGTTGTGTTGAATTGTGTTTGGACGGTAGAAGTTATAGCTCCAATTCCATTCGAACAAAAGGTGTCTGATGAGGAAACGTGGTGGTTTCCGAAATAGCAGCTATAACTTCTACCGTCCAAAATTATTGTTGTAATAATTTTTTCACTATTTCCAAAAATATATGGTCTGAAACAGTTCCATTTAAATGAAAACCCTAAAACAATTCAACACAACAATGACCGGAAAAAACATCTAAAAATTTTTTTCGTTTTTTAATTTAACGGTCTTAAAGCTCCAAATATATAACCCAAAAAAAAATATATCTAAATACAAAAAACAGTGCCAAGAGTATATACATACATACATACATAAAAAATACATAATTTCAAAAAGAAGGCGTCAAACACATACAAAAAAAGACTAATAACGTCTTACATCAATACATCAACACACAACACAAGGACGTTAAGAAGGAAATCTACACCACAGGAACTTGCCGCAACGAGCCCTGCAACACCACTTCATCACAGCACAACAACAAAGCAAAACAACACTACAGCAAAAAAAAACTTACAAAACATACAACAAGGGAAGAACCATAACACGCCACGACAAGTAGTAAGTAGGCACTCCTTTAATTGCCAAAATATATATTTTTCCAATATATATTAGCCTTAATAGAAAACTGCAATCAGGACAATATTTTTCTAAAAAGGAGAATTCTTTTCCCGCCAAAATTATCTAAAAAATCCGTAATTTTTTTTCTATTTGCGGTTTTTTAAAGTCCGTAATTTTCTTAAATTTTTTATAGTTTTAAATACCGTAGAAGAAGGGGTAAGCGCCAAATTTCTCGGCCGTTAAATACATAATCGCGAAAATACAGCATCCAAACTGTATAAGATTCGCTTATGTACAAACATACATACCCATATGTACTTATATCCAAAAATATAATTGCAGTTTTCTTGCCTACTTACGGTGCCTTGCAATCTTTTTATGCATGAACACAAAATTCAAATCGTCTGCATTATCAGCTGGTGTCCATGGTTCAATGACCCATAAAATACAGCTAAACCTAATTGCAGTTCTGAAGCCTACTTGCATTAATAGGTCAAATCATTTGCATTGTCAGCTGTCCTCTATGGTTCAATGACCCATAAAATACAGCATAAAGACACAAGAGCAAAAACTTAATAAATATTCACCACTTTGCTAAAAGAGCGCAGCTTAAAGAGCTAACATTACTGAAAGTGATCAACTCACTGCATTTTTCCAATTTCCGCTCTCGACAATACAAGAGAAACACATATTATGTGTATGTTTATCTTCTAAACATTGGACACACACGCGCACCTAATTACTCTTTGATCTGCTCATATTGTTTTTCAATATACAGTGGTACCTCGACATACGAGTTTAATTCGTTCCGCAACCTTGCTCGTATCTCGAAGCAAATTTCCCCATACAAAACAATTGAACTACCATTAATCCGTTCCAACCTCCAAAATTTCACCCCAGTTATTTTTGTTACGTGGTTTTGAATAATAAAAACGTATTTATAAATATCAAATATTTATTGCACAAAAACAAAAAAGAGAATGTAAAGAAATAAATTAGATATCAGAAGGTTTGTTTCTTCCTCCCTTTCATAATATTCCGGAAATGAGTTAGGCAAGTGTTATTAAAAAGGTCAGATGCAGGACCTGTTGCAACTTTTTCTGGGTGTTTTTTTTTCCACGAACTGTGAAACTCTCTCCCACATTCCTAAGATCTCCTTTATCTCACTTGTAGAAATAACCTCCTCCTCTGACTCCTCAAAACCAATTTCTTGCATAACCTCAGTATGCTGCTGTGACTGTAACTCTTCTATCTCCTCAGTCGTCAGTTCCTGGGTGTGCTCCTCGATGAGCTCGTTCACGTCTCTCTCTTCCACCTCTAGGCCCATGGATTTCCCCAGAGATACAATCTCCTCCGAACCGAACCGGACTTGTATCTCGAATTTCGCTCGTAACTAAGAGCAAAAAAATCACTTGCTCGTCGGCTCGTATCTCGAAAAACTCGTATGTTGGGGCACTCGTATGTCGAGGTACCACTGTATTATTGTTTTATGCGCTCTCTTCGTTGCGCGAGCAGCTGAGGTCAAAATATATGCTGACATAAATATACACACATACGTATATATTAATATAGCCGAGTGTATTCAAACAGCTGTTGTATCTGTTTCCCGTTGTCATATGCATACGTACATATTTACATGTTCATGCTAAATTTTTGACAAGATACATGATTTTTTAAATAACCCAATAGGGAATTTTTCTGTCCGCTATTTTTAAACGAAATGTATGAATTCGATATAATAGTTAATTAATAAATAATTAAATAATTTTATATAAATTATTTGTTACATATTTATTACATTTACTTACTAATACGTATATAACCCACGTTTATAAAAGTGAAAGTGTTTGTGATCTTTTTTTTCATTCCTATTCGGAATAATTTTTCCAGTGATTTAATTTTACAATTCCATAAAATTAACGTAATGAAAAGTCGTGATTTAAAAAAAAAAAAAAAAACACAAACACAGCCACAAATTCTTTTTTTTCAAATTTTTCTGTGGCATGAAGTGCATTGTTTTCCCACAATAAAGCACGAAGTGCGAACATTCGATATTCATATAAACTCTATTCGAGTTTCACGGTTTCATTTAGCGACTATTTTCCTTTAAGTGCCAATTGGTCATAGTCCTGCCAAAGGTACTAAGGAACCCAAAATGTCAGATTTCGGAACAAGAAAGGGAACTTCACTCGAAGCCCTAAACACAAAAAGAGAATCGTCACAAACGCGCAGATCTAAACAGATCGATCCTTCCGCGCAACTTTTAATTTCATTAAGTGACAATGTGATTAGATACTGTTCTCGATTCAGTGACTCCCCTATTCAGGATCACACGGAGACGTATCTAAACATTAAAGACAAAACACTAGATGAGTGTTGGGCAGAATTTAAAACGGTTTATAAAGAAGTTTGTTCAAAGCCCGACGAATGTCTGCCCGAAAACTTCAAAATTTCAGCAGACAATAAATACTTTACGTGTCATGACACATATGAACTGACAAAGATGAGGATAGCAGACCAGCTCGAATTAATTCGAGCAGCTACTCAGCCGAGTCCACCATACCGTGTGGGACGAAATTCAGAAGAAGCTTCCTCTTCGAATATATGCCTTAAAGTCCCAGCCTGCGACACAGAGACATTTTAAGTGGGTTATGAAGAATGGCCAGCTTTTCGTGATGTGTTCACGGCGGTCTACATAAACCACCCTAAGCTCTCCCGTGAGCACAAATTGTATCATCTCCGGTACAAAACGGAAGGCAAAGCTGGCTCAATCGTCAAACAATATCCATTGAGCGATGATAATTTTGAGCTAGCATGGGAGGCATTACGGGCAAAATACGAAAATAAACGTATTCTAGTGGACAACCAAGTAAAAGTCCTACACTCGCTGTCCAACGTACAGACCAAAAATAGCGAGCAATTACAAAGACTACAAACGACCATAAATGACTGTCTGTCTGCCTTACATTCCCAAGGCGTATCGACAGATAGTTGGGATCCAATATTAGTCTACATATGCTCCTCGAAACTGTCCGAAACACCATCCTTGTGGGAGTAATCTCTTGCATCTCGAAAAGAGTTGCCAGCATGGTCGCAAATGAACGATTTCCTCACTTCTAAAAATGAAGTAGTGGAGCGTCTTAACCGGCTTCATCCAAGCCAAAACAAACCAAAACTAGCCGCAACTGAAAACACCGCTCATAATAGATCCTTTAACAGGACACAATAATTTGTGGCGGAACAAAAAAGGAATAACACATGTCCGTGTTGCAATTCCCGACATCCAATTTCACAATGCCACAATTTCAAAAAAATGTGGGTATCAAACCGAATACATTTTGCGAAGCAGAATCAACTCTGCAAAAACTGCTTATCACGAGGTCATCGCATTAATGATTGTACAAGCAGGTCATTACAAGCGAGACACGATAGCAGAACTCTCCTTCCAACTGCACATTGTCAGTTACTGCATCATTCCTTGCTACACCTAAATGCAAAACTAAATGCTCAAACCGCCAGCAGCAGTTCTCATAACTCTACTGTGCAACACTCAACTGCCAAGTCAACTTCTCCAGTTCGACAAGCGCATACAAGCTCCAATCCAAGCGAGCAACCGTGCTGCTCTAAGCAAGCACACATACAATCATTACATGCGAGACATGATAGCAGAACTCTCCTTCCAACTGCCATTGTCGCAGTGAAACACCAAGGAGATCTGTTCCAACTCACAGCCTTAGTTAACCAAGGCTCACAAAGAACTTTCATTTCCTCGAAAGTTGAGAAAAGGTTGCGACTTCCAGTCGAACATTCCAAGTTCGAAATTTCCGGAATGGGTGGACATATCGTCCAAAACTATTCCAAACTTTGTTCCCTGACTCTGGTATCATCCATAACCAAGCAACGGATCAATGCCCAAGCCATCGTGCTACAAAAGCTAACGAGTCATTTGCCAACCTTTACCTTAAGTCGTAATACCTGGCAACTGTACAAAATCCTTGAACTTGCTAATCCAAATTCCCATATACCAGCTCAAACCGACATGGTACTCGGCAGTGACATACTTACACAAATTCTCGTGGAAGGTGTACAAACAATTTGCGACACAGTACTTGCGCAAAACACAATATTAGGTTGGATCCTTAGCGGGCCAGTAACCGAAAAAGTGGTGTCATTTTCGACACAAGTAGAAGAAATCTCAACTGATACACTTGGTGATCAATTGAGAAAATTCTGGGAAGAGAAAGAAATTCCTCCAATTCCACAAATTTCAAATGAGGATCAAGCTTGCGAAAACATGTACAAGCAAACCACGACTCGTGCCCCAAACGGTCGGTACATTGTGCGGCTTCCATTCAAGGAAGATTTCCCCGCAAAACTCTCTTTAGGCCATTCCCGGTCTGCAGCGCTTCAACAATTTTTCAGCATGGAGCGCACGCTTAAGAAAAAAGGGGAGTTAAATGTAATGTACAACAATGTGTTGCAAGAATATCTTGACCTCGACCACATGGAGTTCACCAACCCGCGTGAAATAATCTCCAGTGGCAACTATCACTCATTCTACTTGCCACATCATGCCGTTGTAAAACCGGATAAAGTACCCACTAAAGTTCGAGTGGTATTTAACGCCTCGAGAAAATCGAGCTCAGGCAACTCACTCAACGATGTTTTGTCTGGTCCTACTCTCCACCCAGACCTCATGCTGCTCATTCTTCAATGGCGAATGTATAAGTTTGTATTCAACGGAGGTATCGAAAAAATGTTTCGTCAGATATTGATTCACGACGATAATAAACAGTTTTAGCGAATCATATTTCGTAAATCGGCGGAATCTCCTGTAACCGATTACTGCCTGAAAACTGTTACATTTGGGGTCAATTGTGCACCATACCTTGCCATCCGTACGTTGCATCAACTTGCAACGGACGAGGCAATATATCCCCTGGCTGCACCAATAATACGAGATCAAACATATGTCGATGACATTCTATCCGGTAGTCATGACATAGACAGTGCTTCTGAATCACTTTTTCAAGTGGTCAACGCTCTGAAATCTGCTGGTTTCGTACTTGAAAAATTAACGGCAAATAACGCCACTATACTGCAACAAGATCCCAAAGAGGATCTGCTCGATTCAAACTTTCTGAAATTCGAGAGTGCTTCTAAAACCAAAACTATGGGTATCCAATGGAACGCTCTAACAGACAAGTTTACATATACAATTCTGCCAGCTATAATACTTCAGCAAATGCGGTCACTAAGCGACAAATTTTATCGTCGGTTGCAAAACTTTTTGACCCGGCAGGATGGCTGTCGCCAGTTATGATTCAAGCAAAAATTCTGTTGCAAGAACTCTGGCTAGACGGCACTGATTGGGATGAATGTGCTAAGCCCACAGCTTTGTCAAAATGGCACACCTTTGCAGTAAATCTGCCTACCATTTGCGCAATTGAAATACCACGCTGGGTTAATTTCGCTCCGGGGCAGAACACCCAAATCCACGGGTTTTGCGATGCTTCGGAGAAAGCATATTGTGCAACAATTTACATCCGCCCAAATGCTAACAATGAAATTACGTCCACCCTTGTGGTAGCGAAAGGAAAGGTAGCACCGTTGGAAACGGTAAGCTTACCACGGTTAGAGCTGTGCGGCGTTTTACTCTTAGCAAAACTGGTTGCAATCAGTCAAAAACAACTCAGTTTACAAGCGGGCAACATATTTCTGTGGTCAGATTCCGAGATCGTATTGGCATGGCTCGAGAAGCCACCATGCACATGGAAGATACATTTGTATCAAATCGCACCTCTCAAATCCGAGATTATGTTCCAAGCGGTACTTGGCGTCATGTTGCAAGCGGAGACAATCCGCAGATCTGGGTACACGCGCCTGCAAGCCGCAGGACTTAGCTGCCAATTCACTTTTGTGGCACGGACCGAAGTGACTCTCCTGCCGCACAGATTCCTGGCCAAAGTCAAAGGCTCGCAGCGCTTCTCCGCCAGAAAGGCGCAAGATAGAAGAATATCACGCACTTGAAGATGAGCTCGACTATCTAGATAGGTTTTCCTCATACTCTCCAGCGATTCGCGTGACTGCATACATGTTCCATTTCGTGGACAACGTTCGAAATAAGTCCAAGAGGCAACCATCACTCACCTTGTCACAACTGACACATAGTGAATGCCAAGCCGCAAAGAAGCGCATCATCGACATTTCCCAAAAGCGCTATTTTCCTAGCGAAAAAGATGCTTTACGTGCTAAAACAGCTATCAACAAAAAGAGTACACTACTCGTTCTGAATCCATTCTTGAATAAAGATGGACTGCTTCGTGTGAATGGTAGATTGGCACATTCCACGCTTAGTTACAATGAAAGACACCCAATAATCATCCCAACTAAATCGAGGTTCTGCCAACTATATTTGAAGTTTATGCACGAACTGCTTCTTCACGCAGAGACACGTTTGATGCTTCAAATGGTCAGACAAGAGTTCTTCATTCCGAAGCTCAAGCCTCTGACTAAAAAGTGCATTTTTCAATGTAAGGCATGTACGCTTTACAAGCAAAAGACACGCACGCAAATCATGGCCGCTCTACCCCCTGAGCGTTGCACATTCACACTCCCATTTTCTACAACGGGAGTAGACTTTGCAGGTTCATTTCAAATAAAAGCTTCAGTCTTGAGGTCGAACACTTATTTCAAAGGCTACGTCGCAGTCTTCGTCTACTTTGCAACGAAGGCCGTGCATCTCGAGCTATGTTCAGATCTGACAACTGAAGCATTTCGAGCAGAGTTTGCACGTTTCGTCGGACGACGAGGATTTCAATCCAAAATTATGAGCGACAACGGCAAAACGGTTATCGGCGCCCACCGCGCTATACAACGCGACTTCGTTAAATTCCTTAACGAATGCTCTGCCTACATAGTCCAAAAATCTGCTCCTCAAGGCATAAATTGGCACTACATTCCTCCCAGCGCACCCCACTTGGGTGGCTTATGGGAATCCGCAGTTAAAAGCTTTAAAATTCATGTCAAAAACCGCTGCATCTCATAAGTTTATGTTTGAGGAATTTACGACCCTGTTAGTGCGAATTGAGGCAGTTCTCAACTGGAGACCTCTGTCAGCTATTTCGCAAGATACCGCTGACCTCACTGCACTCACTCCTGGTCATTTTATCCGAGGTGCACCGCTTATGGCCATCCCCGAGCCAAACGCAATACACCTTTCATTGACCAATCGATGGGAGAAGATTAAAGTCCTTCACCACGAAGTCAGTCGACGCTGGAAAGAGGAATATCTGAAAGATCTTCAAAAGGGATACAAGTGGAAGAATCCACAGCGAGATCCTCAACCAGGCGACTTGGTAGTAGTCAAAGAAGACTACAATCGAGTTTTGGATGTACGTACCCAAAACGGGGTTATCACGCGCCCACTTGTCAAGTTATGCTTCTTTCCTAGTGAGAACCCTTAGCTCACAGGATAGCATACCAACAAATAAAACAAAACTTCCATTTGTTTCAGGGCAAAACTATATATCTATCCAGTGTCCCCTAATACTGCCCGAACAATTCTTTTGATCTTCTCGTTTCAAAAAATGGCAACAAAAACGGCCGTACCCTTGGCCCCTACGGCAGAAACCGAAAACTGCCTCCAATGTAGGCTCTGCCACAAGTACCACCTTCTGCGTATGTGTGGCGTATTCCGGGCGATGAAGCCGCAGTAACGACTAATAGTAGTCAGGGCGCAAGGCTACTGCATCAATTGTCTGGCGTTGACGCACACGACGGGCGAATGCGATTCGTCGAGCTGCTGTAAACGCTGCCATAAAGCGCATCACACATTGATGCACCAAGGTGTACCCACACAGCGCAAGACGCCGGTGCCAGATACAAAAGCAAAGCACCAGGTAGTGGCAAAAAAGAGAGGATCAGCAACGATGCGCGCAAATCCAGCGCGCCCTAATCGTATGCCATCACCGGCCTTTAAGCGCGCAAAACAACGTGGGTCTCCCACCAGGAAAAGGCGCAACAATCCTAAGCGTCGTAAAGCGGCAGCGACTACAGTTCCGCAAACCAAGAAGACGCGCACCATATCGCGCACTATCCGGGCCTTGCAAACGCTACAGAATGCGTTGGGCAACGCATCCCTGCAGGGCGGGGAGCATGTTTAAGCCCCCGCTTAAGCCAACGTAAAATTTTCATGTAACTGCCGTACGCGTGGAATTACCCGTCTGTTCCCACTATTTCCGTGTGCCCCATCACGCGCCGATTCCCATATCCTTTTTGGCCTGAATTTCGTTAGCCGATCGACAGCTTAGCGGCGGCAGTTCGAGCTAACGAAAAATCAATCTTAAACCTACAGCCCTCGCTCGCACACGCGCACGGCAGCATTTAAACCGCGGACACTTCTTTGTAAATTAAATTAAATTAAATTTGTAAATCAGTGAATATTAATATTCAAGTGAAATAAACAAATGTGAAATTTATTTAAACAAAAAAGTGCTTTTTTTATTAACCTTTTGGGCCCGCTCGACAGCCGGTACCCCCTTATTTCCCTCAGGTCCTTAGTGACATAAACAAGGCTATAACACTTCACAGTTCACATAAATTTATAATAATAGTTATACTCTCAATCAAAATAGTATTGTTTGCAATCATACTCCGTGCCCGTTATTTGTCCTAAAAGAAAGTTAACGTAAAGGAATAATAATGTAAATTGAATTTTTCGCTCGCTATCATTAGAATTTGTAAATTGTCTCTTATAACTAAATTATACTATTTATTTTGAAAATTAAAAAGTTTGAAGTCGGAAAATTTATATCTAGTGCGTTTTATTTAGTTCGAAAAGTTGTTTTTAAAATGTTGTTATTCAATATGTTTTCGTAACAAAAAGTGGCTTTCGCGCTTTAACTTGTTTTTCCTGTAAAACCCGTCAAACGAAAACGCATTGACCAGTGTTCGCTGAAACCCATTTGAAAACGCATGTTCTACTCATCAACTGATATCTGAACTAACTATATTTTAAATATTTTTTTTTGAAGGCACATATTGGCATTTCAAAGTATTCATTGTAAAATAACGTTAGCAAATTGTAATAAATACTTAAAATTTTGTACTATTATGTATTCCTAAAATTGTCTTACGTAAAAATACGTTTAATATGAATTCTGCTATCCAGCTGCCGCCCGAAACAATACTTATGGCATGGTAAAATAATTACTTTGCGCAGGCTCCATAAGTATTGTCATAAAATGAAGAAAACCAAATTGTATAGGAATATTTTACGTCAAGAATTCATTGAAGATGAAGAAAAAGGTGGAATTATTTTGGGATAGCGTTTTCATTCAGCATTTTCGCCTCAACAAAACAATTTGTAATTTATAAGAAGAATACATCCTTGCCGTTTTATTTGAGGGTTCCCTAACCAATATATTTCTTTTCTGACGGGTCGTATCAGAAATGCGCTCCTTCTTCTATGAGCCAACTTTCTGTTTCGCGATCACTTCATTTTATTTCAAATTTGATTGTCAAAGTGAAAGTTGGGGAAATTTGCTTCCCAACAACAAATAAAATGCAAGCACAAGGAACAAGAGTTACCTTCTTTAATACAAATTATTCCAGATTTTATTCAATGTTTAGAATAAAAGGCGTTATTGGTGAAATTGACTGTGAACACATTGGCATTATAGCACCTCCACAAAAAAACCCAACAGATCCTGCAAGTCTATGGACATATGAACCGGAAGGGTCGTACAGCATGAATGTAGAGGCAATGTGCGACGCAGACATGAATTGTTTGTCAATAAACACCAACTTTCCGGGACTTTGTCATGACTCTGGTATATGAACGACATCCATGATTAGAAGCCTTTAATGGATCAACGTGGATGTTTGCTCATAGACGACCTAGGCTATCTTCTGGAACCCTGGCTACTAACGCCAATTTCAGAACCATCAAGCGCGATTGAGGATAAAATCAAGAAAATGCACTGTGCAGCATGCATTGTAATTGAAAGTACTTTTGGCATATTTAAATTAAGACTACGCTGTCTCTCATAGCAATGTATCAATCGTCAATTCATGTGCAATATGCTACAATATAATCAATAAAACCACATGCTAACAAGGTATGCTAACATAGAACAAATTAAAGTGGAGAAGAATGAAATTGATGAAATCCACTATACGCAATGAACTCTTTCGTGAAGCCGAACGGTTTCGTGCTCAATTGATGATATAGTTTTTATAGTTTTCAATTGACTTATCAAAAAATAAAAACCAGTATTTTTTTATTGGATCACAAATTCAGTCTTCATTGTTTTTATATACAGGCAAGGTTATAAACATATGTACATAAATTCAAAACTACTAACTAAATTTTCTTCTATATACAGGCATGGCTATAAACATAGGTATGCACATAAATTCTAATATATATTAGCTAAAGTAAAAATTTGGCTCGGTTTTTATCTAAGAGATGGCGTTATTGTCCATAGCTACGTAACACTAGCCGCATTATGTCATATATTAATATATTAGGCAAAGTAAAAAGTTCGTTTGTTTTTTTTTTTTATGCAAATGGTTCCAAACGGTTTTCTGGCTTACCTTCAGTTCCTCAGCAATTAAATAAGTGATCACGTGACGGTCTGTTTCCACTGTTTCCATGATTTTATCGCAATTTTCGACGACAGGCCTCCCGAAGCGTGGTGCATCTTTGACAACGAAATTACCGGAACGGAACCTATCGGGCCCATAGACTAATAAAATTTTTTCAGCCGCTTTGGCTGCTTTTTCGCCTTGATCGAAGAAAAATTGTAAAATATAGAGAATTTTCTCTTTGCTGGTGTCCACTTTTGACGAGCGCTCACAACGTACTGAGTCAATCAATCGAAAAACTGTCAAAGACAAACTTTTAGCGCGAATAAACACGTTTTCAGCTCCATATAGTATGACATGATGCGACACGTAACACTGGTACTATGGACAATAACGCCATCTCTTAGATAAAAACCGAACGAACTTTTTACTTTATACTTTACTTTATATATACCTATAATCGGCGCTTTGTAACCGCTAAAGCGATTTTCGGCATTTGTTAAAAACCATCAAGACGAAAACTACGGGAGGAGCTCGGCCGTAAATAAATTATAATAGTACTAACTAAATTTTCTAGGCATATAGACAAACACGTAAAAAAATTAAATTTAATCGCCCAATTTGGCAATGCATTTAAACAACAAGTAAAACGTCTTCGGTAATTCATATGGCTAACAAGAAAAACAAATTCATATAACAAAAAAAAATTAATTAATGAAAGCTTATCGGCTAATTTGGAGATTGCATTGCCAAGAACCTCCAAGCCTTTCCCCATTTGCAGCAATGCAGAAGATAACTGCTCATCTCTCTGTTTTTAGTATTGCATATCTTCAGCCGTCATCCTATAAATTGCGTCCTTTGTCACTGTTGGCGAAAAATAGTAGGAGCAGGCTAATGCAATGCATTAGAGGCTGATGAAACGTGCATTTGAAATCCTGGTTGATGTTGTTGCGCGAGTATTAAATAAGGTGAGTGATTCAGTGAATGTTTTCTCAAAAAGGTATACTTCCTCTTCACTTGGTGTTGATGGAATCGCAGGAGTTGAGAGTATATCCTAAGCAGGCAGAAATTTAAAGTTTTGCATATATTCAAAAAATCACTAATCATTTTTTTACAGGAAGTCCCAAAGTTACACAATCCAAACCTTTGACTGCACCCATGTCAAATGCAGAAAGAGCTTGCTCTTCAAACTCTGACAAATCTTCGCAATTAAAGGTATGTACCTGCCTCTGCGCTCTGCCTTTTGCTGCAACTACCCATCTTACATACCTTCCGTCCATAGGAACATATCTTATGAGAGCGCAATGCAAATGAAAAGTTGTCACCGCTCGCCCATCCCGTTACTGATGGTAGTCCCATAGAATCCAGCGGCGATTTGATTTTTTCCGTAAAACCGGCTCGGCTCATTTCTCGCTCTTATACAAGGTTGCCAGTATAGACTTTGTAAACTAATATGAAATAATCGAAGAAAATGCGTAGTTTTTTTTCAAAAGAAATGAAAACTAAATTCGTAACTATTGTATTATTTATTACCATATTGGTGTTTATATTCGAACATATAAATTATGAAATTTGTTGACGAAAGTTATAAATTTGCTTAAAAGTATGCAAACACACTGGCAGCTGGCAACATTTCGACACCGTTCGCAGCGTCGATAACTCGTGTATGTACATCGCTCTTCCAGTCGGCTGTTATGGACGTTAGCTATGTAAGATGGGTAGTTGCAGCATTTAACTTACGAGCGCGTGCTCGGAGCTGTTTATTCCAATTGCTCAAAGACTACAATTCAAAATTGTATTGTTTGATAACATAAGCAACACATAATACAATGTTTACCTCTTCCCATATTTCTATTTGGTCCATATAGCGAATTCGAATTAAGCACAAATGCCTCAAACAATTTCTTCTGCGTCTGCGGATATTTTAGCATGTTGTTTTCATTTATAATATCTTTTTAGAAACTCCATGTACCACTTCAATGTAAATATCCTTCTTTTTTTAATTTACCATCTGTCAAATGTAATTTGACATGCTCGATAAAAGCAGTGCTGCCAAAATTTTTTCAAACAAGGTAACTAGTGCATTACAATACCAAATTCAATTTCGGGTGTTAAAAGAAGTAACAAAATTTACTTTACCGGTAACAGTGAGAATAGACGTGTAAAAGTAAGTTCGACCATACTGTAAGGACCCCGAAAATCCCAGGCCTTACAACACACATAGATTTTTTAAAAGAACTAAATTTATATCATAAAACATATATAAGAAAATATGTACCTACATATATTATTGAATTTTATATATACATAGGTATATATACACATTTAAACACACATACGAAAAGGAATATCAATATATCATAACAAAAAGACATAAGATACTTTATACACATATGTACACACAATAGAAAAACTTAATTTTTATAAACATGTCCAAACATGAGTTTATTTGTACATATAGTACATACATACGTACACATATGATAATAGCCTATTTACATCGAGCACTTAAATGCATTTAAGTCCTCTGTTAAGTGAATGAAATGTCAAACGTTTCCACCGAAAGTCAGTTAATTCAAACAGCTGATTTTTGTTTACATTTCAAGTTTGCAAAATTTGTCACAACTATTGAAATCTTTTATTTGGCTGTTTATGGAATTTTATGATTTAGAAGTGCATATTATTGCTGCCTGGACAAACGCTGTTGAAATGAAAATGCTTTTATGTATGCTTCCATTCTCACTTTTGCTTGTTTGTTTCCATATACTATTCATTTTGTTCAATCAGTTGATAGCTGCCAGAGCCACGCATATTTTTATGTTGAGGGGATCGTTTGCGATTTCGCAATTGCTTTTTTTTCTTCCTTATTCTATTTTCTTGAAAGAGGAGAAGCATTATCTTCTCCAATTACATAATATATGCATTTATGTTAAAACTAATGCAAAAAAGTAATTTTTGCAGAAAAAATTTCACCATGCAAAATAAAAGTCTCGTCCCTCATTAAATCCGAAAATACACGACTCTGGCAAGAAATATACCGAAACTTCCGAAATGTTTACATTAGTAGTGACAGCATCGACTGTTAACATAACACAACTTTTATACAACAACAAACACATGGGAATTCACGCATTTAAATGCGATATTTAAATGCATTTGAGCTAAGATGCATTTAACGTCCGGTGGAAATAGGCTATAAGCGAAACTGCGCGTAGCAATAAATTTTATTATAAAATAACATTCTGCCTGCGCGCGGAATAATATAAACGGCGAGAAAAATCCAAAGGAAATTAAGAAGTAGCCTTTATGTCATCGATAAGTATGTTTGCCCGTGAGATCAACACATCGGTAGTGTCCCTGAGGGGTTTCACCTCACGAACACTTAGTTATATTCTATTGAGGGTTTTCACATCACTGAAAAGAGGATTAGTAGAGGGTTTTCACCTCCACAGCCCATACGAGAAGTAGTAACTGTTGTAGAGAGATTTAGAGATAATAATAAATTTGGCGGCCGCGGTAGCCGAGTGGTTAGCGTTGCGTACTACCATTCGGAAGGCTCGGGTGCCACCAACATCAAAAAAAAAAAATGTTATGGAAAATTAGTTTAAATAAAAAATTAAGTAAAATTTTCTAATTGCGGTCGCCCCTCGGCAGGGAATGCCCACCCCTCCGAGTGTATTTCGGACATGAAACAAAGCTCCTCATAAAAAAAAACCATCAGCCGTTCGGAGGCGGCTTAGTATAAACTGTAGGTCCCTCCATTTGTTGGGAAAACATCAAGACGCAAAACCACAAATTGGAGGAGGAGCTCGGCCGAAAAATCGGTTCAGCGCCAATTATATATATAATAAATTTGTTGTAGCCGTAAAATAGAGTTTTGCTATTTTAGAAAGGCTGAGCTAACCCCAGCCAAGTGGAAAACTCCTTTACAGCTGGCGTCCGAGCAGGGACTCTAAAGTAAAAAGAAAAAAAAAACGCGAGAAGAAGACTTCAGGAAGAAGGAGGCGTGCCATGGTCAAGGTGACATGGGTATACTACCTCAATCAAGAGAAGTCCTTAAGGTATGCGGAAGGATTTGGGTTCGAGGCACACGGAACAGTGGAGGAGCTGCGCAAAAGCTTTGCAAGCTTCATCCAGAACCAGAGTGAAGGAGAAGGCGTACAAAGACGCTTGACGGACCTGGCCCTCCGACTTACTCGGCCAACTATAACACTGAATCCAGCGACACCGAGAGAAGACGTTAACTCTCCAGTGCAAGGAGAAGAACAAATGTACGTACCAGCGACGATATCATTAGCTACAATTATGGACCGAGTCCGGAAGTGAGGATTCCGCTACGATGGCGGTAAAAAACCCCTAGGTTTTATAGAGCGAGTGGAGGAATTAGCGGACGCGTACGACATTAACCGTAATTCGATAACACGAGCGTTACCAGAATTGTTGAAAGACAAGGCTCTCGTACGGTTCCGGAACAATAATCGACATTGGCGGGAATGGGACGATTTTAAAAGAGATTTCCTGAAGTTTTTCTTGAGCTCGCGGTACTTCGAGCTAATAGACGACGAAATACGACGTCGCGTCCAACGACCGGGTGGGCGTTTCAAGGAGTACGTCCTGGTGCTACAAGGACTTATGCGGCACGCAAACTACACGGACGAAGAAAAGTTGAGCCGTAATTATCGAAATTTTAGGCGAGAATATCAGTTATACGTCAAGGTAATGCATTCAGGAGTCTGGAAGAATTAGTGAACTTGGTAGAAGATTGCGAAAACCTTCCCCCCGAGAGAGAGCCATTAAGAGCCGCAGCGCGACCGTTTGTGCCTCGTCGACCAGAAGAGCGGTACCAATTTATAAACGTAGACGAAGGTCAGGAGGAGGGCTATAGGTACCCACACATTAACGAAAGACGAGAGCAACCAAGGAGGTTCGAGGGCACTGTAAGACCAGGTCGGCAAGATGGAGCAGAACGCTACTAGATCGTAACCTGAAAACACCAAGGAGAGCACAGCGCCAACCAGACCAGAAAGAAATGTACGCAGACCCCCGAATAGCATGCAGACGATTTGGTGGAGGCGGGCATTTCGCCCACGGCTATCGCAGTCCAAAAATGGAATTGTGCAGGAAGTGTGGACGTTGCGGAGTACACACCCGAAATTGCTGCCGGATCTACAGGAAAACGACCAGAAGCCACATTTGTATCGAAGAGTGGGGTCCACGACACTCCCTCGAGAACATCAGCGGCATTAAGCCAGACTCAGGGACGGATCCTGGCTAAGGTGGCTATGAACGGCAAGGACATAGTAGCAGCAATAGATACCGGAGCAACGAGGAGTTTCGTGAGCGAAGAGATTGGGTACTTAAAGAACGAAACCCGTAAAGACACGAGTGGTAATGGGAGATGGAAGACGCAAGGACGTCGAAGAAGGGTTGGAAACAGAGGTGAAATTGGGGAACGAAGTACACCACAGTGAGTTACTTGTTTTACCATGCCTGGTCGACGAAGTGGTACTCGGGATGAACTACCTCGCGAAAGCCAACACGAAGTTGAGATGCGACAGAAAGTCACAAATACTAAGGGTAGGCAGAAGAGAACACTAGATAGTCACAGGCAGCGCCATAGTTGAGAAGAGAGCGAAGGAATACACGGCCTCAGAAAGTTCGAACCAAACCACACGACCAGCAGGCAAACCAGCGGATAAAAAAGTAAGTGAGTTCCTGCACAGTGAGTTGAAACGATTCGAGGAAATGTCAGGACTGTTCAATATCGCCACACACAAAATAATCATACGAGACGATCGGCCGATAAAACTGAGATACTTCCCCAAGAATCCAAAGATGAAAGAAGTCATCAACAAAGAGATAGACGAATTACTTGAGAAGAACTACATCGAACCTTCCCATAGTCCGTCAATTGAATGCCCGATGCGTTCCAGACGCCTACCCGCTGCCACGTATCCAGCATATACTCGATCGGCTCAGAAGCGCTCGTTTCATTAGCAGCCTGGACCTGAAGAACGGTTATTGGCAGATCCCCATGGAAAACGACAGCAAAGAGTATACGGCATTTACAGTATCGGGACGTGGCTTGTTCCAGTGGAAGGTAATGCCTTTCGGTCTACACTTTGCACCAGTGACGCTCCAGAGGGCACTTGATCTAATCATCGGCCCAGAACTGGAGCTGCACCCATTCACCTACCTAGACGACATTATAGTCACCATTAGAAGATCACATAAGGTATCTCACGGAAGCATTTCAGCGGTTAAGGAAAGCCAACCTCAGGATCAACCCCGAAAAGTGCGAGTTCTTTAAGAAGGAATTGAAGTAGGCCGGGTATGATGAGCGACTTGTTGAGTTTGGTTTCCGTTCACCGGAGGGGACTTTACTTTTCAATGGCCTACTCATTCCAAAGTATCACCTGCTGGCAAGAGTGATTCTGCGTTGGCTAACATTATTATTAGTGTAAATGCTGGATCCTAGATAGACGAAATTATCTAAGACCTCGAAGTAATGACTGTTAACAGTGACATGGGAGTCGCCAATGCGATGGTGGCTTTTTGCTTAGATGAGCAGGAAAAGTGGACCAATGTCAATGGCAAAACCAGTTATGATAAAAAGATGAACCAATTATACATATTGTACATTAAATTTATTTTAGCAGAAACTCTAATATTATAATTCTGTACATAGATATATATATATATATATATAAAGGCCATGGTTTCAAGCCGTTTTTGTAAGCGACAGATTTTTTTGTTTGTTTTTTAAACATTAATATTTATTTATTGGATCTACTTCGACTTCGGAAGCCTAACAATAAGTAATAAAATCTTAAACTAAATTAAAACATAAAGCCCATTAGTAGGAATGGGCTGCTGGCTTGACATTGCTCTTTAGAAGGCTGCTTTGTCTCTTCTCCTCAGGCGGGTTTGACTTGTTGCATGGGCCAAGGTGTTAGCCAAAGGGTTCGGATGGTTACGCAGTTTTGTTAAGTATTTTTTTGCTGCGATTTCAATTTTTTCCTTGATGGTAGGTATATTTAGATCCCTATGAATATTTTCATTACGCATGTACCATGGTGCGCCCGTTATTACTCTTAACGTTTTCGATTGGAATCTTTGAATTATATCTATATTCGTCGCGCAAGCTGTGCCCCATAACTGGATCCCATACATCTATATCGGTTTTATTATTGCATTATATAAGAGGACTTTGTTGCTAAGGCTTAGTCCAGATTTCTTGTTTAAAAGCCAATGTAAACTAGCAGATTTGAGTTTAAGCTGCAGCTTTTTAGCTGCAATGTGTCGTCTCCAGGTTAAGCGCCTGTCCAAGTGGATTCCGAGGTATGTAATTTCGTCAGCTTGCGGTATTGATACATTGTTGAGCTTAACAGTAGGACACGTTATTGGCCTTAATGTAAAAGTTATGTGTTTGCACTTGTTTTCATTAACTTTTATACGCCATTTCGCTAGCCATTCTTCAATTTGTTTAAGATGCTGCTGTAACACTTTTGTGGCTGTAATGGGACATTTATGTCGACTTAGTATATCAGTATCATCCGCAAATGTTGACGTAATTACTTCGTCACTTGTAGGATACAGATATAAGTCGCGTTTATAGTCGAATCATAAATAGCGTGCCAGTCATTTCGAAGTTCGAAGTTGTGCGAGTCAACATTGATGTGGGAGCCGAGTTGGGAATGTGATGACTGTTTGTTTGATGACGGGAGATATTTCGTCTTGCCCTCGTTCACTAACAGACCCATTCGCTTCGCTTTTTTTATCAAGTCTGGAAAAAACAGAACTCACGGCGCTGTTGTTGAGGCCACTAATGTCAATAAAACTCTAATAAAAGATTGTACCTTCTCTATCAAATTAAAAAAGTCACACTATAAAGAATCACCCTGTCTAAAACCTCGTTTGGTATCAAACGGCTCAGAGAGGTCCTTCCCGAGATTAATAGGGCTTTAGGCAGCTCCTATTCGTGCTGTCATAGGTGGCTTTAAAATCGACGAAGAGGTTTGGTGTGTCGATCCTCTTTCACGTGTCTTTTACAAGATTTGGCGCTTGGTGAATATCTCCTCAATTGTTGATTTACCAAGCATAAAGCCACAATCATAAGAACAGGACCTTATAGGCGATATTAAGTAAGCTTATCTCATGATAATTGACGCAGATTATGGCGTCCAAGCCGAAACAGAGATTTGAAGTTGTATCCAAACGGTCGATATTGTCAGTAGCATCATCACTGTTCGATCCATAATCACAGTAGTAAAAATTATTCTGCAAGAACTCGGGCTGCTTAAGTTGCAGTGGGATGAATCCACTCCTCTCAATATCCACACTGCATGAACTTCGTTTCTCACAATTTTTTCTTCATTGGAGTTGCTTAAAATACCTAGATTTCGTTTACAACCAAATCTTCAGAGTCTTCGGTTGCATGGTTTCTGTGATGCGTCTGTCAGGGCCTATGGATGTTGCATTTGCGCACGTACTGTTAATGCTAATGGTAAAATTATGGTGAAATTAATTACATGGAAGTTACGAGTTGCACCAGCTGGAAAGCTGTCGCTTCCCAAATTGGAACTATGTGGAGCACATTTACTGGCACAACTTTTTGCTAAAATCAAGGCGAGCTTTGCTGACAGCAAGTATTCAACTTTTTTGTGGACTAACTTACAGTTTGTACTATATTGGATTCAACAGCATTCTGCCCTTTTGACAACGTTCGACAGAAATGTGTTTCATATGTTCCAACACACTCTAACCCAGCCGATCTGCTATCAAGGGGATGTTCGGTAGGCGAGCTAAACCAATCTACATGGTTCACTGGTCTAGAATATTCACTAGAACAGCAAAACGTGTGGCCAACACATGAAAAACAAGGTGATATTGATCAAAGCTTTGTTGCTTTGGAAAAGGTCAAATCTGCCTTCGCTGTTATTCACATTACCAATTACTTATTCCAAGTTATTTACAGTATTCGTTCGCAACTCGCTGCTTACATATTGTAGTAGATGTTTCGCTCTAATTACATTAGCAGAAAGTTCTGTACGTTCGACAAATCTGCTCTTTCGCCGCAAGAGCTACTTCGTGCTATGCATTGCATTGTTTCGAACTTACAGACCAAGTGTTTCGCTGAGGACATCCAAGCACTCCGGAAGGGAAAGGAACTCAGCAACCATCTAAAATTGTTCCTACAGGTAACTGATAACTTTATGTTAATTAAGGTTGGAGGTTGTTTGGATTTGGCTAGTTTTGAAGACACCAGAAACATCCCATATTACTACCAGGTAAAGACAAATTCGTTCGCAGATATTTGGAGTTTGTTCATCGTCAGAACTACCATTCGGGCCCAAAGGCGCTAGTTGGTCTAGTCCGTCTACGATTTTAATGCTCGAGATTTGGCTCGTCGCGTTGTTCGCTCATGTGTGCACTGTGTTCGCTATCGACCAATTTTAGAGAAACAAATAATGAGTCATCTACTTGTGGAGCGTCTTGCACCGTCAATACCATTCTCAAGGTGTGGTGTAAATTGTTGTGGTCCGGTCAACACGTATCTACGTATTCGCGGGAAGGTGTTCTACAGAAGTTACATTGCCATCTTTGTATGCTTTGCCACGAAAGCCGTGCATGTTGAAGTGGTGTCTGATTTATCAACCGATGCCTTCATTGCGGCCGCGGTAGCCGAATGGTTAACAATGCGTACTGACATTCGGAATGGTCGGGTTCAAATTCCAGTGCCACCAACATCCAAAAGTTATGAAAAATTAATTTAAATAAAAAATTAAGTTAAATTTTCTAATTTATTTCCCCCTCGGCAGGGAATGTCCACCCCTCCGAGTGTATTTCGGACATTCAATAAAGGCTCCTCCTTAAAAAAAACATCAGCCGTTCGGAGGCGGCTTAGCATAAACTGTAGGTTTCTCCGCTTCAGCGGTTACAAAGCGCCAATTATATATATATATTCATTGCGTCCTTGAAGCGCTTAGTTGCCAGGCGCGAACTTCTGCCTGACATCTTTTGTGATAACACTACCAACTTTAAAGGGGCTAGTAACAAAATAGAGACACACAAGCAATTTTTATTCAAGGAAGAAACAGTCAACTCGATTAACAAATTTTGTCTAAATGAGTTCATTAACTTTCATTTCAGGGCCCCCCATTTTGGCGGTCTGTGGGAGTCAGAGGTCAAGAGCGTGAAAGGGTTACTCAATCAATGAACACCCGCCTCCCATTCAAAGAGCTAACAACGGTTACTGCAGAAGTTGAGGCGCTCTTAAACTCTCGTCCCTTATCATCGCTCTCTTTGGATCCGATTGACCTGACTGCATTTACACCGGAACATTTCCTCATCGGCGATGCTATACGTGCGGTGCCTGATAGTCCAGTCATGCCAAATACTGGCGGTGAGTCAGCCAGTCATAAACCAAGCCGTCAATTAACAAACATTGGGTCAAATGGTTATCGTGCGCGAGGACAACTCCCCTCCCCATTGTTGTTTGTTGGATCGTATTGAATCAGTTACACCAGGAAAAAATAACCAGGTGCGAGTCGCTGACGTTTGCACAACAAAAGGAGTAATTCGCCGCCCTATTCACAAACTATCATTGTTGCCAGTATCTTGAGAGTTGGCACATACTTTCAACGGGGCCAGGTTGTTAGGTCAAGTACATAATTTTTATCATATCCTCTTTCTATTATAGTCTTATTTAAATTATAGTTATGGAGGTCATACATACGTGTACATTGCAAGCAGAGAGTAAAGTCTGCACTCTATTTCACTCATTAGCAATATTTTCTTTAAAAAAACAGTTGAATTCTTACATCGAAACTACATGGGCGTTTAATTCCAAGTTTTTCACCCCCACAAGATTTATTAAGTTCAAGCAACTGCTCTTGAATAAAAACCGGGCATGGTGGTGTTAGCCCGCGTTAGCTCGCCGGGTGGGGGGATTCCTTTTATTAGCCTCACCTACCTACCTACTATTATTGCAGCACCCCCTAATCCTGACCAACTATGCCTGTATGTCTATATGTCCATTGGTCTTGTCCGTCTAGTAAAGGTACCCGCTCTCACGATTGCTCTTGTCAATGCAATGCCTTTCACCAAAATCGGTAGCAAGTAACGCTCCATATTCAAACCCTTCAAAATTACTCAAATCTAATATTTTATGTATTCATATTTCATTATTTGTTAATTAAATGCAAAAGAAATTACAAGTTCTGTTGAATTTACAATAGAATTTTACAAAAATTAGAAAAAACTAACTAAAACTTTCATTAACTCTAATTTTCTTTTCACCTTTACCACCCTAATGCCTCTTTTCGCGCATGAATATTTACTTAGGTATATGTGTACATAATTACACATATGTATATATTTAACAATTATAATTAGGAGAAGCCTATGTGAAAATGAGAACAGAGCGTATGTATGTATATACAATAAAAACGTGCATCTGTAGCACTGTATGTTTTCATTCCCTTTGTTGTCTCGCCTTGATGGTACCAACAATTCGCGATGACACGGGAAGGCTGAAAACAAGAGTGTACATACATATGTTCCCTACATACGCGTGTTTAAATATACATATATATCTATATACATAAAGGGTGGTTAAATTTCAAGGGCCCATGTTGATTTTGAATAAAGCACAAACTATTTAGGAAATTATTGAAATTTTATTTTATTATGATATATTGGTATTACTCAATTATGTATGTAACAAAATATCGGCCAAATGAGCGCCGCGACCTCGGCGGCACACCTCCATACGATGGTCCAAATTGTCGATGACGCTGAGGCATAATGGAGTTTCTATGCCGTTAATGTGCCGAATTATCTCATCCTTTAGCTCTTGAATTGTTGCTGGCTTATCGACGTACACCTTTTCTTTCAAATAACCCCAGAGAAAAAAAGTCCAACGGTGTCAAATCATATGATCTTGGGGGCCAATTGACATCGCCATTACGTGAGATAACACGGCCATTGAATTTGTTGCACAAAAGAGCCATTGTTTCGTTAGCTGTGTGGCAAGTGGCACCGTCCTGCTGAAACCACATATCGTCCACATCCATATCTTCCAATTGTGGCCATAAAAAATTCGTTATCATCTCACGATAGCGAACACCATTCACAGTAACTGCCTGACCGGCCTCATTTTGGAAAAAATACGGCCCGATGATGCCGCCAGCCCATAAACCGCACCAAACAGTCACTCTTTGTGGGTGCATTGGTTTTTCGACAATCACTCTTGGATTCTCATTCGCCCAAATGCGGCAATTCTGTTTATTGACGAATCCACTGAGGTGAAAATGTGCCTCATCGCTGAAGATGATTTTCTTCGAAAATTGATCACCCACTGTTGCCATTTCTTGGAACCATTCTGCCCATTCACGACGTTTGGAATGGCCAAGAGGCTTTAGTTCTTGAGCCAATTGCACCTTGTAAGCGTGTAAATGCAAGTCTTTATGCATAATGTTCATCAACGACGAGCGTGCGAGGTGCAATTGTTGGGCACGACGACGAGTTGAGGTGGACGGCTCTACAGCCACACTATCGCGAACAGCAGCAATATTTTCTGCAGTACGAGCTGTGAGAGCATGCACTGGTATTCTCACATCTTCTACAGACCCGGTTTGCTCGAATTTTTCCACGATTTTTGCGATTGTACGCACATTTGGACGATCAAATTGACCAAAAAAATCACAAAGTGCACGATATGCATTTTGATTTGAACGCCCATTTTCATAATAAGTCTGGATAACTTTAACACGTTGTTGGATTGTGTATCTCTCCATGGTTCAAATTGAGTAAGTCTGAAATAGAGAAATGTCAAATTAAATTCGGAAAAAACTTGTCGTTTAGGTGTGGTTCACATTCAACATCGGCCCTTAAAATTTAACCACCCTTTATATATACGTCTCCCAGGTTTATACGCCTGCATTGATGGCTCATCCAATCACTCACTCCTGTTTGGGGCCAGCGAGTGAGTATTTAATAATGTGAGCTCCAATATTTGACAAAATAATAAAATTAAAGGCACAAATTAAAAAAATTTAAAATTGTTTTTTGCGGCCATACATACTATTAAAGTTTGTTATTTTTATAGTGAGCTAAAAAGCCTGGTTTGTTTGTATGATTTGAATATTTTGTTATACAACAAAGAAAATTGGTAGAAGTGCCAGCTGTTTCGGAGATCACCGCATCTCCTCATCAGACTTCTTATGGCAGGGATCGAACCAATGGATGCTGACTTAACAGGCGAGTGTTCTACCACTGCGCCAACATCAGCCATGTAATCTATTGTTGTATTATTCAATTCATTATTAACCAACAACTTTGTTTTTCTTTGTTGTATAACAAAATATTCAATTCATACAAACAAACCAGGCCTTTTAGCTCACTATAAAAATAACAAAAAGATTTAAATTATAAACAAAGTTAGGGGTAAAAAAAGCTTAAAAGTTTAAAAAAACTAAAAAACACGCTTTTAAAGAATATTAAACTAAAAAGTTAAAAATAATTTTGGAAATAAACTTAAGACAATAGTATATAAAAAATACTTGTATAATTGAAAGAAAAGCGTGGGGTGCTTTGTGCCATAATTTTCATATATCTAGCGCTTCACGCTTTTCTTTCAATTATACAAGTATTTTTTAAATACTATTGTCTTAAGTTGATTTCCAAAATTATTGTAAACTTTTTAGTACAATATTCTTTAAAAGCGTGTTTTTGAAACTATATTTATTTTATTATTTTTTGTATTTCTTCCAGATGTTATCAGGTGTACAACTTTGCTTCCGCCGTTATCCGAAGCATTGCTTGATGAAGATTCGTGCCAAACCCAAGAACAGCCTGCCGAATGGTTGGGAGTGAGTCAGCAAGCCATTTCAAAACCTCTCAAGGCCCAGGGCATGATTCAGAAAGAAGGAAACTGGGTGCCGTACGAGTTGAAACCGAGGGACATCGAGCGCCGTCTATGTTTATGTGAGCAACTGCTTCAAAGACAAAGTCGTAAGGGGTTTTTACATCGAATCGTAACCGGTGATGAAAAGTGGGTTCGATACGATAATCCTAAACGCAGAAAATCATGGGGAAAGCCCGGGCATGCTTCTTCGTCGAAGGCAAAACCGAGTATTCACGGCTAGGTGTGATTTACTACGAGCTCTTAAAACCGGGTGAAACCATCACAGAAGATCGCTACCGAACGCAACTGATGCGCCTTAGTCGCGCGCTAAAAGAAAAGCGGCCACAATATCAAGAGCGACATGACAAAGTCATCCTCCAACACGACAATGCTCGGCCTCACGTCGCAAAAGTGGTCAAAAAGTACCTGGAAACGCTGAAATGGGAAGTCTTGCTCCACCCGCTGTATTCCCCAGATGTCGCTCCTTCTGACTTCCACCTATTCCGTTCGATGGCACACGGCCTGGCAGATCAACATTTTCAATCCTTCGAAGAATTGGAAAAATGGATTGCTTCATGGATAGCGTCAAAAGAGGACTCCTTTTTTCGAGCCGGGATCCGAAAATTGCCGGAAAGATGGGAGAAAGTTGTCGCTAGCGAAGGACAATACTTTGAATAATATATCTGTAAGCACTTTTTTGCAATAAAGCTTTTAATTTTGGAAAAAACCGGCGGAATCAAAGTTGTACACCTGATAAAATAATAGTTTTAGGTAAAATAATCATTCAGCAAAATTAAATATAAACTTTACCAAAGCTAAAAATTAACTTAATCTACTCTTAAGTGAAATCCAATATAAATTATGTAAAAAAAAGAACAAAGACAATTATTGTAGGTAAGTATCCCATACCATGAATTCAAGATAAATTTGATGAGCAAAAGTATCATAAAAGAAGAGAATATGGAAAATGCAATGAACTAAAGTAAAATAAATATACAAATGTAAAAATGCATAAGGGAATCGGTAATAACAATTGGAATAGTTATTAGATTTAAAATGAAAAAGTTATTGATTAATTTTATATAAACATCTCAAACGCCTTCTGATATCAATAATAAATTGTTTTTACATTTTTTTGCATTTAAATATTGATGAAACTTAGGTGAAAAAAATATTTGAAAGTAATTGGACTCATATCAAAAAAACTATTGTATTCCATAATTTTACTCCAAAAAATTGCTGGTACTCCTGGTCGATCTGTGTTGCTTGTTGTTGTGGTTTTACAGCAAAGACAGCTGGGTCAAAGTCGGGCGCTTATGTACGTTCGGGCATTGGCATATTTCTAATGGCCTACTTTTCTGAGCTGATCACAGTACGTTGTTTACAACCTCTACGGGACTTTCGAGGTTACAAATTATTCCAAAGAGGTCCCTTTGCATTAATTTGCTTTCGACCTAAACAAAGGAGCGATGCTGTTATTTATCATAATATTTATTAATGTTATTTACTATGCTAGAATTATTTATTGTTGAGAGTAACCTCGATTTCCTAATTTTTGTTTTATTCCTTTTTTTTTGGTGATGCCTTTTTTTGCTTTAATGAAAGGGATATTTTTTGTTTTAAACCTTTGTTTGTTTTTCATATACGGCTCTTTTATACACTTAGCTGGTATTGTGAACTTTCTCCAACTTCTTGTTTGAGTAACGCTTTCTTCAAGCCGTTGATGTAGCCGACAAGAAAAAATTTTATTTGATAAATAACTCCTCGAAGTAATATTTACTCTCGCTATCTTCCACATATATTATATTTACACAAACCTAGCACTGCTTTATCGAACCACGGGGCTCTTAAAGGTCGGCAACATTACAGCGACGTCCTCAAGTGGTAGACACATACGCAAGCATTTCAATACAGTCATACAAGTACTAAGAGAAAGGCTCTTGTTACAAGTGTGCTTCGCATTGTAATTTCCTCCAGCTAAATCTGTATCCAAGTGTTATAAAAAAGTCACTAAATTGCTTCTCTGTTATTATGAAGCGCGGCGGAAAATATAATGCGTTAAGTGACCTTGTTTTTAAAAGTTATGGAAGTCGACTGTAACCAGAGTGTTGCGTAGGAGTGAACATAGGTATGCTTTAAACAGTTTCTTATTACAGCTGAACTTTCCCATCTGGCTGGTTAGTGCAGTGTCCAAGAAGTGCAATGGATTGGACAAGGATGGAATCCAGTAGGTCCTTGTGACATTTACTACAGCGGCCATAGAAACGATTTGTTGTGGATAAGAGACTCCGTCGCCGAGATTTGCGCTCACGCCCCGACGGCAGAGAATGACGATTTGGCCAAGGATGCCTTTTATGAACGCCTGGAGCGTACTTATAAGGCAAAGAAGGTATCTTTGGTGCAACTGTCGGAAAATTCAGCCTCCACAACGAACCATTCCCTAATGGGTTGAGGCTGATCGACTTCGCCGGACCCCGAAATATGGCTGTCTGTTGTACCAGATTCCAGCACAAGAAAATACATCGAGTTACTTGACTGTCCCCTGATCGAAAAACACAACCCCAGATCGATAATATTATGATAGCACGCCCGTCATCAAACACAAGGAAAGTTCGACGTCGAAAAGCTGCAATCACAACAGACTGCCGACCAGTTTTCTACTCGACTTGCACTTGCTCTCTGAGAGCACTCATCAGTAACGGGGTATAAGGAAACTGTGGGATGACATTTCAGGCTCCTTTCATACAGCTACAAACGAAATTATTGGCTTTTGAAAGGCAAAGCAGACTGTCTACCTTGCAACAATGGGATCGACTATAACACGTGCGGGTTGGGATAGATACCGAGAACTGAAGAGGGAAGTAAGACCCATGTGCAAAAGAAAAACAAGACCTAATGGGGAACTAGTCGAAATTGAAGACACGACCCAGCTGGGAACTGGCAAAAAAATATCGCACTCAATTTGCAAAAGGGAAATGCTCAACTTGCATAGAGTGCCGTATTTAGCCTTTATGCATGTGCTTTTATGTATGTATATAGTGTATGTACAGATGACCTAACAATGTTATTTAACGAAATTAGGTAAAATTATTAAAAACTATTGTAAATAAATAAAAAATGAATAAAATAGAAAAAATATTGTGAAAAAAATCTGAGGTGGTGGGTATCGAACTCGAACCAACATTATTTCCTTCAAACATATTGTTGTTATTATTTTTGTAATTTCGATCACCTGCGATCACAGGATTTCAGGAAAATTTTAAAATTTGGGAAAAAACCCTAAATAACACACCAAAACTTAATCAGTTATTTATAAATAAGAATAATTTAAAAAAAAATTGTTTTTCCTAAAAATAATTATCACCCTCTGAGTTGGACTTGAAATCGAGCCATACGAATATCTTTACCTTCAATGGCAAATTATTCCGAGTTATGCCTGCGCCTATACCAACTCCACCACAAGAAAGCGATTTGTCGCGCCATTTAATGCATGATCCAATCAGAAATATGGTATAAATCAGCAATTCGAGTTGGAGCCTTGAAAATTTAAGATTTTAGCAAATTCAAACGAAGTGAATATGCCAAGTATTTAAATATGTATGCATACAGGTTTTTATACACAGATTTATTTGCTTATATTTATTTCCCAAGCATAAGCCTTAGTTCAATTAATTTATTTTATTTAATAATTTATTTAATTAATTTAATATTTGATTTTTTTTAAATAATTAATATATTTTATTTTATTTGATTTTATTTCATTTCATTTTATTTCATTTCATTTCATTTCATTTTATTTCATTTCATTTCATTTCATTTCATTTCATTTCATTTCATTTCATTTCATTTCATTTCATTTCATTTCATTTCATTTCATTTCATTTCTTTTCATTTCTTTTCATTTCATTTCATTTCATTTCATTTCATTTCATTTTATTTTATTTTATTTAATTTATTATATTTTATTTTATTTTATTTAATTTTATTTTATTTAATATAATTTAATTTAATTTTATTTGATTTTATTTTATTTAATTTAATTTAATTCAATTTAATTTTATTTTATTTTATTTTATTTTACTTCATTTTATTTTATTTTATTTTACTTTATTTAATTTAATTTAATTTTAATTTATTTTATTTCACTTCATTTTATTTTATTTATTTCTTTTATTTTTATTTTGCTTCTTTTTATTTCATTCTATTTCACTTTATTTCATTTAATATTTTAGGTAAATAGTTCGTTTGGTTTTTTGTTGATTTTTAAAAATATTAGGTGAAGTAAAAATTTCGTTCGGTTTTTATATAAGAGATGGCTTTGTTGTTCATAGTACTAGTGTTACGTGTCGTATCATGTCATACTATACGGCGCTGAAAATGAGTTTATTCGCGCTAAAAGTTTGTCTTTGACAGTTTTTCGATTGATTGACTCAGTACGCTGTGAGCGCTCATCAAAGATGGACACCAGCAAAAAGACAATTCGCTATATTTTAAAATTTGTCTTCGATCAAGGTGAATTTTTTCATACAATATACCATGATCGTGTCAAGAAGAAGCCGCTTGTTGGTATCGCTGGAATGTGAAGGGGTGAAGATAGAAGGGCTTGCATATTAATGTTGTTGCTGCATAGAAATCTCCGTTGATCCAAGTCTCTCTGATTTTCTCATTTTTAAGACTTTTCGTCGACGAATTGGATTATGGGGAAAACGAATACGAGGGTATGGAGGAATATGCACAGAATAGTGAATGAAAACATGCAGATTTACTATTCAAGCAGATTTTACTATTTTCAGGGCACATACACCTTCATACAAGTTAAGCTGATTACATATGGATATGTATGACAAACGCATACTATTGCATAATAAATGAAATAAAGTGAAATAGAAAAATGAGATTACAAAAGGTAAAA
Source organism: Ceratitis rosa (assembly GCA_037013455.1). Lineage (NCBI taxonomy): Eukaryota > Metazoa > Arthropoda > Insecta > Diptera > Tephritidae > Ceratitis > Ceratitis rosa. Next base: position 65,667 of record JAWMAG010000108.1, on the reverse strand, counting down.
TGAAATATTTTAAAATTAAATAAAATTAAATAAAATGAAATAGTATAAAATAAAATAAAATAAAATAAAGTAAAATAAAATAAAATAACATAAAATAAAATAAAATAACATAAAATAAACTAAAGTAAAATAAAATAAAATAAAATAAAATAAAATAAAATAAAATAAAATAAAATAAAATAAAATAAAATAGAAAAAAATAACCCCTGTGGGGTTACCAGATCCTCCATGGGGCGCGTCCCTAGGTGGCGGATAAGGGAAAGCTCTATAGATATATAGGGTAGGTGGGAAATAAAATACCACCCGCGGACCAAAACTGGACAATGCAGTGGAAAGGGGTCACCTTTTTCGTGTTTAGCAAACACGCATACCACAGCCTACCCCATGAAGGCCAACCACCTCCTTGGGTGCAAAATGGTTCCACAATCACTAATGGAAGCCTCGGACGAGTATCGCAACGGTCAGGGGCGACGCGGGACACAACAGCCTGACCACCCAATCGACGGATCTGCAATAAACACGGATCAACATACCACTTTGGATGTTTTACCAAGCCAAACGGTAACCACCAGAGCGGTATCCCCTGGGCAACGCATGAAATGGACAAATGAAATGAACGAACACATCATGCGTAGCTATTACTTAATTACAAAAAACGAGACAACTAAAACTGGATACAGAACGCGACTACATGAATTATTCCAACAGAAATTCCCAAATATCCATGTTTCTGTACAAAGAGTGGGAGACCAGCGCAGTGCAATCATTAGAAACAGGTATATATCAAACCGAAAACTCAATGAATTAAAGCAAGAAGTGGCAAGAGAGCTCTCTGTTGAAGCATCAACCATGCCTACAGTAGAAATGAACCAAGTTATTTCACAAAACACGAGGGTCCTGTCAACAGAACCCGAAAATGAAACATTAAAAGAGCTCAAAATTGAATTTCAAACGGCAATGGTGGAGTTTTCTGGAACAGACCCAACACTACGCCCAATCATTCCCAAACAAAAAGCTACAAAATCAGTAGCAATAGCGATTTCCATAGTAAACAATGATATTCTACCAGCATTTCTGTCTGAGTGCGTTAGTACCTTTGAGGAGCTCCAAACAGCTATATATGCAGCAGCAGCAGCAATTATCCGTCACACTGGTGGAAAGTTATCTTCTAAAGCAAAGGGAAAATCGGAGAAATCTGAACGTCCTTGGAAACACAGATTAAAGACGCAAATTAAAAAGCTTCGGGCAGAACTCGGAAGAGTAACACAATATATTCACGGCAATCGTTCAAAAAATATTTTGAACTGGTATGAACGCCTCAAAAAAGAATATAAGATGCATTCGAAGCAAGATCCACCAAATCAGTATGCAAAAGAGCTCTTGGACACATTTCGTCAAAAGCTAGCAATAAAATGTAATCGCCTACGAAGATATACGCTGTCTGACAAGAGAAAAACTGCAAATGCAGCATTTCAGAAAAATGAAAGAAATTTTTATATGAAATTAAAGGATAATAAGACTAACAACATAGCAGAAATACCCACCAGTATGCAAATTGAGCAGTTCTGGAAATCCATATGGTCTTCAAACGCAACACATAACACGAGCTCTGCATGGATTTCAGAAGAATGCAAAAGACATGAGAATATTAACCCAATGGAAGATATCACGTTGCACGAGTTGGACATTAAACAAGCAGTGGAAAATACCCACAACTGGAAAGCTTCAGGTCCTGATGGCATTCACAATTTTTGGCTAAAAAAGCTAACGAGTGTTCATTCCATAATAGCTCATTATTTTTCAGCCTTCCTCCGAAATGAAGCTCAAGTACCCGCTTTTATGATGAAGGGCCAAACTTACCTCTTGCCAAAAGACTTAAAAAATACTAGTGATCCCTCAAAGTATCGTCCTATTACATGCTTATGTACTCTCTATAAATTATTAACGTCTTGCATAGCAACGAAAATATATGAATATACCAAGCGTCACAACATTATAGCTATCGAACAAAAGGGGTGCATAAAAAACAGCAAAGGATGCAAGGAACAGCTTATAATAGATTCGGTAGTTATGGAACAAGCTTTCCGCAACCAGCGAAATATCTACACCGCTTATATTGATTATACTAAAGCGTTTGACAGCATTCCCCATTCATGGCTCCTTAAAGTACTGGAAATTTATAAAATATCTCCAAATATAAGACGACAATTACGTAAAACAATGAACTCGTGGGAGGTAACTCTCAATTTAACGCATACAAATGGACTTATAAAGACATGTCCTATACCTATTAAACGAGGTATTTTCCAAGCAGATGCCCTGAGCCCATTATGGTTTTGTCTTGCATTAAACCCACTTTCCTCCATATTAAATGAAACAAACTACGGTTTTAATATAAAAGGATCACGTTCATCTCAACATAAGCTTTCCCACCTATTACAATATATTGTATATAGATGACATTAAGCTACAATATACGCTTCAAATGAACGTCAACTGAAAACACTATTAGAATTAACCGAAGACTTTTCTAATGAAATCAATATGTCATTTGGCACACAAAAATGTCGTCGACTTAGTGTAGTAAGTGGAAAAATTGTCATGCGAGACTTCGAGTTGTCAAATAATGAGAGGATTTGTGCCATGTCAGAAAATGATACATATAAATACCTTGGCTTGACTCAAGCTAAAGGAATGCATCACTCTGAAATCGTCCGCGCAACAACGGATGAATACATCGAGCGAGTGAAAAGCTTAATAAAGTCGCATCTTAATGGTTTCAACCTCTTCAAAGCCATCAACACGTATGCTATCCCTGTTCTAACGTATACATTTGGAACAATAAAATGGTCTGATACAGATTTGGAAAGCGTAAAAAGGACTACAAGGACGCTACTTACAAAATTCGGGATACACCATCCGAAATCAGCCGTAGAACGCATCTACCTACCGCGAAAACAAGGAGGGCGAGGCATGGTAGACATCACGCATCTACACCGAAAATGTGTATACAACCTTCGGCAATACTTCCACGAGCAACAAAATCAACTTCACAAAGCCGTATGTCAATCAGACCAAAAGTACACGCCATTAAATTTAAATGACACTTCAACAATCGATATGCTAACAGACGCGCAGCATTTCCACGCATTACTACTGCAATGGAAAACGAAATCGATCCACGGAAAGTACCCCTACGCAGTCGATCAACCGGAAATAGACACAAAAGCATCCAACGATTGGCTATGCAGACCAGGAATTTTTTCGGAAACCGAAGGTTTTATGTGCGCTATACAGGACCAAGTCATTGCAACTAAAAATTATAAGAAGTATATTATCCTCGCCGCCATTGAAAACGATTTATGCCGACGATGTCAAAAACAACCGGAAACAATTCACCATATTACCGGTGCATGTGCCCCACTAGTAGCTACCGAATACCTGACAAGACATAACCACGTCGCTAAAATTGTGCACCAATGCTTAGCACTAAGATACGGTTTAATTACGGAGGAATGTCCGTATTACAAATATAACCCACAAGCAATATTAGAGAGCAGTTTAACGAAGATTTACTGGGATAGATCAATTCTGACAGATCATCCCACTCCACACAATAGACCTGACATAACGGTAATCGAAAAGCGAGAAAAACGGACGCTGCTAATAGACATAGGTGTACCAAACACACACAACCTACAAGAGTGCTATACAGAGAAGTGTAGAAAGTATCACACCTTAGCACACGAAATCAAGGATATGTGGAGACTGCAAAATGTGGAGATAATTCCAATCATTGTATCATCTACCGGTGTTATACCAAAAACTCTAAACAAAAGTCTTGACAAACTTAAAATGATGGAAAAGCGGCACGTGATACAAAAGGCTGTTATATTATCAACAACGACTATAGTTAGAAAATTTTTGAACATAGACTAATTATTATTAACTATTTTTTATAGAAATGTAATCAACATGTTTTGTATCCATTTTAAATTGTAAATATTTTTAATTTTAACTACTGATAAATAATTCAACTTGTAAAAACAATAGTTTTAAGTATTTTGTTGCAAAGCAACCGATACTTGATGTATACACTTATGGTGATGAAAAGAGAAATAAAATACAAAAAAAAAAATAAAATCAAATAAAATGGAGTAAAATAAAATAAAATAAAATAAAATAAAATAAATAAAATAAAATAAAATAAAATAAAATAAAATAATATAAAATAAAATAAAATAAAATAAAATAAAATAAAATAAAATAAAATAAAATAAAATAAAATAAAATAAAATAAAATAAAATAAAATAAAATAAAATAAAATAAAATTAAATAAATTAAAAAAAAAAACAAAATGAAAGAAAATGAAATAAAACTAAGTAAAATTAAAAAAAAAAAAGATATATAAAAATATTATAATAAAATGTAATAAAAATCAAATAAAATAAAATGAAATAAAATAAATTATAATAATATAATCTAATATAAAATAATAAAATAAAATAAAATAAAACAAATTTAATTAAAATAACATCATATAAAATTATTTTAAATAAAGTGAAGTTAGATGAAGTTAAATTAAATTAATTGTAGTTAAATAAAATAAAATGAAATAACGTTAAATATAGTAAAATATATTAAAAAAATACAAAATTAAATTTGAGTAAGTCAGCATAAATTAAAATATAATAAAATGAAGTAACATTAAACAATATATAATAAAATAAGTTTTATTAAAAAAAAATTAAATACTAAATTAAATTAACTTAATTAATTAAATAAAATTAATTGACTTAACTTTAACTAAAGTAAAATATAGTTAAATGTATTAAAAATACAAAATTAAATTTAAGTAAGTTAAACCAAAATATAATAAACAAAAATGAAATAAAAGAAAATAAAAAAATAAAATAATATATAATAATTTAAAATAAAATTAAATAAAACGAAATATTGTATATAAAATGAATAAAATAAAATAAAATATAATGAAATAAAATAAAATAAAATTTTATAAAATATAATAAAATAAAATAAAATATAATAAAAAAAAATAAAATTAGTTAAATTAATATAAAATAATACAAAATTAAATTAAATTAAGTTAAATTTAATTAATTTTATAATGTAAATAAAATTAAATGATATAACGTTAATTTATGTAAAATATTGTAAAATGTATCAATAATACAAAATTTAATTTAAGTAAGTTTTAATAAATTAAAATAAATTAAAATGAAAAACATTAAATAATATGAAATAAAATAAGTTTTATTAAAAAAAATTAAATATTAAATTAATTAACTAAATTATTAATTAAAATAAATTAACTGAACTAAGGCTTAGGCTAGGGAAATACAAATAAGTTAATAAATATGTATATAAAAACCTGTATGCATACATATTTAAATACTTGGCATTTTCACTTCGTTTGAATTTGCTAAAATCTTAAATTTTCAAGGCTCCAACTCGAATTGCTGATTTATACCATATTTCTGAATGAGTCATGCATTAAATGCCGCGACAAATCGCTTTCATGTGATGGAGTTGATATGGCGCAGGCATAACTCGGAACTTTCTCTCCCTTAGGCCGTAAATTAGGAATAAAGAACTCCTTTGCTGTGAGCTAATCTAATAATTACTTCATCCATTGCTTCTGGTACTACTAACAACTCTAACACTGGTTGATATGGCGCAGGCATAACTCGGAATAATTTGCCATTGAAGGTAAAGATAATCGTATGGCTCGATTTCAAGTCCAACTCGAAGGGTGAAAATTATTTTTAGGAAACACAATTTTTTTTTTAATTATTCTTATTTATAAATAACTGATTAAGTTTTGGTGTATTATTTTGGGTTTCTTCCCAAATTTTAACACTTTCCTGAAATCCTGTGATCGCAGGTGATCGAAATTACAAAAATAAATAATAAAATAAATTGAGTGCGTTATTGCCTTTTTGCCAGTTCCCTGCTGGGACGCGTCTTCAATTTCGACTAGTTCCATATTAGGTCTTGTACGTGCTAAGTGATCCGATGTCTCTTAACATTTGCACCTTCTTATTGTATTAACATTCTCTGATTAACTAACTAACTCTAACTGAACTAACTCTTTTTTTCTTTTCTGTCCGTGAGTTGCCTATTCGCCCCGAATGAATCGCACCACTTTTTCATGTATTCTGCCCACGTTATTGGTTTTTGCGGTCCTTTTTTATTACATCGTACCTGCCATGTTTAAGAGTAGCAATAACCTTATAAGTACCAAAAATCTTATGATTTAACTTTAACCTCGGTCCGAATTGTGTTCTCTTAACTCAAAGATCTGTCTTATCTTGAACTTCAGTTGTCCTCTTTGAATTTTTACTTTTACAATTCTTTTCTTGTAGTTTCTGAATGTTATTTTGCGCTTCTTTTCTCACACTATCTCTTTCACTATTTATTTCTTCTACCACTGCATTTCGTACCAACTCTCCTAATTCTAAATCTTCGGCAACTCGCATACTCGTACCTATACCATTGCGACGTATTTTCGTGTGATAACTTCGAGAGCATAAGAACAACAACAATGAATACGTTCAAATTGTCCGCTTCCCCTTGTTACTCCTAATGCTATAAGTAAATGCTTACAATATTCTGAAAAATTTCCAATATGTGTTTGTATTTCTTTGCAGTGAGAATTCCATAGGACCAACATGATCCACACGTATATGACAAGTTGAGAGGTGTATATTTTCTTTGTAAATTGGTGAAAGAAAGCCCTCCTTCTTACCCATTTTGCTTTCCGAGATATTGCCCTCTATGCAATTTCTAACGACTTTCTCTCCCTTAGGCCGTAAATTAGGAATAAAGAACTCCTTTTCTGTGAGCTAATCTAATAATTACTGTATATCCAGTGCTTCTGGTACTACTAACAACTCTAACACTGGATCCTTGAACAGCAAAACGTATTTTACGAAGAAATCTATGTACTCTTTCTTCTCAAGCCTTTTTCGAATTGCTTTGGTCCGTACGTTACTTATCTGAGCTTTTTTTAAGTGGTGCCTTATAGAGTCTTCTATAATTAAGCAAGACATTTGGTGTATTATTTAGGGTTTTTTCCCAAATTTTGAGATTTTCCTGAAATCCTGTGATCGCAGGTGATCGAAATTACAAAAATTATAACAACAATATGTTTGAAGGAAGTAATGGTTAGCCCGAGTTCGATACCCACCACCACAGATTTTTTTCACAATTTTTTTTTCTATTTTATGCATTTTTTTATTTAGTTACATTTTTTTTTTAATAATTTTACCTAATTTGGAAGAATAACATTTGTGAAGACCCCAAGTCTAAGGCCTTGAAGCCTTCACAGCAACAACAAGAACACCAACAACACTAACACCAACAACAACAATAACAACAAGAGAAGTCATACACACATCTTTATATAAAAATGCATAGTCAATGAACATACATACACACATACATTGAAGTACACATACACGTACTTATAAAATTAATTAATATATTAATATAAATGTACAAATATATCTAGATATAGATATATACATACGTATGAAGCTAAAATATGAATTTTACATATTTATTTTAAACATTTAAGCTAGGCAAGCATCAAGCACTAGCACAGCAAGCCGTCGCTGTTAAGTAGGGCAAAGAAGAATAGCCGATAGGCCTACCAACAACGCAACGCGTAACTGTCCACCTGCAGGCAGGGTTTAGTATAAAAAGGGCAGCATCAGCAATGATTAGACACTTCTGTTTGTGCTGTCGTAGCTAGTGTATATGGTGTGTCGTGAAAACGCTACCAATAGGAGTAGATAGAAATATATGGTGTGACGTGAAAACACTACCAATAAGAGTAGAAAGAAATATATGGTGACATGAAAACGCTGCCAGTAGAGTATATGGTGTGACGTGAAAACGCTGCCAATAGAAGTATACGGTGTGTCGTGAAAACGCTGCCAGTACGATACAATTAAGGTATATGATGTGACGTGAAAACGCTGCCAGTACGATACAATTCAGGTATATGGTGTGACGTGAAAACGCTACCAGTAGGAAAATTAGAAAATAAAGTTACGTGTGTAATATTAGAACCACTCGTGTTGTCCTTTACTTTCCTCTTTTGGAATCAACATTATAGGAGAGACCCATAATCCGGCTGAGTGATAGCCCAGCTATAGACCGGAGAACCGGGTTCGTTACAATTGGCGCCCAACGTGGGGCCCTTATAAATTGAGGAAAATAAGAGCCAAGTATCAAGGACCAAAAGTGCAGTGTAGTGAAGTGAAACACGAGTGCACACGAGTACAAGTGACAGTGACACAAAATATATATAAAAGTGATAGAGATACAAGTGCGAGGCACAATAACATTAAAAAAAAAGCGTAGAGAAAAAAAAATAGAAATAATGGTAAAAGTAAATTGGGTTTATTACCTCAACAAGGAGGAACTCATACAATACACAATCGAGTTCGGCTTGTCGAATACAGGCACCGTCGACGAATTAAGAAAACGCCTTGCTACATTCCTACAGGAGGAGGGTGAAAACGAGAGTCTGCGTGATCGGGTCACAAACTTATCGCTAAGACACGCGAAGGTGTTAGTAGCCGCAAACACACCGACACCGAAGCAGAAAGAATCGCTGCGGTTGCCGCAGGTACAGCAACCAAGTAACGACAACGGTACGGGAATGTCACCTCATATGATAGAGGCGTATACCCACGTCTACCCACAGTTGTCCAACCCAACAGTGATGGATCGTGTACATAAGTGGAGTGTGAGATACGACGACGGCGGCAAGGACCCACTGGGTTTCATCGAACGCGTCGACGAATTAGCACACGGCTACGAAGTCGAATTAAACGCACTCCCGAGAGCTTTACCGGAGCTACTTAGTATGGCTTCGAAATAACCACGGGCAATGGCATGGTCTCCCATCCAACGGGACTTCCTAAAGTTTTTCCTGAATTCTCGTTATTTTGAACGGCTGGATGACGAAATCAGGCAGCGTGTGCAACGTCCAAAAGAAGAATTCAAAGATTATGTACTAACACTCCAAGGGCTAATGAGACATTCGGAGTACACACCTACACAAAAGCTCAGACGTATATACCGGAATTGCAGAATACCAGCTGTACATAAAAGAGAGTGAGTTCCATACCCTTACCAAACTATTAAGTCTGGCCGAAGACTACGAAAACATCATGCGAGAAAGAGAGCCAGCGAGAGCTGCGGTTAGAACAATGCTACCCAGGAGAAATGAAGAGCGTAACTATACGATAAGAGAAGAACAGCCTCGAGAAAGTTACACGCTACCAGTGCGACATTATGAAGAACGACAGTATGCACCCACAAGAAAGGCGCCGATGTCACGACCACACCAGATGAGCCAGCAGCCTAGAAGCGAGGAGCCTAACCGAATAAACCCACGAACGACGTGTAGACGATGTGGCGAGAATGGGCACTTCGCCTATGAGTGCCAGAACGCCATTCAACAGTTCTGCTTGACATGCGGGCGGAGAAACGTCCGAACGCAAGAATGCTGCCGCGCGAGCCCGGGAAACGGCCAGCGGACCCATCCACTGCGAGGGGAGGGGTCACCAGCATCGCAACCTTGCATCCGAAACAATCATGCTTGAAGCAAACCGGAGGGCGCATAGTCGCCACAGCAGCCGTAGGGAGAAAACCCATGCTAGCGACAATCGATACTGGAGCAAATCGAAGCTTCATCAGCAAGAAGGTGGCAGAATCGTTAAAAGTGGGACCGACAAGAAGAATGTTCAAGAAGGTGGTGATGGGAGATGGTATACCGAGAGCGGTCACCGAAGCATTGGAAGCAGTAATACAAATAGGCGGCGAAGAACACACGAAGGAGCTACTTGTCCTGCCAGGTCTAGTCGACGACGTCGTACTTGGAACAGACTACCTGGCAAAAGCCAACACAACCATTAGCTGCGGAGACAGACAATGAGGTTAAAGGCAGAAGGTGAGACTCGAAAGAAAGTCGCATGCACGTCAATGAACATGTACGAGGTAAAGCAACTCGAGAAAGCGGAGATATTACCCGAACCACACATAAGCACCACGAACACGAAAGAGGCCGATGCATTTCTTAAGAAGGAATTACTAGCATTCGACAAAATTAGCGGTACAACAAATATGTCGTCACAAAAGATCATCATGAAAAACGATCGACCCATAAAGCAACGATACTTTCCGAAAAACCCGAAAATGCAAGACATAATAAACAAGGAGATAGACGAACTCATTGAAAAGGGGTGTATAGAGGCGTCCCGTAGTCCACACAGCGCACCAATCGTACTAGTGAAGAAGAAGAACGGGAAATGGAGACTGTGCGTTGACTACCGCCAGCTCAACGCGCGTTCACTACCAGTCGCCTACCCCCTCCCCCGAATACAGCACATATTAGATCGCTTAAGGAGCGCGAAATTCATTAGCAGTCTTGACTTAAAGAATGGCAACTGGCAAATCCCGATGAAGTAAGCCGTATACAGCATTTACCTTACCGGGCCCGGGACTATTCCAATGGCGAGTTATGCCATTCGGACTACATTCAGCTCCAGCTACCTTCCAAAGGACCTTGGACAGAGTCATTGGACCAGAACTAGAGCCGCACGCATTTGCATACTTGGATGACATCATCATCACGAGCTCAACGTTAGAACAACACATGAAATACCTAAGGGAGGTATTCCGACGATTACGATTGGCGAACCTGAAAATCAACCCAGAGAAATGTGAATTCTTCAAAAAGAGCCTTAAATATATAGGGCACGTAGTTAGCGAAGAAGGAATTCATACGGATCCGGACAAGATTGCGGCGATTAAGGAGCTAACACCGCCAACGAATACACGAGAATTGAGACGTTTCCTAGGCATAGCGTCATGGTACCGACGATTTGTGGCAGATTTCTCACGCACTGCCCACTCGTTGACAGGATTACTCAAGAAGGGTTGTCGATGGAAATGGAACGAGGAACCAAACCGCATTCGAAGAGTTAAAGAAGGCACCTGTATTAGCCTGTCCAGACTTCTCGCAAAGATTCACCCTACAAACAGATGCCAGCGATTTCGGACTAGGTGCAGTCCTAACACAAGAATTAGAAGGAGGCGAACGAGTGTTCGCATACGCCAGTAGACGACTGAATAAAGCCGAGCAGAACTACTCGGCAACCGAGAAGGGATGTCTGGCCATCGTGTGGGCCGTTCGCAAAATGCGCCCGTATCTAGAAGGTTACTCGTTCACAGTAATCACCAATCATCTGTCCTTAAAATGGCTGAACGCTATCGAGAGTCCCTCCAGTCGTATCGCAAGATGGGCACTGGAATTGCAGCAACACACATTTGATATCAAATACCGTAAGGGCCGGCTAAACATCGTCGCAGACGCACTATCTCGTCAGCCACAAGAAGAGCGATGGAACATACTATTCGAAGGAAAGGAAACAACCGACTGTAAATGGCTAAAGGCTAAAATAGAACAGGTAAAGACGGCTCCGGAAAAATTCCCACGGAAGACGCGATCCCGTGGAAACTTTGCGTCGCATCACCACTACGTCAGAGAGTCCTGAAAGAAGTTCACGACAGTCCCAGCGCCGGCCACATGGGCGTCAGGAAAACCATCGCGAAAGCAACAGCACGGTATTACTGGCCGGGGATGTTCAGAGACATCAAGAGGTATGTCCAACAGTGCCCTACGTTCCAAATGTATAAGCCAATCCAACAGCAAGCCGCGGGTAAGATGTTAACCCAAATTGCCTAGCAACCCTGGGCAACAGTATGCGCAGGTTTTGTAGGCCCACTCCCACGGTCAAAACATGGAAATACGACGATACTGGTATTCATCGATAAATTTTCGAAGTGGGTAGAGATTGTACCGTTGAGGAAAGTGACAGCCGAAGGCCTCATCAAGGCGTGTAAAGAACGCATACTCGCCCGATTCGGGGTCCCGAAGATTATGATCACCGACAACGGAACCCAGTTTATGAGCAAAGAGTTCAAAAGGTTACTCCAAGGATACGGAGTAAAACATCAATTAACAGCATCGTACACACCGCAAGAAAACTCGACGGAGAGGGCAAACAGAAATATCCAACGAATGCTAGCACAGTTTACGGGAAAAGACCAGAAGTATTGGGATGAAAGCATACCAGAAATAACACTAGCGCTAAACACGAGCACATGTGAGGCCACTGGATTCGGCCCTGCATTTTTAGAACAAGGCCGGGAACCACGGATACCAAAAGCACTATAAGACGAATCCACATTTGGCACAGGCGAGATAACCACAACCATGGCGGACAAGGCAGTAAAGATGCGAGAAATATTCAAAATGGTGCGAAGAAACCAACAAAAAGCATCAATTGAAAAAGCTCGATATTACAATTTACGTCGACGAAGGTGGCACCCGAAGATATGGGACCGAGTTTTCGTAAAGGAGCATCATTTATCGAAGGCGAACGAAAACTTCGCAGCTAAGTTGGCACCGGGATACGGCGGACCGTTCAAAGTAACAAATTTCGTATCACCAGTAATCGTCGAATTAGACAGGATGCATAACGGAAAAAGGAGAACTGCGCATCTAGGTAAACTCAAACCGTACCACGCTGGAGACGAGGACGGAAATAAAATAATAGGCGCCCGAAGCAACCCACCCCGGCAAGCATCCGAGCCTAATTCGACGCACGGCGAAGAATAGGTAAATTTTAGCTTCAAACTAAAATGTGATAACTCGGCAGTTGCTAAATATGGGAGCATCTGCCAAATAGGAGGGCAATTTACCAAATAGGGAGGCAATCTCTAAGTAGGGAGCGACCAATCCCAAACCGAAGAATCAGAGAAGGAGAAGCCGAGAAACTAAAAGAAGCGGAAGAAACAAAGAAAGAAGCCGAAAATAATGAAGAACGAGAAAGAATATGAAGAAGAAGAAGAAAAAAACACACACAGAAGAAGAAGCAGCAAAAAAAAAAAAACAGAAGCCATTAAAGTTCGAAGAAGTCCAACCGAAGTCAATAAGAATAATAAAAATAATAATAAGAATAATAACAATAATAATAATAATAATAAAAATAATAGTAACAATAATTATGGCAATAACAACAAAAAAAAAAATAATAATAATAGCAATAATAATAATTATTATTATTACTATAAAATAAAATATTACATAAAAGGGAAAATCCGCAGAACAAAAATAACGGTCGATGAACAGGTATACAACATTGCCCAACAGTTCAAGAATTTAAAAACAATAACAAAGCAAAACAAAAGAGGGCAGTAAACTTAAATTTGGAAAGCACAGCAACAAAATGCATGAAGGGAAAATTACAGTTTGTTACATTAGAAAATCACACAGTAGCGAGCCTATTACAAAAGGACACAGCACATAAATAAAAGAAACATTTAAGAGCGATCAGCAACCAATAAATATGTTCAAGGCAACAAGCACCTGCGGTTCACTAAAAGTGCGCATACGTCGACTAACGGAGGCAGAAATAAACGCAGCGCGGAACGAAGTCCAGGATACAAACAGTGAAGCTAGTACGATCGAGTTCGTCGTCAACGACGAAACAACAATATCAAGCGACAGCGATACGGAAGAAGCATAAGATGTAGTGAGGGCCCCGACGCCGATAGTAATCTCGTCGGACGAAGAAGTAGAGGAAGACATAAGAAGAGTCGAAATCAACATATCGGAAGAAGACAGCCAGCGACTGGGTGAAGGGTACACCGAATACACCCGACGTGTCACGATGACGATGAAAATTTTTAACGACCGGACCGCGCACGCACGACCTCAACAACAACAACGTGCGATTAAAGATACGACAGCGGTATGCGAAGAGGACTACGACATTGAGGAGGAGACTGCGCTCACCCTATTAGCGGAGGAAGACCGCTGGTTGGAGCAATGGCTGAGAGAGATTGCCGACAACGAAGAGCAGCAGGCAGAACCAGGGGTAGTCAGCGAAATCGAAAAATGGCTTCAACAAACAACAGAACCAACAACAACACCATCAGGCTGGCGAAATATTACGAACGTCGACCCGCTACCGACAGAATTCGTTACAAAAATCCGTGAAAGAGTGCAGCAACAACCCAGCAAACGACAGACGTTCCGGCACGAAGCAAGAGGCCTCTGGTATTGCGTAAGAGTCTCAGGAGCCGACGTGATAACCATCACGTGTCCTTACGGGAAGTAAAGGGGGGTGTGAAGACCACGAGTCTAAGGCCTTGAAGCCTTCACAGCAACAACAAGTACACCAACAACAACAAGAGAAGTCATACACACATACGTGTATATATATATATATATATATACATAGTCAAAGAACATACATACACACATACCTTGAAGTACACATACTTATAAAATTAATTGAATATATATAGATATATATATATTAATATAAATGTACATATATGTATATATAGATATACATATAGGTATACATACGTATGAAGCTAAAATATGAATTTTAAATATTTAACCATTTAAGCTAGGCAAGCATCAAGCACTAGCACAGCAAGCCGTCGCTGTTAAGTAGGGCAAAGAAGAATAGGCGATAGGCCTACCAACAATGCAACGCATAACTGTCCACCTGCAGGCTTTGTACCATAATTTCCATATAGCGAGCGCCCCACGCTTTTCTCTTAATTATACAAGTATTTTTTATATACTATTGTCTTAAGTTTATTTTCAAAATTATTTTCAATTTTTTAGTACAATATTCTTTAAAAGCGTGTTTTTGTAGTCTTTTTAAACTATATTTATTTATTTTTTTTTTCTTTAAAAGCGTGTTTTTTTAGTTTTTTTAAACTATATTTATTTTTAACTTTTTAGTTTAATATTCTTTAAAAGCGTGTTTTTTTAGTTTTTTTAAACTATATTTATTATATACTATTGTCTTAAGTTTATTTCCAAAATTATTTTCAACTTTTTAGTTTAATATTCTTTAAAAGCGTGTTTTTTTTTTTAGTTTTTTTAAACTACATTTATTTTATATATTTTTCTAATTAACTCTATTTTGATTTTTTTTTTCTCTGAATTAATCAGAGAACGTATAATAATTATTAGTATGGATTATTATACGTTCTCTGATTAATTTTGTTAACGCTACGATGTATGCAACGATTCGCATTTCAAATATTTCATATTGCGATCGCGTCACCGCTAAAAAGTTACAAACTGACAGACAGACATACTGACAGACAGACATACTGACAGACAGACATACTGACATACAAGTGAAGCTAATATAAAGCGTGTAAAAAGGGCAGCATCAGCAATGATTAGACACTTCTGTTTGTGCTGTCGTAGCTAGTGTATATGGTGTGTCGTGAAAACGCTACCAATAGGAGTAGATAGAAATATATGGTGTGACGTGAAAACACTACCAATAAGAGTAGATAGAAATATATGGTGACATGAAAACGCTGCCAGTACGATACAATTCAGGTATATGGTGTGACGTAAAAACGCTACCAATACGATACGAATAAGATATACGGTGTGTCGTGAAAACGCTACCAGTAGGAAAATTAGAAAATTAAGTTAAGTGTGTAATATTAGAACCACTCGTGTTGTCCTTTACTTTCCTCTTTTGGAACCAAGATTATAGGAGAGACCCATAATCCGGCTGAGTGATAGCCCAGCTATCCGGAGAACCGGGTTCGTTACTCAGTGTTAGGTCATCTGTACATACATTATATACATACATAAAAGCAAATGCATAAAGGCAAAATACGGCACTCTATTCGACTAGTTCCCCATTGGGTCTTATATGTGCTAAGTGATGTCTCTTAACATTTACACCTTCTTATCGTATTAACATTCTCTGATTCAACTAACTCTCTTTTTCTTTTCTGTCCGTGAGTTGCCTATTCGCCCCGAATGAATCGCACCACTTTTTCATGTATTCTGCCCACGTTATTGGTTTTTGCGGTCCTTTTTCATTATATCGGACCTGCCATGCTTAAGAGTAGCAATAACCTTAGAAGTACCCAAGAATTTAGGATTTAACTTTAACCTCGGTCCGAATTGTGTTCTCTTAACTCAAAGATCATTTGTCTCATCTGGAACTTCAGTTGTCCTCTTTGAATTTTAACTTTTACAATTCTTTTCTTGTAGTTTCTGAATGTTATTTTGCGCTTCTTTTCTCACACTATCTCTTTCACTATTTATTTCTTCTACCACTGCATTTCGTACCAACTCTCCTAATTCTAAATCTTCGGCAACTCGCATACTCGTACCTATACCATTGCGACGTATTTTCGTGTGATAACTTCGAGAGCATAGGAACAACAACAATGAATACGTTCAAATTGTCCGCTTCCTCTTGTTACACCTAATGCTATAAGTAAATGCTTACAATATTCTGAAAAATTTCCAATATGTGTTTGTATTTCTTTGCAGTGAGAATTCCATAGGACCAACATGATCCACACGTATATGACAAGTTGAGAGGGGTGCATTTTCTTTGTAAATTGGTGAAAGAAAGCCCTCCTTCTTACCCATTTTGCTTTCCGTGATAATGCCCTCTATGCAATTTCTAACGACTTTCTCTCCTTTAGGCCGTAAATTAGGAATAAAGAACTCCTTTTCTGTGAGCTAATCTAATAATTACTTCATCCATTGCTTCGGGTACTACCAACAACTCTTAACACTGGATCCTTATACAGCAAAACGTATTTTACGAAGAAATCTATGTACCCTTCTCCAGCGTTTTTCGAATTGCTTTGGTCCGTACGTTACTTATCTGAACTTGTTTTAACTGGCGCCTTATAGAGTCTTCTAACATTAAGCAAGACATTCCACTTAAGCATCTACATACTTCATTTTTGTTCCGGTGTTCCGCATTACAATCTGTTATAATTTTTATATTTAACCTTTTACAATTAATTACTCCACTTTTTTAAATCCTCTATAATAGCTGCCGCGGTAGCCGAGTGGTTAGCATTTTGTACTGCCATTCGGAAGGCCGGGTTCAAATCCCAGTGCGACGAACATCCAAAAGTTATAGAAAATTAATTTAAATAAAAAATTAAGTTCAATTTTCTAATTTCGGTCACCCCTAGGCAAGGAATGGCAACCCCTCTGACTGTATTTCTAACATGAAATAAAGGCTGCACATAAAAAAAAACAGCCGTTCGGAGGCGGCTTAGTTTTAACTGTCCCTGCATTTGTTGGAGAAACATCAAGACACAAACAACAAATTGGAGGAGGAGCTCGGCCGAAAATCCCTTCAGCGGGTACAAAGCGCCAATTATATATATTATAAATAACAGCTAAAACCTCGAGCTCGTATAACTTATATTTTTCTTCCTACGGGATTGTTCGACGACTCATGTGCTTACTGGATGATATTGCTGATCAGATGAGTCTTTTTGCAACAGTACCGTCCCATAGCCATACATTTACGCATCTGTGTGCACTTCAGTTTCTGCCCACGTATTGAAAAGCCTAAGCACTGGCGCACTTGTCAATGCTAATTTTAATTTTTCGATAGCCAAAAGTTGCTCTTGCGGCCTAACTTTTGTTGCGTAATAAGCCCCAAACTTTCGAGAATGTGAAGTTAACCCCAGAAACTCTATATCGATTTTACATTATTGGGAATTGGTAAATTTGATACCGCCCGCATTTTCTCCTCTGAAGGTTTTATAGTACCATATTCCAAAATATCCCAGAAAGGACACTCTTTTTATTAAAAACTGACACTTATCCCACCGTATTCGTAAACTATGTATGGTATATTCCCATGCTCATCCTAACGCTAGCTTAAGTTTCTGAATATTAGTCTCCTAATCGCTTGTTGACAAACATTATCGTCCGTGTATATGACAATATCCTTTTTTTTATCAAATCTCTGAAAACTGTACTAACAAATCATACGGACCATGATTTGTAACAAATGATGTATACTTTCGAGACTCGGCTGAAACCGGAACGTGAAAAAATTGTAAATACCTTCGCACTCTGTAATCGTTTTAGCACATCTCAGTTAACACCATACGAAAATTATCTCTAACTATCTTCAGGTTTAATTTATGGTAATCGCAATACATGGGTCTAAAAATCTTTTTTTCGGCACTAGCGCTGCAGAATAAGCGTATTCTGAAGTACTCTGCTGTATTATTCCCTCCTCTGTAAAACGGCACTCTTGTACACTACCCACCGGTAAATCATCTGTGAGAATAATTTTCATAGCAACTGGACTATGTGTATAAATCTGACTGGGCGAACAAATTAGGCCTTGAAGGTTGCAATAAAATATCGAGTTTTCGTTAAACGTTAAAATTCAGTTTTATTGGGAATTATATTAAAAATTTTAATTTTATGTGGAAATAATAAATGTGTTGGTACATTATTTAGTTTGATAAGTTCAAAAGGTTATAAATTCAAAATAATTTCAAATGTAGAATAATTGCGGAGCAGTGCAGGATTCGCGATGTGGTTGCGCTGGGGATGAAAACCGATTAAAAAATGAATGTGTCGCTGTTGGCTACTTTAGCCGTTTAGTTAATTCAAAAGGTGTTGCTGGCTGCGGGTCTTGCGACGTGGCTGAGAGCGGTCGGGAATTGAGAACCGCTTCTATTCTTACCATCAGGGTTGTGAGTTCTTCGAAGCTAAATTTGTGATTTCCGGCGACTTTAGTGAAGTGCAGCTTAAAACTCTTCACTGCTGCTTCCCATAGTCCACCCATATGAGGGGCATACGGTGGAATAAACTCCCACCATGGTGGTGTGTAGAAATTTTAATAGCAGAGTGCAGAATATCGAGTTTCCTGGGATAATTATGGGAAGACGTTCGTTATAACTAAGGACTGCGTATTTAAGTCGTCCGTTTACGCGCAGTTCGCTTTCGCTGTCGAGTATAGGAATTAATGTCAGCATCGTGTCCTTCTTGCTGATCGGTTTTGAGGCTTCGAGTTACGCGATGGTTTCACCATAATGCCTTCGTTGGGTTAGGGTTATGAGTCGCGTCTCTTCGAGGCTTAGAGTCATGCTCATCCGAGATGGCAATTTTCGTGACCTGTGAATAAAACGATATATGTAGGCAATTACTCTAAAGGCTCGGGGGAAGGAAGAAAATCTCTCCAAGATATCTTCGGATGGCAAGGTATGGAATGCGGCGATGTGCCTTTGCTCCGGAGGCGATGAGTGTTGGGGGCGGGTTTGGCGAACCATTCAGGACCTTTCCACCAGATAGTGTCTTCAACGAGATCCTGAGGTCGACATCCACGGGTGCCTAGGTCAGCTGGATTGTCGCTGCGGCATACGTGCCGCCACGTAGCATTACTTATCAGTTGCAAGATCTGGGATATCCTGATTGCTACATATGTTTTCCAAGAGTGTGGTGGTTTCTCTAGCCATGCTAAGGTCGAGTCTGTCCACAGAACAAGTTCGTGAGGCGATAAATTTAATTCTGTTTGTATTTGGTTTACCAACCTTGCCAGTAAAACTGCTCCACAGAGCTCTAGACGGGGGAGACTTATGGTTTGGAGAGAAGCTACCTTTGTTTTTGCAGCCAGTAAATGTGAGGTGAAGGAGTTTTCGCCGTGTTGTACACTCATATACACACAAGCGCAGAATGCCTTCTCTGAGGCATCTGAGAATTCATGGAGTTGAATCGGTTTGTCGGGGGAGTACTGCACCCATCGGGGTATTTGGATGTCTTTGATTGCCGGGTGATTCTCATAAAACGAGTTCCATTTATGTTGGGATCCGGACTTTACGTTTTCGTCCCAATCCGTTACTTCTAGCCAAAGTGTTTGGAGTAGTACCTTGGCTACTATCATAATTGGTAATAACCATCCTGCCAGGTCGAATAGTTTCATCACACCCGATAAAATCTGGCGTTTAGTGCTACACTTTGCAGCGGGCTGAGGTTCGTATGAGTATGAGAAGGTGTCTGTAAGAGCGTTCCAGCCTATTCCTAGAGTTTTTGTTGAGCTTGTGTCGCTGAATTTAAGAAAGTCGGCGTCTAGCAAATGAGACTCTGGGATTTTTTTCGAGTATTTTCGGGTGTGTTGAAGACATGGATGAGGACGACCTCATCATCCCATAAATAATAAATTTTATAATAAAAGGTAAGCAAAATGAATTATGAAACAATATATTAAATAAATTATAACTTATAAATAAATTTCTGGATACTTACCCGAATCCCTACCTGAATACTTACCCGAATACTTACCTGAAAACTCACCTCCCTGAATTTACTCGCACTCCAAATACACCTACCTGCAACCCTACTCCGTTCCGTTATTCTTTCCAAGGTATGTACCATATATACAAAATAGTATAAATAAAGAAAGCGAAAATTCAGCAAGTTAAGTACTCATTATTATACGCGATCAATTATACGCCTTTAAAATTTATTAATAAATAATTTGAAATTAAACCCAAGTGTTTTAAATTTAAATACGGAATATATACACCTTAAAATTTATACATAAAAAATTTTTATACATAAAAAAAAATTTTCAAAAAAATAAAATTTATAACACATATTTAATAACAGAAGTAACAAAACGGAAAGCATATACCGGTGAAACAAAGTTAAATAAATAAAAAGGTGAATTTACAAATATACATACAAACATACACATGTTAAAATGAAAATTATAAAGTGAAAAACTTGTACATAAAATTCTAAATAACAAAACAAAATTTAAACAAGTGACACAAACATACTAAAAATCAAATAACAGAAATTATTTGCCTAAGAATGCAGCAAGA
Organism: Ceratitis rosa; assembly: GCA_037013455.1. Classification (NCBI taxonomy): domain Eukaryota; kingdom Metazoa; phylum Arthropoda; class Insecta; order Diptera; family Tephritidae; genus Ceratitis; species Ceratitis rosa. The sequence goes on along the minus strand of JAWMAG010000108.1, from coordinate 44,903 downwards.
GGTTAAAACCAAACTACCTACATATACGGTGTGTCCCAAAAATAACCGAACTTTATTTTTAAATCATACAACATACAGCGCCATCTATTTGCAACATTAAAAAGGTACATTCATCCTCTTTCAAACGCACCCGACTTCATGTAAGTCGGATGACAGATGTAAAAGTGACAGCCATTTCAATAAAACCAAAAGTGTGCTAATTGTTCCAAGAAAAAAAAAGAGCAAATACAATATAAAATTTTGTATCAAACTTGAAAAAAAATTTCCTGAGACATACGAATTAATGAAAAAAGCTTATTATTATTCAAGCAGCCGTAACCGAGGTACTGAAGAACATTTCTATAAATGACATAAAAAAAGTCTATGCATACGCTGGTTGATCGTTCCAAACGTTGTGTTGAGTCAAATGGAACCTATTTTGAATAAATAATAACTTTCAAAGATAATATAATGTGTATTTTACTATTTTATATCCAAAAAGTTCGGTTATTTTTGGGACACACCGTGTACATATCTACATACACGTATGCGTGTGAATAAGAAAATAAAAAATAAAAACTTTGAAGCAAATATCTAAAGGTGCACACAATCAAAGACAAGACATATACCTGTCGCTAAGAGAGCTTGAAAAAATATAAATAAAACATGCTCATTGTGCAAAGTGTGCAAATAATCAGAGATTTAAATAAAATATAAAAGAAACAATTACGAAGTGAAAACTGGCAAAACCGGTTAATTGTTACAAAAACGGCAATAAAAGTGACTTATTGCTGGAAAAGAAGTAAAATAGTTGAGGTATTCTTTAATTTAATTTAATTAAAAAAAAAAATTAAAAACTAACGCTGGAAGTGCATACAGTATACATACAGCAATACACCGAGTGAAGCAGAACCCCCTCCCCCCCAGGTAATAATAAAAGGAGTAAGGAGCAGGAAAACCTGGTAAAACACAAAACCAGGATGTCCAAGTAAGTCACAAGATTCTCAAATATATTGATATTAGTTTAGCGGATATCTCAAACGGTGTATGATCCCTATCTCCTACGTCATACAAGCAAACCGTTTCCAAATCTCAAAAGGCTATACAACATCCGCTAAACTAAATACACTCATACATATTAATATAAACTTATGTATAAATATATAAACTTTGCGGTTTGTCTCTCAATTTCCTCTCACAAAATATATACATACATAATACATACATAATACATACATATACTAATACACAAATCCGCTAAGTATATATACATATATATTTACACTCTTCATACGTGTATACTTGAAAGACTATACCCCTCATAGCAATCCATAGTATCTCAACTGGTCCGCAACCCATTCCCACAGGCACAGTAAAACACCACTCATATATATAAGTCGCTAAGCATATATTCATCTGCATATCCTCTCGGGTAAAAGACTATACCCCACATAGCAACCCATAGTATCTCAACTGGCCCGCAACCCATTCCCATAGGACCAGTAAAGCACCACTCATATATATAAGACTATACAATATATGGCTCAACAAACATTTAACTAGTTCGTTCTCATTCAGAACGAACTTAAGCAAACCTCTTTGCACGAATTATTCTCACACCCATTTTCAAAGCCACCGGTTCCCGTTCGCGGTGCATTCTCGCAGTTCACAACATCACTGCTTCCCATTCACCCTCTTTCACACTATCTCGCTATAAAATATAGCAATATTTCCGAACATAAGCTAAGCCAGTACAGGGTGCGTATTATCAGGAATAAAGTTTACAATAAATAAATAAACTAAACCATAATGGCTGAAGAAAAACAAGAAAAGCCTCATTCTCTTCAAGCTCCGTCGGGACCCCGAACCCGATCCAAATCCCAGGCAGAAAAAACTTGAAAAAATTTGCGCAAAATGGTAGGACGTCAATGAATCTTCTCACTCGGAAGACGCACTTCAGATATACAAAGAGGAACTGGACAAACACATGACTCTGGTGGACACAGCCAATCAAAATTTACAGTTGAGCAACGTGGATGAAGACAAACTCCGGATGAGTGCAGAAGCGTATGAAACCTCCTTCGATAACGCTATGCTAACGAAGATCCGGATAAGAGAGCTACTCAGCCAGTTCAAGGCAACCACGGAAACAAGCCGAAACAACACACCCGTCACCAGTACACGTCCAACCCAGCTAGACACACACAGCTATCTCAAGGTCCCTGCTTGTGACACCGAAATCTTTTATGGGGGATATGAAGACTGGCCCTCTTTTAGAGATATGTTCACTGAAGTATACATAAATCACCCTAAATTATCCCAGGTACAAAAGTTGTACCATTTAAGACAGAAGACTTGAGGGAAAGCTGCTCTTCTCATAAAAAATTATGCGCTCAATGATCTCAACTTCATGCTAGCCTGGGACGCGCTCAAATCTCGATAGGAAAATCGTAGAATCGTTGTTGATAGTCAAATAAAAACCTTATTCTATATCCAACCGGCAAACACGGAAAACAGCGAGAGGATTCAACAAATACAGACGACTAGCAACAACTGCCTCTCAACACTGAAAGCAAACGGGGTATCAACCGAAAGTTGGGACCCGATGTTAATTTACCTCTGCTCTTCAAAGCTCCCAGAAGAAACCCTCGCTCTATGGGAGCAGTAAACTCACGGAAAGAGTTACCACGATGGTCGGAAATGGACCAATTTGTCACAACTCGATATGAAGTTGTAGAACGGTTAAGCACTTATAGGTCGAATAAACCTAGGCTCAACACAGCTAGCATACCCCAACGCAACACACCCGCACAGACCCCCTCACATACCTTCAGAAACAAAGCCCAAACGTTCCATACTGAACAAAAAAGGCTAGCCTCATGGAAGCTCTGTAACTCAAACCACTCAATGATAACTTGTATAAAATTTAAAGAGCTTTCCGTCTCCGATCGGAATAAATATATAAGAGAGAACAAATATTGTAAAAATTGTCTGGCATATTCGCATTCCGAAAAGGAGTGTAAAAGCAATTTCACGGGCGTTTATTGCCAAAGACGCCATCACTCTCTTCTCCATTACCCCGCGAACTCTCAAACGCCAAACCACTTTCGCTCTCAAAGAAACTATGTCACGTCCCAAGTTGAGGCCAAAAAGCCATGCACCTCCAACCAGGCAATAAAAAATGCAAAACCTTCCCAAATTAGCAATGAACAGGTTCTATCTCATTTCTCGGGACTCAGAGTAAAAACATTGCTCCTAACAGCACTTATTCCAATTCTCCACAATGGAGAAATAACAAAAATAAGAGCTCTCATTCACCAAGGTTCCCAAAAAACCTTTGTAACGCTAAGAACACAAAGGTTACTTGGTCTACCAACAACAAAGGCCAACTACGAAATACTTGGTATGGGTGGACAGAAAGTCCAGAACTCCAATAAGCAGTGTTCTATAACATTGTGTTCTACAGACCACACAATAAAAATCGCAGCTCAGGCAATAATTCTGCCAAACTTAACTCACTCCTTCCCGTCGGTCAAGGTAAAAAATGTTGATCTTCAGGAATACCTCTCACTGCCTCTTGCGGATCCCAACTGCTTTACACCAACAAAATTAGACATGGTAATTGGAAGTGACATACTACCGAAAATTCTCACCACAGGTCTGAAGATCAATGTGGGCGGAAGCTTAATCGCCCAAAATACCATCTTTGGATGGATATTAAGTGGTCCAATTGCAGAACAGGTGCCAACATTCACCATGCAGGTGGTAGAAAGTTCATCAGAACCCCTAGGAGACTTATTGAGACAGTTTTAGGAACAGGAAGAAGTACCTCCGACTACAACTCAGACAGCAGACGACGTCTTCTGCGAACGATTATATAAAGCCACCACCTACAGGAGAGAGGATGGTCGATATGTGGTAAAGCAGCCGTTCAAATCATCATTCCCCGAAACAGTGGCATTAGGACATTCCAGGCCCGCAGCCCAGCAGCAATATCCCAGCTTCGAACGGACCAATCAGAAAAAAGAACTCAGTGAGACTTAATCAGCAGTTCTGAAAGAGTATTTAACGCTAGACCATATGGAGCCGACACATCCCCACAAAATAGTATGCAACGGTAAATATTTTTCTTTTTACCTTCCCCATCATGCAGTAATAAAACCTGGTAGTAAGACTACTAAAGTCAGAGTAGCTTTCAACGCGTCAAAACCCTCTCACTCCGGCATCTCACTCAATGACGCATTGCATACTGGCCCCGTTCTCTTAAATGACCTAATGATCATAATTCTCAAATGGAGACTCTATCAATATGTATTCAATGGCGACATTGAAAAAATGTACCGCCAAATATACGTCCACAAGGAAGACCTGGACTTCCAACGCATCCTATTTCGCAGATCCCCCGATAGTCCGATAGAAGATTTTAAACTGAAAACAGTCACATTCGGAGTCAATAGCGCCCCTACATCAATTAGCCGAGGATGTCAACGACACATCCCCTCGGACCTCAAAGATCCTAAAAGACGGAACATACGTAGACGATATTTTATCAGGCGGACACGATCTAGCCTCAACAAGCGACGCTCTGCATAATGTCATCGAGACTCTCAATACGGCCGGATTCCCACTAAGGAAGATTTCAGGAAATCATAAATCACTACTCAAAGGAATACCTCAATCCGACCTCTTTGATGAGGAATTTCTCCAATTTCAAGAAGCAAGTTCCACAAAAACTCTTGGAGTAAAATGGAATGCCTGATACGTTTTCATACTCAGTAGATACATTTCCCGACTCAAATACTGCCACGAAGAGACAGATCCTCTCAGCGGTTGCGAAACTTTTCGACCCGGCAGGATGGCTATCGCCCATAATGATAGTAGCAAAAACACTTCTCCAACAACTCTGGATGGAAGGAACGGACTGGGATGAAACGGTGAAGCCACTCTCACTCCACAAATGCAACGTCTTCAAAAAAAATCTCGCAGCAATCGAAGAAAATACCTCGATGGGTGCAATTCACCCCAGATAGCTCAATTCAGCTACATGGGTTCTCTGATGCATCCGAGAAGGCCTTTTGCGCTTGCGTTTATTTAAGAGCTCAGCATGGTGAAGTCGCAACATCACACTTACTCGTAGCAAAGACTAAAGTTGCACCACTACAAACTGTATCTCTACCCAGACTTGAACTCTGTGGCGCTGTACTCCTCGCTAGATTAGTAAAACACCTCCGATCTCAACTGGACCTGCCTTCTCACGAACTCATCTTGTGGACAGACTCCCTGGAAAGACCCAGAATAGATAACAAGGCCCTGCGCTCTGTGGCCGAAAAGTTTACCAAACCAATCATCCCCCCCCCCGGAACAGAGACACATAGAAGTATTCCATGCTTTAGAAGACACGGACTTATTGGACCGTTTCTCCTCCTTCTCAAGAGCTCTTCGAATGACGGCTTTCATATTAAGATTCTCACAAAAGGCACGAAAACTGCCTGCTCCCAATACTTTTAGCCTCACACAAGCGGAAATAAATCAAGCAAAAATTCGTCTCATTTTATGTATGCAAAAGAGATATTTTGCGAAAACTATTACGGCGTTAGAAGTAAAATCCCCGGTCGGTAAAAGGGACCCACTGCTTTCCCTCAACCCATTCATAGATTCGTCTGGCATTCTACGCGCGAATGGACGACTAAGCTATGCGGCTCTCAGTTATAGTGAGCGCCATCCAATTATCATCCCAGATAACTCTAGATTTTGCACTCTTCTCCTCGCATTTCTCCACGCTACCCTTTTGCACGCTGAAAAACAGCTTATGACACGGATGATTCAGCAGGAATATTACATCCCACGAATGAGGCAGAAGATCAAGACGTGTATATTCAACTGCAAAGTTTTTACAAGTTACAAACAAAAACTGAAATCCCAAATCATGTCGGCGCTCCCTGCTGAACGCTCAACGTACTCGCTCCCTTTTCACACCATAGGAATTGACTTTGCAGGTCCATTTCTTGTGAAAACTTCTATGCTCCGTCGAGCATCTCACTCCAAAGCCTATGTATGCGTTTTCATTTGCTTCTCCACAAAGGCTATTCATCTCGAAGTGTGCTCCGACTTGACCATCGAATATTTCAAAGCCGCGTGTGCACGTTTCGTCGGACGCAGAGTCATCCCACATAGAGTCATGTCCGACAACGGTAAGACGTTTGTAGGAGTACAACGTAGTTTCTCACGTGAATTATCCTCCTTCCTCGCAGAAGCCTCCGAAGATATAGAAAAAATATACGCCATTCACGGATTCACATGGCAATTCATCCCGCCATACGCCCCTCACATGGGCGGACTTTGGGAGGCTGCAGTGAAAAGTTTCAAAACTCACTTTACGAAGGTAGCCGGCAGCCAAAAATTTACGTTCGAGGGGTTCACTACGCTCCGTATAGAAGCGGTTCTTAACTCCAGACCGCTTTCCCCAATGTCTCAAGATCCCGACGACTTAAAAGCTCTGACACCAGGCCACTTTCTGCGTGGAGCTCCCTACTCTCCCTGCCGGAACCGAACTCGGAAGAGCTAACTCTAATGAATAAATGGGAAAAACTGAAAGTGCTCCACCACCAATTCAGTAAGCATAAATGGAAAGAACAAGAGCTCAACCTCACTGAAGGAGATCCCGTTGTCATTAAAGACGACCTCCTACCCCCCAACTAATGGCGTTTAAGACGCGTCGTACAACTCCATCCCGCTCCCGATCAAAATATCCGAGTGGTAGATATCCGAACTCAAAATGGAGTCGTTACTCGCAATGTCAATAAAGTTTGTGTTTTACCACCCGCTTAGCTTATGTGTTTTCAATTCATTCATCTCGTTCCCCACACGATCCCACAAGCCACTTATTCTTATTAACAAATACTGCAACCCTATATTTACAGATCTCAAAGTTTCCGAAAGTATCGCCTCTGTTGCCGAACCCATTCGTTGCGCTTTTGCCGAGCCTTCATAGCGATGACTCCCGAAGAGCGATATGAATCGGCCTAGGTACATCGCTATTGTATAAATTGTTTGGCGACCTCGCATACCACGGAATCCTGTGATAGCCACGACAGCTGCCGCCGCTGCGACCTAGCTCATCACACTATGCTCCATTGGCCAATACGTGACCTTCCCGAGGGCAAACCGACCACGCGAAAGGTAACCTTCCAACCGGCTGACACTCGGCGCACCAATCAACCATCAAGAAAAATGAAACAAATACGAAGCGCCAAAGAGCAAACGTCAACACGACGAAACCAAAGAGCTGTTTCCCGCAATGCTCCTGCTGTGCAACGAAGAATCTGCGGGTTGGTGAAGAAAGGTCGCGAAACGCTAAATCAGCTCGAAAACCTTGTCGAGGTATCGTCGCCGTAGGCCCGCCGGCATGTTGAAGACATGGATGAGGACGACCTCATCATCCTATAAATAATAAATTTTATAACAAAAAATAAGCAAAATGAATTATGAAACAATATATTAAATAAATTATAACTTATAAATAAATTTCTGGATACTTACCCGAATCCCTACCTGAATACTTACCCGAATACTTACCTGAAAACTCACCTCCCTGAATTTACTCGCACTCCAAATACACCTACCTGCAACCCTACTCCGTTCCGTTATTCTTTCCAAGGTATGTACCATATATACAAAATAGTATAAATAAAGAAAGCGAAAATTCAGCAAGTTAAGTACTCATTATTATACGCGATCAATTATACGCCTTTAAAATTTAATAATAAATAATTTGAAATTAAACCCAAGTGTTTTAAATTTAAATACGGAAATATTTACATGTGTTTTAAATTTAAATACGGCATATTTTCAGGGTGGCTTGCTGTAATTTTCTTAAAAGGGAATCCTGCTGAATTTAACGCTTCGATAAGTTGGGTAAGTGAGTTGATAGTGGACTGTATTTCATTACTGCCTGAAAGAATGTCATCTACATAAATTTCATTGAGTAGGATATTGTTTGCGAGAGGGTATTAGGTTTTGCAATCTTCGGCTAATTGATGTGGGGTTCGAATAGCTAAATATGGGGCACAACTAACGCCAAACGTAACTGTCTTTAGCTTGAAATCTTCTATTGGAGAGTCGATTCTGCGAAAGAGTATTCGCTGGAAGTCTTGATCTTCCTGGTTAACGAGTATTTGCCGGTACATTTTCTCAATGTCTAAATACATACTTATAGAGTCACCAATTGAGTTTTTGGAGCTTTGTGTGATAGGTTTGCGTGCGACTTTTATTCGCAAATGGGTAGCTTTGATTGCCAGCTCTGGGTGTGAATACATTGATGTGGGGTTTGGGCTTACCTGGGCGGTATGTTCCCAGTCCTTCTACTACCTCGTATCTACTGGTCAGGAATGTATTCATTTCGGACCATAGTGGTAGTTCTTTCCTCGAATTGAGAGATTGTTCCCACTGCGCGAGTGTTTCGCTCGGGAGTTTTGAGGAGCAAATATAAATGAGGATGGGATCCCAATCCTTAGTGGAAATATTTTGTGATGAGAGATTGGAGAGGCAGTTATTTATTGAAGTCTGCAGTTTTTGCCTTGTGACGCAGGTGAAATATTTTTTGGGCGGGTGTTAATTACGGGTGATTTGTATAGACTGCCGTAAACATGTCTCGGAATGTCGGCCAGTCTTCGTAGCCTCCGTAATATGCTTCAGTATCGCATGTTGGTACTTTGAGACATACCCCACTGGAAACTTGTGTTTGTATTTGTTGATTGCTGGCATTTGTGAATTTTTAGGGATTTGAATTAATGGGTCTTATGAAAAAAAAAATTGAATTGATATTGGGCGGGTTTTATAAAAAAATTGAGTGAGTATTGTAAAAAAAATTGGGTGAGTTTTGTAGAAAAAAAATTAGGTGAGTTTTGTAAAAAAAAATTCTTTTATTTGGTATATATTAACATCCAAAAGTTATGAAAAATTAATTTATAATAAAAAATTAAGTTAAATTTTCTGATTGCGGTCGCTCCTCGGCAGGGAATGTCCACCCCTCCGAGTGCATTTCGGACATGAAATAAAAGGCTCCTCGTAAAAAAACCATCAGCCGTTCGGAGGCGGCTTAGTATAAACTGTCGGTCCCTCCATTTGTTGGAAAAACATCAAGATGAAAAACCACAAATTGGAGAAGGAGCTCGGCCGAAAATAGCTTCAGCGGCTACAAAGCGCCAATTATATATATAACCCGCAGCAAATTTTAATGTGTCTATTTGCCTCAGAGCGTCTGAGTGCAAATACCTATATATATGAGCGGTGTTATATTCGGTAAATGAAAAGTAGAGGATTTTCATTTACCGACTTTTGGGACCCGCTACGTATATTATATATTGTGAAAATGTAATAGTTTAGCGGATTTTGTAATTTTGCGCAAACGTAATAAAACTTTTTATTTTATTATTTTTTTTTTGAGATCTGTATGTACATATATGTATGATGTGGAGGTTTGGCAAAATCCGTTAAAATTAATTTAATATGCAATCCAGTGAGAGAGTGGGACTTACTTTGACATACACGTACGGACTTATTACAAACCACTTTTTTTTGAGAGGGTGGTGACGTGCTGACTTCTACCATATGTAGTACTGGTGTTCCTGTGTTGTTGAGGTTTTGATTGTCCACCTTGGTCTGCTTATTAACGTGCACGTTTTGTTTCGTGCTTGATTCTGTTAATTTTGTAAATATTTGTTTTTTTTTTTTTTAATTTTATTTAGTTCTCTTTTTTTTGTTCTTATTTTTTTTTTGTACGTATATATGTATGTATTTTTTACTCCTTTTTTTGTTTTTTTATGTTTTGTGTCGCCGCTTTTTATGGTTTTTTGTATATTTATATGTATATATTTTCATATATGTATGTATATAAAATTTTTATTTTGGGGTTTACTTTTTTTTTGTTTTAATTTTCTATTTAATTGTTTATGTATGTATTTTGTAGCACAGCACTTGCACTATATGTATGTATTTTTATGTTTGTTTTTCTTTATATATACACATATATATTTTTTCCAATTTTTTGTTTTAATTTGTATTTAATGTTTCACTTTTTTTTCGTGTCACATATATACAATTGTACATGCATGCATGTACATATATATATATATTTTCCGAGTTTATATTTTCCCCGCGGTTTATTTTAATATATATATTTATGTATATATTTTGCTTAATTTTAGGAAAGAAAACGCACTTTCAATTTTTTTTATGTTTTTTTAACTTTTTTATGTTTTTACACAGCACTTTTTTCAACTTTTTTAACCGCCCAAGTCACGACTTTTCGCTCGCTATGTTCTTTGTTTTGCCGATCACGTTAAATTTTTTATTATAATTTATTGAATTTAATTTTTTAATATAAAATATCTTCTTTTATATATATATATATTTTTTTTTGCACAGTTCGTTCCGATAAGCGGGTTTCGGCACCATGTATAAATTTTGAATTATATGGAATTTATGTTTTTGATTATTATGTATTTTTCCACTTGCACTGAAAATACAGTTTTATATTTTTTGAGAATTTTATTAAATTGTTTAAAAATTTCACACCATATAATTTTATTTATATATTATATATAATTTATTTAAGTCACACCGTTTGGAGTTCTTAGCGAGCAAAAATTATTTATTTTTTAATAACGCACAAATACTGTAAGCTTATTATTTATACAAAATACTTAGCTTAGTTTTATATTAACGGGGAAGAAGGGGAAATTTCGGTTTCCGTTTTCTCTTCAATTTTCTTTGCTTAACAGGATAAAGAGTGAAAAATTTCAGATTAGGGTAAACAATTCAGGGTGAGTATAAATTTCTTATATATATATATATATATATGTATATTTAATATCTATTTTTCTTTTAGAATTCTATGAGATCGACACTCATGTCTTCATCAAGGTGATTCCGCTGATTTGAGAAGATGACCCGTTGAAATTCCATAAGACAGCTTGTAAGGACCCCAAAATCCGAGGCTTTTGGAGACCTCACAACAAACATACATTTTCATATACATACACTGAATTTATATACATGCATTGAATTTATGTACATACATGAAATCATTAAACTCTATAGTACATATATATATATATACATATATTTATTATACAACCATACATACTTAAATTATTGAAACATGAAGATACGTTAGAAACCCATAAGCATGTTCGAACATGAATTTATTCGTATGCACATACATACGGGCACATAGAATAAGTGGAAAACTGTACGCTGCAATAAATTGTTATTACAAAAAACATTCTGCCTGCGTGCAGAATAGTATAAAAGGCGACGAAAATGCAAAGGAAATGAAGTAGCCTTTGTGTTGTCGTGTCGATAGGTATACTTGCCCGTGGGATCAACACCACCGGCAAACGTAGTGCACCTGAGGGTTTACGCCTCACGAGCATTTATCTATACTCCACTGAGGGCTTACACCCCACTGGAACGAGGGCTGGTAGAGGGTTTACACCTCCACAGCGCCATACGAAAGAAGTAGTATCTGTGTTATTATTAAGCATACTTGCCCGTGGGTTCAACACCACCGGCAAACGTAGTGTACCTGAGGGTTTTCACCTCACGATCACTTATTTACTTGCCGTAGAAATATCGAGTAATATATTAGAAACCGTACATATATAGATTGTTTATACCCAATAAATTTGTTGTAACGTACACAGCGTGTTTTTACTTTAGCAAACCCTTGGCAAGGCTGAGCTTACCCCAGCCAAGTGGAAAACTCCGTTACAAGCTATAATCTTTCGTTTTTTTTTTTTTTTTGAAAAGTTGTCACTGTATGAGGCGTTTAGAACACATACATACTTATGTAGGCACACTATTTATTTAATATTTTCACTCCACGATTTTGGGTTTAATTGATGTTTGTTAATTTTTGTTTTGTGTTTGTTGTTATTCAATACACTTTTTGATGTTATCAAGCGCAATGTCATGCACACAACTATACAAAGGTGATATGCACACACACAGCCAAGTAAGTTATATGTAAGTATGTATTATGGTGTTTATTTAGACTTTTTTTTAATGAAATTTTGTTTGAAAGCTCTTATATTTATAATTTTTTAATTGCATTTTCCACTTTACCACATTTGGTTCCAAAGAATAAAAACTTATTTCAAAATCACTTAATGATATGTATATATGAATGCAGTTGTTTAAATAATTACTGTACATGCGGATTTTAAGACTGTTTTTTATACACTTTTTGAAGTTTATTTTCAATTTTTTTTGTATCGGCACAGTTGCAAAGTATTTAAACGACTCGTAGAGTGTTTTATATTCGTACGGATTAAATTTTCTATTTGATTAAGTTTAATATGATTTTCAATTGCGTTTTCACTGCAAACGAATAAAATCCACCGAATACGTGTCGTGGCGGCTCGAATTTTATTTTGAGTATTTTAGTAAATTTTTTTTATTTGATTTTTTGTAGTGTTTTTTTTTTTCTATTAAACTTTTTACCGTTTGTTCTTTTTTGTATCAAATTCTTTGTTTTCAATTTAATTAATTTTTTTTTTCACACAGCGAGCAGCACACACAATGTTTTACTTTTATTTGGTATTTGGCGCTTTTCAAACTAGTTTCCACCGTTTTTTGTTCAATTTATTGGATGAGTGCATAAGTTCGTGCCCGATTTCAAGTGCAAACTAAAATTGAAATTTTTTTAAGAAAGCGCTTTTATTAATCAATTATGTATTCGCCATCATGTTCGGCAATCCACTCCCAACGTTCAACCAATTTACGGATGCCTGATTCATAGAAATCGCGCGGTTTCTCGTTGAAAAAGGTGTCAAGGTGGTTTTTGACGTCTTCCACATTTTTAAGGTGCAATGTCGGGTGAATATGGGGGATGCGGCATGAATTCCCAATTCATCTCCTTCAGTTTGGCCAGGGTCGGTTTTGCAACATGTGGCCTGGCGTTGTCATGATGGAAAAGAACTCCTTTGCGATTGGCCAAAATCGGACGTTTTTCATCAATTGCTTTCTTCAATTCGACCAATTGCTGACAATACTTGTTGGCAGTGATCGTTTCTCCAGCTGGCAAGAGCTCAAAATAGATCACGCCTCGGATATCCCACCAAATGCACAGCAGTACCTTCATCGGATGCAATCCACCTTTCGACATCGGTTCCGCCCCTTCGTGTGCCTGTTTCCATGTTCTTTTGCGTTGAACATTGTTGTACAGGACCCATTTTTCATCACCAGTCACGAGCCGATCCAAAAAAGGTTCGTTTTTGATCCGTCGAAGTAAAGAAATTGCTGTTGACATACGGTCCACTTTGTTCTTTTCACTCAACTGATGTGGCACCCATGTATCGAGCTTCAAAGTGTACCCAACCTTTTTTAAACGACGAAACGCAGTTGATTTGTTGACGTTCAATTCACTGGCAACCTCTTCCGTCGAAATACGTGAGTTATTCGCAACTAAAGTCCTTAGAACATCGTCATCAAGCTCAGAAGGCCGTTCACTGCGAGGTTGATCTTCGAGGTTAAAATCTCCAGAACGAAATTTCGCGAACCATTTTTTTACTGTGCGGAGTGCTGGAGCACGGTCCAAATAAACTTCGCGAATATCTTTAGTTGCAGCGCCCACTGTTTTTCCTTTGCGGAATTCGTATAACATAATATGACGCATATGATCTTTTTCGTTGTTCATCTTCCATGCGTCTTTTCACTAAGCAACTCAAATCAAAATGAAGTTATTTTATGCTTGATTTACAGTTCGGACTGTCACCTTTCCAACGATATATAATATGTATATATTTCTTTCCCGAGCGCCACTCTCAAACGATTCGTACGGCATCCAGCGGAATCGGGCACGAACTTATGCACGCTTCAATATATTAAGTTTAAACAGCAAAGTTTGGTTATAATATGTTAGTTTGTAAAGTTATAATCACTTTTCGCTTATAAATTATTTTCTCTGCACGCACGTCCGCTCGCTTCAAGATTCCGTTTTATTTTGTCTGTTATGTGTGATGGCCGCTGTTGCCGTTGGATAGAGCAGTGGTGCCAATTCGTTTTGGAGGCACCGAAGGACCATGTATAAATCTGACTGGGCGAACAAATTGTAATAAAATATCGTTAAAATTCAGTTTTTTTGGGAATTATATTAAAAATTTAAATTTTATGTGGAAATAATAAATGTGTTGGTACATTATTTAGTTTGATAAGTTCAAAAGGTTATAAATTCAAAATAATTTCAATTGTAGAATGATCGCGGAGCAGTGCAGGATTCGCGATGTGGTTGCGCTGGGGATTGGAAACCGATTAAAAAATGAATGTGTCGCTGTTGGCTACTTTAGCCGATGAGTTAATTCAAGAGGTGTTGCTGGTGCGGAGCGTTAGCAACATTGGGCAGCACATCGCGGCGTTGCCACCTGAGGGGGGTCATTCCGAAAACGAAAGGAGATCCATGTTCTCAACACTATGTATTTTCTTTATAGCTGAATATGTATACATTATTGTTGACAAAACTGTAGCTTGTTTTCTCTCTAAATGATTTAAATCCGCTACCTGCTTATTCTCCTTCTCATCCTCTATATTCCGACAAATGTTTTTAAGTTCAGTAAACAAGTCACTTTGTTTCTGTAAAGATTCAAGATTAACAGATCTCTTAACGAAGATTGCTTCACCTTACCTTACCAATATGTCAACTTTTCGTAATACGCCATTACCTATTATAGCAGCATAACGCAAATCTTTCACCGTAACTACATGGAAGGTAATATTTAGCTTAACATCGTATATATCCATTTCTATACTAAAACTTCCTAGTGTAATAATAACAATGTCCTCCAATCCTACTAGACGTCTTTTGTCGTTATTTAATTGAATGCCCTCATCAAGCATCATTAAGGTATAGTATCGCATAATACAAAGATCACTTCCAGTATCTACTAACGCGAAAAAATAAACCATTTTGTTGGATGTTTTTAAATATAATTTTAATCCGCCTTCATCCTTTCACACATTTACATTTCTTTCAGCCTTAATTACGCGTATCGGTGGATTATTATTCGTATATTCAAAAGATCGATATTCTATCTTATCACACTTGATACTGTTTTTTGCAAATGTGATCCTTCACCGCATTAAAAACATTTCCTGTTTTCTTACATCTCTATCTGGTTTTTAAGTTCACTAATGTTTCTAGATTGATATAAAACCGCTTCACTAATTTATGAATCTGAAATACCATTTACAAAATACTCAATAACACTTTCTTCATCGATTCTAATAGGCTTACCAATTTCAAATAAACAATATAAATACTCAAGAAACGATTCAGTTACATTTTTACGACGAATCCTCAAAATATTGTGTACTTTAGCTGAAAGTAGTTTTGTACCAAACTCTTCAACAAGTTTTTTTTCAGAGATGACCAATTACGTATACCACTTATGCCCCTAATAAACGACTTATGTAGCCTTTTAGAAGCCGCTTTGCATAAATAAACATTTGTAAATCGTTCCACCTTACTGTAGCCGCATCATCATCAAACTCAAGGCCGATAGCCCCAGCTGCTAGTTGCCTTTAATGTAATGTAATTATTCATAATTATTTTTCATAAAAATAAATAAAATAAAATAAATAAATAAATCTTCAAACTCTATTATCCACTGATTAACGTCTAGTGAGTCGGTACCAGTAAATGAAGTTATAGTATCCTCAATGTATCTCCAAGCAAAATGTGAAATGTTACTAATACGTGGACCATCTCTACCCCGTTTTCATACTGAATGATACTCAATCCTTTGTCGCTGAGTTCACCATCATGCCGAAATGTCGGATTAATCGAATCTGTAAACAGTGTTACCACTATTCTGAATTCTCTCCAACTAAGACGACCAATCGATTCCACTAAAAAACTACTAACTCCTTCTGGTGGATTATACTAAAAACTTTATTTCAAATTAAAGCGCGAGTATTTGAAAATAAATATTATATTTATTTGTATTAAATGATTATCGGAATTAGTGGATTTTGATCTATTGATCTGATTTATTATATGAGGTAATGTCACATTGATATTGATCATCTATGCATAGTTCATGAACTGTTATGAAACCATATACCATAATTGTACGTCTCTGTATGTATGCTACATATCTATATTAATTGGAACATTGAAAAAAAAGGAAATACATATTGAATTTTTCATGCTGATTCAACATCTCATTATTAACAAAATAAAATGTATAAATATTGATGACTAACTATTCTACTGACAAAATCTACTAACTACTACAAGTCAATTTATTCCACTGCTCAAAATTAAAATCCACTAAATTTGGTGGTAAAACTACTGAGTTGGCAACGCTGTCTGTAAATCCAATTTTCTTCCGTTCGCTGGTGCTCACGCGAGGGTCTCTTCCTAAGCCTTTCGAAATAAAACACCTCGCATTTCGAATTTAATTTTAACAAATGTTTATTTTTTACAAAATGTTTATTTTATTATTAATACCAAAAGTCTTTATGGTTTTGCTTTGTATTTGTGTATTACAAATTTTTTGGTATATACCATATATGTCTTTATGTATATATGTTATATATTTATACCATATATTTAATTTAATTTAATTTTAAATTTGTCGCCCGTGCGCGCTTGCCGATTCGTTTGAAAGAAATCTCCTCGATTGTTCGCCAAGCACGGCTTTAATAGCTGCGTGAGCTGGAGAAAGACGCATTAGGGTACACACACAATGTTCGGGTGGTGTCCTGTTAAGCGTACGCTTAAACATACTGGGCCACCTTGCACGAAGTTCTGAATTAAACCCGCTATCGGGGAGGCCGTGGATGGTGCTGGTTCCCCCTGTGGTTCCTTATGTTATTTGTGCTGTTGCATTTTCCTTCAGAACTACGACAGGTTTTCTTGGTATGAGAAACCGTGACCGGATGTGGCTGTCTGTTTCCTGGAAAGAAAAAGTCGGAAGTATACTGCAGCGGAAAGTGCATTTTCATAATTTTCTGTTTGTTAATATTTTGATGATGCAGACATGAGCGTGTGTCATGCTGTCGATAGGAGCCTGTTCTACGGGATTTGTAGAACCTGTTTGTAAAGCGTCCTTGGAAAAACTCTGAATTAGGGGTGATCAGAGTATGCAATGAGCAAATCTTCTCATGAGGTGAGCAGTGCGATTGCATGTTATTTCTGCTGACCGATTGGAAATTATGATCTGTGGTGATCATCACAGCCTTTTGTGTACTTTGACTCGGGGGGGGTCAAAGTCGTGTTTCGCTGTGTGTCTTGACTCCGGGTGGTCAAGTGTGCCTGTTTGTGTTTATTTTGACGCGGGGAGGTCAAGGGCACATTTCTTTTATGTAGTCGGTCATACCCATAAGTTGGGCTTATGTGCAAAAGAGAGTTATGCCTTTGTTTGCAAGTCAATCATGTGTTTTGTGATGTACACCGTTTAAGGATATGGTGCAACGCAAGACAATTTACACAAATGTTATTATTTTTTATAAATTTGTACCGTTGGGGTATCGGCAGTTTCTTGAATTGCTTGCAATGCTTGAGAGTGTGATTCTTTTGACACAATTTACACGATTGGTGGCTATTCTGTGGAGAAAGAATAGGCTTAGTTATGTTATGCGAAGTAGGGGATTTCGCGAGCTTGTGTTCAACGCATTCTTTAATTTCGAATTGCCTGTAAAGGAATTCTTTCATTTGTTGCCATGCTGGGCACTGCTTTCGGGATGCGAGAGATTGCTCCCATATTCATTAGATAATTTTCTGGTAATGCGGATGAGCATATCTTCACCAGAATTGGGTCCCAGCTATCAGTGGGTGTGCCGAGAGTTTCGAGCACTGATAAAGAATTTGTGATTGTGGAATACAAATCAATTAACTCTTCACTGGTTTCTTTTCGAACTTTGGGTAAGTTCAATAATTTTGTGACCTAATTGTCGACTAATTGGCGCTTGTTTTCATATCGGGAGTGGAGAGCATCCCAAGCCAATTGGAAATTGTCGTTAGTTAAAGCGAATCGTTTAACTATATCTCCTGCTTTGCCTCTTGTTTTATACCGGAGATGGTATAATTTTTGAGCTGGAGATAGCAGCGGGTGGTTTATATATACGGCAGTGAACATGTCTCGAAATGACGGCCACTCTTCGTATCCACCATAAAATGTTTCAGTGTCACAGGGCGGAAGTTGGAGATATATTTCCGGTTGTTCAACCATTTTCGGTCTGGGTTCTATTTGAGAACTAGACATTCGTTTTTTCAATGCACTAATTAATTTTAGTTGCTCAGCAATTTTTGCTTTAGTGTTTACAAAAGTATCAGTGCTAAATTGATACTTTCCTTCCGCCAGCGCAAGGAAATTCGCGGGGAGGTCTTTTTTGTCTTTTTGGAATAACAGATCATATGCATCTTGAACACGTTTATAGCAATCGTCAAGAAAATTATTTTTAATTTCAGGAGTGTTCAAATAAATGAAAAATATTTTATGCCTTTTTAACAAAGATATATTTAGTTCGTTCTTTAGTTTAGATAATTTATAACAATTTCATTTGTTTTATTTTACTTTCATTTCTTTGTGTTGCATATGTATATATAGATGTATTTATATGTTGGTTTATAAATTTTACTTCTTTGTATTGTATATGTATGTGTAGATGTATTTATATATTTTGGTTTACAAACTGTTTTTCTCACATTTCAATAAATAGGAATTTCACAATTTCCGTTCTTGGGTTTTAAGAGTTATTATTTAAATAAAGAGGAATTTAAACAATTTATTTTTTTGGGTGTAGACTCTGTAGGCCTTTCTTTTCTGTAGTTGCTATGACAAGTGCAATTTGAAGATTTAAACTTGCTTCTTTTATGTTGGCGAAGTCGGGTCACCCCGTCGCTTACAATAACAAAGTTCGAACTTAGATAAATGAGAAATGGCATTCGAATTGCCAGTGTTGCAATTACATATTTACGATCTTTAAAGATTTTACAAATTACATTTCGTTTTCGCTTAAAACTAAAAATCGATGAGGTTGGAACTCATGTTCTCAACATGCCGGCCCGCCGTAGTCGGAGCGATATGGAGCAATTGTTTCAGCTTCTCGAGTGTCAAGACCGCCTGGCTGAATAAATCGCTTATACGCTGCTGAGCAGGCTTCCGGTCTGGGATTCTCTTGGTTGGCTTCTGTATGGCCCGACTAGTGGAGGCAATTTCACGGCGACCTGTTCTCTTACGAAGTTCTTCCTTACGTCGACGATCTGGTGCTGGAGAGGCTGAACGATGGAGGAGCGTGTGATGAGCTTTTCCACACCTGTGGCAGCTGTCAGGGCAATCGCACATTTCAGTCTTATGGGAGGTGGCCAAACAATTGAGGCAGTATAGGTGCATTTTCGCCGAATCGTAGCGTTCCTCCGGAGTCATTGCCTTGAACGCGTGGCAATACCGTAAGCTGTGAAAGCGAGCGCACAAACGACATTTGCTGAACTCCATACCTGTGGAAAAGAATTTCGAAAAACGTTATTAGTTGGGTTGAATGCAGAGGTGAAAATGAGTAGGTGAATTTTAAATGAGTGTGTGGGGTTCTTTGAGTATGGACTAAAGGTTTACGGGGGCCTTTAGAAATATTATGCTGGTAGTAAGCATAGCTTCGTTATATTTCGGGTAACTACGCCAGTCTGTGTGCGGACGTCCACTACTCGTACGTTTTGGTCCGCGCCCAGATGGAGTTTGGTGATACGACCGAGACGCCAGTCAGTTGGTGGCAGGAGGTCATCTTTGATGACCACTAAATCTCCTTGCTTAAGATTAGGTTGAGGGTGTTTCCACTTGTTTCTCTTCTGCAATTCCTGTAGATACTCGCTTTTCCAACGAGAACTGAAATGATGGTGTAGGACCTTTAGTTTTTGCCATTTTGTGGTTGGGGATACGTTTTCGGCGTTCGGTTCCGGTATAGAGACCAAAAGGGGCGCCGCGGAGGAAATGACCAGGAGTAAGAGCTAGTAAGTCATTTGCGTCTTGGGACATGGGGGAGAGCGGACGCGAGTTAAGTACTGCTTCGAGCCGAATGAGAAGAGTGGTGAATTCCTCGAAAGAGAATTTATGGTGTTCCGCGACTTTAGTGAAATGGGATTTAAAGCTTTTTACAGCAGCTTCCCATAGGCCGCCCATGTGAGGAGAATACGGTGGTATGAATTGCCAAGAAAGACCTTGTGTCGCATATCTTTCAGCAACATCGGAAGTTGCTTCTTTGAGGAAGATAACGAAATCTCGTTGAATAGCTCGTTGTGCTCCAATAAATGTTTTTCCATTATCAGACATGATTTTGAGAGGCAATCCACGCCGACCGACAAATCGAGCGAATGCGGCCCTGAATGCCTCGGTGGTTAAGTCTGTGCATGCCTCTAAATGGATGGCCTTTGTGGAGAAGCATACAAAGACACATACGTACGCTTTCGTATAAGCGGCTCGTCGAAGAGGAGACGTCTTGACCATGAAGGGCCCAGCGAAATCAATGCCAGTTGTGTGAAATGGAACGGAGTAAGTTGCTCGCTCGGGGGGCAGAGCAGCCATTATTTGTGAACGCACTCGTTGTTTGTACACAGTGCAGGTTTTGCATTGGAATATGCATTTTTTCAGCTTTTGGGATTTGATGATTCTAACGCCTTAATTTCGATTGGAAAATATCTGCGTTGAGTCATAAAGATAAGTTTCGTTTTTGTGAGATTTACTTCTTCTTGCGTAAGAGCTAATGAGTTGGGAAACGGGGATTTTTGTGAATTCTGTATAAAACGATACATAAAGGTAACTACTCTTAGCGCACGTGGAAATGAGGAAAAACGTTCAAGAATATCCGTACATTCTAGTGTATGAAGGGATTCTATCCGTTTTTGTTCGGGAGGGTCTGAATTGGAAGAGATTGTTTTGGGCCATAAAGTGGGTGGTTTAGAAAGCCACTTTGGCCCGTTCCACCATAAAGAACAATCAGCCAGATCTTTCGGTTTGCAACCACGAGTTCCTAGGTCTGCTGGGTTGTCACCGCTGGGCACGTGGCGCCAAGTGGCGTTGCTGACGTTTTGAATGATCTGGGTGATTCTGTTGGCTACATACGTTTTCCAGGTGTGTGCTGGTTTTTCGAGCCAAGCTAACACTATCGAGGAATCTGACCAAAGCGTCAATTCGTGGGGTGGCAAATCCAATTTATTTCGGGTATGGGCGATTAATTTTGATAGCAGCACTGCGCCGTTGAGTTCGAGGCGGGGCAGGCTTATCGTTTGCAAAGGAGCAACTTTGGTTTTTGCAACGAAGAGGTGGGTTGTGCAGGAGTTATCTGCGTGTTGCACTCTAATATAAACGCACGCACAGAATGCCTTTTCGGAGGCGTCCGAAAAACCGTGTATCTGTATGCGTTTATTAGGAGAGAAGCGCACCCAACGAGGGATGTTGATGGTGCTGATAGCTTGAAGGTCTTCACGAAATGTGTTCCATTTGTGCAAGGCCGTGGGTTTGACAGTTTCGTCCCAGTCGGTTCCTTCTAACCAGAGTTGTTGGAGGAGCATTTTGGCAAGTATCATAATGGGCGATAGCCATCCTGCCGGGTCGAACAGTTTCGCTACAGCCGATAGTATTTGCCTCTTTGTGTTTGAATTAAAGGCGGGTAGAGGATCGTAAGAGTACGAGAAGGAGTCGGTAAGTGCGTTCCACTGTATCCCAAGTGTTTTTGTAGAGCTTGTATTTTGGAACTTGAGAAACTTAGTATCTAAGACATCTGACTCTGGGACTATTTCGAGAATTTTTGGATGATTAGCAGTTATTTTTCTTAGCGGAAAGCCTGCCGATTTAAGAGCGTCGATAGTTTGGGTCATTGAGTGGAGAGTGGACTGTATATTGTGACCGCCAGATAGTACATCATCTACGTAGGTTTCATTCAGAATAATATTTTTGGCGAGAGGATATTTTTCCTTGCAATCGTGAGCTAGTTGGTGGAGAGTACGAATTGCAAGATACGGGGCGCAGTTAACTCCGAAAGTTACGGTGTTTAACTTGAAATCTTCTATTGACAGGTGAGGAGCTTTCCTAAAGAGAATTCTTTGGAAGTTTTGGTCTTCTTTGTGGACGAGTATTTGGCGATACATTTTCTCGATATCACCGTTGAGAATTGGGCCTGTATATAAAACGTCATTCAGTGAATTTCCTGAATGTGATCTTTTAGATGCGTTGAATACTACGCGTACTTTTGTAGTTTTGCTGTCGGGTTTCAAGACAGCGTGATGGGGCAAGTAAAAAGAAAAGTATTTCCCTTCTTTTACTATTTCTTGGGGTGTAGCGTGCTGCATGTGGTTTAATTCGTGGTACTCCGTGAGGACTTCTGAGTATTTGTCACTCAATTCCGGGTTTTTCGACAGGGTCCTTTCAATACTTATGTACTGTTGCTGCGCTGCTAGACGGGAGTGGCCTAATGCTAGAGAGTGCGGGAATTCGGGCTTAAAAGGGAGTTTTACCACGTATCTTCCATCTTCTTGTCTTGTGGTCGTTTTTTTGAAGATATCCTCACAAACTTCGTCTTCGGCTGATTTGGGTTGAGCGCATTCTATTTCCTCCTGTTCCCAAAACCTTTTGAGTAGTGTGCTAAGTTCCGGTTCTGTTGTTTCCGTGACTTGCGTTGTAAAGGCGGAAATTTGTTCTCGGATTGGGCCGCTGAGAATCCATCCAAATATGGTGTTTTGTGCCAATAGGGTACCGTTGACATTATGGTGTAGACCTTCGAGAAGAATTTGGGGAGTTATATCACTTCCTATTACTAGGTCGATTTTAGCTGGAGTAGAGTAATTGGGATCGGCGAGTTGAAGAGAGCGGAATTCGTTAGTGTTAACAGCAGACGTTTTGAAAGAGGGCAGCAATTGAGTGAGCTGGGTGAGGATGATCGCACTTGTTGTGATTTTTTGACCTAAGTCAGCTGAACATAGCGTTATTTCGCAAATTTTGTTCGAGTTTTGTACTACCATTCCTCCCATTCCAGAGATTTCATAGTGGGTTTCTCTGGTGGGTAGGCCAAGTAGTTTTTGGATTCGCGATGCTACAAAGGTTTTTTGGGACCCTTGATCAATGAGGGCGCGAATTTTATGATATTCACCGGCGAAATAGATGGGGACTATTGCCGTAGGGAGTAGAGTTTTTTCACGGGTGTCGGAAAAATGAGATGACACCCTTTGAGAATTTGAGGCGCTGGAGTCTTGCGCTAGTGAATTTTTTGCAGATTGCTTGGATGTTGAAGGCGGCTCTTCATGTAGTCTATTTTGAGTCGCTATTTGGGTCATAGTCCTTTGGGGTCTTGAGTTTGCCCACGGTGTCTGTGACTGGGGTTGAAAATGTAAGAGGGAGTGATGTCTTCTTTGGCAATAGACGCAACTGAACTTGCTCTGACAATCACTCTTGAGGTGAGAGTATGAAAGACAATTTTCACAATATTTGTTGTCTTTTACAAATTTAAGACGCTCGGAAACGGGAAGCGCTCTGAATTTTACGCAGACTTTCATTGGGTGGTTTGAGTTGCATAATTTGCATGATACTCGCTGACTGAGGTCAGTGTGAAAGTTATGGGCCTTACTTTTATTTAAAAAGGTCGAATTCTGGTTAATTGCCCTGTTAGTGAAATTTGGGAGAGGCGTTCTCGTCTTACCTGGGTGGTAAGCATTGAGTCTTTCTACTACTTCGTATCGAGATGTTAAAAATGCACTCATATCTGCCCACAATGGCAGTTCTTTTCGAGAACTTAGCGATTGTTCCCATAGAGCAAGGGTTTCGCTAGGTAGTTTCGAAGAACAGAGATACACAAGGATGGGGTCCCAGTCGGAGGTCGGGATTCTTTGTGCTGCCAAGGTGGACAAGCAGTTGTTTATTGTGGTTTGCATTTTTTGGATTTGCTCACCATTTTCGAAATAAATTGGTTGGAGATTGAAAAGGGTTTTCAATTGGTTATCCACCAATATTCTTTGGTTTTCATACCGCGATTTTAGTGCGTCCCAAGCTAGCTGAAAGTTTTCATCTGTGAGAGGGTATTGCTTGACCAATTACCCTGCTTGGCTCCTGGTTTTTTGTCGCAGATGATAGAGCTTCTGGGCAGGGGTTAACTTAGGGTGATTACCGTAGACTGCTATGAACATGTCTCTAAAGGCTGGCCAGTCTTCGTACCCACCATGAAAGACTTCGGTGTCACATGGTGGTACTTTGAGGTATACTTCAGAGGAGTTTGAAGTGTTTGTGGGATTACGGAGTTGAGAAGTCGATTGCAGAAGCTGTATAGCATCTAAAATTTGGGACATGCAATTTTCGTAGCTTTCTGAGCACTTTTTATATTTTTGCTCAATGGATGTACTTGACTCCGCGTAATGTGGGGATAATGAGGCCTTTTTGCAGGATTCAACGAGCGATTCCCACAATCTGTCAAGTTGCTGTGTTTTAACCTTCAGTAGAGACTCCGTTTGGTCAGATATAAGAGAATGTGTCCATGTGGAGTAAAATGATTCCATTCGATTGCTTTCAAAAATGAAAGCCTGAAGGCTGGTGTCTGAGACCTTTTGCTCAGAAGTGACTGCTGTGTCTTTTCCCATAGTTAGGATAAAGTTGTTTTGAGAAAGGGTGAATTAGGGGGGCTTAATAAAATTAAGAAACAAAATTTTTTTTTTTTTAATTTAAAAAAAATGTTTTCCAATAAATTAAATTTAAATTGGTTAGAGCTGAAATGAATTGGGGAGGGCTGGACTTAATTAGTTTTAGTTGGGCTATTTAGGGGAGCTTAATGAAATTAAGAATTAAGATTTAATTTTAATAATTTAAAATTTTTTTTTTTTTTATATTTTTCGCAAAAATTAAGTCTAAAATCGGATATGTGTTGCCTTAGCGCGTCTAAGTGCAATATTATTTATAGGCTGCGTGCGAATGTGCGTGGCATTCGGGATTTAAATTTATTTAAAATGATTTTAATTAAAATTTTTTGGGGGACTAGTGTTCCATGAAATTGGGTATAGTTGAGGACCACTTGTATTTCACGGGACCCTGAAGTGTGTACTGCTGGGTTATAATGCAGTTTGTATGTATGCTAATATGAAGGAGAGTATATTATTCTTATATACGTATATGTGAGTGGCGCGTAAATTTTCCTGAGCGCGAGAGAGGCTTATGTATATAAATAATGTTACCTGGAATACCACCTTCTTATTTACTGTACGTGCTGTATTTGTTGTTGCTGGAATGAATGGTCGCGCTGGTAATCCTGAACGGTGCTGTTCCAAAGGGGAATGTAGGTAACTGACCTGCTGTACTCCTTTTTTGCTTTTTGATACGAATTATTTTTAATTTTAGATTACTGTTTTCGATTTCGTTGTTTTTGATACCACAAAGAAAAATATATATTATATTTAACGCTTTTTGTTTTATTAGTTGTATTCAATATGCAGAGCTTTTTTTTTCACTCGCACGCAAATATTTTTTTGTAATTTTGTAACTTCTTTTTAATAATATTTTTTTTTTTTTTTTTTTTTTTTAATATTTTATATATTTTAAATTTTTTTTTTTGTGTTTTACTCTTATGACAACAAGGTTTTGGGGTAATTATACGGGAGAGCGGCTTTTGCTTAAACGGTTTTAGTTTTGCATTAAAATTTTAGCGCTTTTATAATTTTTTTTTTTTTTTAAATAATTTGGTATTTTTTTGTTTTTTTTTTTTTAATAAGCTTGTGCGCAAATTTTCAAATCTTCATTTAATGTTTGTTTGTTTTAGAACACTCCAATTCACTTTAATAAAATATTATATTTGTACCAAAATTATTTTTATGGATTATTTTATGTAATCTATGTATGTATGTATGTATGTAAAACCATTTCTTTTGCTTCGTTTGTTTTTTTTTGTATATTTCTGATGTATATTTGTGTTATAAAGTTCTTTTCACAACACTCTAACTTTTCTTATTTTTATTTTTCAAACTTTTTCACTGTTTTTATTATTTTGTTCACGAGTACAATGTTTTGTAAAATGTTTTTTAAGGCGTGCAAAATTGTTCTTTGTATATGCGTTGAATTTGGCAATTGAAAAAATGGTTAATTTTAATAAAATTTAATATTATTAAATATAAATTGCATATGTTTGATTTATCGCACATCACTTTTTGAAAAAAAAACACCACTTTTTATAGCATATGTGTACGTATATTTTACGTTTAATCGCGTTAATATGAATTACGAGTTGGCATTTGTTTGAAATATATAAACATTTATGTTTGTAAATAAGTCTAAATTTGTTTTTATTGTTGTCGTCAACTAAATTTAAATATAATAGTGATGAAATATTTTATTAACTCGTACTCAAAGTAGACATTTTCAAGTTTTTTAAAAACCGCCGCTATTAATCTCGCGAACTCTGATTTAGATAACTTATCTAACTTAAGTATTAGCGCTTCGTGTTTGTAATGGCTGTGATGGCCGTCGGAATCACAGGGATGCCAATTCGCTTGAACGGCACCGAAGGACCATGTTCAAATAAATGAAAAATATTTTATGCCTTTTTAACAAAGATATATTTAGTTCGTTCTTTAGTTTAGATAATTTATAACAATTTCATTTGTTTTATTTTACTTTCATTTCTTTGTATTGCATATGTATATATAGATGTATTGGATGAGTGCATAAGTTCGTGCCCGATTTCAAGTGCAAACTAAAATTGAAATTTTTTGAAGAAAGCGCTTTTATTAATCAATTATGTATTCGCCATCATGTTCGGCAATCCACTCCCAACGTTCAACCAATTTACGGATGCCTGATTCATAGAAATCGCGCGGTTTCTCGTTGAAAAAGGTGTCAAGGTGGTTTTTGACGTCTTCCACATTTTTAAATTTTTTTCCATTCAAATTGTTCTGCAGCGATCGAAACAAATGATAATCAGAAGGTGCAATGTCGGGTGAATATGGGGGATGCGGCATGATTTCCCAATTCATCTCCTTCAGTTTGGCCAGGGTCGGTTTTGCAACATGTGGCCTGGCGTTGTCATGATGGAAAAGAACTCCTTTGCGATTGGCCAAAATCGGACGTTTTTCATCAATTGCTTTCTTCAATTCGACCAATTGCTGACAATACTTGTTGGCAGTGATCGTTTCTCCAGCTGGCAAGAGCTCAAAATAGATCACGCCTCGGATATCCCACCAAATGCACAGCAGTACCTTTATCGGATGCAATCCACCTTTCGACATCGGTTCCGCCCCTTCGTGTGCCTGTTTCCATGTTCTTTTGCGTTGAACATTGTTGTACAGGACCCATTTTTCATCACCAGTCACGAGCCGATCCAAAATAGGTTCGTTTTTGATCCGTCGAAGCAAGGAAATTGCTGTTGACATATGGTCCACTTTGTTCTTTTCACTCAACTGATGTGGCACCCATGCATCGAGCTTCAAAGTGTACCCAACCTTTTTTAAACGACGAAACGCAGTTGATTTGTTGACGTTCAATTCACTGGCAACCTCTTCCGTCGAAATACGTGAGTTATCGCAACTAAAGTCCTTAGAACATCGTCATCAAGCTCAGAAGGCCGTCCAATACGAGGTTGATCTTCGAGGTTAAAATCTCCAGAATGAAATTTCGCGAACCATTTCTTTACTGTGCGGAGTGCTGGAGCACGGTCCAAATAAACTTCGCGAATATCTTTAGTTGCAGCGCCCACTGTTTTTCCTTTGCGGAATTCGTATAACATAATATGACGCATATGATCTTTTTCGTTGTTCATCTTCCATGCGTCTTTTCACTAAGCAACTCAAATCAAAATGAAGTTATTTTATGCTTGATTTACAATTCGGACTGTCACCTTTCCAACGATATATAATATGTATATATTTCTTTCACGAGCGCCACTCTCAAACGATTCGTACGGCATCCAGCGGAATCGGGCACGAACTTATGCACTCATCCAATATTTATATGTTGGTTTATAAATTTTACTTCTTTGTATTGTATATGTATGTGTAGATGTATTTATATATTTTGGTTTACAAATTGTTTTTCTCACATTTCAATAAATAGGAATTTCACAATTTCCGTTCTTGGGTTTTAAGAGTTAATATTTAAATAAAGAGGAATTTAAACAATTTATTTTTTTGGGTGTAGACTCTGTAGGCCTTTCTTTTCTGTAGTTGCTATGACAAGTGCAATTTGAAGATTTAAACTTGCTTCTTTTATGTTGGCGAAGTCGGGTCACCCCGTCGCTTACAATAACAAAGTTCGAACTTAGATAAATGAGAAATGGCATTCGAATTGCCAGTGTTGCAATTACATATTTACGATCTTTAAAGATTTTACAAATTACATTTCGTTTTCGCTTAAAACTAAAAATCGATGAGGTTGGAACTCATGTTCTCAACAAGGAGATTATTTGAAATTTCCTCTATGGGGGAAGAGGTCAATCTGGCACAATATCTTATTAAGCCATCAGTTTGTGCACACGGGTAGTGTGGTTTGCTTTTAGCTGCTACACGTGGAGAAGCAGCATTAGTGGCGGGTTGTGCCTTAAGTTGCATTGGAGATTTCTTTGGGGGCATCTTGGATGAGATACTTAGCCGTGGGCTTTGATCTTTCGGCATTTTGAAATATTATGTAATTTAAATTTATTTTAATACTTTTAATTAAAATTTCTTGTTTTTAAACAAGTTAGCACTTAGCCTCGGGAAACTAGTGTTACATGAAATTTGGTGTAGTCGAGACCTACTTGCATATAAAGGGGCCCAGAAGTGTTTACTACTGGGTTGGAATGCAGTTTATATATATATGTATGTTTGTACATATACCAATGTTATGCTTCAGCTTAAATGAGAGCTAGTTAGATCAATAGATGTCATAATGCACTGAGGTGGCTTTGGTATATGTGCGGTTGTGTGTTCGCTGTAATGGTTAAGCTATGCTTGAGAAAGCATAAAAGAAAATAGAAAAACAGAGCACAGGCGGGAATTTGTTCGTTTATGCTACCCTTTAAATGCCAGAAGAGAAAGATTATCGCCAAAATTTGATATTTGTAGGTATGCACTTATTCTAATGAAGTGATCGCGGGAATGGATGCACTATTTTTTGAAAAATTGTTTTTGTTGAGAAATGACACAGGGAGTGCCTATTTTTTTCTTGGGAACACTATTGAGAAAAGTGTTACTGTTTTAATTCTCTGGCATATGTATGTAGGTATGTATAAATTGCAAATACTCTACTTTGTAATTAAGGTCAACAACCTTCAAAATTGCAATACAAAAATTCTTGCTATTGGAAAAAGCAAGTATATTTTGTAAATTTAGAGATTTATACCCTTGTTGAGTTAAAAAAAAGTTATTCGCATACATACAGGTATGTACATATACAAAGTATTTCAAAGTACAAAAATATCGCGGGTTGATTTTTTGGTTTTCCGTTTTTATATACGTAAATGTATGCATGCAGCTTTGAATTTCCTTATTTTAGGACACGCATGAAAAATGTTTAATTCAAAAATTTGTTAAATTTATTCAAATCTTACGTTCTTTTTTTACCGTTTTATTGGCGCCAGCGTTGTTTTCCTAATCCTGCATCCGGGTGTTGGAGCAGGGTGTTTTGCTACTATTGTTTTTGTAGTGACTGATGTTTTGCCGATCCTTCTCTGGATCGATATTGTAGATGTAAAGTTGTATAATTTTTATGAAAGCAACTTTTTGTTTTTTAAGGTCTTGAAGTCTTTATTCGAGTACTTTGTATGTAATTGTATGTATGTGTTTTTTTTCAGTTGACACCTTCACTGCTTGTTTATGTTACATTTTTTGTTTTTGTTCTGTATGTTTTTTCAACGTATATCCCTGTTGCACTTGCAGCTTTTTAAATCTATTCTGTAGTTGGTTTTTTTTTTGTTTTCTGTTTACATGTGAAAACACTTCCCTTTTTAACTCTTTCCCTTCGATTTAAATGAACTGTCTAGTTAAGGTGCCATTTCAAGGGTGGCTCGAAGGACCATGCTCACGCGAGGGTCTCTTCTCCAGCCTTTTAAATTAAAACCACTGCGTATTCGCTTAAATTGTACAATGTTTTAGTTGATTTATTAATTACAAAAAAAATATATTTTTATATTAATATATCACAATTATTGTAGAATTTACTTAGTTTAATTTTCTTGTATTATATCACCGTCACGGTCATAGTTTTAACAGTTCGAGTATCCATTTTCAGACAACACTGACGCACGTTTACGAAATTAATAATTTTATGATTATATAATTTATACTCGATAATCTTTACATCCAGTTTTTGATTTTAACAACAAATAAACTTGTTAATGTTTACTTTTTTTAAAAGTTGTACTTAAAACGTATTCAAACTTAAAGATTATAATACATTCATCAACCTTCATCTGTTCTCTCTGTTCTCTGTTACTGCTCTTCTTACTTATTGCTTATGTGCCATATGATGCTTTTCGACGCATTCAGTTTCGTCTCTTCTCTCGATTTTCTCACTTCGCTGCTGTTACTTTAATTTGTTCGTTAAACTGCTAATTATTCGTTTAATATGCTACTTTACTCTTCTAACACAGAGTTTAACAGCTGAGTTTATTCAAAAAAAGATAGTTTATAATTTCTACTTTTACTTTTCAATGTTCAAATTTAACGATTTCTACTAATCTTAAAATTACGCCAGCGCCATTATAAATCGAGGTTTTTCCACTGATTCTACCTTATCAGTGTGGCTTTAAACATGTTAAGTCAACCATTGAAGAAGATATTCACCATGCGCCAAATCGTGGAAAAGAGAATCGAAACACACCAGCTCTTCGTCGATTTTAAAGCACCCTTCGACAGCACGAAAAGGAGCTGCCTCTACGCCGCTATATCTGAATTTGGTATCGCCGCAAAACTTATACGGCTATCTAAACTGACTTTACGCAACACTAAAAGCTCCGTCAAGATCGGGAAGGACCTCACCGAGCCGTTCGATATTTGAAAAGTAAAGTCCTCTCTCTGTGAACGAAAACCAAACTCTACAAGTCGCGCATCATACCAGTTCTATTGTACTATATATACTATATATATAAGTTTCGTTGGCGACACTGGAATTATGTTGCGTTGATTGGAAAAAGGTTAATGGGGCATTCATAAGCTTCGTAGGTGTTAAGCATCTCATTTTCGAAACAGTCGTTTAGTATCTTCTCCCATTGGCGTCCTCGTAAGAGCATCTGCGCTTGCATGTTGCATTGTGTGCTTATAACAAATATAGTAATCATACCCTTGAAGAATGATGGATCCTATGTAACGTCGCTGATTGGTCTATATGATGCCAGCAGGGTTGCGTCTTTACCTGGTTTAGCTATCATAATTATCTGCGACTTTTTCAGATTTGTGGATAATATCCTAGTATTAAAATGGCACTGAAAATCTTTTCAAGAAAAACGAGAGCAATGCTTGGTATTCTTTTAGTATTTTTGGTGAGATATGATCGTTTCCTAGAGATTTTTTTGGATTCAAGGCGGTAATAGTGTTTTTTAGTTCAGACACAGATGCTCCGCATGTAACAGTATATCTAGGAGCAGTATGGTTCGGTGACAAAGGTGCACTATATGTAGCAGTATCTGGTTGAAATACTGTGCTGAGGTGCTCTGCAAAACAATACGCCTTTTCTTTATCCGTTCTTGCCCATGAACCATTACGCAGTCTCAACGGTACTTCAGTGCTTACTGGCGGCTTAAGGTTTTTGCTAGCTTTCCATAGAGATGTTTTAGTAGAAATGTTGGGAGACAGAGACGTTATAAGATGTTAGATATTTCTTTCTTCTTCGTATCTTAATGCCTTTTTTAGTTTGTTTTCTGCTACCTTAAGACAAATTTTTGCATCGGGAGATCGGTAGGCTTGCCATTCGCGACGCAAACGTCGATTATTTCGGACCAGTACTTCTATTCCGGTATTAGTTATCAATGTTTTTGCTTTTGTTTTCTGCTCTGGTGTGGCTATAGTTGCTGCTGTTGCTAGTATACTGTTAAATACAAGTAACTCGTTTTCAACATCAGTTCCTCTCTCTATTTGCGGATTGGTCTGTATTTGACTGCTAATGTATTGTTTATGTTTGAGCCAGTTAGTTCTTGATGTTCACTTTCAGTTGCTTGTTCGTTCAATTTAATGATTATAGAGGAATGATCAGATGAGAAGTCAGCACAGGTTTCAGCAAATTGTAAACTCCTATCAACGTTTTTAGTGACTGCAAAGTCAATCAGGTGGATGGGGCCATGTGCAGAAGCTCACGCAAGTGAGGAAAGCCAGAAACGATTCTTTTGCATATGGTTCAAGCAGCTCACGACTTCAGGTCTTAGACCACGTATCCCCTGAGTAGCCAACAAACATCCCTTTGGAAGCGAGCTAAAGTGACGAAGCCCATGCCTCGTATGAGAGACCCCCTTTTGATGACGACCCCCGCAAATATTTTAAGGATTACGATTTTAGGGCATGCCCATGGAATGTTCGGTCCCTTAATTGAGAAGGTGCCGCTGCCCAGCTAGTTGATGTCCTCATAAAGTTAAAGGCTGACTTCACTGCCGTCCAAGAAATGCGATGGACGGGACAAGGACGGAAGAAGATGGGTCCTTGTGAAATTTACTACAGCGGCCAAATAAAGGAGCGCAAATTTGGTGTCGGATTCGTAGTGGGAGAGACTCCGTTGCCGAGTACTGGCATTCACTCGGGGGATGAACGTCTCGCCACAATCCGTATCAAAACAAAATTTTTCAACACCACTCTAATTTGCGCCCACGCTCCGACGGAAGAGAAGGATGACTTGACCAAAGATGCCTTTTACGAGCGCCTCGAACACATTTATGAGCGCTGCCCCCGCCACGACGTCAAAATTGTCCTTGGCGACTTCAACGCTAGGGTGGACAAAGAAGGTATCTTTGGTACGACTGTCGGAAAATTCAGCCACCACGACGAAACATCCCCAAATAGGCTGAGGCTGATAGACTTCGCCAGAGCCCGAAATATGGTTGTCTATAGCACTAGATTCTAGCACAAAAAAATTCACCAAGCTACTTGGCTTCAAACATATTTTTGTTATTATTTTTGTAATTTCGATCACCTGCGATCGCAGGATTTCAGGAAAATTTGAGAGAGAAACCTTAAATAATATACCAAAACTTAATTAATTATTTATAAATAAGAATAATTAAAAAAAAATTGTTTTTCCTAAAAATAATTTTCACCCTTCGAGTTGGACTTGAACTCGAGCCGTACGAATATCTTTACAATCAATGGCAAATTATTCCGAGTTATGCCTGCGCCTATACCAACTCCACAAGAAAACGAGTTGTCGCGTTTTATGTAATTTAATATAATTTATCTTAAATTATTTTAATTTAATTTAATATAATTTAGATTAATATAACTTAATTTTATTTAATATAAATTAATTTAATTTAGTTTAACTTAATTTAATTTAATTTAATTTAATTTAGATAAATTAAACTTAATTATTTTTATTTTATTTTAATTTTTTTTATTTAATTATAAATTATTTTATTTTATTTTATTTCGTTTTATTTTATTTCATTTTATGTATATTATTTTATTTTACTTTATTTCATTTTATTTTATTTTACTTTTAATTACTTAAATTTAATTTTGTATTTTTTTAATACATTTTACCATATTTTACATTATTTAACGTTATTTCATTTTATTTTATTTAAATACAATTTATTTAATTTTACTTAATTTAATTTAATGTAATATAATTTTATATTAATTTAACTTGTTTAATTTTTTCAATTTTATTTTATTTTATTATATTTCATTTTATTTTATTTTACTATATTTTATTTTATTTAATTTTTTTAATTTTATTTAATTAAATTAAATTAAATAAAATTAAACCAAATTTATTTTATTTTAATTTAATTTATTTAGTTTAATTTAATTTAGTTTAATTTAATTCAATTTGATTTAATTTAATTTTTTTAATTTTATTTTAATTTATTTTATTTTATATTATTTTAATTTCATTTTATTTTATTTTATTTTATTTTTTATATTTCGTTTTATATTATTTAATTTTTATATTTTATTTTATTTTACTTTTGCTTATTTTATTTTTTTATTTTATTCTAACTTACTTAAATTTTAATTTTTGTATTTTTTTTTTAAATTTTCTATATTTTACATTATTTGACGTTATTTA
The DNA here is from genome assembly GCA_037013455.1 of Ceratitis rosa. Taxonomy (NCBI): domain Eukaryota; kingdom Metazoa; phylum Arthropoda; class Insecta; order Diptera; family Tephritidae; genus Ceratitis; species Ceratitis rosa. The sequence goes on along the minus strand of JAWMAG010000108.1, from coordinate 10,716 downwards.
ATTTTTTTATTTAATAATTTAGTTAATTTAAATTAATTTTTCTTTAATTAAACTTATTTTATTTTTTATTATTTAACGTTATTTGATTTTATTTTTTTTTAATACAATTAATTTAATTTAACTTTATTTATTTTAATTTAATTATATTTTAATTTAATTTAATTATTATTTTTTTATTTTATTTTAATATATTATTATATTTTCTTTTATTTAATATTATTATATTATATCTTATTTTATTTTATTATATTTTGTTTATTTTTATTTTATTTTGTTTTATTTTATTTAATTTTAGTTCATATATTTTTTTTTATTATATTTTATTACATTGTTTTTATTTTACTTTATTTTATTGTATTTTATTTGATTTTATTTTATTTCATTTTACTTTATTTAATTTAATTTAGTTTTAAATTATTTTATTTTATTTCATTTCATTTTATTTATTTATTTTTTTTTTATTTGATTTTATTTAATTTCATTTTGTTTCTTTTGATTTCACTTTATTTTATTTAATATATTAGGTAAAAAGATCGTTCGGTTTTATTGATTTTTCCAAATATTTGGTAAAGTAAAAGTTTCGTTCGGTTTTTATCTAAGAGATGGCGTTATTGTTCATAGTACTAGTGTTACGTGTCGTATCATGTCATACTATACGGCGCTGAAAATGAGTTTATTCGCGCTAAAGTTTGTCTTCGACAGTTTTTCGATTGATT